>CM069527.1:68572500-69822500 GCA_035773235.1 Eospalax fontanierii
TCCCAATCATCTCTATACAGGCTTCCCCTATTGGCACCTTCACAGCCCCGCCCACTGTAATTCATACACTCTGTTATCTGTGTCCAAGACCATCATGTCAAACTAGTGTCCCCAAAAGTCCCTGAGTGCAAATTCATCCCCTGGGGTCTAGTGATCCCAATCAGAGTCCCTCCCCTTAAGAAGATCAACTCTTCCTCACCCAGAAGTAATCAGCTGCCAACAATTCTTCAACTAAGATTCGGGCCGGATGCCCACTTCCACATTTTTTGCTGAGTTTTTGTCTGCTTGAGTTTGCTTGGGACTAGACTATTGCTGTGGATTCATATGTGAAGGGTCCAAGGAGTCTTTAGGACTCTATTCCCATGCAGTCACATACTTCCTCTCTGGCTCTTACACTCTTTTTGTCCCTTCTTCTGCAGTGGTCCCTGAACCCTCGGTGTATGAAGAAATACTGAGAAATACATTTGTGTTCTCTTTAAACCTTGTTCTATATTTCCTGAGTCTTAGGCATAGAAGTTGCATCATAGATGCATCATTTAGGCTTGGGAAATTCACATACAATCTCTGTTTATGACCAGTTGTGGAACTCTGTCAGTAGGGTTTTGGACTAATGAGATTCTCTTTGTTTTTTTTACACTAACTAGGCATTATTTATCTCTCTTCTCTCTTCTTTCTCTCTCTCTCTCTCTCTTTCTCTCTCTCTCTCTTCCTCTCTCTCCCTATCTAACCTCCCTGCACACCTTCCCCAGTTAAATTATCTCCATTTCACCCCATTTCTCCTGTGATAATACCTGTCTCCTCTCTTGAGCTCCTTCTTCCCCTTTATCCTGAAGTTCCTTATATTACCATCCATCTCCCCATCCTACCTAAAAACTCCAATTTTACCCATTTTATTCTTTGTAACACCTGTCTCCTACTGTTCTTTTCTTTCGTATTCCTTCTTTCCCTTTACCTCCCTGGTTCCTTACCAGTTTATTTGTTCCTGCAGTTACATAAGGACATATACTCACCTATAATGATGTGGTGCTAGAATGCACAAATGAGGGAGAACACAACCCATTTGTTTTTCTGAGTCTTTGTTACTTCACTTAGTATAACAGTTTTTAGTTCTATCTAATTACCTGCAAATTTCATGTTTCCACCTTTCTTTACCTCTGAGTAGAACTCCATTGTATAAATGTACCACATTTTCATTATCCACTAGTCAGTTGAGGGAGACATTTAGGTTGCTTGCATCTCTTAGCTACTGTGAAAAGAGCAGCAACAGTCATAAACAGACAAGCATCTCTGCAATAGGATAAATCCCCTGGGTATATGCCCAGGAGTGGTATAACTGGGTCATATGGTAGGTTCATTTTTATTTTTTTAAGAGTTCTCTATACTGCTCTCCATAGGAGCTGCATGAATTTGCAATCCAACCAGCAGTGAATGAGTCTTCCGCTTTCCCCACATCCTCCCCAGCATTTGGTAGCATTTGATCTTAGCCAATCTGACTGGGATAAGATGAAACCTTAAAGTGGTTTAATTTGCATTTCCCTAATTACTAACGATATTGAACACTTTTTAAAATGTTTCTTAGCTATCTTATTTCATCTTTTGAGAACTGGATGTTCAGGTCCTTAGCCCATCTTTTAATTGGATCATTTATTTACTTGAGTTTTTGGTTTTTGATTTCTTTATATATTCTAGATTTAAACCTCTGTCAGATGTGTCTCTGGTGAAGATTTCTTCCTACTCTGTGGGTTTTCTCTTCACTTCCTTGCTTGTTTCTTTTGCCATACAGTAGATTTTTAGTTTAATGACATCCAACTTGTTTATTGCTGTTAATTCCTGAGCAACTGATGTCCAAATTAGAAAGTCCTTTGTTTTACATATTTCTTGTGGGTTGCTGCCAATGTTTCTTCTAACAGTTTCAGAGTTTCAAATTTTACCTTTAGGTCTTTGATTCATTTGGAACTGATGTTTGTACAGGTGAAAGGTAGGGTCTAATTTCATTCTTTTACATGAGGGGATCCAGTTTTGTCAGCACCATTCATTGAAGATTATGTCATTCCTTTAGTGAATGTTCTTGGCAACTTTGTCAAATATCGGGTGGCTGAAATTACAGGTACCCATGTTTGGGTCTTCAGTTATGTTCTATTGTTCTATGTGTCTATCTTTGTGCCAGTAACATGATGTTTTTTATGACTCTAGCAATGTACTATAGTTTAAGATCTGGTATGGTGATCTTCCCAGAAATGCTCTTTGTGTTCAGGATCGCTATGACTATCTAGGGTCTTTTGTGCATCTATATGAATCTTAAAAATTTTTCTTATTCTGTGGAGAATGTTGCAGGGATTTTGATTAGGATTGTGTTGAATCTATATATTGCTTCTGGTAGAATGGTCATTTTCACACTACAAATTCTAATTCATGCACACAGGAGGTCCTTCCACTTTCTGATGTCTTCCTCAATCTCTTTCTTTAAATATTTTATAATTTCATATTAAAGATCTTTTTGTTTGCATTTTTACATGGCTTTGATATTTTAGAGCCATGATGGCTTCATAGAAGGAGTTTGGGAGTTCTCCCTCTGCTCCTATCTTTTTCTAAAAAAAATAATTTAAGCATTACTGATTGCATGTCTTTTAAATATATCTGGTAGAATTCTGCTGTAAAGCCATTTTGGCCTGGGCTTTTTTTCAGTTAGGAGGTTTTGTATTGCCTTTTCTATTTCTTTATATGTTATGGGTCTTTTAAAGCTATTGATCTCTTCTTGTATTAATCATTTCAAATATTTTAACATGAACCTTTTAAAAACATAGTAACCATAGAGATACACATGCTGTAACAATGAAATGGATGATGGAGGATATACTTTAAAAAAAATTATTTACTTTTAGTTTAAATGTAGAAGTGTTTTTTCTGTACGTAAGCACACACATGTCTCATGAAATACCTGTGGATTCGATAAGAGGGTGTCATAGCCCCTGGAACTGGAGTTACAGACAGTAGTTAGTTGCCATGCAGGTGCTGTAAACTGAACCCAGGTCCCCTGAAAGATCAGCCACTACTTTTAACTACTGGGCAATGTCTCCAGCTGCCTTGTTAGTCTTATTTATCAAATTTAAATGAATTCTTTCCTTTGAATTTGATGGCTGAGGCAATCAGAATCTTTTACATTATTATGTATTCCATTTTTTTCCTTCTGGAATATTAAGATGACGATTTACTTTCTTCCATTTTAAAAATCGTGACTGGAATAGGCTGGAATAATCCAACATTAATGGAGGCTCAGTTGGCTATAATTATTTTCCTTACAAAATATATTTGTGTATTTTTTGAGGACAAGAGTTTATAACTTCAGAATGGAAGGAAGCAGGGCTAAGTGGTCCTTAGAAAACATGGAGACACCAACTGGAAAGGAGCAGCTGGCATGAAGGAGGGAGGATGGGCTCCTTGCTGTGGTTAACAGCCCACTGCTATACGTGCTTCTCATGACTGTGAAGTTCCCCGAACTGGTCTTGAAATCTGCCAAATCACTGTGAGAAAGGAAGATGATCTGCAAGTATTGTAGATCTTGTCATGTGGAAGATGTGCCCTTCCTTGATCTACAGTGAAGCAGTCCATAAGGATAGTCCACGTCCATCATTCCATTTAGAAATATCCTGGGACTTTGAAGCAGCTGGGCTCTTAGAAGAAAACTGGACATCTTTTTTTTTTTTTTTTCTATACAAAAGTCTAGATAGGCTGATTAGACCCCATTGGAGGAATTTGCATTGAGGAACATCTGCATATGCCAGCTTGACTTGCTAGGCCTTAACATAAATGACAGAATGCATGAAATCTGGTTGGGGGGTTATGGGAGGGTTTGGATGGGGGAGGGTGTATGAAATACATAAAAAATCAATAAAAATATAAATTCCATGTCATGTGGCTAGAGAAATGGCTCAGTATTTAAGAGCACTTGCTGCTCTTGTAAAGGACCTGGGTTCTGCTCCCAACACCCATGTCCACTGGCTGAAAGCTATGTGTAACTACAGGGGAGCCAATGATTTCTTCTGACCTCTGCAAGCATCTGCATGCATGTTGCACATATATATATACACTCAGGGACACATGTAAACATAAATAAAACAGTATTCCATATCACTACACTTGAAAAACTTTTATTTATTTTGACCTATATTTATCTAAAAGATGTTTAGTTTGGACTGATGAGGTGACTCAGCAGGAAATGGTGCTTTCTGCACAAGCCTAGGGAGAACCAAGCCCCCAGAGTTGTCCTCTGATTTCCACATTAATGCTATGGTTTCTCTTCTCTCTCTCTCTCTCTCTCTCTCTCTCTCTCTCCCCTCCCCTCTTTGTGGGGCCTAGGCCTATTGAAAAAGGTATTGAGGAAGCAGTGTGACCTCAGATACCCTGAAGGGATGGCAGGAGTTCAGCCTGCTCTGCCTGAAGCTGTGGCCTAGGTCCTAGGGAGCCGCTGCAGATACCACATACAGTTTTATTTCCTCATTCCTCCATGCTTGCTTAATCTTATCTTTTCCCCACATAACATCTAAAATCACCTACTCCTATAGGCCACATCAGCCCTAGAACCTTCCCACCTTTATTTAAAAGACCTGCCTTGAACTTTCCCACCTCCAGTAACAGCCAGACAGGCTTCCCTATATAAACGCCTGCCTTGATTTCAATAAATGAGCTGTCCACTGACACACACTCCCAGATGTTCTTTGTTCTGCCCGTTGTAGCCGCAGGCCGTCAGAGGACCTGTTCCCTGCCAGCTTTCCTACCACTTGGGTCCCCGCAATCAGAGCAGGTGTGCAAAGACTTCGCAAGAGCCATGCAGGACAGGAGCAGGAAGAGACTGACACTTCTCTGTTTCTATATCTTTTTCTCTCTCAAACACGCACTAATAATCAATAAAAATCTTAATTAAACCCAGTTCACTTGCATGCTAGTTGCATAATGTATTTGTTATTTGCCTGCAACTCTGCTGGATGGTTCTCTTAGCAAATGCTCACGGGACTCACTGCATGATTATCGACATTATTAAGTTGGGAGAGGAAGTTGAAGTCTCTAAAGGAGCAGCAATGTTCCCACAATCACATGGCTAGTAAGTGTGGACACAGGGATTTGAATTCACATCCACTGTCTTCTGAGACTATTTTCCGTTCTCTGTGCTACCGTGTCTTATATTGTCTTAGTTTGACAGAGGCCATGGGCAGCAGGAAGAAGTATGGCCTTTTTCTCTGAGATGCATGAGACGTAATTGTAGAAAAATGTATTTTCATAAAACTCCTAGAGATGAATTTAATATGTTGACTATCAAATGAATTTCCCTATCTAGTGCACTTTTGCTTCAAGGCCTGATCTTGGTTCTAAAAGTTTTGTATTTAAAATAACAAAGAATATCTGAAGAGAGTGATATGATTCTCACATGAATCCTCTGCTGGAATATGTTTTTCTCTAAATGACATTAAGAATCCTAAGTAAAATTTATACGGACTCATCTTAAATTATACCACCCTTACTTACAATAATATTTTAATTTATTCTTTGAGAATTTCAGGCCGTATAGTTTACCATTTTCAGACCTTGTCCTCTATATCCTCTTAGATCCGGCTTAACCTTGCTACCCCACTCACTTTATGTCTTACATTTTAAGGCCTATAAAATCTAATTTGTGTTCCCCAAATGTTCTTGAGTGTGGATTCATTCACTAGATCTTGGTCATTTTACCAGGAGCTGCACCCTCAAAGAAAACTGTCCCTCTGCCAGCAGCTATTAATTGCCAATAGTTCTCCAGCTAGGACTGGGGCTTCTTACACACTCCCCCCCATCAATATTTGGATTTTTTTCTGGCATGGACTTGCACAGGTCTTGCGCATGCTGTTACAAGTACTGTGGGTTCATATGTGTAACTGCACTGTTGTGTCCAGAAAACACTATTTCCTTATATTTATCTACCACCTCTGGATCTTACAGTCATTCCACATCCTCTTCCCTAATGCTCCCTGAGCTTTGGGAGAGACAGGGTATGCTATAGTTGTCTCATTTAAAACTGAACCCTCTTCAATCTCTTATTTAATACATATTGACCAGTGGTGGCACTCTACCAATTGCTATCTGCTGCAAAAAGCAGCTTCTCTGGTGTGAGTTTAGAGATGCAGTAATATATGAACATAAAAATAGGTCATTAGGGGTCAATTTAATACTATATCCATGAAGCAGTATAATAGTAGTAAATTTCCTTGTATGACCTGGTATATGGTATATGGATGGACCTGGAGACACCCAGTGTGGTATAACCCAGACCCAGAGAGACAAATATTACATGTTCTCTGTCATAAGTATATTTGAATCATTAGATATGTGTATTTCAATAGGATAATCCATAAATGTCAGGAAAATAGTACGGGACTGGGGAGATCTTTACAGGAGAAAGATAAAATGCAGTGATATTAAGGAGGAAATAAAATAATGAAATAGGAAGGAGTGGAGAGTGGGAGGCAGGGTAGAGGGAGGAGTGTTGGAAGAGATAACTAATATTACAGGCCTTTCGAAAAAGTCAAATGGAAACCTAGCATCAGAGAATCTCCTAAAAATATATACATATATAAAAAGCACAAATGGAATTACCTATAGAGAGGAGACAATGCCTCTCCCAGACAGCACAGACTAGCAAATTAAAATGCAATACCAGGAATGAACACTCTCTTTGGGGGCTGTTGACCAGGGAAGTCCCATAGACTCTTACATAATACTGGCTATTGCCATGGATGCCCTCCAGAAACTGATGGTAAAACTATTTCTGAAGAGACTAAACATGTGACTCATAGAACAGACAAAGGAAGCTGATGCTGATCTCAAAGCTTCAGTTCTACTGGCTCTGGATGGCAATAAAAAAGAGAAAAATAATCATCAATTCTTCCCAGCTGTGAACTCTACCAGTTACTATAATTACTAACCTGGAAAGATAGACCCACTGGTGCACAAATGGCAAAAATGTTATTGGAGTAACCAACCACTTTCTGATTTGGGTTAAGGTAAATTCCATAGGATGGAGCCTATAGCTGGCACTATTATTGGGGCTAAGAACCTGTGGCTAGATAGGCCAAAGACCATAGGAGAGAATCTACTATGATTATTCCATTTACTTATTTAACCTATTCACAGATAGTCTTAGACCACTACTAGATGTATTAGATTGAATAATTTAGTGTTTTGTCAGGTTAACTCCTTGCATAAATAACCCATCATGAATCAATGAAATACAAAATAAATGTGTCTTAGTCTGCTAAGACACGACTACATTTCTAAGACATTCAGCTCTTAAGATCTTCTATTCTTTGTCCACAACTTCTTTATCCCCTCCTCTCTGATTTTATGAGCCTTCTTTTTTCTTTTATGCTTCTTCAATCCATGTTTTTTAATCTGAAAGTCCATGATCTGTCAGAAAGAACTTTATTTTTGTAATTTTCATTGTGTAGTGTGCTTGCTGAATAGCAAGTTCTTCCAAGTTAATACAATCCATCTTGGATGGAAGCTCACTAAGACTCAGGATGTTCTAAAGGGAGGTGAAATAATCCATCCTTCAGGGACGCTTTTAAATCTCAGGAAACACAAAACAAAAAATTCAGGAAGTCCCTGAAACTGATCAGATTTGCTAGGCCCCTCCCTCTCCCAAATAAATAACCACTAAGGAGTGCTGAGAGATATTCTCAGACTAGCTGGGTTGCCTAGAAGACTGCTCAGACCAGTGGCTACCTGGAAAAGATACTCTTCAACCAACAGAGCTGCCTGAAAATTGTGCAGTGAACTCAGATTTCCCGTTTTTGTGAGTCGTCACCCGTGCTAGAGTGGTCTTTGGGTCATGCAGCTATTTTTGATCATTGCTGTTCTGGTAAGTATCTCTTTATCCATACTCATAAATAACCCCAATGAAACTCATTGGTTCACCAAGTTGGACTGTGGTGATAGCCCTACTTTGGTTCATCTTCTATTCTGTGTCTGGAATGAGTAGATGTTTTTCATGTCTTCCTAGGATTAGTGTCAATACAACAATGCTTCAGAAACCTTTCTTTGAACATCTACAACTCCTAAATTGATTTTCTCAATCCCAGAGTACTCTAGTAGGTTATTTTCTCCATTTCCATGGAGAAATGAATCAACTAAAAATTCAGAGTGTAGAACTTCACCTGAACCTCACAGTTGGTTGTATGTTTGTCAGAGTCGTTCCCTGTCACATTTCCCAGAAACATTTTCTAAATGTTTTTCATGTGATTCATCTATTAGGATCCACTCCTGACCTTAAATGTTATGAAGATAGTCCTCATTTGGGGCACCTTGAGGGCTGGATTAATGTCCACTTCACCTTCTTTGATATTCGTCAAAAGAATTAGAAGGAAATTGAAGACATCATAGGTTGAAGTACTCAATTGTCACACATTATTGGTAGTTACCACAATGTACTAACTTTTGGAGCTTAATACTACAAACTTTTAATAGTAATGTAATTTTTATCACAATAAAACAAACCATGCAAAATGTTTCTTGGTTAAGATTTGTTTCATTTAGAAGTTTGAAATTCACCAAAAGCAACTTTATGTTTTCACATGGTTTTGTGTAATTGACAGATCACTTTGAAGTTCTCAAATTAAAAAAAAAATCAGATGATACCCTACATGGTACATTATACTATGAATATTAACCTATAAACCATTTTTATTGAAGGTATGCTATGTTTAGGTATTATGTTTGAAAATAAATATCCTTGAGATGCACATCATGTATGAAAATCACATGATCTGCACTGCACACATCCCAGGATCTTTCTTCTCAGGTGTATCACTAGGCCTGATGTATGGAAACACTTTGATCCAATAGCTTACTGATGTTATTGGTGGAAATAGTTGAAACTCTGAAAAATAATTTTGCATCTTTTATGTTTTTTAAAATTTTTGATGTTGAAGATGTAATTACTTTACATACTAAGAATTATGATTGTGATGGTATAATTTCTATATTACTAATGTAGTTCCATAATTCCTCTCTGTCTGTCTGTCTCTGATATATTTATGTGTTAATCTGAGTATGTGAATATGGTGAAAGTGTGGAAGCATGTACAAGTATGTGTGTGTGCACATGTCTCCAGCTCATTTTTTGAGATAAGATCTTTCCTTAAACCTGAAGCTCACCTGTTGGCCAGGCTGGGCAGCCAATGAGCTTCAGGGATCTAGCTGACTCTACTACCATCTTCCCCCAGTGCTGGGGTTACAGTCGTGTGCCGCCAAGCTTGGCATTTCTGTCAGTTCTGAGGTTACGAATTTAGGCACTCATGCTTGCATGGCAGACTCTACTAAAAGATCCATCTCTCCAGTTCTATCATTTCCTATTTTGTGGATATATTTTGATGAGTTACTTTTTCTTGTAAATCTTAGAAAGTAGGCTGAGTGGCTTCTGGGGAAAGGAACACAGAGAAGGAGGAGAATGGGAAGAAGAGACAGGGAGGATGGAATGGAACAGAGTGGGGAGAAAGGAGAAAAGAGGGAGAAACATAGAGAGAAAGAAGGAGGGGGAGCTGACACCAACTAGGGTTCCACAGTCTTCTTTGAAGACATACACCAGGGATAAAAGTGCCTCTCACCTCTTAGAAGTCTCCACTGCCTCCCAGTGCTGCTTTCTGTAGACCAGGCTTTAATAGATGGACTTTTGCGAATCAATGTTGATGTTCAGATCATAGCAGAAGGGCAGAACTCCAATGCTGGCATGCTGATTTTGTCTGGAGTGTGTGCATTTTTCACTCACTGAATGGATTGCTGGGTTGCCATGACCAGAACTGATCAACAGTTGATGGGTCATTCTGAAGGTAGTAAATCTTAGAAAATTTAGAGACTCTAATGAGTGGTTGAAGTTCTGATGGGGGTAATGTCATAATCTAACTGATAATTTAAATATTTCCTATTGTTTTCAGAAAAGTTTGTGTTAGTAAGGTAGTGATTATTTTTTTCTTTTCCCCCATTTCTAATATGCCCATTATTTTACTTCTTTTTGACCAATTTTCCATTCTACATATTTAAAAGAGTTGAATAAAAATCTCTGAAACTATAACTGTATTAAACTATTCACATCCTAAAGTTTCATTGTACATACCACAGTGAAGGCAATCACAGGAAAAGGCAGTCTGTTCTTCTATTAATCCTCTCCCTTCATTTCCCTTTTATATTTACTCTGTCTCCACTATATTCTCTAACACTGCTTCATTTTTGTTTGGGCATATTAAATATTTAAAGAATATGGTTGCTGTTTTTAATCTCATTAATATTTTCTTATTAGCTAGGTCTAACATATCTCAGAATTATTTAACTTTAATTCCACTAAATATGTATAATGATTTAATTATGTGTATATTGTTATATGAAAATATTCTGTATGATGCATGCCTAGGGTTCTGCATTTATGTTGATTTGTATGTATGTATTCTATTGGTGCCTCTAATGATAATCACACACTGAAGAATATGACACAGATGAATAAGTTATCAAAATAAAATCAGCAGTATTTACTCTGTTTATCATAATCTTCCAAATCATTTTTAATTATTATAGTTTTTCTATTAAAATTGCAGATGTATTAGAATTTTTAAATTTTAATTAATGAATTTTTTTATTGTTCACTCCGGTTATGATCTAGCCCATCATTCCTATTTCACACATGAAAAATAAGAAGTGGCTTGTAAGGTCACACACATACTTAAAGTTATCATTTGATCATCATCTGCTAGAGATACTTTGCTGTTAGTTCTCCAGATCAATGGCTTGGCCACCACATGTTTGAACATTTGAGATTCTATTTTTACTAATTTAATACTTGTGCACTGTATATGCTTAATTTGTGTTTTACTTAACTCTAAGTTTTGGGGATAACATTTTGGAATCACTCTTGAAAGTAGAATATAAAATGAGTGCATACATGATTTTGCATGAGTGTGCTAGACAAATGATGAAGTTGGATTGCATTTTCTTATTTCAATATTGTCTTGTTTGTAGCGACTACTTTTCAAAATTTTGAGCAAAAGGACTGGTTCTATATCTGAAGAATTATGTTCTTATTTTCTCATTCTCACAAGCACTCTCTGGGTTGGGGATGTTACTCTGTCAGTAAAGTGTCTGCTGTGTAACCATGAGGATCTGAGTTTGAATCCCCATCACCCATATAAAAAGCTGCTTATGACAGTAGATGTCTGTAACCAAGATGCTATCCAGAGGTTTGGAGCATGGAATGGGGTGGAGACAGGCAGATCTGTAGAGCTTGTTGGACAAACAGTTTAGCTCAGTCAGTGAGTTTCAGGTTCAGAGAGATACCCTGTCCCAAATAATAAGGTGGACATTGATCTAGAAAGTCACCTGCCATTGACCTCCAGCTACCATACACACTCATATCCACGTGCACCTGGGTGCATAGTGCAAACACCCACACAAACACTTGTGTTCTCAAGAACACACACCAGCACTTTCACAGATATTTGCATGAATTCCCTAGTAGCAAGTGGTAAGGCTCACCAGCCCCCACCTCCAACGCTTCCACTGTGTGCATCTAATAGCTTTATTAACACTCACTGATAATTTTAAAAGGTAAAATTTCAATTAACACACAAGCTAAATGAATATGACTTCAAAGATTCATAATAATGTCTGGCTGAATTTCTTAATGTTTATTTATGTGTCAAAAGAGGAAAAAATCAATATACACAAGCTAGCTGCCTTGGTGACAGTGGTGGAAGGGGAGTGTAACTCCATGCCCTGTCATATTTTGCTTCATTGCTTTTATGATTAAAAGCTTTGGTACAATGCCTGCTTTTTGCTTGTTGCTAATGCCAGCTTATACATTTTGTTAGATGCTTGAATTATTCAATTAAAAAATCTTAGCCTGAGCTATCCGGCCAAGACTATAGAAAATAACAAGTCATATAAAATAGATTATTTTTACTGGAACATGATCAAGAATGTAAACGCAGTTCTGGATGCAGCTGATTGAAGATGAGCCAGAACTGGAGAATATATGATCAAAATGCTCTTTTCCTTTTACACACCATAACAAAGAGCACCAACTTCAATTGTTCTTAATTAGGAGTTAATACAGTTCTTGAGGACCTATTTTGTTCAGATGAAGTGCTTATTTTGACTGCCACTGTCTCTTCTGAGGCCTCTTATTAGATCGTTTTCCCTCTGTAGCAGCTTTTTAATGAGGGAGGATTCAAGTATAGGTGGTTTTTAAAATCACTAAAAATTGTTATTGTCGGCATGAGATAAGTCTAAGGACAATCAGTACCAATGCAGATAGACTCAACCCTAAAATACCTACTTTTGGTCTGAAAAATCTACACAGGAATTGTTGCTGGGTGTGACTATTTTTTTCATTTTATATATTAAAATTTTGTTACTATTATTTACACTTTTGCATATGCATGCTCTGCATGTTGACCACTCTTATTTCCCATCTTCTTCCCACCGTTGTCCCTCCTCTCTCCCTGCATATCTTTCTTGTGTTTGCATGTTTACTATATTTTGTGGGTGATTCCTAATCTCAGTCAAGGCCATCTGTATGACCATGGGTTTGGAGCTATCCTTTAGAACCTGATGGGCGCAGCAGATGCTACACAACTGAAGGAAGTGATTCCACTTCTCCAGATTCTGTGGCGAGGCAGTAGTTCAGAATCTTGTGAAGGCTCAGTTGACATGATTTACGATGATAATTGACTGAGTCTAGGGAATGGCATTTCTACACCATTTGCCATGTCTTCCGTCTCTTACATACATCTTGCCCCATCTTTCATAATGTTTCCTGAGTCTTGGGGATAGGGTAGTATAAGTGACCTATTTAAGGTTATGCCCTGGATATGACTATATTACCTGAGTAACTTCCCTAGAGAATGGCTCTGTGACAAGCCTTCTCATGAATAATCAGTGGAACCCAGAAATGAAGGAATTTTGGGTGAAGGGATCTATCTCTGGTAAGTAGAACTCAAGTATCTTGTAAGCATTGTCAGAAACCATGGAGGAGATAAAGACCTGACCGTATTTATTCATGATGGCTAATTTTGTCTGAAGGAAGCAAACAAGAAATAGTAGAAAAAATGAAAACACACACACATGTAAATGATCAAACAGATAGTTAAGCATTACAGATGAGGTTTGTCAGTTAAGGCAAGTGTATTTAATAGTATTTGAGTCACTGAACATCCTCCAGGTTTTCTTTTTGTTTAAGTTATGGCCTTTATCTGTAATATTTGAATTGAGTGCCTGCTTGTTTTACTTTGAGTCAATTAAGCAATGTGAGGATTAAGACTGATTTTGTTTTGGAAAATTAAGCATACTAATATACATAAAGCATAAATATTTTATTTACAAAAAGACCAAATAAGAAAGATGAGGGTATTGTCTCTTGATAAACTCATACATTTTTAAATATAAAATATGCATTTCTCTCTGGTTTCAATACTTTCTTATAATGCAGGGATTTCTATTAATTTTAGGCTTTGTTGACTTCAGAAAGACACAGACATTTGAGATTCCATTAGCTAAGGGATGACATTTCAAGATGTTCAAAGACAATTTGTCTTCAGATATATTTGAAGTTATATCTTACTTGGAGATTTCTTTGGTCATTATTATATAAACATATAAAGTTTATTTTTAAAGACTGAAATGTATTTTTGAATCTTTGAATGACAGTTTCTCAAACTGCAGCACAGATGTCACCATGCTGTGTAGAAAATTGTTGTTTTCTGGTCTTCAAAATAAAAAAAAAACATTGAGTAGTATTTATAAAGAAACACACATGTTAAATTTGATCCTCACCTTACTGAGGTGTTCTTGATGGATGGTTCTTAAATGTTAGGAGTTGGAGAACAGTCACTTGTTTTACTTCTAATTTATCTATTTCTTAGGTTCATTCCTATTGTCAAAACAGTTCAAAAATATGTACTAACATAGATAAAATGTTAAAACAGGCACTTTTATATTTACTTTTGTTATAAGAATTGCAAATATACAATGGAAAATTAGAGCGATAAAATTATAGAAAGCAGAATAATTAAAAAGCAATACCAAACCAAAAATGTCTTTAGCTGGTCTACATAGACAAGGTTTTAGAAGATGGGAGGAGGTTGGAGGCCTGTCACCAGACTGAATCTTTCTAAGATTTCTGTAGTAATAGTAATATCCATAAATTTCCTGTAGATCACAGTAATGAACATTTATACATCATGCATCTGTGGGTGGGTTGAAAGTGCCCAGGTCGTCATTCAATGGCAGTTTTTGACTAGGGAATCTACTAAACTAAGCTGGATTTGCTGCAGTGGTAGAACTCCATGTGTTTCTCATCTTCTTGGGACAAGAAAATTAGAAGTGTTTTCTTGGTAATGTCAAAGGTACAAGTCTCTTCCTTGTCACTTTTCTAAAGTGCATTAGCCAAAGTACATCACATGGTAATACCTCCTACTAAGACACAAGGCAATAAATTGTGGATTTTTGTTTGTTAGGTTTCTCTTTCAGATCTATACAGTTTCATGGAAGTCAAAGTATTGCTAACATTGAAAAGCACTGCAGTCAGTGACTTGATCTACTGCAAGGCTCTTGTGGTCACCCAGACAAGGGACTTGGGTTCAGCTAAGCATGTCACTGAGGTGGTGGAGAGAAGTGAGGGGCTTTAGATATGTCTTGAAGGTAGAGTCAGTGAGACTTACTGAGGCATGAAGAGATGGTAAGGATGATTCCAAAGTTTCTGGACTGAACAACTGACTAGCCAGGGCTGTAGGTATGAAAGTGAATAGAACACTTGTGGAGGGGAAAGATCAAAAATTCAGTTTCAAACCTAATGAACTTGTATTTAAAAGCACCTAGTTGGATATAATAGAGATGAGTCAAGCCTGGATAATTTCTGGTCAAAAGCTTCAATTTCCTTTTGATATGGCAAAGGGAATGAATTTCTGTGTTTAGCCTATACATGTAGCAATTCTTTAGGATCTATTTTGGTTCAGATAGAAATCTTATGTTGGCCAGTGGTACCTCCTAAAGGCTTATTATCCAACAGTTTTCATATTTGGAAATTAACTGCCCAATATATGGCATTTAGAACCACGAGTTTGAATAAAATCGGTTAGAGAGCATGTAAAGAAATTAAAAGAAAACCAAGGACACTTTCCCATTAGAAATAAGCAGAAAATACTGAGACGAAGTGTCCCAAGAGGAAGAATAAAAGAAAAACAACAAATGGAAAGATGTGCTATGATATGTAAATAAATCATTCCAAGGAGGAAAGAACTGGGAACTGAAGCAAATATGACGTGCAGATTAAGCATGATGAAGGTTAAAAGTTGTAATATTTAAGAGTATGGATTTTACTGATCATTTTAACTGGTGGCAGTTTTTAAATAAATTATTTTATTATTTTTATTTTATGTGTGTGAGTGTATTCTCTACATGTGGACAAGTGCATCCCTGTCATGTAATGCCTGCGTAAGTCAGTAGAGAGTGTCATATTCCCCTGGAACTTGAGTTACAGACAGTTGTTAGCCACCATGTGGGTAGTGGGAATCAAATTCAGGTCCTCTGCAAGACCAGTCAGTGCTCTTAGCTGCTGAGTCATCTCTCCAGCCTCACCCGTGGCAGTTTTAAAATTTTGAACCTTAATGAAAAGTTGTATTTGGGATTTCTTGAGCTCCCTAAATCATAGGACAGGATCACTTAAGAATTCTAAGATTCTATTTCTAACTTTTTTTCTAATATTGCCAACCCCACTTCCCCACATTAATTTTGTTTGATGCTTCTAAAATGGGATTTTGGAGGTTTAATACACAATCAAGTTCTATTCTCCGTATGTCTACCTCCGTCCTCAGGGATCTCATTTGAATTTCATATCTACCTCTACCTTTTAGTATATAAGTTCTCTCTCCAACTATGTCTATTCTGTTCTCCAACAAATTCTTCAAATAAACATTGAATTTTTAGATTCATGATTTATGATCCGTGTTCTATAGTTCTATCATCTGACATTCTTACGAGTCAAATCTGATACTTTTTAATTTTCATGCATATGTGTGAGTACTTGCATGCATGTGTGAGTACCACATGTATAAGTTGTGCCCATAGAATCTAGAAAAGAGCACCAAGTCTCCTGGAACTGGAGTTACAGGAGGTTATGTGCTATGTGGTAGGTGCTAGGAATTCCACCCAGGTCGTCTTCAAGAGCAGTAAGTGCTCTTTACTACTGAGCCATCTTCTCAGCTCGTAATTTTTTTTTTTTATGTTGATTCAATCCGCATCCACTTCTTTCTCTGTGTACTTACTAGTTTGGGATGTTGATGTCCTCTTTGATATGGTCTACCCTTGATAATTCTGTGCCATGTAATACAAAATGGGTCCTTTAATTAATTTAGGTGTGATTCTTTACATTCCCAGGGATTATAGAAAAGTCTGTTAATAGTCTGCCAATATTTTTAAGGCCTATGATTTCTGTACATGCAGAACTAAATTTCATTTGCCAGCATTTATATTATTCATGAGGCTTTTCTCTGGCCACTTACTGTTATTATGTACACAGAAGACCCAATGTACAGTCACGTTAATGCTCCATATCTCAACAAATAACAGGCATGAATTATCATATAAATACATCCAATCTCAGGCTTCTCAAGCAAAAATGCCATGAAGACAGTATTCTCTAGCAGCCTCCGTAATTCCCTAATGGGAATAAGATGTACTTACGCTCTGGGTTAATTCACTTGTCGATGTACTCTTTATTGGCTCTCTTCACTTTTATAACTCACACCCCGATTCACTCAAATACTTAACTTACAGTCTGTGTGAGAGTACTTAAACCAAGAAAGTGACATTATGAGCCCAGAGATACCTTTTTAAAAAGAATAACTAATTTTCAGGCCTTCTTAGTAGTAATAAATATAGTATCATTTTAAAGATACTTGAAAGTAATGTGTCAAATGAATCCTGCACAAGTATACAGTGACATTCTAGTAAACAGTCTTCACGGAAGGTGTTTTCTATGAAGTAACTACTTAGTTACTAGCCTAAGACAGAGAAACTATCCAGATATCATCTTATTCCAAGACAAAGATTATTTTTGTAGTCTTAACTCATAGTCCCTGTCTTGAAATAAGAGTACCAGCATCATGTATGTTGTTCTGCATCCCAATTGAGACTTCTCAGCCTATAATACATTCTAGGGAATGGAAATAATATTCAGATTACTCAGGAAGTCTTATTACCAAAGCTATAATGAACACATATGCCTTCTATCCATTCATTTATTTACATTTAATTTGTGTGTGTGTGTGTGTGTGTGTGTGTGTTTTGTACACCACTGTATATATATGGAGGTCAGAGAACAACTTTTGAGAGTTTGTTCTCTCCTTTCACCATGCAGGTTTTGGGTCTTGAACTCAGATCATCAGGCTTTGGTGCCAAGGGCTTTTACATGCTTAGCCATCTTTCAGGCACAATGTGATTTCTTAGAGCACAAAATTGGGAATTTTGATCAGAAGTTAATAATTGATAAAAGGGTCAGGACTTTCTGATCAGTAAAAAACAAAAAGGAAATCTTATTTATATTCTTTGGATTAAAAGTTGATTCTAGAAAGTTGCTCATGGAGCATTTTTCTCCATGAAGAAATAACTTTTAATATTTTTTATTTATTACTTTTATGTTATGTATATGAGTGCATTACCTTCATGTATGTAAGTGCACCTGTGTCATACAATGCCTGTGGAGGTCAGAAGAAGGCATTGGATTTCCTAGACAGGTGTTAACCACCCTGTCAGTGCTGGACATTGAACCCAGGTCCTCTGCAAGAGCAGGCAATGCTCTTAAACTCCAAGCCATCTCTCCAGCCCTGCAGTGCAGTACTTTTAAATAAGTCATTGACTTGCTTGTTTGGTGCTGTTTTAATTTCTGAGGAGAGGTAAGTAAGTTTCTATGAGGCATCTTGGTGTATGGGTATTGATAGATCCTGCCAGGTTACACAAAGGTACCATCAAAGCTCCCCCTAAGCATGGCTCTAAGTCACACAGTCCTTTCTCCTATGCCTAAAATTATCTTTCACTTTGGCCAAAGGTTGCCTGCAAGTATGAAACACAGTAATTCTGTTGTGTCTGAATGAGGAGTAACTTGACTGAATTGGATTTAGAATTTTGAAAGGCTTTTTCATTTCTGCACATTTCTGTAAGAAAATCAGGGAAATACATTTTCAAAGGTAAGAAAAACCAGCAGCTTCAGGAATAAGCATGACTGAGAGAACTAGAGCTCTCAAGCTTAATCAGCTCCAGGTTATATGCTAACAGCAGCCTACAAGTAGGGAGGAGCAGCATTTGACTGGCCGTAAAATGTCTGCTGTAAGATAATCCATATGATTATATCTGCCTGGCCTACGTCAAATGCTGGCATTATATATACATTTTGGCTCACCTTGATCAGTTCCCTTAGTTGCTGTGAAACACATTCTGTTGTAGAACAATTATTATTAAGAGGTTGTTCCTTACATTGATTCAAAATCTGACCTAATTATTCAATCTTACTGGTGGTAGTTCTTTATAACAAATAGCATAGTACTTAGAACTTTCTACAACAATTGAAATACTCTGTCTGCACTACCTAATGTGACAGTCATGAGCCAAATGTGGCTACTGGGCATGTGAAATGTGGTTATGTGACTGATGAGAACTGAATTAAAGACAAATTATTGTTTTGGATGTGTGTGTATGTGTGTCGGTTTGTGTTATATGTATGTACATACCTGCACATATGCATGCACATATGTGCATATGCCACTGTGTGCTTGTGGAGGTGGCAGGATGACTTGCAAGAGCTGGTTCTTTCCTTACTCAAGGGATCAAAGTCGGATCATCAGGCTTGGTACAAGCAGATTTACCAGCTGAGCCATCTTGTAGCCTGGAGAATTTAATTTCTAATGACCTTGGAATTTAAACTTCTTTCTATATTTAAACCTTACTCAAATTTTCTTGTAGATGTTGGTATTAAAATATTGAGAGACATCGAATTATCACTTTGATAATCTATTTCTAAAAGAGAGTTTGCTGTAGAATCTTCCAGCTTCCATTTTCTTCTCCTTCTCACTATTTTTCTCTAGATTATATTGGTTTTAAAACTTGAAATTTGTGTGTGTGTGTGTGTGTGTGTGTGTGTGTGTGTTTTATAAGCATTGGACATGTGGTTGCCCCACACAGTGCATGTGTGGAAGCCAGAAGACAACCTTTGGGAGTCACCTCTTACTTTCTACCTTGCAGAGGCAGCCTCTCTCATTGTCTGCTGCTGTGCTATGTGCTCCAGGCTAACTAGCATGCAAACTTCAAGGAGATTCTCCTGCTTGGTTTTGCCTCCCACATCACTGTGCCATGCTGGGATTACAGATGCACACCACTACATCTGGCTTATGGTTTGGGTGAAGGCAGTTGAACTTGGATTTTCAGGCTTAGACAACTAATGCCACTGTAGAGTGATTCTGATTCATTTCTTTGGCCCAGATTATGTTACATATAAATTATCTGCTTAAAACTTGGTGCCTGTATCTATCTCATCATAGTCACTGTGGATTGTCTGACTAGTCCAGAGCACAGTGGGCTTATAAGCTTACTTATAGTGAATACCGAAATTTATGACTATAATTTATGGAAATTCATACTGCGGGTTTTTTGTTTTTTTTTTTTTTTTTTTTTTTTTGGTTGTTGATAAATGACTACCTCCAGGAAAATCATTAGAGTTTAGAATTAAGAGATTTCTTTGGGGCCTGCTATCCAGTTATTTTTCAGTTTATGTTAGTCAGTGTTCTTATAAACCAGAATTTCCCAGACAAGGAACCAATCAGTTCTGCAGCATGAGTGGGTTGTCAAGGCCATACTTCCTTCTAAATATAGCCCTCCCATCCCCACCCCTTCAGACTCCTTGAAAATTTCTGACTTAGTCCAACCCCTAATTCAGATCATAGCAGAATGTTGATGTGAGTTCAAACCAGTACAATCATGGAATCAAATCACTTTAGTTGGTAATGAGCCCTCTTAATTGCTTTATTTAAGGAGTGTTGATGGCTGCCTGACAAAAAGACAAGCTCAAGTTGAGCAAACAGCAGATGCGCGAACAGTTATTCATTTCACCAAGAGCATTTAGGATCACACTTCTTAATGATGATTTGTGCCCTGGTGTGGTTTCTGTTTCATTTTATTATTTTAATGATTATTAAGTATAATTATCATTGCAGAGTTGTGGGATCAAACCCAGGACCTTGCACATGCTAAGCAAGGCTCTGTCACTGACCCATGTCCTAAATTCCTGAGCTCTGATTTTATTAAAACTATAAAATTGTTCAAAGTATTTAAAGATATTTGTATATGCTCTTTTTCTTAATATATGATGATTTTGAAAAATGGAATATTTACCTATTGAGCACTGTTTTTAAGCCTTTTTCTTTTGCTTTCCATATGACAATATTTTTTAGTTTCCAAGTGCCCCTGTCATACTTTAAATCTCTTTCAATCAAATTTCTCAAATTTTTATTTGCACAGGTATTGCTTGGAATGATAAATACACAAAAGTCTGGTTCTTCTCACTACAGACTCTGATTTGGTAGAGAGGCAACAGATCTCAGGACTGAAAAATTTTAACGACCTCTTTTCCCTCTTCTGAGAAGCACTGACTTATTTCTTGGTTATCAACAAAGAAAACTGATGGTTTTACAAACAGACTTAAAACTTAAGAACAACACTTAACCAACTTTTAAAAGTTTTGTAAAACTTTAAAGATTCACTGCCCACACACGCCAATAAGGCCCTACTCATGTTTGTCCTGTGACTGGCATGCCTATGCTCTAAAATCCGAAGAATAGTTAATAGGTATTGCAGCCCTATGGTCATGTTCTCAGAAACAGTATTTCTCATTTTGTACCTGACCTTCTACCCATTCTTATGCAGACCTTTGTCCTCACTTGATATAGTCCATTACCAAACTGGGAGGCTATAGGCTTGCTGTTTTCCTGATGCTCGATTGCGGTGGCTCCCACATTTTCCCCTTATTTTTTGTTCCTCCACATTTCTGGACTTCATTGTGACATAACTAAGAAAAATAGCTGTTGGGATAATGAGCCTGAAGAATTAATAATCTTCTATAATTAGCTTTCTTTCTTGTTAGTGGCCTTTAGTGAATATGTGTAGGCTGTGGGAAGAGGAACTGCTAAAAAGGCCATAAAGGGCTTCATCATTACTCAAATTTTGGCTAGAAGATGAGAATTTAAAGCCATGTGTAACAATTATTGAAAGTACACTATAACTAATTATTTTTAACCAGCCAAATATCTATTTTCCATTTACAAAGCCTTTATCAGTGCTCTCTCCACATAAAAATAATTGAAAATCTATAAAACAAATATACATGTTCATTAATTTTTTCCACTTATGTATTTAATACTATACTAGTTTAGACAAGAGACAGCCATGTCACATGAAAGAAAGAAAGATAGAGTGCCTGGAAACGGCAAGAGATTTATCATGGTTTGAGATGGATTGATTTGGCTAAAGTCTCATCTGTGCTGACAGCCATGGTAGTCAGAAGCCACATGTTTCTTCCTGTATTATTGGTAATTTAACAAATAAAATGATATAAGATTAAATTAATAAATCAAGTTAATTAAACTTAAAAAATTAAAGCTAATCTCCATGTCATAGGAGTCATACTGGGTAGTCATAGGTGGCTGGGTATTGCCCTAGTGGACTGAACAAATAGAGAAAAATTCTACCAGAAATTTCTATTGGCCACTATTGCATTCGAGTTTCTCATGTTACTGTCCCTATGTGAGCAGAGAAAAGTCAGTGCTTTTCATATTAAATTCTGATACTCACTTCAGCTATCCTCTTGAGTTATGATAATCCTGAGAAAAGTTGTAGTCTAGAAATTTCAATTTAGTACTGTGTGCTGAGTTCCCACAGGCATGTTATAAGTTATGTTTTTGAAGTGTGAAATTTTTTTTTAGCTGGCAATTGGGCCGGCAATTTTTAGTACAATGGAGTCTGTTGGCTTATAAGGTAGTACCCGATAATTTGCCTTATTCTTTTTAAATTGAAGCATTGATAGTTTTAAACTACGTTTACAAGTTACTCTGTAAGTACTTTCTCCTTAAGAAGTTTTATAAAATAAACATATGGATATTATTTCCTACTTTGAAAAGTAGTTCTTTCCTTTAGCGTAAGTACAAAAATGCCTTTTCTTTTCTTTTTATTAAAAATGAAATCAATGAAATGAAAACTCTTTAATTAAATTTAAATCCAACCAGATGAAGTTTAAATTTCTTTTTAAGAATGCTCATTTGATTAACATATTACTTCAAGGCATATGGGTCCACCCTCCACTGACAGCTCATGTAATAACTTTCCAGACCCTTGCCAGAGAATTCCTTTCAACTTTCTATTATCCTAAGTTTATAAAAAATGCATTATTAGGAAAAGATAAATCGGGGAGAACTGTACTCAAATCTCCCTTTTTTTGGGAGAGCCCAACAATGCAGCTAGGTGCGCTACTCATGTGGCCATTAGGATTCCAGTGACCAGCTCCGTTTTCATCATTTTCTTGATTCTTAACAGAACAGAAGCAAGAAAAGCAGACTAGCAATCCAAGGACACTTATGTGATCAGTTAGGAAAGTGCTTCTGATTGAGTTACTACTCTGTAGTTTTTAAACAATGAGAACCTTAATAGCCCACACCCAGAGAGCTAAAATTTTCAAACATGCAAATTTATTCTGACTGGCCAAATTCTGGCTTGGGACCAAATCATCCTAAGATAAATTTCTATATGCTCAGACCAAATTAGTTTTCATTTGCTGCAAGATTTTTTAAAGTAAAATATATTTTTATGTTACTATATCTTTGTATTTTAATGAAAATGGTAGAAGAAATAACTCTGGGTGGGGCTATATTATTGATATTATATATTGATAAGTTATATAGAGGCTATTGCTTATTTAGTACTAAACCCGACTTAATACTTAATACTTAAAGTTCTTATTAAACTTAAGGGTTAGAAATCTTTGCTACTCCCCAAATATTTCTGAGCTTTCTAGTTTTTGGAAGTAAACAGTAATACCCACAACAAAAGCCAGCTGGGAAAATACAACTGTCTCTTTTTTATTCTGGTTTCCAGAAAACAAAATCAAATTCTTGCCAGCAAGATCTGGATAAGTTGAACATATGACTCATTCTTGAGTTTTGGAATTTATATATAAAGGTCTGTGAGTTGCTGATATGTTGATAACTCATAAAAGACCAAGCCTCTATCAGTGACTTAAAACTTAAGCACAGTAAAAGTTGAATTTTAAGATACCCATTTTAAATAAATGAGATTGAGCATTGAGCAAATAGTTGTGCCTAAGCTGCATACTGAGTAGTATTCTGGATGTTTTACATGTTCAAATACATACACACATGCGTGCGTGCACGCACACACACACACACACACACACACACATGCATATGCCGTGAAGATGCAGGTTATTAGTGTAGCTACACATCTGAGATGATCAGAGCAACCTCAGAACCCACTTCAGGCTCTTAATCAAAACTGTAATGCAGGGTGAGTCATCTCGTCTGCTGTGAGCTTTCTCCCGCTACCTCATCTTCATGTGCATGAAGTACATGCAGTTGTGTTTATCCAAGGTTATGTTTTTTGCACGGGGTCATGAATACTTCCTACTATTTTTTTACCAGCTGATTTCAATAACATTTCCTTCCAGTGTGACCTGAATGAAATGAAAGTGTATCATATATTAGTATTCCTGAATATTCCTGGAATCCTGGAGGTATAGAGAAAGAAGCAGGTGGATATTATAAGTTAGATCTGAGTTAGGCTTTTTCTCAATTTTCGGCTCTATTTATGGCTCCTTGTGAACCCTCTTATTCATCTGTAATTATTCTCCCTTCTAGATGCAGGAAAAAGAAATGAGATTTTTCTTCAGCCTATACCTTCACTGTTCCATCAGGTATAAAGAGAAACTGACAGTATATATATATATATATATATATATATATATATATATATATATATAATTTTTGAGTGTATTGCCTGCATGAGTGCACCTGTGTTTTGCAATAACATTGGAGGTCAGAAGACTGTAGCAGATCCCCTTGAAATAGGGTTGCAGACAGTTTTTACAGGCATGTGGGTGCTGGGAATTGAACCTGAATCCTTTTCAAGAGCAGTCAGTGCTCTTAACCACTGAGCCATCTCTCCAATCCCAGTTCATGATATGTTATTGAATAAGGAAAAATAAAAGTAAAACATTTTAATCACTTGTCAGCCAGAATAATATCAATTATCCAGACAGTGTCTGGGGATCCAATCTGAGCGTGTACTATGCTACCTATTAGAATTACAAGAGAGTGGTGTCTGTAGCCACCTCTCATCCAGCATCCCTGCTCCTATACTACATAACAGAGCTTTCAGTGATAGTCATTGATGCTAATTGTTGATATAGCTACCATATCTCTAATGCTTTTTATGAGTCGTGAACAAAGATAACTATCTTATCAACTAGTTTATGTATCTTGGTGAAGAGCCAGGTAGCTGGAAAATAGTCATTATGGAGCTTTTTCATTGGGTATGCAAAACTAATCCTTGGTTTCCTTCTTTGCAACAAAGAGAGAAATGATCAGGAGAAAATTCAACTATAAAGGAAGTGCTCTTGATAAACTTCCTTTTTATATCAAAGCATCTAACACAGTACTCTCTAGCACTGTATGGATTTTGATGATAGTGCATTTTTTCCCTTATTATTTAACATCAAGGTACAATAGGGTTCCTGTTCTGGAAAAAAAAACTATGTAATTCTTCCTCCTCAAAGTTTAATTAGGTGGTGATAATAACAATTCCTGTTTACTGAAGTATGTTTCACACATTCAGCTAAGAGCTTTGAAAGCATATCATTTTAATACTCAAAATAATCATACGAATAAAGTGTTATTATCATGTGCATTTTTAGACTGAATGATAGGCTTAGAATGTTTGAATAGCTTGCCAGACAGAGCTCAAGTGATATAAGTGAGGAAGCCGGAATTTCAGTGTATACTTTCTTTTCTCAACCCTTAATTTTCATAAATACTCTATTCATTATCCTGCTTCCACATAGGCAGTGAAATAAATATTCATTCAGTTCCATGTTTCTAATTTGGAGTGGTAACATATATGGATTCTATCTTCCAGAAATCTTTCTTCAAATTGTACATACAAAATGATATACAGTAAGAAAACAAAAAATAATGAAATGCTGGGTTTTGAGAAGGAAATTTAGGTCTAAAACCTGTTGGAGCTGAAGACATAGGGAAAGTTTCATTGAAGTCTGAGACTTGCAGTAGTAAGTCTTATAATAGATGGGACTGAGAAGATCATTGAAAGAAGAACAGATTCTAGGCATGGAACACATTATGCCCAAATGCCAGTGAAGCAGGGGAGTCAGTGTCCTGAAGGACATCCACTTAGTGTATCTGCAATTATTCATTCATTTGACATACTGAGTACTATGGAAATGGTTGTTCACTGACAGTAAATAACTAAATTGAATGTTGATAAGATCTACCTCTATAGTTCAGTTGTGTAAGGTATCTGGTATCAGGCTAATGTCCTGGTATTATATGCAGTATACAGAAAGGAATTCTATTTGTTTTATAAATACAGAAGTAATATTTTATCAATAGAAGCCAACAGAACTTTTGGAGTTATTATGATTGAATTTTTTAAGTTCCACATTGGTTTTTAATTATCTGAACATACTCTTTAGATGTTAGAAATAATAATACTAATTATTATTAGATGATAGAAACAATGAAATCTTCCTGTTTGGTTCATGGGGTTGTGCAACGATGAAAGAACAATGAATATAGATTGAAAATGATTCTGTAGTTAACGTAGAGGTATTAATGGGCAGTATTGATTTTAAGAGGCATCAGTGGAGGTTTGGTTTTCAGAGAGGTTAGTCTTAACAAGTTAATGAGGTAACTTATCAGAAGCCAAGTTAGTAAAAGATAAAAGATTTAAACCATCTGAAGAGAAACCAGAGTGTAATCTAGGTCAGAATAGTGTTCTAGCTTCAGAAAGGGAAAGAGCCAGGAGAATATGGAAGTCATTCTAAGGAAAGAGACCGGAAACACAGAGCATGGTGACAGTTTAAATAATGAGTGGCATAATCATTTACTATGACAGGCATTGAAGATAAACGATGTAAAAGTCACACTTGAGACATACCTTCAAATAGAATAGTGTAAGCATCCAACATATCACTCAAATCTTTGAAAGGCAGTATAAATCTTTGTCTTATTAGAGCATGAAGTAGGCAATACTGAAGTCTTAAAGTATGTTGGAAACAATATTCTCTGAGGAATTGAGTAGGATTATAAAAGGAAATCATTCCAGGTTGAAAATACCACATTTTCTAGTAGAGAAAAGAATATAACACATAACACATTCTACACAACAAGGCTAGCCTCATATAAACGCTCCCAAACACTCCTTACTTCCTGTATGGGCTTAATCATCCTTAGTTGAGCACTAGCACAGACCAGGGAAGACTGTGAAGAAAGCTGGTTACTGACAACAGAACAAATTCATAGAAGTCAATTCCTGTCTAGGGTTGGAGTTCTCTTTCAGCAGTAACAACTAGGCAAAACATGTAATAGTACAGATTCAGAAAAAACCTGTTGTATTTAAACCAAATTTATCAAATGGTGGACTTCGTAATGGTATAGATTTGTAGCATTTAGACCTCTTTCTTATGCTCATTGCCTCTGCATAGTCCTTTTTACTTAAAATTTACTTTTCATACTCTTTTTCACGCAAACTGATTACAAAGTCTTCCTCTGATTTTCTTCCAAGATAGAACTAGACATGCCATATGTGTAGTTATTTGCTTTGTTTCTCTCTTACGCTAAGCTTACCATGAGTAAGAACCCATACTTGTGATGAACTCTAGGTGGTACATGTCCAATTTAAATTACATTGAAATTGTTTATATTTGGTTAATACCATACTTTACTAAGTTTTAAATCTATCCTTTGTTCATGCATGTTTCTGGCAACTGGGCCATAAATATCATTTGCTTTTCCTCCTTCGTGTCTTATATTTGACAACTTATTCACCTTATCTTGCTTACCAGTTTAACTTCAGCCTAAAACTTAGCATTTCCCAAAGCATGTCTACTCATACCTTCAATTTTCAAGCCTTGATGTTGGATAATTTTGAGAGACTGAGTAAATTGAAAAATTAAAATATCTTTTGGATGAATTAATGACCTTAGATTGAAAGAATTAAAGGGATGGTTAGTAACAGAATAAAGGAGGGATATGGCTGTGTTTAAAAGGAAGACGAAAGAGACAAGATAGTATTTTTAGAAACTGTATAACAGGGATAAGACTAAAAATCTCTGATGGAACATAATTTTTTTAAAAACTTAACAGAAAAAGTTTAAAATGCCTACAGATATTTAAGGTATGTTAATATAGGGATGTAATTTACTGGCCACAATAATCACAAAATATTTGAAATAATTCTATGTGTACCAAGAGAAATTAAACTTTCAAGTATAATTATATTTTTTAATTTTTATTTTTTTTCTGTCTAAAATGTATTCTCTTAGACTCTTTTGACTTTGAAGATATCACAAGCATTAAGTCCATTTATAAAGGGGCATAAATTATGTTAACATTAACATCAACATGGTTATGCTTCCTATGTTTATATTTTCCAAAGTGTGAAGTATATGTAAAAATTTATAAAATCTTACCTGGATGAGTCCTTCTCATTTGCACTGTCAGACTCATCTGAAGATAAAGGCAAAACACATTTTATAACAATTATATAAATACATCGCATAGATTGACGAGACTAGCAAAGCACACCAGGTTCAGTCATTCAGTAGAACATGAGATGCTCTTAAATTGAGAAAACTAATGTCTGGTTAGTATTGTATTCTTTGGAGGCCCTCCTGGAGACTATTCTAGATCATATACTCATATCTAGGCAATTAATTCACTGAAAACTCTTTCTGCAACTCTCTGTATATCTCCAATGAAGAAAAAGAAGGAAATTTACCCAGCATTAATACCTAAAAATACACCATTTTGCTCAGTGAACATTACTCAAGAAGTGACCATGCTTCAGAACCAAACACCCTCAGACTGACGAACAGTGGCATCGTTCTCAGAATTGGTATAAATTGACTACATTAAAGAAATGCAACATTGCTCTTTTTCATTGCCTCTAGACTCCTGATGGTGGAGGAATTCCAAGTAAGTATACTTATTTTGTAAAGAAACAAGAAGTTCTTCCTGAGTTCAAATTGTCCAGTTTAGAATGAAACTCCCTGATACAAGAAAGTTACAGATGTTTAAGGTATGTTAATATGGAGGAACTGAGTTCCAATCCCAGCAACCACATTGATCAGCTACTGGGGAAACCAACACTTCTTGTTTCCACTAACATGCACATATTTTCCATACTTATAAGTAATCAATTAAAAAAATAAAATTTAAAGATAAACAGGTATCAGAGGAGTAGCTTCTATAGACAGAACTTTCTTAGAGTGTCTACAAAGACCAGTGTTCAGTGTCTGTGGCACTGCCAACAACAACAAAAATAGGATTATTTAACATCTAGTCAGCAACCCTACTGTTAGGATATTACATGATATTATCACCTTTACATGGGATTTATTAAACATAAACATAACAGAATATATGAAAACAATCCAAATTGAGAAAAACCCAGATTACTTTAAATTATATTATTAGGGAAAAAAATAGTGAAAATGATTTTAGTTGACTGTGAGATTTGTTTTGAGAATATGTCATAGTTGCCAGGGTAAGTTTGTTCCTAAAGGGAAGATTTTATCTTAGAATTTGAGACATGTGTCATTATCCTTAAAGATATGATCCTGGGACTGGAGCGATGGCTCAGCAGTTAAGAGCACTGCCTGCTCTTGAAGAGAATCTGGGTTCAGTTTCCACCACTCAAAGGGCAGCTAACAACTGTCTGTAGCTGTGGCTCCATGGGATCTGATACCCTCTTTTGACTTCCGTGGGTATTGATGACATTTGTACATGTAAAATAAAAATAATAAATAACGTATTAAAAAAGATACGATCCTGTAATTCAAAAACTAAAGTATCCACTGAAAAACTCCAAGATCTTGTTATCCTTTTCAGCAAAGTAGGAGGATACAGAATCATTGTATAAAAATAAGCAATTTTCCTATGTGGGTAGTGAATTTTCTCAGAAAGAAATCAGAGGGGAAAATCTTATTCACAACAGCTTCTAAATAAAAGTTTCTTGTAGAACTTTGGAATATTATTATTGCTTTACATTACTGTACATGTTTGTTCCAGAAAAAATGAAAGAGCATTAATAATATATTTCAGTACTGCATCAAATATGCCAATGAATTAAGTAGTGAGTGATGAAGTAATTGCAGGTAAAATAATTAAATGTTAGCATACTATGTTGACATCAGTGGTGGAGTTAATTATATGGGGCTTAACCACAATGCAGATATTTGAAGATGTTTTTTGGAGTTTCCATATAAATTCAGAATACATTTTTAGTTTTTTCCTTCTTAGATGGATGACAAAGTCTCCTGCTATCTGAATGTTTGTTACCCCCCACATATCCTAAGAATGAACTTGACTTAGCTGTCAGAGGTCACTTAAGTATACATTTTGCCAATATAATGAGTGAAAAGAGCATTTGGTTTCAGTATATGCTTTTCTTTATTGTGCATGAAATTAACATTTTTGGATATATCGATTGTCATTTGTAGTTTATAAATGCTTCATATATATATACGATTTCTATTTTTGCAATACATGCAATACTTGTCTTTAAAAGTCCTCCTTTAGCAGAAAATCAATTCCATTTTGAGATTGTTTTTGAGGGTCAACCTTTCCTAATCCTGCTGGTAGGAAAATATGACATTTTCTAAGCAGTCAAGTTCATGTGCCTTTCACTCATTAGTTACATGTAATGTATGTGAAAAGAATTTTCTCTTTTACATATCCATATGCTCTCTTTTAAGAAACATCCAGGTATTTCTTTTTGTTACAGGAAAGAACCCAAAGCCATATGTATGTGTGTGTGTGTGTGTGTGTGTGTGTGTGTGTGTGTATAATTGTCAATGTGGGATGAATGAGAAACATATACTGTGCAGTGCATGCTACACTCGAGCCCAGAGACCACTCATGGAAAAACCTTCCACTGTTTTACAAGGTCCACTCCATTCATCGATGCTAGCTTTCACCTTCCTGAACTGCTAATAGTCTCTTTTCCCCTAGTCTTCCTAGAGGTGACACAGCTTGTCACCATTCCCTTGTCTTGTTAGTCCAACTCTGCCTTTATTTTCTTGCTCAAGGATCATATTCTTAGAGAAACATTACTGGATCTTCCTGTTTTATTTACCAATAACTTACTATGAATAACTTTTGCCACATTGACTTTTTTGTGTTACTAAGGGTGAGTTTTAAAATTTTATAAACATTTGACAAATGGTCTGTGCTCCACAAAGTTGTAAACCCCCTAGGTGCAGAGAGTATTTTCTGTTCATACACCATCTCAGCCCCATCCTAAGCACATGGTACAATGTTTAGCAAGACGCAGACGGGCTCTCTTGCCTTGCAGTTAAATGTGCTTTAGCAACAATTTGAAACTGTTTTTCTTGGTTATAGCATCCAGTGCTAAGTTCATTGATGTTCTATTTCTGAATATTTATTTATTCATCTCACTTGTCATTGGGGCTTATGGATTTCACTGGGATTAAGTACTTTGACCTCACATTTTAATGTAACCAATTCTTATCAGTTTTTAAAGATTTTCTTTTGTGTTTCTTATGAATTTGCCATGGATGCCATTGCAATCAATGGAGTGATCTATTTATGGACCTTTTGGAGCACTGAACAGGAACTTTTATCTTGAGTTCATAACCTCTGAGATTTCTTCTCTGTAATCTCTAAGATCTATCACAAGTATCTCTAGATGGAGCTATTTAACCTTTTCTCATAAACTAAAACCATAAGAAATTTCAGTCATAGGAATTTGCCCAAGGTGTTTGTTTCTTGGATTCTAGGTCATAGCTTTGGAAGACTGATAAGTGCTGGGTATTTCTTACTGTGTGCCCTGATTTAATTGCTTCCTTTTCCTTTTTCCTTATCAAAAAGTCATTTATGCCAGAAAATGCTGTGTATGAGCAAAATAATACTTTGGTCAGAGTTAACTGAGAGCGTTACTACTAACATTAAAGAAACTATTGAATTATTGTGTATTTCATACAGAACATCTCAATGAATCTTAATCATCTTTACACCCCTTCCCCATCAGCACCCTCCAATAGCCCCCTAACTGGAATCCATACGTTCTTTCATCGATGTTAATTTCTCTTGAGTCGTTAGTGTCCCCAGGAGTCCTCAGTGTAGGTTTATCCACTGAGGTCTAGTCAGTCTACCCACAGTCCCTCACTTTAGGAAGACTACTTCATACTGAACCAGCAGTAATCAGTTGATAATATTTCGTAAGCAAAGGTTGGGGTCTGCCACACATTTCCACAGTGCCATACCGGGGTTTTCTTTCTGCTGGAGTTTGCGTGGGTCTTGAGCATGCAGAAATGATTGCTGTAGGTTCATATGAGCAGGGTCCCAGGAACTTGTAGGATTCTATTTTCATATGGTCATGCACCAACTCACTGGCTCTTATAATCTTTCCACCTACTCGCTCTTACGCAATGGTCCCTGAACCCTGCGTGAGTGAAACTTAATATGAGAGTCCTGTCTGGGGACTTACACTGCAAATTCCTAATCTCCTTGATTTAGTCTTTTGTGACTTTTGTGTTACTGGCCCTTGTTGCATGAGGGAGCTCCATTAATAAGGGTTGAGAGATTCATTAGTGACTTCTTTTCCCCTTGTTCTATATTGCATGAGTCTTGGGTGTAGAGGCTGCATTTTAGATGTACTGCTTAGGCATGGGCAATTCACAGACTATGTGTGTGTCTGACCAGCTGTGGTACTCTGTATTAGTCTCTGCTGAAAAAGAAACTTCTTTGATGAGTGGTTACTGGGATACTTGATGTAAATATAAGGATACATATTTTGCATTTAGTAAGAAATTACGTTAGCCTGGAGATTTGACAGTCTTGGGGATTTCTCTAAGATCTATGACCTCTTCAACGATGTGTATTTGGCTATGATTGCAGTACCACACGTGAGTTTTCTCCCATAGAGTGGGCTCTAAGGCCAATTATGTAGCTGTTGATTGGCCCCAAGATAAAATATTACTGCTACACCAGTTTCTTATGCTGAGTCAGTCATTGATGTGGTTATTTGGTCATGAAGCTGGTATTGGGCCATTGATTGCTACTTTCATAGTGCTTTCCAGAGCTATGAGAGATGCCTTTAGAGGAAGTGGCTTCCAAGTTAGTTTCAGCTCCATTGCTCCAAATCTACTTTCTGAAGTATGTCTTGTCTTCAGCAACAGGTTCTTACCTTCAAGTTCTGGGAGGAAATGAAAGGCTGTGGCAGTAGCCTATGTAATTTTGGGAGTCTCTTGGACTACCCTGGCCAAAAACTGAAAGCACTACTAATATTTTTACTTAAATGATTATTTTCCACCAAGGAGCAAAGACTGTTTCTCTGGCCAAAGTAACAAACATTGTTTCATAGAAAAGTAGATTTAAATAAATCTATATAATATTCCAACAAAAGAAAAAACACAAATATCCATGAAGCAGTAGAAAAATGTTGATTTAATTTTATTTTAATGATGATCAAGATATTCAGTGACATAAAAGTAATTAAAATCATATTAGTCAATTTCCCTGTCTAGACACATATGAATATCTATCTTAGATTCATATAACTATATCAATATATTTAAAGATAGATAAATTAATATAATTATATATATATATCATCTTAGCTGTTACCATATCTCTTGGTTGAAATATCAAATATGCATTTTGGTTAACATGCTGGATTCTTACAGTATTCTATCCTTCATACCTTCTTTTCAAAATATTATAATCAGTTTTTGTTTGTTTGTTTGTTTGTTTTTGAAACAGGGTCTCTTTAAGCATTCATGGGTGAGCTGGAACTCACTATGTAGCTCATTCTGACCTCTAACCTACAGTCAGTCCCCCTGCCTCTGTTTCCTGAGTGCTGAGGTTGCTGCTTTACACCACCCTACCCAGATTGTATTTCTGGCCAGTGATCTCTTAGAACAGAAAAACTACATCCTGGTCATGCATAACCTCCAGTACCTAGAGCTGTTTCATCCAGTATGGTAGCTACCAGCCACATATGACTAAATACATTTGTCTAACTTGATTAAAATTGAATAAAAATTAAAATTTATTTCTTTAGTCACAATGGATTAAGATGGAGTAAAATTTAAATTTAGTTCCTAGGAGCCTGTCAACTATAATACCATGGGTGGCTACTAGTTAGGTTACTTATGCCATTTTCAGTACCACAGAAGGTTCTATTGACAGCACTGTACAGAATGGTGATTTGTCTAGAAATGAATTCATTCCTCAAATTGTGAATAGCTATAGACATGTTCACATTTTAATAAAAAGAAATGATCTAGGCATAAGAGATGACAGTGAAAAACAAAGATAGCAGTGTCCTATTGAATTCTGGTATACTGTGGAGAAGGTGACAGTTAAGCAAGCCCGTGTTATTGGGTTTGCACTGAACAATAGGCTATTTCAGATTCCATGTACAGAAGATCCTATTTTTGGCAGGACTTATTGTTATTCAGAAGCACATCCTAGTGGAACTATTTAACCTGTTTTGCCCAGTAGTCTGAGGCAGGTGTTTTTATATAAGCACTGCTGCGTTCTGACGTACAGAAGAGTATTGCCTTCTTTCCATATCTATTCATGTAGTAAGAATAAGAGATTTTATACATTTTAAAAAGTACAATTTTTTTCTTCACATGTACAGATCTCTAAACCACATTTCTTATGGAAAATGGTAGGACAGAGAACATTTAACACAGCAGGAAGACTATTAATGCCTGCACTAAAACTGAACATTAACAAAATTTTCTGATGGCTTCCCATGCCCATGATCTTATTTTTTTTTTAAAGTACCATTTGCTTTAATTACTTCCCTCTTGATATTTTAATGTTTGCTTCTACATGAAAGTCAGTCAGGAAATTATAAATCTCATGAAGGCTTCTAGACCATTATGTGATGATAATATGCTAATATTCTAAGAAACAGCCATGGTTCTGGTGGTGAATACGGAGGACTCATTTCTACTATAAGTTGTACAAATAGACAATGCAGGTAGTAGTTTTCTGGTAATTAGTGTGCTCGGTAGTGTAAATCATCCTACTTGACTCAACTGTATTCCTTGAGCAAATGTGGCAGGGTGCTTTTGTGTGATTGCTGTTTGAATGGGTTTCTGCTACACTCAGGAGTGAAACCACTCACTGTATCATGGTAATGACATCAACAATTGTTGACAATTTGGGGACAGAGAGAAAACAGTAGTGGTTTGTTGATAAGTAACGGTTTTCTGGAGAACATGGAAGTCAGTGTGTAATGTAAACTGTAGTGTAAATTGTCATATGGTGTTTAAGCTTGTTGAAAGCAGATTCTGGGAGTAATTTCCTTGTGACCTTCAAAACACCCTGTTTGGGGATATTGCACCTACGAACTCTGAACAATACGGCTGCCTGTACAAAATCTACAAAGTCCACACTAGTCCTCATGCCAACATGGATAGAAAGAAATTTCACAAGGCCCCACCCCTGGATGAAGAGCTACAGGCAGGCAATGGCTACTGCAGAAGGGGTAAGCAGTTTTTTGCAAGTTCTATCCCCAGTCCTAAGTGTTCAGTCCTAGGCACATGCACATTTGGGCAACACTAATTGATAGTCTCAGTAGGTTTTATATGTGTGTGGGCTGGGAGCTCCCTGAGCAGGGTGGTCTCCCACCTTCACTTTTGGAAGAAACGGTCAAACGCATCAATGTTTAAGACTCAGAAAAGTTGAGGCTCCTACTGGGTAACATTCTGAAGTATACTTGAAATATTATTTTGGTTCTGCTGTAAGTTATTCATCTTCAGGACTAGAGAGATGACTCAGTGGTTAAGAGCATTGGCTGCTCTTTGAAGAGGGCTTGGGTTCATTTCTCAGCCGCCACATGGTAGCTAATAACCTTCAGTTCATACCTACAGTTATAGGAGATCTGACACCTTCTGACCTCCATGGACATTGCATGACATAAGTGCATCTACCTACCTGCAAGCAAAACACTTATACACATAAAATAAAAGCACCAAAAATAATCAATAAAATATTAAAAAATATATTCACCTTGTTGAATCTCTCTTCTGGTCTTAGATTAATATGACTTGAACAAAGTAGAAATTCTTATTAATTTTCTTGGTAACTCTGATAGGTTCTGCATGATTTTTTTAAAACACGTAGAAGAGATGATAATGCAGAAATTGTAGTCCTCAGACTTTATTCAAATAATCTCATTGTTGGAGACAATGGATCCCATACCAGGAAGGTCCCATAATGTCACACCTGGACACTTTGAGTTTAAATATGGAATTCTCTCCACAGTTGTACATATCACTTAGTTAGTGGTATAACTAAGTCATATGGTACATTAATTTTTATATTTTTCTTAGATTTTTAAAATTGAATTTTTGTGAACTTCATACATCTTGGTCATATTTAGACCCCCTCCCCTACCCAAAACCGCCTATGCCCCTCACCAGATTTCATGCATTCTATAATATATATTAGAGTTTACTGAGTCAATTTTGTGTCCCTAAATTTCACAGGTGTGAGTTCATCCACTGTAGCATAGTCAACCTATTTAGAGTCACTTCTTTAAAGGAAATCAATTCTCCCTTCACCAATAGTCATTGCCAAAAGTTCCTCAGCGAATGTTGGTGTTTCTTACCCATTTTCCCAATTCTATGCTAGATTTTTGTCTGGTTTGAGCTTGCATGGGTCTTGTGTATGCTGTCACTTTTGCCATAAGTTCATATAAGCAAGTTCTCAGTCACCTGGAAAATTATTTACTTGTTGTCATCCACCACTCTGGCTATTACAGTCTTGCCTCCTCTTCACGATGGTCCCTGAGCATCAGGACCTCAGCAATAGGACACCTGTTTTTGGAGAATTCTCCACGCTGATTTCCATAATGACTGTATTAGTTTCAAACCCATCATCCATGAATGAGGGCTCCCTTTCTCTACATTCTCTTTAGTATTTGTGGTTAATTGTTTTCTTGATATTAGATAGTCTGCATAGGGTAAGAAAAAATCTTAGAGTAGTTTAATTTACATTATCCTGATATCTAAGGACTTTTATGTTGAACTTTTAAAGATATTTCTTAGCCATTTTTATTTCTTCTTTTGAGAACTCTCTTCAGTTCTGTAGATAATGTATATTAATTGAATTAAATTAATTTATCTTTTAATGCAGAGTTTCCCTGTAGCTCCATCCAGCTTGGAACTTACTATATAAACTAGGCTGGTCTTGAACTCACAGAGATTTGCCTCCCAAGTTCTGGGATTAAAGGCATGTACCACCATACCTGGCAGTAGATCATTTTAAAATGGGGTTATGTTTTCTTGATTATTTGGTTTTTGAGTTCTTGTTATGTTCTGGATATTAATCCTCTATTAAATGTATAGCTGACAAAGATTCTTTCTCATACTTTAGGAAATGAGACTTGGAGAAACTGACCTGGAAGTCTCATCCCTGAAGATTAATTCTAATAGTATCAAAAGGTACTATACAAGCTGTCAAGGGAAAAACAAACAAAACAACAAATCAGAGTGGTCTACTCTGCTGTAAAGCCTACAAAACACAACAATGGCTGGCCCAGCCACTATTGTATCAGTACAATAGTTTCACTTTTATCTTGGAGGAAATCAACAGCTGATTAAATATACTGATGCTCTGCTCAATGGGAGGGAATCCGTGACTGGCACTACGAACATAACCAAGTACACATAGTTGGAGAGGTCAACTACAGTAGAGAAGAAACTGCTACTGTCACTTTCCCAAACCCAAATGATTTCTTAATATACTTTAAATGTTTATCCCTAAAAGCATGCATAAGTATAGTTCTCAACACTTATCAAAGAAGTTTCTTTTTGCAAGAGATAGAGATTTTTACAAACTTCCAAACCAGAACAGACATTCCCCATGGAATATCATAATAACAAAATTAAATGTACAGAACAGAGAGGATACTGAAAGCTGCTAGAGAAAAACAAGTTACATTTAAAGAAAACCCCATCAGAATTACAGCTGACTTTTCAATGCAAACAATGAAAGACCGAAGAACCTGGACAAAAGTACTCGCAGCTCTAAATGAATATGCATGTCAAACCTGAATACTTTATCCACCAAAACTATCTATCATTGACAAAGGGTAACAGAAAACTTTTTATACACAGATAGGCTTAAAGAATTCATGTCCACCAAACCAACCCTACAGAGAATACTTAAAGCAATACAACAGGCCGAAGAAAGGAATGAATATAGCCAAGAGGCCACAGAAAGAAAACAAGAAAGGTGTAATGATGGAAACCCAAAACAGGGTCAAAAAAACAAATTAAAATGACAGTATTCAATAAACATCTTTCAATAATAGCACTAAATATCAATGGTCTCAACTCCCCTGTCAAGACACAAGCTAGTTGAATGGATCAAAAAACAAAATCCATCTCCTTGTTATCTGCAACAAATCCATCTCACCTTCAAGGATTTTTATTACTTTAGAATGAAGGGATGGAAAAAAAATATTCCAAGTAAATGGCTCAAGAAGCAAGCAGGGATTGGAATTTTAATATTTGAAAAAAATAGATTTCAAATTAAAATTAATCAGAAGAGATAAAGTAGGTCACTTAATTCTAATTAAAGGAGCACTCAATCAAGATTTTACAATCATGATCATGCACTAAACTCTGGTTCACCTAATTTAATCAAAACAATATTCCAAGAATATAAAACACAGATTAACACCAACTCAGTAACAGTAGGTGACTTCAGTACCACACTATCTTCAATAGACAGGTCAACTGAATAAAGAATAAACACAGAGAGGCAACTTTATTCTCTCAAGAATTCAAAGTGCCATTTTATCATTTATTCATTTTTGCCAGGGGAAGAAATATGATGTTGACAACTCATAGAGCTGCTCTAGGAAACTTTAGTTCTAACACACCACTTTAAACCTGCCTTTTCCTCAATGTCTCTTCAAGGACAGGTTAAGATCTTGAAGAGTCAAGCAGAGGACTCACTCATAGCTTCCTTTACTCTCCTGTGCATCACAGGCTAGCTATGTACTTTAATGTACAGTACTACTGAACTTTATCATGGATTTGTATAGTTAAATATAAGATATTTGAGACTAATCACATTCTGATGAGTTAGCACTGTACAAGGACGTGACTGAAAGATGACATCAAATAGAGAACTCAAATGAAATTTTAATTTCTCTTCGAAGAATATTATGAGACCCAAGATCATGTCATATGAGAATTTTATCTCCCTTCTGATTGTGGCCTAGGCTCTCCATTCTTTTTCCTTTCTGTTCAATGTTTAATACCATTTTTTGGCTTAGGCTATTCCAGGGAGCAATGGGCTACTTCAGCAAACATTCTGTTACTTCTTAGATATCAGGCAAAATTCTAAGCTTTAAATGCTTACTCTGAAAGAAGAAATAATTTTCAGAGTAGGTCCATTCTGTGAACATACTTCTATGTTTAGATAGGATCAAGAGTCATTATGATTCCTAATAAAGTTCAAGAATTTATATCTGGCTAACAAATATGTAGTCTGCTTTCCTGTGAAAGAGTTCAGTCACTAACACCTACATGGATCAAGGGAAAGAGATTTAAAAAGACATATTACAGTTGATTTAAACTAGAGAATTGAGCCAAAGTATTTTTAAAGTGTTCTACAGAAGAACTGGGCACGTAGCCTAGATGTATAATAGGGGCTCTTGTTTGAATCCCAGTGCTCCCTCTATTAAATTCTCTGTTAAAGACACCTTCATCTAACTTGACTCAATAGACCTTAACACAGATAAAAGAATGTATAGGGGTCTATGGGGAGGTACCAGTGGAAAAACGTATAGTAAAATGATTAAGATTTATTAAGATGTTCTGTATGAAATACACAACGCTTAAATAAAAAACAATTTTAAAAAAGATGCCTTCATTTGCTATATAGCATCAACTACTGTTCAATTATATATTTCTCTACACCTTTCTCTTTTAAAATATATTTGCAATTAGTATGAAAATTAGGCTTCGTTATGGCATTTTCAAACAAAAATTGCTTTTGTTGAGTCTCTTCTACTCCTCTTCTCCCGATCCCGTTCCTGCGTACCTTTCTACTCCTAGTATTGTTTTCTCTACTTTCATGTCATAAATGTCCTTTGACCTCACCTCTTTCCTAAACACCTCTTTTTCTCCTCCCATAGTCTCCTTGTTAGTGTAATAACCTGTAGCCATACTCATAATCACTTATATGCATATATATATATATATATGTTAGGATACACATATGAGAGAGAGCATGTAGTTTCTTTTTGAGCCTAGGTCTTTAATGTCTATATTTAAATCTATATTAAAATATTTTCTAAATAAAGTTCAACTTGATATTGTAAAAACATCTCCCAGAATGTCTAAAATCTGACAAACAAAAGAACAGTTGTTATTCCTTAGCTGTCTGCTAAGACATGTAAAGCCCTAGCAATGAAAAGCAGCATATGCACATAGGACATCAAAATCGTGAGAGCCTATGCCTGGCATGACAGCATGCACTGCCAGCTGAGGCTTGATGCTTGGCTCCTTTGTTCTTGGCTTCTTGGCGTATCATGCCAGATGGGAAATCTTCAAATAACAAGACCTTGCTAAGAACATTATGAGATTTTCAGATGAGAGTGTAACATGCTTGAAATGCACCTTTAAAAAGTGTTAATTAAGTCTTTAGTGTTATGTTAATCGATTGCACATTTTAAAGGAAAACTGTTTAGAATATTAGCACAGTATTAAAGAGAAGCTGAGTTTCAGATGGATACTACAAAGTGGGGCATTTACACTAATTGTGTGATCTATCACTACCCCAGATAGGTATTTCAAGCTTAGTCTTTTTGAGTCAGACATACTTTGTCTAAATTATGGGAAAGAGATGTCAAAGACAAATATGATTTAAAATAATCTGTGTCTATACACATTTTTATGTTCTAGAATGAGAGATAACACAAACATTTTTAGCACAGGAATGCTGCATTTTTCTATTTAAATCTGCATCTTTTCCAGTTTTAACATATTGCTCAGTCTGAGATATCAGGTAATGAATATTATGAGGTCCTGACTGATTTTTTTTCAGATAAACTCATTCCACATTTTTACAAATTTTGTTTCTTTAATGGCCATTCAGTTGATGAATGATTTGCTTTTCACCAGTTTGCTCACTAACACTTCTTTCAAGGAGAAGGCAGGAAAATACCAAATTGTGAAACAAAATCCCTCTTGACTTTGTGTTTTGTCAATAACATTAGCAAAGGTTTGGAGAAGGCTATAATTAGCCTCTGGCAGTCATCTAGCTCATAGGAAGGTAACAGAGAGACCATTTGATAATAGAGCCAAGAAAGCAAAACTAACAGAGAAGGAATGTAGGCAGGGCTGTCAGCAGGCCCAGGCTGTGAGCAGAACATGTGGATTGTGCAGTGTGCCATTGATGGTATCCTTCTTCATCTTTTTATACCCACTAATTACTTGCTCATCCTTGAAAAAAATAATGAAAGAATTTCATTTCATACCCAGAACTAAACCTAAAATGTACATTTTTCCTGGAATTAGCAACAATGACATGAACACAGATTGTAGTATAGAGTTCTTCCTTAGGACAGCTATTGAAACAGGAATCTCTTTAGAAAATGAGAAAAGAAAATCCAAGAAATTCAGTTATGTTAAGAATGTGAGGAAGTAATTTTGTGCCAAATTTGGTAGCTAAAACGGTATCAGAAAATGAGGATGGGCACAAAGTGCTATTTCCATAATCTATTCAGGAGCATACCTATTCATCAGTTTGGATGAGCTTGGGACAAAAAAACCTTTCCCTACAGCTCAATTGTCATGCAGTTTGGAATATATTGTCAACTTAAATTAAACATATTTTATGTATTGATTTTTTTCCCCTTACATCTGTTCATTTACCTTTCTATTTTGAAAGAAATAAACTGATTATAAATATCATCTCTTTAAAAAGTCTTGTTGCCAAGCAGAAGTGACTGTCTCCTTAGAACATTGTTTAGATGTATTCCACATGGAATTACAGAGATTAGAAGCAGGAATATATCATGGGTAAGAACATGAGCTTTTGAAATAAAGGGGGGGTGAGTATGATCAAAACATAGTGTATGAAATTCTCAAAGAATTAATAAAATATTATATCAAAAAGTTAATCAATAACTTCCCCTTCCCCAAAGCAATAGACTTAGTTTTGATTACTGGCTTTGTGACCTACACGCTGTGTGATTTTGGGCATGTTACTTATTTGCTCCTTGGTTTTTTTGTTAATTAATTGATGTTGAAAATTCTGTGTTGTGGAACTGAGCATTGAGATCAGACCTGTAAAATGTGGCATGAAGTCTATGATGTTTTCAAGAGGGATGGTAAATGGAGAGTGGATCTAGAGTTGATTGTTGTTTGCGATGGGACTTAAATTTCATTAGCTAGCCTAAGAATCTTTGATGAAGAGACACTACATTGTCTATTTTAGATTAAAAATACTTGTATCGATTCTTTGAGAATTTCTTGTAATGTATTTTGAACATATTAAGACAATTTTCCCAATTTCTAACACCAGCCTACTTTCCTCATGAACTTCATGTCCTATTATCATTTTTTAAAGGCCTATTGAAACTAATTTGTGGTCCCCAAATGCTCTTGGGTGTGGGTACATCCCTTGGCATCTGGTTAACCTAATATACATCACACGCATAAAGAAAACCAACTCTCCCTCTTCCAGAAGCTATCAAGGGAACTATGCCAATAGTTCCCTGGCTAGGGCTAGGAATTCTTGTTTACCTCGTCAGTTCACACTGGGATTTTGTCTGACTTCAGTCTTCACAGGTATGTGCTTGATGTCACAAGTGCTGTGGGTTCATATGTGAAACAGTCCAGTTGTGTTCAGAGAACATAGTTTCCTTGTATTCATCTACTACCTCTAATTATTAGTCTTTCCACCCCCTTGTTTATAATCATCCCTGAGACCTGGGAGAAGAAGGTCTGATATATGTGTCCTCTTTAGGACTGAGTACTTTAAAATTTTTAAAATAATATTTACTTTTTTGTGTGTACACTGGGGAGATTGCATGCATAGTGTGCAAATCTGGAGGTCAGACGATAACTCGCAGGAGTTGACTCTCTTTGTCCTTCCAAAATGTGGGTACTGGGTATCCAACTCAGGTTGTCAGGCTTGGTTGCAAGTACCTTTAAGCACTGAATCATATCACTGGTCCTACCCTAGCTATTTTTTAAGCTATTTTTTAAGTTTCATCGAGGATGAAACTATATAGCACATATAAATCTACATTTATTTGTTCAGTATAAAGCCCTAACGTTTTAAATAACCAAGGATAACTTTTGAGATGGTAAAAATTGACAACCATATGAAATTGATGAATATATATAATTGCTATGCTTTGAAATATATGATAATTTGAATTGCTTGAAAAATATTATCCAAATGAATTACATTGAATTTCTGATTTATTAATGAGATAACAAAGATTATATACTGCCAACTTAATACACAAGACACATGATTTCTGAAGTGTTCAAAGTACATAATTTTTCATCATAAAACAGATTTAAAGCTTTTGTGTATATTTGCTTTTTATATGCTCTTTATGTCAACAAACTTTTATTTTTTATTCAATATACATTAGGGAATACCATAGTCAAAACTGAAGGACACTTGATAAAGTTATTTAATACAAGAAGAAATGATTGGATCTGTGAATATTTGTCTAAAATAATAGAAGATTATGGAGAAGAAATAGCATTGATCTTCAAATAGACATAGAGGCTGTTTGTATATGTGTTTTACACAAAACTGCTTGGCTGTGACAGTGCATGCAACTCAAGGAAGTTGAATGTGTAATATTATATACCTTAAAAGCATAGAATCTATATCTACCCTCAGACTTCACTAGACTTTGAGGAATGGGTCCTTCTTTCTGTTCTTCTTTTATCTATATTGTTCTCATTTCTAGACAGGCTCTTACTTCTCATCTGTAAGATAGTGACCAGACCTATACCCCCAATTCTTATGGAAGAGTGAGTGCTTTTATTGCTCAGTAATTCAAAGTAAGTATTATGACTTGAATTAGCATTTAGATTCTTTCCCAAATTAATAACTATGACCCTAGGTGAGCTACAAATCTATGTTTGAATTCCAGGCAGACCCCAGGAGACAATAGCCATCAATGAACACCAGGTTGAAATGGTCTGAAACTTGGTGAGTGGTGATTCTCCGTACAAAGTCTGGGTGTTGTACTCTGAGATAAGAAAGAGAATAAGGGATTAGAGAAATGACTCAGTGGTTAAGAGCACTGACTGCTTCTGCAGAGGACCAGGGTTCAGTTCCCAGCACACACATGGTGGCTAACAACAGTCCATAATTCCAGTTCCAGGGAATCTGATGCCCTTTTCTGTCCTCTGCAGGCATTAAAAAACTTGGGTGCATCTACCTACATGCAAGCAATACACTCACATACATAAAATAAAAACAATAAATAAATTTTTTTTAAAAGAAAGAGAATAAATGCCCATTATACAATGGAAGATGGAGCTCCTGTATTCTTCAGAGCTCCATAGGACAGAACTGGAATCAGATTGGAAAAAAAAATTGCAAAACAGATTTCAGTTCAGGTAAAAGAACTTTGCAGCACAAGGAATCAGCAAACCTTTTAAGTTGAAGACTTCTTTCTGTAAAGCTTGTCTTTACACTTAAGCTTGGTGACCAATTTCAGTAAACAGGAATAAATGATGTTTAGTGTCAGTCTTCAGTTTGTAGGTGGTTCCTCTCTTCCTTCCTTCAAGTTTTATGAGATAAGGTGATGATGTGCCACTCCAGAAGAAACAAATCTCTCTCAGAACACATAGCCTCTAGTCTGGACATCTGGTACCTTATCAACCCCTTGCAGAAGACATCTGGTTCCTTAACCCCTTGCAGAAGACACCTTATTTAAAAAAGCCAGGCAGTAGCTACCTGTTTCTCCTGTCAGAACTTTCCATCTCTCCTCCCCAGATTCTGGGAAGGAGCAGGAAATCACCCAAGAAGGCATGGTCTGCCCTCTGGGATTTCCCGGGCCTCTATAATTTGAGACTTCTCAAAATCCCTATGCACAACCTCCATTCCCAGGTTCCTTGCCCTTCATAGCTAATAAAGCCATTTGCATCTGTTGTGGTTGGCTTGTTTATCATGTCACCTTTTCAACCTAAATTCTAACAGTATCCACAACCACGGTTATCGCTTACTACCGCTTCTACTTTTAATTGAGCTGGCACAATCATATTCTCTTTATACCCAATCTTATAAAAGTGAACTCACTTAAAATGGCATATAGATTCAAAACCATTTTTCTTTCTTTCTCAAAAGAAGGAAGGGAAGCACCATAGTTTTAACTTCAGTCTAACTGTGCATTGGCCACATTTATTTCTAGCCAATGATTTTATTACTATTCAAAAAGCAAGTTCATTATTGAGAATTAGTTATTACTGAACATATTGATGAGTCAATTGTAATATTATTTCTCTAGAAAGGTTAATTGGATTTCGTTCCCACAAACAAGAAAGTGTGAATATAAAAAGGGAAAAGACTGTTAGCACGCCACTATAGGCTGTTTGCTGTATGCACTTTAGTTCCCAAATAAAAGCTGACACATATAAAGATGTGAGTTTATGATAGTGAATTATTTTCTCATGTATGAAACTTTGATGTATAGTTATATTGAAAACAGGCTTTTGAGAGCTTTAGAAACACTGGGCAAGTTAAAAATACAACTTGGCACAAATGGTAATAACAGTTTGCTTATCAGATGTGTTTTTTGTAGTCTTTTAGAAAATTAATTATTTCATGTTATCTGATTCTCAATAGATTAATTATTGTGGCAGAAGTATTCTTACAAAATGTTTAAAAGAGTTTACATGTTGCTTTGGAATGTTAAGATGTGTTCTTGATTAAACCTTGAAGAACATATGGCTCTTACTCCGTTTTAGGTCTCACATGTGCTATAGAAATAATTACATGGTCCTCCTTTCCTTGGAGGGTCCAACCATTTAAAATGAAAGGATGAACATAACGGCATCACAAGGAATGTGGTCTGGGGATGGATATACCATGTAAGGCATTTGAGTGATGCAGGGGAATATAGTATCCAGAGGACCTAGAGCTGTATGTAGTTAGTGTTCTCCTCTGTAAAGCAACTTCCTCATCTGTGAAATGGAAAGAAAAGTAGCTACACCATAAAGTTGATGTAAATATCAAAATATACAACACATACGAGTGTGCAGTAGACAAAGGACACAGTACATCTTTAATCTAACTTAAATCTTAGTTTTAAACATGAATGAAGTAAGATATTTCAATGAACAAAGGGAATCAGCAGAGAGCTCTCTTAAAAGGAAATTTCTAATACTTATCACTGCTAAGTATGTCACTGTGGCTATTGTATACAAAAGAGTATAAGTTTAAGAGGTGGAAGCTCTGGGTTCTGGTAATAATAGTTACTAGAGCAGTCATGTGGTTAATTCATTTACCATCTTTGTAAAAGGAGGGCATTGGACTAGATTAGCTTTGAGATACCTTTTAAACCTCATTTTTACTTTATTAATATGATCCTTTAACATATGAATCTTATTTTTAAACATAATGTGCATGTGTATCATCCATTTATATTTAGTAAAAGGCACTTAATTAGAACCTAACTCTACACAAGGCAGGGCTCTATCCAGAGAGCATTTATAGGCAGCAACACTTATCATCAGAGATCTCACAGGCAGATGGATAAGTTCTGGCCTCAAATAGATAACAGCAACAGGATTTCAGAAAAGAATGAGCAACTTTATACCGGAGGAAACGGGATTCATCCACACGCTTCTTTATTTTTCACAATTGGAGGTCAGATATTGTGTTAAATGCTAAGATACCATGAAATTTACAAGGACAGTTTTTCATATGAAATAAAACTCCGTTGCTGAAGAAAGAGATCTGAATGGAAGACAACAGCATTGGGATTTAAAATCATGTATTTGATTCCAGGTACTTAAAATATAGTTGCAAACTCTTGCCTTGTAATTCAATGTATTTGTGGGGTGAGGGAGGCTCCCAAACTAGTCGATTTCTGAACTCACAATGAAAAAGCTTTCTGAACTCACAATGGCCAAAAATTAGTATAAAATGAAACACATGGTGCACTAAGCTGCTCCTGGCAGTTATATTGCCCAACTTCACTACAGTCTTGGTTCTGAACATCTAACATGTGCATTCTGCCCTTAGTGTGCTGTCACACTACACAGTGCCAACAGACATTGCCTAAAGCACCTTGGCTCAGATTCTAAACTATTGTATGTTATGAATTACAATGTTTTTAAACTGTATGTACAGTGTATTCTGCTTTTGATAGACACATACTGGTTTAATTATGGAAAACAAAGGCTTTTAATGTTTTTCTACTGTAATTCTTCAGCTTGTAACTATCAAATTAGGGTATCTTTGGATTGTATTGTGTCAGAATGTTTGTTTTTAAAATTTTTCAATTTGAGTTGCTGACAAGATTTATAGAGTTTTGTCAAATGAATTTTGGCTTGGGATTAAGACAGACGTTCTAACAATTTCTGAAATAGTCCTATGCACAATTCTGTCATTGCATACTATATATTTATGCAAATAACAATCTCAGCATTGTTGAGTGTAAAATCAGAATATTGATCAACTCTGAAAATACTGAAGATACTGTATGCTCTGTAGTATTATTTAGACAAGATTTCATTTCCTAATGTGAAAACAAGCACATCATCTCATTAATATAGTAATTTACCTTAGTCTTTAACATATGGTAAATATATATCTATCTCAGAGAATTATATCAAATGTCTTTATTATCTATTACCAGTAAATATTCGAATACCTTTTTTATATGCCTATTTATCAAGGTGTATAAGTTGTGTAAAACATTCTGTGAGAAAGAAGATGAGAGTGAGAAAAAAAGATCACAAGTAAAAAAAGTTTAAGGCCTTGTTCTAGAGGAGTCTTTAGAGAATTGCCAGCATTTATGGGTGTGGTCAGAGGGAAATGTGCTCCCAAAAATTCCTGATAAAGAGCTACTAGGGATGGAAGGAAAACTTGGTTATAGATGCCATGCTAAGAAAGGCTGTATGGGAAGGGAGGTGAGCAAATGAGGTGAGAGATGAAGTGCTAAAAACACAGAGCTTTTTGAAATTCAGGGGAAGAGTGGTGTTAGCATATAGGTTGGGATGGGAACATGTTAAAGCAGATTGAAGAGTGAAAAGCTCCTAAAGAAACTCAGAAAATCCATTCAGAATAAACCCTGCTTTTAAAGTGTTGTTGAAAAAGTATTTTGAAAAGGTCACTCAGTGTTTTGATGGGGAATGACAGAATGTACAGAGAGCCACAGATAATGGAGATCAACTTCTAGGATTTTAAGGTTTGTCTCTTTTCTGGTACTTTAATATCCCTTCAATAATTTATTTGTTTTAATTTTTGTAGTTAATGCTGTTCTGTTTACTAATCACCATTTACTTGGTCAGGCAAGATTTTAAGGTTGTCTAGTGCTCTTCCAAGTGCTTTTGCATTTCACAGTGAGTTAGTGAGACTCCCTTTTAAGCATCTGCTTACATCTACATCTCGACTGTATTTCTGTGTCTACAAACTCTACTCTAAACAAATGTTCCTTTAGTCCAGACAGGTGTTCATTTTCCCATGTATGAAAGGAAATAAAACAACTTCCTTCGGTGAGGATTTGGCAATCATTTATACCAATCATTATATAGCCTAAGAATTTTGAAAATGGTCTACAGAGAAATCTTACCTAGTTTACATTTTTTAATTTAATGATTTAATTTAAATATGTAATGATCTTTGTTTGGTTCTTATGGACTGAATTGTAGATGTATGTGAGTTCAAACTTAATGTGTTGATCTCTAGCTCAGGGGAAACTATGTTTTGTTACCAATATATAATTTTTGAAGATGGGTGTGAACCACCATAATGGGAATCTAATGCATTCTAGTGTGTATCAGCAAGAACACTGAAGGACATAGACTCTCAGTTCTCTATGTCTGCAGGCTCTGCATCCATTAACATATGTGGAAACAAATTGCATATATGGTTAATATATGCAAGGTTTTTACTTGTTACAATAACCTTAACAATATAATGTAACAACTACTTATAGAATATTTAGTTTGTATTAGGTTTTATAAATAATCTAGAGGACATTTAATGTACACAGGTGGATATATGAAGATTATATGAGGACTTGACTATTCTCACATTTCAGCATCCATAAAGGGGTCTGGATCCACTCCTCAGGATACTGCAGGACTATTGGACAAGCATCAGCTGAGGATCCAGCTCATTTGACTTGCCAGGAGATTTCTTCAGTCTCTCAGCCAGCACTGCTTCTATTTCTAGCTTGTGGAATTTGTTTCCCTGAACATATTTTTGTTTGTTTTTGAGGCAAGGTCTCATGCAGCCCATACTGCCCTTGAACTCATCATCTTCTCAAGGATAACTTTTGACTTCTGATTCTCCTGCCTCCACCTTTCCAGCACTGGAATTGCAGGTATGAGCCACCACATCCAGTTTCCAGTTGCCAGAACACATTGTTTTCTTCTCATTTTAACATTTAAACAAATGTGGTATAGCAAAAGTACCCCTGCTCTTGGCTGGTCACAGTTGCTATGTCCCAGGAGGGGAAAACCATCTAAGAGAACCATTTGCCTTGTGTCATTTGTCTTCCTAGATTTTTACATTTAGATGTTAAAGGCAAATCTATTCCAAAATGTCCAGTGTCCTCAAACTGAAAAACAGTTTCTTTGCTCTCTGAAAGAGAGCATCTCTTTGAGCATCATCATTTGAGAAATGAGATAAGAAACTCTTGTTTCCAGACACCTTTTCAGGACAGAACTGTTTATTTTGGTATTGCGTAACAATGCTTATCTCTTCTGAGGAAGAAACTAAAGTATAAAAGAACTATGCTTTATAGTCAGCTTAGACCAGTGATGACATTGAAGGTGATTTGAAATATACCAGGTAAAGGATCTCTGGAAAGGCTGTGAGAATGACCATGTTCCTCTGGTCAAAATGTTTGTATCCTTTGGGACATTTTAAATGATAATTTTGTAAACACCGGTGTATTGACTTACTGCAGACATTTGTAAACAAGCCCTGTAAGATCAAAAAAATTGCTAGATTTGCTATACTCTGAAAAAAAAAAACTCGTCAGTGATTTTAACTATTTTCTTTTTGTGTGTGTCTGTGTGACAAAGTCTTGGATGAAGCTCCATGTTGGCTCCAATTTGCCATGTTCCTGCCTCAGCTTCCTGGGTGCGTGGCTACAGATATGTGCTCACAGTGATTTTATTTTAATTTGTGTGAAAACTGACCTCTTTTATTCTATGTGAAACACCACAGCATGCTGCAAAATCATGAAAAGAGTGGTCACTTTTCTCTTTTTATACGTTTTAAAATTACATTTGTTCATTTATTTATTTTGTGTGTGTGTATGTGCCTGTGGTACATGCTCCACAACCCATGTGTGGCAGTCAGTGGACAACCTTTGGGAAGTGATTCTCTTTCCACCTCGTGGGACCTGGGGCTCAAACTCAGGTAGTCAAGTTTGTGAGGTAGTACCTTCATCTACTAAGTCATCTAGGTGACCCCTTAGTCACTTTTCTTAAGGAAAAATAATCTCTCTAAAAAAAACTATTTTCATGAAATGCCAAAGGAGTCTCTAAGAATATGCACAGAAGAATAATTGTGAGGAAAGGAAAGTAATCAGACTGTTTTGAGTGATCCAATTATTGTTTTTTAGTACGGATTGAATTTATCCTTAGAAAGGTGGAATGAACTTCCCATCATTCACAGAAAACCTAGGTCCATGTAATCTGTCAGGATGTAGTAAGTGGAGTTAGATGACTCTTAAATGGGCACTGGGTACTGCAGTGAGAGAAAATAACAGATGCCGTGATGTTATTTTTTAAAATAATCTTGTTAGTCATTACACATTTGGGGTAGGTTGAAGATAGCAAGATAGCCTGAACTATTAATGCATAATTTGAGTTTATTATTTTATCATTATCTATCACTTGCTCATTATTTGCTCGTTTTTAAGTGGGATTATAATGCTTACCATGAGAGCTCATCACTGTTTGCTGGAAGAAATTAAATTCATGCTAAAAATTGATCTTTGTATGAAATTGATGAAATTTTAGAATTAAGAATGATTTCTTCCAAATTCCAATTTTATTGATGAGGAAACTGAAGTCCAGAGAGTCTGAGTGACTGCTCTGGAGATACACAAAAATCTACTGACAGAGAAGGCAACAGATTTCTTTCATGCCTCTCCATCCAGCACTGTTTCTGCTGTTTACATTGCTATACACGTGGAGTGATTATATGTCTTCATGCCTGAGTGTGATGGACCACAAAAATAATATTGCATGTTCCTCCTAATGCTTACGTAGAAGGTTTCCTATATCCAAAAGAGTATCAGCTTAAAGTGCTAAATTTATAAACATTATCTTAGACTATAAACTTATATAAAAGTATGCTTGAAATCAGAAGATTGAGGATTTTTTTCACTGAAATTTTCTATATGCAAACATAGCCTTGCTTTAAGGAAAAAGCAAGTGTACCTTTTGCTTTGTGTTTATCATTTTCTTCTCTTGCTCTGTTCCTCTCTCCCTACCCCTGCTTCTTTCCTTTTCTCTTTCATATTTTCTATGATGCTATGGTGATCTTTCAAGGCCATAGAAGCCATCACACCACAGAAAATACATTTTTCTATTTGTGGTACATTTGAGGAAGTGTATGGATGTAATCAACTGTAAGATGTACCTTTATATTAAACATCTGATTGTATACAGCCTTTTCTCATATATGACCTCATATAATCCTGCAAGCAATTTTTAAAGGCAAACACATTTAGTCTTATTTTATAGAAATAGAAATGGACTATCAGAAAGATAGAGCAACTTGTCTAAGTTCAATGTGGCATTTCGCACAAAACATACTTATATTTCATATGGCCTCAGGTTCTGCAGAATTTGTAATGAGAAGGGTTTCATGTTTCAGAACAGCCAACACAATTAAGCGACAACAGGCAAATTCCCTTCTTCTGCTAAGTTCTTTCAGCTGCTTAGTGACCCTCAGTGGCTCCGAGACAGCCTAACCTTAGCTGTTTCCATAGGACTCTTTCTTGTCTTCTTCAGATCATTTCCTATCCTTTCACTGCCCAGTTACACTGTACACTCAACTGAGTAAATAGCCAGTTAACCACTGTTTTGATTATTTCTAGTAAAGTCTTCTCTCTTAGAATATGAATGAAGACAGGGTTGGGTGTGGGGTTAAGAGAAGAAGCAGAGGAGATTATGTATGACCAGAGTGTGATATATGCATGTATGAAAATGCCACAATGAAACCTATTACTTTGTATAGTTAATGTAGGTTAAAAATGAGGACTATATCATGATGGAAACTTCCTGCATTAAAAATCATGGGAGCAATACACTCAGGATGGGGCAGCAGCCTCTATTCAGATACCAGTTACCAGATTCCTTCCTGTATGGCTCAAGACTCAGAAACAGGCATTTTCATTCATTTGGAAAAGGCAGTGGGATTACCTCTTTTTTGAATCTGAACAGTTCTGAAAATGAGATCATGGAACATAGCTCTTGTTCTAATTTTTCTATAAATCATGACTATGGCAAAAAAAAAAAAACAACCTGTGGCTCAATGTATTTTTCAAGATAACAGGTTAATAAAACATCATTCTTATGATAGTTAACATCATGGCATTGTGAATTGCTTTATTAATTAGGAATGAAAGAGAAAGGAGTAGGAGCACTCTATGTACAGTGCACATCTACATGTGTAGGGACTGGAGGGAATGATGGACAGAACAATAGGTATGATTTTCTACACAAATCAAAATAAATTTGTTTAAGTTAAAATTTTATTCTGGGATTCTAGTTGATGAAATGGAATTAACAGATCTCTATAGAAGGTATTTTGCCCTCTACTTTTTATTTAGGTTATATCAATTTAAAATTCCAGTTACTATGGATAAAGTGCTCATTTTGCTACAGTCTCAGCAGCACCTTAAATCTATTCTGAGCAGAGAAAGTTCCATTCAAATAATTGCCTCTTTAGTTTTTCACACTAACCTCCTCTGTGTGATGCTAAACAAAACAAAGTAATTTTCACCCACTTATTGTGTGGAAAACAACAGCCCTCACTTAAGATAAAATGGTAGAGTATCTGCAGAAAAATGGGACTGCCTGTTGATTCTAACTGAGCCAAAAGCCAAGTTGATATATTTCATGAAGAAACTGAAGTTGGGTCAGGGGTATGAATTATACAAACTTGGGAGCTATTAATGAGGACAAGTACCAAAGGGTCACTTAATATTTTGGAATACAGGAAGCAGACTTCGAGGTAAATAGCTCAGGGCTGGACATTTCTCTTCTTTAATGCATATTTACTTACATTTTTATTTGCTTTTATTCATCTACTAATTGGTATTATTTACTGAATGAGGATTATATATTACTGTAGTTAGAAGTTCTGTTTCCCAAATTCTGGGAATCTGAGTTTAAATGTGGACACAGGCTCTGAATACTTGAGATATTCTTTTAGTGTTTTCTTCTTGTTCCATTGTATTGAGACTGGGTCTCTTTTTTTGTAGATCTAGCTGGCCTGAAACTACATGTAGACCAGGCTGGGCTGAGCTCTCAGAGTTCCCACTGCTTCTGCTTCCCAGATGCTGGGAGTAAAGGTGTGCACAAGAGCTCGCAGGCTTGTTTGGTTTTGACACACCACCTCTAACACAGACCTTAACCACCATGGTACTTATCTTAGCGATATTAAACTTACAGAAATAACGACTCTGGAGACAAATATGAGTAAAAACCCTTGTGGGTCTTCTATTAAGAAATCTAATTTCCCAAAGCCTTTATTTTTCACTTTATCTGATAAATCAGATAATAGAAGCTACATCTTATGCTTGAAGGACAATTAAGCAGTCCCTATAAACAGTGAGGTAGAGCAGAAGATAACAGTTACCATTGTCATCACCCTTATCCTCACTATCATTATACCCTCCCCTGTCCTCCTTCTTATCTCTTCAGCTCTCTGCCTCTGCTATCAGTTAAATAAAGTCAAGCAAAACTATCCATTATTTGCTTGTCTTTCAATTCATTAACAGATATTCATCCTGAATAAAACACGTAAAGCCTGGATGCAAGGGTCCCATATACTTGTGAAGTAAAACTGGGAAAACAAGAAATGGATAGATAGATATTTAGAATCCTGTCTCTATACTGTTATGGAGTCAATTAAGACAGCATATAGAACTGGGGATGTGGGTAGAGATGGGAATGGGGCTACACGGCAGGAGGCAGATTATTATTTATGCAAAGTGGTAAAAAGTTCTGACAAAGGGTATGTGATCCACAATGAACAGAAAAAAAGAGGGAAGAAAAGAACATTCTCAGTGGAAGAAAAACCCTTAAAATTGTAAGGAGCCAGTAGGAGGCGCTTTATGGCGGGAATAGTGTAATGACTGGAAGAGAATAGAAAACAGAAAGCAAGGGATGAAGCAGGAAAGTCAAATATGCCCATGCAGACAGATATAAGGGCTTCTAAATGTGTTTTGTGTGAGATGAGAAACTAGTAGACCAGTTAGCAGAGGAACATCCTGGTTAAACAGCATGAGGGATCCAGTAGTTGAGGCTATTTCAATATCCAGGTGAGAGGACATGGCTGCTGTGGTGATAGAAAATTGGTTGGATCCTTAGATTTTATACATACATGAGTGGCAGCATTTAAAAAGTATTATTGAGCTTCTGTATGCTTCATACAAGTTATTACTCAAATTCAGACTCCCGCACCCATCCATGCCCCACCCCCACCAGACTTCATATATTCCACCATGTGTGTTAGGTCCTCTCCAGTCAAACATTTATATCCACATGTCCTTCACTGTAAATTCATCCACTGGAGGTTAGTCAGCCTCTCCAGAGATCGTAAGTAAAGCATACTCTGTCTCACCCAGTAGTAATCAGTCTCCAGTTGTTCCCATTCTATGTCTGGCTTGTCACCCATTTCTCTTGCTCCCACTCTGGGCCCTTGTCTGATTGAGTTAGCATTGGTCCTGTGCTCGATGCCACTGTTGCCACAAGTTCACCCGTGCAAGTTTCCAGCAGCCTGAATGCCTCTGCTTCCCTGAGGTCACGAACCTATCCTGGATCTTACAATCTTTCTGCCCTCTCTTCAACAATGGTCTCTTAGCCATGGGTGGGTGAAGTTTGATATAGTAGTCCTATCCATGAGTGCACACTGCAGTCTCTTGTTTTTTTAAAACATAGCCAGTGATGGACTTCTGTATGCACTGCACTCTGTTGTATAGAGAAGCTTCACTGGTGAAAGTTGAGGGATGCAATAGTTTTCTCTCCACCCTTCGTTCCACTTCATGAGCCTTAGGTGTAGAGGTTCAACTGTAGATGTGTCCCCTGGGACTGGGTATCTCTCAGGCGTATATTCTCTATGTATGACCAGATATGGGATTCTGCTGCAGCCTCCATTTGTTGCAAAAAGAAACTTCTTTTATGAGTGGTATATTGTATACTTGCCTGTAAACATAGGGATCCATATTTAGTATATGGTATGAAATTTCATTTGTCTAGAGATATGACAGGTAGGGTTTCTCTAGGATCTGTGACCTCTCCGGCCATCGGTGTTTGGCTGTGTTTACAGTATCACCCACGAGTTCCCTCCTATTGAGAAGGTTTTAAGTCCAATTAGATAGCTGTTGATCACCCCAACACCCCCCAGAAAATAGTGCCACTGCCACCAGTCCTTTCTCCCTGACTCCTATTTGTATTTTATGTACTTACCTGCATATTTGCACATCCCTAGACTTTAGATGTTTTAGATGCTATTTTGTTTCCTGTTGAATATACCTAGAGACTATAACAGTACCTTATTTAGAACAGTGCTCATAGAAAGGTATTGGATTACTAAATAGCAAAAACCATGAGTGGGACTTGTTGCATTTTCAGTATAATAAGATAAATTTCAGAAAATATTTTAAAATATGAGATACGCTCTTTAGTGCAATAGTGAGACTAATGTTATGGGACTAGTCAACCACCCTCTGATTATGTGTAACACACAGTACTTGAGATGGAACTTATACCTGGTACTGTTACCAGGGCTAAGAACCTGTGGCTAGGCAGTTCATGGACCTTAGGAGAGAGACTGCTACTAATTTTCTACTAAGTGGACTTAGTATTAAAACGATTCCCAATGACGCATAAATTAGTATGTCTCTCAGCCCTCACCAGAGAAAGCTTACACCAGTAAAAGGCAATTATCACAGAGATCCACAACTGTTCGGTGTGTAAAGAATGAGAGACTACAGAGTGTTTAGCCCCAAATGGGACATCAAGAACACATCTTTTCTCCCCAAGCTTAAGTACCTTCATGGGAAAAGGGGCAGAAAAAAATCTAAAAGCCAGAGGTGGTGGATGATGACAAGGAAACCGTGTTTTCCAGACAACAGGGAACTTGCACTTATGAAGTCACAGTGCTTGTGACAGCCTGGAGAAGACCTGTCCTAACTGAAGCAAGACAAAAATCTTAGAATGGAGGGAGAGGGTGGGTATGGCATCTTACCCCTAACCAAGAAACTAAGGCACGTGAGAACAACTGAGAGGAAGACTCAGTTTTCTTTAGAGGAATGACTCTCGGCTGATGCCACTCTCAAGAGTATTTGGGCCACACAGACTCAGTGGGGAAAAAGAAAACAAAGAGTGGGTAGGTAGGGAAGTGGGGTAGATCTGGAAGGAATGGGGCCTATGTATGATCAAAACAGATTGCATGAAATTCTCAAAGAATTAAAGATCATATTAAAAATAAAATGCACATCTCATTACTTGAGTGGAACCAAAGGGTGATGAAGCTTAAAGGATGAGCTAGGTTCCCTGGTTCCAAGCTCGCCCGTATTGTCTGTTGAGCATCACAAGCTCCAGCAACAGGATTTGTGTGTGCCGCTCATTGACCTTTCTCTGCTATGGCTCAGTATGCTGTTTGGAAATAAGAAAGTTGTTTTGAAAGATTATAATTTATTCCAGGGAGTAGCAGTAGGAATGTTCCAGTGCTACTGGAAAACATCAAGCCTGAAAGCTGAAACGTTTGAAGACTGTTTGCTCAGAATTATCCTTAAATCTTAGGCAACCCAGTGGTCTCCAATGCAGCAGGAATATGCTTAGTGCAAGTGTGTACATCCACTGTGTTCAGTTCTTTTCTTTGAGGAGCTGCCCTGAGAAAATACCGAGTGTGCTCTCCTTTCCACTGCTCACACTTTCTGAAAGGAGAGTATGTACAGACCTTAAGGAAGCCAGCATCTTTCAGTGGAGAAAGGTGTGTTTCATTTGGCCTTGCTCTTCTGGCTATTGGTGGCCTTTGGGACATACTAGATGGGCTCATTCTGTATCAGAGATCAACGTATTTATTGTGGCTAAAAATGTTTCTGCCACTGTATAGACATCACTTGGAAACCAGACTGTCGACATCCAGTGCTGAAAAAGTAACTGGAATTCTCCCTTCACCTCTCGTGTCATACATGGGTTTTGAAGATGAAGACCCAGAAAACACTTGCAGTACTTTATGCTATACTAATAATTGTCTCTGTCTATGAAAACAATTATTAAAGTTCTCCAGCAGGTCAAATTAGCCCACTAAACCAAAAACTTTCAAAAGTTTTTGAAATAAACCAAACTGACATAACATTTTACAAATATGACTTGAAAAACACCAAGTTTCAATAGATAGAGTGCTTTTAGAGACAATCATGATATTTGAGATTTGAGAGTTTTGAAATGGACACAGGCCGGCTCTGTGATGTTGACATATCCCTTAGCTCCCAGGGTTCTTAATTTGTACATTAATAAAAGGAGAGGTTTTATCTAGCCCAGAGCTGTCCAGAAGAAATTTATGTGATGATTAAAATTTTTGTATGTGTACTGCTCAGTGTGTACCACAGTACCTACATGTGCACATGGAAAATGTGATAACCCAACAAAGAGCTACGTTTTCAATGTATAAATAATTTTAGTGGGTGCGTGCATTACTTCAAACCTTCTTACTTGTCCCTATGAGTCTTATGGGATGACAGATTTCATTTCTCAACATAAACATTGAAAACCTTAGATATGAGTTTTTATAGTTTTTCTATGGCTAAGGAGTGAGAATGTAAGCTAGAGTCACCTAATAGAAGGCAACCATTATGACATTAAATACTAAGAAATACAAACAGAAAAAATACATATCAGTGACAGCTTCAAATTGGTAAGTTAATGGCAGCAGTAGTGAGAAAGGTATTATTCAGAGATACCAGTGCTGTGGTTCACTCTGTTTCCTTTCTTTCTTTGATTTATTTTTATTTTATGTGTTTGAGTGTTTGCCTACATGTACGTGCACCACAAATGTGCAATGCCTGCAGAAGAGGCCAGAAGAAGGCATCAATTCCCCCAGAACTGCAGTAAAGGATGGATGTTAGCTACCATATGAGTCCTGAGAGCCAAATCCAGGTCCTCTGTAAGAGCAGTAATTGCTCTTAACCACTGAGTCATCTCTCCAGCCCCTTGCCTTTCTTTGATAGAGGGAGTGGAGTCCTTCCTTGATTATTCTGCGACATGATTTTGTCAGAAGTCCTTAGTGCTGTGAATACCTTAAGGTTCAAAAAAAATTTTTGAAGCCTGCATCTTTAACTAACTCAGAATTCCCCAAACTATTCAGTATATTTTTCCTTTTTTGTTTTTTAAAGATGAAGTGTTCTACTTTTGCAATTTGTATTTATGATTCCTATTGTACTAATTTTCTGTTGCTGTGATAAACACCAAGAGAACTTGAAGAGTTTTCTATTCTGCTTACAACTCTCAGATCATAGTTCATCACTGAAGGAACTCAGGGCAGGAACTCAAGGCAAGAACCTGGAGGTGGGAACTGAAGCAGAGACCATCGAAGAACACTGCTTACTGATTTGCTTCCCCTAATTTGCTCACCTACTTTTTTTATACAACTCAGGCCCACCTGCCTAGGGCTAGCACCTTCCACATTGATGGGCCCTCCTACATCAATCAGCCATTAATGAGATCCCTCACAGCCAGGGCCACAGACAAGTCCAATGGAGGAAGTTACTCAACTGAGGAAGTTACTCAACTGAATTTCCATCTTCTCAGATTATTCTAGTTTGTTCAAGTTGACAAAAATCCAACCAGCAGTTATGGGGTAAGGGAAAGTAGATATTTAATAATTGAAATGTAGTATGTCCATTTAATTTTGGACAAGAGTATTCAGTGAACATATAAAGAAGATGAGGTCAGGTTTTACAGTAGATTATAGTTCAGCTGAATATTAAAAGCAATGGAAAAGGGAGAAACAACAATATAAGAAAGAGCATGTGCCAAGTTTCACAGCTATGATACAGTATGCTACATCTGATTAACAGGATGAAGTTCATTCAGTATGCGAGGAAGAGCTAAAATATCAAACAGAAGGTAGGCTGAAGTTACACTGAGGAGTCTAGGTTTATTTTAAAGGCTAGGAGGATTCAGCATGTGCAAATGGCAAGTGAATGGCATGATTAATAGGTATATTACAGTGCTTAGCAAGGCGTCAAACATTGCCACTCAAACTTGGTAGAGGCTTGGATAAAAAATTTTTGTAATTTTCCAGGCATAGAAGACTCAGTAAGTTTGATGAAAGAAAAGCTTAGGAAGAACAAAGGTGTTCCAAGTTTTGTTATTTTTTGTTTCAAGCATTTCTGTTGTCCTCTCTTTTTCAAAAAGTCTGATTGTTCAAAGTATTTTTTTTCTTTACATAATGAGAAGAGCCGGTGAAACTAGCTGATATAAAATATTGCTTGTTCATTCCTTGTTAGAACTAACACAACAGATTTCTCTCATCTTATATAGAAAATACCTTCTGGGGAACTCATATATACTACAAAGCAGCTTTTTTACTAAACGAATAAACTGACCTTACCATACTTCTTTTTCTCTTTTCCTATTGTTACCGTAATACCTTGAACTTACCCCTTCTCAGGTCTTGGATCCTGTGCTGGATAGCTTTAGTGTCAACTTGACACATCTGGGTTAGTAAATCTCATGGGGAATTTTCTCCATTGGACTGGCCTGTGGCCAGGTCTGTGGAGTATTTTCTTGATTGTTGAGTGATGTGAGAGGGCTCAGACCACTGAAGGTGGTGCCATCTCTGGGCAGGCTGTTTATTGTATAATAAAAGCAGACTGAGCATGGGCCAGGGGAGCAAGCCAGTAAGCAGCATTCCTCCATGGCCTGTGCTCCAGCTCCTGCCTCTGGGTTCCTGCCCTGAGTTCCTACCTTGGACTCCCTGATGAACTGTGTGACCTGGGAGATGTAAGCAAAAAGAACCCTTTCTTCCCCAAGTTGTTATTGGTTGAAGCATTTTGTCACAGAAATGGATAATCAAATGAGCACAGATCCTTATAAGCACCTGGATTCCCTTTACCTTACTTGTCTTCCTGTCTCTCACAGACAGCCATTGACGCTTACATTATTCTTTCTCTTTTTATCTGCTAATTTTCATTCACTCTTCTTGTATGAATTGGATAACTGGAGATGTCTATCTTGTCTTACACTCATCAAGAGTAGAGATGGGGGGGTCACAACCATTTACCTATAAAGATCTTCTGCATCACCCAAAAGAGAAATATAAATTAACAGATGTTAATTCTGGGATGTTGAAATTGGTCAATTTCTTATGGGTCATACAGAGAGATCCAGAAATGCACCAGGAGCTAATGAGCAAAGGATACATTAGGGCCTGTTTTGATGTCTTAAATCTCTCCAGAAGACTGGCAGTTTTCCTTCACTGAGATTTTACAACTCCCACTTCAGTAAAGTTGATGCAAATTTTACTAACATGTATATTTGTGAAGTGCTGTGTGTTTTTAAAATGATAGTCATAGTATCATCCTTTTCAACAAAATGCCCAAGTTAAGAAAATCTAGTGAAAAGGACAATACCTTTTAAGCTTTAAGTACCTACAATGAGTAAATTCTATCTTAGTACTTTGTAATTTTAATTTGAAACAAACTTCTAATCATCACTATCACACCCTACACTACTTTATAGTATTTCAAAATTTTAATCACTCTGGAAATATATGTAATTCTTGCTATCTTGATTATTGATCATTTTCCAACTTTAAAGTGTTGAATTTGAATATAACCTAATCAAAGATAAGACAAATCATATAGTTACCTGGGGAGAAATGTATGCTAGAAAACAAAAATAATGCTTCAGTAGTAACAGATATAAATTAAACAAAAACAATAAAATAAATAAGTCTGCATATTCAATTGGAAACTTACTTAAGGAATGGTGATTTTAGCCATAAGAAAGGAATGAAGTTAAAGAAGGAAGAAAAAGCAGCTATTATATTTGCTATTGGTCATACCATAGGAAAATGAGAAAGGCTGTAGGGGTTTGAAAGCCTCTTGTGAGTAAATTCCAAGAACTATGTACTAGGCTGATTTTCAGCAGTTCAAACACTGACAGAAGAGAATAGAGCAATTATTATTTGAGACCCATTACTGGGCTGCAGAAACAGAATTGAGGCTAATTTTATTCTGCTTTTTCAAACTCATAAATACCCAAGAAGCCAATAATGTGCATTGGGAAGAATAAGACATTGTCCACTAGGAATGAGAACAGAGATCAATTCCTGGGGGTTCCCAAGATCAGAGATGGAACAGAAGCAGATTGTGTGGCACTGTTTCTCTCAGCTATGCATGAAAGGTCATGAGTTGCCTGTGACCAATGATAGAGTCAGGAAATGGGAGAAAACACATAGGTAGAGCTCAAGTGACCCCAGCTTTGAAATTCTAATAAAAGGTAAAGGATCCAAACACTGCTATGTGAAAAGTACGTAACGGGAATAATTCTGAGAGTCATCTGCCTCATTGAAACACTGAAGTTACAAACCAAAACTTTCTATAGGGCTGCTGTAATGGTTGGTTAAAAGTCTATGTGAAATGCTTATACGGGTGACTGAACCATAAGCGTTCTGTACACTCTAGCTCTCTAGTTAGTGTTCACATTGCTGTGACCCAGTGTGTTTATGGTTGGTTCTTCACTGGAATGCACCTTCTTGCTCAAGGTTTCTAGAAGCCTCCAAGGTGAATATATGACAGGAAATACCCTGGAGACTGCTTGACTTGAAAGATTAGGCAGAATATATTTTGGAAAGCAAGAAATTCTTAGACAGTATAGGTGATAGACTGTGTTCTTAATCAAAGTCTGTGACAGTAAATGTTCTGGATGACCCCCAGACTGCTTCAGTTTTGAAATACCTGAATCCTTAATCCTAAATTTTATTTGTAAATGTCTTATTGCAAGTACAATAATATAGATTTGGAACCAGATAAGTTTAATTGCTTCAGAAACAAGTCTAGCCTTGATTATGTATATTATTAGATATTAGCTATATTAATAGATGTGTAACTTATGTAAAGGCAGAATTGGTTTCTTTATTAATCCTATTCTAGGAGGGTTTTGTTGTTTCTACTTTTCTCTAACTGTTGAAGACTGACCTTATCTTCAGTTCTTAAAAACCTCCCACCGTTGTTTCTTTGTTTTATTCACTGATTAATTGACTGTGTCATTCATTCATTCATAAATTTGAACACCAGCCAGTCACTTGTAGGCTTATGAATTAATGGGCAATTTATAAAAATTTAAAAGGTTGTAGCAAAACATAGTATATTCTATTTTTCATATTAATAGCACTTGAAAACCATGAGTAATATTATCACCATTTACTAAAGAACATTATCACTCTAAAAATAGGAGAGATTTAAAATCATATCAAAAAACTGTTCTAAAACAATGGAGTAGATTATTCTTCTTAAAAGTTCATTTTATTTCCCTTTTGACTGTTACGTGTTCCCAGTCCAGGAAAAACTTGGTTCTAGATTGGCAGTGACAAGATTTGGAATCATTGCCTTAAGCCACAAGATCCTCACCTCTTCTGTTCGTTCCTTTCAAAGTTCATCCACAGTGCTCTTTGTTTCTGCCAGATTTCCTGATGGAAAAGGGTCTGATAAATGATCCTGCCCTTGGACACTGTTCCTGAAGCTTAGACACACTTGAAAAAAATATGCCTAGAAGCCTGCAATTATAGCTAACGCTAGCTTTCAATACTTTAAATAGCAAAGGAAAGATAAATGTTTTATAGTACTTATAAAATATACCAGAAATATAATCTTTCACCAGACAGACAGTTAAAAAGGGCTATTCTATTGGCCAGTGGGATGACCTAGCAGGTAAGGATACCTACTGCCTGGTCTGATGACCTGAGTTCAATCCCTAGATCTCACATGGTAGAAGGTGGGAGCTGACTATTGCAAGTTGTCCTCTTACCTCTACATGTGCCCTATGTCATACATGTACTTCTCTAAACAATATACAAATAAATAAAATAAATGCTTTTTCATCTGTCTAATTTCTCAAAAACCTCATTATCCAGGGTTTTTGAACTCTAGGCTAGTTAAATATATCTATGAAACCCAGGCTGCTATGTTAAGCTTTTCAGACCTAGTAACCACACAAATATATTAAAGGTTCCCATGTTACTAAAGTTTTCCTGAGAATTGTCTGCAGGTGTGAAAGGCTGCTTTGAATTTTTCTCTATATTTTATCAAGAAAAAAAAAAAAACAAAGAAGGCTGGATGGTTAAGAGCTTCAGTGGTTAGGAGCACCAGCTGCTCTTGCAAAGGATCTGGGTCCAATTCCCAGCACCCATGTGGTGACTAACAACTGTCCGTAACTCCAGTTCTAGGAGAAGCTGATGCCCTCTTCTGACTCTGTGAGCATTGCACGACATGGGTGCACTTACACACATGCAGGCAATATACTCATACACACATCAAATAAAATAATAATAAATAAAATTTAAAAAGGAAAAAATGGCACTGGGACTAAACATTTTTAGAAACTACTAGTCTATTATACTCTGAGTTCATGTAAATATAGTTAAAAATTTTTGTTTCTGTAATTCCAAATATTTCCTATGAAGAAGTAGGTGATTACAGTGCTATATTTATCCCCAGCTTAAGAATTATGTAAATTATTAAAAAACTGAATATGTGCTTGCCTCACAGGTAGTAAAATAATTGAATAAGAATTTTTTTTTTCTTTTATAGACTTTTTATTTTGTTTTCTCTACATCGTATTCTAATTGGCTTAGCCAAGGCACTTATGACTCTTAGGACTGCTTTCATTGTATTCCAAAGGTTTTGGTATGCTGTGTTTTCATTTTCATTCAATTCTAAGAAATTCCTAAATTCAGATCATAAAAGAAATCAAGAAAGTAGTGTATTGTTTAGCTTACATGAATTTGTATATTTCTTCCCATTTTTATTTTTGTTGGAATTAATTGCTTTATTTCTTTATGGTCAGATAGAATATAGGATGATATTTCAATCTTCCCAATTTTGTAGAGACTTCCTTTGTGTCTTATATTTGGCCGGTTATGGAGAAAGTCCCATAGGATGTTGAGAAGAGCATGTGTTCTTTGGTGTAGAATGTTCTGTAGGTGTCTATAAAATATATTTGATTTATGGTGTCTTTCAACTTCAGGGTTTCTCTGTTTTAGTTTTTGTCTGGTTGACATGTCTGTTGATTACAGCGGGGTACTAAAGTCACCTATTATGCCTGTGTTGGAGTCAACATGAGATTTTTGAGCTAATAAATTTTCTTTAGAAATTGAATGCCCCTATGTGAGGTGCTCATATGTATATGTACAAGACTGTAATTTCTTCTTGATGGATTGTCCCTTTAATGAGTATGAAGTGACCTTCCATGTCTCTTACGATCTTCCATGTTTCTTCTTTTAGTTTGAAATCTATTTGTCAGATATTACAAAATTACATCTGATTTTTATCTTAATTTTGTTTACTTGGAATATTTTTTAAAAATGCTTTTACCCTAAGGTGTTGTTCATCACTGTTGAAGTTTGTTTCTTGGAGAAACAAAATTGATGGATCCTGTTTCTAATCCAATTATTCTGTGTCTCCTTATTGAGGGATTGAGACCTTTACTATTGAGGGTTATTATTGATCAATGTTTATTAATTCTTGCTATGCTGGTATATATATACTTTTTAAATACTTCTTTTGATTACTGTCCTGGGATAATTTATTTATTCTTTGGATTCTCTTGAGTGTGTTTAATCTTCTTTTATGTCTGAAATATTCCATCAAGTAGTCTCTGGAGATGTGTTTTTTGGACATAAATTCCTTAAATCTTTTTTTTTTTATCATGGAAACTTTTTCTTTATCTTTCAGTTACAACTCATAACTTCTCTGAATATAGTAGGGTGAGTTAGAATCTATGCTCTTTTATGTCTGGTTTGATACTTGTCCAAGCCCTTCTGTCTTTAACAATGTCTGTAGAAAAGCCAGCTCTTAATTTATTGGATCTGCCTTTATATGTGACTTGTTCTTTCCTTCTCATAGCTTTCAATATCTTTTCTTTGTTCTGTATAGTTAAGGTTTGACTAATATATGATGTGGTGATTTTCTTTTCTGATCCTGTCTACTTGCTGTTCTATATGCCTTTTGCAAAATGATAAATATTCTCTTTGTTAGATTTGGGAAATTTTGTTCTATGATTTTATTAAAAATGCTTTCTGCATCTTTGACATGTGTTGCCCCTCCTCCAATGCCTACGACTCAGTGTGTTCTTTCTAGAGTGTTCCAAAGGTCTTTCATATTCCCTTCACAGGTTATTTAAGATTTTATATTTTCTTTGATTGAGCAATCCATTTCCCCAGATTTGTATTCAAAAATTGCTATTTTTTTTGTTCTTTCCATTTCCTCTGCTTCCGTTTACTTTTTTCCTTCTTTCTGCTTCTTCTTTTTTTTTTTTTTTTTTTTTTTTGAGTTCCCAGGCTTCTGATTTCAAGTTTTATTTGTTTGGCTTTTCTTCAGAAATTGTACTTTTCTAACTGAATTCTAATTTTTTTATTTCGATTGTTTCAGTTGTTTCATTCAACTGTTTGTGTTTTTGTTTCCATGTTTTATAATTGATCTTTGGAGTCACTGCCCTCATCAGTTACTAGGTTACCTTTCCCAGGAAACATTACACTTGAGTTGTTAATTTTTGTAGTAGATGTATTATCTTGGTTATTTGTATTGTTTGTGTTTTTTTATGAAACCTAGGCATCTGGACTTGTGTGGAAATGTTTCTTGGTATGGTTAAGTGAACTCGTTCTTGTTGAATGTTTGTTTACTATTTCCCTAACTTGTCAGGTTACAGGGCAGCTAAGTAGTACCTGACGTTCAGTTTTGGGGCTACTTTATGTTGATGTATAAATGGGGTGAATGAAGTGGTTTCAGTTCAGTGAAAGGTAGTGTTGAAGGAAAGGTCAGGCAGGATGCTGGGAGTATACAGGAAGCAGGTATTTTATTTAAGCAGTAACCTAGTCTAGCAGGTTCGGACCTCAAAATCTGGACCCTGAGGGAAGGAGCACATATATTTTATACCTTAGAGATTGAGCCGCAGTGAGAAAGAAACTTACATACTGATTGCTTTTTAGCAAAGTTCTAAAACCTGGCATATTATTATAAATTTTAAAAAGGAAACATGCTGAAAAATCCCTTTCTGAAATTCACTTCAGTTTACTTGGGACACAAACATAATTGAAGAAGTTTTGTCAGAACACAAGGCAAGTGGCTGTAGCTAGCCTTGTCAGCATTCTAACAGCAAAATTGTCACCTGAACCCTGCTGACAGAAACACAGAGCAAAAACAAGGATTAAAATCCGTATTTTCCTGAAATGGCTCTATATCAACGCCCCCCCCCCCCCCCGCCTTGAGACTCATCATTTAACCTAGAGTTAAACTACAGAGTCTCATTTTTTTTTTTCTTGATTTGGGGCCCCACATAATGCCATGGCTTTGTATGTGGTTCTTCTCTCCATAGTGGTGTCTATGAAGGAAGTAATGAATCTCACACAAATGGGGAGTCAAATGAGGAAATAAAAACACATTTCTAACATTAGTACTATTATGTCAGTTAAGCTTTAAAAACTTATAAAAGTAGAAAACCACCTTCCATACAAAGAGCTAGTTCAAGCCTTTGAGGTTTTTACTTGTATATTGGCTATGTAGCCATCAGGTGGTATGGCAGAATAGTATTCTTTCAGCTGGCGCCCATTGTCTTCATTGGGTGTGACTAGACCCTAAGTAGCTAATCCATTGTTTTAGTACCTCTGACACGAAGACTCAGCTTTGGCTTCTCTCACCTTCGTGTTCAGTGATATTGTGGCTCCATGACAATATGGAATAAGTGTCTGGGCTCACTGTTATCCAGGGTCATTCTTCACTCATTAGGGTCCTCCACATATCCTTCTTCACTCATGAGTGTGCCTCCATATACCCAACTGTTACTTGTTACTGCCAAATCCTTTGGCAATTCTCTCTGTCAAGTCTATATAGAGGTTTGTACCTAAGAGGGAAGTTTACTGTTTGTTCTTAAATCCTTATATAGTACAGCATCTGGGTCAGGACTGGTGGTGATGGGACCCATAGTGGCTGTTTTTGAGTATCCCATAACTATCCAGAAAGTACAGAGCTTAAGGATCTGGTTTCCAACAACACTATTCTCCTTCTGATAGGGAAATGCCTTCTTTGTAGGATAGAACATTTAGATATTGAGAACTGGCCCATGTAATGTAGAGTCTGTAGACCCTCCCTAACAAGGGGCCATTAAAACATAATATCCCTATCCTTCTGGTAGGGCCAACTCCCCAAATTTGATAAACAGATGAAAATGTTCCTCATATTGGAATGTACTCTGACACAGAGGGCATGGTGTAGTTATAAATGACCTGTTTTGAGATGGTCATCATCTCAAGGTGATGCTGGTCATGGACAAAATGGCCTGTGTTAAGAGACTGCTCCCAAACCCAAATAATCTTATTTTTTTAAGAGGGGTTAATTTTGGCCAACTGCATGGTCTTAAGCACATGGTCTTAAGCAGATAGAGGAGCACCTTTATGTAGCTTAACTTAATAGTAATAGCAATGGAGAATACCTAACACGTCTCTTTAACCAAAGTAAAGAAGCACCAACAGAATTTTCTCAGTATATGTCCTGTCAACTGGAGTAACTTTTGTCAAAGTTATTGTAGAATTATCAGCAAGAATAAAGAAATAAATAAATCATCTGTTGACATAAGCCATGGATGACAATGCATTACAGCGAAAGTGAATACCTTATTAGCCCAAAGTAATCCATTAGTGTTGCAATCTTTTACCATGTGTGTAGACCACCAGACCTCTGGAGTGTCTGGAGAACTGCTGTAGTTTTCTCAAGCTTCTGTCATGTGTGGACTGATCAGTTTCTGCAGGTGGTCAGAGCAGGACTGAAGTCCCCTGGTAGGATTTGATTATCTTTGTAGTCTGACTTGAAGCAGTAGATTGTAATCAAGCTGTGTTCTTGCTTCAGGCATATTTATGGGCAATACCTTTAAAGTTAAGACCATGGGGATGGTTATAAGTGTGCCTTCTTCTAGTCTTTTCTTTGGCCTACAAAGACAGACTTATTATTCCCTTGGTCTCTTTAGTCCTAGTATGATGTGCCTCTATTCAGTCAGAGTAAGTATATATAATGATTAAATCTCGTTAGGTGGGACATTCCTAAAGTTTATTCCTAGATCTTTAAGTGGTATTTAAAAGTAATGCCTAGAAATAATTACTTATATTTTTAAAGAAATGTGTTATCTTTATATTTCCTTCTTAGGTTATTAAGACTATACAGTTGGCAATATTAACCTCCCTTTAAAATTTTGTTAAGATTATTTGGCTTGGGAGGAGCCTCTGGCTCCATTAATTTTTCTTTAGCCAATTTCAACCATGTGATTAAATGTCAAAGTACGTGTTTGACCATGGCTTTGCCTGAAAGCACTGAGGAAACTTACTGTTGACTCTACTCTCTGTAGTTTGGCTACTAGTTTAAATCCATTTGGTGGGTCTCCATTACCTCCCTGAACAGGAAATCAGGTGACTCACCATATTTATAGGACACTTTTAGAGATGCCCTATAGTACAATCACCTTGGAGGACAATAGACAAAATATTGTCCCACCAAATTACTTTAACAGTATTAGTATAGGCCTCCAGGCATGGTTATCAAATAACCAAATGGTCAGTCATGATTGTTTCATACTTTCAACTACTGTTAAATAAAGCTTGAACAAAAATCAAACATTTTTGAATAAACCCTGCAAAAATTACTAATTTTTAAGAATTAAGCATGGAATCAATAATTTTGGTTATTAATTCTAATGTTTATTTTTTATATTTAAAATCCAGTTGCTTTAAAAGTATAATGATTTCAAGGCAAGGATTCTGTTATTTTAAAGAATACCATGTACATTTTCATCTCCATTACAAATGACGATAAACAAAATTTATTTTAAAGATAAAAGTAGTAGCTTTTTGAAAAATATGAGATACATTTCCCAGATATATCTTCCAAATCTAGAAGACTGAACTGAATTATACTTAATCATGGATAATGAACTCTTGTGAATTTCAAGTGTGAAAAATCATAGCATTGTCACATTTTTAATAAATATATTAACTATGAAAGGCAAAACAAAGGATCGGTAAAATTTTTAGTTATTCTAACTTGTATTTATTTTATATTTTAATATCATGAGCCATAATAAAATAGTACACTGTTTATTGTGAATTTTTTTCTTGGGGTTACTAAGTAATGTATATCCCCTTTTTAAGATTTTATCAACAGACAAATGTTTGTTTACATTAAATTTATCTTGGAGAGTTAATGAACTTTTTGAGCCCTCCCATAGGGGACTATTGAAGGGTTGTTAACATGTGTTTTGGTGACACAGGAGTAGCTATATTGCAGTCTTCACCCAGTATGGATAATGACCTTCCATGTCTCCCTGCCACAGTGGGCTCCTTTGGAACTATAAGCTAAATAAATTTTTCCTTTTATAAATTCCCTTTTCAGTGTTTTTAATCACAGCAACAGAAAGATAACTAATGCAGTTCCTAAGTTCTTTTAAAACGCTATTGTTCTGTGTTCCTTATTTTCTAACTATAAATGTATAAATCTAAAATTAAGTATGGTAACTTGTAATATGGTTTTTCTTTCAAATGTAGACATACTGGTAGCCCTCTTTAACAGGAAAATTCTCTCTTAGAGCTATCAGGTTTGTCCCAGAGACAGCACTGCCGGCAGAGAGCTGAACCCTCCCACATGATTCATCAGTCAAGAAAATGCCCCACATCCATGGCCACAGGCCAGTTGAACAGAAGAAATTCCTCAGTTGAGGTTGTCTCACCCAAGGTGAGTCAAGTTAACAACTGAAGCTATCCAGCACAGGACCCCAAAAATAACACATAAGACTAATGGAGGTCATTAGCCACAGTCAAAGAAATAATATTCTTGTCACTTTCAGTATTCCAACATGGCATTTAAAGCATAGTGGGTGATGTTCCTTAGAATGTAATAAGATAAGCTTGAGCAGATGGAGCAGAAAAAGAAAAGCTGTGTTCTAGTTTATTTTCAAAGCAGTACTGTTTTCTTTAGCAATTCAGAAATGCAGAGGAAGATGTCAATATTAAGCTTTATTGTAAGACATTCCAAGTAAAGTGACTCCTTTAAAACCAAGAAGTTTCTTAAGGAACTACCAATTTAGTTAATCGAGATACTAATGATTTTAGAAAGTAAATTATTTTCAAATGAGGTTCTGATGTCACTCTAATCCTTTAAATGTCCCCCAAAGCATGTCTACACTGATGATGTTATTAGGATGGCAATGTTCTTGGTATTTTCTGTGATCCAGGAGTATCTAGGAGTTAGAAACTAAACTCTTCAGATTAAACTAATCTGTATTGGATGATCATAAAGGAAAATACCTCAGAGCCTTTCTGTTCAATTCTGACATGAGGCATCAAACACACAATTCCTCTTTGCTACCAGTTGCAGGGGAATAATGAAGTTTACTTTCTCTACTTTCTATCACAAAGCTTAGGATGTTTCTTTAATGTGTTTTGTATTTAAAGTCTATATTTAAGATTTTGGAAGTAGGGGGCAGGAGGGAGAAGAGGAGAGAAGAAACTATATACTAGGGAGTATTAGAGAACATGCAGAAAAGAGATCATCCTCTTGGAGGTGCCCCAGTTCCTTCTTTCACCATGACTTAAGATGGCACCCAGTACTTATATCTTACTGATACTACTTTCATGCATGGTTACCATTTTGACAGAACAGTTGGCTCTAACAAGTACCTTTTCAAACATTTTGATTTAAATGTGTGAAAGGAAAATTTCCGTTCCAGACCTAGAAGAGTAACAGGATGAAAATTTACCTCTCCACATGAACAAAACATATGCAACAACTGTTTCCAAACATTGGTCCACCCACAGCTTCAAGCAGTGATCCTTACGGGAAGCAAAACAAATTAAGTGACCTTAGATTTGCTCTATCTCATTACCTCCATGGCACATTCAGCCTGAGGCAAAAGACCAGAGGGAAAAAACAGGAGAGGAGTAGGGAGAGAAAAAGTGAGAAAAAGAAGACGAAGAAAGAGAAAACTATGTAAGACAGCTGCATTCCCTACGTGCTTCATGAGAAGAAATAAATACAGCACAGAAAATTCAGAGTTCTCAGTTATGGAGAAAAGGTAGTTAGAATTAAAAAAAAAAAAACCACTCTACATCACTAGCTTGTATTATAGAAGAAAGGAGTTAGCCAAAAATATGATATAAAAATAATTTACAGAGCTCAGGATATCATGAGAGATCAAAATTCACCTTTACAAAAGTAAAAAGAATTAAATAATAATAATTTAAAAATTATATAAAGTACAATAATCCCTGTATTAATTATATAAATGAGTCTGGAGACTAAAATGCACATCTAATAAAAGAAAAATTGTTACTCATCTTCCCCTTTGAGGACTAGCCTAGAACTTGGAACTCAAATGTGATGTACCATCTCTGGACTAGCCAGGTGAGCTAGTTATAGAACTGGTCTACCCTGATGCCATCTCCACATTAACTGTCCTGACTGTGATCCACCTTGTATACAGGTCAAGTATGGAATCACCTCTGTCCCTCCAATAAAATAATGAAAAGTAAGAATTTGAAACACAGACCAGCTAACTAATTATACCTGATCAGAAATCCACCAAGCCACAGCAGCAATAAAAGCAGAATAAGACTTTAATACAGAAAAGACAGACTGGCATTTCATATCAGACGTACAACTGACAAAAGAAGTCCTTCTTCCTGAGTCACATTCTCCAAACCTAAATAATATGTAAAGCAAAGAGAGTATGTTTCCATCAAATCCCACAAATCGTATAGAAGGTACAATTATGGAAATACAGAATAAAACTAAGAACAGAAATAGAAAACAAAATGACAGTATTCAACACATATTTTCCAACAATAACTTTAAAAATCAATGGCCTCAATTTCAGTCAAGAAACACTGGTTAGTTGAATGGATTCATAAAGAAAATCCATCTACAGAAAACGTTACTTACCTTCAAGTACAGGTACCACCTTAGAATGAAAAGGTGGAAAAAGATGATACTCCATCACGTGGGAGCAAGAAACAATAAGGCATTTCTACCCTAATATCTAACAGAATGGGTTACTTCACTCTGATCAAAGTAAAAATAATTCAAGAACATATTACACTCATAAACTTCCATATATCAAACTCTGGCACACTCAATTTTTTTTTAAAGTACTACCAGTTTTCACGATACAGTTTAACCCTAATTCAATAATAGTGCATGAGTGCCAATCCCCACTTTCTACAAATGAAACTTCATTAAACAGTAAAACTTCTGTACAGCAAAGGAAATAACCAACAGAGCTAAGAAAGAATCCCAGAGAGTGGGAGAGAATGTTCGCCAACTATAAAGGTTTAATATCCATAATATATAGAGAATAATTTCCAAAATATAGGGAATTCAAAAAACAAAGGATTAAGAAAATATATGACCTACTTAAAACATGAGCTACAGTTCTGAAAAGAGTTTTAAAAAGGAAGAAATAAAAGTAGCTAAGAAATATCTTAAAAAGTATTCACCACCTTTAGGAATTAGGGAAATACAAATTAGAACTACTCTCAGATTTCCTCTTATCCCAGTCAGAATGGCTGATATCAAGGAAAGAAACGACAGCAAATGCTGGTGATGATATGGGGAGAGGGCAGCCATCTTCACAGCTGGTGGGTGCAGCCAGATATCAAAGTCGATGTGAACTCTAAAAAACTAAAATTAGATCTACCATATGATCCAGCTATACAGCTCCTTGGCATATCCCCAAAGTACTTGATATCCCACAAGAAGGCTTGCTAAAGCCATGTTTCTTGCTCTTTTCACAATACCTAGGAAATAGGTATGACCTAAATGTGCCTCGGCCCCCCAATGGGTAATGAAATTGGCACATTTGTACAATAGAGTTCTTGTCAGCAGGGAAGTAAAATGAAATCATGAAATTTGCAGGTAAATGGACGGAACTAGAAATTGTTATAATATATAAAGTAACAGCTTCATAAAACAAGCTATGCATGCTCTCTCTCATTTGTGGATCCTAGCTCCAAATTTTTATATACAGAGATGTAACCATGTAAGCCAGGAAAATGGAAAAGAATCATGGAGGGGAGGGAAGAAGAGAATGCGATAGTGGGACACAGGTGTTATCAAAGCCCAAATCGGGGAAATAGGAGGTGCTTCGAAGAGGGATGAGGGAATCTTTGCAGAGGATGAGAAGAAAGAGGATAAAAGACATTTAGGTGGTATGAAAACCCAATGGGAAATTCAATATTTATTAAGCCTAAACAAAACATATGCATGTAATATAAATGTGTGACTGTATGTGCATCTGAAGGCTATATAATAAAAATTACAGTGCCAGACAAGAGAAATGTTCCTTTGAATTGTTGATCAGGGTAGTCTAAGAATCTTCCAAAATAATATAGGCTATTGAATCAACAATTGATTACCTCACAGAACTTGGAGCAATTAAACTGGAATTGACCTGGAAATTTCCTCCACAAAGAATAGCTCTTTAATATCAGAAAATACTATACAAGCTGCCAAGAGAGAAAATTTATCAACGATGCTACCCAACTGTACTAAGAACTAATGACTGCCCCAGCAAATTATCTCAGTTGGTTTGGTAATAGCTCCTTAATCTTGAGAGTAGTCAACAGCTGTGTAATTGGAGTTAAATCGTATTCAATGGGAGGGAATTCATGCATGGTACTATAAATATATATACCCAAGTAGACATGACTGGAGAGATCATAGACCCTATAGAAAAACCTACTTCTGTCACTTCCCTAGACTAATTTATTTCTTACTATATTATAAAGTTTAATCATATATTTACAGACAAGTGTACCTCTTACCACTCATCCAAGAAGATTCTTTCTGCAATAGTAGACATTATAAAGTTCCACAACTGTTCAAATGCAGAGAAGATGTGACTGTGAGATGCTCTGCCCTAAGTGATGTTTCTTCAATGGAACTACTTACTATACCTAAGGCTCAGAGTCCATCATTGAAGAAAAAGAATGTAAGAGCCAGAGGGACAAGACACCTGCTGCTGGTTAATGCTTTCTAGATATGACAGGGAAGCTATAGCAATGAACTTTCTACAGTATGAGAGCCTAACATGGATCTGCCTAACAATCCAACCACTTGATGTGCTGAGGTGGATGGGGGTGAAGAGCTACCTGGCATGCAATATATGCTGAAGAAAAAGAATCAGTTTTCTCCAGGAACAACTAGCTCCCATAATTTATCTAATCCCAAGTTCCCAAGTGGGCCTAAACACATGTACACAGAAGTACCACTAAATGGTGGACAGTGACATATATATATATATATATATATATATATATATATATATAAATCAATGAAGAGGACAAGAAATTGAGAGGGGGTGGGGAGACATGAGAGGAGTTGGAGGCTGACTACAGTGACTGAAGCAATGCAAATACAATACTCATGCATGAAATTCTCAAAACTAAAAATGAAAAATAAACTACAAAGTAAAAAAAATGGTCATAAAATAATCAAGAAGAAGTCATGCTCTACTTAAGTGATTGATTTGATCTTTAAGAAAAAATACATTGGTGCTCAGACATTATCATAGAAAGTAAAAGTCACCTTCTTTGATGAAAATAATAGCAGATTTTTTTCAAACATTTTTCTCAGCAAATGGCATTCTTCTGAGAAAGAGAATCCCAATCAGTCACCGAACTGGCCAACTTGTCCTTACATTTTCTCATGTTAATGAACTGAAATTATCAATTAAATAAGCAAGTATGTTCACAGGCCATCCAAGGACTTTATATCAGTGGAAACTAGGAAGACTATAAATGGAGACTGAAGCAACATATGTCAGAATTTCAAAAGTATGTCTGAGCTTATATATATTTACATAAGATCCATTCTGGACCCAGAAGTCTGTTAATAATCCACGTCATGAAAGAATTCGAATATAAGCTCTATTTATAATTACACATTATTCTTTCCTAGGACACCTTTGAATCTATGTGTGGAAGTATGGGCCAGTCAAGAGGACAGATTTGGGGAAGGTACCTGTGTACACCTTGGAAACAAGACCACGGTTGTTTTGACAGAAAATGTGCTCTCGTTCTCAGGTAAGTTAAGTATCTTCTATTAAAGGGTACTAATGCAATATCCCTTCAGTGTTCTTGCTAGTGTAAAAGGCACCAGAATGTTATCATTGGAAACTCTTACAAATTCATAAAATATAGGAACTGTGAGCCTTTAAAAAAAGACAATGATTATTCCTATTAAACCAAGATAAGTCTGCAAAATGTAAAGCAAAAATAGATGCTTATTGTAGCTATTTAAATATAGAATTTATATTAAATAATTTAGAGAATTATAGTTACAGAACAGAATATAAATCTTTAAACCCTGTAATATAAATAGTTGCATAAATAATATTAGGGGTGGTAATTGAAGATGGAATAATATGTAAGCGTGATAATTTTCTCATATATAAAAGCAGGGGGTCAATTATTCTGCCAAAAATTGAATAATGCTATTGAAAGGAAATCATAATTACACACTTTAAATGCTGTTCCTTGAACATGTTTCTTATTATGCACTGAGGAGAAAGGAAAATATATATTAAAATTTTTAAAACATTTATTTAAGTAAGATGTCATGATGTATCTTTATAATCTGAGCATTCAAGACGCTAAGGCAGGAGGATTGCTTCAAGTTCAAGACCAATCTAGACTATAAAAATTCTAGGCTCCATTGCTTCAAGTTCTGTTAGAATTTTGTCATATCATCAGCAATAAAGTCTTATCTTTGAGTTCTTGGAGATAATCAAGGGCTCTGGAAATAGCCTGTGTTATTTTGGAGTCTCTAGGATTGCTCTGGCCAGTCACTCAGAGGTAGGTCTCTCCTGTCTGGCACTGTACTCCTTGTCATTCAGCCCCCAGATATACCCTTGAATTCATGTTCAGACACCCTATTTGTATTTCTCAGGGGGTTCTGAAGCCTTTTTTTTGAAGACTAGCTCTCATAGTTTTAGAAGACACTCTGCAAACTGCCAAGGGAGGAAATTAATCAATGGTCCAACTCATTCCTGAAGTCAAATAATGACTGGCACAGGAAGCTATCTTTATTGATGCAGTATTGTCACTGTTATCTGGGGTTTAATCGATAGCTAACTAATTGGACTTAAAGTCCCCTCAATCAGAGTGAATTCATGGGTGGCAATGTAAACACAGCCAAATATAAATGCCTGGGGAAGAGATAGATCCTAGAGAAAACCATAGCTCTGTCAAATCTCTAGATAAATGATATTTCTTACCGTATCCTAAATATGGATCCTTATATTTATAAATAAATATACTATACACCACTCATCAAATAAGCCTCTTTTTACAACGGATGGAGGCTAGCTTTCCCTAACTAGTCACACATAGATAATACATGTCTGAGAGATGCCGACCCCAGGTGCCATATCTACAGTGGAACCACTACACTTAAGGCTCATGGAACATAGTGGACCATGGGGGTGGAAAGCATACTAGATCATCCCTCAACTCTTACCAGTGAAGCGTTCTTATACAATAGAGTGCAGTGCACACGTAAGTCCAGAACTGGCTAAGTTTTAGAGAGTAAGAGACTGCACAGTGTGTATCCCTGGATAGGACTCCTATATTAAACATCACCCACCCACAGCTCTGGGACCATCTTGGAAGGGAGTGTGTAAAGATCATAAAAGACAGAGTTGGTCCCTGAAAGTAGAGAAACAGAGGCTTTCAGGCCACTGGAAGCTTGCTAATGTGAGCTTGTGGCAATGGTGACATCGAGCACAAGACTCATGCTAACTGAATCAGACGAGAGTCTAGAGTAGCGGCAGGGCAGTGGCTGTGGGCTGGCCCTAGCCTGAGAAATGTTAGAAAGTGATTATAGCTGGGTGAGGGAGAGCAGACCTTCCTTAAAATCCCTAGATAGACTGAATAGACTCTAAAGGATGAACTTGCACCAAAGGACATCCAGGTAAGATGCTTGACTGAATGATACTTAGCCTGTTTGGCAGAGTGCATGCGGTCTGGTTGGAGGACTGGATGGAGGAGAGTTCTAAATTTGGTTAAGAACTATTCTATGAAATATACAAATAAAAATACTTAAAAAGTAATATATTCATCAAAAAACAATTCTAGGCCAGCCTGAGATACAGTTTGAGTCTCAATCTCAAAAAATACATAGACACTGGAGAGATAAGTAAATGAAGGTACTTCAGGCTTTGCCTGTCAACCCAAGTTTAATCCCTTGAACCCTTATGGTGGAAGGAAAATTTGACTCTCACAAGTTGTTCTCTGACCTCAACATAGTACTGGGAGGTATTATGCATGCCACTGGAAGAAAAAAGTAATCATCAAACTTACCCTGCTTGAACTCTACTAATTATAAGACTGTTCTAGCAAGTTGTGCTCACTGGTGCAATTGTGGCTCAGATGTTGTTGGAGTATCCTAGCACTTTCTGATTTCATATAAGGCCCACTTTACAAGATGGAGCCTATACCTGACACTGATGTCAGGGCCAAGAATATGTGGCTAGACAGGTCCTGGGCCATAAAGGAGATCATACTAATATTATCCTGATAAATGGGCATACTATTAAATGAACTCTTATTGTCTTAATGTTATATCCATACAATGATGTATCTCTTAACTCTCAATAGAGAAGTATCTTTTTGCAGCAAGTAGAAATTAACACAGAGACCCACAATTGGTCCACATATAGAGAATAAGAGATTTTGGAGTACTCATCTCCAAGTACAGTATTTATTTCACACTCCTCTTATGGCTCAGGGATCTGTAACTTGGTTTTTGTTAATTTATTCTTTATTTCTGGCTTCTTAAAAATTTCTTTATATTATAATGGGCACGGATCAATTGTATAATCACATAAAGTCATTGTTTGGGTCAGAAAGTCTTGCAAAACCCTTGAAGAATATTCATAATTTTGGTGAGTAAGCTCCTGGTGGACATTGCTGTCAGAGGTAGAGGACAAAGGAAAACAATAAAAATGAGAGTAAGTAGAGTGGGATTATTGATGTAATTGTCAAGGGCTGCTACAGTCCCAAAGCCTAGACTAGAGTCCTTTTGTTACTCATTGAATAGAACAAGCTAAGCATTCTTGCTTCCCGTGTCAAATAAATCTCAAGGATTGAGCTCCTAAGGGATTATTACCTGTTGTTTCTTATCACTAGCTTGAAAATGAAAGCAGGGTTCAGATATCAAGTTGTCTTGTACTCAAATATTCAAGTATCTCCATTGGGTTCAGAGGCAGAGTGTTTCAGTGGATATAGATGATGAGAAGCATCAGCACATAAGAGCTCTGGAAAATGGAATGTATGTGGTGGTGGGTCATTCCCCTCTGTAAGGCCCTCCAGGTTCTAAAGAACAGTATCTAGTAAATTCTCTGCAATCAGTCCTTTGAAAGCTCAGTGTAAAGAGACACACTGAGAACACAAATCAGCAGAAACACAGGGCAACTGGAGGCCCTGGAACACATTGAGTCAGGAGGCTGTAATAGGAAATTACAGGAAAAGCATGTAATTTGACTTGAATGATAGAGGCAGAAAGAAAAAAAAAGTAAGCCAGAGACCTTTAAGTTAAAATATACAAAGTATGAGACTACTGACAAATAAGTTGGATTGAATATCTCAAAAAACATCTCAGTTTTTTAGAGAGCTTCACTTAACAGCTCAGTTTTGAATTGGAATTTAATTTCAGGAAGTGTTGATACTTTATGTGCCATCTTAGATGAAACTATCAAAATAGCTATTTTCAGTAGTTTCATATAGCTTAACCTAATATTGTTCCCTCTTTTTTCCTACATTCTTCCACTTAGAGAAATTTAGGTTCCAATTGTGTACTAGCAAAATACTGTGTGAAGTGTAGATAAACATCTTCGAGATGTACTTTCATTGCCCAGAAACTGGAAACAATAATGTCTATGTTCTAGGTTATGGCAAAGATTAAAGAGTTGGTATTTCTCAAATATTTATCCTAAGAAGCATTAAATTGCACCTCTAATTAAAATAGTACTTGTATTATAATTAATTAAATCATCGTGTTACTCCCCTGTTTACATTCCTCTCTGACTTTCCAATACCATTGAAATCAAGTCAAGCTCAATGAATGACTTACTAAAAATTTTCAATAGCTTTCAATTATTTCATCAGCCTCAGTTTTGACATTTCCATAAACTGTACATACTTTTCATACTCATGTCAAAATAGGTCTCCTATTTTTCAGCAAGTCAAATTTGCCAGCTCTTCCCTGACCTGGAAGCCAGGTCTTCAGTTTCATCTGCCTCCAACTTCCACTCATAGATACCATCCCCTCATAGAAGTCTTTTACACACGTCCTACGCTGGTTTGGATGATTCAAGAGTTCCCACAATAGATTATATTTTGCCACTCAGTTTGCTATCTTTTAATTTTGTCCATATCATTCTCCCTGCTCCCTTCTCCCCCTCTCTCTTTTTCCTCCTCCTCCTCCTTCTCCTCCTTTTCCTCCTTCTCCTCCTCTTCCTCCACCTCCTCCTCCTCTCCTTTTCCTCCTTCTCCTGGAAGAAGCATATTGGTTTATTCGTCATTGTTCTTCACAAGTGAAGAAACCAATGGATACATTTTAAGCGCTCACTCAATTTTTGATAATGCGCCTCAACTCAGAAATGCATTTTTACCTGTTAAAATCCTCAACCAGCACTGTGATGGTATTAGGCCACATGGGTGGAGCCCTTATGAATGAAATAGGTCTTTATAAGAATAAAAGGAGAGTTTATCTTCTGTACTCTCTACCATGTGTAAATGTGGTGAGATGACAACCATTCTCCAGATGCCTTGTTCTTGGACCTTTCAGCCCAGAACCCTGAGAATAAATTTCTAATGTTTGAGGCACTTGGTCTTTGGTGATTTGTTATGGAAAGTAAGCAGACCAAGACAGTATATTACTGAAAATTAATGTATTCCCTTCTGCAAGATATTACTGTTTCCTTTGGCCAAACTGCAAAGTTGTATGTCCTGGCTGAAGAAGAGGAGAAAGATTCCTCATTACTACCTGAAGTCTTGTAAAGACTCCAATAGAGACCTTATTTGTTTAGGCTTATTTGAAGTTTAAATGATATAAAAATATTTAAAACAGCCAGATCATGTTGTAAATATAATTATAAACATTGGGAGAAAGAAACTTAAGAAATGATTCTTTAGACAATCATAGAAAATGGCAATTTTTGCTTTTATATTTTATTGACATATATGTAGATTAACTGAACTTACTCCAGCTGAACAGTACTAGAATTGGAGAAATTTTAAATTTAAAAAAAATGAAATGCTTTCTAATTCAGAAAGAGGCCAATTTATAGAAGGTTGTTATTTCGTTCTGCTTTTAAAAGATTTAGTCATTTAAAAGCATTCCCTGTGCACAAGAGAAATAACTGATGAAGTCAAAAGATAACTTTCTTTTATACTTAGCAGTTAAAAGTAATGCAAGCATCAATGATACTTCCAGTACAAGTTACATTTCCAATTACAATCAAAATACATATTTGAGTCTTTTCCTGGAAGAAGCTGAGAAGGAAGTCTTTGTTAAAAAGCACGGTTCCAGCATTACGACACTGACCCTTTGGGCAGCACAAAGGTTAAGGTCACAAACAGTCTGCGAGGTTGATAGAGTCTTACCCTGCATGTTTTTTGTTTTTTGTAAAATTAATATATACTTAGAGAAGTCAGGATAAACATTTCCATTATATTTTAGAAAAGTATATCCTTACATTCTGGCTAATTTTATCCTCCTGAGGATTGATTTTCTTTTTAAAATGTTCTTTAATATTTTTGATGTGTGTGCAAGGTATATGGGTGTGCAGATGTGTGCCTATGCATGTACGTGTGGAGGCCAAAAGAGAATATCTATCACTCTCCACCTTGTGCCTTTAGACAGGGCCTTTCATAAGCAAGAAGCTTACTGTTTTGACTAGTCTGGCAAGTCAACGAACTCTAGGAGCCACCCGCCTTACTCCTCAATACTGGAGTTAAAGGCATGTTCAGCCACGCCTGATTTTGATATGGTGATCCAAACTCAGCTCCTTGTACTTGTACAGAAAGCATTGCTATTTACTAAGTCATCTTTCTAGTCAAACATAGTCTTTTTCCAGAAGAAGGAACTAGATTTTAATTTACTTAAGTGTAATGAAATACAGATATATTGAAGCTCTTCTTACATTAAATGTTTCACACCCAATTGCTAATAGGTATAATCCATACTATTAGACCCAATATTTTACACATGACGAGGAATGTTTACATAACCACTGGGTCTGAAAGAGATGAACTGATAATTATAGTCCATTACCCATGGGAAGAAGAGCTGGATTTTTTACCTAGGTCTCAAAATAGAAAATTATCCATGGTCAGCTTTATTTTTCTTTTCTTATAATTTTCAATATAAATATGTACATTCATAGTTCAGTAAACTCAGCAAAATTTCAAACAGATTTTATTTCACATTACCTTTATAATCTTGGAGATTGTAAACAGCTGTCTATTTGGATTTAAGATTCACTCAATAGAAGGGAATCCATAGCGGGACTGTAAATCTAACCAACTACTAGTGGCTGGAGAGGTTATAGACCCTGGAGAAGCACCTACTGCTGCCACTTTCCCAAACCAATATAATTTGTAACTATCTATTCTAAATATCTATCCTTACATTCACAGATAAGTGTAGTTCTTATCACTCATCCAAGAACCTTATTTTTGCCACAGATAGAGACTATTACAGAGATCCATAATCTGTCAAATCCCTTGCTGCCTCAAAATTTCCATTCCATTTCGCATGTGTGTCTGTGTGTGCATGTGTATATAGTGTGTGTGTGTGTGTTGGATGTTTGTGCATGCACACATGTGTGTGTGGGAGGGTGAATGTACTCATACATTCAGAGACCAGAGGAGGATATTGAGTGTCCCATTCTCTCACTTTGCATCTTATTACTTTGAGACAAGGTCTCTCACTATACCTGGAGCTCAGCTTGTAACCAGGAAACCTCAGTGATTCTCCTGTCTCTGCACCTCGCAGTGCTGGGGTTTGAACCAGGTTTTCTATGTGGTTGCTGTGAATCCTAATTCAAATCCTCATAATTAAGCAACAAGCACTCTAACCTGCTGAGCCATCTCCTGAGCCCATCCCACTTCTTCAAACCTCACTGTAATCCTGTCAGCAAGGAGACTGTGTAGCTGTTGGTGCTGACCCATGAGATCAAGCTCATGCTGCCTGCGTGTAGAACAGAGTAATGAATGCCTGTGCACCAATGCAGATGATGGCCTTTCCTGAATGCTTCCATCAGCTTGATTCCTTGGTTCTTGATTACACCTTACCTCTCAGGTACTCTCCTTTCAGTTACCTGCTTCATACTCCCTAGCTTCTAGCCTGTTAACTGTTGGTCAGTTAGCCAGAGCACTTGTTGGCCACAGGGTGCTATTTGCTGATAATGGATGCATGGGCATATTTATGGGGTGCATATCACCTTCTTTCTCATTTCTGAAAGTATTTTTATGAGGCAAGAAATGAGGCAAGAGGGATATTTTAATGTCTCTGGGTATATACTAGCATATTCCTTTTCTTCAGTGAAGAGCTCACCTGAAAAAGAAAAAAAAAAGAAAAACTGCTTTCTGATTAGTTAAGGGTTCTTTATATATTGATGAATTTTTTTTCTGATAAAATTTTCAAGTAAAATTTTACCTAGTTTATTTTAAATTATTATTTTATTTACATTTTACTTTTCAATCTTTAAAATTTTTAAACTTATTTTATTTTTATTTTATGTGTATGAGTGTTATGCCTGCTTGTGTGTAAATGCACCTGTGTCATGCAGTGCCTGCAGAGGAGAGTAGTTCCTCTGGAATTGGAGTTATGGATGTTTGTTAGCCCCCATGTGGGTGCTGGGATTTGAGCCCAGGGCTTCTGCAAGAACAACCAGTGTTATTAACTGCTCAGCCATCTCTCCAGCCCCTTAATATTCAGTTTTTTACTTGCTTCTTGTCAATGTCTTCATTACTTTCATCATTATAAAAGTTCTGCATGTAGTCAGGAAGTCTTTTGATACTCAAACATATTTTCTATTCTCACATGGACTTCTTGAATTTTATTTATGTCTTACTTATATAAAATTTCAGTGTCTTGAAAATTTTAAATGGAGGACACAGTTTAGATATACACCAAGACCAATTGCCCATCAATACATTGCTAATAATTAAGTTCTCATATATATATATATATATATATATATATATATATAGAGAGAGAGAGAGAGAGAGAGAGAGAGAGAGAGAAGAGAGAGAAAGAAAGAGAGGGAGATCTTAAAACACCTCCTTTTAATATCTTAATGAACAGAGTAAAAAAGAGAGGACAAAAAACACACAAGTTTGTATAGACACATACATTCAATATATATTTGCTCTTCTCTGAAGCTGCCTAGCAGATACTAGAATCAAGTTAGTTTAGCTTATGAACCACGTGAATACATACTTGCAATGTCTACTCTACTGCTCCCAGAGTGTCTTGGATTCAGGTTCTTAAAATAAGAAGAGATTTACTGTCTTTATTCATCTTTGTATGATTTATATCTTTTTTGTACATCTCCTTGTAGGGGCTAGTCTGGGACTGGAGCCATTATGACAGTTGACAGTATAATTTATTTTATCTGCTACTTTCATACTGTCCAGGAGTTTTGAGTTCATGTAGGAGTGTGGGACTGGGACCATCTGGAAGTCTTGATTTAGAATGCAGCGATGTAGAGTGGAGCCTCAGACATTGAATTTTCTTAGCTTCCCAGGTGATTCTTGTGAATGCTTCAGTGTAAGAAACACTATTAATAGGCACTGTTTTTAAGAGACATATTCTGTTCCACTGGTTGTATGCTGTATTTAATTATCATATTTCGACATACCTTAGTAGGATAAGGCTTATTTTTATTTGCATTTATAATTTCAAAATGTACCTTTATGTATATTCTAGTAAAACTTTATTTTTTCTCACACTCAAAGGAAAAAATCTAATTAGAATTTTCATATGAATTTAGTTTAACTTATAATAACACAGGCAATGACTGTGCATTTCTGAAACCTTAACCAGTCTCTGTTTAATTTTCACAAGTAGCGTTGTTTCCTTTATGTTACTGGTAGATATCATAAAATTTATTGCTGTTGGGAGGTTTTGTATTGTTGTATATTTGAATTGTTGCTATTATACAGTAAAATAAGTAATATTTTGGTATTTTTACATGTGAATATTGAAATTCACAGATCAATTAGAATTTTTATTTTTAAATTAAAAAATTATTCTTGTTTTATGTGAGTGTTCCTGTGTCATGCAATGACCACAGAGACCAGAAGAAGCCATCGATCCTCTGTAACTGTAGTTATAGACAACTGGTAGCTACCATGTGTGCACTGGGTACTGGACCCAGGTCCTCTGCAAGAGCAGCCAGTGCTCTCAACTGCTGAATCATCTCTCCAGCCTATAGAACTCCAGCCTATCTTCTAAAGAGATACCTGTACAGATGTGTCCATTGTGTCTCTTTTCACAAAATCTAGCCATAGAACCAAAGTATCCGTTATCAGATGGATAGCCACAAAAAAAGAAAATATCACATTATCTCCAGTAAAATTGACATCAGACACTGAACCAAATGAAACAAGTCAAACCCAGAAAGACAGGTATCACATGTTTTCCTCCCTGTACAGACCAGACATTTGCACTTTCTTTTTGCTAATAGAAACATAGGCAGCACTCTGGAAGCATAACTGTAGAGAGGGGAAATGAAGCAGGTTAAGGACAGAATTGCAATAGCCTCTGTGGCTTAAAAAAAAAAAGCAAAAAGCAGCTTTCTCTCTGTCTGCTATGAAGGATGGACTTCAGACGTGACTGACAACTGAGTAACCAGTGGCTGAAGGGAAACACAGGAGAGGCTGAGGAGGAGAGAGGCTGGCGCCGTGAGGTTGCCGTCTTGGGCGCACACTCCAGAGTTTCGGTAATCAGGATGCAAGCTCTGTCATAGGAAATCTCCCTTCCCCTTTCTCTGGAGATGAACTTTTTGTGAGTAACATGGAATAAACTAATCTCTCTAAAGAACATTCTATATTCGTTCAGTTGGTTCAAACCTGGGGGGTGAGTTGAGGCTGAATGCTGGGCCTCACCATGAGAAAATTCATGCAGCAGCCTCACACAGGTCTTCAAAACATTCTATGCATTGTCCTTAAGGATTCAAATTCCAACTCTGGATTGAAAGGAGAGGGTCCTGAATTTCATGGATAAGGGTGAGGTCCAATTAGAATTTATTTAAAAAGTTTATTTCCTTGTACTGTGGGATTTCTTCAAATAATGATCTATATCTGAATTTTTTCACACACAAGCTGTATTTCTTAGGGCAAAACTCTTGGGTAAAATCCATTCTGTTTCTGTATGTAGGAGCCAGATTTTTGGATGTATTCATTTCATAAAAATTCATGATGCTGTATAAAATTTTGAAGTCTTTGTAAAGTCATTTTTAAGCCCCTCAACAAACCTAGTACCTTTATGTTTCTCAAACTTCAGACTATGTTTGTGTATGGAAGCTTATGAATAATGTACATTCTGGGGGTCCAATGCCTTGGAGATGTATATTTTCCTCATGAGGAGAAGCAGGATAAGCCTTGAACACTTTATTTTCCTGAATCCCATAGGTGACTCTTCTGCAGGAGGTCTTTATCATGTTTCAGAATGCTACTGGAAACATTCTCACTGCTTCCTGGTACTTAGGGTTAATGTGGTGGAGGAAGATCTTAAAGAAAGTGAGCTCTTTCCTCCTTTTTCTCTCCAGCCAGATGCTGGAGATTCTAAAAGAAACCCATGTAGATCAAAACTCCACCCCTAAACCCTGCTAATCCACTGACCTGATTTAACTGAAATGCACCCTGTACCATTGAAAATAATTTTCTTTATTTAGGGCCAATTCCATTATCCATACCATGACTCCATCTGTTTTTTAATGATGAGTTGCACATTATGGGACATTTGACATCATAAGAAAGTGGAAAACTAAGATACAAAACATCACAACATATTTTTCTGTTGTTGAAAAATGTCAGCTTAGTAAAAGTGACTTGCTGAAAGGAAACTTACCAGAACAGATGTAGGCATGTAGGCAGACATAGATAGAAATACATGACATTAGGGCTGGAGAGATGGCTCAGCTGTTAAGAGCACTGGCTGATCTCTGTAGAGGATCCATGTTCAATTACCAGTATCCACATGACAGCCAAAACTTGTGTACTTACAGTGTCATCCTCTAACACCTTCAGTATCTCTGAGCACTAGAATCAGAATGAGAAGAAAGATTTACATAGAGATTCTGTTAAATAATCTATGTAAGTTCAGTCTGGCCCTATAAATCCTCTAGGTTCTCCGCCCCTCCCCCCCCGCCCCAGACAGAAGGGTCTGCACTCTAAACTCTGAGGCTATCAAAGAAATGTGCAATTTTGATAGATAATGTAACCTTGAAACACTGAAAAACTATTGTCCATGAAAGAAAGCTTAATTGTAATTCTATAGTAATAAACATAGAACAGGATATATATTACCATTTTCTCAACTAAAATGAAATAAAAATATTTAGCTTGATTATTTAAGCTTCAAATTCTTTTATACTAGAATTTGCATGTCTGAATTGAAAACTGAATATTTTCCTCTTCACTTTTGTATTATGAGATAGGGACTGAATTCGAATTTCGCAAAAACTTCCTTTTTTTTGAAATAACTTATATATGTATTTATCTGTCTCTAAATATGCACTGAGAAACAATCATAAAGAAGACATGAAACAGGCATGGAGATGGGAAGTGTAGCAGTAGGGGGAGGTGGTGGCAGATGGATACTATTAATATGTATTTTATAAATGGTTGAAATTTTACTTTCAAAGAAGAACAATATTTTTCAAAAAGAGATAACTAGCTAAAATAATGTATTTAAAGCAGTTTTTATTTAGGCGAGAAATTTAGTGTACCTGGAAATGCCATTAGTTCCTTTGGTCTTTAAAAGAAACGGCATCTACTCATCTTTACTGCTACTGATCTAATATAAAAACAAGCCTTCATAATTTATACAAGCAAACAGAACAGAAGAAACAGACCTTAAAATGTGAAGAATATGTAATGAGAAGTATTCCTGAAGACACCAAATATCCCAAGTTCTGGATTAGCCAAGGAACTTAGAGAAACCAACATGTGTTGTATTATTTTCTTTGAAATCTAAAGAGCACTTGAAAGAGGACAATGAAGTCAGGGGAATGAATGATAAGTTGATTTTGTTTGCTTAGAGGACAAAGGAGCAAGAACTCTCCTCCATGAGAGGAGAGCAAGAAGATAACAAAGGCCAGAAACTTGATTCTGTGTTAATTTTGAGTTAGGGACTAAAATGCATCTGTAAAAGCACTATATTTTTTTATCCATTTATACAATTAAAATGTAGTAAGTAGCTTTTATCGAGCAGGCATCTAGGATACATAAAGATATAAGACCCAGATGTCAAGAGACAGAAACGGGAGAAAAAGACATTAAATAAGAACATTATAAAGCTAAAAGTAGATATGCCAGTGAAATTATGTCCAGGTAAAATGGCCGAAAAGCAGAGGTCCATGAGTATAGTGATGGCTTTCTCAACTCAGGTGAGTATAACTCACAGTCTAGGATTCCAGGCAACCAACAACCACCAAAGCCTCACAGGGCCAGTGGCTTCCAGGTCCTTTGTTATATAAACTCAAAAAATGATATTTATATACAATGGAAGGGAGTTTCAGAAAGGTTTATTATATACAAGACCTTAAGAGAAAGGGAGCAAGCAGAATTCCTGCATAGCAGGAGTGGAAAGGGTTGGCACTAAATTTCTCTCTAGGGTTAATAAGGTTTACTGATTGTAGCATGGAGAGGGCTGGTCAGCCTTTCCCTACCACAGCTGTTCATAGGCCTCTTCGTCCAGGAGTCTGTGCTGAAGATCTGAACATACCTTCACGAACCGATGAAGTGTTTAATCAGTCACGTGTGGCTTCCAGGCCGCTTTGCTCATTAAGTCTCTATGTAAATGGAGAAGAGAGATAAAATTAAGAAACCAGAAGAACATGAATCAGTGCCCCTAAACACTTTTTTGGCATTTCTGGCCACTAGCCAGGATAGAACTGCTGATAGAACCAAAGATATTGCCAACTTCTGGCCAAGACAGAACTTTTACCAAGGACAAGAAACTGGACTGCTTGTTTTTGAGGTCCTTGCCCTGAGCTGCCTGAGAAAAAGCAAAGCCTCAGTATACAAATCAGTTTTAATGCTGAGACTTCAGTATTTTGTAAAGATCTCTGGTTTTAAATGTCTAAGCTTGAGGATGCCTCCTTAATATTCTCTCTCTCTCTCATTCTCTCTCTTTCTCTCTCTCTGTCTCTCTCTCCTAACTCCCCCTTTCTCTCTCTCTCTCCTAACCCCCTTTCTCATGCACATTCTGTACATCTTCATGTGTGTGTAAGCAAAAAGTCTTCAGTATTTCAGTAGCTTTCTTTACCTTATTTATTTCTTCTTATTTTTATTGAATTTTTGTGTATTTCATGCAAAACATTTTAATCTTCTTTGCACCCCCTCCCCATCTACAACTTCCCATACCCCTCTCACTGGTCCCGCTGAATTTCATGCATTCTGTCATTTAATATTAAGGCCTATGGAGTCAAGCTAGTGCAAGGTCATCCACTGGGGTCTAGTCTGCCTATCTGGAGTCACTCCCTTAAAGAAGATCAGCTCTTCCTCAACCAACAATAATCAGCTGCCAAGAGTTCTTTTACTAAGATTAGGCTTACTGCCCACGTCCTCAGTTCTATGCTGGGTTTTTGATTGTGTGAGTTTTCATGGGTCTTGTGTATGCTGAAACCATTGCTGTAAGCTCATATGAGCAAGGTCCCAGGATCCTGTAAGATTGTTTCCATATGGTCATGCACTTCCTCCCCTGGATCTTGCACTCTTTCTACACCCCTCTCTTTCATAATGATCCTGAGTCCTGGGTGGGTAAAGTTTAATATAGGGGTCCTGGCCAGCGACCCACACTCTATAGACTTAGTCTTTATGCTTTGGTCATTTGTGGTCTTTTTTGTTCATTGCCCACTGTTGCATGAGGGAGTTTCACTGATGAGAGTTGAAAAATTCACTAGTATGCTCTCTACCCCTTGTTCTAAAAAAGATTCTGTGAAGTGTAAATATAAAGTTTCATTGTAGATGTGTCACTTATGGTTAGGCATTTCACAGAGACTTATTTTCTGTGTGTGACCACTGTGGAACTATGTAGTAGTCTTTGTCTTTTGCAAAAGAAGCTTCTTTGATGAGTGGTGACTGCCTTACTTGTCTGTAAATATAAGGATCCATATTTAACATATAATTAGAAATTGCATTTGTCTAGTGATAGGGCATCCTTATGTTTTTCTCTAAGATCCATGACCTTTCAGCCATGTGTACTTAGCTATGTTTACAGTACAATACATGAGTTCCCTACCATTGAGTAGGCTTTAATTCTAATTAGGTTGCTGTTGACTACCCCTGAGATAAAAGTGCCACTACTGCCCCAACATAATTTTCTATGCCAGTCATTGTTGTGGTTATTAAGACTTAAAGTTGGGTTGGACTACTGGTTGATGTTTTCCTTTAGCAGCTTGCATAGTGTCCTTAAAACTATGAGATCTAGCATTCAAGGAGGTGGCTCCCAGGTCAGTTCCAGCTCCATTGCTCCAAGCCCTATGTCCAAAGTATGTCCTGTCTTCAGCAATACGGTCTTAACTATAAATTCTAAGAGGTAATCAAGGGCTCTGGCAATAGCCTGTATAATTGGGGGAGTTTCTTGGACAACTCTGGCCAACAACTCAAGGGGAGGTTTTTCCCATCTGGCACTGTTTCTTGTTCTATAGCCTTCACCTATATACTCGACTCATGTAGGGATATTGTATGTGTAATTTTCAGTAGGCTTTTGCACTAACACATTTCCTTCAGGTTTTTCACACTAGCTAAGCATTATTTGAGACAGGATCTGTCCTAGATACTTTTTATTGATGTGATAAAACATTCTCACCAAAATGAAGTTGGAAGGAAGGAAGAGTTTATTTCAACTTAGAACTTCCAAGTTATAATCCAGCATTGAGGAAAGTCAGGGAAGAAACTCAAAACCCAAACTTGCAGGCAGGAACTGAAGTGCAGACCACAGAAAAATGCCACTTACTTGCTCCCCTGACCTGTGCTCTATCTGTTTTATTATATAACCCAGGACCATCTGCCCAGGAGTGACACCACCTGCACTGAGCTGGGCCTGCCACATCACTCAATAATCAAGCAAACGCCTCATGAATATGCTCACAGATAAATCTGATTGAGGAAATTCTCAAACTGAGGTTCTCTCTTCACAGGTATGGCAAGTTGACAACTGAAACTAACATAGGGTCTCCAACTGAATCTCAGATTCATTGATTCGCACTTCAGCTAGCCTAGCAGGCCAGCAATCCACTTGCCCTGTGCTATGATTATAGGTAAGTGCTCAAGCCAGGCTTTTTATGTAAGTTCTGGGTGTCTGAACTCAGGCCCTCATGCTTTCACAGCAAGCATATATCAACAGAGTCATTACCCAGCCCCCAAATTTGAGTCTTAATATGGCTAATGGCAACTTGGATTGGCACAGGATTGAGATCCCAATATACTAGGCTTCCCATAACAAATGACCTGTTCTGTTCCTAAGGACTTCCCAGTCTCATTAAAACAATTATAAACTTTAAATTTGTTACAGTTCTTTCTTTTGACTTGAGTGATTCCAGAATTCCATTAAAGTTGGCAACCATTTATATAGAATCATGTGTTATTTGCATGCTCAGTTCTCTTAGCTTCATTTGATGTTTTTGTGTTCTCCTTTCTTGATGTGTCTTTTAAAATATCTTGGGTTTCCCTACCTAAAGACTGCAGTTTCATAAATAATTTTCAGTTATAAGGAACTTGACTAAATCTGTCTTTCCTTTGTTCAGTGTGTCTTTAAATGTGTGATATTAGTCAAATGAGAATAACACCCAGTCAGGGGGAGAAATGAGTTCATGAACTTAATGAACCTAATGTAAAAACTCACAGGTTATTCAAAGTGATACCTCAGTGTCAAATTCTTGGACCTTAAGAATAAGCAATAAGAGATCTGATTAGAAACAAATTAAAAATTCAATCTATTGCGAAAAGAAGCCTCTTTGATGATTGGTGAGAAATACATTCTTCTGTAAGATAATGGTACATATTTAGAATATAATAAGAAATTGTGTTGGTCTACGGAAGTGACAAAAGTAGTAGCTTTTCCTCTAAGATCTATGATCTCTGCAGCCATGTGTATTTGGCTATACTTACAGTACCACAGATGAGTTCCCTCCCATTGAGCAGACCTTAGGTTAGTTAGACAACTGTTGAATACTCCCAAGATAAAGGTGTCACTACTGCATCAACAGCAATAGATTGCTAGACTTGTCATTGTTGCGGCTATTACGTTTTACATCTAGGTAGAACCATTGATTGGTTTTCTCTCTTGGCTGTTTGCATAGTATCTGCTGATATCATGGGAACTAGTTTTCAAGGGAGATACTTCCAGGTCGGTTCCAGCTTGATTGCTCTAAGTCTGTGAGGGAATAAAGGGTTATGGAAATAGCTTGTATTCTTTTGGGAATCTCTTGGACTCGCCTTGACCAACAACTCAAAACAGGTTTCCCCTGCCTGGCACTGTGGTTTTTAGCTATGTAGCCTTCAGCTGTTCACATGTACTCATATATGTATATGTTATATGTGTATTTTTCAGTAGGCTTTTGAACCAATACATTTCCCCCTAGGTGTTCATACCACAAAGTCGTTATTTATCTCTCTCTTCTTTCCCTCTGCATATCCTTCTGTACTCCATCCCTGTTATCCTATCCTTCATTTTCACCATTTTCCCTTGATTTCCTGTCTCCTACTTTCCCACTTTTTTGATCTCCTTCTTTCCTTTACTCCCATGGTTTCATTTCACATTCCTGGCTCTTGTGGTTACATCAGGATATATACTTACCTCTAAGGATTTGGAGCTCTGATTCACAAATGAGAGAGAACATGCATCACTTGTTTTTCTAAGCCTGTGTTATTTCACTTAGTGTAGCAATTTCTAGTTCTATCTGTTTACCTTGCAAATTAGTTCCACAACTGATCACATGCGAAGAATTGTCTCTGTGGTGTCCAGCCCTAATTGACCCTTCTACAGTGCAACCTCTATACCTAAGGCTCATGAAACACAGCAGAACCAAGACTGAAAGAATATTAATGAAACTCTCAGTTTTCACCAGCAAAGCTTCCTCTTGCAACAGATGGTGATTAACCCAGAAACCACAATTGGTCCAATGCAGAAAACAGAGACTGCAGAATGTGTATCCTTGAAAAGGGTGCCTATAACAAAACTCTTTTAACCAAGGTTCAGGAGCTATTGTGGAAGAGGGGGCAGAAAGATTGTAAAAGCCAGAGGTGGTTGATGTCCACAAGGAAATTGTTTTCAGATACCTGAAAAGTATCTCTTATGAACTTTTAATAATGGTAATAGCATGCACAAAACCCACGCAAACTGAAGCCAGCCAATATCCCAGCATAGGAACAGGGAGGTGGGGAAGCCTCAGCTTTCTCATTGGAACTGTTGGCATTATAGAACTACTAGGGACATTTGGTTTTCTTTAAGACTGTGACATGGAACTCTTCAGAGGAGCTTGGGAAACACAAATCTGATTCAATAGACCTTAATGTATATGTCGGAATACATGAAATCCAGAAGGGAAGGTATAAGAGGGCCAAAGATAGGACAGAATGTCTAAATATGATCATAATATATTCCAAGAAATCAACAAGATTTGAACAAAATATTTGAAGAAAAAATAACATAGAAAAATAAATCTCATGACAATTGAAAAGAGATGACATATGTTGCTGACACTAATGTAAAGAATAAAAGCATACACTAATTAACAGTAATTAAGAGGAGATTTTGCTGAGGTTGCACACTCAGAGTTTTAGAAGATGAGGCATTAATTAGACTGTACTTCCTGGGAAGGTTATATTTTGTTTCATATGTAACCATTGTATCTGTGATATCCTCTCCAATGCTTTTAACATTCTTTGCTTCTCATGAGTCTTTCCCTAAGGTGGCAAACATCTTCCTGTATCAGTTCTACAGAAGGTAAGGTAGAGGTTGGTTGTGATTTAAAGACTTATATTCTTTCTACTTACCATCAGCTGTGGTAAGGTCTTGTACTTTCTCTAACTGGCCTCATCTAATTTGCTAATCTCTTCTGTGAGTTAGTCACTCAATCCATATATTGAAGTCTGGGTAAATACTATAGCTGTCCAGTGAAAAATGGAAAGGGAGAAAGTGGAAATGTAAAATGTGTTTGCAGTTTCAGCTCGTTGCTCAAAAATAATTGAATTACAAAAATAAAAACCTCTCTCTCTCTTTCTGTTTCACAAAAGCTTATCTTCCTTCTTTACCTTTCAGATACAGGTAGAGATGTAACCATAACTTTGAAGGGTTGGATTTCATGCTGAGGCTTCTAATTCACAATGATCTTTCCTTTCTGACATTAAATTATCTAATTATTGTCTTATGCTAACTACACACCAGGCATATGACATATATTTTGTAATGGGGATAAATAGATTACTCATCTGACTTTGAATATTGTAAAGATAACAAGAATTGTCTTGTCCTGTTTCTTCCATGTGTATTGGTTTTGGAAATTTACCATCATTAACATCTTTGAAAGCAGTTTATTCAGAGCTGTTCCTCAGGAAATTAATATTGATTAAGTTTATCCTTTTATAGCAGACTAAGCAATGGAAACTGGTTGACACAAGCTGCTTTTACATGCTCATTATCTAGATTTTATTTAAAAACACCATTATTTTAGCTCTCAATCATTATAGGAAATTATTTGAATTCAGAGTCTGTCTAAATTTCTTTAAAATACTACATTCCTTTCCTTTTCCTGATATATCTTTGTTTGTGTTCTTTCTACGTAGTAGCTTTGAGAAATAGAGTTTGTTTCAATCTGATTGTACTCTTGTGCTGCAATAGAAAGAATATTAGGTATTTTTGTTTTGTAGTAAAATAAAAAGGAATTTATATCTCTGAACTCATTCTTCCATTGCTCAAACCTGCTTCCTCACTAGAACAAACTTGTTTTGAGACCTCTCAAGGGAAGCTGCTTATTCTCCTGTTCTTCTTTAGCAGGCAGGTGGAAGAGAGGATGTCCATCTTTCCTATGAGCCCCATTAGTTCTCATAATCCATCATATGAAATAATCCCTTTCAGCCATACTTGTTCTCTTCTCAGTTACTGCTGACTTCTGATTTGATATTTACCGACCTTCAGAGGGAGAGCTTTGAAATTTTCCCAGTGCGTCTTCTCTATCTGGGTACCACTACCTCCCTTACCTTAATGATAGGAGTTCCCAGACTTCATTAATTATATTGGTATTCATTTGTCTATGGTTTTCTATCCTAAACTACATGTAGAAACTTTCAGTCCTTAAGAACCTACCATCTCTAAATCTTAAACCTCTATTTGCTCAAAATCCCCTGTGTGCCCCCTCACACTCATCTCTCACTCTTTTGTATAAATCTCTGTTTCCCAGAAGTGTGACCTACCTACCCCACTGTGTTTTTTTTCTTTTCTTTTCTTGCTTTCTGGTTTCCAGTTGGATTCAGTGAATAGAGACTCAGCAGGTGATCAAAGAAAGATTAAAAAAAAAAAAAACTCACTGTATTCTTCTCTGCCTCCAAGCTGGAGTTCTGTAGACTATATGGAGATCCTGTCAGGATGGGAATTCTCTCTTGGATTAGATGCCTATTTCCTCCACCAACCACTTCACACAGAGGTAGGCTAAAAGTAACTTGGTTGTACCTACTCCCTCTGAGCTATATTTTCCCTGTGGCATCCATAATCCTGTCCTTGTATACATATTTGTGAAGAGTTGCTTTATTAAACACTTCTGTAATTACCCCTTGTGAGAATTCAATGTTTCCTACTGGGACATTATTATCCTAGTCTTCTTAGTATTATTACCTTCAAACCTAAATTAAATCCAGCCTAGATTTTCTGGTCTTTTTATTTTTCTTATCTTATGCCCTGCAAAATCTGAGCAACACTCCATCTTTGTGAATAAATTGTTTCTATATTCTAATGTCTCAATATCAGCAGATAAAATTAAATAATATAGGTGCCTATCATTACAAATTCATTGTCCTGTCTCAGCCAAGCTTTCCATAATTGCTCTGTATACCTACCTATTAAGACCTCACAAAATTTCCTAATCACTTTCATCTTACTCTAAAAAATAATCTAAAAAAATACTCTAAAAAATTTAATTTATCAGAGAAACCAAACTCCATTTAACATTTCCCTAACCTCTTGCATGTATCATTTTAGCTGATTTGCTATTTTAATATCTATATGGAAGGATTACTTTAAAGATTTGTTTTTATGCATCTTTATCCTGTGTGTGTGTATATCTGTGTGAGGGCATATGCAGGTACCTGCAGAAGGCAGAGACATTGGATTGCCTGTAGCTGGAATTACAGGCAGTTGTAAGTTATCTGGTGAAGGTTTTGGAAACTGAGCTTGGAAGCTGAACGGTACTTGCTGTTCATCACAGAGCCATCCCTCCAGACCCTTAAGGATGGTTTTAATGGAAAGCAGCAGACAACTCAACCCCAAATAACTTAAGCCAAAGGTTCATTTTTTCTTAAACATTTGAACAATTCAAGAGTATGGTTGAGTTATGCAAATGAGGAGCCTATCTTAGGAAATGAATGGCAGAACCAAATTCTATTAGTCAACTGTCCTGACAGTGAAATCCTCAATGGAGTTTGTTATTGAAGGGATATTTTCTTGTCACAGAAATGTCTTTAGTGACTTCAGAGTTCACTTCTTCTAATGTTCTATTTAAATGACAATGGGCCTGCTTTCTCTGTACCAGTCAGGTAGAACATCTAGCACCTTATCTGATTAGCCTGAATAGGGACAACTATTCATCCCCGAACCAACAAATTTGGAATCCTTTCTCATGGTTGAAATAAATCACTGTCTGACTTTAAATATGAAGTTTTGTCAAAGTCACTCAGAGGACTGTATTGAAACTTTATAAAATAAGGAGATTTGCTAATTGGCTTGGTACTAGGCAATAAAATTTGAAGTCCGATGGCAGGCCTTACTACAGGAACATGGATAGCCTTTCAGAGGCCATATCCATGAAGAAAACTTACTCTCACTCTTACAGCCCTAGTTATCATCAACTATCAATAGCTTCTCACTTAATGGTAGGACTTCATGAGCCCCTCCCACAAATAAAGGCAGCATTATGTAGACTTGGTGAATTGAGTGAAAGAGAGAGAAACAGAGACAGAGACAGAGAGACAGATAGAGACAGAGAATGAAACTGAAACTGGGAGGGAAAATGATGAGAACGAAAGGGAAGGAATTAGAGGGAGGAATAAGATCAAAATATACATGCATGTATGAAATTCTCAAACAATGAAAATTAAAAAGCTATGAAGTTCTATGTCCTGTCATAATGAGAAAGAAACTGTTATGGGAAGGACTATATGCACTGGCTGTACTCCTTACTGAAGTAAGAACTATTATAATACCCAATGACAAATGTTCTGGCTCTACTCCAAGTGCCACCTTAGATAGGGTAGTATTAGACTCCATGCCTTATCTGATTCTGTTTTGTTAAGAGTCCCTCTATTTCTCATCAACTGTGTTATGAGAGACAGAAGCATTTTGCCTGAGGGTGGGAAAAGTGATAATATTGTATGTGAAGTATTTCCTCCTAGTTAAAATATATATTTTACATAGAAATTAGACTAAAAGAAACCCCACTATATATTACTAAGCTGCTTATTTCCTTCCACTTTTTTTATCTTTTCAAAGACAAGATTAAAAGAGATACTATAGCTAGTCCAAAATAGAGTTTAATTTCTCTTCTACCATCCAGCCATTCTCCATTTAATATGAAGCACTCCTGAAAATCCTATTAGAAAGTTGGATAACTCTTCATGGTTGTTTCATTCTTGTTTACATGACAATAAATAGGTGTTGGTGAAGAGGACAGAGCCAGAAGTATTAGAAGCCTTGGAGTGTTGTACAGTATGCAAGTATTGTCATTGTGGAGTTCTCATGTCCAAATGTAGGCACTTCACTAATGCAGACATCTTGTTTCAAGAATCATCACAACACTTGAAGGGCCTAGTATAGTGTAAAAGGTCTGCAATGTTTTATAGTCTGTAATAGAAAAGAACTTGCAGTGATACTGGGAATGAACTCACCGTCTTGTGGATCTAGGCAAGTGCTCTAACATGGAACTATGTTTCAAGTGAAAAATACAATTGTCTAAAGTTTTCTTTTGAAGATGATTAACAAAACTATGTAATTAACGACATTTACTCCCTCTCCCACTCAACACCGTTGATTTTGTCAAAGAGCATAACATGTGCTCATATATATTTTCTTGGTAGAGATAAAATGGTATTGTAACACAGCATTTCCTAATTCTGAGTGAGTTATCTAGTTTGTCATTTATCAACAATGTGGGTTGGTTTCCTATAGGAAGCTTAAGAAAGACAATGTAATTAATCTACCTTTTCCCTCAAGAATTACTTAGGAAAATTATTTTATATGATTGCATCATTTGTTTATCTTTATGCTTTGGCAATAATTTCCATTTTTTATTACAAAATGTGGTATGTAGAGAATATATTACTCAGGGCCAAATCTTGAATGTTGGCTTTACTGTATGTTATGAAATAGTGAAGTTTTATATGAAGTTTTTCCCACCAATTTTCTTAATAAGGAAACAGAATATAAAAGTTAATATCCTGATTTGGGGGTAAGGATGATAAATAATGAAATTGTCCCAATGAATTTAATATTGCTTGATGATCAATATAAGATTTTCAAATATGGATTATGAAAGAACTTTAAAAAACCCTTTTCTTCTGAGCCCGTCGGTCAAATTCATATTTATACACACACAATATGTATTGTGTATGATAACATCTCCAATGCTAGGGGAATGGAAAAGACAGATGATTTGCAAACATTTCAAGCCAGCCAGATAGCTCACCAAGTAAAGGTGTTTGCATCTGGCCTGATGACCTGAGTTTGATCCTCAGATCCCAAATAACAAAAGATAAGAACTGACTCCTGAAAATTGTCTTCTGACCTCCACATGCATTTTGAGACACATGCACACACGCACAGACTCACACACACACGAGAGAGAGAAACACACACTTGTGCATATGTCTACATACATGCACATAAATAAATTATTGTTATATAAGAATTAAAAAATGAATAAAAGAAAATACTTTCACCATTAAAATAATGTTGTTCTCATATAAACAAAGATGTTATTTTAAAAATGGCAACAATATAACCTGATTTGCTCTTTCCAAATCTTGATATAACTTTTGAGGTCAAATGAAAAAATTAAAATTTGTTTTTAGCTTCACAATTTACTTTCTTCATTGTGGAAACAAAATAATTATCAAGAAGTAACTTTAGTGAAAAGGAGTTATTTTGGTTCACCTTTTGAGAAATGCTACCCCAATCATGGCTCACACCTCTATGGACCAGGAAACAACAAATAGAAATCAGAGTCAGGGCATAAACCTCAGGGGCTTCCCCTCAGTGACCCACTTCTTCAGGTGGTGTCCATCTGCCAAAGGTTCCACAACTTACCCGAAGAGCACGATCACATCAGCTAGTGATCAAGTGCCTGAACACAAGAACCTGGGGCCGATATTCCACATTCAAACAATAACATCTCCCACAACATGAAGTGCTTGTACTATTTTACAGTGTGGGGTCTTACGGGCTTTTCCTGGCAACTGCTATTATTTAGGTAATAAGAGCTATGGTGAAAATATTATAGGCTTGAGATATTGGTACTTTCCCTCTTGTAAACATCATTAATCAATTCAGAAATATGCTTTCATTTGCATATTTTTAACAAAGTTCCATTTGTTTACAAACCTGATGGTAATGATTATTAACTGAATGCTGTCGTGAACAGCTTGCTATATTGTGTTAAGAGAAAATAAACCATGTTTTTCCCATACAAATATTGAATTTTCTTATTTGAAAAAATTTTCAATTTTCCTATTTCTATCATCTCTAATACTGCGAATCAACAACAATTCAACTTATTTTTGCATTCTTCATTTTTCTTCCTTGTTACCTCAAGCCTGGCTTAGTCATTTCAGAGATGTTGCTATAGCTGGCCCAGCAGCTGCAATGATTTGCATCATTGGCCAAACAGCCAGCTCTGCTTCACAGGCTGACATCTGCTACTGTTGCTAATACTTGTGCCCAAAGCCCGTCTTTGTGAAAAATCTTATAGAAATCTCTGTCTCCCAAGCTCAAGCTTTCTTTTAATATAAAGTGTTTTAAGCACACAGATATACAACACACACACACACACACACACACACACACACACACACACCTTTGGGCAAGTGGTTCATTTCATCCACCTCATCATAAATATCTTCAACTTTGAACCAAAGCTAATAAAAAATACTGAGGGGTCTTTTGTAAAAAACAGATTTAAAAAACACATGTAAATCATGTGGAACAGTTATGATTCTATGAATTAATTTACAAATGAAGACCAACTGTATTAGCTAAGGTGGTCATTTCGCCTCAACACTTACCAGGACCTGGGGGTATCGGGTATTAGTAGGAAGGATACGCGGTAAGCAGGGAGATTTTGAAAGTGATTGGAAAAGCTTTATCACTAAAATGTATATGAGGGTGTGCAAAACTAGAGATCTTTTTGACTGCAAGTGCCCTTTGAGTCAAGAGTCAATGGTTTAACATATATATATATATATATATATATATATATATATATATATATATATATATAGAGAGAGAGAGAGAGAGAGAGAGAGAGAGGACACTTGGTGCTCTGCATTATATTAAGCTCTTCTAGTGTGTAACTAAAGTAGATGAGGTATAAACTTACTTGGATCAGAAGTTCAAATATGTTTTATTGTTTATACATTCTAGGACAGGGTACCACTATGTAACCCAAACTTGAACTCATAGTGCTTTTGCTTCAGTCTCTTGAGTTTTGGAACTATAGGTGCCACTATACCTATCTCCCAAATACATTTAGCTACCCATCATCCAGCTAAACTCCAGGAATTAATTTTTCTAATAAAGAAACAACAAAGCAATAAGCCAGTACTAAATTTTGAAGAGCACAGGGAAAGGAATTTGCAGTTCAGTACACTGGGGAGTAGGAGGAAGGCTGATGAATGAAGACAGAGTGAGGAAATCTAAGTCTAGAACAATGACAGGAGGACTGTTGTTCAGGGAGGTAGTAAGAATCTGTATATGGAATTCAGCTAGAATTTCAGGGTTCAGCATCTAAATGAACTTCCAACGGTTTTCCATCACCTGACAAAGCATTAGAACATGTTAACTGCATTGTTCTCTGTTGTTTCATAGAGTCAAGATCCTTTCATACAATTATCAACTTAGTAAGGTAGGGTTTCACTATTTTCTTTCCTCATGGTGCTTGACATAAAAACAACAACTGGTTATACAGTAGTATAAATGCCCAGTGTTGAAGATAGGAGTAGTCAAAATCTAGTTCTGGTATTTGGATAGTGCATGAGGTTTGAAAGTCTCCAATGAGTTCATCCTTCCTGTAAGATCATTTCAACCTGTGGATTCTTTACATGTTATTGTTATATTAATGATATTTAATCACAGTTGATAAGGATGGCATATATTCTAAATTTCAGAAATTAGAAGAAAGAGAACAGACATCAGGGACTATATTGAGGAGGTGAGGCAAATTTTAGTCATTGCTCTTTGTGCCCACACTCTATGATGAAGCTGGAGATTAAAAATAAGTTCATAGGGATGGTGACATGGTTCAGTGGTTAAAAGCACTAACTGCTTTTGGCAGAGGACCCAGGTTCAATTCCCAGCACCCACATGGCTCTAATTACCATCTTTAACTCCAGTTCCAAGGAATCTGATGCCCTCTCCTGATCTCCACAGGCATTGTATGACACCAGTGCACTTACACACATGCAGGGAATACACTAATAAATACACAAAATAAAAAAAAAGATATCTAAAACAATGGGTCAATAAGTTTTTGCATTCCTTGTACCACTATTCCTTTAAAATTATTCAGTGATCATCATGCGAATTTTCAGAATAAACTTTAGAGGTATTTGAAAGCAAATATTTTGATATCAATAACTGTGGCTCTTTTTGTTCCCTTGGAAACATTGTCAGTGTGGTTAAATACCATTTTGCAATTTTGTGCTTTATATTGATATGCCATATACTTGGGACACTAAGCTTTAATTCCTTAGAGAGCACTTTTTCAGTTAGGAGTGTGATGAATGAGCTACATATTGTTGATAATTTCTTTACATCTGATGGGTTTTGTTGTGTCTTAGGCATAACAATGAATTTCACTGAAATATTTCCTGATATGAAAATTACTTGTGACATTTCTGTCCAAAATATCAAGAACTTCCTTTCTGTTGGCATCTTCTTACTGTGCGGTGGACGTAACTTGTGTTAAGCTGGCTTATTTTTTTTAATCATAACTATTTTTCTTAGGCATTCAGAGGTGCCATGGGACATGGATTTGTTTTCTTTATTTATGAAACCCATTGCAATAACTTGTTTTCTATTTTATTTCTTTTGTTGTTGTTTTGGGGTTTGTATTGTTTTGAGATAGGGTTTAATGTAGCCCAGACTAGCCTCAAAATCACTTTGTAGCTGAGGATGACTTTGAATTCCTGATCCTTTTGTCTCCTCCTCCCACATGCTGAATTATAGTTTGCAACACTATGCCTGCCTACACTTGTTTCTTAAGTCTCTGAAGCTTCCATTATGTTGAAAGTTATCTATAAGTGAACATTTCTTTTGAGGTCTTACTAACATTGCCTGTTTGCCCAAAGTCACCCATGGTTCCACTCAGTTTTTCTATGTACCATTTCTATGATTATTTTTATTAAAAAGGTCTCCTTGATATGGAGTGTAAGCATGTAGGGTCAGTTCTTAAAATTTACCAGGATAGGTAGTCTTAACAAACATTTTGATTTTTTGTTGTTTCTTCCAATATCTCAGAAAGAAATGGAAATCAAAATTTAAAAAGTATTCAAATGAGTAGGACACATGGTCTCATAGAATTATGTATTCAAGTAGCAATTCTGTTGCTAACTTTAAGCCTAACCTCTGTGAGCTCTATTATTTGTATCAGTGAAAGTATGAGAGTAAGGTAGTTTAGAGTATTATGATCTGGAAAATATGTAATTTCAGTTTAGTATTGCATCCCACATGCGCCCACTCTAATTACAATGCTCATAATTGTAGAACACTTAAAAGTTTGCAAAAAAAGCCATATATTTTTAAACTTTTTAATCCTTGAGATTATCTTATAAAATAGTCAAAGTATCTATTATTTGGAGTAGAAAATTGAGATCTACAGTTCACATAAGTCTGATGTTAAGAACAGAACACATTTTTTTAAGTGAAGAAAAACAAATATTTGGTTCAGAGGGCAGAATCTGGGGCTAATTGTTCCTTCTAAATCATCTTTTCTTGGACATGATCAGTGACCCTGGTTTTCATGGCTTCTAAATAAAGAAGAAAATGTAATTAGAGTCATCCTATCTTCCTGTGACAATCAGACACTTTACAGCTAAATTTGTGGCATTTTATTCTCTTGTCAAGAATCGGGGCTAGAGAGTGTGGTAGCAGGGGCTCTGTCTCTGAGGGAAACCATAGTGACTTGTCTTCCGGATTTGGAGACTCATGTCTTAGATTTTCTGCTGAAGGCATGCTTTCTTATGTCTCCTATTGCTACAACTAAACTTTTGTTTATAATGCCACAAGTTCTGAAGTTTTCTTTGATGTTATTGTTACAATAGACATTATGATTTGTGTTAGGAAAGTAGTTTTTCGCTTAGCCTGAAGCTGAAAAGCTGAAATTGTGTGAAGAGAAGTTGGTTTTCCATAAGAATCAAAGATTTATGCTCTGAAATAAAGAGAAAAAAGCAAACATGACTAATACTTGGAGTCAGAAGACAGTGGACTTCTAGTGCCAGGCTGGTCTTCGCCCTTCTCTTGCTACTCACTGGCTCCGTGATCTTGGCACTTAACCTCTATGTGCTGAATTTTACCATCAGTAAAATGGGTGTAATAACGTCATGAACCTCAGAAATATTTGGTAAGGATTGAGTTAATATACAGGTATTGATTGCTACATTATTGTCTTATAGATAGTAGGGGCTTAGATACTATGTCCCATTGAAATAGTAAGATACTATTCGTCAATGTTTTCCTATGTCGGATATTGAATACAGTGATTTAAAGACATTATTTCATTTAAATTTTACTATATCTTTAAATATGGATTTTATTTTATAAGCTTGAATAGGAATTGCTAATTCTTTGAGAAATCTCAGCCTTAATGTGATTAAATGAATCCCACCCACATTGAATGATCATAGTCTTTACTCAAAGTCCACTGGTCATAACTGTGGATGATATTCACAGCTGCTTTTGCAGTAATGTCTAGACTAGCATTGATAAAGTTGATACCTAGAATTAGCTACTGCACCATAGAACCTATCTATTGATGGTGTGAGAACTACTACCACACTAAGTGTCTGTGTTTATAAAACCTTGAACACATTTCATAGTTAACCATGATGGGAGAATTGACACTGGAAAGTGAATTATAGGTAAAGGCATAATATTTGATGCCAGACTTTCTCATGCTGGCAGAGTTACTATTCAGTAAGTGAGTTACTTGGATGGCAGATGAGAGGGCATGAAAGTGAAAATGCAATGTATGTCTTGCTCAGAGATATTCTAGGGTCTTTCAACTTTATTTTGGCTCAAGAAAATTCCTTTTAAGCCATTGAATACTCTTTTTTTTAAAATAAAAGTATCTTTATTTATTACTGTAATGAAAAGGAATATTTCTCAAATTAGACTCAGAACTCCACTATTATGTTAACATGGTAGACATCATTACTGCTGTGGCTGGTTAATTTCCCAGGAAACTGGTTGCTGTGCAGGTGACAGGCCATTGGTTACTTATTGAAGCCATATTTAAGATATTGCTGTGACATTGGAGGTAAACGTGAGTGATATCTAGTCTGGATTTCTAATGCAACAGCTTAAGAGGTCCTTCCAATGAAAACAATTCCAATATTGGAACTTTGACATGAAATGTTAATGGAGTGCCTTATGTGAACTGAGAGTATTCAGCCCACATGATCAGTGGGCTCAGAGCCATCTCATTGAGAGTATGCATTTTTGTAAGAAAACAAAATAAATCAAGTCCTGTACAAAAATGTTCTTATATGTACTGCTGGTTGAATATCAGATGGTGTACACAGAAAGTAGATAATCTGCAGTGTTATGAATTGATTTGGTACCTGTGTTTAATAATATTATTTTTACAGTTACTTTTCTGTAAGCAAGTTATTGCAGGAAACTTGGAGGAAATTTGTGCTTTTCAAGATAAATATCTTTATCTGTAGGTTAAGAAATAGAATTCAGACATTGGTATATGAATATTATTGTGTATGTATGGAAGATGTCTGCCTAGATCTTTCTGGAAAAGACGCTGTTGTTAATTCTATGAGAGAGTCTCATTGAAGAACTTCATCTTCAGTTCTGTCCTTCCTGTTTTATTGAGGATTGACAGGCAGTTGTAGAAGAGAATAGTATACACTGGCTATGGAATATGATACCTACAAAAAGGACCCATCCTGAGGAAGATTTTTACCACAAGAGGCACAGCCATAGTCTTCACTGGGATGAAAGGCTATGAGATCTTGTGCTTGGGAGATTAATGTTACAATGACTTGAGGCCATGTGCCCTGCAAAGCCAATCAGTGATAATGTTTTCATAAACTGTTTGAAAGATGGTTTTACCATTTGGGTTGTTATAGGACACACTTCAAACACAGGACTTGGAGCAATGGAACTGAAACTGAACTGGAAGCCTCCTCCATGAAGACTAGTTCTCATAGTATTAGAGGGTACTCTACAACGTGCTAAGGGAGAAACCAATCAATCTTCCAATCCAATTGTGAAGGCTAATAACCACAACAATGATCAGCACAGCAAACTGTCTCGGTTCATGCAGTAGTGACACTTTTATCTTGGGGAGAGGGGTAAACAACATCCATCTAATTGGACTTAAAGCTGGCACAAAGGGAGGAAATTCATGTGTGGCACTTCAAGTATAGTTAAATGCACATGGCTAGAAGGTTACAGGTCCTAGAGAAAACATTGTCTGTCACATAATTTCTTAGTGTATGTTAAATACATATCCTTATATTTGCAGGTCTGTCGCCATTATCTGTCACCATTTACCAAAGAACCTTCTTTTTATGACAATTGGAGATCATTACAGAGTTCTAGAACTGGTCAAACATAGAAAATAAGTATCTGTGAAATGCCTATCCCTAAGTGACACATCTATAATGTAACCTCTACACCTAAGATTCAGGGAACATAGCAGACCAGGGCGCAGAGAGAATACTAATGCATCTCTTAACTCCCACCAGTGAAGTTTCTTCATGCAACAGATGCTGATTAACACTAAAAGCCACAACTGGCCAAATTATAGAGAATAAAAGACTTCAGAGTACATGTCCCTGGATAGGAGTCCCATATTTAACCTCTGCTACCCCAGAACTCAAGGACCATTGCAGAAGAGGGGACAGAAAGGCAATAAGAAACAAGGGTGTTGGATAGCTACAAGCAGTTTTCCGGGTGTCTGGGAAGTGCCTCATATGAATTTGCAGTAATGATTATATAATATACAGGTTCATGCAAACACAAACCAGACAGAAACCCAGAATAGGGTAGAAAAATGGATAAGAAATCCAAACTTAGCTGAAAGACTATGGGTAACTGATCTCTGTTGGCTGAAAGAGATTTGATCTTCTTTAAGGGAGTACACTAGATAAACTGACTAGGCTCCAGTGGATGAACTTACACTACGCAATTTGACTTGATTTACTATTCCTGAATTTCACTTGTCTTTCTAAAGAGAGTTATGAAGAAAAAAGCTGCTTCACATGGCTTAGGCTCTAAGGAAGTCTGGTACATACGAGGCAGGCAAGGACTTGTATACTTTATTCCTGTCCCCATCTTTGTTTCCTGTAAATCATCGGCCTTCTGGTAAAAAGAAATTACATGGACAAAGTGGAATGTTTCATTCTTTTGAATAACTCTGCGTATCATGACTTTGTTTAAACTTAGAAAACAAAAACAATAAGAGACATGAGAGCATTTTACCTCTTGCAGGTTCTGCTGTTTGATGGACTAGAAACCAGGTTTCTCGTTTTTATCCTATCTTCTTGTACGCAATTCATAAAGACATTTTTAAGCTAATCAAAGAATCTGATCTTTGTGGCAAGTGTAAACAAATGTTATTAACTCTGCTCTCCAGAGAGATAGATTGATGAGGGAATGACAGAACGTAGTCTCACAGGTCAAAGTTTTATCATTTGGTTTACTCTTTCCAAATGCGCACGCACACACGCGCACACCACACACACACACACACACACACACACACACACACACACACCTGCCCATTAACATAGCTGAATGTGAAGTTTAAAGGGAACATTTAGCTTCTTGAAATGAAGATTTCCAATTGGCAATCAAAGACTTCAGTTAAAATTTCCAATGTCCTTTTAGGATGCAGCTAGATGAGGTGGTATCTGGGTAGACTTTAGTTGTCAGCTTCATATACCGGGGTAGAAGGAATCTCAACTGGAGAATGTCCTACATTGAACTGGCCTATGGCCATGTCTGTGGGGGCATTTTCTTGACTGGGGAGTGATGTGGTAAGGCCCAGCCCGTCGTGTGTACTACCACTGCTTGTCAGGTGGTCTTTTATTGTATAAGAAAACAGGTTGAACACAGAGCAGGGGCCAAGCCTGTAAACAGCATTCCTCTGTGGCCTGTGCTCCAGCTTCTGCCTCCAATTTCCTACCTTGGGATCCCTGATGAACTGTGACCTGGGAGACATAAGCCAAACAAACCCTTTCCTCTCCAAATTGGTATTGGTCAGAATGTTTTGTCACAGAAACTGAAAGCAAACTAGAACAGGTAGGTAATTTTAAGTCTCCCAGACTACGCATCTTAGATAATTATTCCAAATTGTATTTATTCCCTTATAGCTTGTTGCCTCTTGTTGGCATTCAAATATCTGTCTGTAAAGCTTATATTTTTGTCTTTTGTCTCTTGACATCTCTGTAATTATTATTTGAGTTTACATTTTAATAAATGTCTATTGGTGTTTTTGCTAATCTCACTCCTCCTTTGAGAAATAACTTATTTTCATCTTATTAAGATAATTAGGTAATGTAATTAGGAAGTGCACGCCAGCAGCAACTGAAAATAATGATAGCTGGGACATTTATGGAGTAAGCTGTAGACATGAACAGATTCAGAATTCAAAGTATTATGTCCTATTGCAAAAGCTTGCATCCCCAAACTTCACAAGCAAATCCAAACACTGCACTCACAGTGTGCCAAAAGCAATGAGACTTTCACCAGTTGTAAAAATTTCAGTAAATCTAGCACAATTGTCAATTCTGAAAAATAAAATGTACTTACATTTTTATATATGAGAAAAGTATTATGTATATCACCTAGATTTTTATTCTTCTAAATCTTAATATGGGGCCAAGGAATTGTGCACTGGTTCCACACTATTACATATAGGAAATTATGCTTTAATTTAAAGGCTTCTTGTATTTCTTTTTTGCCTGGCAAAGGTGCTGACTACTATTCTAGATGAATTGTTGTGCTGTTCTTCTAAGTGTCTTGCAGTGTTCTTACTGTATTTTCTCATTTAGATACTAGAGTGCTTAGGAGATACAAGGAGGCAAGTTTTGCAAATAAAGACTTGGAATATAGAGATATAGATCATGTGAAATAGACTAGGGGAGATGGCAACAGAATCTAGAATCCTGCATAATCACAGATGGGAGTATTTTCTAAACACCAGGCTCAGAAGCTCCCTTTGTTTCTGGAAAGCACTGAACATCTTTTGAACTGTCCCTCCATGTAACTATGGGAGATCATGTCAATCATTTACCCAGGGCTCAGTTTGGAATGACTGAGCATAGCCTCCTAATATTGTAGATATAATATTGGCACACTAGCACTCTTGGTGCTCTAGGTACATCAAAATTGTTTGTCAGAATTGTCTTGGGAAGACCTTTTTTGCAAGACCACAACTAATCAAAGTCATTCTTGTCTCCCAATTCAATGATGACCTGCCCCTCTACTTCAAAGCTCTTACCACACATACTTCTATACTTTCTTCTATGTCTTGTAAAGTAAGTCTTACCACGTTTGCATTGCTGAAATTTTACTGCAAAAAGTGATGCTGCACTCATAGAAATTGGATTCAATTATGAATTAACTTCCTGCTTCCCTAATATCATATTACTCAACAATGTGTTGGCAAATACTTACAAACTTGCTAGGTGAAAAAAAAATACGTTGGGTGGCACATTTACAGAATACATTTTACTGCTGCAAATAACATGAAACACACCATTTACAAATAATTATAAGGGATCTTCTTTGTTGTTAATTGAACATAGCTAGCTGACTTGCACAGAACATTCTCTGACTTTTTTTCCTGAAATTTTATAATTGTAACTAACCAATAGCTGCAAATGAATAGACATACAATAAGAATTCTAAGCAATATGAATAATGGCTGATATTTTTGTCTGAGTTTAAATAGGCTGGACGGACTACAATGAAGATGTGTCAGAAATAAGTAATATGCTCATTTTTTCAGGGGTGTGAATGGTTCCATGGAATTGGTCAGTAGTAGTAAATACCATGAGGGCATTTTCTCATGTTTTCTTTGCATTGTTCACATGAAATCGATATGATGACATACATTGACAATGATACTAATCAGAATCATTAATATATGTTTCCATTATTTCCTTAAGTCTAGACACTGCATTAGAAAACTTTATCTATAAGGCCTAGGTAGTTAATATATTAGGCTTAAAAATCACATAACCTCTCCCTTTGTATGGAGCTGTAGAAAATTTGACTATTTGTTTCATTTCTGTAAAAGCTTGTTTATAAAAACAGGCAATGGATACTTGATAAAACAATAAATCAAACTTTTTTGCAGTGTTTACAAATTCCCATGGCATAAAACTCTAATATAGTCAATTTCAATGTACCAACATGATGTTATAATGTGAAACTGGGAAGAGAAATAGAATAGCACCCCATGATGCCATATTTTGCATCCAAAGATGGGAGTAACACCAAAAGCACAGTTAAAATAAGATGCAATATATTTGTTACCTTTGATTTAGTATTACTGCCTTGAATATAAAATCATATATATTTAAATAATGGTAATTTTAACAAGAATTTCCCCAAAATTCTGAAAGTGTTTTAATTGATTCTTTTGAGACAGTATGGCCTGGTTCTAACCATATAACATTTTCTGGGACTATTATCATTGAATATGTTGTTGTTATTTATTTCTACTTCCTTACCAAGGAATTAGGAAGTAATGTCCTTTTATTCAGGCCACAGACATTTCATGAACATTTTTTTTTCTGTTAGACACCTTGCTATCATTCTCTTGATTTACCTCTGTTTCTCTTCCATAAATGCTTTAAACTTCCCTTAATCCTCCTGGAGAAATGCCCTTACCTGAAACTTGGCCCTGCCCTAACTCAATGGCCTCTCCCGGGTTGTGTTTAATGCACTGATTACTTATTTTGCAGCCTCCTCTGTGCAACTTCAGTTGTTATATGGATAGCTCACTAATGTTCTCAGTAACATGATCTCTTTTACTCACTCAGCAGCACACAGGATGGTTATCCTGTACTATGATGTCTTACTTCTGATTCACAATATCGACTGTATCTTCTTCCTCATCTATGACTGAATTTTCATTCAAACACACCGAAATGTGAGTGCTCGGTAGCATTTTTCACTAGTAAGCTTGTTCTGACAACTCTATTACTCACTGTTAGCCACTGGGATCTTTATTTCACCAGTATTTTTGATATGACATCTTTTGGGTCTACTGTCATGTTTAAAAATCTCAGTTTTTGAATTGTAGAATTTTTTTTTCCTCTGGTACTGATCAGAAGTACCTGATGATATCTAATGTGTATTGCTCCTTTTAACCTATATTGTGTTGACAGACAATGATTTTTTTTCCGGTGATTCATAGCCCTCATTCAATGTAGACAATTTCCATCATAAGCCCATCTTCTAAAGCAAATTGCAATCCCTGTTTCATTCTGGGATGGCATATGGCCACCTAAACACAAGGCCTGATGAATTAACTGGGAGTAACAACTAAGTTGATCCCCTAGAACAGTCCTCTTAATCTGACCTCCCTGTTCCCGAGAGAACCGAATGCTGACACGGTCAGCTTATTTTCAGTTCAGTATTTTCCTCGGATTCCGAATTTTATTTATAGCAAACTACCATTATTTGAAATATTTCAAAAGCAAAATAAACTCAACCTATCTATCTGAAACTATGTGCTCCTCCTGGATATCCAAGGCAGCGTGTGAGAATCTTCTTACTTTTCCTTCACCTTCATTTTCCCATGTCTACCCTCTCCCCCCTCCCAAAAGAAAGATTTCTGAAACTCCCTTCTCTGTTTCAACATTTCTAATTGATTATCTTTAAATTCAACAATTCATCCTCTTTCCACTTCAACCACAGCCAAACTCCTCACATCTACTCCACACATTTTTCTATGCTGTAACAGAATGTAAAGCACAAATGAAAAGTCCAGATTTTATTTTAATAACTCTTTGGATATCACTGAGATTTTGTGAAGTCATTGCTGCCTTCTCATCAATACTTTTAATTGTACCTCTTTTTACTTAGTTTCTAAAACAAGCTAGGGGCAACTATACTTTGTGCATTTCCATGTGCTTTGTACTCAGTGGATACACAAACACACAGAAAAACAACAATTCAGAAAATACTTAATTGAGTCAATATAATGGATAATGTATTCTAAGACAAAGATCTAGGGAGACAAAGTGTGTGTCCCTTCTCTATGTGAATTCAGTGATCACACAGACACACACACAACAGGAGCAACAACAACAAACTCAGAAAGCATTTAAATTGAATGACACTTAGACACAGAGCCCAAAGGCTTAGCATGTAAATGAGGCAAAGTATGTGTCCCTCTCTATGGGTCTTAATTTTCTCTGAAGTAGATTAAATCCCGCTTTCTTCGTTTCTGCTCCCTTCTTTCTAAATGTGCATGAAACTTTTTATGTATATTTTTGTTGAGTTTTTGTGCATTTCATACAATAGCTCTCAATCAAATTTAGACCCCTTCCCCCATCTGTACCTCCCAAAGCTTCCCCCACTGGACTTCATGAATCCTGTCATACGTCAGCCCGATCTAGTCAAGCATTTGTACCCAGACATCCTCTGTGCATGCTCATCCACTGGAGTCTAGTCAGCCTATGTAGAGTAACTTACTTCAAGAAGATCAATTCTTCCTCACTTGAAAGTAAGGAGTTGCCAATAGTTCCTCAGCTAAGGCTGATTCCTGCTGTTCCCCAGTTCTATGCTGGGTTTTTGTGTGACTGATTCAGCATGGGTCTTGTGCGTGCTGTCACCACTGTTGCAAGTTCATATGAGCACGTTCCCAGAGGCCTGAGAATCTGTTTCCTTATATTCATGCCCCAACCTTGGCTCTTACAATCTTTCACCTCCGTCTTCCACAGTGATCCCTGAATGGGTGGATGAGATTTGACATAGGAGTCCTGGACAGGGACACGTACTCTGCAGTCTTTTATTCTCTTCATTTTGGCCAGTTGGGCCTTCTGTGTGCATCGTACTCTGTTGTCTGAGGAAACTCTGCTAGTGAGTGTTGAAGGATGCATTAGTATTCTTTCTACCCCCTGTTGTGCTGTGCTTCCTGAGTCTTAGGTATAGAGCTTCTACTGTAGATGTGTCACTTAGGACTTGGCAGCACTTTTTTTTTTCTCTGAAATGTAAACAATTGTGGAACTCTGTAATAGGCTCCATCTGTTTTGAAAAGAAGCTTCTTTGATGAATGGTGTACTGTACACTTGTCTGTAAAATACGTATCCATACTTAACATACAGTAAAACAGGATTTTTTCTAAGATTTATGACCTCTCCAGCCACGTGTATCTGGCTATGTTTAGAGTACTATTCACTAATTCCTTCCCATCAAGTGGGCTTTAAGTCCAATTAGATAGCTATTGATGTCCCACTAGGTAAAAATGCCACTCTGTATCAATAAAGATAGTTTACTGTGCCAGTCGCTGTGGTTATTAGGTTTTAGAACTGGTTGGGCCATTGTGTGATTTTCTCTCTTAGCAGCTTGCACAATATCATCTAGAACTATGAGAGCTAGTATTCATGGAAGACCTGTCAAGGTAAATTCAGTCTCCATTGCTCCAAATCCTGGGTTCACGTATGTCTTGTATTTACCAATAGGGGCTTAACTTAATGTTCTGGGACAAAATCAAGGACTGTGGCAATGGCCAGTGTTATTTTTTGGAGTCTCTTGGACTACCCTGAACACCAGCTTGAAAGGAGGTTTCTCCTGTCTGGCACTGTGTTTCTTCTTATATAGCCTTCAGATATACACATGCATTTATGCTCAGATATTGTAGGCATGTTTTTCAGGGAATTTTTGAGTTAGGATATTTCCCTCTGACTTTTCATACCAACTAAGCTTTATTTACTGCTCCTCTCTTTCTCTCTCTCTAACCTCTCTCCTCCCTCCCCATCTTCCTCATTTTCTCCTTGATGATCTCTATCTCTCAATATCCCTCATTCTTCCCTGTATGTCTTTCCCTCCTCCCTTCCCAGTCGAATGCCCCCATTTCCCGATTTCCCCATAGGTAACGTCTATTTCCTAGCCCCCTGCTGTACTCTTCCTTTCCCTTTGTCCCCGTGGTACCTTTCCATTTTCCTTACTCCTGCTCTTACCTCAGAAGATAAACTCACGTATCAACGATTAATGCTAAGATCCACACATGAGAGAGAACAGTTTTGTTGTTTCTCTGAGTCTGTGTTTCTTCACTTAGTATAACAGTCTCTTGTTCCATTCATTGACCTGCAGACTCCATGATGTCACCTTTCCTCACCATTGAGTAGAAATCCATAGTGTCAATGTGTCACATATTCATTATCTATTTTTAAGTTAAGGGACATTTGCATTGTCTCCATTTCTTAGCTATGGAGGAAAAAAGTAGCAACAAACATGGATGTATGAGTATCTCTACAGCAGGATGAGTCCTTTAGGTATGTGCCAAGGAGTGATATAACTGGATTATATGACAGCTTCATTTTTAGTTTTTTTTTTTATTTATTTAAGTTCTCCACACTTCTTTCTATAGTGGTTGCACGAATTTACAATGACACCAGCAGTGAATGAGGTTCCCCTTCTCCACATCCTCTCCAGCATTTGGTATCACTTGTTCTCTTGATCTTAGCCAGTCTGATTTGGATAAGATGAAATCTTGAATCTTGAGTGGTTTTAATTTGTATTTCCCTGATTACTAAGGATGTTAAGCAGTTTTCAAGGTGTTTCTTGGCCATTATTTCTTCATTTAAGAACTCTCTGCTCAAGCCATTAGCCTATCTTTTAATTGAACTATTTATTTGTTTGTTTTTTGAGTTCTTTACATATTCTGGATATTAATCCTCTGATGGATGTGTAGCTGGTAAAGATTTTCTTCTGCTTAGTGGGTTTTCTCTTCACTTCCTTAGTTGTTTCTTTTGCTGTAAAGAAGCTTTTAAGTTTAATGAGTTCCCACTTGTTGACTTTTCCCCTTAATGCCTGAACAAGTGATGTCCCATTGAGAAAGTCTTGCTACACCTATATCCTGTAGGGTACTGGTTATGTTTTCTTCCACTAGTTTCAGAGTATTAGGCTTCCTATTGAATTTTTTGATCCATTTGGACTTGAATTTTGTGCAGGATGAAATATAAGGGTTCAGTTTCATTTTTCTACAGGTGGAGATCCAGTTTTACTAGCACCTTTTGTGAAGATGCTGTCTTTCCTTCACTGTTTGCTTTTTGGCACTATCAGGTGGCAGAAATTGCATGACTCATATTGGGTCTTCTGTTGTGGGTCTTTGACCTATGTGTCTGTTTTTGTGCCAGTACCATACTGTTTTTATGACTCTGTAATACAGCTAGAGATCTGGTGAGATGTTGGGGTCCCTCTGCTGGGAGGTCCGAGGGGGACGCAGGGTCTCTGTCAAGAGGGGGTGAGAGGCACTGAGTTGGGAACTGGGTGGAAGCAGGTGGAGGATGAGCCGCAGCAAACTTCGTCTATTCAAGGAAGTGCAAAGGGTGTTATGAGTTTGGCTAGTCAATCGCCCTATGGGGTGGTCCCCAACTGCGACCAATAAAAATCTTTCTCTGGCAGATTATCTTGGTGCAGGTTCTCTCCAGATGCTGGGCAGAAGCTGGTGTCAGGCCTGGCAGGAGCAGAACACCACATCCACAGGAGCCATTCCCTGATTCCTCTTGGCGGGTGGCCTGGCTAAGGCCTGAACTGCAGTCACCACACAGTGATGTGATCTCCACAGCATTATTCTTTTTACCCAAGAGTGCTTTGGCTGTCTAGGGTCTTTTTTGATTCCCCGTGAATTTTAGAATGATTTTTCTAGTTCTCTGAAGAATGTCATGAGGATTTTGATTGGCATTACATTAAATCTATAGATTGTTTTTGGTAATATGGTTATTTGTACATTATTAATTCTGCCTATTCATGAACTGGGGATGTCCTTCTACCTCCTGGTGTCTTCCTGCATCTCTTTTTTCAAGGCTTTAAAATTTTCACTGTAAAGACCTTTAATTTCTTTATTTATGTTTATTCCTAGATGTTTTAATTTTTGGATACTATTGTGAATAGAAGGGTTTCCCTGGATGCTTTCTCCAGTTGCTTGTTATTAGTATATAGAAGGCCTCTTTACTTTCATAAATTGATTTTGTAACCTGCCACCTTACTGAAAGTACTGATCATTTCTAACAGTTTTCTGGTAGAATTTTTGGAATCTCTTACATATAACATCATATCATCTTCAAATAGGAATAATTTGACCTCTTATTTTCCAAGTAGTCCTCTCTAATTTCCTTATCTTTTCTTATTGATCTAACAAGAGTTTCAAGAAGTATATTAAAATTATTGGAGATGGCATACAGCCTTGTCTGATTCCTTGTTTTAATGGGAATGATTCTAGTTTTCTTTCCATTTATAATGAGGATTGGCTGAATATAGCTCTATCTGTGCTGAAGTACATTCCCTATAGAATATTTAATATGAATACATGAGGACTTTTATCAAAGGCCTTTCCATATCTACTGAGATTGAACACACAATTTTTGTCTTTAAGTCTATTTGTATGATTTATGACGTTTATTGACTTATGTATATTGAACTATCCTTGCATCTCTGGAACATAGCTGACTTTGTAGTGGTGGGTGATCTTTTCGGTCTGTGTCTGTAGGTGGTTTGTATTTTGTTGAAAATCATTATGTGATGTTCATTAACGATATGGGCCTATTGTTTTCTTTACCTAGTTTTAGTATTAGATTGATAATGGGTTCATAGAAGGTGTTTTGGAGTTCTCCCTCCCCTCTATTTCTCTTTTTTGAATAATTTAATTAATATTGGTTTTAGATCATCTTTGAATGTCTGGTAGAATTTTTCTTTGTGTCCATCTGGGCCTGAGCTTTTTTTGCTTGAGAGTATTTATTGATGTTTAATTTTCTAAGTTGTTATGGGTCAAGCTGTTGATTATGTCTTGATTTAGCTTTGGTGATTTCTACAAATTTAAAAATTCATCCATTTCTTTCATATTTTCAAATTTAATAGTGTATGTTTTTAGATTAATAATGTTTTGGATTTTTTTTTTTTTGTATTTGTTGTGATGTGTCCAATTCCATCTCTGATTTTTTTTTATTTGTTGTTGCTTTTTCTGTCTTTGACTCAACTGGGCTAAGGGTTTGTGTATCTTATTTAACATTTCAAAGAAAGCCCTTAGATTTGTTGAATCTTTTTATTGTTTCTATTTAATTAATTCCTGTTCTGATTTTTCTTATTTCTTCTGATCTGCTAGGTCTAGGTTTGGTTTATTCTTGCTTCTTAGTGAAACTTGCTTGGAATGTTTTTTTCATCCTTTAACCCTAACATAGTATATTCTTGAAGGAGAGGGCTGCTCTTGAAGACAACAAAAAGATGGATTTTGTATATTAATCCTTTCAACTAGCCTATGCCTTTTGCCTGAGGAGTTAAGGTCATTGTTATTTAATGTTAGTATTGAAAGATGAATATGGATCATTGTCATTTTAATTTGTTTGTGTACTTGGTCCTGTTTTGTTTTGTTTTGTATTTTGTAATCATCCCTTCCTTTGTTTGCTTTCTGAACCTTCTTTGGAATACTCATTCCTATCTTAAGTTCTTTGTATTGCTTGAAGTATACTCTATAGGTTTGAATTGGTGGACATGAAGTCTTTGAGCCTAGTTGTGTCAATGAACGTTTTTCATTCCTCTTTGACTATGATAGATAGTTTTGCTGCTTCAAATAGTCTGGATTGGCATCCATGATCATTTAGAATTGGGAACAGTTTGGTCCAGATTCTTCTGACTTTCATAGTTTGCACTGAAAAGTCAACTGTCATTCTGATGGATTTTCCATTCTAAGTACGTTGTTTTTCTATAGAACTTTCAGTACCCTCTCTTTTTCTCTACATTGAGAGTTTTTACTGTGGTATCCTATGGGGTGTTTCTGCTCTGGTCCTGTCTAGTTGGTGTTCCATATGTTTTTTGTATCAGTATAGGTATATGGTTCCTTAATTTGAGAAAGTTTTCTTCTGCAAGTTGAAGATATGGTCAATGCCTTAGGCCTGAAATTCTTCTCCATCCTGGGTGCCTATGATGCATAGATTTGGTATTTTCATGGTGTTTCAATTTTCCTGGGTATTCCATTCTTGTATTTTAAAAAGTGTTTCATAGTCTTTGCTTGAGTGGTCCAGCTCTTCTACTTTGCTGTTTTCTATTTCATTCTTTCTGCTTGTGAGGTTTTCTCCAGTTGTTTCAAAATGACTTATTGAATTCTTTGATTATATTTTCATTTCCTCTTGTATTTTCTTCAATATTTCACACTTTTTTTGTAAATTCACTTTTCAAGTCCTGAATTGTTTTTGTTATTTCATTCAGCATATATTTGTATTTTCTTGATCTTCTGTCAGGAGTTTATGCCTGTCCTCTCTGTCCTTTGAATTGTGTGTATTCTTTGAGTTCTCTGATCATCTATCTGATTTTTCTTTTAAATTCTTCATCATGGGGTTCTTCTGGGTGATGCTCATTGTACTACACTTATGTAGGACTGGTTGGTTTTGTCAGGGACACATTCTCTTGGTTTTCAATATTATTTGTGTTTTTCTTTGTCATTTTGGCATCTGAAGGCCATTTGTTGGTTGCATGTCTGATAGGAAATTCTGTTCTTCTTTTGTTTAGTTGAAATTTGGTTCTGTTTATATTGTTGATGTAGCTTGGTTGCTATTTGCTCAAGCATGAAAAATTAGTTGGTGTGTGCTTCAATTGTCTTGGGGTAATAGATTAGTCTGAGTAGGAGGCAAGTTAGGAGAGAAACTGAAGTATGGGTGGGCACAGTCTACAGTGGGTCTAGAAAACTAGGTAGGGTAGTTTTGGGACCTGAATTTGGAGAATGCAGTTAGTCTGGGTGTAGAATCTGATCAGCATGCAATGGGCAGGGTTTGGGTAAGGAGGACAGTCCAGAGATCTGAGGTGGAAACAGCAGGAGGCAGGAGTGGGCCTTGGCCCAAGGCTAGAAGAGGGGCAGATTTTGGAGAAATAGTGGAGCTGTTCAGGTTGCAGACTAATCAAGGCACAGTGGGTGAGGTTTATCTTGACAGAATAGTAGGCAGGTGTGTTTCAGGCAGATCAGAAGGCTTGGGAAAAGTCAGTGGTGTGGATAGCCTGTGGATAGGCAATTGGAAGCTGGATGCATTGAATAGAATCTGGATTAACTGGATTATACAGAGATCTGAGATGGAATGGGCAGGAGCGGGCCTAACCCCAAAGTTAAAGGAGATACAGAATTAGAGGAGAGAGCAGAGCTGCTGAGGGTTCAGGAGAATCCAGGCACAGCGGGCAGGGTTTAACATGCCAGGGTATTAGGCCGGCCTATGGCAGGAGGATCAGGAGGCCAAAGGCAAGGTGGGGCTGGGGACAGGCTGTGGAGGATCTAGCAAACTAAGCAGGAGAATGCAGCTAGTTTGGGTGCAGGGAACCAGGATGCAGTGATCAGGGTCTGAGTCTGGAAGATGCTCCAGAGATCTGAGGCGAGAAGAGCACAAAAGGGCCCAGACCCAGGGCTGGAGAGGAGCAGACTGGGGATAGAGCACATACAAAAATTTTAATCTAGTGGAGGAAACGTTCAAAGATGACTGACTGATAGAAAACAATGGTGATTAAGAGCATGTTAATTACAATTTAAATTAGGCTATATAAATACATGTAAATGCTTGAAAATTATCCTCAGGAAGCTAGAAAGACCAGCTTACTCACACTCAGCAGAGGCAACTTAACTGAAATCTTCATATTTATAGGAAAACACATATATGATTATGTGTTTTCTGTGAGAGATTTGACCATCATCACTTCATATAAGGAAACACAGCTTTAGGAATGATCAAAAGAGCAGACTGGTGAGGTAACTCAGCTAAGAGCACTGGAGGCATCTCACAACCATCTGTGACTCCAGTGCCAGGTGGTCTGATGCCTTCTTCTGGTCTCTGGGGTACCAGATATGCACAAGGTGCACCTACATACACTATATACACAGGCAAAACACTCATGCACGTAATAAATATGAGTTAATCTTAAAAAATAAAAAGAAAGAGAGAGCAAAATATTGGAGTTTTATCTGTAAGGAATAAATCTCATTAGGATAAAATTTTAAATATTGTGAATAGGGTGATGGAGATGACTCCCTATGCAAAGTTGACGACCTGAGTTAGAGTCCCAGAACCTATGTAAAAAGTCATGTGTAGGGGTGAGCTTGTCCAACCTCATCATTCTATGAAACACTGGAGGCAGAAAGAGGAGGATCAGCCAGATGCTTGCAGGTCAGCTAGTCTAGAGTACACAGTAAACAGCAGAAGCAGAGACACCCTTCCTCAAAAAGATGGAAGATGAGAATCAACTCTTAAAAGGTATCCTCTGACCTCTACACATGTGCCAGGGCACGTGCATTCCTGAGTTCACATGTGTGAACTTACACATGCACACACAGATACACATGCATGGATACACATTAAATAATTAACTGTGACTAATAAATTTTAAAATTAACTCACATAAGTTAAAACCCAATGTGAGAGGGCTCGATGGTTAAGAGCAGTGACTACTCTGGCAGAGGACTCAGGTTCAATTCCCAGCACCCACACAGTAGCTTACAACTGTCCATAACTCTGGTTCTAGGGGATCTGATGCTCTCTTCTGACTTCGGAGGCACTGCAAGATACAGGTGCACTTATATACATACAGCCAATGTACTCATACACATAAAGTAATAGTAAATAATAATAATAATAACCACTGTGTGGGGGCAAAGAACAGATATGCTGCTGGCTGGAAGAAAAAATAATTACTGTTATGGAGGAAAACCTTCACAGTAACCCAGAGACAAAGGTCACTTTTATTAAACAGTGAGAGAAGATCACAGATGAAGAGAATACATAACTGCTCCTCTTTTGTTTTACAGTGACTAAAGTCCTCACAGGGAGCCCAGAACAAAAGGGAAAAAAGGTAATTGTATAAAACAGATGGTGATTTTTGTAAATGGAATGAAGCAAAACATGTTCCCGCCTTCTTAACATATTCTGATGAATTTCAAACTCAATAATTAAAAGAGGGGTTTGGAGAGATGGCTCAGTGATTAAGAGCACTGGCTACACTTGCAGAGAACCTGAATTTGATTCTCAGCAATCACGTTAGGTAGCTCACAAGCGTCTGGATGGTCTGTGACCTGTCTAGCTACAGGTTCCTGGGCTTGATATCAATGTCGGGTATGGGATACGTCTTATGATGTGGACCGTATAGCCCATGAGGAAGTGGTTGATTTCTCTCGTTAAATATTCGTGCCACAGCTGCATCAGTGGGTATGTTCTGCAAGGCCAGTTGTAGCTTGCAGGATTCATAGTAGGTAAAGTTTAAGATTACTTTCTCTTTTTGTAGCATGCATTCTGCTTTCTTGTACTATGAAAACTAGGCAGCAGAGATGAAGCTTTGAAGTCAGTACCAGCTTCCTTTCTCCTTGTTTGTTCCACAGCCCATGTAAATACTGTCTACAGCAGTAGGATTTTACCATCAAGTTCTGCTAAGTTACTAAGAACTGGGGCAGTGACTTCAGTATTGTCTGAGGGTCTATGAGACACATGGCCAACAGCTTCAAAAGAAGGAGTCCATCCCTAACAGTGGGCTTTTACTTTGCTAGCCTATGATGTCTAATAAGGGCAATGTTTCCCTATTATAAAGTAATTTCTTTTGATAACTTTTTGTAATGTATATACTTTAAGAATCTTCTATAGTAAAAGGTTACCATATGAGTTTTTCTAGAGGACTTTAGTGTTATTTATCACAAAGTTTTTCTGACTTGAGATCACATGGGACATGTGTGTGCTTTCACCATTGCTGAGAGTTCATATGAGTAATTGCTGGAGCCATGCTGAAAAGCATTTGGGAAAACAAATCTGACTCTATAAGCCATATGTGTATATATATAATATATATAATATATTATATATATATGTGCGTATATATATAATATGTGTGTGCATGTATATGTAGATATATTAGAGTACATGAAACTTGACAGTGAGTAATAATGGGGTGCAGTAAGGGAGGGAATATAAATAAAATCAAAGTAAGTTGTATGAAATTTGCAGTCTGGGCGGGAAGTGGGTAGCAGCACTAGATCTAATATAGATTCAAATTATTTTGTGTTATGTGTGGTTGCTTTTGGAAACAGAAAAATATCTAGAGATAACCATACATAGCAAAAACAATTTTCTTTTCAACATCAATTAGGGAAGAATGAATAAATAAGCAGAAAATACACATGATCAAATCGAGGTTTATTTGGGGAATATTCACCCTTGTTTTGATTTGTACTGAATGATTGCAATTAGCAAGAAATTTCTCTGAGGTTTTGTAATTAAAAAATGAAAACGATGCTGTGATGAAACTTGCTCAGGAATATTTTTGCTCCAGAAGTTCTGTGTAGCCTGATTGCAGACTTTATCTGAAGCAATCATGTTCTGTGTGCCATGTTGTATCTTTAGGATATTGCCATGTTTTTCAGGCTAACTTGAAATTTCTAAGGATGAAATCCATTTATAAATTACCCATATCTTCACGATCCTACTGTCTGAAAAAGAATAAAACAAAAACACAGTATTGGTTTAATCTTTTCCTACCAAAATAAGAAAAATGTCTGACTTCCTTCGGGTCTTAGAAATGTAATCACTTTGCTATTTTAAGAAGTTGGTTTGCTTTCGAATAGAAAGAGGTCTGATTGAGGCAATTTGTTTCTGTTTCAAAATGTCTTGTTTCTGACACAAATGAATAAAGACTGTTTAGTTATAAAGTTTGTTTCAAAGTAGACAATGAAACTAACCTGTACTGTGGTAAAGATGCATTAAAGAAGTACAGATATTTTAGGAACCTGGTAACTAAACTCTCACAAATTCATAAATATTTACAGTAGGAATTTAGAGTAAAAATCAGTGCTATAATTTGATGTTCACCAATTACATTATAAAATAGAAATAAATGACATGTTGGAATAATTGGAAAGAGCTAAAAATTGTTAGGAATGAATGCTTTCTCCAAAGCAATTGATTTGGCACTTTATGACCCACAGGCCAAATGCCAAGAGTTGACTGTTTGTACATGTGTTACTTATGACTGCCTTGGCGTAAGTGCAGAGGTGAGTAACTGTGACAAGAGTAATTGGCTTCTAATGCCCAAAGCAGGTGCTGCTACCCACTTCCTGCCCAGTTTGCATTAGCAGTAGCTATACTCTGAGCAAAAGCATCTGAGGAGAAGGAAGATTCCAGTTCAGCTTGCAAGCCATAGTCCATCACTGGGCTTGCAAAGCAAGAACTCGGGTAAGCATGTGAACCCAACACCATGGAGGGATGTGCCTGCTGATCTGCTCACAGGCTCATACTTAAGTAGGTTTCATCTAAATCCCAGGAGTGCTGCCTAGGAACAGTGTGCTGTCCATAGTGCCCTGGGCTGTCCTACATCAATTAACAATCAAGACAAGCTTCCACAGACATGCCCACAAACCATAAATGAAGTAACATAGACCCCCCCAAAAAAAGACATATGTTCTCCCTCACTTGTGAATCTTAGCCTTAAATTCTTAAATGGAAGCCAAAAAATGACAGGAACCAAAAAATGGAAAGGAACAGGGAGGTAAAGAGAAAGGAGGAGCCCAAGAGAGAGAAACAGTATGAGATAGGTGTTACCAAGGGAGAAATAGGTAAAACTGGGGGTATTTAAATGGGAAGGGAAGAGAGAGGATTTTACAAGGAGTTATGGGGATAAAGAGAGAGAGAAGGAGCTCAAGAGAGAGGGGACCATAGGAGACAGGTGAATAGGAAAAATGGGGACATGTTAACTGGGGAGGGAAGAAGGAGGGTTAGACAGACAGTGAGAGAGGAGAGATAAATGATGTGCAGCCAGTGCGAAAAACCAGAGGGAAATGTGTAAGTTCAAAAGTCTACTGATCTAGACAACTCCTTAATTGAGGCTTCTTTTCTCAAAGGCTGTGTGAAGTCAGAAGGAAGGAAGGAAGGAAGGAAGGAAGGAAGGAAGGAAGGAAGGAAGGAAGGAAGGAAGAAAGGAAGGAAGGAAGGAAGGGAGGGAGGGAGGAAAGAAGGAAGAAAGTAAGAAAGGATGGATAATTATTTGATTTACTTATTCAAATATGAAGGGACAAACAAAAGAAGAAAAAAAAGAAACACTGACCTAGAAGAAAGCAGAAATGAGGATTGTTTTCTTTCGTGGCTTTAGACAAGGAAATACATAAAGCCTAAGTAAGGCTTCCAATATCCAGATTGGTTTCTTAAATGTGATATTTGTTTCTCTTTAAAAGCATAAATACAATTTTTAGTTATGTAGTAGCATGATTTCAAAGGACTATTCATATAAGATATTCTTGAGAAATATAGTCCATTTTAAGTGGAGAAGAGTTACCTAGTCCCAGACACCAGCATGCTTAAATAGAATAACAAGTTCTTTACTACTTGAACTTTTTCTCTCTTCATCACTTTTCACATGAGAAATTTTTATGATGCCGAGATTATAATTATATAAAAATAGGTGTACAAATCAAACATCACAGCTAATATATCATAGATAAATCATAAATAAATTTATTTTAAAACAAATATTTGGTATATATATAATTTAGTCATCTAATAAAGAGGAAATCTTATTTACAAATTAGTGAGATGGACGTTTTTCTTTATTTGTATGTAAAGTTGAAATCTTGGTTTAACATTTGATGTAAATGTTCTCCCATGTTTTCCAAAGTTGATTGCTCTTTTTATTTTATTTGTTTAGTTAGCTCTCCAGTTAATTTTGGTTTTGTTTTTGTTCTTTGAGGCAGAATCTTAAGCCCAAGCTGTCTTCAAATTCATTGTTTCTGAGTCTGGCCCAATTCTCCTGCCTCTATTTCAGAGTACAAAGATTGCCACCGTACCCAATTGGAAATTTTGATTTTGCGTGCATCAAAGATGAGAAGCTCACTTTGCATAAACATTTAATACAAATGTCAGAAGTTTTCTCAGTGCTATTTCAGGAATCGTTGGGAATGCTGCACCAATGCAAAGACAAAATTCATTTAATCATTTTTAATGAAAGTCAAGTGAGAAACACAAATAGCAATTTATTTTGTTTGTTTAGCTTTTAAAAGAATTGCATTGCGGTTCACACTGACCTCAAAATCGCCATGTAGTCAAGGATGACCTTGAACTTCTGATTCTCCTGGCTCTTGCTTTCCAAGTGCTAGATTACAGGAATGCACCAATATATTGGATTTCAAACAGTTAATCTTTAAATCAAGCATTCTAACAAACAGTAATCCAAATATATACTATTTGATATTTACATGCCGAGGAATGAAAGTAGGAAAATATTAACTCTTTGTTTTCTTAACCATTATATTCTATAAAAGGGGGCAACTCTGTATAGTAATTCATAGCATTCAGTAGCCTCTGGTCATAGACGGCCTGTTTCAGGCATCATGTGAACTGGCATTAAGTGCAGAATGGCATGCTGAGAAGAAAGTTCTGTTGTGTGTTCAGAACCACGTCTGCAGTGGAGTGTTATGATGTCAAACAGGCAAGCACTACTAGAGACACCTTGGATAAACTTCTGATTTTGAGTTAACTTTTGGTTGTTGGACATTCAGAAACTTTTACTATTGCCAAACTTTTCACAAGCCCAAATTCAGTTACACAATCCAATGTGAGGTCACTCCAATATAAAAATCTGAGTTCTAGAGCATAGTTTTGTTTCTTAGTTTAGAATGTACTATTTATATTGAAAGTGGAAAAGTAAGACTCTGTTCAAATGAATTTTCATATTACTTTTAGTTCTAGGTGGGGTTATGAAAACAATTTTTGTAATTCGATAGATTATTGATTGTCATACTGAACAAAGTAGCTATGGCTCTCATACATGAACTATCTGATAGAAGAAAACAAATTAGTTTTCCTGTTAGTTTTTCTTCTAAGAAGCAACTAAAAAAACTAGGTGAATAGATGGAATTTGGTTCTTGTTCTTAACAAAGTTATGAAGTTACAGCTATAATTAATTATGGAGGTCGAGCACATGGCCTCCTAAAAGGCAGGTAGTTTTGAATTTTGGGATATTTGTTTATTGGCCACTTTCAATGATAAGAAAGCCTGCCTCACAGAATCTTTGTGAAGATTAAATTAGAAAATGTACATAAGTGATGTGAACAAAATTGTTGTTGTACAGGACTAAGGTATCTCTTAAACAACAAACATGTTTAATTTCCACTTGCCTTATATTTCTCAACAATTTGACTTCTTCTTTGGGCAAGATATTAAAAACTAAGGAACTCTGGCAAAAAATCATTTTCTGAGGCTCATATGGAAGGGTGGGGGTGGGGCTCATAATGACCTTCAGAATAGCATTTTGTACCATCCTTCAGGTAAACAATCTTTGATTTTCCCATTATCAAACTAGAAACAAGTAGACAGTAAGACAAATTTGTTTGGTTTTGTTTTGCTTATCCTTCCAAATAATAAACTCTGGTAGAGCAGCTTGAGAATCAAGACGACTAATTATTTCATGGGAGTTTAGAATTTCTTTCTGATACTGGGACATTTTTTCAGCTGAAGAATTTATGAAATAGTATCCAAATATCTTGAAGAATTTATTCAGAGCCTGTCATAGGACTGGCCATGTTCCCAAAGCAAAGCAGGCAAAAGAGCAAGCATCATTTTGAGATAATTCCTGTACAATAAACCATCAATTTGAAAGTTGCACCAGAATAGAATCACAAAGTGCTTTTGTTTAGACAGAGTGAAGTCTCTGTACTCAGATGACCTGTGTTTGAATTGATTCCCTACTGGTTGTTCGCTAGATCTTGGTCAATTAGCTTTTACATCATATTTCTTATACATAATATGGGTAATTTGGTGCCTTATGTAGTTCTGTTTTATGAAGTTTAAATAACTTAATACATGGAAAGCTGGCATGCTACTGGGATTTACAGTGCTGTTTCTCAAATCAATATTATATATATATATATATATATTCTCAAATCATATATATATATTCCCTGCATTCCCTGGTGAATTTGTCCAAATAAGATCTTGATCCAGAAGGTCTGGGTAGCCTGTACACCTGCACATTCTTCCCAGGGAATGCAGAAAGTGATTCTTCATAGATCAAACGTCATAGATAGCAGAGGGATTAAACGAAATCCTTTCTCTGTCACTTTTTAGGTTTGGGATATTATCCAAATGACAACTGTTGTGTCTTTTTTGCTTTATGTCAAAATGGAGATGAGTCCAATTAGATAGGTGTTGATTACTTCCCAGATTAACAATGCCACTACTGTGCCAATAGGAGTAGTTTGCTGTGTCAGTCATTGTGGTTTTTAGGCTTTAGAGTTGAAGTATTTGGGCATTGAATTTAGTCTTTGAAAGTATTTTGTGCCATAAAATCAATAATTCTATAGGAACAAAATAAACAATATTGAACAATGATCAGTAAAGTATAAGTGAATTAAAATGAATACAGCAATAGATACATGGTTGAAAGACTTCTTTAGGTAATTCTAAAGTCTTCTGGGAAGTGGTGTGTGTTCTTCCACATGTAGTTTTATATCAAGATCTATATCTTGTGCAAGTACTTTTTGGTTATCTGAATTTCAAATATTTTATAGTTCCATGGACTGTGTCTCTTGTTCACCAATTTATCCACATCATCAGTCTGTGTCAATACATAGTGTATGTGATAGGGTCTCTATTAAAAAATTAAAGACATACAAATGTCTGATGAATAGGAAATTTATAACTTAACTAAGGTAATGTAAAGTAAATAAAAAAGAAACATTTTATTTATTATACTGACAAGAATACTGACTTAAAAATGAAATATCAAATGTGTGTAAGCAATTTAAACTCAAGTGAACAGGGACCTAGCATGGAATGGGAGGAATGGGCAGCAGACCCCAGTCTTAGCTGAAGAAATGTTGGCAACTGATTACTGTTGGGTGAGGATGAGCTAATATTCCTAAGGGAAGGGAGTCCCGATAGGTAGACTGGACCTCAGTTTATCATCTGCACTGAAGAACATTTTGAGGACACTAACTTGACACAATAGACCTTAACACAGATGAAAGGATGGATGGATTTCAGTTGGGGGACAATGGAGGAAGTACTTATGAGGAAGGGGGTATAAAGATGATTATGACTGATTGAGATATTCTGTTTGAAATATACAACTATTAAATAAAAAATTCCAAAAGAAATATCAGATGTGTATTCAAGTTACAGAAAAGAGATTTTAATTCACTTTGGGTCATATAAATAGAAAATTTGAACATAATTTAGCTTATAGGAACTTATTGAATAAGACAACTTTGACAACAGAAGATAAGATAAATATCCTATAAAATTCTGTACAGAATCATTTGAAAATTATGTGTAGATAGCAAAACAGTTTTTCACTTATTTAAATAATTACAATATTAGCAATTGCCCCATAATGTTCACTTATCAATATAAACTTAAAACATGAGAAATAACCATGAAACCAAATCAAAGTTGAAAAATTAAATGTAATTATGTATGTTCATATCTGAAGGATATTTAACTACATAAGAAATTATTTAAGATATATTTAGTAAGAATATAAGGATATCTCAAGCTGCATGTATTTGATATAATGCCATTTCTTTAGCTTCCTTTTTTGAAGACTATTTATGATTTTGAAATGGACTTTATCTTAAGAATCTACAAAAGAATGATACAATAGTACAAGGAAATATCATAAGGTACACACCCAATTTACTTATTACTGATATCTTCTATGAGTGTGGTCATCTGTTGACATTACTATACTGATGCAAAACTGAGATCTTAGTAGATATTACAATTCATACTTTACTTGGATTTAATTTTTAATCCAATTAACTACTTGATTTAAATTTATGCTTAATTTCTATTTAAACTGTATAGATTTCTAATAAAGAAGTGTCCTATATAAAATTAATTATCATATTGATAAATAGTTATGAAAAATATTTAAAATAAGACCATTTGGAGGCAATATCCCAACTCTTAAAATATGGGACGAGAATCCAAGGGGTGCAGCAAAAGTACCAGCTAGAAAGTAGAAGCAAGGAGCAGAGTTTGCAGCAGAGGCTGGGCACTTAAAGACAAAGCACACATTCAAGCCCTGCTGAGTTAGATGTGAAAAACACTTCATGCTTTACACTGAAACAGCAGGAGCAATATACCTTTGGAGGAAATGGTACCTACCATTGTGATGGTCATAGGTTGTGAGTAAAGAGAAGAGGAAGCACACACAGCTTCTCAAATCTAAAACTAAGCCACAGGAGCCGAAAAGAAATGTAACAGAAATTTCATTCATTCTAGGAAATAACTCTGCACTGTTCCTAGAAGGGGTAACAGAAAACAAATTGTCATCTCTAGCATTCAGTAACAAACTTACTGAATAACCTATTTTAAGAAGAAATTACTATTGGCTGACATGCTGAAATCACTGTGCTAAAATATTAAGAACAAACCGTGAGTATAGGTAAACACATGGATAAAAGGTCATAAAATATGATATGAGCAATGTAATAGAAACTTTAAAGCAGAAATGTATAGTACTTGAGGCCAAGTAATCTACAGACTATTACTAACAGATAATTGAACACAATGGAAGAAATTTGTGAAGTTGAAAACAGACCAACAGAAATTATCTAAATTTAAATATAGAAAAAGTGAAAAATTGAAAGGAAAAAATTTCAAAAGGCAAGTATCAAGAGGAGCGGCATTTTGTTGTTGGAATTTCAGGGCAGAAAAGTTCAGAAAAAAAATGACAAGAATATTGAAAATAAAGGCCATAGCCTTCCTAAATTGGATCTTTTAAACCACCTAACTTCCAGGAAAGCTGGTAAAAAGCCAATCAAGATAAATACAAAGAAGGTTGCAAGTAGGTAGTGTAGGTAGTGTGTGGAATACATTTTAAGAATACATTTTTATTGAACTTGTGTGTAATTCGTATACGATATCTTAGTCCTCTTCATTCCACCTCCCATCAGCACCCTCCTATTTCTGCTCCCACTGGATTTTATGCATTGTGTCATTTATGTTAAGGCCTATCTAATCGACTTAGTGTTCCCTGATATCCCTTGGTACAAGTTCAACCACTGGGGTCTAGTCAGCCTCTCTAGAGTCTCTACCTTAAAGAAGATCATCTCTTCCTCATCCAGTTGTAATTAGCTGCCCAATAGTTCTTCAAATTAGATTGGGGCATGTTTCCCATTTCCACATTTCTATATTAGGTTTTTGTCTGCTCAAGTTTGCATAGGTCTTGTGTATACTGTCACCATTATTGTAAGCTCATATGAACAAGGTCCCTGGAGCTGGATTTGCTATTTCTGTATGGTCGCACACCTCCTCCCCTGGCTCATAGAATATTCCCACTGCCTCTTCTGCAATGGTACATGAACCCTCAGTTTCTTGTCCTTTGTTGCATGAGGGAGCTTTGTTGATGAAAGTTGAGAGATACATCAATATCTTCTCTACCTCTTGTTACACTGTGTTTCATGAATCTTAGGTGTAGATGTGGAGCTTAGGTTCGGACATCTCACATAAATATATTTTCTGTCTGTGACTAGTTGTGTAACTCTGTAACAGTCTCCATCTGTTGCAAAAGAAGTTTCTTTGATAAGTGGTGACTGGCATATTTGTCTGTAAATGTAAGGATTCGTATTTAGCATATTGGAAAAAATTACATTTGTCTAGGGATATGAGAGCCTTGGAGATTTCTCTAAGATCTTTGACCTCTCAAATCATGTGTATTTGGCTATGTTTACAGTGCCATACATGAGTTCCTTCTCACTGAGCAGGTGTTAAGTTCATTTAGGTAACTGTTGATTACTCTCCAAGATAAATGTGTCACTACTACATTTGTTTGCTGTGCTGGTCATGGGTTTACAGTTGGGTTGGACCATTGATTGACTTTTCCCTCAGCAGCTTGCTTAGTGTTCTCCAAAACGATGAGAGCTATCCTTCCAGGTCAGTTCCAGCTCCATTGCTTTCTACCTAGATCACTGTATGCAATGAAAACTTCCCTGAAAATGAAAATTATACTAAGACAGTAGCATCTATGAGAGGTTTTGTTGCTTTGAGGCTCATTCTTCAAAAAAAAATATAAGTAAATAAAAATAAACTCTGGATAGTAATGAAGGTATTAATTCAGGCAGGCAGGCAGGAAATGGCATGAAATGAAAATTAGTATCCACAGAATTAAATGAAAAAAAGCACAGGTAAATCATGCAGTGAATGTAAAAAGCTGCCTTGATTTCTCAATGTTTTTAAAATGTCAATGAGTGTTTAATACAAACAGTAACAACATTTCTTACCAACTGCTGAGTCCAGCACCCCTCCAATGGATAGCTCCAAACATGTGATCACTGGTTAAACTCAGTAGGGTAAAAAACAAAATGAATAGTCATGGAATTGAGAGAGATTTGTGGGGAGGATCAGGGATGGCAGGAAGCTGGGTAGGAGAGTGTTCATATATGCACAAGCATAAATAAGAACAAATTTAAGTATTAAAAATTATTTAATTTAAAACAACATTTTAAAAGGCATTTATAGCATATACAGAAATAAAATATGAAGCACACAGAATCTTAAAACAGATTAATTGGAGTAACCAAAAAGACAGATACATTTAATTATATTGAAATAAAATTCACACATTCTCATGTAGAGATGTACTGTATATGTAGATTATAATAACATAAGGATGAATACTTTGATCCTTAAAAGAATATCATAAATGTACTGTAATAACAAAATAATAATATAATACATAATGATAAAATGTGATTTACATGTTAAAAGCACAATCTTTCTTTGTCCCTTTTCACCCATCCAAAGTTATGGAAGGAAGAACAAAGAAACCAACAAGAGAGAAGAAAAACAGCAAGAAAATAACACAGTAAGTAGACATTTCCATCTATATAATTATATTAACTGTAGGTAAAATAAAAAGACAAGTTAAAATATTGTTGTGTTGGAAAAGAAAAACAAGGCCCACCTTTACGCAATTTATAAGAGATTGTGTATTTCTTAAGAAGATATATATGTAGATATATATAGCTAGAAGATAAAAAGAATGAAGAAAGTTATTTCAGGCTAATAGCTAAGCATAGGAAATATACTGTAATCACATTAGTACCAAGTCACCTGAATAAAATGAATATTATGAAAAATAATTATGTGTGAAATTATATAAATGTCTAAGGATCAATTTGTTAATATACATGACATATGTAATAATAGAGCTCCAAAATATATAGAATGAAGATTGATAAAACTATAGGGAAATTGATAACTACAAAAAGTAGCTGTGAACTATAATTTTATTTCTCTTTAAAATCCTTTCCCATGTGTATATGATCTTTATATAGAGATAGATCATGTTCTGGGGTATAAAATAAATCTTAGCACATTTTCAAGTATTATGATATTGAAATTTCTTAACATCAATAATGTAAATACAGTATAATCAGTAAAAGTATATTTAGAGAATGCTAAAATATTTGGAAGTTAAGCACCACGGATCTGAATAAATAGTAGATCAAAAGAGAAATGACAGGGCAATTAGACACTGTTTTTATTTGGGGGCTGGAGAGATGACTCAGGGATTGAGAGAACTGGCTGCTCTTCAGAGGACCTAGGTTCAGTTCCCAGCATCCACATGGCAACTAAATCATCCTTGATTCTGGTTCTAGGGAATCTTAACACCCTCTTCTGAGCTCCAGTGTCACTGAACACATTTGGTGAACTTACAAACATGGAGGCAAAACACTCATACACATAAAATAATAAATTAATAAATAAATAATGTTTTTATTGTTTAATAATGAAAACACAATTTCTAAACATTGCATAATGTATCTCATGAATAATCAAAGAAACATCCTAGTTTTAAATATTTGTATATTTTGAAAGAAAGATTAAATTCATTTATCTAGTTTTTATCTGAAAGGTGTAAACAGCCCGGCACAGTAACTCATATCTTAATCCCAGCACTGCGTAGGTAGATCTCTATGTGATCTCGGCTATCTCTTGTTTACACATTGAGCTCCAGACCAGCTGGAGCAACAGAGAGACCCTGTCTCAAAAACAAAGAGTGTAAAATAAATACAAGTTAAACAAAATTAAATCAGATTAAATACAAGGACAGAGTTAGTATATAAATCGTTGGCAAAAACTTGAAAAACTGATAAATTTAAATGATCCATTGAAACGTTAATAAAATTAATGACCCCTAGTGCTCCCAAAACTGAATGGAAAAAAGTAGATAAGTTTGCAGTATCAGCAAAGTTGCTATTCTATACTTATTGACATGCTAAGAAAATGATCCTTTAACAGATTTTTTCACTGATTGCCAATTTTGAAATAGATTAATGAACAAATTTCATGAAAAATACAACCCAAATAATACTATTACAGAAATAAAAAACAAAAGGCTCATGTTTCTTAAAGAAATTTAATTTATACTTTAAATCCTTAACCTATACCAGTGCATTAACATACAGACACGCATATAACCTTTAGGCTCACATGTCTTTACTGTATTTCAAAGATATTTTATGTGTATATGTGTATTGAGTGCATCTGTGTCATGCAGTGTCTGCAGAAGACAGAAGAGGTTGTCAGATACCCTGGAACCTTAGCCACCATGGAGGTGCTGGGAACCCAAACCTTAGTCCGCTGAAACAGCTGCCAGGGCTCTTAAGTGCTGAGTCATCTCTTCAGGCCCCTGGATAATTTTACTGTTCAAATATTTAAGAACATTATACCATTCAATTTAAATTCCTTAGAAAAATAAAACACATCTCCCAGATTTTTATTAGCGTTTTAAATTTAACTTGTCACATTTTCCTCCGTGTCTATAACGTTCTGTGCATACATTCATCTGTTACCCTCTCCCATCTTCCTCCACCCGTTCTTCTTCAAATCATCCCCTTTCCTACTTTCGTGCTTTATTTTTAATGTAGGTCTTGTGCAGGTATATATTTTTAAAATTACCTTTTGTTGTGGGGCAGGTCCCATGCTGTCCAGGCTGTTATATAATTTACTGTCTAGAAAAAGATCTTAACTACTGATCTTCCTGCCTCTACCTCCCAAGAACTCACAATACAGGCATATGCTACCCTAAAGGTTGGTAGTTCATGGCACCCAGAGACATTTATGCTCATTTTATGTACTATGGTGGTAATCATGCTATCTTCTAGCTTTAATATATATGATATAAATGATGTATAACCCTGATACCAAAGCCTGGTGAGGATATTACAGAAAATACAATTTTATTTACTTAGTGTAGCTATGTACTCAACAAGAACCCAAAGCAACCAATCTGTGAATGGAATCCGGAAACAGAGAGAAAGTTTACGCCTGCCCAGTACTTAGCTGTCCTTGTCCTTCTGCTGCCCCTGCTATCACCACTGAATCAATGCCGTTTCTGTTTATTTCTTATTTCAGTCCAAGTTTCTGAAAATAAAAAGTGAGATAAGAGTACTCAAGAGAAACCTTTCATTGTGCCTCATATTACAGAACAAGGGAGGCAGCAGATAAGAATGTCTCTCAGTTCACATACTAAGTGAGTTGGAGCAACCAACTTACATAGGCAGAAAAGGGATGTTTAGTTAATGACAACCATTGCCTCCCTAGTACCAGTCACAGTAACCCATGTGTCAGGCCACTAGGGAGAGTGCTCCCGCTCTGGCCTAAGCAGAAATCGTTACTAATTTCCCTGAGAATTCTGACAGGAAAAAGCATGACACAAACATTTTCAACCAGTCCTAGCTGAATCTGTGCCTTCATGCGCCAAAGCAATCAAATACAATCATTGTGCAGTTTCTCAAGGTGCCCACTGAGTTTTTCAACTGGCTACTGATGGCATAAGTGTACTCTACTTGACTTTTGACTAATAGACTAATAGTTCTTTTATTCAAGACAGCTAGAGCAGTGAGAGAGATTGCTGCAGCTGCTAGTTAGGGAGCCAAATTGTACCCCCTGTTTTCTTATTTACAAATATCCTAATATTAGAGGACTTGCATACAAAATAACTTGAAGAATTTGTCATTAACACTAATTGTGATTTAATAGATGTTAATAATACTTAACACCTGTTCAAGAACCCAGGGAGAGGTAGATTCCCTCCTATCAGTTTGACATCTGATAATTAATCAAAGCAAAAAAAATACTTATAGTAACATCACACTTAATGATGATGCTGAATGTTTCCCAACTAAATTTAAGAACGAGGCATTGTAGTATAAAGAAGTAGATATGCAAATTAACATTCTGTTATTCATGCCAAAGGATATTAACATTATGAGTCATCAGAAAACATAAATTAAGGTAAAGGGAGATTTATACATATGTACTTGAGTTTTAAGTGAATGCTTTTTTGGATTCAGATATATCTTTAATATCCCTTCAGTTCTATTTTTCAGACATTTCAAAGTTGCTCTTAGTTCATAAGACCTGAATGGAAAAACTTTTCCCAACTCTAAAAGTTGAAAAGATTTTGTTTAAAAGCTTTCCTACAATATTCTTTCTGTAGTTTTTGCACTGGGATAGGTAAACATACACACTCAGTACCTGTCAGATCAGTAACCCCGTTTCAGAACTTTATTCCTTTCATCACTTGGACTTTCAACTAAGTGATATCCAGTTACTGTAGTTTTTATGGCCTTGTAGCTATGTTAGAAGAGCACATGAAGAATCCACACATTCTACCAAATCATATAGAAGATGATGGGTGAACAAAGTCTGCTATTAGCAATTTAAACTCATTGCAGGTAAAGAAAATCCCTTATAAAGCCATCAGCATTGCAGGTTAATGAGGAGTGATGATTTTACACACATCTGCTCTAAGTTTCAAATCTGTTTCATTGAGGATATGGATCACAACAGAAGCAGGTTGGAAGGCTTTCCTGTGATGCTCCTCATAGGGGCATACAGATGTTGTTTTAGAGAGAATTCTTTTACAGATTTAAATCATCACTTAAGAAAGGCATTTTTTTAAAAGAGCTATAGTTTTAGTCAAGGAAACGCTTACCAACACCAATCTCTTCCAATTGCCAAGCCACATTGAGAGCCATATGTTCATTCAAGGGCAAGAAGTTGGGAACACAGAGGTCTCTGAACAATTCTGCTTATCACTACAGTGTCTAGGAAACCCTAACCTTTTGTAATAAACTAAGAGAAAGTTCAGCAGTATTTTGACATAGCAATTTTAGAGAAGTATGAAGATCATAAAACTGCTATATTTGGGGTTGAAGAGATGGCTCAGTAGGTAAGAGCACTGGCTGATCTTTCAGAGGACCTGGCATCCACATAACAGCTAACGACCATCAATAACTCCAGTTCCGGGGGAATCCTACACCTTCTGAGCTCCACAGGCATTGCATGACATGTGTGTACTTACACACACACGCAGGGAATGCACTCATCCACCAAAAAAGTAAAAATAATGTAATATATTTTTAAAAGCTATATTTGCTAAAAGTAACTGCACGTGCTCTGTAAGTAGGTAAGCCCCGTTTTCATAAGTACTCTTATTTCTCATGACCTTATGTTCTATGCTATACCATAAAATACATTTTCTTTGTCTCATATGTAACTCCCTCTCTTTAAGTTTGTAAGCAAACCACAGCCTTCCATTGTATTCACTTGGTACTCATGTTCACTTAGAATTTTAGTTTTTAGTTTCTTGTGTTCCTGTTAGTTTTTATTAATTTTATAATCTTGTGAGAAACTTTAGTCTGCCAATAAAATAAGAGTCTAAGATAGTACATTGTGAACTGTAGGCTCATTGTAATTTCCTTTGTTGAGATTCAACAATGAACTTTCAGGTCATTTTCAAATGTGTTCTTAAAATTTAATTTCCTTTACTTTCGATAGTAGCATAAAACTAAGATAGCCAAGTTAAATAAGGTCATTTTATTAGTCCACTCTATGTCTCTTAGCTATTGTGAGGTACTTTGCAGTGCTTTGAAATGTGCTTAGCTTGAGTGCAGCCTGAGAGACGAAAAGCAGTTGTTTTTCAAGTGCTGCAGAGAGATGGAATCCTAGACCAAGCCTGATTCTTAGGATAGACTAGTTTTCTTTCTGCAGTAAAACAGTTCTGTGCAACTGAGGAAGACACATTCTGGCTAAAATACTTTAACATAAGGACTGGAGTATTGGTTCAACGATTGACACCACTTGCTACTCTTCCAGATGATGTGAGTTCCATTGCCAGTCCCATATCAGGCAGTTCAAAACTGCCTATGACTCTAGCCCCAGGGCATCTGATGTTCTCTTCTGACTTCTGCCAGAAGCCTAAAATTCATGGCATTCGCCCACCATTTACTAATCACATGAGTAGTAGATTTTTTGAATCCTGAACTGGTTTTCCTCCAGTGAGCAAACTTTGAAGACATAGTCCAAGATGATGAACACTTGCTCTTCTTGTTTTTGTTTTATTTTTTTGTGTTTATTTATTGAGATCGAAGGAGTGAGACTCTTAAAAACTGTGTAATGAGAAGTAAGGCAGCACTGTATGCCTTTTCTTCGCTTCCTTAAATCAAGGATCATTAAAGCACGAAACACGAAGGCATGTGTGGTGCATAGAGAATATGTTGATTTTCTTCTTTGATATTTAAATTATCTTGTCCTAGAAATTATTGCAATTTTCCCAATCAAGTCCAAATTCAACACTCTCCATGATGTAAATTAGAAAAATCTCTAAGTCAGAGTTGTAGGCAAGCTACTTTTAATTTAAATTTCAGGTCATATACTCTGTACACAACCAGACAGAAAATCTAATTTCCTGTTGTATGACACAATAGTGTATGTCAGAAATTTACCAGATCTCTATCACAGTACAGGAGTTCTAAGAACAGGATGCAGGGTCTTTGTTGATTCATGCCCAGAGAGGGAATCCTAGCATATCAACTTCTACCATCATTATCTGAAGATAGATTTGAAATTCACTGGAACACAGGGTATAGAACAAAAAAAGTAAACATACACAGTATTTAATTCATACTCAGTATAAAAGTTAAAGTTAGATACTTGTGGAAGATAATGCCAGAACTGGAAGAAATTCAGACTGGTAAATCACCCAGAGCTCAGTCTCATGTGACTTCTGTGTGACCTGGAGGTAGTTAAAACAAAGCAGCAAATCAAATAAAGCTGTGAGGAAAGATTGGTGACTGAGAGAAGGATCAGACTTACTTTGTTTTGCATCACAGGGCAGAACCACAGTCAGTGTTGGCAAGTGGCTGAGCAGTTCAGCTTAACAGAAACTCAAATAATTAGAGGTGGGCAGCTCTCCGGACCAGCGGTAAATGTTTACTATTGAAAATATGTTAAAACCTGAAAACACATTTGCCAGGATGCTCGCCAGAGGGGATCTTTGTTCTGGCAGGCATTTGGATCTGATAACAATGTAAAGCGTTAAAGTAAGTTTAATCTTATTCCACTATTGCTTCTGTCACATGTTTCCCAGATAACACCATCCCATTCTTTCTCCAAACTCTCATTCCCTCTTTTCATACCAGACAGTAATGCACATAGAAAGCAGAAAGAACTTAAAATTCACTTGTCAGTTCCTAGTGGACAGACACATTAATGAATACAGATAGATGTTTTCCTATACCATTCTTCAGCAGATAGGAGCATCTGCCTATGACTGTCACAGCTGGATTTTGACAAGGAAAATCCTAATCTTCCATCATCTGTCAGCAAGGTTTATAAGTACATGCTTATTTGGAAATAAAGCTTATAAGATAATTTATGAATTTCCTTCTACTCTGAAGTCATGTGTTTGCTATGTGTTTGCTTATTCTCTCCATACAGCAGCCCCACTTAACACAACAATGACCATCTGAGACTCCCAATATATATCAAGAGCTTTGTGACAAACTTTTGTTTCTATTGATAATTTTTAAAAAAAATGCTTTTTAGAGAAGCAAATCATGCTTGACTTTCCAGAAATTTATCTCATCAATGCCCTCAAATTCAGAGCAAGAGATTGAGTGGTATATTCAAGGCCCAGCATCAGATGGCCAAAATGTGACTGCATAATTTCCCTCCATTAAATCTATCTCTTGTCCAATAATTTTTGATACTGATTTTCATGATCAAATGAGTTGTGAAATATTGCTACTACTTCTAGTTGACATTTATCAAGCACTTTCTAAGTATGCGTATGGATGAAGTTCAGAGTTTATCATTCAATTTCATAGTCTCCCTGTGAGACAAAAGCTATTTACTGTCCTATTTCTTCATGATGAATATGAGGCACAGAAAATTCAAGTACATGGTCATTATCTTGGCCATGAATAGCAGACCTACAAATTCATCCAGGCATATAGAACTCTGTGCTACCTCAAGAAAGCTTCTCAGAGACCTAAATGCATAGATGATTCATGAATCTTCACAAGAGAATTATTGTATGAGCTTTATTCCCAAATGATCATGTGTTAATAAACCTTGCTGACAGATGATGGAGGATTAGAACCACCCTCGAACTGCCTAACAAGTAATGTCTGTCTTTTGAGTTACACTGTTTTGTTTTTTTTTCTTAGAAAAGTTCTGAATATGTAGTCCTGGTTGGACTGGAACTTGCTATGTAGAACAGGCTGACCTTGAACTTACAGATATCTGCCCGCCTCTGCCTCTGGAGTGCTAGGAATAAAACTGTGTTCCATCACACCTGGATCTAGTTGCAATTTTTATTTTTATGTTTTTTGATCTTTTTTGTTTATTTTGGTTTTTTTTGTTTGTTTGCTTTTGACAAGGTCTCCCTAGTCCCAGGCTGCCTGGAAGTCACTATGTGGACCAGGCTGGCCTCTATTTCAGAGAGACCTATCTGCCGGCCTCTTCCTCTTGAGGGCTGAGATCAAAGGTGTGTGCCACCACACCTGGCATTGGTTTTAATTTATTTATTATTTTTATTTGCATGGCTTTTTAAAAAATAACATGTTTACATAGGCTGAAGAAATTGGAAGGGGAGTGAATATCAAACTCACGTTGCAGCAACAATGAGGAATTTCGCAATTTTGTTGATAGTTTTCATGGCAGACATGTCCTAAGTCGCAGAACTAACAATGTGACATGGCAAGATGTTGATAAATACTATTTGAGAACTTGTTTGCAGATTCTAGCAGGGAGCACAGCTGCTTCTATATGCTTGACCTAAGACTTGACCTCTTCAACAGAACTCGCAGCTTTGAGAGAAACAGACATGGGACATTCAGGGAGGTAGGGGTACTCATGTAGCCAGCCAGACCAGCAAAATCTACCCTGGCATTATGGGCTGACAGACGTCACAGCCAGATCGCCCTCACTTTCCTAAATACTATTTGAAACTTTTTCTTATCAGAGAAAGTTGCCAAGTAAGGCAGAAATTACAGTGGTGACTCTCTGGACAAGAAACGAATATTTATTATTGAAAATATGTTAAAGATGGAATAAACATCTCCCGGGGATGTTAAAACCAATGGTTCTTATGAGTCACAATTCCTGTTGTTCAGGAATGTGTTTAGAGTTAGCTTATTATCCAAATATAGCAAAATAGAATGTATGAGTTCTGTAGGAGCCTATAAAAATGAATGACAGATATCTTATAATCCCATTGCTTGTCACTGGAGCTTGTTGACCTCCAAGAACTCTTAAGGAAAAATCTCTAATAAAAAAGTGCCATGAATACATGACTGTACAGCAAGAGCACATAACTAACTCTGCAGTATGTGCTGCTGAGAGATATAGAAGATTAATCCTGCCGTTTTCCTTTAGAAATGGGGGAGCTTACTATTGACCACTATTGCAAGGTGGAGGAATATGTTAGTTCTGAGAATTTGCTATATCATGCCTTTTGCTGGTGTATCCTGGGCTGATATATCAAATGTTAGATATCAAAAAGGCACTTGAGTGGTAACACAGCTACCACCATGCACACATGATGTCTCTATCTCATAGAGACAGAGATAGCATTATGAAAACGAAAGGCAGCTCATTAAGGACTATTGCCCAGGTCTGTAACATACTGCCAGAGAAACAAGTTCAAGAAACTACCACAGCCTCCCTGAGACGTGAGCGCTTCCAGAAAGTGAAGAAGGCAAAAATAAAATAAGATCATAAATATATTCAGATTGAAGCATGGACAGTTCTTGTGTGTTTTATAAATCAAGAAGAATTCTACATTAGAAAATGATTTGCTCACTTTGATTAAATTTTAGTATTCTGGAGGCTGGAGAGAGGGTTCAACATTTTAGGGCACTGGTTGTTTTTGCAGAGGACCTAGTTTTGATTCCCAGCACCCACTTGGCAGTTAACAACCCTCAGTTACTCCACTTCCAGGGGATATGATGCCCTCTGATGACCTCTTTGAGCATTGCATGATATGGATATACTTACATACATGCAGAAAATACAGTCATACACATAAAAATAATAAAGTACCAACATTTTCAGTATTCATTCAAATATATTTCTGTCTCATTTTGGCAGGTATTTGAAACATGCTTTCACCTCGACTGATTCCTCTTTAAATTTAGGTGTAAATAGAAATTTATGTGGAATTCTAACATGTTTACTTCTGCCTCAGCCCAAGACTTATGAGCAAGATTGAGAGCTCTGGTGATGAACGCTGCAGAGAGCTCTGCGTCCTCGGTGAAACTGAAGTGCTACCTGTACACTGAAGAGATTTGTTACTGAAATCACCTTTAAGATTATATAATATTTCTAAATGACCATTAATAATGTTTAGTACTCAAAGATAATTTCAAAACAGTGCCCAAAGCAAAGCTGTTAGCAATTACCAAAAAAATAAATAAATAAAACACAGACTTGTGTTTGTATTTCTACAAATTGAAATTCTCCAATCAAATTGAATAAATTATCATAAGCAGGACCACTTTGAAATAGTTTGGCATCATTTTGAAGTTCAGACAGGATGATATGGTTCTTTTATTTTAAAAAAAAATTGCAAAAGGACAGTTCTGTTTAATTGCTCACCTAGAAAGAGATTGAATGATCTCATTAGGACAAGATGGGATACTGAGCTCTCATTTGTTGTCAGGTGAAGGCTGCCTAGTTGTAACCAAGAGTGAACCCAAGATAATAAGGTTATGTTTCACAGGCACTATAACTCCTAGAACAAGACAGAAACTAATTTTCTTGGGGAAAATAAATCTGTAGAAATATAGTGGAGTTAATTAGAATTATTTCTGAGAGTGCCAACCTAGAACAGATAGGTTTTGAGTAACTGGTCTACGTAGTGATGCAGGGGACACTGCAGTTACAAGGGTCAAATGCATGTGAAGGCCTGGGCAGACCTGTAGAAACATGAATATTACAATCATCTGAAGTACAAGGTATTAGTTGATTAGGAATTATGGTGAAACTCAGGCTTCTGTTCAAGGTCCAATGACTGTTTTTGCTTTAAAGTAATTTGATTTCTTAAAATATAAAGTCATTTTCTAGAGCATCAGAACCAGTGAAGGGACAACTCTCTGAGAAAAACTACTATTGCAGGGTGGGTGTGGGAAGGACCTGGGGTCACTTTTTTCTGAAAGTATGGTGGACACAGAACAAGATGAACTAATGGACTTGGGAAACATTTTTACAAGCAAGTTTCAAGTAAACAAGATTCATGTTTAAGTAGTAACATAGTCTAAAAGAAAAGGATAAATTCAGGGCTTAGATTCTTCTATTTGCCTCAAAAGCAGGAGCAAGCAATTTGGTAAATATTTAGCTACAGACTTCCCTACTAGACCTTGAAAATTATTTTCTTTGTCCTTGGGAATTGTTCTCTGTAATCCGAACCTTTATATCCTTCCTAGCAAAGGCACATTTGTAGGTAGGAGACATGGGAAATGAAAAAATAAGTGATATTTCCAAACCTTTACTTTATTTTAATACCATTACTTAGTAAATCTGAATACAGGATTACATAGCCCACACTATCAAAATCGGGTTGAATTGTACAACAGCTGATATATCTGGTTTCTTAGAGAGCAAAATCAATAAGGTCAAATAGAAACTGAAAATCCTATTGCAGTTAAGCCAGGGATTGATGTATACAACTCATATTGTTCCATTCTTTACAAAATGAAAATGATCTTTTAACCGAATGTGTTATATTTCACTATAATGTAATTTAAAAGGCTCTCAGTTCTGTTAATCAAAGCTATTCTGTTCTGTGACTGTTTCCCTAGGAATCCTCAAATAAAATAAATGAATCCTTTGAACTTTGAATATATATTGTTATGAATATATTTGTACATATTTTAGTGAAATGATGAAACACCTCCAGCAAGTGAGAGAAAGCAAATGAACTAAGGAATATGTTAGCCTATGTTTAAAGAAACGTTGTTTCAAGTCCTCTTACATTAGTTTATTTTTCCCATTAGAATACTGACAACCAAACATGCGTAAATCAATTGACATAATCTTATAAGATCAACTTGACTGTAAAAGACAACAAAGAAATGATAATCACATATTTTTTGTCTTAAAAGCACTGAGAGAGGGGGCACTATATATGAAATGCCATAATGGAAGGATCACAAGAAAGATTACCACTGATAGATTATATATAATTATGTCAGTCACACATTCTGAAAATTTCTTGTTTCTCATGCATTTAACTTCTAAATTCCTCTTAAATAAGGAAATAGGAGGGGTGGGAGAGACAGTACAGGCTTCTCTTTAGAGGACCTGGATTCAGTTCCCAGCACCCACATAGCAGATAACAACTATCCTTTACTCTAATTCCAAGGCATCTGGCTTTCTCTTCCGGTTTCTGTGGGCACTGTTCAGAGATGATGCACTTATATTCATGCAGGCAAAGTACCCAGACACATAAAATAACTTTAAAAATTAAAACAATAGTGTAGTATGATTGAAACATCATTATTTAACTTCTGTTTATGAGAATTCTCTGTCTTCCAAAGCCAAATTCAGCATCTTCCTCTACTAAGCTTTACTATCTCTGAAAGTCTTCTATCTGTATTTATTTATGCATGTTCTTCAAATGGACTGACACTTAGTCCATACACATGAAAGACTTAGACTTGAAAGCCACAGGGCTCACATACAAACAGGCAGACACCAAAAATTATGATTATTTCAAGTTTCACATAGAATGTAAAAGTAGGGTGGAGTGTGATTTCATGTGAATAAATTCGTTTACAGAAAACCATTCAGTTAACAGATATATATAGAATGAACAGAAGTGAGGGCAGGTTAGAAAAGGATGAAGATGAGTGAGAAAGACCCAAAGAGAGAGTGACTGAACTCAATCTGCCAACTGCAGTTGTACTGTTGAAGCCTCTCTCAGTCTTCATATGGCTATGGCTCATCTTCTATGTGCATGTTATTTAGTTCTTTCTTCCTTCTTCCTTCAGAAATTTGTTTTAATCTATACACCAAACCATAAAAACTATACATGTTATTGGGGGTACCCTGTGACGTTTAACATGTGTACTACTGTATAATGTTTACCTTGGATGAACGTATCTATTTCCCCTTTTATCACTTCTATAGACAGAATTTTTCAAATTCTTTTCTTTTAGCCTTTAAAATTGAACACAACATTAGTAACTATAATCATCTTACCATGAAGTAACATTCTATTACATCTTCCTATCTGATTTCTAGTATCCATTTATCAAAGTTTTCCTAAACTTTTCCCAGCTCCTCATCCTCCACGCTATCCAAATCTCTGCTAAACATCTTTCTATTTTCAGCTTCTATGAGATTAACATCTTTAGATCCATGTATGAGTGAGTTCAGGCTGCTTCTGGGTATGACTTATCTTGTTTTATCTATGATCTTCAGTTCCAGCCAAATTGCTCTAAAAAGACAGTATTTCATATTGTTTGTGTTTCAACAGTATTCTATTTTGTAACTCTAGCATTTCTGTTTTAAAATACTTTATTATTATATTTTATTAGAGTATATTCATTGGACAAAGCACTGAGTTTCATAATGATATTTTATCTACATATAGCATGTACTTTAATCACATTTCTTTCCCATTACCCTCTCTTGTTTCTCTCTCTGTTCTTCTTCTTCCCCTTTTGGCCTCACCAAAACTCTACTTTTGGCTTTCATGATTACACATATAAAAATTTGATATTTTTCTTTGGGGGATAGATTACTCTGTTTAACATGATGATCTCCAATTTCATCTATTTTCATGTGAAAAAACAATTCTATTCTTCTTTAATGACTGAATAAACACCATTGTGTTTCTATATCACATATCGTTTATTTATTCATCTGCTGTTATTTTCATTCATTGGCTTTTGTATTTAGGAGTGCAATAAACATGGAAATGCCATGTCTATTTGATATACTGATTTTATTTACTTCAGATATATTTCAAGTAGTGGGATTTATGAAGTGTATAGTGCTACTGTTTGTAAGGGGAACCTCCAAATTGTTTTCCATAGTGACAGTGCTAATTTATATTCTACCCACAGCGCGCAAGGATTGTCTCTTCTCCACAACTTGGCTGACACTTACTTTGTTTATTCTGTTTTTATAATAGCCATTATGACTGGGGTGAGAGGAGATTTCATTGTGACTTTAGTTTTTGGTTCTCTGACAGGAGATATTACATATTTTTTCAAATAGTTGCTTACTATTTTTAGGACATTTTGCTAAATGTCTATTGGGGTTTAATGCTCACTAGTTTAATATTTATTCATTTTGATTCTCTTGAGCTTTGAGAGTTTCTTAAATATTATAGATTTCAACCCCTTAAGATTTATTGAAAAGGCTTGGCTGTGCATGCATTGGTCTTCTTCTAGGTTTTCCTCTGATCCTTTGGTCTATTTGGTCTACATGTCTCTTTTCATGTCAGTCCATACTGTTTTTATTACTGCAGCTTTTTTTCTTAAGACTTCTTAAACAGAGAACAGTTCTATTGGATTACAATTCTACCCTTGAGTGGTGAGTATGTCCCTCTTTCTTCACATGGTCACCAGCATTTGTCATTGTTTGTGTTTTTTTTATCTTAGTCATTCAGACTGGGGTAAGATGAAATCTCAAAGTAGTTTTATTTTGCTTTTCTATGATAACTAAAGATGATGAACATTTGAAAAATATTTCTCAACCATTGTGTTGAGAAATCTTAATTGTTGTTTTTATGATAGTATTTATTTACTATTTATTTTAATTTTAGTTCTTTGTGTATTCTAGACACTAACTCTCTGTCAGATGTGTAGCTGGGAAAGAATTTTTTACCACTCTGTAGCTGTCTCTTCATTCAAATCATGATGTCCTTTGTTGTACAGATGTTTTTTAGTTTCATATGATCTCATATGTCAATTGTTGATATTAATGCTTGTGCTATCGAGATCCTGTTAAGAAATTACTTCCCTTGGTCTCTGAGTTCCAGTGTCTTCATATTTTCTTCTCCATCAGATTCAGGCTATCAGGTCTTATGTTGAAGTCCTTGATCCCTTTGGAGTTGAGGTTTGTGCAGGGTGAGATACAGGGATTTCTTTAATTCTTCTATATGTAGCCAGCCAATTTGTCCAGCACCATTTGTTGAAGTTGCTATCTTTTCTCAAATGTGTGGTTTTGGGCCTTCTGTCAAAAATCAAGTGCCTGTATGTGCATGGAGTTTAAACTAAATCCTCAGTCTATTCCATTGATAAACGCCTCTGTTTTTTGATTATTATTATACTTCTGTAGTATAATTTGAAATCAGGGATGGTAATGCTTCAAGTAGTTCTTTCATTGTTCAAGATTGTTTTGGCTACCCGGGGTTTTATTTTTGTGTTTATATATGAAATTTCTTCAATTGCTATGAAGAATTGGGTTGGTTTAGTATTAAACGGATTCCTAATGATTTATTTTTACCCACAGATAAGCAATCGGTGAGTCACTCAACTCTTACCAGAGAAGATTCTTTTAGCAGCATATGGACAAAGAGACCTAAAATGTTCTACATACAGAGACTAAGAGACTACAGAGTGCTCAGCAGTAAATGGGACACCTGTATTGCATCCTTGCCTCCCAAGTCTCAGGGATCATTGTGGAAGAGGAGGTGGATTTTAACGTTTTTAAGAGCCACAGGTTGTAGACGAATACAAGGAAACTGTTGCCCTTGCACATATGAACTCATTCACAGCTTTAAGAGAAAATACATAAGACATGTGTAAACTCAAGCCAGACAGAGCGTCAGCATAAATAGGGGAGGTATGCAGGTATCCCCAAACCTAGCTGAGAATCTATTGATATTTGATAGATTCTGAGAGATGGAGAGTCAATTTTCTTACAGATATGACACCTGGTATGTTGACTAGACTCAAAAGACAGACACACACTCAAGAGTACTTGGAAATTGCAGATTAGACTTAATAGGACTTTACAAAAATAGAGGACATGATAGTGGGGAGGGGAATGCGGTGGGGGCAGTGAGGGAGAAATAGGTTGTATGGAATTCTCAAATCAATAAAAATATTTTTTTTGAAACTAGAATACCACACTCATTTAACAAAAGTACCTCCTTAAAGGACCTGTCTCCAAATTGTCAGGTTGGGAGTCACAACAGAACTTGATGGAACAATATTTTCTGCCTGCTTTCTTCAAATAAATATAACCAGTCATATTCATAAAGATGTCTCTTACTCTTGGAGATTATATGTCAGGTTAGCTGTCTCTCTGTTTTCTTTTTTCTTAACACTCTTTAAAAATGTACTTAACAATGAAAATGTGATCTTAGAGCAAAGCTTTTGGTTCTGTTTGAATTAACTTAGTTTTGTTTGTTTTTACTTGTTTTTCTCTTTAAGGGCTTACAGTATTCTTTTCTTATTAATTCTTCGAGAGTTGTATACAATGTATTTTGATAGAAGTCACTCATTTTTGATAGAGACAAAACTATTACAGTACTAATTAGTTCTCTTTCTCCTAGTTTCATAAAGAAGATTCCTCAAAAAAAAAAAGGTGTTTTTGAAAGTTCGCTCCTGAAACTTCTCTACTGAGGGAGAGAATAATTAGAAAAATTAAAACACACTGAATTGGTTATTTGTTAGTGGAGTCTGATAGCTGATCACCGCAATATGAGACTGTATTTCTGGTCCTCCATAGAGATGCCTATGTTCATAGTACTAACAGTTAATGGATTTCCAGAAAAGTAATGAGCACCATGAACACTGCCTTAATCTTTGCTACAAATTCCACTCATAGTGCATAAAGAGATCCAGCCAACCTATAGTATTAGATGTCATAATGAAGTTATATCTGGGACCCCAGGAAGGAGTGATGAAAAGGGACAAATAGGAGGTTCTGGATGTTGAGGAGATTATAGCCTTGACCTTAGTGGTGGCCACATGGGTGGTGACTAAACAGGTCATACACTTATGCTGTCTAAACTTCTCTGCTTTTATATTTTAATTGAATTGAAAAAAAATCAAAACTACCCTTTTATTCTAGTTATTTTCTATTATTGTGATAAAAACACTGACCAAAACCAACTAGGGGAGGAAAGGTTTATTTGGCTAACAACATAGTCCGTTATCAAGGGAAGCCAAGGCAGGAACTCAGGGCAGGAACCTGGAGCAGAAACCATAGAGGAACTCTGATTCCTGGCTTGCTCTGCTGGCCTGGGTCTCAGCCTTCTTTCTTATACAATATAGGCAAACTTCCCAGGGGTAGCTGGGCCCTCCCAAATCAGTCAACAATCACTAAAATATCCCCCATGCATGGACAGGCCAGTCCAATGGAGGCAATTCCCTCAATGAGGGTCCCTTAACCCCCAGGTATGTCAAGTTGACAACTAAAACTATCAAGCACAACTTTCAAGGCTTTTCCCCAGGACCTTCCAGGCCTACCTCAGAAGGCTATTATAAGCATGGTCAGGACTACTTTGGGAAGCATGTTGAAGGTGATAGAGCTATCACCAGCCTGCGTCTTCCAGCTGCTGACCCTTCTATGCTCTAGAGTGGACTTGAATGGGTTGTCACTTTCATGTTTCACTGGTAGAGATTTTGGAATTAGCAAATTTTCCCATCGTCCATTCTCCAGTTTCTTTTATCAATAATATTCTTCTCTTCTTATATAAATTTGCAGATTCCTCATTTTTTATTTCATGATTCCCTAGAGTTGACCTTATCAGCATCTATTTATCAAGCATCTTCATTACTTTAATCAACATTCAGCTCAGCATGAGGCTCATGCAATGACATGGAAGGAGATTCAAGGGAACTTGGAGGACCTGCCCTTTCAGACTTGGTGCTTTGCTGATCTGAGACACGCGGCCTCTGTAGCTTCCTACTGTGAAAATCTTTCATTTTGGTAAATGCCTTCATAAATTTGGAACTTATCCATCTATAAGTATATATTGGCTATCTTCTATATGCTAATATTTATAACACGTTTTGATCTCTCATTTCTTCTATAAAATAGAGTTCTTAATAACTAGGAACTGAATCAGATGATACTTTGTGTTCCTTCAGAATAAGTACTAAGACTTCTGATTTTATATTGGCTTTATATAATGTGGCTTTTAAAGTGTGCCTTAAAGAATAATTTTTGTAGGATTAAGCTCTTTGTTTCTGTTTTAAACTTTTGAATCTAAACAATCTCTCCTTCAAATATCCTGTTCCTATAGAATGTAGACAACAAAAATGCATATCATTAACTTTATGTTACATTTAGTTTTTAAGCTAATACTTTATTATACTGTTGGAAAGCATTTTATAAAAGTGTGGTTTAAAATGAGCATTTATTTTTTAGGTTTTTTTCATTCTTTTCTACAATACCTCATTTAAGTGCTGGTGTGGTGATGCATACCTTTAATCCCAACACTTGGGAGGCAGAGACAGGAGGATCTCTGTTAGTTCAAGGATGTTCTACGTAGAGTTCTAGGCCAGCTGCAGCCTACAGGGGACCCTGTATCAAAAAGACCAAAAAAAAAAAAAAAAAGAGACCAAAACCAAAACCAAATACCTTACTTAGACTTTTGAGGGAACTGTGGAATGTGGAATGTTGATTTTTTAGAAGATAATAAACATCTCATATAAACATAAATCATGTCTCATAGACTTTAAGACTATTCCCTTTGGTTCAGTCAAAGAATTAAGAAGTTTTGCTTGATATCTTTCCATTTACTTTGATTAAAATGTCACAAAGCTTGCCACTTTTTAGTAAGAGAAAAGTTAGTTGCTAACAAGGAATTTTAATTTTACTCTCTAAATCTTCACAAATGTACAAAAGACAAAAGAGTCCTCAGGAGAGGTGAACAATGCTCTAGAATGTCTCACTAACCCGCAGTGCAACACAAATTATTTTACCCATGTCTCAATACAGAGGACTGTATGGATAAAGACCAGTGTGGATCTGGAATAATATTTAAATGGAAATGGAAATGCTCTTCGCATGGAAGAGACCCAAACAGCATAACCTAGCCTCAGAGGGTGGGCACAGGGGATTCTCTGACTCACCTGTATTATCTGTCATAACATTTGACATGAAGGCATGCAGTTTGCAGGGTCATACTCAACTACTGAAAACTAAGAAAGCCAAAAAGAGAACGAAGTTGGGAGAGTAAATGTTATCAAAGCACATGTATACATGTGTGAAAATGTCACAGTCAAACCCATTATGATGTTTAATTTATTAACATTTACATAATGTTGCTGCTTACAAGGTTTAGGAATTTGGGCATTATATTATACCTTGGCCTAATACACTTTGTTTCCTAATCTGGGAAAAAAATACAAAAATAAAAAGAAACCCAAACAAATCCTGAGTATTGTAGTTCTGCAAGAATGAAATATAAATATGTTAATACTTGACTGTAAGTATAATTATAGAGCATTGTCCTGGAGTCCATAACAGAGATGTTAGTCATGGGTATTACTATGTGAAACCAGAGAGGATATTAATAGATTATTCTATTTCCATACCCCTATCACAGATACTCTGTTCATAGTACTTTTTTATTATCCTGTCTTTGAATATCATCAAAATCATCAAATAGTCAGTGCTTCCTTTCCTTGAAGGCTAGTGTTAGCTTTATCTCTGAGATATTTGAATTCATTATGAATATTTTTGAAGTTCATTTATTAAATAAATGAAGGTCTGGAGACATGGCTCAGTAGTTAAGAGCACTGGCTGCTCCTGCAGGGGACCTGAGCTCGATTCCCAGCAATTGCATGGAGGCTAACAACTATCTATAATTCCAGTTCCAGGGGAATCTGACACACCCTGTTTGGATATCTGCAGGCATTGCATGACATGGGTGTACTTACATACCTGCAGGTAGTACACTCATATACAAAAAATAAAACTAATAAATAAAATATTGAAAACATTGAATCTCCTCAGTACTTCTTTTGCAATTAGTTCTGTTCAAATTCCCTTTAAAAACCATTTAGCTTGTGAGTCTGATTTCCTCTTCTAAAGATTTTTAGTTTTTTCAGCAGCCTGTAGTTTTCTACAACCTTAAGGAGAGCCTAAGGGACATTATTTTCAAATGATATTTTTGAACTGTACAAATGCATAAGCACTCCTGTTGCTTCTGAGCACAAAAGAAAGCACACTGGTAAATTACTGGAATTGCTCTTTTTATGCTAATTTGAGCACAGACTTGTAGAAATGAGTTTATCAGTGTTTGAACACCCATTGGGAGTTACCACAGGCTATTGATATAAATGAGTGGCTGCATTCCAATGAGTAAATACATTTCAAAATGAAAAGCAAATCTATTCAGGGCTTTTTTCTTATGTCTCTCAAATGTTTTGTAGTTGGTCATTATATCTGCTGTCTTAATATGAGGTGTGCTGTCTGAATGGATACAAAATATAATCATGTTTGTTTAGTATACAAATAGGCTGAACAAAGATCAAACACTAAAGATGAAATTGGTATAATTTAATTTGGGTTTGGTGGAGAGAAATTTTGGTCTAAGAAAAGTTAGTGAAAATTGTCTAACTTATAATTGTTAACATTAAATGGTTTCTATGATGTTGTTGATGTTTTAGAAATTGGGGACATTTTGAAGAGCAAGATGTTTGCACAGTTACCAGTAACAGACTGGGAGACTTAATTGAGCAGAGCTGATGCAATGATAATGTCTGGTCTTAGCCTAAATGTCAACGAGAAAGAGAGCAGTTTGTTGATATGCTTATATTTTTTCAGAGTGAAATTTGATTTCAAAAGGCATATTGCCTCAAAGAAACAGACAAACAATGGTGTATTCATGAAGACATAAGGATCTAGAGTGATTACTTTGACGAGCAAACAAGCCAGGCTAATTAGAGATACCATGGTTCTTATTATTATAACAAAATTAATTTAAATTATTATTGACATATCAGAACATCAATTGTTCAAATGTCTAGAACAAAATAAGGAGGGTAAGAAGCAGATTTGTTTTTCAGTAAGCTCAATTGCTTATCAAATATTTGAGCAACTTTTATAAGTTATGTGTGTTTACAAATAAAAAATATTCTTAGAGTCTTTCATTAAGGAACAGGGAATTCAAATAGTAGCAGATACCTTATCAAAGACACTGAAAGAGTAGAAGTGTAGCTCAGTGGTAGAGAGCTTATTAACATGTATGAGATGCTGGGCCTGATTCCCAGCTCCAAAAATAATGTGACATTAAATTGAACCACTGAATAGTAGGGATGAGTGAGGATAAATGATGTTTAATCATGGAAAAATGACTGCTAAATGGGATCTGTCTCCCAATCTTTGCAGAGTATGTCTAATCTTTGTGGGGTGTATTACAACTGATGTGCAGGAGATGCTTCATGACATTGGAACTTAAAACAGAAAATACCACATGTACCTTTGTTTCTTCAAATATTATCCATATGACTACAACTGCCCATTGCATAAAAAACAAATAAAACTAGCCAAGTGGGTGAAAACATGAAAAGACAGTCATGGTGGGTATTTCTAGTCTTTTGCAAGTATCCCAGTCTTGCCTGAATAAATGAACTTGGGGGAGTTATTTTGGACTTCTAATTCCACCAGGCCTTACCAGCTGGGAAAAAATTAAAGTCCAAAAGTATGTGGTCCAAGTTCAATCTTTATCAAAGGTCTCCAGGTAGTGGAATCCCCTGAGCTGAAACAGCAGCGTAGTAAAGAAAAGCGAAGCCTATCTGAGACCTGCTGAAATTTCAGAGCTACAGAATGATAGCATATTAAGTGATATTTCTCTTCTAGACATAGGAAACTCGGGAGACACTAGGTTTCTGTGTATAAAAGCAGATGACCAGAAGAGGAAGTAAGTATGGAGGCAGAGCAGTTCACGTTCAGATAAGCAGGACTTAAGACATTCATTTTCATATTAACATGTTTCCTTAGGAAGTTAGTTGAGGATATAAAACAGAAAGGTAAGGAAATAAAATGAAAAAAGCTGAACCAAACAGAAAAATGTGAAAGAATGATATGTTATAGTTCCAGAGAACAAATCCCATGAGTTCACTCACATTGAGAGGGGTTTATGTCCAATTAGACAGTTGTTGATTATGCCTCAGATGAGAGTGCTACTGCAGAGGAAGTGTATAGAGTGTATAGAGGTAGAGCACTGTGCTTTGGTTACAATATTAGAATTTAGAATTGGGTTGGACCGTTGATTGATTTTCCCCCTTGCCAGTTTGCATGTTATCATATGGCATTATAGGAGCTAAACCTCAGGTAGAAGGCTTCCAGGTCAGTTCCTGCACCATTGCTCCAAGTCCTTTATCCCAAGTCTTCAGCACTAGGGTTTTATCTTTTAGGTCTAGGAGATAAACAAGACCTTTGGCAATATGCCTGATTGTTTTGGGCGTCTCTTGGGACACTCTTACCAAGTACAGAAAGGGAGGTATCTTCTGTCTGGTACTGTGTTCCTTGCCAAACAGCCCCCAGATATATAGATTTACTAATGTACACACTGTGCATCTATCAGGGGTTTCAGTGGCATCACAGTTCCCTCTGGGCTCCCCAGCCCCCCAAGATTCATTCATTTCTGCCCTTTACTTTCTATCCAGCCTCCCACTTTCCTTCCCAGTCCCAGCACCTGCATTGTCCTCACTCTCCCGTTAGCACCTGCCTTCCGCCATTGTCTCCTCTTGACTTACCTCACCACACCCTGACCACCTGCATGTCCTTCCCTCCTCTCCCCTCTGCCACACACTCCCATTTTCCCAGCCTCCCCCTACCAACATCTGCCCCCTACTGTCTCCCTTTCTCGGGTTCATTCTTTTCCTTTACCTCCCTGTATTCTTTCTCTTCTCCTTGTTCCTGGTGTTAAATCAGGATCTATACTCACATATAGCGGATTGGTACTACAATCCATAAGTATCTTGGAGGGTACTACCTATGTTTTCTTCTAGCAGTTTCAGGTTTCATTTTGAGGTCTTCATCCATTTGGAGTTGTCTTTTGTGCAGGGGTAAAGGTAAGGGTCCAATATCATTCTTCTACAGGTGAACTAGTTTTGCCAGCACCATTTGTTGAAGATGCTGTCTTTCCTCCATTATGGATTTGTGGCATCTTTGACAACCATCAGATGGCTGAAATTGCATGTACTCTTATTTGGGTCTTCTGTTGTTTTCCACTGTTATACGTGTCTAATTTTGTGCCAGTATTATGCTGTTTTTATGACTGTAGCTCTGTAATATAATCTGAGATGTGGTATGATAATCTTTCAGTGTTGTTTGTTTCACCCAAAATTGCTTTGGCTTTCCAGGGTCTTTTGTGATTCCATGTTAATGTCAGGATTTGGGTCTTTTTTTCCAGCTCTGTGTAGAATGTTATGGGTATTTTGATTGGCATTGCATGGAATCTAAAGATTGCTTTTGTTAAGATGTTCAGTTTTACATTATTGATTCTACCAATCTATGAGCATGGTAGGACCTTCCATCTTCTTTCTCTTTCTTTAAACATTTGAAAATTTCATTGTAGAGATCTTTAATGTCTTTACTTAAGTTTATTCTTAAGTATTTGTTTTGAGGTCATGTGAATGGGAGGGTTTTCTTGAATTCTTTTTCTGATTGTTTGTTATTGATATATAGAATGGTACTGATTTTTGTACATTGATTTTTGTAACCTGTTAATTTACTGAAAGTATTAATAATTTCTAACAATCCTTTTCAATTATTTACTCCTTTGATTTCCTTCTCTTGTCTTAGTATTTTTGCAAGAGTTTCAAGTACTGTATTGAAAAGGAGTGGAGAGAGTGGACAGCCTTTCCATCTTTTCACCCTAAGGTAGGGTGTCCTGATTTTAATGGGAATGTTTCCAGTTTTTCTCCATGATGTTGGCAATGGGTTTGCTGTACATAGCTTTAATTATGTTGAGGTATGTTCCCTCCAGATCTGCTCCCTCTAGGACTATTAAAATGAATACATGTTGGATTTTGATAAAATCCTTTTCTGCATCTATGGAGATGACCATTTGGTTTTTGGGTTTAAGACCATTTATGCATATTTTTATATTTATTGATGTATGTATGGTGAACCATCCCTGCATCTCTTCAGTAAAGCCTACTTGATCATAGTGAATGATCTTTTTTATCTGTGTGTATATGCTGTTTGGGAGTATTTTGCTGAGTATTTTTCCATCCATATTCATTAGGGTTATGGGCTTATAGTTTTATTTTTTGTTGTACCTTTGTCTGATTTGTGAATCAGAGTGATACTCACTTCATAGAAGGAGTTTGGGAGTTCTCCATCTGTTTCTATCTTTTTGAATAATTTTGAAATTCTGGTAGAATTCTTCTGTGAATCCATCTATGCCTGGGTTTTTTTTTTGGCCAGTGGTTTTGTATTGCCGTTTCAATTTCCTTATTTGTTATGGAATTTTTCAAGCCATCAATCTCTTCTTGGTTTAACTTAGGTAGTGTCCATGATTTTAGAAATTCATCCATTTTTTTTTTTTAGTTTTTTGAATTTAATGGAGTACAGATGTTTAAAGTGCTCCTTTGCAATGTCTTGGATTTTTTTGGTTGCTGTTGTCATGTTTCCCTTTTTGTCTCTGATTTTGATGATTTGGACTTACTCTTTCTTTCTTTTGGTTACTTGGTCTATCTATCTTGTTTAACTTTTTAAAATAGCAGTCCTTAGACTGATTATTTTTTATATTATTTTCTTTGTTTCTATTCCATTCTTTTCTGCTCTGATTTTTGTTATTTTTTTCTTGTCTACCAGATTTGGGGTTGATTTATTCTTGGCTTTCCATAATCTTGAGTTGTACTATTAAGTCACATGTGCTCCTTCTGATTTTTAATGTAGGCATTAATAAGTATAAACTTCCCTCTTACAACGGCTTTTAATGTGTCCAAGATGTTTTGTTGTGTTGTAATTCTCACCTCAGTTAGTTCCAGAAATACTTTTATATCATTCTTAATTTTGTCTTTGACATGTTCATCATTTAGGAATGGGTTGTTTAATATCCACAAGTTCATGTAGTTACTAGATCTACTTTTGCAATTGATTATAAGATTTATTACACTGTAGTCAGATAGAATGAATGGAATTATTTCAATTTTTTTATTTGTTGAGATTTGTCCCAGAATGTGGTCAATTTTAGAAGATCTTGTATGGGTTACTGAATAGAAAGGGTATTCTTTGGTACTTGTCTAGAATATTTTGTAGATGTATGTTAGGTCCATTTCATGTAAGATGTCATTTAACTCAGATGAATCTCTATTTATCTTTTGTATGGTTTACCTCTTTAGTGAGGATGATAGCAAAGTGAAGTTACCTATTATTACTGAGTTGGGGTTAATCTGTGTTTTATAGTCCTGGAGTAATGTTTTTATGAAATTGAGTGCTCCAGCATTTGGTGTATATATGTTCATAATTGTAATATGTTCTTGATTAATTGATACTTTAATTAGAATGAAGTGACCCTCTTTATCTCCCCTGATTAGTTTTAATTTGAAATCTATTTTGTCAGGTATTAGAATTGCAATACTGCTTGCTTCTTAGAGCCATTGACTTGGAATATTTTTTTTCCATCCTTTCACCCTAAGGTAGTAACTGTCTTTGAAGGTGAGATGAGTTTCTTGAATTCAACAGAAAGATCATTCTTGATCCATTAAGCTAGCCTGTGTCTTTTGACATGGGAGTTGAGACCATAGATATTTAGTGTTATTTTTCAAAGATATTTATTGGGTACTCTCATTTTAATTTCTTTGTGTTTGTGGCCTTATTTTGTGTTTCCATCGTTACATCTTTCTATGTTTTCTTTCTGAAACATCTTGGGTGTTACTCATTTCTTTCTTCAGTCCATTGTATTGCTTCAAGTATTCTCCGTAGGACTGGTTTGGTAGACATTAATTCTTTCAGACTATTCGAGTCATAAAAATTTCTCCATTATCCTTCAACCATGATGGATAGTTTTGCTGGATAAATCATTGACATTCAGCATTGGCATCCATGTTCATTTAGAGTTGGGAATACTTTTGTCCAGACTCTTAGGACTTTCGTAGTTTGCATTGAAATTAGCTGTAATTCTGATGAGTTATCCTTTATATGTAACTTGTTGTTCTTCTCTAGCAGTTTTTAGTACCCTCTCTTTGTTCTGTACATTTAATGGTTTTACTATGATATGCCGTGGGGTGTTTCTGCTCTGGCCATGTCTAATTGATGTTCTATGTGCTTTATGAATCTCTGTAGGTATGCATTTCCTTAGTTTAGGAAAGCTTTTTCTATAATTTTTTTGAAGATATGTTCAATGCCATTGGCCTGAGAGTCTTCTTCCTGTATGTTTATAATTTGTAGATTTGATCTTTTCATGTTGTCCTACAGGCCCTGAGTATTCCATTCCTTTGTTGTTGTTTTATAATTTTAGACAATCTTTTCTTAAGGAGTCCAAATCTTGAACTTTCTCATTCAGTCTTGATAGTCCGTTTTCAGTTTCATTCATACTGCTTGTGAGGTTTTCTGCTGTTATTTCTAATTGGCTTATTGAGTTTCTCATTATCATGCTCATTTCCATTTGAGTTTTCTTCACTTTCTATTTATTTTGTGAATTCATTTTTTGTGTCTTGAATTGTTTTTAATATTTAATTAAAACACATACATGTTTTACTCTTGAGCTTCCATCATATGCATTTGCCTTTCTTTGAGTTCTTTGAATTGTTTTTCTGTGTTAAGTGCTTTGATAATGTTCATACTTGTTCTTTTAAGTTCTGTGACCTTGTGTTCCTCAAGTGCAGTGTACTTCTGTAGGACTAGTGGGTTTTGTTGGGACATAGTCTCATTATTTTTCATATTATTTATGTTTCTGCACTGCTGTCTGGGCATATGGATCCTCTTTGTTGGTTATGTGTCTAGAATGAAATTTTATTCTGTGTTTAATTTAGTTTTGGTTGTTTATATTGTTAATGTAGCTTGGATGCTTTATATTTAGGAATGGTAAATAAACTGGTGGCTGTTTTAGATTTTTGCAGGGTGGTAGACTGGTCGGGTGGTTGGTAGTACCGAGTACTGGGTAGGATGGTCAGGGTAGTAGGAGGGCAGGTTTGTCTCAGATAGATCAGAAAGCAGTGGAGTCTACGGAAAGAAGCTTAGCTAGTCTGGCATAGGAAGGTGGTTCAGAAAACTGGGGATAGGGGAGAGGGACTGGAGCCAGGCTGGAGGAATACCGGCAGAGGCTAGGATGGGGTGGCCCAGCAGAATGGAACAGAGATGGTAGGCAGGATCTGACTTACCAGATTTCTAAGTGGGCAGGTCTATCTGGCTAATCAGGATCCTGGGAATATGGGGTCAGGGAACTGCCTGAGGACTGGCTTAGGGGTCTACGGTACGCTATTTAGCTAGTGTGGGTTAGGAAGCTAGTCCAGAGATCAATGAGGGGAGAGAACTGGGCTAAAATCATTTTTTTAATGAAAATGAACATTTTTTAAAAGAAAGTAATACATTTTTAAAACATTTTGTTTTTCTTTGGTTGGGTGTAGATAGCAAATGAATAAAATTTCATCTGATACCTGAAACTAACAAGTTACATTTTACTTTAATTTCTGAAAATTAATAATACGATCTCTTGAATTTTCTGAAAGGTGCTAGCAGGTAATGTACTTTCCTGTAGTCAAAAACATGAGAGCATGTATCGATCCTGGCTCTTACAACCTTTCCTCTCCCTCTTCCACAATGATCCATGACCCATGGGTAAGTGAGGTTTAATATAGGCATCCTATCTAAGGACACACACACTCTGTGGTTCCTTATTTTCTAAAACTTAGCCAGTTGTGGCCTTCAGTGTGCATCACACTCTGTTGTATATGGAATCTTTGTTAAGGAGAGTTGAGGAATGCACTAGTATCCTCTACACCCTGTTCCACGACGTTCCATGAGCCTTAGGTGTAGAGGTTCCACTGTAGACATGTCACCAAGGAGTGGGCATCTTTCAGACACATATTCTACGTGTGTGATCAGCTGTGAAACTCTACAGAAACTTCCATCTGTTGCAAAAAGAAGTGTCTTTGATAAGAGGTCTACTGTATACTTGCCTGTAAATATAAAGATCCATATTTAGGATGCAGTGCCTATATTAGGAGTGATATGGTTTTCTCTAGGATCTTTGACCTCTCCAGAGATGTATATTTCACTATAATTACAGTGCTATCCAAGAGTTCACTCCCATTGATAGGGCTTTAAGTTCAATTACATAACTACTGATTATTCCCCAGTTAACATCTGCATCAAAACCACTGCATCAAAAGAGGCAATTTTCTGTACCACTTGTTATGGTTATTTGACTTTAGGACTGGATTGGTCCATTGATTGATTTTTCTCCCTTAGCACCTGATAAATGAGGTAGGCATAGAGGGAGAGTCAGACAGAAAAAGAGAAAGAGGGAGAGAGAGACAGAGAGACAGAGAGAGAGAGAGAAAGAAGAGGGGAGGGGAGGGGAGAGGAGAGGAGATAAATAATGCCTAGCTAGTGTATAACATCAGGATCGATCATATTAGACATAAGAGCCAATGAGGAGGTGTGAAAATGGATTCTTACAAGCTTCTCAGACCTTCCTCATGTGACCCTACAGTAGTGGTGTTGGCATGCTCAAGACCCATGCAAACTCGAGCAGACAAAACCCAGCACGGCACTGTGGAGAGGGGCAGCAGATCCAGACCTTTACTGACGAAAGGTTGACAACTGTTACTGTTGGGTGAGGATAAGCTAACTTTCTTAAAGTGAGGGACTCTGGGTAGACTGACTAGAACTTAGTGGTTGAACTTGCACTAAGGAAAATTTGGGGACACGAACTTGACACAATAGATCTTAAAACAAATGAAATAGTATATATTTTCCAGTTGGAGGACTGTGGAGATGGTGCTTGTGGGGAAGGTGGTTTAAAGGCGATTAAGATCAGTTGAGATGTTCTGTATGAAATACACAATAATTCAATAAAATTTTTAAATTATTTTAAATGTTTAAAAAGATCTGTGTGTACATATGTCTCCGTGTGTCTGTATGTGTGTATGTGTATGTGTGTGCATGTGTGCATGCACGCATCTGTGACTGTGTATGCTGCCATTCATGTGTGGGCATCAGGACATCCTTGACTGTCCTCACCTTCTATATTGTTTGAGACAGGATCTACTTTTGCTTTCCATGATACCTGGATTGTGAGTTTCCAGGGATTCTCCTGTCTCTGTCTCCCATCTAATTTTAGGAATGCTGGGATGACAGGGGTTACAGATACAAACTATATTATACATTATGTGATTTCTGGTGATCTGAACTCAGATAATTGCACTTGCTAAACCATCTACTAAGCTCTGTTTTATAACTTTTATTCACATTTTGCAATTGTTTTGGTGGCAAAATTGATGTGATATAAGCTAATATATTATAGCAAAAGCATAACCAACCCATGCTGTTTTCAATCAGTAGAAACCAAATTTCAATACACTTCACCTTTTTGTTATCCCAATGCTATGTAACACTGGGATTATAATTGCACAAAATTCTAATATATTATTCTTCCTCAGAAATAAATTCAATGATCAGTGATTAACCTTTCTTGATCTACAAAATTTTTTAATTTTTTAAAAAAAGGCATTATAGGCTTTGAAGCTTGATTACTATTACAGGCATGCTAGGTATTTTCTAAGTAGAATGTGTGATCTATTCATTTTTTCAAGTAGATTACCACCCAGTTTAATGTAATGTTTGTGTCCTCAAATGTAATATGGTTTCTTTTTTATTTTATCAAATTCTTTACAGAGACTTTCCTATTTCTTTTTTTAAAAAACTCTATTCAAAATTGGTAATATTAATTACATATCAAATTCTCCCATTATAAATAGCTCACAGTTCTTATTTGTTTTATGTATAAACAATTCACTTTCAACAAATCAATAACAGGGTCATAATTTATGAAATATAATTTAATTTTGCGTGTTCTTCTTTAGCTTATATCATTACTTATATCATTACTTCTTCTAAGATATATATATATATATATATATGCATTTCATTCATAGGATCACTAATTGAAATCCTGTGCATTAGATAAGAGTTATATTAAAGGACACAAATCATAGGTAGTCATTAAATTGACATACATCTCTTTGAAAGAAACAGAATCTATGGTTATTTGTAGCACATGGACTTGTCCTGTAGTCTTACTTTACATTTATATATATATATATATATATATATATATAATTTCATGAATTACTATAATGCCTTGGAGAACAGAAACTTCTAAATAGCTTATGTTCTACACTGAGTGCTTTGCAAGGACTAATTTGTAATTGATGTGTAATGAAGTAAAATTATCAGAGTGAGAGATATTAAAATTATACATTGCTAGTCTTATGTTTATATTGGTTGTTTTCTATTTTAGCTTTCAAACACTTCTTCAGTAGGCTGTTAGAAATTATTCATAAAGATTAGAAAATAATTCAATAGCATAATATAAACAAAACTACTTCAAATGAGAAAATGCAAACAGCATAAATGTTGCATATATTACAATATCTTATATTCTCAGTTCTTGTAAAACTCTATGAGCTTAAATCTTACTATAATCTTTAGCTCAATGAATTTGAAAATTAATCTTCCTTTCCCTACTTTATTTTTTTGCTTATCATTTCCCAATCATCCCTATTCATATCAGTCAAGTGAAAAGATGGATGCTGAAACTTCTCAGGAATTGCCTAGGACATAACAATAATTTACTGTAATCACTCAGGGCTGTAAAATCTGTGTGGCATTTTATAAGAATAATAACTGAAATTTTCAAAATGTTATCTTTGAAAATTTGTATTGCATACTGAAGGGTAGAAATAAGCAAATTTCCAAAACATTTTGCCTTGATAATCATTCATTCTTTAATGACAAGTCATATCTATTTTTGATGCTACATATTTTATAAACAGAATGATTACTTCCCTAAAGGACATAGAACAAGTATAGAAACTCTGTTTTTCCAGAGTTGGAAACAACGTCCCTGTCATGCAAGTCTTTTTCTATTGGTATAATAATGTGTGATGGTGTATTCTTAAATATAGTGGTTGCTATTTGATTTTTTTCAAGTTTACCAAACTGCCAATACTCAATCAGACAGTGTGAATTTGTTTCAACAGTGTGTTCTTTTTGTAACTTATAGTAGAACCAGTTATAAAAATTCAACTGTCAGAATTTTGCTGACAGCTTTCCCACTGAAACATGATGCAGAATAAATCCCAGCTTGCTCTTTTTAGCCAATATTCCTTGTGATGCTAAGCAGCATAAAGTAATAGATTGTCAGCTAGAGAAGCAAATAGAATTCACAGCTACCCAGCAGGCAAGATGTTGACATGCAAGTCAGACGGGTTTTTTAGATACATTTTAGAGTACATCTACTAACTGAAAATGACAGGAGACTCATCAACTACTTAAATAGTTTAGTGCACTGTTTAAAACTGAGAACTTATAAGTAGCTTTAGGTGATTTTCTCCTATAGATCATTTTAAAAATCTTTAAAATCCTTTTACAGGTAATTATGATCATTTACATTGTGGTCAATTTGACTGAAGTTCACACACACAGACATACATACAAACAGACAGACACATACACACACAGACATATGGACCCACATAGAAATAAACACACACAGACACACAGACAACAACACGTACATACAGACAGACAGACACAGATGCACATAGGCTTATGGAGACACAGATACAAAAACACATGGACACACAGACAGACATACAAAGAGACACAAACAGAAATGGACAGACAGACACAAACATACATTGCTTTATTGTGTCATTCTTCCTCCTTGGTATTAAATTGTACACTGTCTAATATTTTATATAATACTCATGTTATACTTTTTAAAATCCTGTTTCTTCATTTTTCTTGGAATACATTTACAGTAAATTTTTAAAATTTCAATTAACAACCACAAAGCATCTATTTAAAATATGCCAGTCTAATGAGTTTCGAGATCTGTGCATCAATTGAAGCTCTGAATTCAGGATATCAAATATTATATTACCCCAAGTTAATTGCCCTCTTACAGTCTATCATTCCTCCCACCCCAGGAAACCACCATTCTGATTTAGGTCATTATGTATTACTTTTTATCATCTAAAATTTTATATGAAACAGATAATGCAGTAGTTTGAGGAGTATAGAGAATTAGATTCTTCCATGTGTTTGTATGCATCAGCTACACACTGGCTTTTACTTCTGAGAACTTTCTTTTTTAGTCAATCACTTGTTAATAAGGATTTATTTTTTGTTTTGGGTTATTGTGAATTGGCCTGCTACAGATATTCATGTGTAAATCTCCGTGTACACATAAATTTTTATTTCCCATTTAGTAACTTAGAGTTATTGATAACTTTAATCATAGGCTGGTATATGTTTAAATTTTCATAAAAGTGTCTAATAGTCTTCGAAAGGCATTGAGGAATTGATTTTTGCAGTGGTAAATGAGTGGTCTAGTTTCTCCATATCTTGACAAGAGCTAATACTGCGTTTGTATGTGTCTTTAGTTTTGTTTAATCTAATGAGTATTTGTTAATTTTCTGTAGTTCTAATGTACATTTTCCTTAGGACTAGTGATGTGGTCTATCATGTTTTTACATTTTTACATGTCCTTTTGTCAAAATACAATCTGTCTATTTACATTGGGATGTCTGGCATCTTCTTAATGAGTAGGGCTATTTCTACATTCTCAGAGCCCACCCATTATCAGTTACATATACTTCAAATAATTCTGTCCACTTTGACTTTCCTTTTTATTCAAGTATTCAAAAATGAATTGGTTTCTAAGTTTTATACAATAAAATTATTTTTTTCCGTTACAATTATACTTTTAGTACACTAATAAATTTTTCTTAAGCCAAAGTTATAACAAACTAGCTTATCATTGTTTATTTTTTCAGGGTCTTCTTGTTCCTTTTGAAGTTCCTCTAAAATTGTTAGTGATACGTGTCAGTAGAGATTGGCTAGCTACCTTTCTCCATCTTAGATGCTTACTTTCTAAAAGATGTCAAAAACAATTGAGGAATAAATGCACTTGTGTGAAGGATATCTTGGCCTTCATTTAATTGAGGTCATCTTGTTTGAGAGAATAGATTTTCCATGTGTCCTAGAAGTGTCAGGAGATAATTCAAATATATGAGAAGCAGTGCCTAACAGAGAGATTTGGGCTTATTTCAACAAATCCTTCCTTTTTGTGTTGCCTGAATGATTGCCTGGGAACAAATGACATCTAAAGTGAGATTATTATTCTTTTCTGGTCACAGATAGGAGTATAAAATTCTAATGTCCAGCCTTTGTATGTCATATTATTTAAAGTATTCTTTCAATGTACTGTCTAATACTAAAACCATGATCTTTCACATGATATTCTCAGAAAGAGAAGACAGTGGATTTTTATATTCTGGACAGCATTTTAGCATCACAGATTATGGAATAGTCTAAGCCAATTGTCATGGAAGGCAAAGCCAGTGTATACTCTTGCCATGGGACATTGTTGACATTTGGTTTGAAATTCAAGAGTCTCCCTAAGTGTGGTATAATTTGGAAATGCTCTTAACTCATCTAAAATAGAAGTATTTCATGAAGATAAGTGGTCCTGTGAGATTCTATTGCATGTTACAAGAGCATCAGCTTATAAAGAATGCATCTCATGATTGTCATTATTGATGCAGGGTTTATTGATTTCATAAATATATTCCTAAGTACATGAATACTTCAAGTATTTCCTAACTTTATTTTGCATGTATGCATTATGTATATGTATGCATGTGTGTGTGTGCAAGAGAGAGAGAGAGACACAGACATAGACAGAGAGTCTCTTGGTTTTATGACACAAGCTGGGTAACTACCGTGCCAACCTTGCCAGTTTCTAGTGCAACTGCCCACTATTCAAAATAGTCACAGGTTTCTAGAAAGTACATTATTGAGAATGAAAAGAAGCTCGAGTAAGTACATTAAATTAAACCTTTGTAGATGTTTTTCAAACACCATAATTACAAAAAATAAGCATTTTAAAATTTAATTTATTTTAAAGTTTAAAGAAATATGCCATAGATACTATTTTAAAGGCATATTTATTTACTTCAATTACTTTTTTTGGTACAGGGTATCAAATTCACGGTCTTCGGTATACTAACTAGGCAAGTGGTTTGGCATAGAACAACATCCCCCAAGTCTTTTTTAAGGTAATGACAATTATATATGTACTGCTAAAACAATTTTCAAGTGAAAGGATTTACATTCCTATTGAAGGATTGTAAGGAAGGACACAATGAAAACACCACAGACCTCTTCTAATCCCTTACTTGAAATTGAACAATGTTTGTCTCAGTCATGTTTCCCATAAGTTAAACCTCTTTCCTCCAAGAATAACATGAATAGACATCCTTGCCTGGCAATTATGAGCTTTATGAACTCTGTTTTTGACTATCTTTGTAAGTGAAAAGAAACCGGTTGTTTTCCAGTTAGAGAATTACCAAAAATGACACAGAGTAGCTGAGCTAAAAAAAAAATGTAATTATGTAATGGATTCTTTTTCAGCCATGACCAATATTATTCCCACTGAAGCATGTATTTCATACATGTATAAATGGTACAAAATTCTTAGTCGGTGATATTTAAAGTTTTTTTAAGCCATACGAACACTTTTCTGCTAAGTTATTTTTGAAAGTAACCAAGTTTCTCAATGCTTTATATTATGTACACAGTACAAGAGGGAATGCACATCAGAAAATAACTTGATTTTCCACACTGACTCAATGTCTTTTGAACCACCTCTTTACCTCCTCACATGGTAAGGAAAGATCCTAGTCCTAGCTCTTCCTTTTCTACTGACCCAACGAACAGAAAGACTGAAGAGTCAGAGAGTATTTACTGGTAAGGCACACATAAAATTAAGTGTAGAAATAATCCCTATGTGTAAAAGTTTGTACAGAGACCAGGCTGACAGAATGGTATGACAGCAAAAGCAAAAAATTATGATATGAGATAGCTATGCTACAAATCAATCTCTCTGTGAATATATAGAGCCCCAAATACCTCAAAAAAGGATCCAATATTACGTGGCAACACATTAGTCATATGATAAACAATTTGACTTTGTTATCAGAAAACCAAATATATAAAATTTTATATTAGGTCACCAATTATGGTGATTTCCTACAGTAACAGATTAAAGAGAAATTGAATTATCTTAGTATGTAAGGGTATGGAAATTTCACTAAATTCAACATTACTCGTATTTTTGAAAAATCACTTGTAGAAGATATAAATCAAGACTTTCTAAGCCAGATATCAATTGCCCAGGCATTAAGGTCAATAATCAAACAGTGGTACCTCATTAAGCCACAAAACTCCTGTACAGCCAAAGAAACAACCAAGGCAGAGAAGGAAACCCGCTGAGTGGGAGAAAATCTTTACCTGCTAAACATTCAACTGAGAATTAATATCCAGAATGTACAAATAACTCAAAATAAAAAAAAACAAGAAAATAAATGATCCAATAAAAAGATGGGTTATGAGTGTTCTCAAAGAAATAAAAATTGGTTAAGAAACACCTTTAAAAGTGTTCAACACCCTTAGTAATTAGAGAAATGAACATAAAAAGCTCTTCAAGAGCCCATCTTACCCCAGTCAGAGTGGCTAAGATCAAAATAACAAAAGACATGAAATGCTGGTGAGGAAGTGAGGAAAGGGGATTCTCAGTTAACTGCTGGTGGGAATGTAAACTCGGGCAACTACTATGGAATTCAGTGTGGAGAACTCTTAACTAAAAATTAATCTACTGTATGATTCAGTTATATTACTCCTTGGCATATACCCAAAGGCCTCATCTGACTGTAGAGATACTTGTACATCCATGTTTGTTGCTGCTCTTTTCACAATAGCTAAGAAATGGAAATAACCTATATGCCCTTCAAGTGAAGAATGGATAATGAGAATGTGGTACATTTACACACTGGGGTTCTACTCAGCAGTAAGAAAAAACGAAATTATGAAATTTGCAGGTAAGTGGATGGAACTAGAAAGTGTTATACTAAAGAAGGTAACACAGACTCAGAAAAGCAAGTGACATGTTCTCTGTCATTTGTGAATTGTAGCACCAGTCCCTTATATATTATTATATACCCTGAGGCAACAGCAGGAGTCAGTAAAATGGAAAAGAAACATGGAGGTAAAGGGAAATAAAGAGCCTGAAGGAGGAAGATATTAGGGAGCAGATATTAACAAGGAGGAGGGGAAGTGGGCTTGTTCAGCTGGGAGGGGAAAAGAGAGGGACGTTGTCGGGGACCATTGGGAGTCGGGGAGTGGGGAACTCTGGAGAGGGGGAATCATGGGAGGTGGGTGCTATCAGGGGAAGGGTGGAGATAACAGGACCCAGAGTGGAGCAAAGGAAATGGGTGGTGGGCCAACCCCAGCTAGGGATGTGTTAGAGACTGATTAGTGCTGGTTAAGGGAGAAGAGACCTTACTTATGATCTCTAGATGGACTGAAGAGACTCCAGTGAATGGACTTGCACCAAAGGAGATATGGATAGAAACGTTTGACCAGATGGGACTCAGCATGTACAGTGGGATATATGAGGTCTGGGGCGGGGCAGGTGGAGAATCTAAATCTGATTAAGAACTGCTGTATGAAATGTACAAAAGCTCAATAAAATCTTTTTAAGTCACTTCTAGAAACTAGTGTTAAATGGGAACCTCATTCATGCAGATAAACAGACTGTTTGCTTCCAGGACAGTGCAGTTTCTGAGTATAGTAGGGGACTTCTCATAGTTAGCTGAGAGAAAATTGTAGATATGCAGCATTCAAGAGCTGAGTCAGTTCCTATGACTCCCACTCAAACTGAGAGTAGGGATAATCAGCGCAAACCTTCAATTACTGCTTCTCAAACATTAGCATATGTTGAAACTGTTAAATATTGCATTGCCCAATTCTGTAAGTCTGGAGTCAGACTAATATGGTACTATCATGGTGGTTTTTATATCATCGGTACATTTCTTGACTCTCACTTAGCCTGAGAGGTTAGTGTCCCCAAAACTCAATGGCCACTAAAGCCACCCCAAGCCAGAGGGTTTCATCACCTGTCTCACAAAGTCAAAGAATGAAATTCATTAGTTTTGGAAAATAATCTTTTATTATAGGGGGGTTAGGAGAGAGAAGGCAGAGTTCCTGAACATCAGGAGGGTCCCTGGGAGTGGGATATCATTAGTCATCATAGCCCTGGAGTTAATAAGGCTCTAAGGGATACAGAAAGGGAGAGGTGAGTTGGTCAATTCAGTTCCCATTCCAGGAGTCCAGGTCCTTCACAGTTTTCATCATTACCTCAATACTGTTTCCAGGAACTGGGCAATCCTTTCGGGAAAAAAGAAAAGGATAAAACCAGGCTGACTTTCTGGCATCCCCAGGTTCTTCCCATAGCAGAATCAGTAATATTTGACTTAGACGACACTTCTTGCATCTCTGGCCTTGGGCAAGGACTCCTGCTTTGATTTTACATACATGAGTGGCAGCAAATTCTTTTGTAACTATTCATTGAATTGTTTCTTCAGGAAATCCCTGGTATCACCCGAGAGAAGCAAATTGTAAAGCCTTAAGAAGAGACCATAATATAATGCCAACCTGAAATCAACTGGATCCACATAGATGTCGGAATAAAATTAGGCCTAGTCTAAGGAGAAGAGAGTAATTTGAAGTTAGCATAAGTATGCCTTTTGTGTGATAATTCCTAGCACTTAGACCTCTATTATATGTGGTTTCCCATTATATGTGGCACCTGGCACATGGTGTCTATGATTCACACAACTACTTACACTATTGCTTGACTAAAGTAACTAAAAAATACCCTCACAATGTTGTACATTCTAGTCTCGAACTCCTGGGCTCAAGCCTTCCTCCTGCCTTAGCTTTCTGAATAGTTGGATCTATATGTCTCTGTCACTGTGCCGAGCTGTCAAGTATAATTCTAAAAGTGGGATGTTTTTACTGATAATCTCCAAACTCTTAAAACAAACACATCCTCCTTTTATATCCACAGAAGGAAGTGCTTGATCCATTTCAGTGATGACCAGGTGCAAGCTTTGGAAAGATTTAAAACAGTGATTTATTGAAATAAGACATAGTTCCTGGCTCTTCCTGCTTACACAAAAGTTTCCTCATTCCCTTCCTTAGCTGCAGCTTTCCCTCGCACTCACCCAAAGTAATTTAGATTTATGAATCTAAGTAGGCTCTGTTGCTAGGGCTTGTGGATATTCTACATGGTATTTTTGGCCTCCACACAACTACTGACTCATAGGTCTTGCACCCTGGAAAACTCCATCCATTGCATTCTTTTATTATAAGTACCACTTGCCATTATCATTAAATCTATGTAATTTATGTTATATAATCCTATTTTATTTCTATATAGTTGTCATCTGGCCATTGTTATGGTTTATAGACTTTATAATTAGGGAGGACAATTGATAGGTTTCCTCCCTTGGCAACTTTTCACAGTATCTTCTCAGTCTTCAGGGAGGCAGCCTCCAGGTCAGTTCCAGTTCAATTGTTCCAAGACCTTTGTTGAAGTGTATTATGTCTTGAGCAATAATATCTTACCTTCAAGTTCTGAGAGGTAATCAAATGCTACTCACATACGCTTAAAGCAGTGACTGTATCATGTATAGTTTTTATACATAAGACAGTCTTAGCAGATCCTAGTGTAAGTTTATTGAATTAGAATTTATTTAGAATGATGCCCTGAGCATAATTTAGGAAATATGAATGAACTATTTAAGTTCTGATAAGCAACAAAGCCTAATAAAAAGAATCATCTTTATCATCAGAAAAACGTGATCTTAATGTGTTCTGACTTTGACTTGAAATCAAAGGCTTGTATAGATTTTTGCATACAGCATTTGAGCCACTCATCTAACTAATAGAATTTAATTTTAATATTCGGCTTATGAGGGGCTAGAGAGTTGCCTCATTGGTTAAGAGCACTGGCTGCTCTTGCAGAGGATGTGAATTCAATTCCCAGCACCCCGGTGGCTATCATCAGTAACTCCAGTTTCAGGAAAATCTGGCACTCTCTTCTGATTTCCTTGAGTATTGCATGACACAGATGCACTTATACACATGCTAATAATACACTCATACACATAAAAGTAATAAAATAAAATATTAAAAAATCATGCTTCTGAATTCATTAATGTGAAGAGCTAACAAAGAGGGAAGGATTTTGGTGTATCCTATTTGACAAAATTTTAGATTGTCAGGCAAAAGAAAGTGAGATTAAAAATTCTGAGATGAAGTGTTTATTCTTGTAACTCCATTCTCTTCAATATGCTTTGCTTGCTTGTTTCCCGTAATTGTTTCTACATCCTTCTGTTCTACTAAGTGATGAGGGATCCACTAAATCAAACTTATCACTCATTCACTAAGAAGTATTTTACTAATTATAATTAGTCTTTCTTGGATATATTATTGGCATATAAATATGTACACATGCGTATGTACATGTACACACAATTAAGTAGTGATATCACCCTCTTTCTCAAAGCAGAAGTTCAATTTGAAAGAACAAAAGCCAATGTGCACAGAAGGGTTTTAACTTAGCTTTCCTAACATTGGTCCATAACGAGGTAGCACAAAATTGTATTAAGAATGGAAAAAAGACAGTGAAACTGCTAACAAGAACCTCCTTGTATTTTACTTAATTCTGAGACTAATATCTTTTTCATTTACGTTAATTCTCCTATTTGGTTTGAATGTGGGGATTGGTTACAACACAATTTTCACGACAGGAGAGGAACAGCATGCAGACCATCAGCTCCCAATGGACTGTAAAACCAATAGTCTTCTCTCATTGCCTAAATCTTTGCAATATTTTCCCAGAAATGTCAAGTGTTTCAGAGGGCAGTTGAGTTAAATGGGAAAGTAAACTAAGATAAACAACATACCACTGAATCAACACACTGTTTCATGGGTATGAAATACTGCATAAAAAAACTTGCTTGGCAACAGAGCATTACAGGTGATTCCTTTACAATGAAGGGAAAAGAAATATTCACAGGACAGTTTGATTGTAAAATGAGTGAAACTGGAGATCATAATGTTAAGCAAGATAATCTAAGCCCAGAAAAAATTTCATATTTTCTCTTATATGTATAATTTAAACTTAAAAATAAAAGACAAGAAAATAGAACAGTGACTACTTTGGAAGAGGGGATCAATAGGAGGTGGGTGGCAAGAGGAGTCAAGGAGGGTGATAAATATAGTTAAAGAACATTATTATACATGTGTAAAAAGGAAAACATTGACAAAAGAAATACCATAAGAAACTGAGAATCTGAGATATTGTCTTCATTTTGTGTATCTTAAAGCCTTGCATAGTATTTCAGTTCTCCAGGAATAATTATGTCTTTGGATAGAATAAAATCAAAACTCATTATTTCATGACATATTTTTCTCAGATGTTAGAATACCTATGTGAAAAGAACACTGCTTAAATTTAAATGACTTGGGTCTGTGAGATGACTCAACAGCCAAAGCATTTGCCACTCAAATCTGAAAACATAAATTTGAATTGGAAATCTATACTACACATATCATTCACATATAGAAGGATATTAAATAAAATTTACTTTAAATTTTAACAGTTTTCTGCTATTGGAAAAATAAGGAAACCACATATTCTTTTACTATACTACAATGGAAGATAAAAATAGCCTAATAGAAAAAAAATGCCTGCATAAGTAATTCAGCATGGAATACTGCACTAATTATATCCCTACATAGAAAGCAAGTCTGTCCTGTTATACAAGAAAATAAATTCTAGGAGCACATGGAGTGAAGCACTTTAACTATGCACATTTGAGTGCCTTGGCAACTGAACAAATAAACATTTAATGGATGGGCACTGCTTCAGGTCCTGCCAAATGCTATTGACACAAATCCAAGACTTATTGGAAGATAATGGCCAGGAGCCAAATCCAATTTGATCTTTTAATTTCTATATTAGTGAAGTCTATCTGAGACAGCAGAATGAAAGTGTGACTTGTACCTATTAGGACCAATCCAAGAATGATTTCCTGCTTAGCACAGAATGCAGGGCTCTGGTTCAGAAATGTTAACAGAAGGAGAATATGTGGTTTCCTTATTTTTCCAATAGCAGAAAACTGTTTTAGTTTCTTCAGACTTAGTCACTTTCCCTACAGCTTGTAGCAGGTGCTTTGGTAACCTTGATTTTCAGTGTGTCAAAGGTAGTGTGATGTATGTGTGTTCTTAGGTTGAGAACTTGGTATTCACTGACATCACTGATAACTGTTTTTTTTTTTTTTATTCCTAGATCTGCACTTCACAAATACTGAAAAGTGCAAGAGTCTTGTGGAGACATAAAAAGGAGGTCATGGAGCTAAAGTATAACTAACTCTGCTTCCTGTAATAAGTCAGGAGAAGGCTAATAAACACTTATCTCAAACTGTATCAGCAGGATTGAAAAACAATGGGGACTGGGCATGATGGTGCACACCTTTAATCCCCACATTTGAGAAGCAGAGGTAGGTTGATCTCTCTGATTTCAAGGACAGCCTGGTGTACATTATGAACTCCAGGACAGCGGGGACTACAGAGATCCATATCTCAAAAGACTAAATTACAAGAAATGCTACAAAGCTGTTTGAAGTCTTTTCTATCAAAGAAATTCTTTGCTTGTTTTCTAGGCTTATCTATCAAAGAGTTGATATATTAATTGGAAAAGGGAAAGAATTGTTCTTTTTTAATCTAAAAAGAGATTGAGTGGATAATGCTAACGTTGTTAACTTGACATACTCTATAATAACCTAGAAGACAAGCATTTTGTTGCAACTGTGAGGGATTATCTAGGTTAAAGTTAGCTTATGAGGATGACTGTAAGGGATTATCTTGATTAGGTTAGTTGATATGGAAAGACTCATCTTAACTGTGTAAGGGTTCGATCCCTAGGCTGAGATTCTGAGCTGCATAAAATTGAGAAATGGAGCTGAGTACAGGCATTCATCATTCTTCACTTCCTGTACTTCCTAACATTAGCACTCAGGAAGTGTACTGAACGTTAAACTGGGCTACAACAAATGAAAGGAGAACTTTAAAACCACAATGAGTTGAAATGCTAGGAAAGAAACCCTATTCTAATGTAAGTATTTACGTTATTACTCACTTCTGTTTTCTCAACTATATTCTGTGGAGGATAATGATACTATACATGATGTTAAATTGAAGGATCTTGGGCAGGAGAGATGGCTCAGCTGGTCAAGCTGTTTGTCACCAAGTCTGACACACCTAAGTGTCACACACACACACACACACACACACACACACACACAAAATAAATAAGTAAATAACAAAAGTAAAAAAATTAAGTTAGGGATCTCTAGGTAAGAAATTTTGAATGTTTCCTTAAAATACAGTTAACACTTGGTGATTGAATTAGTTGGCCTGAAGAAACATAAGATATTACAAACTCAGTAAGTCAAATAACCAGATTTTATTTTCTCTCTTTTCAGAGACTGGGTTTCAAGATGATCAGATTTGGGTGAGGAATCTCCTTGTTTGCAGACTTGTGCCTTCTCATCCTGCTCAAGTGACCTTGTCTAGATATCTATGGGAGAAGAGAGAAGGATGAGGGGAGAGAGGAAGGAAGAACAAAGGAGGGAGGGATGGAAGGAGGGAGGCAGGGAGGGAGGGAGAAAGAGAGACAGAGACAGAGACAAGGACTGTTACAGAAGCAAGAAAGGCCCCTTATAGGCCTGGGTGGAGACCTAAGTTTTCAGTTCAATCAGGTCAATGACATGGTTTTGGACTACTTCAAAGAGATAGTTTCACCTTCACTGAGCTAATGAGGCAGGATAACTAGTGCATTAATGTTTCCTGAGAGGAATCCCTGCCTGCCCGGGGCAGTAGCTTATCATGTGGCTGCTGACATAACACTGTAAGTCTGTACACTTTTCTGAAGAAATCAGAAAAGCGTAACTTTTACTTTCCTTCTTTTTATCTCTTTTTCACACATATTTTCCTTAGCACTTTGGGTATCCCAACGTTTCAGGTTCTTCCTCTCTCTAACGCTCCCCTCTGCACTAGAGTGGTTATCGCTCTTGGTGCAGTAGCCGCACTGTCATCTGGGGGGTAATCAATAGCTATCTAATTGGACTTAAAGCCTTCTCAATGGGAATGAACTCATGGATGTCACTGCAAACTCAGACAAATACTCACAGTTGGAGAGGACATAGATTCTAGAGAGAATCCTATCTCTGTCCTATCTCTAGACGAATAAAATTTCTTAGCATATCTTAAATATGGATCCTTACAGACAAGCACAGAGTACACTACCCACCAAAGAAGCTTCTTTTTGCAGTAGATGGAGACTACAACAGAATTCCACAACTAGTTACAGAGAGAGAATATACGACTGAGGGATGCCCAGCCCTAGTGACATATCTACAGTTGAACCTCTACACCTAAGGCTCATGGAACATAGCAGAACGAGGGGTAGAGAGAAAACTAATGCATCCCTCAACTTTTACCAGTGAAGCTTCTTTATACAACAAAATGTGATGCACACAGTAGACCACAACTGACCAATTTTTAAAGAATAAGAGACTAGAGAATTTGGATCCCTGAATAGGACTCTTATGTTAAAACTCATCTTCCCAGGGCTCAGAGATCATTGTATCAGAGTGGGTGGAAAGATTGTAAGAACCAGGGCTGGTTCATGAACTCAAGGAAACAGAGGCTTTCAGACCACTGGAAGCTTGCACATGTGAACTTCTGGCAATGGTGGCATAGATTACAGGACCCATGCCAACTCAATTAGACCAGGGCCCAGAGTGGAGCCATAGAAACTGGTGGTGAGCCAGACCTAGACTGAGAACTACTAGAGACTGATAGCTTCTGGGAGAGTGAGAGTATGCCTTACTCATGGTGTCTGGATAGGCTCACCTGACTCCAACGGATAAGTTTGCAATAAAAGACCTCTGGGTACAAATGTTTAACTGGATGGGATTTAGCACACATGGTGGAATGCATGGGGTCCAGTGGAGAGTTGGATGGGGTATGGATGGGCAAGAGGGTCTGATTTTGATTAGGAACTTTTATATGTAATGTATAAAAGCTCAATTATTTTTTTTTAAAGAGTGGTTGTTCTGAAAGGAATGAATCTGTAATTACATTCTGGAAAAAAAGAAACATGAACATATAAAGAGCTATCCTCAAGAATATTACAATGATGTAATGCAAACAGACATGCACATACACTTTATAATCTCACAAAAGTTTTTACTGAACTATTCCTGTTGGAAACTTTGAAGTGGGTACTAGTTACATTTATTTGCTATGATAAACATTGTGACCAAATCAACTTTGGGAGGACAGGGTTTATTTCAGTTCACAGCGCCGTCCTTCATCAAGGAAAGCTAGGGCTCAAGGAGGACCCTGGTCCTGGTAGCAGGAACTGAAACAGATCATGGAGAGAAATGGTACTTACTGGCTTGATTTTTCACACCTGTCCTCCGTCTTCTTTCTCTATCTTTCTTTCTTTTTCTTTTCTTGTTTTGTACCCATTCTCTTTTGTGAAACAAGGTCTTCATTTTTGTAAAATTTTATTGAATTTTGTGGGTTCATACAGAATATGTTAATCAACCTTAATTATCTTTACACCCCTTTCCCCATTGGCACTCTCACCACCCCCCTGCACTTGCACTTTGTCATTTGTGTTAAGGCCTATCATGTCAAATCAGTGTCCTCAGACATCCCTCAGTGCACGTTCATCCACTGGGGTCTAGTCATCCTATCTAGAGTCCCTCCCTTTAAGAAGATCAGCTCTTCCTCACCCAGAAGTACTCAGCTGCCAATAATCCTTCATCTAAGATTGGGGTCTTCTGTCCATTTCTGCAGTTCTGTGCTCGGTTTTTGCCTGCTTGAGTTTGCTTGAGTCTTGTGCATGCTGACACCATTGTTGTAGACTCATATGAACAAAGTCCCAGGAGTCTATAGCACTCTAGTTCTATATGGTTACACACCTACCTCCTCCATGGCTCTTGCTATCTTTCTACTCCCTCTTCCAAATTTGTCCCTGAGCCTTTGGTGAGTGGAGTTTATTATAGGACCCCTGTCTAAGAACCCACACTCTGCAGACTTTTATTCGCTGTTCTTTGACCATTTCTGATCTTTTGCATTCCTGACCCTCTGTTGTATGAGGGAGCATCATTATGAGGACTGAGAGATGCATTAGTGTTCCCATCACCATTTGTTCTACGCTCCCTGAGCATTGGGGAATAGGGGTTGCATTGTAGATGTGCCACTCAGGCTTGAGTAATGCACAATGTCTGTGTGGGACCAGTTGTGGAACTCTGTAATAGTCTCTATCTGGTAGAAAAGAAGCCTCTTTGATAAGTGGTGACTGGCATACTTGTCTGTAAATTTGAGGATCCATTTTTAGCACATAGTAATAAATTACATTTGTCTAGGGATGTTATAGCCTTGAGGCTTTCTCCAAGATCTAAGTTCTCCAGCCATGTATATTTGGCTATGTTTACAGTACCTCACATGAGTTTCCTCCCATTGTGTGGGCCTTAAGTCCAATTAGGTAGTTGTTGATTACCCCCAAGATAAAAGTGTCACTACTGCACTAATGTCCTGTGCTGTGTTGGTCATTGATGTGACTGCTGTGGTTATTAGACCTTGAAATGGGGTTGAACCACTTAGCAGCTTGCATAGTACTCTCCAAAGCTATTAGCCTTGCCTTCAGGGGACATGGCTTCCAGGTCAGTTCCAGTTCCATTGCTCTAAATCTTGTATCTGAAGTATGTCCTGTCTTGAGTAAATGGGTCTTACCTTCAGGTTCTGGGAGGTAATCAAGGGCTGTAACAACAGCCTGTGTAATTTTGGGAGTTTCTCGGACCACCCTGGCCATCAACTCAAAGGAAGGTTTCTCTTGTCTTATACTGTTTCTTGTTAGCTAATCTTCAGCTATATACATGGACTCATGCAGAGATACTGTATGTGTAATTTGTCAGTAGATTTTGGACTACCATGATTTCCTTTGATTTTTTTAAGGTTTGCTTTGTTATATAATACAGAACCACTTGCCTAGGGGTGGTACCACCTACAGTGGCCTGTGCCTTCTCACGTCACTCAGCAATCAAGAAAATGCCTCACAGACATGCCCATAAGACAAGTCAATAGAGAGAATTCCTCAACTGAGATTCCCTCTATCCAGATGTGTTGAATTGACAACTGAAGCTATCTGGCACAGAGTATATTCAAGCAAAAATCAACACCAATGATGCCCAAAATCTGCATTATTTTTTCATTATTTGCAAGGAGAGGAGTATGCTATATACATTGGTATCCATTAGCAATACTTAAGCATAAATACAGAGTAGAAACCAATGATTCTTAGAATCATGTGATTTATACAAAGAGAATTGCAGCCATGACTATACAGTGAGTGAATGCTTATGTGTTGACAGGTATTCAAATATGTGTATCATATGTTTTTCTCAGTCCCTCTTTATCTTACTTTTTAATACAGGGTTTCTTACTGGAGCTCACTAATTTGGCCAGACTGGCTGGCCATCAATCCCCAAGGATCCTCCTGTCTCCACGGCCACAGCAAGCTGCACCTGTTTTTTACATGTTTCCTAGAGATCAGAACTCATTTCCTCATTCGTGCATAGAAAGCACTTCGCTGACCAAGCCATGTCCCCAGCTCTGGTTTACAGGTGTTTTTAAAGAAGTCATACGAAATGCTTCAGACAACTTCTGTGAATGCATTAGTATCTGGAATTTATAAAATGTTTACCTTTCGGGCTGAGGACATGGCTCATTAGGTAAAGTGCTTGTAATCCAATCATGAAGACCTGAGTTCAGATCTCCAGAACCCACACAAAATTTCTGGTGAGGAGGCACACTCCTGTAACCCTAGTGCCGGGGCAGCGGTGGCGGGAGCTCCCTGAAGCTTGTTACCCAGCCGGCCTAGCCTGATTAATGAGCTCAGACTCAGTGAGAGTCCCTTCCTGAGAAATGAAAGATAGAGAGTGATGTGAGAAAGAGTTCTAACATAAGCCTCTACCCTCCACAGGTACCTGCAAACACAAGCATGGACACTCACATGAACATATGAAAACACCTACACTAACAAGTACATATACTACTCACATACAAGACACACCACACACCAAAAAATAAAATGCTTTCCTATCGTTTTCCTTCCTCCCTTGTTTTCCATTTCCATGGCTTATTTTGTGTCTGATCATTTTATAATCAGAATGTCATGTCTGTGGTTTAATTAATTTACATTTGCCCCCAATCACCCTATTATATGACCTCATGTTTATGTTTCAGAAAAACAGTCATTAGACTAGTCTAAGCTTCAGGGTAGTTTTTTAGTTAGGTTTCAAAAATCATTAGCCCATCAAAAACCCTGATAGGCCTGTAACATCTTCTGACCTTGTTTACAATTACACGTCACTCATCTTCTGCTTCCTTGGCCCTCTGCCTTTCTAACGACCCCTATATCATTAGGCTGGAAGAAGAGGCTATATGTAAATTTTTATTATGTGACTGAGATGCAAAACCAAGGACATCAGAAAGAGAATGAACAATGTACAAATGGCTATTGAGCAGTTAATATTTTATAGCTATCTTATTGTGACTTTGCACACATCACCTAGTACCTTTGGAATTGTTAATAGTTCAGCTGGCACAGTGGGTAAGACCTCTGCTTTCCCCCTCAGGTAGAAGCAGGTCAGAATCCTAATTTTGCAAATTAATAGCCATATGGTATTGGACAAGTTTTGTTGTTTTAATTTTCCACTTTGTTTTTATCCTCTATTTATTTGTGTGGTGAGCATACACATATCTACGCATGTGGAGGTCAGAGGACAACTTTTGAGAACTGGTTCTCTCCTTCAACTGTTCCAGGAATTAAACTCGGGCTGCCAGGCTTGTAAGACAATTCTTACCCACTGAGACATAGTCTCAGCCCCAGTTTTGTTTTTATATTTCAACAGATTATTTTCATCTGATATGAAACTGGGAATGAAGCTATTACTGGATAGGTGTATATCCTATGTGTGTATAAAGATGTAGATAGGATAAAATGAGAATGTTAGTGTTTAGCACTTTTTCTAGTAAATCACTGTGATAGCGTTTATGGGAATGTCGTGACCCGCGGATAGCCACACAGCAGGTAGAAATTAGCAAGTAAGTGTTCAGAATGAATGGTGCTAAAAATCGGTGCTTCTTTTTCCCTATGAAATACTTGCTGCTGAGTACAATGAATGTTTAAAATCTGCTGTCTGCTGCTTTAGGGACCCAGGTGATTTCTGTTGAGGTCACCTTTGAAGATTCATGGCGATTTAAATAAAGGTCAACGTAAGAGACTGAGGTGAAATATAATGGGAGAAAGGGGACCTCCATAGACTTGGGATATTCGTGGGGATCTTGTTTTCCTGTGATAAGTGCCAGGGGGTACATAATATCTGCTTTAGGGAACCATTGTTGCCTACAAAACTCTTACACATCTGTTTGTCTACAGAGGGACTTTTTCCACATCAGCAGACATCCTGCCTACCAATTCTTACCTGCGTGAGGAGAGAACAAATTCCTCTTCTTACATGTGTGTCTTCTTTCAAATATTTATGTGTTTATTCTTTCATTCATTTAAATGTGTGTGTGTGTGTGCGCGCGCGCAGGGGACAGCATGCTACAATATAAGTTTAGAAGTCAGAGGAAATCTTATAGGAAATAGTTATGGTTCTTCTACCTTGTGTGTCCTGGGGACCAAACTCCGGTTGTCAGGCTTAGTGTTGGGTGCCATTACCCACTTAGCTAGATAATCCACCTCTCTCTCTCTCTCTCTCTCTCTGTTATTTAGTTGAAAAATATTAACCTTGAAGAATTATAGCTTGTAATGAGATTAATGATGAAAATACAATAAAATTCAACTAACACATTTTTCAATGTAACCATTTTGAAAATCAAAAATTAAAACATTTCCTGAATTAAAATATTAATATGTTTATGTACTTACATATTTCAAAACCAAGAGGAACACCATGGCATTATAAAGTTTATACAATTATATTTATAACATGACCCTTTTCTCTTTGTGTGTAATTATATAATAATATTCACTATAAATACCACTTGGTTCCTTAAATTCATTACATGAATAAAAGAATTTTGCATGTCTGGAGAATGTTTTAATTGCTCATTTTGTTTTTCCTTAAAATAAGTATTCAAAAAAGAACTTATGTTAAGGAGGCTAGAATAAACTCTACCACTCCCTTCTTAATGCTTTTTTCCTATGTGTTGCCACTGGCTCTTTACTAATGTGCTATTTTATACCTTAAAGTTGCTATCTCATGTAGAAATGAATGTAATCTTTAGAGTGCTGACATTTAATTTTCTTAAATTTGGTCAGACTGGGAGAAAATTGAAAGTGCATACTATCAAGAAAAGATTTAAGTGCACTTGAAGAGAAAACAAAATCACATGGGATCACAACATCAAATGCATTTATTTTTAAATGAACACAAAAATGTGTATGTATACATATATACTATATCAGTATATTTTATAACTTAGAGACATGTAGTGTACTTTTATATATTGTACATATTATTAATTTATATATTGTTATTTTCATGAATGCTATGTAAGACAACAATTTCATAATATATATCATATAAGTAATTTTTGAATATTTTACTTGTAGAATTAATCATTTGAACTCCAAATGTCAAATACCATCAAAAATGATGTTTTAAAATGCAGGAATATTAGAGAAATGAATGGGGTATGTAAACTCCTTGGAATTCTAAAAACAATTTATATATCACAATTTATGCCTTTTAATTGCCTTGGAAAATCTAAGCAATTCACAGTAACACTTGTACTTTTTTTTGTTAAGAAGCATCCAATATAAGCATCAGAACACTCAAAATGACCAAGACCAATTTTATATCTGGTAGAGGACAGTTAAATACCAAAGTCTACCTTTGTATTTAGAACACTGAACACATTCATAATGTCACAGAAACTGAGTACTGGAGTTACTGCCTAAGTGTATGTATATTTTAATATATGTGTTGTGCTGGATAGCCTTGGTATCAACTTGACACACCTGGGCTGAGGGAGCCTCCTTTCGGGAATTGGCTCCATTGGACCAGGACATGTGGTCATGTCTGTGGGGTATTTTCTTGACTGTTGAGTGATGTGGGAGGGCTCAGTCCACTGTGGGTTGTACCATGCCTGGGCAGGTTTTTGTCTGTTGCATAACAAAGCAGGCTGAGCATGGGCCAGAGGAGTAGGTTAGCAAGGAGTCTAGGTTTATTTTAAAGGCTAGGAGGATTGAGCGTGTGCAAATGGCTAGTGAGTGGCATGATTAATAGGTATATTACAGTGCTTAGCAAAGCACCAAACGTTGCCACTCAAACTTGGTAGAGGCTTTGGATAAAAGATTTTTGTAATTTTCCAGGCATAGAAGACTCAGTAAGTTTGATGAAAGAAAAGCTTAGGAAGAACAAAGGTATTCCAAGTTTTGTTATTTTATGTTTCAAGCATTTCTGTTGTCTTCTCTTTTTTAAAAAGTCTGATTGTTCAAAGTATTTTTTCTTTACATATTGAGAAGGGCCAGTGAAACTCGCTGATATAAAATATTGCTTGTCCATTACTGGTTAGAACTAACACAACAGATTTCTCTCATCTTATATAGAAAATACCTTCTAGGGAACTCGTACATACTACAAAGCAGGTTTTTTTACTAAACGAATAAACTGACCATACCATGCTTCTTTTTCTCTTTTGCTATTGTCACCGGAATTCCTTAAATTTACTCCTTCTCAGTTCTTGGATCCTGTGCTGGATAGGAAACCTCATGAGAATTTTTTTCCATTGGCCTTGCCTGTGGCCAGGTCTGTGGGGTATTTTCTTGATTGTTGAGTGATGTGAGAGGGCTGAGCCCACTGAAGGTGGTGCCATCTCTGGGCAGGCTGTCTATTGTATAAAAAAGCAGACTGAGCATGGGCCAGGGGAGCAAGCAGCATTCCTCCATGGCCTGTGCTCCAGCTCCTGCCTCTAGGTTCCTGCCCTGAGTTCCTACCTTGGGCTCCCTGATGCACTGTGTGACCTGGGAGATGTAAGCAAAATAAACCCCTTCCTCTCCAAGTTGGTATTGGTCAGAGTATTTTGTCACAGAAATGGAGAAGCAAACTAAGACATATGTATATGAAAATATGTGCATGTGCATACTAATGTGTATATATATATATATATTTCTATATGGAGTCGTTATGCTTTCTAAACACAGTTCCAAATTGCATAAGCCAGTAACATATTAAGGAAATATTGGAAGGAAAGAGATACAACAAAAACAGTAGTATATCTGCATGAGATGCAGGTGAAGAGTAAGGTAGAGGTAAGCGAAGAGAGAATAGCACATTCCTACATTGCAATCATTATTTTTCCTCATTATCCAAAAAGGCTTTATAAAGGATTAAGGGTTGTGAGAACATCTTGCATTTCCTATGCCAGCAATGTTTCAGGGGGAAATTATGACCTAACGGTGTAACCTTCACATGATGACACATTTGAAACCACTGTACTGGGGGCGATGTGCCTTCTTGCCTTCTCTCTCTATGCCAGTGTGCATCATCCGAGATAGGTGAAACCCAATTACAATAATTCCCACACTTCACAGTATGATAAAATAGAAACTTTACAGCTACATCTAACATTATTCAAGATATTGATCATTTTCAAAAATTTCTTGATCAACCCTTTCTTTGACAAATGTAATAAGTGTGATTAATTAATGATTAATTTTCATTGTCAACTTGACTGGATTTACAATCACACAGGAGATAAACCTCTAGCAGTATCTATGAGGATGTTTCTAAAATGTTTAACTGATGATAGAAGACTCACCATGAACCTGGACAGCACCATCCCCTGTTGGGATGTTGGACTAAATGTAAAGGAAAAATGCAATGGAACTGTGGGATACTCATCTTTCTCCATCTGACTGTGGACACAGTGTAACCAGTCATTTTCTGCTCCATCCTACCATGATGGAGTGTATACTGTAAACTGTGGGTCAAGACAAACAAATCTTTCCTCCCTGAAGCTGCTTTTCTTTGTTATTTTGTCACAAAAATGAAAAAAGTAGCTATTGTAATAATGAGGATATTGAGGTCAAAGGAAAGACAGAGCATGTGGGGGAACAAAGGAGATTTTTATGAAATATAGAACAAGTGATTTCAAAGAGAGAGAGTGAGAGATTAGGTTAGGTAGTAGCAATGTACAGTCTAGTTGTGTAGCAGTAATAGAAGAAAACGTGCCTAACATACTGGCCATCAAGATCAAGTTCTGGGTGTTGACACTGTGTAGTGTTCAAAGTCCATAGTGCTCAGTGATAGCTCAGTGATGTAGCTTTTGAAAAGTTTTTAGCTACACATGTAAACCTGTTTCCTGTTACCTTTGTGAATTATGATAAGCAAACTGGCTTGACATCTGTTTAGTTCTATATCTTCTTTCAGCAAGTTGAAATATACAATGCATGCTCTTTATTCTCCCTAGACATGTTTTCTTATTGAGAAGTTCACTTACTGTTATGTCATAATACTTAGGAATTGTTTCTCCAGTGAAATGAATGAAACTTTTAAAATCCAGTGTATTCTCTGTTAGGTCAAATATTCAAGTCTAAAATTTTCAGAACTGTTAAAGCTTTTAATGATCAACACTGTGGAAAATTATCTTGGGATAATCAAAGACACAATATACTCCCTGTATTCTCCAGAAGTAGGAAAGTAATTATGTACCAGTTATGAGGGATAACGAAGGAGAAAGGAAGAAGAAAAGAAATAAAAAATGAAGGAAGGAAGAAAGAATGGAGAGAGAGAGAAAAAAAGAATTGTCATGTCTGTGAACCACTCTGGGATAGCAGAAGTCCCTAATCTGCATTTAGAGCTTGTGCTACTTCTAAGTACATGGGATAGGGTTCATTTGAGATGTAGTCATTTGCATACAAATTTGCCCAGATATGGGAAAAAAAAAAAGTTTACTTTGCAGCTGTGGAGCACTGATCTGGTTCTTTTTAAGTGGGCATACCTACTTGCTAAAAGAAACTTCTTTATCAACACTGAGTCTCAAATAACATTGGCACTAGAAACTAAAGGGAGGCTCTGAGTGGGAAGTAACAAGTAAAAGTTGAAACTTGGTCTTAGGCTAGTATTTGACCTAGGAGGAGAGTAAAGCCCTTGTTCAAATAGAGGCAGGGATGGTTGCAGAATGCTATGAGTGATTTTAAAGAGAGCTGTTAATTCTACCTGAGGTACTTTGAAAATATCAGTTACCTCCCTCTGCCTTTTTCTCCTTCCTTTCTTCCTTTCCTCCTCTTCTGCTCTTTCCTTCTTTCCGTTCTTCCTTCCTTCCACTTTTCCTCCTTTTCTTCTCCCCTTCCTCCCCCCTCCTTCCCTTCCTTCCTCTGTCTTCTGTCTCCCTCAGTCTCTCCCTCTATCTTCTTCCATCCCTTCCTCTCTCCTCCCCAGGCCACAAGCAATTAGAAAGATCAAAACGGGAACAGCATCATTAGCAGAACTGCACACTGATTACAAGAGATTGAGGCAAAAGGTACATGTAAAAACTACTAGAAAATAGATTTTAAAAGTCAGATAATGAAATAGACAAATGGAAAAAATAATGGATATTGTTGTATCTAATTAGAATTAGTAACATAAGTGTGAAATCATGGCTTTATGTGTATAAGTCTGTGTGTGTGCATGCGTGCACAAAACATGAAAAAACAAAAATTTGCTAAATTACTTAGTAACTTTCCCTGAAATACTTGGAGAAATTTTGTTTTCTGATTTGGGTTGTCATTATGTTTATTGAGTTTAAGCCATTTGTATTTGTATGATTGTTTTCTTTGAATGCATTCTGGCATTACACTAGTGAAAAATCCTCTTGCAATCCTGTCCTGTTGCTGCACCAGAATTCTGTGCTAGAATTCTCTGCTCTGCATAGTCTGAGATAAAGGCATTTGTGCTCCTTCAAGCATATCTCTCTGCCATTTCCTTCACTTACAATGTCTCAGTGGGAGCACTATCTTTTGTCTCCTAAATTTAGAACTGAATTACATAGCAGGATTCCAGATCATGCAGATAATCCAAGATATGATACTTCAGAAGTGGACACAGTTATGGTGGCTCAGGGTTAAACATGAGAACATCTTAATAATGTCAAAACTTGCCTCTAGATTGTCACTGGTGCTCAGTCTTTCTTTCAAGGCACCATCCATGTTTACTGCCTGTGTCTATTGGATATCTTTCCCATACACCATCCACATATTCCCAGTTGTTATAGAACTTTTGTCCTCTTTATTATAAAGTATTTTACAGTGACAACTCTGGCATAGGCCTTCTTCTAGGCCACTCATTTCTAGCTATGATATTTGCCAAAATTGATTATTTGAGAAGAGATTCTAAAACAATACTACAGAATAGCTAATATTTATGAATCCATTTACCTCCAACCATTTTGCTATAAACACTCCATTCCATTAATTATCTCATTTAATCCTCACTAATGAGGTAAACTCTACTTTTTATGCCCATTTTATAGAACAAATTTCCCAAGATGATAAGGCTGGTGAATGACATAGCTTAGACTTGAACTAAGATCCATCTGATTCTAAAATCTATGTGCTTACAACACCAGCTCTGCTTATTATCATGCTTTTGTTTAGGAGTTACCAAAGATAGCAGCTCCAGATTTTAGAGAAAGGCATGAAGTGTGAGCATAAGAAAACCTCCCCATTACACCTTTCTTTTCTCCCAAGAATGAACCAATGCCGCCTTTCAGAACATATGACCATCTAGAGATTTCATCCAATTGTTTTGTCTTTGGTTTATTTGTTCGTTTGTTTGTTTGTTTGTTTTGACAGGGTCTTCCTAATTCCAGCCTAACTGGAAGTCATGATATGGACCAACCTGGTCTCCATCTCATAAAGATCTGCCTGTTTTTGTTTCTAGAGGGCTGGAATCAAAGGCATGCACCACCACATCCAATTACTATACATTTGATTATATCAGAATTTCTTAGCACAATAGCTCTTCAGATTATAGAGTGGGTATTTATGAAAACAGAATTCTTCAGGGAAAAAGAAGCTATTCTGAAAATTTCCAAACCCATTCTTAAGTTTCTGTAATGACTGAAAGAGAGAATTCAGTAGAACCTGGTCTTGTAAGGAGTCACTGATACATTTATCAAGTTGTTGAGGCAAGTAAGCTTCAGGCCTCAAGTATAGAAAACAATTCACCACAACCCTGTCCTTGAAATATATATTTAGTTTGTAATTTTCCGTAGTTTAAATAAGGCTATATGTTATAAAGTAATTAAATTATAATGAAGAAAAACAAGATAATGGAGAGCACCCTACATATACAGTATATTTTGAGATAATTATAGTTAATCATTTTCATATTTATGTAAAGTTATTTCAGTTCAGTCCCATTTAACTGAGGCAATCAAGCATTCAAAAGACACTATAAAAACTTCCTTCTTCTAGAAGGATGATTTAAATACATTTATGACATGTCAACAGTCGTTTTTATACGTGTATACCAAAACAATGTCCTTTGTGGCAGACAAGTTCCAGATTTCTCTTAAATTATGTATTGCCTTTTCTCAATGTTAAGTTGATGAATGAATACATTATTTATGCAATTATATATATAAATACATATATATGCACATATGCATATGCATTATATAATTAGTTCTGTTATGGGAAAATGTAATGCACATCATTAAATCATCAAATTAATGAAAACAATGGCTACCTACATTAATTTTTGTAGCTATAATAAAACACTTGAAACAGCATAATTTTATAAAATTTTTTTTAGGAAAAAGTAAATATTTTTGGAGATTGATAGCTTAATATTAGGTTTTCCTAATGATTTGGTGTCTCCTGTGGACCTCCCTTTGGATGACAATGGAGGGACTATGAGAAATAGAGGCATTGAGACAAGTCAGGTTCAAGGTTTCATGACAATCTTTGTAAGAACTCATTGCAATAGACCAATATTCACTTCCAATAGAAGTTCCTCTAATGACCTACTAGACTTGTCTTTAAAGAGTTACAAAACCTCAACACTGCAAAAGTGGGGCCTAAACCTCCAATGTATGGTCTCTTGTGGGAAACAAGCCACGACTATACACAGGCACTCTCCATTTTGCATAGCAAATAGTTTACAGTGTGCTCTAGACTACTGGGCAATTCAGGTAAACTAAATATTTCCCCCTTATAATAACTTGGTTTGGAATTATGGTGTGATGTCTATGATTATTATTTATAAAATGATGAAATGACTGAAGCTTAAACAAGGTGTACCATAGCCAGATAGCTAGAAACTGGCATGGACAGATTTTCAAATCCAATGCAAACTTCAAATTTTAATTTCATAACCAGTAAATCATAAACCTAAATTATAATAAAAAGCTTTAGGAGTGACATCTAATAGAATTATTCTGAAATAAACACTTTTATAAATCCAAAATACCATTATGAAACCATATCTTTGATGCTAACCTGCCATTGTACCAAACTATTAATTTTACAGATACAGAAAATGAGAATCAGAAAGAATAAGTAATATTAGTAATGTTAATCTAGAAGTATTCCAAGAAGAAAATATACACCAAACTTGCGATTTAAATTATATTTATTATAGCTGATTTTTAAATTTCCTCATGGTTAAAGAAAAGCAATGCTACCAGCTAGCTGGTAGTTCAAGTGTGACTTCTCATGGACAGAATACATAACACTATTCCATTATTTAAACTGATTAGATCTGTTTCCTCACAATAAAATGGAGGTAGTGTGGTTAGAATAATATCTAACTCTTGGGTTGCTATGGCAACTAGAAAGATGGTATTTTGAGTGCCTGCTACACAATACTCAGTATGTGGCAGGTGCTCTCATCGCAGTACTTCATTAAACTCTCATGTATAAGTGTCAGGGCCTCATCAGAGCAGGTCCTTAAAATTCACTTTTAGTACCCTCAGAAATGATCTAGCAGATCACATCAACAACAAAGTTATCTGGTTTTGCGTCTACAGTGTGATGCTAGTCAATACTTGACATCTTTTTAAAAATTTTTGATGGATATTTAGCAGAAATGTAAATATATGGCATTTGCTATTTTCTTATAAATTATTCCTACTGTGCCTAATATCCAGCTACCAAACATGATGTGAACTGACTTGCAAAATTCATGAGCATTTAGCAGTAGGCTCACACAAACAGGTATATCTAGCACCCACAGATTTTTTTATGCATACACACACATTTATACTATATTATACTATACTATAGTATACAATACTATACTATACTATACTATACTATACTATATAATAATATATAACCACACTCAAAGATAAACAAAAACACATACACCCATATATGGGGGGACAATTATGATCACAAATTTATTCTGTAAATATGTTGGATGGCTATTTCCTCTTAGTTGAAACGTTCCCTCCCAGAAAATAGAGGCCACTAAGACTCAGGAACTAACAAAATGTTGGAGGCATGGGAAGTCCAGGAAACTTAAAAGGTACAGGAAGTTCTGAAGTCATAAGCATTATAAAATAACATATCCTTAAGATTGGCTAAACAGTAAGCAATTGCAGGAGACAGGGGACTCTGTTGTTTCTATATTGGGGTGGGCTTTTGAGGGATCTAAATATTCTTGAGTCACTCATGTTCCTAAATCTAACTCCCTCAAAACACACTGATCTACCAAGCTAGATTGGGTAGTAGAATCATTTATTTAGGCTGTGATTGATTCTCAATTGGAAATAATAAGAAATTTGCTCACATGTACTGTTCCTGTTGGCTCTAGGGGCTGGGACTTTTAGAGAGAGGCCGAGAACATCTGATTTCACCTAACTTGTGACTGAAGGAACTCTGGAGAAACTGGACTAGCACCATCTGATCCTGCCAATATAAAATCAAAAGAGAGAACATGAAACCTGAAAAGCCAGCTTGTCATGCCTAATAGGAAAACAACCAATTAATATCAAGTATACAAACAGAATCAGACTTCATCTAAACAAAGGAAGCCTTGAGTCTCATATCAGAATCATAAGCAACAAAAGAAATCCATATGCCAAGATCACAATGAAAAAATAATATGAAAAACCCAAATAATATGACCCTACCAAATATCAACATTCCTATAGAAGAGTCCTATATGAGAACCCCATAGAGATATCCCAGGACACAGATTTTAAAGAAAAAAAATCATAAACATGATCAAGGAATTTAAAGACACACAGCAAAAAACTTCTGACTGAATGAAAAAGAGATAGGAATATTGAAGAAAACTCGTGCTAAAATGAAAAAGGAAGTGAAAAATTCAATAAACCAAATTGAAATGACATGAGAAAGGATCACCAATAGAGTGAATGGAATGGAAAATGGAATATTAAGACTAGATGATAAAACTGAAGAACTGGAGTACTCAGAAAAATATATGAAAAAAAATTTAAAACACAGCAATGGAATATGTAGGAAATAGAAAACACCATGAAAAGACCAAATTTGCATGTCATAGACATAGAGGAAGAAGAATCTCTGGATAATGGTATTGACCAGATCTTCAACAAGATGGTAGAATCAAATTTCCTAAAATTAAGGAAATATATGGCCATATAAATAAAAGCACACAGAATGTCAAATAGACAGGAGCAGAGAAGAGACTCCCCACCACAGATCATAGTAAAACCCTAAGCTTACAGAAGAAAGAAAGAATACTGAAAATTTCAAAAAGAAAAACAAGTTACATATAAAGGAAAACCAATCATAATAACAGCTGACTTTTCAATACAAATTATGAAAGTCAGAAATGCCTGGACCAAAGTATTCCCAGTTCTGAATGACCATAGATGCCAACATAGACTACATTACTAAGTAAAAATGTCTATTATGGTTGAAGGATAAAGAAAAATCTTCCACAATATGATTAGGCTGAAATAATTCATATCCAGGGAATACGTGAAGCAATATAAAGGGATGAAGAAAAGAATGACTATACCCAAGGGGCAACAGAAACTAAATGAGGTTAAAATTGGAAACCATAAAGTTAGATCAAGAATGCAAACAGAAATTAAAATGATGGGAACCAATACACATCTTTTGTTGATTACTTTAAATATGAATGAACTGAACTCACCAGTCAAAAAACACAGCCTGGTTGAATGGATCAAGAAACAAAATCCATCTTTTTGTTGTCTGCAAGAAACCCATCTCAACTTTAAGGACAGACACTACAGTAAGGTGAAAGGATGGAAAAATGTTCCAAGCAAATGTCACTAAGAAACAAGCAGGAGTTGCCATCCTAATATCCGACAAAATAGACTTCAACCTAGAACTAATCAGAAGAGATAAAGAGGCTCACTTCATTCTGATCAAAAGAACAATTAACCAAGAAGATATTTTAATCATGAATATATATGCAGCACATTCTGGTGCACCCAACTTCATAAAATTACTGTTACAGGACATTAAGACACAGTTTAATATAAACTCACTAATAGTAGGGAACTCATACAACCTCTATGGAAAGCAACATGGTGAACTCTTAAAAAACTAAAATAAATCTACCATTTCACCTGTTTATACCACTCCTTGTCATATACCCAAAGGACTTGTCCTATTGCAGAAATACTTGTACATCCGTTTGTGGCTGCTCCTTTCACAACAGCTAAGAGATGGAAGCAACCTAAATGTCCTTCAGCTGATGAGTAGATAATGAAAATGTGGTACGTTTGCACAATGGAATTTTACTCAGCAGTAAGGAAAGACTAAGTAATGACATTTTCAGGTAAACAGATGTATCTAGAAACTGTTATCCTACATGGAAAATAAGCTACATATGCTCTCCTCATTTGTGAGTCCTAGCACCAAACCCTTATATGTGGATATGTATCCTTATGTAACATAAGGAGCTAGGAAACTTTGAAAGGAACCAGGGAAAGGGAAAGAAAGATCCTGAAAGATAATAGGAAAAGACATGTGATACTAAGGGAGAAACAGATAAAAGGTGGATATTTAAATGAGAGATGAGAGGAAGGGTTATAAAAAGAACTATGGAGATAAAGGGAAAGAAGGAGATCAAGAGAGGTGTGGCCATAGGAGACTGGTATTACCAGGGGAAAATGGGAACACTTTAAATGTGGAAGTCATGGAGGGAGAGTTAGACAGACAGACAGAGAGAGGAAATACATGTTGCCTACTTAGTGTAAAACTACAAAGGGAATAATAATAGTCTAAAATTCAAATGACAAATTCCACACACAATATCACTACATGAGTTCATGGGCATAGCTGAAGGCTACATAGCAAGAAATAGTACCAAGCAGGAGAAACCTTCCTTTGAATTGTTGGGCAGGGTGATCCAAGAGAGTCCCCAAATTACACAGGATATTGCCACAACCCTTGTTTGTCTCCTAGAACCTGAAGTAAGACCCTATTGTTGAAGACATGACATACTTCAGAGACCAGATTTGGATTAATGAGCCTGGAATTGACCTAGAAGCCACTTTCCCTAAAGGCTACCTCTCATAGGTCTTGTGAGCACTATGCAAGCAGCCAATGGAGAACATTGATAAAAGATCTAACACCAGCTTCATGACAAATAACCACACTGATGACTAGCACAGTACTAAAAACTAGTGCAGTAGTGGCACTTTTGTCTTAGGGCCAATCAATGGCTACCTAATTGGTCTTAGAGCCCACTCAATGAGAGGAAACTCAGGTTTGGTATTGTAATCATAGCCAAATACACATGGATGAAGAGGTTATAGATCTTAGAGTAATCATCAGAGCTCTCACATTCCTAGACTGATGTAACTTCCTATTAAGTGCACAACATGTATCTTTATATATACAGTCAATTACCCCAGTCACCATTCATCAAAGAATCTTTTAGTGCATCAGAACAAGACTACTACAGACTACCACAACTGGTCACACACAGAAATTGTCCATGAATTTCTTATGCCTAAGTGGCACACCTACAGTGCAACCTCTGCCTCCAAGGCTTATGTAACATGGAATGAAGGGTAAAGAGGACACTAGAGAATCTCTCAACTCTCATCAGTTAAGCTCTCTCATGCAACAGAGGGCCAGTAGTACAAAAGCTCACAAATGGCTAAAGAATGGAGATTAGGAATCTGCATAGTGAGCATCCCTGGATAGGACTCTTATATTAAGTTTCACTCACCTAAGGCTCAGGGGCCATTGCAGAAAAGGAGTGGAAAGATTGTAAGAGCCATGACTATATGGAAACAGAATTCTACAAGTTCCTGGGACCCTGCTCATATGAACCTACAGCAATGGCTTTGGTGTGCTCAAGAGAAAAACCCAGCATGGAACTGGAGAAATGAGTAATAGATCTAATCTTTGCTAAAAAAAATATTGACAACAAGGGGCTCCTCTTAGGCTGACTCGACCTCAGTGGATGAATCTGCACTGAAGAACATTTGGGGACACTAACTTGGCACAATAAACCCTAATATGGATGAAAGAATGTACAGATGGATTCCGGTGGGGAAGGAGGAGGTATAAAGATGATAAAGATTGATTGAGATATTCAGTATGAGATTACAATAATTCAATAAAATATGACAAAATCTAAACACACAGACACGCACACACACACACACACACACACACACACACACACACGCACATTAAAAAATTGCTTGTAACCACTATGAAAGAAGTTGAGTGGGTCCTCAGATATTTAAACAGAAGAATCAAGTGCTGATCACTTACATTCCTAAATGTAATTGTATTCAATGAATTGAAAAATCACTAATAGAAATGGGTGTATTCTTTCATGTAGGAATTTGTAATAGTTATTTTGAAGAAGTATATTTTGGAAAATGAATAGACAAACAAAAAGATGTGACACAGATATAATGCACCAATCTTCAGCCATAGAAATGAAGGTAGTTTGGATTCATGTTGAAAAAAATGAATTAACCTTGAAAATCTTATTGTAGTTGAAATAGTATAGACACGAATGGATAAAATCTATATGACCCCACTTGTATGAATTATCCAAAAATGTTGAATAATAGAGAAGAAAATAAATTATAGGTTGTCAAGAGCTGGAAAGAGGTAAGTATTGAGAGTTATTGATTGTGGATGTAATGCTTTTGTTTATAGTAATGAAAATGTGTGGAAATAATAGTAATATATAATGCTGTCAGTATAATTTATAATTTATGAATTGTTCACTTTAAAATTGTTAAATTTCAAATATGTTTACTATAATTATACATATAAGGGAAACATAGACATTCTTATTGAAAATGGACTACCCATTATTGCTCTACCATTTCTGAACCTCAACTAAAATGGGGAATAGGTTATTTAGAAAATCTAAATCCATTTGGTCAAAGAGAAGAAGGAACATATTCAAGAGAATTTTGAATACTGATTAGACTGATGAAAGGTTACTAGTTAAACAATTCACAGTGGGATCCATTGTCTTATGGAAAAACTAAATACAAACAAGAAGGAAGTAAAATTAGCCCACAGAACTACTGTAGTATTATAGTTTTCATGTGGTGACCCCTCTAAAGCTTTTGAGTTGAAGGCTGTGTCCACCAGAGGTTGAGCCTATTATTGAGGGGCAATTATTTTTAATTCGCCAGTGGGTTAATAAAATAGATTAATAAATGTCACTCATAAAGTGTCACTACAGAGGGTTGGTGGGAAGTAACAAGAGAACAGTTGGTGGAAATAGTATGCAAAGGCCCTAAAGCTTCACCTTGTCTCTTCTAGGCTGTCATTTTGTTTACTGCCGGCCATGAAGTAACCTTGCTGTTTTACCAACTCTGTGAAGTTCTGCCTCATCACAGTTTCACAGCAATGGACCAAACCAACCATGGACTGAAATCTCTAAAAGCTTGAGCTAAAATGAATCCTTCTTAAGTTCTCTCAGACATTCGGCCACAGCAACAGAAGGCTGACTAACACACTTGGTTTGAGTTGATAAGCTACAATTTCTCATGACCTCAGTATTTGGCAGACAGAAAATAATGAAGGGAGACTTTGAGAGCCTGTCTGAGCACATAATTGTGCACTGCTAGTGCCTGAGGTGTTACCTCGCCATATTCAGTTTGACTCCCAGAAATCAGAGGTTAACAATCTATATTTACTTATAGTTCTCTGGAATTTTTACAATGCATTTTCTTTGACATTGAAATTTGACAATTATTTCTTGTAAATCTGGGGCTTTTTCTTAGACTTTGAACTTTCAACATCAATTAGGTCAAGAATACACTAAGTAGGGAAGGCAAAAATACAAAAGCTGTGCAGAATTCTGAGTTCATAATTTGGGATAAACCAATGAATTGTCTCTCATTTTATTTGATTTTTATTATGCCTGTCCTCTTCAGATTCATTCTTTTTCTGGATCATTCCATAAACATTTCTAAACATTATCTTAGCTCCAATTTTATATACTTAGTTATAATACAAGGGTAATGCTTCTTAATAACTTCATATTTTCCATAGGGGTATTAATATTATTCATAAGTATAATGTGGGGATAAATATAATTTATAAGTGTAAATTGGGATATCATTAGGTCAAAATGTTCAATTAGGTGATGGAATTTCAAAGAAGAGAGAAGTGATTTTTTTTCAGGAAGTAGGGAAGACTTTATGCTATAGGTACCATCTGAGAGATAGTTTCAAAGAATGGAGGGACCAGATAGGTAAAGAAAGGAGAGCAAGAGAGAGAACCATAAAGAACTACCATGAGCATGGTTCTTCATGTTCATGACATAGTCTCAAATAATCAAATTTTAGCATCATAATTTGAGTTAACACCAAGTAATGCAGATACTGGTTTGTACACATTACCCTGTAGCATTAAAGCACAGTAGCAGTATAAGAATTCTACAATATTTTGAGCGTATGCTCAGATGGCAACATTTTGAAATGACCTACTATGCAGGTCCTCTTGTAATTCTGTCATTTCTTGCTACTTTGGTTTTCTATACCAAATAAAACCAGATACTTCCTCTGATATGTTATCCTAACTTGAAATTGAAATAAATATTGTGCATTAATTAATAATGATGTGCACTTTTTTAGAAAAGCTGATTTTTCTCTATCCAATATAGATAAAATATCCAATATCCAACAATTCTGGAGTACTATCAGCGTTAGGGAAGGAATGAGGCAGAAAGTCCCAAGGCAGGTTTGATAATAGGTCTATTCAGTATTACACAGAGGACTCATGGAATGGCATACTGAGAAATAACATTTTTAAAGAAAAGTCCTACCAAGTTACAAATGTAAGTCTTTTTTAGTAGATCAAATTAAACTTAATAGAGTCAAAGGATACCTTAGAAATTATCTTTGTTGAGGAAGACACATTAGAACTTTTACAACTTTCATTTAACAACTTCCACTCCTATGCCAAGGAAAGTCATGTCAGATTTATTTTAGACTTATTTGCTTTATTTTAATTTATAAAAATATTGTGTTTGATAATATATAACATTATATAATATATATAGAGAGAGATAAGAACATTATATAGTACATATTATATATATATATATATATATATATATATATATATATATATATATACAGAGAGAGGAGAGGCATTGGCCTCAATCTCACAGATATCTACATGCCTCTGCCTCTGCCTCCTGGGATTAAAAGTATGCACCAGCACCTTCCACTCCAAAATACATTTTAAATAGTTATTCTACAAAGAACCACTGAATGTTTTAAAGGGGAGGATGCCATACTCAGGTACATTTTGGATGACAATTCTTGTATTAGAACATATTGGATCTGGAAAGGGGAAAACTTATTGGGAGACTTATTTTCCTAGATTTAAAATAAAGTAAGTACTCACAAGGTGATGGTATGAGATTAGAAAGAAAAAAAAAGAAAGGAAAGGCAAAGGAAGCCCTCACAATATTTTAGCTTAACAGACCAAAGAGAACTATAGGTAAAAGTTCGTTCAGATATTTATAAACTTTTTTGATATAAAAGATGCCATCAATACAGATACTGTTTATAAACAGAAGTTTTTTTGGGAACATCTGAATTATATTCTAAGTGTCTTGTTAGACATCATTAAGCCACAGATTAGATTTGCATGTCTAATCTATGAAGGCAACAATAGGAGAATTTATATAGATGAGTAATTGAACTCTGGAAAGCAGCAAAAATATGTGAAGGAGAAAAGCGTTAGAGCCCAGAGTAGAAATGAATGCAGTCAGTCATGAAGGTGTCTACAGAGAAAGGTCACAAAGGTTTTATAAGATGTGATTGAATCTCTAATTGCAAATAAATATCAAGAACTTGCTGAACTGATTTCCAGGATCGTGCATCATTTCCCAGGTGTCCTTAGTGGCTAAGAAATGAGAATTTGGATAAGCACTTAGATGTAGTTCATCTTCAGGTCCAGAATACGACCAGTCACAGGACAGAGACAGAAAGGAATGCTTAAAGTGGAAGAAGGTGAAAGTCAAGTCATGATGAGATTTGCAGACAAAAAATGAGATAACTACTAAATGTAGAGGCTGTGGTCTGCAAGAAGTTGTTACAATCCTGGGTTTAGGTTGAACTACTCAGAGTGATGAGTTGATCTTGGGCTGACCACACTTCTGAGGATCTAGAGGCATGAGTGATGAAAAGGCCATGGAGGTAAATGGACAGAGCCCTAAGTCTGGTGTTTGTAGCTCATTGAGAACTTGAAATGTAACAGAGAATACAGGAAATGGTATCATAGTATGGGAGATGGGTGGGAGAGAAATCTAAAAATTAGAGGGGGAGATAGCAGAATTGAGACAAACGTTGAAGGATAGGTTTGCCATGGAGAGGTCATAGAACAGCGTTCTCTAGGAGTATGCCAATTCCTCTTTAAAGAATCCCGTCTTGTCTTCAAATTTGAGGTTGTTAAGATAACCTCAAACTAAGGTCTTTGTTGTATGCAGGCCCCAGGCCCCATTCCTGACCTCTTTTGAAACACTGGCATGACAACAGCAATGAAAATCATAGATGAAGTTTGTTCAAGCTAATTTCCTAATGCTGCTATGTAGGCATTATTGAAATCAAATAAATGTATGAAATTTTTATTAAAGATAAAAATCCTTATCCCTTTTTCACCAGCATCTATTTCAATGAGACTTGGTGTTTTAAACATTAACTTCCTACTAGTCCAGCAATCACAGGAATTAGAGAAACACAGAACAAAGCCATCATAGCTAAAGTTCCTTTGCCAAGCCTAGCCTGTAGATACATGAGTGAATCTAACGGAGAAAAGCCAAACGCAGTCTAGATTAGCTGATTCCCAGGTAATACTTTCACGAGTAAGCTATAATACCTGATTAGTGCTAATGCATTTTTAGTTTGCCTGATATCCAGTAACATCTAACAGACAGCATACAAGTTCATCAATGCATGTTAGAACATACATTATCATACATTATCAAGAAGAAACTACATTTATTTTATTTTATGTGTATGAGTGTTTGCCTGCATGTATGAAAGTGCACCTGTGTCATGCAGTACCCACAGGGGTCAAAAGAGTGTGTGAGATCCCATGGAACTAGAAGTATAAATGGTTGTTGGTTGCCATGAGCGCTTGGAATCAAACCCTGGTCCTCTGCAAGAACAGTCGTGCTCTTAACTGCTGAGTCATCTCTCTAGCCCCACAAATGACCATTTAGCTACTTTCTACTATAGATAGGCAAAATAGAACTCATTGCTGGGCACAATGGTGCCTACCTAAAGTCTCAGTACTTGGGAGACAAAGCAGGGCAGTCATGATTTCAAGGTCAACCTGAGTTACTTAGTGAAATGATATCTAAAAATAAATCAATTAAAAAGAGAAAAGGACAGAATTTACCACTTTCTCATATTTGTGTCCCATAATTTATCCCTAATCTAGTTTCTGTGGGAATCTATATTTCCTATAGCTTGAGGGATACTGGGTGCCCTCTCTTCTCATTCTTCCTATGGCAGAAATGATCAGTCGATGAGTATTCTTTTCAATTGCATCTAGTTTATGCAGGAGAAGCCTCTTAATTCTGCTGTTTCAAAAGCCACTTTTTTCTTCTACCCTACAATTTCAAACTCTTTCTGGCAATGCTAAACTGAGACAGCACCTCCTCCGTGAAGCCCTCTGTCGTTTATTCTGTCAGATGCACATTTATTTTTTTCACACAGATCTAATGCTTCATTGCTCAATTTTTTGAAATACCATAGAGAATTTATTTATTTTCTTATATCTCATACTGACCCTAAGCTTTGTGAAATTAGAGATCCTGTCTTGAGGTTTCTGAAAAAGCCTTAGCATTTATAACTGCACTTTGAATAACCCTATTAAATGTTAGAAGCAGAGAATACAGACTTTAAAGTATTACAACTGTTTCTTAGTCTCTGCTTTTGATAAGAAAAGCTTAAGACATTTCCTGATTGATATGCCAATGTGTGATTCTGCCCATGTTTGGATGCTTTCTAAATTGAATAGTCAATTTCTCTTCTGAAATCAGCCTGACAAGAATGTAAATGACAACTGTTCATTCCTAGCTGGAAGGAAAAGAAATACTGACACTAACACTTGCAGGTTGATCATTTCCTTCCACTTAGACCCAAGAAACTGAAAGAAATGATTTGTCCTCTCAGATTTCTGGAATTCAACCTCTTTTTCCCTAGGACTAGAGATTGTAGCAGCCTTGAAATCCAACAGTAAGTCTTATGAAATTGGTAAATCTATCTGCCCAGCTCAGATGGAATTCTTTATTCTTTTTGCACACTAACTCAGGCTATTTATATGAGTCAGAAATGGAAGAGAAAATTGAACACTCATAATTGTTAGTTTACAATGTCTCCTATATGAAAACTATGAAGATTGATTTAACATTAAAGAGAGGGGTACAAGAAACAGTCCCTCGAAGGGACAGTTTTATATACCTGAATTGACTTGAGTCATGAAAATAACACAAATTTTCTGCAAGAGGTATCTTTGTTATATAAAATCAAGACAGCTCTAAGAATCAGAGCACATTTGAGTCAAACAATAATAACAATAGCATACATATCCTCACTGACCATTCCAGGCCACTTGATAAAGCCTTCTCCTATGACTCTACTGAATTTCATTCCAATAATGGTACATATTTCTACTCTAAAATAATAAATACATAGTTAATTACATATATTTTTATGGAGAAAACTGAAGATGTTAACTGCAGTTAATTCACTTTATCTTATTAACTAGTTGTTATTTTAACAAATTATAATGTAAATATATAAGGGATTCAATAATCGTTCTCAGGATATTTTACCCCATATGGCAGTCAGAAATGTATTAAAATATATACCCCACTGCATTTATGTTTCTCTTGACATTTATTTTATTTTTTCCCTTTCATTGTCTAATTACTAGGTTTCCTACAATATTAAGAAAACTGGTGAAATGTTACATTTTTCCTAATTTTAACTGTATTATTCTCTAATGTGCCTTACACAAATGATAGATTCTAAAATTGATTTGGATTGGAATACTCATCTTGAGCCTGTCTACTCTATACATTTCAGTATAAAGTCTTGATTACCTTGGGTATTTTCAATTTAATACAGCAAAATTTTTACACCAGGGATTGTATATCTTTGCAAATATTAAGTAATCTAATACTTTGTTTACACATGGAGAGGAACAATTGGGAGACATAAAAGGCAGGCAGAAATATTTGATGAAGGATTGGAACAGTGGAGCTTTCATATAACAATGTGAAAACAAACTATAATTTTTTGAATGCCCAGAAGAGATTCCCATATTATTTATTTATTAATAAATGTATTTATTTATGAACAGCAGTATAGCATACATATTAAACAGCACTATAATAGACCTTCTTGACACAGTTTTAAACAAAAGATAAAAGGGGAAGTTTTCATTTTACAAAACAAGCATAACAAAAAAAAATCATTTTTCTTAGCGGGTTCATATAAAATAAGCCTTCCATGGCCAACTATGTCCAATTCCCACTTCATTGATGGAAACAAAAAAAGGAACCCACACTCTCACAATCACTACACAAAGGTGGCAACACTTACTGGACTCTTATCATAGAGTGCACTTATGGTTTCTGCTATTTCAATAGACAGAAAGTTGAATGCACATATATACACTATAAAAAGGGCAAATCTTTGCTCTGTTTCTCTTCAATCTTTCCATTTTATAATGGGAAACTATTATAAGCTGAATGATTTTTATAAGATCTTTGAATCCAAAGAAATAATTTTTTCCTTAAAAAAATCTCTGTGACACTTCTATGTTTGCATGTGATTTTATGCATAAATGTGTGTGCAGGTACAGAACACATATGTGTGTGTGTGTGTGTGTGTGTGTGTGTGTGTGTGTGCTCATAGACAACAACCATGCTCCTCGGGCACTGTTTACCTCTATTTATTTATTTATTATATTTTTCATTCATTCATTAATTCATTCATTTAATTTTGAGACTGTATCTCTCACTGGCCTGAATTCACCAAACAGGCAAATAGGCCAGGTTGGTCAATAAGCCCCAGCCATCTACCTATTTTCTCCCTAGAACAGGGATTACAAGTATATACAACCTCAGATTTCACACATGGTGCCAGGATTTACCTAAGTTTCTCATGCTTACAAGGTACTAACTGAGTAGTAACACCAACCCATCTGTAGCAGAATTTCTTGTTCCTTTCAGATTATTAATCAAAGCTGTTGCCTACTTCTTGAATCTAAGGTCCCAGCTTAGGCAAGTATTTAGTATGTGGAGAACAGTAACAAGATTGCAATTGTCTCTTGAATAACCAAAACAGGGCTCGTTTTTCATGGCTGATACACTTCTTTGAAGAGTTGGGACAAGGCCAACCCAGCATTTCCTAGATCAATGGACAAAAACTATTCACCTGAGGCTCCTAAAACATCTGGGGACAGATGACTGATCCTCTGTCAACAATGTGCACTGTCTTCTGTAGAGGGGTGAAAGTATGGTTGTGTGCAGTATAACAAACCAGTCAGGAAGAGGGCAGCTGCACTGCCCACTCACTGCTTTGAGGAGGAACCCCTCTTATCCTGATGTGACTTTCTCAATTTTATTTCTTCCACAGTATTTGTTATTTTAAAATTATTCCTAAAATCTTATTTCAATTCATTTCCATTTTTCTATTCATTGAAATTTTCTATTTTTGGTCATCTTATTTATTGATTTGCAGAATTTTCCTATTGTAAATGAGCCACTTTTTTTCCAGTCAAGAACAACTTATACATGGATAGTCTGAGAAAGGATTGATTTGAGGTTATTTCTTAAAATGATTACATATTAGACATTTAAAAGGTATAGGTGGGGGCTAGAAAGATGGGTCGATGGTTAAGAGCACTGGCTGCTCTTACAGAGTATATAGGTTCAGTTCCCAGCTCACATGGCAGCTAACAATCTTCTGCGACTCCAGTTCCATGAGATCCAACACCTTCTGGTTTCTGTGGGCACTGTATGACCTGGGTACACTCACATACATGCAGGCATAATGCTCATACATATAAAATAAAAGTAAAAATGTTTTGAAGATATGGGTTTAACAGGACGTTAGGAAAATGAGAGACTTGGTTTTCTTTCTGCATAGAACAAAACAACAAAATTGTTAAAAATGGTATGAATTTAATATGAAATAATACTAAAATGAAAATGTCATATATAGACACATATGCTATTTGTTTTTCTATACATCTAGGTATAGTCTAATACAGCAAAGAGAAAGGCCAGCTGCATCCAGGTAATGAAAAGGGCTGTGGGTGATGAAAACTATGTGAGATTTTCCCTCTGCAGTGTCTATTGAGGAGGACCTGGTACTGACCCTGATAGGAGAGCACATCACTGTGCAGTAGGTGTTCTGCAGTCAGAGCAGCTGAAGACAATGCACAGCTCCTAAGCTTGACCCGCCTCTTCTGGAAGAAGTTCCTTGGGGTTTTTGCCTCATTGTGATAGCAAAATAAAACCTGACAAGAATGAGGGGTTCATGGAAATGGATTTTTAGACCAACTTACTATGCCTTATTCTAAAGCTCTCCTACTCTTCCCTCATACACACGAACAGTGACTAAGAATAAATCTCTCCAGGCTTTTTCATTTAAAATCTTTATGACTCAAGAAGTTAATTAACTTGTCATAATATTCCTACCTGTAAAATCAGATGGCCATGTCTACAGCCCTGAGTGCAGCTAAGGTTGAATGAGATGAAGCCTATAAAAAGCAGCACCAAATGCCAATCACGTGGAGGTCCTGCCGGAGGGATGTGGCAAAACACACTTGTTAACAGTGGTAAGAAGAAGAAGAAAATTAAAAGGAGAGAAAGAAGCAACTATGCAGAAACAAAATCAAGGCATATTTTAAAATTCTGGTCAGGCAGTTGTTAGCAGAGAATGTTGGAGGTGGAAGTAGGTCAGTGAGATTACATCAAATTTGCAAATTGTTTTGCATGGGATTTGCCTCCTATATGTTTGCAGAAACTGAGAGATGGGGCCCTTTGCCTGGCTATCTGCCCCCTCTCCCTCCTTCCTCTTTCCCTCTCTGTCTCCCACCCTTCTTCTCTCCCTCTTTTCATTCATCTTTCTTTTTGCTGTTTATTTTATGTGTATGAGTGCTGTGCCTGCCTGTGTATAAGTGCTCTCATGTCATACAGTATCTACAGAGAACAGAAGACAGTGTCAGATCCCCTGGAATTGGAGCTACAGACGGTTGTTAGCCACCATGTAGGTGCTGGGATTGGAACACAAGTCTCCTATAAGAGTCACCATTGCTCTTAATGGCTTAACCATCTCTCCATCCCTCTTATCTCTTTATTTTTATTACAGTATGAACACATGTCCTAAGAAATGGCATCATAAGTACTCAGCATATATTGTTCGTACCTCCACAGTACTGTACAGCTCATCTCACAGTTGCTCATCTGGCTTGAACTGTACGTCCTTTGAACAACACCTCTCTTTTTTCACTCCCACCAGGTCCTGCCAACCACCATTCTACATTCTATGTTTGTGAATTTGATGGATTTAGATGCCTAAAATGAATGGAATTATACAATTTGGTCCTTCGGTGACTTTAATTAAAAATCAGGAGCTATAATTTACCTTCTAGATTGCTCTGAAAGACTTATGTATGAAAAGTTTTGTGTGGGATTTCAGTGTTCTACCATCAGAAGCACCACAGGTAAGAAAATATAAAATGGGTAAGGTAAATCATGAGGTCATCAAAATGTAGCCCAATGTAAGAAAAGACTTGCAGCACCCAGTACAGTGTCCAGTGTGGCTAGCATGTAAACATTACTAAATGCCATTATAGAGAATAACATTGGCCTTATTTCATCTTGACCGCCTTCAGTGACTGAAGTCTATTACATACAGAGGTCCCAAAAAGAGCCCTAGACTATTAATGAATTTATAGAGGCAGGTGTTAAAGTGAACATCTGTAGAAAGCAAATGCTACAGAAAAACAAAAACTAATTCTATTATTTTAAGTATCAGTTTTTAATTATAAGGCCAACAGAAGAAAGCCAATTAACTAATTTAATGTGTTTTTATTGTAATAGACTATAGAACAACTATAGTAATATGTAACTGTTCCTACAAATGAAAGAGTACAAATATGAAAGACACAGAATAAGATTATGATATTTATCTTTATGGAAACAAATCTTAAGGCAGACTATAGTTTGAATGTTGAAAAGAATATGTAATTTCCTTGAGGTTATATGATTCATGAAGACATTTTTGGAATTAGCGTCTTTACCTGCCATTGCTACATGGGTCTGCATAGGGCAGAAGAGCATTTGCAACCTTTTCTTCACTAATCTCAAGGATGAGTACTGAACCAAATGATTGGGGAAATGGGCATTGGTCCACCTGTCAGGAATAGCTAATCTGACAAGTTTTCTTAAGAATCTAGTGTTTAATCTTTTCCCTCCTTTTCTCTACTCTAGATAATTACAAGGCAGCAATTGTTGGCAATTTATGTAGAAGCAAATATTATGTAGATCCAAATGTTCCTATTGGTGGGAACATATCAGGTTATAGACCAAATAAGATGCATCACTCAAATTGCTCTGAAGTAATATATCATACCTTATGGTTTATAGAGCTACTTGTACTGTTTCTTCAGTTATTATTTGTGTTATAAGGTTCAAGACATTTCTTTGTGATGCCATAGCATTACATTATTTAATACATGAGTTTAAAGATTAAAAAACACAGGAGTGTGATTTGGGTGACCAAATATAGAGAGACTGATACTTTTATAAATGACAATCACATGAGTCTTACGTTTTAATGAACATGATAATTTTGAGCTCAGTAGACCACAGCAGGTATTTGAGGCCATTGTGTGTATAGGGAAGCTATTTTTTAATTTCCTTATGTTTAGTAATTGCCAGCTACAAAGTCAATATTGTTTATATTGCTGCAGTTTGACATTAAATAAATGTATCTATTTAAATTTTTATGGTAACAAAGTGGAGTTGGATAATAAATCTTTTCAGGCGTTTTACAAGCAGAAGGGTATTTGCTCTCTTCAGTGATTTTTTTCAGCCAGGTCTGCATGCCAAGATTGTCAAAGACAAGGCAGTGAGCTATGTCCTGCTGCTGTGTGAAATATTACTGAGGTCTTGCTTTAAGTTGTCTATACTCTGCCTAGGAAGGATGTTGTCAGATTCTTAAAGTTGTTTATTTATTTTTTCTCTTCAGAATAAAAAGAGCCCAGGAAAGGAACTTCTGCATTAATGACTTGTTATTAGGCTGTTAAAAGCCAGTCTTTCCTTCTTTTCATTAGTATGTGACTTTCTCAAGCTAGACTTTAAGTATCTAAGTACATACAAGATGGACCTTCACCTAATTACTTAATTGCTGACTACATATACCCTGAGTTTGTCAGTGTTATTTATTGACTTAAGCATTCTGAGGGAGATTAAATTTTTAAAAATGAATAGATCAGAAGGTATGATTAGCCCCTTCTGTTTTCCCCCCAAAATGTAAGAATGTCTTTAAGAAAGTGGCGGGACTTTTGGGCAAATACTTAAAAGATAATATACCTACAGTAATACCTGTTGATTTGTGTTCTTTGCTGTCCTTTTCATAACAGCCAGATATTTGAAACAAACTAATTTATCATCAACTTATGAATGGATAATGAATGTGTGGTACATAGACACAACAGAATATTATTTAGCTCCTTGAGAAACAAAATTATGAAAATGTCAGGTATCTGGATGAAACTAGAAGCAATCATCCTGAGAGTGGTCACCAAGACTCAGAAAGACAAATGTCACATATTTTCATTCATAACTGGATATTATCTTTGACATCTCAAACATGCATTTTTCAATTTGGATGTTTAGAGAGATCAAGAAACTAATAAACAGCCGTGGGTGGGTGAGGCTTCCTAGGAGAGGTGTTAAAATGCAGATATGAAGGAGGAAAGGGAAAAATTAGCCTAGGAAGGTTCAAATGGGATGGGTAATAGGAGGACAGGATAGAAGAAGGAGAACAGGCTAGAATTAGTAACACCAAATGCCTTTAGAAAATCTATATGGCAACGTACCTTTATAGAATCTTCTTAAATTATATAAATATACATCATTTAAAAGAGTGATTAAAATCTTATAACAGGGTGAGACTGCCATTTCTAGATATCACAGGGTAATAATTAAAAAAAAAACTCACTGCAGGGAACGGACTCCTGCTTTAGAAGCTATTGACCCATATATCTTCCAACAATGCTGGTCATTGTACCTGCTCTTCATTACCCACTAGAACTGGATGGTAATACCCTACTGCTGAATACACTACATATATGGGCTCTAGAATAAACAAGGAGAAATTAAACCAGTGTTAACTTCAGAGCTTCATCTCTACTGGCTAATATTCATAGTACTGGAAGTTGTTATGTAAGCTACCAGAAGGGAAAAATAATCATCATCCTCACCCCGTGGTGAATCCTCTGAACTACACTAGCAACTGGCCTGGCAAGAAATGCTCACCAGAAAAATAGTGGTACAAATATTATGAGAGTAACCAACCACTCTTATTTGTGCTTAATGTCTGCATCCCAGGATGCATTGACATTGATATCAGGCTTGGGAATCTGAGGCTAGACAGATCACAGGGCAGGGTGAAGACCTAATACTATATTTCAACTAAATATAGCAGGAGTATTAAACTGACTCTGAATGACTTATTGTTATACTTATAGATTAATGCATCTTTCAGTTCTCACTAGAGAAGTTTGCTTATGCAAAAGATGATGATTAACCCAGAAATTTACAACTAGCCAATATGCATAAAACAAGAGACTGTAACCTCCTATCCCTGAATAGGCCACTGTGGTGGTTTGAATGAGAATGTCCTTCATAGGCTCTAAATATTTGAACATTTTGTCCCCAGTTGGTGGAAATGTTTTGGGAGGTCTTAGAAGGTGTGGCCATGCTGGAGGAAGCAGGTCACTGGGGACAGGCTTAGAGAGTTCTTACGCCTTGCTTGATCTCCACTTGCTCTCTGTGCCTGCTTGATGATGTGAGTGCTTAGCTTCTATGACTACTCTAGCCACCTTTGCCTCCATGCCTTCCTGTCATTCTGGAACTGTAAGCTTAATAAATTCTTCCCTTTATAAGTTCTCTTGGTCAGTGTGTTTCTATCATAGCAACAGAAAAGTGACAAATACAGACACCTATATCAAACTTCTGCTCCCGAGGCTCAGGGATCCTTGCGGAAAAGTGAATGGAAAGATTGTAAGAGCCACTGGTAGTAGATGACAACAAAGAAACAGAGTTTTCTTGACAGTTGTTTAGTTATTTATGAACTCACAGTGACAATGACAGCATGTGCAAGTCCCATGCAAATGCAAACCAGAAAAACATCAGAGCATAGACGTGAAGAAGTGGGTAAGAAGCTCCAATCCCACTCAAGAAAATTGTGGCAATAAATGGCTTCTGGGAGGGAAAAGATATATTGAAGCATGGAACTCTTGAGAGAGAAAGAGAGAGGGAAAAAGAGAGAGAAGATAGAAAACATTAAATTGGGTGAGTGTCAATAGGAGAAGGTGAGGATAAGGGAAAGGATTCAATTATCTATTATATTGTATCAAAATCACAGTAATTCAATAAAATGTTAAAATTATATGATAGGATCTGAAACAAAAGAAAGTGGCAGGAGTGAAAGCTGGCTCCTGAATTTAGCTCTTTAGCTAAATAATGAAGATTAGCAATTAAAGGAACAAATAAGAGCAAGACAGAGAAAAGAAAAAAAAACTGAGTTAAAGTCACAGGGCCATAAACAAATCCAGTAACATTCAAGGCATGCTGTATTACTTAGCTTATTCAGTTAATATTCTCAGCTTCCAGTGGAGCAAACTTTAAAGAGACAGATCACCAACCTCTGGAGCAATGTAAAATGTATCAGGACAAAAGTACAAAAACGGATCCTCCTTGTTCATCTCTAGCCTTATATAACCATGGCAGTTTATTTCTCTATCTCAGTATAAGCCAATAGAGAAATTTTGTAACCTCTTTTAATTTGCTGTGAGTGAGCTTTAATCAATAAGATACTCACATTGATTAAGAATATTTATATTCCAGTAGATAGCTGTGAAAATGATATGAAGGAGCCCTTCCTGGAATCAGAATTTCCTTGGGTTTAGGTGTCCATTAAAACCTCCTCACTGAGGACTGGAGAGATGATACAGTGGTTAAGAATGCTTGCTGCCCTTGCAGAGGACCTAGGTCTGGTTTCAAGCATCTAGACAGAGTCTCACAACCACCTATAACTCTGACACACTTTCCTAGCCTCTGACGTTTCCTACAAACATAGGATGCACATAAATTCATGCAGGTACATTCACATGTACATAAAAGCAATACATTAAAAAAAGATTTCAAAAAGTCCTCCTCAACCCCACCTCCAAAACAAAAGAATGAATAAAACGGAAAAAAAAGCACATTAGCTACAGTGAAATATCTAATCAGCCTCCTTCAATTTTTACACATTCTAGCAATGCTTGTATATTAAATTGTCACCATTCCATTCTACCTCAAACTTTCAGGACTTTAGAAGAAAGGGGAACCTGCCACCATTTTGTTCTTGTTCTTTTAACTTTTCAGAACAGTGAGAAAATGAGCTGCTGTTTAAGTTTGGCCTGTGGTACCCTGATGTAGCAACCCCAGCATCCAACTCTTTTCATCTTGCTGTTTATGAAAATGCAAATATGAATGTCAGAAACATTGTTCAAACTCAATTTTTTTGCAAATATTTCTGGCCTCTCTTCTAAATTGAAGAACTTGGAAAAGTATAAACTGTTTTTAATTCAGTGGCCCCAATTTGGCTGATTTGCACTTTGATCGAGTTTCAGTGATAATTAAAATAAACTTGGGAACTTAGAATTTGCACACTAACTTTGAAAATTTTCTTTCATCTATGTCTTTTTAGAATTTTCAGTTAAAGTACTTTGACAGGATTTTGTTCATATTTGTGCAGTGCTTGTGGAGACCAGAAGAGAACACTGGATCCCCTGGAAATGGAGTTGCAGATGGTCGTTTGCTGCCATGCGAGTGCTAGGAACTGAACCTGGGTCCTCTGCAAGAACAGCCAGTGTTCTTAACCCCTAGGCCATCTCCGTAGCCAGTTGTTCATTTTTCTGAATGTCCTTGAATACATAGCTTGGGGGTGGGTTGGAAAGAATTAATATTTGATTTAAAAATTCAGCACCTTGACAAGTATATAATTTAAAGCTGATGAATCTTGTTCAGTTAGCATTTTCATTACTATAAAGCTTTTTCTATTAATAACAATTTTCTTCTAATCTAATTTCCTCTTTTGAATTTTCAGCTTCCACTTAGTGTATAGATTATCCATCTCTTTGCCATCTTGCTTTTTCCACCACAGTGTACTTTTAAGAATTTTATCCTTCTTATATTTGAAGGTTGAGGAAAATGATTTCACACGACAATTCTTAGCTAACTTAATAAACATCCCACTAAAAATATATGTATCTGTATATTTTAGAAATGCAGTATTATCAGATTTCTGCAATTATATTTTTCATAAGTTTATTCCTCTTCTGGCTAAGATTTTGATATTTATAGCTAAAGATTTAATTTATTTATGCTTACTTGTTCCCCTGGAATAATAAGATATGTGTATACTTAACATACAGAAAAAACACACATGGTATAGTTTTTATTTAATTTCAAAAACAGCTATAATTTGGGTGTTTTTCAATATAAAGAGCCAATTTTTTGATGATAAGCAGTCTCTGAGTTAATTATTGACTCATTGATATTTCAATCAATATTGGAATAAAGCATACATTCTAAAATAATATACATACATATATAAAGCCATATACTCAAGACTGGACTGTAAAAAATTGACAGAATTTGCTTTTTTACCTTAAAAATAGTGATACTTTCTAATGGTTCAAATTTAATTGAAAATATTATATATTAAAAATATTTGACTGTTGTAAGATGGTTCAAGATATCTGGTCCTAACGAAGCCAACCATTTCTCCACTGAAAAGGAGTAATGAAGATCTTCTAAAACTAAACTTCTAGAAAAAAAAAAAGCCCTGTAACTTAGTGACATACTTCAATTGTAGAATGTACTTTAGAAAAAGCTGTGATAATTACAAGGAAAACAATAAAATTAATATGTAAAAATATGAAGCTGTGTTTAAGTTTCTTGAGAGTGTGCTATTTACTTGTTATCACATATAAGCCTCTGGCTATTAGACTCTTTCTGGCTTCTCATATGAACTCATAGTGACGGTGACATGCTCAAGTCAGGCAGAATTTCTATAGAGAGGCAGAAGGATGTAAGAAACCCCAACACTACCTGAGGAACTATTGGCAAATGAGACTGACTCTTCTCCTCCCAGCAACCATCATTTCTTAACCATGCTCCATGATGGACCCACACCAATGGGCATTTGAGGACACAAAATTTTTTCAATTAAAAAATTTCATGATAGTATGCTTTTAGGAGTTGCTTTTAAAATTTCAGTTTGTGAGAACAATTGCTTATAAGTTTTCTCCTAAACTGAGCTAATGGTAAATGGAAGGCAAAATTTCATCACTGTGTTCACTGGCAACTTTCAAACCTTGCAACTTCTCAAAAAAAAAAAAAAAGATGAAAATGTCAAAGCACAAAAACATCATCTCATCTTTCCCTGAGTAGTGTACGTATCTGAGGTTCTGAATAACTACAGTATGATAGTAATTCCAAAGGTCTGTGTGACAAACATTCAGCCAATTGGCTGATCTAAGCGAGTTTAGTTTTGATTCAAATAGATAAGGAAAAAAGAGAAATAATTTTCTTTCCTTTAAGTGATTCATCTTCAAATGGTGGTGATATGTATGAGCCTTTGTAGCTAGAATGAGATAGATATTAAGGTATCTATCAGTAAACCCTCTCTCCCTTTCTTTTCCATGGCAGTTTTCATCCTGTATCTGGCTTTTTAAGTGGTCATGCTTATGTGTTCTTCTGAACTGCAGTAAGGAGTCCAGTGCTTGCTTCTGAAATTACAGAAAAAATAGGAAATTGGAAAGTAAGTACAAAATGGAATAAAAAAACATGGAAGAAGATGAGGATAAGGAGCAGAGACTAAATAGTACAAAAAGAGAAAAAATATCCTTCTCAGCTGGTGGTGTTCAGAAACCATCCTTGTAATTTTGAAAATCAGTACAAATGTATACAGATGAAAAGGCTTTAGTCTGTGCAAAATGAATGCTGTGAATATCAAAGACAATTTTGTTACCACATTAAATGGAACATTTTGGAGCTCTTGTGTGAATAATGTCTCAGAGTAAATCATTCAAAATAGTCATTTTCAGAACTGATGGAGAAAAGAAAAAGAGTGTGTTAAAATGTGCAACGTGAAACCTCACAAATGTTAGGTGAGCTACATGGAGTCTGACAGCTGAATTACAGAGTAAGAATGCAGAGCATAGAACCACTCAGCTTCTGGCCACATACAAGCACCTCATGAAGGCATCTAGCTAGATCAGTCTAGAATTTTGTTTTCTTTCTCTAGAGGAATGCTCTGTGCAGGCTTGTTCTTAAGCCCTCTCCAGGCCTCAGAATACCTCTCCTGTAAAAGGTATATCCTCCCTACAAAAATGTGACTGACCTGCAAACAAGCTTTTGTACTTTATTCCTATATCTAAAAGTTTTTCCTTCCTTTCTAGAAGGAGGAACTAGAAAAACATTTTTCTATGGTGTTCACATTAGAATATTTCCTCCAGTTGCATATCTGTGTGTCTCTAAATAGAGATTCAAGGGAGACTTGTGAGAAGAGTGTGTAAACCCAACATATTTGAGACATTGTTTATTCGGATATAAAGGGATTAAACATGAAATATGTGGAAAGGCTTTGTTTTGTTTATATCACTGTCACTGCTGGAACACTAAAAACTAAATACAGCCATCATAGAATTAAGTTAAATGACTACAATTAGATTTACATGATTGTATATCCAAGAGAATGTCTATAAAATATGTGCAACAATTTTGAATGATTACTGCTATTGGTACTAGTTCTAGTTAATTGAAATTTTATTGTATTGCTATAGGCAAATTTGAAAAGTAGTAAATCTTAATGAACTGAATCTGAATCCACTTGGCATTCAGCGAACCCTCAGTTATATACTCTTTCATAAACAAAGGTTAAAAAATTAAAGTAAATCTCTGATAGTATTTTATTTTAAGATCAGGTAAGTTGCATATAAACTGTTACATTATCTAGTCTCCATAGATATTTATGTGTATGTGCAGAGGAAGAAAAGTTAATTATGTCTGTATGAATGAGTTTGCTCTTTAAAACTTCTTTAGTGTGTTTAGGTTATATTTAACATACTATTTTTATGGACAGCAGATAAACAGACTGTATAGACTGGGTTCTGGACACATGCATTTATCCTTTGTTTCTGAAGCCTAGACAATAAAAGTAAATGTTCCCCCTAACCTAAAATTATATCATCTTTTGAATGTCTGATCAATTGAGTGCTTAATACATACTAGACAACCAATACAAATATTATATTTAGTGCATATAACAATCACATGAGGTAGGATTCTATTATTAAGCATATTTTATAAGTGCAAGGTCTATAGAATTTAATACATCTACCTAGAAACACAGCTAAAAATTAATGAAACTATGGCAGAAATCCTAATAGCGTTTTTCTTTCTTTCAAGTAGTCTGTGCTTTCTCTGTTCAGGGAAGTAATGTGGAAAAAAGAGAGACAAATCGTACACTACAAAAAATACGAAGAATGTGTTCAGGGGACCACAGTGAGAGACACCAGGCTAAGAATTAATAGGTGAGCAAAGCATCTTGAGGCACATTGCTTTCCTGCAGATTCACACTTTCATAATATCAATGGAATCTGCTTTTGTAGCATGAGGCCCTTCATGCAGATAAAGCCATGGCCATGGACAGAGTCTTCCCAGACTTTTCAATTGCCAAAGACCTCAGGTCCTAAAAGTAAAATATCACAAGGCTGATGATACTCAATATGTTTTCTAAATGTGCCTTTGCAATCATGTCATCTGACTTTAGTACCTGTGTTCAATGTCATTTTGTTTCATATTCTTTATCCCAGTTTATGTTCTTTCCTTGCCTTCACTGATTCTAACACCATAGTTATTGTAAAATATTTTTACATACCTGTAAGATAGAAGAAATTCTACCTAAGAACTGAGAAATATATTACTGTCTTATCATTTAGAATCTTTGCTTTGTAGTTACAGGAAAAGAAACTAATTTAGAGAAAATCTTAATCATATACTGCTTTTGTAGAAACCTAAGAAAAGGAAAACATTATCCTGTGAATAATGTAATCCCAAAACCTTTTCCACGTTTTTAATTTGAATTGTTTGAATCACTTTTTATCTCAGTCAATGCTGACTTGATTTTCTATACAGAATCATCTTTGGCACTATAAAGAACACCTAAGATTTAGTAGTTTTTAAAAGGCGCTCACTTAACTATTGCCTGGTTGTTTTTGAAAAGCAGAAAATACAAGATATATTCTAAATTTAAAGATACTAAAATCTGGGGTAAAATGAAAATCTTGAAGTTTATGAAATACTACATAAAACATTGATTATAACAGGTACATATGATTTGTAAAGCTGTTCCGTCTCTACATATGTTCAACCAGCTGTCTATGAGTTGAGGAGAGACATAGCAAAGCCATTTCATCAACCCAGAGGAGCACTGAATAATACAGAGCAGTGTTGAGTGAATAGTTCATATATAAGTGAGCTTAAGGTTTACCGGACAGTTGAGCATCGTCTCATACTCACTTAATTGAGTCAGTAGTTATTTCACAGAGGAGATAGTAAATGGAGAAAACACTGATACATCCTGGCCATATATTTTACTCTTTCCCTTTATAATAAACAATGCCTTGGGTTTCTCATAAACATTGCAATTTATGGGAAAGATAGAATTTTAATATTCAAAAACAAAGATGGTATCTTAATGAAATTCTTCAGTGTATGGAGCTCATGGATATCGGTATGTGTGGGCTTGGATTAAGTTACGTACAGTGTCATGTTCTACCCATTTAGGTGGACTAAGACTACAATTTAAAAGTAATGAAAACCATGGCACCAAATAATTTTATAAAGCTGAGCTAAGGATGTGGGGAGATGTTTCCATCCAAAATCATTAGGAATATGAAAAGGTGTTCAAAATAACAAGTATTATTGGGAATCAGAAAATGTCCAAACACTTGAACCATGTTGAGTTAATTAAAAATGATTCCACCCCTGTGAAAGACATTATGGAGTTTCCTTGGATGTTAAACATAGAGCTAAAGTATTGTCCACAATCCCACTTCTAAGTATAGTCTGAATCCAAATGAATTACAACCACGATTCAGAAGAGATCTGATCACTTTCAGTTTACCAGTAACAATATTTAATACAACCAAAATGTAGAAACAACATAATGTCCATTTAGAGATAAATCAAGAAAATGTTGTAAACATGTACTAAGTCTTATAAAATCTTATGAAAAGGGGGCAGTCCAACCATATGAACAATATGTCTTTGTAAAGCTGGAACCTTGAAAATATTATGCTAAGAAAAATATGTCAGTCATAGAAAGTCATAGAAAGATAAGTACTTCCTGATCATACATAGGAAGGAACTAAAGTAGTCAAAATTGTAGAATCAAAGAAAAAAATGCTAGTTACCAGAGGTTGTGGGAGAGGAGGAAATGGTGAATTTCTAATTATCAAATATAAAGGTACAGTTACCTACCCAATATGGGTAAATTCTAGAGAAGCTGCCTTACAGTATTGCCTCTACAATTCATGATGTGTATTGTGTATTGAGCACAAGTTAAAAGGGTAAAGCTCACAAAGTATTCTTAGCACAATGAAAAGCAAGATTAAATAAAATCATAAATATGAGACACTTTTAAGCTTATTAACGCAAAACCTTTATATATCTGTAGATGAAGAACCTATTTGATTGCATTTAAAATAGCCCACTTAGTTCATTAGATATAAGGGTTATAAACACTGTTTCTCAAGTACAGACAGAAACATCTGTGTGATTTTCATTTGAGACTTATTGATTATCATATCTTCTGAGACTATACAGCTGTGTTCGGTCATAATCCTCAGGCTATCTGTTAACATTTGTTTGTGTAAACAGGATTTGATTCCAAGAAGAATCTAGGTCCATATGCTGACTTTCTAAAGTAAGAAAAATGAAAACACAGACACTGCCAAGACTATGTGACACTCACAAGGATCCTGCTTCATTGAACAATGTGTTTTGAAAAGAATTATCTGGCTTGTAGAGTATGAAAATTATAGCATGAATAATTGCAGGGCCAGAGCCCAGGGACCCTTCATCTTTAAAAGAAAGATAAAATGGAAAGCGTAGTAAATATGGCTCAAGTGGCTCATAGTAGACGGTGATATTTGCCCTCATTTTGGATGCCTTGAAGCAGAGCTTAATTTGGAAGCAGATTTCGGTGCAGACTTGCTGCACATTTCCAGTGGTCATTACCACCATGGATGAAATGGCCACATCATGGAATTGTGTGAATTTCTAGTTCTTTGACATTTTTGAATCCTAAGTCAGACAGAAATTATTTATATGATGTCAAAATGACTCAATGATTATATGGTGAATTAATTCTGAAATTTATAAGATCTCTATCAACTCAGAGTTGTTATGATACTCAGAAGACAAGAAGGCCAGTGATCTATGCAATGTAAATATAACATATTAACTCAGAAACTAGAAATAAATGGTAAGTTCGCATGTTCGGAGGACTTCCTAAAGTGGCATTTCTGAGAAATTGTTTTGCTGTTGTTGTTATCCGCTTGTTGCTTTATCATCCCTATTCTCTTCCATATTTCTGTTTGAATACCTAATCGTTTTCCAAGGCTGATCTTGGTGGATTTTTCTCTAACACTGCGTATTCTTCACCAGCACCAGTATATGGTTCTCATCTGTATTCCCATATCTTTGCAATAAGGTAGTAGATTCGCTATATTACTTTTGAAACATTTTTCTCTAATTCCTGTTAAGGTGTAAATTCTTCAACAGAGTGTTCATTGACTCAATCACTGATTTAATTTGACATATGTTAGATAAGACATGAACTGGAGAAGAAAACGTCCATATTCTTTTGTACAACCCTATGTATTCCAGAGTTTTAATGAAGAATAGTTCTGCATAGCGAACATCATAGTATTCAGAGATAAAAATCCTTCCAGAGAGATGCAGCCTCATCCCTCCACACTTCCTGATTTTCTACTCTGCACATATGCACGTACACATAACTGTGCATACATGAGCATCTATGCGAAAGCTAGTGAGAAGCAAAAACATTATTTTGTTATTGGTACAAGTAATTTCAATTTTTAAATATTTATATTTCTTGTTTTTTGTGCACTTTATACAAAACATCTTAATCATCTTTAAGCCCCTCCAACACTGCACCCTCATATACCCCTACCCCAGATTTCTGTCATATAAGTTAAGGCCTATCGAGTCAAGTTACTGTACCTGGATATCCCTCAGGGCAAGTTCATCCACTGGGGTCTAGTCAGCCTCGCTAAAGTCACATCCTTAAAGAAGATCAACTCTTCCCTCACCCAGCAGTGATCAGTTGCCAAAAGTTCCTTGGCTAAGGTTGGCGTCTGCTGCCCATTTCCAAGTTCTATCTGATTGAGTTCGCATAGGTCTTGTGAATGCTGACACCAACTTTTTCCCTCTGCCTTGTTTCCAGACATTATCTGACTCTTTCAGATTGTATTCTTTAAAGCAATGAATCAGTTTCCATTTGCTTTTTCCTGCTTTTTCTCTTTGGCTCCTAGATATTCTAAGACTTACTATGACCATGTGGTTTCTTTCACTTATACAAGGAAATGATAACATTAATTTAAATTTGCCAGTAAGAACTATTTCTTTGTAGCATGTATCAAGTTTAGGAGAAAGATAAAAAAAATTAAGCAAATTAAGACTGTATCAATTCTGTTTCTACGAGTGGAAGAGTCAACACCAACTTTCCTGATCAGTTACTACCTGCTAATGACCATGGTAGTTGCTCCAGATATAACTAGTGATTTGGGTTTCAGTAAGAAAGTGGGTATTTGTTGTTGCTTGTTTATTTGTTGAAGCATCCCATTTATCCAATCTTAGATCAGGTAACTCTGGTTTTAATTTTTACATCATCTTTCCTTAGGTCCTGGGTATATTCATGAGTAGTTTTCTGAGCTAAGTGAGATACATATTTCAGCCCAGACCTGATCAAGACATGCTAGATCATCCCTTTCTATATTCCTTCTATTATAAAGGATCCAGAGTTGAAAAAAAAAAAAACAGGTTTCCTCAAAAGTCAAGCAGGTAGACTACAAACCTACCAGGGCCCCAGGATTCCTCACCACCCCCAGCTCCCTTAAGGAGCAAGTACACAGGTCTTATCGTGCCACAGAAAGTACGTAAGGAGCGAACAACCCTGCGAGGTTGGCTGTCTTTGTCAGTGTATCTAGAATGATTGGTTGTACTCAGAGAATAGGTAAGTCCCAGAAAAGAGTCCTATCTTATATTTGGAGATGAATAAATAACAGAAAAATCATAAAAATGCCTCAGTCTGAACAATATAAGCACTGGGCAGTACATATACAGTCATAGATCTTGACATCCCTGATATATGTCAGGTAGAACAACCACGTACTTCTTCTAGACTCACCATTCCAAGCCCACTGACTGATTCAGATATACTAACTGACCCAGATATAACGTCCCAAGGAGAGTCGAGATCCTTGACCACAGACTGCTCCCTGCCTGCTCCTGGGAACACCCTTACACCTATGGAGTTCTGTGTACATGTGAGAAGGGTTGGAGTGGTACCAGTTGTCATGGCTGAGAAGCTTGGGTGAGCAAACTATACCTTATGAAACTCTGTGGAACATTTTCTCAAAGGATATCTTTTTTTTTAATGTTTATTACAGCCAAAAAACCTGAACAGGTCTAAGGATGGCACTAATAATAGCTGTTTTATTGAATACTAATTACTCAAAACATCGGATTCTAAGTATTTTACATATGTTGTATTACTTCATTCTTATTACAATTTATGATAGGTCCTCAGTGCCTCTGTTTATAGGTAACAAATACAGACTTAGAGAAGTTCAGAAATGTGGCAAAGATTACAGACCTAGTAACTAGCGAGAAAGGAAGCCTGTGCAGCGAGCAGCAAAGCTCTTTCTCAACAATTTGTTCTAATCATGTCATTGACATGAACATGAGCTCATGTAGGGAAGGACTTTCTTTAAATTCCCAATACTGCTAAATGTTCAATCAATCTTTGTCTTTATTTGTTTTATAAAGTCTATAACTTTAAACATATAATGGACATGAAATGGTTCTCAAGAGGACAAAATATTGTGTGCTTCTTAATCTAGTATGGCAAAAAATTTTGAAATAATCTGATTATTTCATTTGACACATAAAAATACTTTGAAGTTTTTCTCCTAAGAAGCAGTATCAGTAAATATTAAGTCAAAACCTAGTCCCACTGTAGTAACTTGCAAAGCTCTATATGAAATATGTATGAAGGTGCATTGCCTCTGACCCAAACTTCTTTGTTTCCAAAGTATCAAGTTCACCAAGTCATACATTGGCCCTGATTTTTTAGACAGGCTAGGGCAACTTTTAAAAAGCCGTTACTGTTCAGCACTAAGTTTTGACATTATCTCAAGTCAGACCATTCCCCTACATTGTTTCTGGTTGCCTAATCAGCTTAGAAAAGTAGTTCTCAACCTTGGCTACACATTAGAGTTACTTGGGGAGCTTTAAAATGTACACTTACCTGGACCAGAGCTTCCAACTTAATTGATTTAGAATGTATCCCAAGAGTCAGGCCTTGAAAAAGCAACCCGTTAGATTCTGCAGACTGCAAAAGCTTAAAACCAGTGGTTTAGTGTGACACCATTATTCCAAGTCCCCTGCAGTCCCTGGCGCACAGCCTTCCTACTTTCCTCCAGTTTTCATGCACGCACTTCTCATTGTCTTTTCCCAGTCAACACCTATAAAAGATGTGCACTCTTGAGCATTTGGTCTAAGCTGACAGGAATGAACTCACATAACTCGCATAATGTGTACTTAATATTGCTATAAACATCAAGCATACTAGCAAAGTTCATGATTATGGATATTTAAATTCAGATTATGGTCCTATGATAAACAGATGTGATATTTTAGAGTAATAATGTGGGAATAAATTGCAAAAAGAATGAAAATGAAAATTCTTGGTTCTGCCATAATACAGAGGATTAAACTTACATTTCCTGGCAAATTACCAGATGTTCATGAAAATAGAATTTCCTGTTCATGTATATTTCAACAAACAATGGCCAATAATAAACATGTCCCTATAGAAGTATTTGAGTACTCAGCATGTTAACATGCAACATCAACCCTCCTAGAATTTATTATTCACATACTTAAACTGTCTATATTAACTAGGGAAATGAATGTTAAAATGCTGATTATTTTTCTTTTATCTTTGTTGAAGCAAGAAACTTTCAAATAAAACATTTGAAAATTGCTATATTGAGGATCCATAAGTACAACAGGAAACTGGATGTGCACATGAAAAATAGGGAGGGTTTATCAAACAGCACAAAGATAAATTTACCAGAAAATAATTTAGTGTGTTCGATAACTGGTGTTTAGTTGAAGTAGGTTGCAATGGGCCACTTAATTATGTCATGACTTACTGACTTTAGCCTTTCATCTAGCCAGAAAAGTTTCCTATAGTTGGGAAATCACTTTTACTCTTTTAACTCTGTGATATATTGAAGCACCTCAGCAGATTCTAAGGTAATAGTGCTGGTGATATAGCTCTTATTTATTAGGGTGGGGCAAGCTACTCTAAACATTAACAGCTTTTTAGGACTATAAAATGGTGCAGTTGCTAAGGATTGTTGGGATTCAAAGCCGGGTCTTCAGCTAGAACAGCCAATGCTCTTAAATACCAAGTTCTCTCTCCATTCGTGAGACTTGTCTATCGAGCTAGGGAGAGCCAAGAATTTAAAATACATCTTATGACATTAGAATATAAAGATTTTAATTGCTACCAAAGATCTTCTCAATAGTTTCCCTGTGTGTTCTGGTGGATTTATTCTCCTGCTCTGACTCTTCAAAGGAACTTTCAAAGGTTCTGTTTTAGAACTACTGTTTTGGGACCATGTGAATCAGCTAATCCCTCACTGATAAAAAAGTCCACAAACGTCTTTGCTATTGTTCACAGGTAACTGGATTTATTATATTAAGCAACGGATGCAGAAGGTAGCAACAAAAAATACATGAGACAGGAAGAAGCCCATGTTTTCTATCATTATTATATAGTGTTCTTCAAAAGGTCTTGTCCAGTTTTGATAAGAGGTGGCCCTGGGACAAGTCATGACTGATCCTTTGGAATATACTCTGTTCTGAGTTAACCAACTCTCTCATTTTGGGCCCCAAAATATAGATCTTTACTCCTGAGTAAAATACCCATGATAACATTCTATTGAGCCATTCAAACCAAGTTACTGTGACTAATCCATTTAACAATCCAGGTAGATTTCAGGATATCCCTTCAAGTACTGACATGAAATCAACTTTAAAGATGGCAAAGTTGAGCCAAGCCTGTATATGGAGCTTTCAGGCCAGGTGCAAGTTTAAGAAAAGATTAGAGAGAAAAGATTAGATTTTTTTTTTTTACCTAAGCATGTATGCAAGTGAGGAAAAGGAATAGATTTTGTATTAATGTTTAAGAATTTTTTACTTGGTGATTGAATCAGTTTCTATTAGCTATTTAAGAAATAATCAAAACTTTGTGTCAATGTTCAAGACCCTGTTCTGTACTCAAGACTACTAGAAGAGATTTGTAATTGGCTAGGTCATGGAATAGAATGGTTAAGTCACTCTGAGCTTTTCAGGAAGGATGAGGGGAAACTTGGAGATACTATGTTGAAAAGTATCAATTGAACATCGACAGGAAAACACACACTGGGAAAATACTGGGCAAATGATTCACATCATAGAGATGAGGTGTATATTGTTAGGACCTAAAATGACAGGAGATTTAATAGATAACTTTGAAAGGCCATATATGAAAAAAAATAATCAAATGTTTCTGTGAGTCTTCTTAAAGCTGATCACTTAGGAGAGCTAAATTCTATTCCATTCAGAAGAGATAATAGGATGTGCAAATTTCATTAAAAAGATTTGAAAAATAAAAGTGTTGCATTTTTATACTGATGATGTTCAATGTGAGTGTTTTCTCTCTACTTTATTAGTAAGAATATACATTCCATAAGAAGTTCTAAGAAAAGCTTGAGTGAAGGCATTTGTATGACAGAGAATAGCGGACTCAAACTGTAAATCACGCACTCATTGTGATAGTGGTGCTGCTGAAAAGGACAGTCTCCATCAAGAGCTTGCTTTGTGTGGGTGGACCTTAAGTGGTGAAGTGCTGGGCTCATTCCTAAAGTCAATAGGAAATATTTATAGACCCTAATATATACATAATACAATGGTATGTAAAGAAAGTAGAGAGTGTACAGTTAGTTTAATTAATTGATAAAAAACAAGGAACTAAATCCTAGTGCACTTGCTGAGTGAAAGCTGACAGCTACCTTAGATATCATGACTCAAGAGTATTCCTTCAACTATTGACATGATATAGACAACTGAATGTTACTGAGTGCTATCATGCTTGCTATTCTCTAGGGACCCCTTTGGACAGAGCAACCATTTTCCCTAGCATGTTGCAGCACCAGAAGAAGAGATCATGGTCAAAGCTTTCCTCTAGAAGTAATGTAGAGCACTTCCTCTTGCATATTATTGGCCAAGAAGAACCACATGACCACCTCTGACTTGATGGTGAAGAACCAGTTTTAATGCATTGATGGTTATTATAGTATATCTGACATAAGTTTATATTTTATCTCACATAACTTTGGACTTAGATTATAAGATACAAAAATATGTCTTATATCTTTAAAAAATTAGCAAAAACAAAAGGCTAGTATCTGTCCCATCTGCCATCATATTACAGAATCCAGAAAAACATGAGTAACAGTAAGGATATCCTCATTTTTATTTTTCTGAAATGGACTTTAGAACAGTCCATACTGTGTGGCCATGGAGGGAGTGAGTGATGTTCCGGATACTTCCATACTAGCCACCAGGGACATTGTATTTCAGAAGTCAAGTTAGGGAACATACACAGACCAGATGTTGAAGAAAAAGTCATTTTTGGTGCTTTTAAGTAATTGAAGGCTATGTGTAAGAAGAAAAGGAATGACAATTTTTACACAGCCCTAATTCTCCACTGCGAAGAAAATGATGTGCACTTAGTAGTGGGCATGGTGGGAAGCGTGGAGTGAACAAGAAGGACAGCACACCTTGAGTTCTGTAAAAGCACTGCCTGCTGTCTGTGACCATGGCACCTCTGCTGTTATCCAGCCATCAGGGGATTGTTCTTTTGTGGAACAGTCAACACTGCATAGCCTGGAGGTTTAGAGCAAAAGAAGAAATAGCTTTTACTATTTCTCTGTCTTGCATGCCATTGCCCCATTTTGCAAACGCATAATAAAATATGAATTGTGTATGTATTCAGCAGAGTAGGAATTCACTGAAAAATAGGATTAAAAATATAGTATTTGAGAGGGGTGTGGACTAAGATTCCCCAGCTCTCTGAGGTGAGCCTCGAAGTCAACCCTGACAAAATAGTTTGTATATATTTTGTACCTCTGTAACTAGAACATGGCTACCTTGATGTGCAGGCTCTCTTTTCTAAATAGTTTTTTGGGGAAAATCATGATGGGAACAGAATTTTGGATGTGTTATAAGGGAAAGTGACAAGTCAGAACTAAATAGCACATTGTTAATTGCTCCCGATGGATTTCCATGGTGGGCACCATTCTGCAGAAGTGTTTCTATTCTTTCAAATATTGACATGATATAGACAACTGAATGTTACTGAGTGCTATCATGCTTGCTATTCTCTAGGGTCCCCTTTGGACAGAGCAACCATTGCTATCTTTTATGTTTTGAATTTGTACTTGCATAGTCAATCCAATAACATTTTCACGGAGTAACCACCATGCTCTCTACTTCTAAAGACTCAAACACTACCTTATCAAGGCTGCTGTTTGTATCAAGTTTAAAGCATATCTATTCACTATGTTGCAACATGTATAATTTTGTTAAAGAACATTTCCCAAGAGCTAAATTCAAAGCAGTGAGTGAGGAATCGGTGAAGGCAATGTAAAAGTTCCTGAAAATGCCCTTGCATTTTCATAACCCCAAATCAAGACATCTTAACCCTTGAAATTCTTTCAAATTCAAAACCGGATCTGTCAACAACAAATGACTTAGCAAAGAAGTTGTGCCCCAAATTAGAACACTGAAATGTACTGAAGATGTCAACTGAGTTAATCTGTAAAGTTTCTCTTGTATTGATTAAAAGATAATTCTGATTATCCTTACTATCTATTTGGGAGATAATGGCTTTTAGACATGACAAGGATCAGGTGTTCATACATGTTTACTTGAAATCAGGCCTTTGTGCAATCTTAGGGAGCACTTGAGCCCAGGGTGGTTTCAAAGATATTTTTGTGTAAAATGTAAATATTTTGTCTGAATTTCCATATTTTTGGAAAATATATGATTTATTCATAATACATTTAAAATAACTCTTCAACTATATTATGTCTGCTCCAAAGCCAAAGTTTTATTAACACGGAAGCATATTATTTGAATTCCTATAGTTTTTACAAGTTGATTTTAATTGTTGTAGGCTCAGAGATTTCAAGTATATCTTCATTGGCTACACAGTTCTTATTATGATGTTAAGAAAATAAATAGTGAGGCTAGAGAGATGGCTTAGCTGTTAAGAGTACCGACTGCTCTTGAAGAGGACCGAACTTTGGTTCTCAGCACCTAAACGGTGACTAACAATCATTTGAATATCTTGTTCCAGGGTATCCGATGCCCTCTTTGGTCTTCCATGGATATTGCATGACATGGATACACTCACATGCAGGTAAAACACTCATACACATAAAGTAAAAGTAAATAAGTTAAAAGAAATCTAAGAAAATTAATTGTCTTCAAGAATACTTACAGAATGATCAATAATGTCTGAGTTAACATAGTTTATCTTTGCTATTGTTGAACTGTGAAATTTTAAAAGAAATCTGGACACATACACAGGAGGACAATCTTTTGAAATACTGAGTCTATTGCACTTACATCAGTGATTCATGGCTCTACTGACTATCAAGTTCATGAAAGACCACAGGTTTCCCCAACCACCACATTAGTAATCTTAGAAGGGTAAAGGCAGGAGGTAATGCTCCATGCTTTACACAGCAAAGAAGTGCTGTTGAGTCGCTAGTCACACCTGAGATCCCAAGAAACAGAGCCAAGTGAGTGTACCACCTTTTAACCCTCTCAGCTCAGGGAAGTCAGTAGTCTGGAGTTTCTTTCCTTTTGCATCTATAGTAGCACATTGCCCTCTGCATTGTCAGTGACAATCAGTCAGCTGCTATCTAGACCTATCAGAAGTCTGTGACTGTCCAAATTTCTGGTGCAGCTACATCTCATGAGGACAAGTTATTCATTGTCTAATGAATAATCTCAGTAATAAATTCTAGGTATTTGGCCCACCTTATATTCTAATAGGTAAATATAAGGAAGATCCAGCTAAGATGCAACTCCATCATCCTTTAGACTTAGAGGAAAGACATAGAATTAATTGCTTATCTCCTGTAATACTTCTAAGTATATCAAAACTTGAAGTTTTACACATGTTTAGTGCTTAAAATAATATTCTAAGACTTTCAGCACAAAAATATATTAACTAATGAAATCTTTTATATAAAATTCTATTTAAAATTGAATATTTGTAACAGCTATTAAATGTTTACAAAAGCAAGTCTAACCAGGAACCATGGAGCATGCCTTTAATCCCAGAACTTGGGAGATTGAGGAAGGCAGAGATCTGTGAGTTCAAGACCAGCCAGATCTACACAATGAGTTTTAGGACAACTCGGAGTATAGGGAGACTCTGTCTCAAAAAGACCAAAACTCAAAAAACTCCAAAGTAAAAGTCAAATGCTCAAAATTTTATTCCCTGAGAAAGAGAACATATTAAAATGAGTAGAGAAATCTTTCTATACCATCAACCAATATCAATATGAATAAAATGAAAAGCCTAAAGTAAGATTAACATAAAAGTTATAAGGAACAGTAACTATACTACTTTGAGAAAAAAACCTAAAGGCATAAGGAGGACAGCTATTTTACAGAAAGGAGGTAAAGAGATAGTCAGCGTGAGAGTTGTAATTGCATCAGTGCCATTAGGCTTGGGTATGGCAAAAAGGGAGGCTCGAATTTAATGATGAGGATAAATTATTCTAGAAAAAATCAATGTCGATTAAAGAACTTGGTAACAAAAGAGAAATTGAAATTGAAGTGATAGTTGTGAAGAGAATCTATGAAGTGCTTCATAAAATGAGGCGAATCGGTATAATTGAAAAAAGAAAATGGTTTTTGCAGTTTCATGGGGGAAGAGTAAAATTAGAGTATCACAACTAGATTTTATCTGTAATCTTTCTGTAAAGTTCTACTTTCGATATTCATAATGAGAGTTAGTTGGTTTTAAGATATATGATATACTTGGATTGAAATTCATTTTTATTATTTACTTTGAATAAGTATATTCCTCTGAGAACTTTCATTTAATTACTGTTCATTATTGTCATAAATTTGAACTTTGATCCCTGAGTCCAGAGATGTTTTGATTCCTAAAAGTCATATTTTTTTTTCTGTGTGGTTTGTTGAGGTAAAGAAAATAGGAGACATTGTGAAGTTCTTTAAAAATATCAAAAGTCAAATATACTGACCAAAGAAATCCACTTGAGATACAAGAATGAAACATATTACAAGTAGAAAGGATGGAAATGAAATATCACTCCAACACTGAAAGAAACACTGATTTTGGTTCTGCACAAAGTGAAGTAAATATGTTCCATTTCACTTTTCTTAATAATCACAACAAAATGACCTAAACATACCCTGGATGTCTCTAAATGGGGGAAAAAAAACACAACCACTGATTAGAAATTTTGGAACATGAGAAACTACCTGGTAGTCACTAAATAGAATATTATTTTCTTCTAATGTCTCAGCCTTTATTTGAAAGATGCTTGTAATTTGACATTAGTATGGAAAAAGACAAAACACAATGACAGGCTCTCAGCCTTAGCAGATGCAGTAGGAGCCACCAGTGGCAGAATTTACACTTAACTTCTTTGCCATTGCCAAGGCAGTGTGACCCATGCTTGGACTTTCTGGTGGAGCTCTGACGGCAGAGTCCCTAGAAACCAGATTGGCAAAATCTTATTTCTTCTCATCTACATAATCAGGAGACAGCCTGCCCCATTCTTAGGCAGGCCTGCAGAGACAGGTTGGAGGCAGACAAAGCAAGAACCTAAATGGATGCTTTTTCCACACCTGATCCAAAGCGATAAAATTGCTCTAAAACACACAGTCCAATAGTAAGCAAACTATCTGCTGAAGTAGATTTAAATGTGAATTTATAACATAAAACGCAAAATATCTAGGAAGCTTTCCAAAATTACTCATTGTACCTAGAACGAAGAATGCAGAACATTTTATCCCGAATGTAAAAGGAAAACAACAAATACAAGTAACTAGATAAAACAGGTGTTGGAACTGTTGGACAAAGACCTTAAGGCAGCTGTCATAAAAATGATAAAGTATAGTTGTGACACAAATGACTAAATTTCAAAATGTAATGTGGAAACAGAAATTTTATAACTAAAAAGTAAAATAACAGGGGCTGGGGAGTTGGCTCAGCAGTTAAAAACACTGCTCTTTCAGAGGACCCTGGTTTGATTCCCAACACCCACAAGGTGACTAACAACTGTCTGTGACTCCAGATCCAGGGGTGTCCGACATCCTCTTCTCACCTCCTTGAGCAGTGTACAAAGCAGGTGCACTTATACACACACAAGCAATACACTCATACCCACAAATAGGACAAAACACAAGTACTTGGATTGACCAATAGAAAAATGGGGGGGAGAGACAGAAACACAGAGACAGAGACAGAGACAGAGACAGAGACAGAGAGATTAGTGAAATTTAGATAGAGCAATAGGAATGATCAGTTCTGAACTATGGAAAGGAAGTGGATTTCTTAAAATCTACCTATCTATCATCTATCTACATTTATCTATCTTTCTATCTATTTCTTTTTTCTGAAAAAGAAGAATGCAGTATACATTACTCTATTACCCAGAGAGGACAGTACTGAAGACTGTTTATCAGAAGTACAATGTGAATCATTTGGATGTTCTCTACTGATAGCTAAAGATTCAAATCTATCCTCTCTGTTCTGATGCCAAACTTGTTTCCCCAGAAAAGACTTTAGCTTTGTTTTCTCTGGGGTTTTCTATTATTTGCAATGGGTTTCAAAACCCACTATTGATAGAGGATTTCTGAACTTGGTTTATGGATTTCTTATCAACCCTTTCTTATGTATTTCTTAAATATGCCTTTAACAATTGATTTCTGGGATTTAAGATTTAGGAATTTTGGGAGAATATCTAGAATAAGAGGTAAAAAGAAAATAAATAACAAAAGACCTTGAGGAATTTGTCTAAATTTGTCTATTTTGAAGTGGTTAGCCTTGCTAGAAATATTGAGCATCATTATTGAATTTTACATTACAATTATATTTTAATCCAGTAATACCCTAACCTTTTGTTGAATTTAATGCATTATAGGAGCTACAGATTAGATTAGGCTCTAAGTATAAAAACAATTTGATTTAACATTTTAAAACTTCAAAACAGGAAGAATAATTCTAGACTTCTCTTTCAATGGGAGCCCAGGATTCTTCAACACCATGTGTTAATCCATTCTTTTTCTTTATTCTCATATTATATTGTCTATGGGCTTATTTTTTATTATTTAAGGTCTCAATTCTTATCAATCTATTAAGTCAGCTTGTAGGATAAACATTAAAGGAAATGGACTATTTGATTACTGAGTGTCTCATGAAATTTATTCTCCACGCCTTATCGGGAGAATATCCACGCCAGCTGGATAAAATGGAAACTCGTCTTCCATTTAGAGAGATTGATTTATTTAGCGAAGTTCACAAAGTTACTGGGTACCAGTGGCCCTCCCACAAAGTCTGCAACAGAAGCCTGCAGGTCTCTTAGTCCATTCCCAGCCAGCATTTCACTTTCACTCACATGATCCTTAGGACTTCAGGGACTTTGAACGCGGTTTCCTGGGTTTTGGCCTTCTGCATGGGCCTGGGACCCAGGGACTTCTCCTCCTGAGTAGCTTTTAGCAATCCCTGTACCGCCCTGCTGCTCGCTGCCATCTTCCTTTCTCCCCTTTCTCCCCTCCTTCCTTCCCCCTTATTGGTCCAAGGGCGGGACTTGCCCCGGAATTAAACAATAGAAAAAAAGAAAAAAAAAAAACTTCAGAGAGAATCCTGAATTTACCATACACTGAGTTACATTCCAAATACATTATAATTTTTTTTTGTTTTATGAAACTATATAACATTCTTCTCTGCTTCAGTGATCAAGTTACATCTGCTTAAAGTCATTTGTGAAAATTCTGTAAAATATAGTCATGTTTTCTTCATTCTAGTTTCTTCTAGGAGCTTTTTAAAAAGTTTTTCTCCTTAAAATGAATGTATTTTAAAAATTAATAAGGTTGAAAATTCAAACGGTTCATTTAAGTAAAATGTAACTGAATTCTTGAAACATGACTAAAGTAAAATCATAAAATTAAATATTCTGTGTCAAAATGAACAAAAAGTAAAATATCAAACACAAAATGAAAGATACAGTATAGTAGAAGCTAGTGTCATTGCTGTGACAAAATATCTGGCAAGAAACCAACTTTCAAAGAGTCTATTTGAGAAAACAGTTTAAGTGTACACTTCATCATGGTGCTGAAGTTATGGAAGCCAGAGACTGAGGCAGCTGATTATGCTGGATTCTCTATCAAGCTAGTGCTCAGCTTACTTTTTTTCCTTTTTATTCAATCCAAGTCTTTAATCCATGGAATGGTGACAACCACAGCTAAGATGGGTCTTCTTACCTTAAGTAACCTATTCTGGATAATCCCTTATAGGCATATCAGGAAGATAATTTAATCTAGATAATGATAATTTAATCTAGATAATCCCTCATAGGTGTACCCACAGGCTTTACTCCTGTTGATTCTAGATCTTGTAAGGTCACAATCAATATTATCACACCGTGTTGATTATTCTTCTGTTACTATGATAAAATGCCATGACCAAGGCAATTTACAGAAGAAAGAGTTTATTTGGGTTTATGGTTCTAGAGAGATAACCCATAATAGTGGGAGAAGCATGGCAGGAGACACCCAGAGCAGGAAGCTGAGAGCTCACATCTTAATTCACACACAAGAAGCAGAGAGACAAAGCTGAAAGAGGGAAAGGCGATGAACTCTCAAAGCCTTCCCTTAGTGATGTATTTCCTCTAGCGAGTCCAGACCTCCTGAAGGTTCCAAGACTCTTCAGAAACCATGCCATCAAGTGCTCAGATATTTGAACCTGTGGTGGACACTTCTCATTCAAACCCTCTACACACACCAAGTAAATGTGAAGTAGATGAACACGCGGATATTAAGTAATAACACTGTTTACACTCAAATTATAGAACTGTACTGTAAGGAGACATCAAGGCAATGGGGAAAATATGATTATTGTTTTACCAAGAAAAGTTGCACTCTATACAGGTATAACTTTACAAGGTCAACCTCAGGGTTTCTGAGAATTACTCCCTTTGTGTGCGTCTTTGTACCTTTCATTCTCTGTACTCTTATGTGCATCATTGTATCTTCCATCCTCTACCTTGTACTTGATCTTCAGCTGTGTTTTGCCTTCCCATGTTGGCATGGAGCTAGACAGGATCTATTTCATAAGCCTCATCTCTGGTAGGAAGCAAAGTAGTTCCTCATCAGATTAATCTGATAAGTCTAGATGTTAGCTGGCTTTCATCTCACGGAGATATAAGCAAGCTCAAAGAGTATGTGTACAAGAGGCCCTGTCCAAATGAGGATCTAGGAGGGGAAACTGATGAAAGAACTCAGGTTATTTGCTTAGTCCTAACTTAAACTCCGAATTTTAAAGCTCATGATCCTGGGAAAGATCCACATCATCAATCGCTAACTGATCCAGTGTTGGTTATGGGTGGGGAGACAGGGCTTTGTTGGAAGACATCCACAGTGATGAATTCTGGGAGATTTTTCACATATATTAAAATCAAGATTTCTAGACAGTCTAGCTAGATTGAGATACGAAGCAGCTAGCTGATTGTAAGACATAATCAAAGGAACCAAATCTGGATGTTATACTATCTTCTTTATTCATTTTTTGTTTGTTTGTTTGTTTGTTTTTCTCAAACTCTGCCTCATCGTTCTCAGTTCCTGGGTGTTCTGGATTCACCTAAAACCTCAGTCATGTCATACATACTTGAAAATTCACTGAGTTGTAAGGCAGAGTGAGGTTTTATGCCTACTGGTATAAACCTTGGGGTAAATAGACATTAGCCTGGAGTACCTTCTTAAACTTCAAACAGGAACTGCTTTCCCATCACTTATGTACATGTGGAGCTGTTATTCTCATATGAAAAGTAAAAAATATGTGTGTAGATGATATATGCATGCTGATACTTTACAGGACAGATACTACACTGGAAGAGCTTACCACTGTCTCATTATTAACTGCCCAATTGGAACTTCAGGCATTCCAACTTTTTAACAAAAAGGAGAAACTGAGTTAGAGATTACTTCTGGCTCCAAATGTATCATGATTCTATATATTAGCATCATTAAAGCTTTGCAAGAATTTTCCATCTACCTACTACCATTTCTCTGTAACTCCACTGTGAGCCACCAACTCTTCATGACCTGATTGCATAGTGAATGTCAGAAAGCTTAATTAATAAGCTCTTGACTCACCAGTCTCCTATGGAGTAGGTATGAATATTTTTCTCTAAATGGGATAACCCAAATACTTAGGTCTTGCCAAAACAGTGAAGCACAGCATGACTGTCTTTGTCTAAATGACAGTGGCCTGATGGCACAGACCTCAAACAGCATGCATGTTAGAAATTAGCACATATTCATTCACCTCTGTTATTTTTGGCAGTTCTTAAGGAAATTAAGTTTATTCACAAAATATCTATAATTGCCTATGACATAATTTTGCTTCAGAAAAGGATATATAGCACACTATACTGGCAAAATTCATAATAGGGTCTTAGAGGAATTGCACTATGTCATTTAATTGTACTCTATCAGTATACAAATGAATGCATTCTTTGTTATCCCTTGGAGTATAAGCATATTATTCCATCAGTGTAAAGGAACAGTCAGTAACATTTGAGGTGATTTTGTTTTAAAAGCCTGACTTGTAAGAAAATAGCCTATTTTTATTTGTTATGTTTGTGTTTGGTCATGTTTTGTTTTTCTTTTGTTTGTTTGTTTTGTTTTATCCGAGCAGTTGACAATAGAACTATAAGGTTTTTCTAAGACAACTGAATATTATGTAACAGGAGTTTCACTGCCCTAAACCTTGAGTATAATCAGGTGATTATTTTCTAAATGCCTTATATCAACAGGAGACTCTCAGAAATAACTTCAGATATAGTGATGAATGAAACAGTAACAGAATCTATTGTTACAGACATTTATTATGTACTTAATATTGATCACTGCTACTTGGATTTGAACAGCTGTGTGCAATCTAGATATAACTGAAATACAATTAAAGCTTTCCTTTCATATCATTGTGAGGGTACCCATATACCAGGAATTGTTTCATTTTTGTAGTGGACTCTGAATAGTGTTTAAAAGTACATGCAAGTGCATGGATTCAGTTAGGGATCTGAGAGCCCACGCATTGGAAATAGCAATCTAGGGCTCAGTGTATATTTCCTTCTATTTAGTACATTTGTGACTTTACCAGAATCAATTATCTCCATATTTTAAATCCTGATTGGGTTAAATAAGTCTAAAATTGTTACCTACTTAAAGTTTTAGTGAGGTTATTTAACTAATATGCTATATAGCATAAAATGACAGCTTTTAGTCAATATACATGAACTTTTATTTAAAGTGATATATCCCAAGGATCCTTGCATTACTAAGATCTGCCTGGTATTGTTAAGTTGGTGCAAAAGGAATTGTAAATTTGGGGCCATGAATTTTAAATACTTTACACTAGTCTCAAACATATCTTTATTAATCGAATGGTAATCAATACAATCAACATATTTTTGCCAGTAAGATGAGGGTTTATTTTTGTAGCATAAAAGTCATACTTGAAGATTCAATGAACTACTGAAAAGCATTTTCTTCTTTTTCTTGGTTAGGGAAGTGTTTTTTCCTGCAAATAATTGTCAAGATGCTTCAAGAACTGATAGTCAGTTGGCAGAGATGAGTATGTGAATGAGCAATCCCAATCATTTAGCTTCTGAAATACTGATTATATGACATGCTGTCAGGCATTGTTGTAAGAATCAAGGGCCCTTTCTGTTGTCCAGTGCCAGTAGCAGGCATTGCAGCTTTTGATACATTCCCATAATGATGGGAATGGCAGGGCTGGGAGTGGCCACACATGGCTTTACCAAATTATCCCACCAGCTAATTGATGATATATAGGCAGTATCATCAACCATTCACAATCTACAGGATCAAATAGATTCACTGGCTGAGGTGGTCCTCCAAAATAGGACCAAACATGCCTAATGTAACTTCATGAGCCTCATTCGAGTTTTGCGACCTGTCTCTGACACTCCATTTCCACATAGGAGTGACTCAACAAGGCACAACAAAACATGGCCTCTACCTGGCTACAGCCTATGTGGTGAAAAATGATTGGTCCTTCACTCCCCAGGTCACCTTGCCTCACTCTTTAGCCCCAACCCCTTACCTCTACCCTGTATAAGACTGTGCCTGATGCAATAAAGTGAGATCCTGCTTTGACAAGGCTCCCAGCTCGGTGTGGTGTTCTCCGGGGGTGGGGAGGGGTCCAAGCTACCAACACTCACCATCCCACTCAGCCCCTGGAGGAGGCCAGCTGGACCGGCTTCTCCACCACCCTACCTGCAGGGGAGGCTCCTGAAAGGGGTAGTAGAATGCAGTCATGTGAAGGGGGAAAGGTAAATATTAGTTAGAAAGGGTTAAATGGGGGATGGAATGGGAGGCAGGCAGAGGAGGGAGCATGAGGAAGGATAAGTAACACTAAGGGCCTTTAGAAAAAGCCAAACCCACAATAGAAGCTCCTTAAATAATATACATATGCATTATAAAAAGAGATTAAATGGAGTTATCCTATAACAGAGGCATATTGACCCTTCTAGACATCACAGGCTAATGAAAAGATACCTCAATGAGAGGAATGGACTCTAGAAGCTGTTGGCCATGGACCCTCAAACAATATTGGCCTTTGCAATGTTCCTTAGTTACCCACCAGAATTTAATGGTAATACTCTATTGCTGAAGATATTCATTAGCTATTTATTATCTACTTAAATTACATGAATTACTATGTGAGCTATAGAATGAACAGGAAGAAATCAAGAAATTAAAGTGCTTATTAACTCAGAGCCTCATCTCTACTAGTTATCCATAGTGCTGGAAGGTGCAATTCTATTTTTAAAGTTATGCTATATTTTAAACACCTTTAAAAACTCATCCCAATTATCTATTTTGGTAACTTTTATTGAATTTTACGTATTTCCTGCTTGATATCTTAATGATCTTTATACCCTTTCCCCATTGACACCCTCCCATAGCTCGCCCATCTATTTTTAAATAGTATTTTTATTGATTCTTTGAGAACTTTTCACAATATATTTGATCATAGTTTAAAGTTTGCTTAAACTATCTATGTTACAACTACTTGGCTCAGTTATGCAATAAGAAGAAGTGATGTGTAATATGAGAAAACATGAGCTTGGCTGTGTTAATAGAACAAGAAGTATGATGGACACGGTCCAGAATCTGGAGTTTGCTGACCCTGGTTCTATAGCTATGAAAAGTACTAAATAACTTTTATGTTATCACAGTATGAAAGACATTCCAGGGGAAGAAATCAAGTAGAAAACACTGAATTCTAAATAACTCCATTTTACTTAACTTCAAAAGAATAGGTGAGATGCTCAGGTGAGTACCAGTCAACTTTCTGGATTATTCTAAACGATGGAACAAAAACTCAGGTCCAAGAATGTAAGTAGAACACAGGTTTTATTTCTAGTACCCACATGGGGGTTAACAACCATCCATGCTTCCAGTTCCAGAAGATCTGACACCCTCTTCCGACCTCCTCTGATATTTCAGTAAGCTGTGTATTTAATAGGATTTACCCATTTCATCAAAATTTTGAAATTGTTTGCTAAAATTTTTGACCTTCTAATGTTGGTATATTCTGCAGCAAAGTACCTCTTTTTTCTTACATGTGCAATCAGTGAAACTCCTGTGTAGTTTTGCTTCTTATATCCATTATCACCATCTTAATTTTTAAATGAGATTGTTAGTCTTTTCATGCTTGATTACATCAAATACACTTAAGAACTCATAATGGCACCATTTTAGAAGAGAATCTTAAATAAGGAAGACTGTGTTTTAAGTAGGAAGCAATTCCTTTGGAAAGTACCCTAAAGTCTTAATTCAAATTCAGATTGGTTAATTCTATTAGTATGAAATAGAAGTCATCTTTATTTTACAAACACTTTAGAAAAAATGTAGGTCAATTTTTTTCTCTCACTTATTTACTTCAGAAACTCCGGAAGACACAAATACAGAATATTTCTGTCAGTATTTGTTGTGGCCTTCAACAGTAGGCTTTTGACTGTGGATTACTATCAATTTAGTTATTTTAAACCAAGTTGCCTTCTTGATCTTAAGTAGTAATAAATAGTTTATTAGTAGTAATAAATAAATTAGGATGCCAGATTTAATTTTTTATGTTATTAAGTAATGAATCATAGATCTCTTCTCTTAGCTAAAGCTTGACCACAAGCTGGAAATTCCCTTCACTAAGCACCAAAATTGTCCTTTATAAATTTTCTACTAACATTTCTCTCACTCATAATGGGTAAATGTCCACATTCAAACACACACATACACACACACACACACACACACACACACACAAGCATAGACACACAATGGCTTTTTCCAAACTTTTGCACACCAACATCCAAATCAAATGAAAGATGCTGGCAATAAGCAAACATTTGCCATCATCAAAACATTGTTGTTGAGCTGAGGCTACATCTCAGTGGTAGAGAGATTGCCGAGCATGTATAAAGCCGTAGGTTCAATTTCTAGTACTACTCAAAACAAAAACAAAAATCTTTATGATTGAATCTTTTGATTATTGACTGAGAATTTCCTTACATGCATTCAATATGTTTCAGTCAAATCCATCCCCCATTTTCTTCCCTCCAGATCCTCTCCCATTGCCACCACTGCTACCCCCTCAAAATTTCCTGTGCTTTTTCTTAAAAACAAACATACAACAAAAGAAATAAACAAACAAAAACCTGTAAAGTCCACTTAGTGTTAGCAGTAGGAACACTGGTGTAGGACCCTCTACTCGATCACAGGTAGCCTCTTGGGGACTGCATTCCTGAAGAAAACAAATCTGACTCTCCTTTTCCCAGAAACCATTAAATATCTATAGTTTCTCAGCTTTGAAGGAGGCTTCCTGACCACTGCCTCTGTCCATGCTGAGATTTTTTTCTGGCTTGATCTTGGGCAGGTCCTATGCATGCAGTAATAGACACTATCACTTCAAACCTGTAACTGTCCTGTTGTGTCTAGAAAGCACTGTACTTATCCACTGACTGGCTCTTATGGTCTTTCTGCTGCTTCTTACATGATGGTCCATCTAGTGATCCCTGAGACTTCAGAGAGGGTGTGAGACAGATGTGCTGTTTAGGGCTGTGCACTCTGCAGTCTCTTCTCTGCATGTTGACCAGTTGTGGATTTCTGTGCAAATTGACATCTGCAGTTCAAAGAAGCTTCACTGACAAGGGTTGATAGAGGCACTAAGTATTATGAAGTATTACAAAAAGTTTTTAATACTATGTCCACTTAGCAAAATAATAGCAATGTGTTCTCCCCTAAGGCCTTTTAATTCTTTGTGATGTTTTAGTGCCATTTTGGAAGTGAGCAATGCTATTTATAGAAAGTCTAAATACAATTTACATGATAATTTCTTTTACATTCAAAAGTGTTATTTTATGACATGAGTTTGCTGGTCTTGAATTATTCAAAATTATGCCCTGAGAAAATGTATTAGTCATTTAAGGCAATCTTTTAGGATCTATAACAATTGAATGTTATGCAATATAACATCATTTATTCTGAATCTCTATATTTTTCATCACAGTGTTTATACCTTTCATTGCCATTCTTGCTGTGAATTTAAAGAAACCATAGACTATGTTGGAAGAGTGAAAAAAAATCTAAGTTTTTCTTTGTGTATACAATAAAATTTTTTTCTTTTTTGGAAGCAGAATGTTGGTGGTTGGGGTTTGAATAATCTGCTAGTGTTCACCTTCTAAACTATTATAATGTCTTCACTGAAACTGAAGGTAACATTTTAGCGCCTCTAATAAGATACAGTTATGCTGAGCTGCCTGTCTGGAAGTGACACATGCACAGAAATAGCTGTGCTTGCCTTTTTTTCTTTGTCACAAGTCAACTACGTTTATGTATTTGCTTCAAAGAGGCCTCAAGAACTAAGAAGTAGGCTATATTGCTTCTGGTATATACTTCCTTACTTAATTCATTTTAATATGCATATGTTAAAATATGCATATGCATATTTTAAAGCTTGCACAAATTTGATTTAGTATAGTTTTTCACTCCAAGATAAAACTGACCATAATGATATTTAGTTCTTTGTATGAAGATAACAATGGCAATCAGTGCTAGGATCCACTGCAGATTTGAAAATTCTTCAGTATAAGGAACAATACAATTATGATTTTATGTCAATCTACTAAAATCTTTTATTGATATACCTCTTATTTTTATCACTGCTTTTTGTTACTTTTTTCATGTTCATTTTAAAGAGACTTAGCCAGAGACTTACAATTAGAAACCTAAACTTGATTCAGAAAAGGTGTGAGACTTAGGGGATATGGCTCTGATAAAGAAAAACATGTGAACTTCTAGTAGTGTCTCTCCTCAAGATGGAAAATGAACCTCTCATGAGAGTTCTAGAAGTGAGGTAAGGCCAGTGTTAATGAGTATCTTTGTATAAGCCTTTCCTCCCAACATTTCCTTGCTTAAAAAACTTTGATTTTAGAGAAATGTAATATGTTTAATCACAGAATAATATTTATAATTTTATCTGTTCATTTTAATTTCAATGTTCCTTATCTCCTTTGAAGCCAGAGTTCTGAATGGTAATCACCCACATGATTTGATTTTTTTTTTTTTGCTTTGTTCATAAATGCTTTGGCTTGTGTAGCCATGGTCCCAGAAGTCTAAGATCAATGATCCTAGATTTCTAATCATAGAACCCAATCAGATCTTAGTTATGCTTTGTTAGCCTTTATAGTTAATGGTAGTATGCCAATATGATGTCTGTTCCCTAATTATGTCCATGGCATATACTCCGTTGTGTAAACTTATATAAATAGTTCTAGAAATAATTGAGGGCCTAGATTAGAACTCATTTTCTCAGTGATTTTGTAAGTATCTAATTCCTGTATTAAATTATTTCTTGCTTAATGTTTCCAGAAGAGTTTTTATTTATTTATTTTATTTTTATTTATTTATTTATTATTATAAATAAATCAGTAGATTTAATTGCTGCTGAATGTGCTGGCTACAATTAGATATTTACTTTTGTAGACAGGTCTGGATATGTGATACACTAATTGCTAAGGAGATTAGAAATTTGTTGGGTGCTTTTAGGAAAAGGCGACTATTGATAAAACACATAGGAAAATGAAGAAGTTGCTTGGGTGGCCTAGGTTCTTCTTTGTTACTTCTTCCTCCCTTTGCTTTCTGTTGTGAGTCATAGTGTTAGATGAACGTTCTTGTTCCCATGATATGAGTAGATGGATGGGACCAAAAGCTTCAGCATTGCAATGGTACCAGGAGGACTGTTCTCTTTGGTATGTTAGGGGTACTTAAGAAGGCAGGAAGGATCCTGGATCTTTGAAACCACTGGATTGCTAAAGAAATTCTGACTTACTTCCTGGATTTAAGCAGGAAGTCATTTGCAATCCAGTCACATGTGGAAAATACTTTTTATTTAATAAACCTCAATTGTCTACTGATTCCTAATGGTGGTAGTTAGCAAAGGGAGCCCAAACTTCCTAAGGAAGCATATGCTACCAGTGTCCCATGGCCGTTATTAGTGCGTATGTGTTTGAAGATTTTCTTAAAATTTCAGTAAGCTTCCTTTCCATTCACAGAGGAAGGAGGAAGTAAAAGAAATTCTTGTTCACTGAAAGCACCGCTCTACCTCTGACCTTCAAAAATTGCTTTACAAATGCATTATTTCTACTCTCTTGATAGAAAAAATATGAATCGTGTTTTACTCAACTCCTAGGATTACTGCAGTATTAGCCAGCATCACATGAAAGCTGATCTTGTATAGATTGCCTCGCTTCTCCATACCTCCTACCCTGGATAATTTGTCTCAAGACCTGATTCTAGAAAACCCAAGCTTGGAATATCAGGGATACCAAACTTGAAATTAAATCAAATATATCAATTTCAGATCAGAAATTTAAAAATTAGATGCAACAGGCTCTTCTATTTTTGTGAAAAGTTAGTATATGAGTCCTGTGGAAGCCATCTGCAATTTAATGTCTGACCACAACTTTTCAGAGACCAAAGCTGATGTTCAAAGGTTATCTTCTGGTAGGGCTTCTTGTTTTCTGGAACTCAGTCTTTTCTCTTATGGTCTTCAATGGATTGCACAAATGTCATCTACATTTTGGAAGTAAATTAGTTTTCCTCAGAGACTAACCATTTATATGTTATTTTTATACATAAAACACCCCCAAGAAGCACCCAGAATAGTGACTGGGCAATTCCTCATCCACTGGAGCTGACTCATAGAATCCACTGTCACATGTACAAGTACAACAGTTCTGACTCTACTTGCCAACACTAGAGTCTGTGATTAGTTTAAAGAATTGACTGTGCTACTCCCTGTAAAGATGGCCTAATTGTCATTTATGTATCTCCCCCATTTAGTGCCTTTTACCAAAAATAGAGTTCTGAATTTTCTATATGCAGATATCTCATATTTCTGTGACTTCAAACCACATGAATTTTTATGTTCGAAATATAAATGGAATCATGAAGTTTATTGTGAGGTTTTAGGACTTTTCAACATTAAAAATATTTTCTCCTTTTTTGATAAGGTACTTACAATTCTCTGAAAATGTCTTTTAAGTTCATATTATTTAAATTGAATTAAGTTTTTTTTTAAATTGAAGAACAAATTGTCAATTGAAAAACACACCTGCTTCACTGAGGGACTTAAGAGATAGTTTATTCTGGATCTAAATATGAATGACCATGTCTCAGAACTCAGATTTAGGTTACCCTAAGTTCCATGTTCAATGTAGAAGGAGTGTCCATTAAAATCTGATCACAAATGCACAAATCTGACAAAGGACCATGAAAAAGTAGATAAATAAAAAGCTTGCTAGAGTTAAATCCCAGCCTTCACTTCCAATTCTTCTTTAGAACTCTCATGCATTGTGAAACAAGCATAAAACATTTTGCTCTTGTAAGAAAAGTTATTTTTCTTTTCACAGAAAGGCCTCAAGTGAAAAGTAAATTTAAAAATCCAATTTAGAGGAAAAAGTCAAGAAACTGTTAGTTTGCATTATTGGAAAGTGTTTCACACACAGTAAACAAGTTCCATTGCATGAATCTTTTATAAAAACAAGGCAGTGAAGCTGGTTAACAACTGCATGCAAGTATTTTTCAACAATAGAAATTTTATGTTGGTAAGTTTTCTTTAGACCAATATGCTTAATTTTTTTTCCTAGAAACACATTTGAGGAATTCCCCTTAAAGCAGAGAAATTTTGTTTTGAAAAATAATTTAGGAAATGTTATCTTTCACTCTTTACTGACTAGAGAGATTGTTTTCCATACAACTGAAGTTGTAAGAATTGTAATCAGCAAAGAAAGAAGTTCACCAAAGGGGGAGAATCTTGCTTCATTGCATAATCAGGCTTAGCTTATAAACTCAAACTACAAGTCATATGCTGTTTATCATCATCAAAGTAACTAAAACCACTGAGATAACTTTCCAAGGACAAATGTATGAGTGATTAGTGAAGATGCAATCAGATTGGGTGATAAAGTCAGTGACTTGATAGATCATGTCAGACAAAACTACACAAAAAAATCATGGCTTCTAAGGAAAAGCACATTTAGTTCTGACCTGCCTAAAAGCAAAAAGAAAAATTGCAGTGGTCTATGTGTATTAACAGGAATCATTCAACTGCATAAGGAAACTAATTTTTCTCTAACACTGATCACTAAGAGAGACTTTCTAACTGAATTCTCCCAAAAGGAACACCAGGTAGAACAGTAAATATAAATTCAAATTGTTTTTGCAAAAGGAAGTAGATATGATCATGACTGGTTTTCTATTTTTCCATCTCGCTGTTTAAATAGACAGTATGAATTTGATTAAGGAACAGACTTCATCTAGAGGGCACCTTCAGTCAATCATACTATCTGCTTTCATGGTCTCTAGGCCATTAGCTGCAACAAACCCTGGTAATTAGTTGTTTACTACCTTAGAGAAACTAGACTATGGCTCAGGATACAGGACCTCAGTCTATCTCACAGACTTCCTTGTGCTTGGCTTTGGCACTAGCAAGTTATGAAGAACTGGATAAGATGAAGTTTTGTGTTTCCTAAAATTATAACTTTAAACTCCTGTATTTGGGCATGTTTTATAGGACTGTAGAGCTCAGATGTAGTAGGAGGTAATGTTGAAAAACCTAGAGAAAATCTTTCACATGTAGATGAGGGAACAAGGTCTACAGAGGCCAATGGACTAATGAAATGAAATTCTCTAGAAGACATCCAGCATTTTGATGTTCTTGAAAATGGCTCTGATAAGTAGTGAACTTGAAAGGTGTTGATTTTAACTGTCTGAGGTAAAGAAGTGAGAGATTTTAATTTCTTTGTGAAAATATATAATGCTAGACAGTTTTATAGTTGGACTTTTGGTATGTCAAAAGAAGAAAGGAAACTGCCTGTTTTCCAATGTCTATAAATATTAGATCTTATCCTTTCTGATACTCTAGCTTGATTTACTGTCTTTTGGATAAAATAGCTTACTTTGGCAAAGGAGAAATTATCATAATATTGTCAATTTTTCCAGTATTTCACTGATTATAATATTAGTGAATAGTTAATTAAGGGTATGAGAAATTTTTTATATTTATTACTTATTGTCTTAAAGATAAATGTGACAGAATTGAAGAGCAACTCTTCAATAGGTATGAAGTTTCATTTATGATTAAGCTGGCCTCATGGCATTGTGCCTGACTGTAACAATGCTGTACACTGTAGAAGAAATTAGTAAAGATGGACAACCTCAACTTTGGTGTGCTTGCCTCAGTTTTTAATTAATTAAGATTATTCTTTGAAAAGTTCATATATGAATATAATGCATTCTGATTACTCTTTCTGGTCACTTTCACCTATCTCCCTTCTACTCATAATACCCACCACCCTTCCTACATGTTCTTTTCCAAGATTCACAGTTTATTGTTTATTTGGTGACTGCATGAATTATACTATGTCTGGTACAACTACAATTTGGAACTATTCATTGAAGTCTCATGGACTTACTGCTAGGTATAAAACTGAAGGCAGTAACTCTCTGTATCCCAGAATCTATTTGAAGCTGATAATTCATCTGAGAATGGTGAAGCTAAGGAGCCATGAGCCCATCCATTCCTAACTATTCAGGAGCCCATTATTGTGCTGACCTAGGAAACACTGCCGCTTTGAGGTCATAATCGCATTGGTTGAACCATGTACAGAAGACAGCATTTCACAGTCCTTCTTGCTATCTTCTGGATCTTACATTCATTTCTCCCACTTTTCTACAATGTTCTCAGAGAGAATGAAACACAATTTCAGAATAAAGTTTTTAAAATGTGCATATTCATTGACCCGTTTACTACTTGCATGCATATATACAAAGCAAATAATAAGATTTATGAAAAGTTGATGGTCAATAACTTGAAGAGTAGATCCTGTTATATGGAAGATGAATTTGATAAATAATCTCTATTGCTACAGTAGCAGGGGTAATCAACAGCTGGCTAATTGGACTTAAGGCCCACAAAATGGAAGGGAACCCATGTGTTGCATTGTGACATAGCTAAATACACATATCTTAAGATGGCATAGATCCCAGAGAAAAATCTACTTTTGTCAGATCCCTAGAACAATGTAGTTTCTCACTGTGTTCTAAATATATATACTTACATCTATAACAACCTGTCTCTCAACACTCATCAAAGGGGCTTCATTTTCCAAAAGATGGAGATGATTACAAAGTTCCACAAATGGTCATTTACCACAGACAGAGACTATTACTAGGCTCCACACATGGTCAAATGCAGAGAATACATGTCTACGAGATGCCCAGTCCTAAATGGCACATCTACATTACATTGTCTACATTTGGGGTTCAAGGAACATAGTGCAACAGAAACATAGTGCAACAGAAGGCAGAAAGAATAGCAATGCATCCCTCAGCTCTCATCAACAAAGCTTCACCATGAAACAGATAATGATTAACTCAGAAAGCCACAATTGGCCAAAGCGCACCTAATAAGAGATTTTGATGCAAAATAGACAGATTCAATCACTAAGTCTGCATGGTTCTTGATAAATGACTGAGTTATTTTACCCATTCCATTTTATGCTTTCTCCTTTACAGAAAGGAAAAAAAATCATAGCTATATCATAAAACTTTTAAAAGGATAAATGAGATCATTACAAAATATGTAGGCTGTATAAGGTGCTTATCTAGTAAGCCTTCAAAGTGTGTCAGGTATTATGGTTATTACTAATTACAACTAAAATATCTTTTAGATCATGTGTCTACAGAGAAATAAGCAATTCTACTTTATTGAACCAAAGAGTTGCAATTTGGGTAGAAACTATGAGCTGTAGTGAGAATACGTCCATAGCACTGAGGTAGGGATGTGTGCATGCATGTATGAATGTATGTATGTGTAAATGCAAGTGTGTATGAATGTATGATTGTATGTATGTGTGAATGTAGGCATGTATGAATGTATGCATCTATGAGTATGTATGTGTGTATACAAGGTGTGTGGAGGGCAGTGAGCATGTTGAAGAAGAGTGTGTCTACTGTGACTCCACTTGAATAAAGAAATCTCTCTTCTGTCTTTTCTGTTTCCTTTTTCTCTCCTTTCTTCTTCTCAACTCTTCTTTTTCTTCTATTCTCTCCTCTTTTCTCTCTGGCTCTCTTTGTGTGTCTCTCTATCTCTCTCTCTCAAATACATAACACACACACACACACACACATACACACCACAACCACCAGTACCATACACACCACAAATACCTTTGGGAGGGGGAGTGAAGTAACAGTCAGCAGTCACACACACACACACACACACACACACACACACATATGTATATATATACATATATATACACACACATGTCTGCACTTTTTAATGAATAATAACTGCATATTGTGCTGGTTTGAATGAATGTTCCTCACATATTTCAAATATTTTGACACTTAGTCCCCAATTCATGGCCCTGTTTGGGGAAGGTCATGGAATCTTTAGGAGGTATGGTCATGCTGGAGGAAGTATGTCACTGGGGCAGGTTTGAGAATTCTTTAAATCTTCCCAGATTTCCAGTTTTTCTTTCTTTGCTTTCTGGTTCTGCTTGAAGATGTGCATGCTCAGCTCTCTGTTGTCATGACCACTTCTAGAGAAATCAGCAGCAGGCCCCAATCTTAGCTGAAAAGCTATTGGCAGCTGATAACTGTTGGATGAGGAAAAGCTATCGTCTTTGATCAAAGAAGTTTCTTTTGTAGTGGTCAGAGATAAGTGCAGAGGCTCCTACCTGGTCAAAGGACAGAGAATATTTTATAGTTATTTAGATGGCATTTTGACATATATATCCTATCCACTCAGTAAAAATTAGCAATAGCTTCCCCATTTGGATCTATAACCTCTCCAGACATTGGTTACTGACAAGGTTTATAGTAGTAGAAGTGAATTCATTCCTATGAATTGGGCATCATATCTAATCAGAAAGTGGTTGGTTACTCCGGAATGCACTTACCACTATTGTACAAATGGGATAATCTTCCCCAGCTGGTCCATATTCTTGCTGCACTCACATCCACAGCTGAGTATGATTATTGATGATAATTTTCCCAGAGAGGCCTGCATAACACCTTCCCTCCTAGTTCCAGCTCCATTTCTTTATGTTCTGAAAATAAGGCATTAGCAACTTCAGCGATAAAGTCTCACCAGGTAGTTTTGGTGGGCAACTGAGAGAAATGGCAAATGCCACTATCATTTTGGCATTTGACCTCAGGGTCATCCTTGGCCAACAACCTATAGAAGGATATCCAGCCTTTGGCAATGGAATTTCATCTAATAACCTATGGCTTCTGGAAGAATCTTTAATGAATCAAAAAATATACGAAAAACTGAAAAAGCCATAAGGAAATCTGACAATAAAAAAATCTTTAAAGAATTTGAAGAGAACTACTTTCCATACCATGCATTTTTAGAGAGCATAACAATTTCTTTATGAAAAATGTTCCATAATACAGGTAACTAACAGGGGAATGACTGGAATGCATTCCTTGAGCAAGTATGTTACTATGCAGTGTATGCCAGAACTCATTTAAAAAATTAAATCTATTAAAATCCTTGATCCTCTTAGAAGAGATAGTCTAGGAGATACATGGAAACACATGTGTAGAATTATAAAATACGAAGAAAATGTGCAGGCATTAGAAGGACAGAGACCATAGGATGCCAATCAGACTTGTAGGTAGGTAAATAATGTCATTGTGATTACTATGGTCTAGATCACATTTACTTCTACACTACCCCAAAGTTGTTCAGAACCTTTTTGATATTGTTAGTTCTGTAGTATTAGTATATCAAAATGTTCCCAGCCATTTATAAATTGAAGAGAGTGCTTGGGGAAGGAAGAAAGAGAGAGGGAGTGAGAGATATCTGTTAAATAGCCATTGGAAAAGGCTCACTTCTTCAAAAATCAATCTGGCCCGAAGGGCTTGTCAACATGATTTCAGATTATGAGTTGTGTGTATGTTCAGGGGATGTCAGAACATACACAACTGTTTGACTCATATTACATTCCCAAATTGTTTCCACTCATCACTGTTGAAGCACCTTCCCCAGACCATTAAGTAATAGTGCACAATACTGTCTACCTTCCCAGTAATGGATTTCCTTCTAGCTGCCTGAAGCTGGGCTCAGAATAGCACCTGGGATTTCATGAAGTGTGTATGCAGTGGAAAGTTGGAAAGAACTAAATGGCTTAGACAGCTAACAAAGGAGACAGTAAAGAATTCAGAGCAGATAACTAACTTTTGCAGTCTTTGTACTGATAAATAAAAAGAATAAGTTATTTTGATAACAAAAAGTAATTGGTTGCTATGAAAAATTTGCTAATTATGCTGATTGAGATATGAACAGTAAGTACTGCAAATCTATCTATCTATCTCTATATATATTTATATATACACATATTTATATTGCAATATGTAATATATATATATATATATATAGTCAATAGATGAAGAGTTAAGTTCTGGAGAAAAAAATTAAACAAAGCACTTATAAATAATCATTTGATATAGATTAAATAAAGATGTAATTAAAGCAGTGCTTAAAGGAAAATCTAGGACTATAAGTGCTTATACGAAAGAGAAATATCTAAGGACTCCAACTTTTAAAGCTATAAAGACAAAAGAAAAGTAAGCTCAATCTAAGTGAAAATGAGAAGTAAGCAATTAACACCAAAGAAAATGGATTAATTACAGAGGCAATTAAGAATGTCAAAGGATGGTGAAATTATTGAATCTTTGTCTAGAATGATCAGAAAACAAAAGAAAAACACAAGTTTCCAATATCAGGCATGGAAAATAATAACTATGGATTCTTCAGGCACTAAAGGGGCGAAATAGATATATACAGTTTATAACAAGAAACCTGAAACACATATGAAATAGACAAATTTATTTTCAATAACCATCAAAATTGATGCAAAATTAGTCTGAAGAACTCTGTTACCCCTTCAGTCTCATTGTTGGATATTGATTAGTTTAGAAATATTTTACATCATTGGATTCAATTTTGATAGGCTATATGTATCCAGAAATTTTTAGATTTCTGAAATCAGATATTTTAGATTTATGATTTACTATGATATAACTTTTAAAAGTAATCCATGATGATTATGTGGATTTCAGTATTATCTGCTGTAATACACCCTTTTTACCTGCCATGAACTTGAGTGTTGTCTCTTTCTCTTGGTTTGTTTGGCGAAGGGCATCTTTATAACTTTCTGTTAGAAATTGCACTATTAATGTAGAGTAAAAATATTAAGTAATTGCTAAATGCTCTTAAGACTGTTGCGAATGAAACAAGTGCTCTTCAGGAGGTCTTCAATAAAGTAAAATAACATAAATTTGAAAAATAATTTGTTAATATAATTAGCAGACATATTTCTCAGCAAAGACAAGAGTTAGCAATCCTCAAGCTTCAAGTTGTAAAACAGATCCTTATCTGAATTAGTCCAGGAGCTGCAGAACAGTGTTCTTATCTATAATAGTATAGAGAAAGAATTTAAAATTAAAACCTATTCTATGAACATGGCCCTCAATATTTTATAACATGCATGACAGTTTTATTGGCATAGAAAAAGCCCTTTGTACTGCACACACTTCTTTCCTTGTTAAAACTTAAGATAACTGTCATTTTTAAAATACCATATGCCATACATTTTCATGCGTACAAAATAAGAAAAGACATAAATATTCTGAAATAAACCAAATAATGATTTATCAGCTACACTTTTGAAACATGATTATTATATAGGGAAGAATATTCACAATATTCACAGATATGTTCACTGTATAATTCTGAAAAATTTTTTCTTAATATTGTAAGATTTTTTCATGTGTTCAAAATTGAATTTTATTAATCAAAATTTGTATATTTTCCCCCATCCCTATATGTGTATAAAAGACAGAGATATGAGAAAGAGAGAGAGAGACAGAGATAGAGAGAGAGAGAGATATAGATAGATTTTTAAATGCCAGCTTTTGTTTCTTTAGATCACCAAATGTTATAAAATCCATAGAGATGAATTTTCAGTGTCATATGTATAAGCTAAACTGAAAAACTCAAGTAGAGCTTTTATCTTTTTTTAACTTCAGTAACCATAAACAAAACCAAACAACTATGGTGTCCACCTGTCAGTGTGCAGCATCTTTACTTTGAATGGATTTTAGAGTGACCAACAAATCTTCAGACTTTAAAACACTAAAATTTTAGCAGGACATGGAATCATAAAATAAAAACCTCAGCATTTCAGTTGAAGCAGGAAAATTAGTAGTTTAAGACCAGCCTGAATTACCTGGTGGGACCCTGAATAAGGTGCATCCTCATTATAGAGTTGTTCTGCATATTTTCTAAGTAAGGCAAAATGCATAATGAGCATAAACTCAGATTCAGAAAATGAATGCAAAACACATAAGACCTTGCAAACAAGAATGTGGCTATTAACTATGCACCACTATATTACAGAGATGCTTGAATAAAAACACAAAAATTGTCTGACTCTAGGCATACATTTCAGCAAGAGGGTCCCAAAATCTCCTCAGGACCTGCTCCTTCAGAATTCCCTCATGTGCTCTAGAAAAGGGGCTTTTTCTTTGATTAAAACAGCATATACAGCATGAAATGGGGAAGTAAAAGCAGAATGGTCTTATCAAATGTTTATGTCCTTTCAGATTTATCAGATTAATACCACTGATTATCTACAACACAGATGGGATAATATTCATTGCCTCCAAAGAATAAATAAAACACCCCCCAATACCAATTGATACATGTCTTGAGTCAATGGCAAGGAAGGATCATGAGAGGTTAAGAATATATGCCCAGGTACAGGAGAAGCCCGGGGCTCTGTGAGCTTGTCTCCATTACAAACATGCTAAGATAAGACTAATTTTTTGGTTGCAAGGTTGAGTAAAAGTCATCTGTCCAAAGTTTGTCTGTACTGTCAAAGTCATTTCTACACCAGAATAAAACCAAGGCTGGTAAACTCATTTCTCCGTTCTGGCTCTTATGATTATTATTGTTAGCGTTTCTCTATATCTCACATACAGTTTACCCTCTTTCTGACATCCACAGACTTTAAACACTCAGGTGCACATAGACTTACATCAATACACATCACTCAACCCCCATAAATACATAATTAGTTTGGAGACCACGATTCCAGGTACTTTGCTCCTAGTCTCAATTTCTTTTTCCTTTGAATATGACCCAAATTAATAATAAGTTTTTTGTTTAATCTTGCTTTACAAGTAGCACAATGATTTCCCTTTTATACTATTTAAATATCATTTGATCCTTGTACCCAGATTGTTTCCAAACTTAACGAATTCAGTCATTGCTGTTTTCCTTTGTTAACTATAACTTCACTATCTGACAGTTTTTACATAGTCTTTAACATAAACTAACACCTTCAAAGAGATTTTAGGGTAGAAAAATACTACTTTTTGTTGACAGATTATTTTAATATTCTTACTATTGCCAGTTAATAAGATGGTGAACAAGAAACAAGTTCCATCACACATACTGCACCACTCTGCAGATTGCCTTGGGCAGGTTTGTTGAGAAAAATACTTTACATCCAGTGAATTTGGCCTTCCTTTAAATTTACTTTTACAAACATATTAAAAGTTATTTTTTTCCCAAATTGTATGGAATAGAAATGGGAAGGACTTTAGTAGGGTATTCTACCTTTTCTCAAGGAAGGAAATGGTAAATTTTTTGTGTGCCAACCTTTTTAAAGAAGCAGCATCTATCAGGACTCAGTAACCTTGCAAGTAGGAAACAATCCATTTGCCAATAATATGAATAGATTAATAATCCTGCCTGGGTCAATTGGGTTTTCACAGGAGTTATATAGAAACCATTTCACATCTCCATTTTAGCTTTAAAATGAACTGAAAATGTATTGCTTATTTAATGAGTACTCCAGGAAATAGTAGTAATTAATGAACCAAGATTAGGGACGCATAAAAAAGACAGCAAAATAGATGTAATACTGAATTGTTATTCCGCACCATGGAATGGTCATAAAAGGACCCTGAGTATTTATGGCTTCCTTATCACATTTTGAGCCTAACAAATACTTAGGTGTTGAATAAGGGAGTAAAATGGTCCAATGGAAGTAATGCTGGGCTGAATGTCCAACCTGACTCCATCTGACCTGTTCTAATACTCTTCTAGCTGAGAGTATCTCAGACTCTTAGAATAATATAATTGAGTATCTCCCATGTCCTTCTAGGTGTAGAGTTTTCCTCATATTATTATTGTTAATAATAAAAATATCTATTTTGGAATAGCTAAACTCAATAAGTACTTTCACATACACATGATTTGATATTTAAACAGTTTCATCAGATTCTCAAGTTAGAAGTTTGTACTAGACAACTTCAGTTGTCAATTTGACATGGCTGTAAGAGGGAACATCAATTAGGAAATTTTCTCTATCTTATTGGCCTGTGGTCATGTCTAGAAAGCTTTTTCTTGATTTTTTGAGTGATGCAAGAGGTACCAGAAGACTGTAGGTGGTACCACTCCTGAAAGGTGGTTCTAGGTTGGAAAAGAAAGCAGACTGAGTGCAGATCTGAGCACAGGTCAAACAATGAACATAGTTCCTCTGTGGTCTGTGCTTCAGTTCTTTTGCCTCTAGGTCCTGCCTTGCATTTCTGCCTCAGTTTCCCTCGATAATGGGTTGTGAACTATATGCTAATAAATGGTTTACTTCTCAAGGTGATTTTGGTCAGTGCTTGATCACAGTAACATAAAAAAGTAACATAAAAGCAAACTAAAACAATGTTACTATTCACAGCAAATAAAATTTTTAATATTTTCACCAATTTTGATCAATTGTATTTCTTTAAATGACTCACTTCATATATGTTTAGAGTTCTAATTTATAAACCTCCACTTGACAACTGTTGATATGGGGACAGTGTGTCAGTGGAAGGAAGTTTCTATAAAGAGTCCTTCAGAAGATCAAGAATCCCTTGAAATTATGAAGAAAACTTTATCTGCACAATGGTGAGAAACATAAATTCATATGATTGTTAAACAGTATTTTTAAAATATTTTGCCCAATAAACAAAAATTTATTTAACTGAAATTTTTTACTTACATGCCTTGATAATAGTATTCTTTATATAATCAACAAAATTCTGTGTTTAACTTATTTTTGGAAGAGTATAAAAGCTACATTCTGATCTATGGTTACTAACTAAGCTTCAATGCTTCAGATATTTGATCAATTGATTATTATAGCATGGCAACTTGCTTTACTGTGGACATCCAGTATCTGCTCATGTTGGAAATTTTAGTGAATTCACATTGGAAATAAGATCAGTCACTAAGCATACTGATTTTCTTCTAGAATATCTGTTTTAGTTTCTCCCAATCTCTAGATTGTGAATGGAAAAGATTTTCTTCGCCTATTCAATCTAATCATGCCTGAGATCCCAGTTCATTTGCTAGGCAGATATATCCCAGCTTGCTGGCATACTATTATCTTTATAACTCCAGGGTGTCTCTGGTGACATAGACATAAACCTAAAGATCTGGGCAGCTCAGGGAAAGATTGATAAATCCACTGCGACAGGACCAATCTAAATTTATTTTCTTCTCCTGATTAGAGATAATTCCAATTTGACCAGAGGTTCTAGAGGGATTAATGGCTATAGTGCATAATCTTAAATTGCAGGGCTTCCTAAAACCCTGCATTAGTCCTTGCATTAGTTCAAAACTCCAGTGGGGAATGGAGACTAACACAGGGTCACTGCCTGGTTAATGAGGCCATGGTCCATATCCACCCTGTAGTTTTCAGTCTCTGCTCTCACTACGTTGTTAATGAGGCCATGGTCCATATCCACCATGTAGTTCCTAATCCCTACTCTTTGCTGATTCAAATTCTTGAGGAAACTCAGTAGTTCAGCTTTACATCTAAAAATTCCTTATCTTGCATTCATCTGCACACTGATCCCAATATTTTTTGCTTGTGAGAAGCTACCTGATGCAGTTACTCAATTATACTGGACAGTGCTGCTAAAGGGTTTCATGAAAACCCCCATCTGTTTGGGTAGACACTGACAAATCATGTGTCTGAATTGTCCCACACACTAGTTCAGATCCTTCAAAAGGTAGATGAAATCTTTCTCTGTGCCATCACAGAGGACGCATCAAAGGAGGGCAGTAAGGGTATAAAGTCTCAAAGGCCAAGCTTCAATTGTCAGAAAAATGTACAATATTTGTGTTTAACTTTTAAAAGGGTTTAGAGCATTAAGTGAAGAAAAGATGAAGTTCATTGTATGCTATGCACTCACTAAGGCTCTAAAGTAAACTGGAGGAATCTTGGAAGTCCCAGAATTCTGTTGGTTAGGGATCTCTGAATATTAGGAGATAACATATTCTCTCCATCAGCAAGTAAAAAACAATATGGATTCCAGCTGGGAGGCAATAGGGAGTGACATAAAGATGATTAATTGATTGCGATGTTCTGTATGAAATACACAACAATTTAAAAAGAAAAAGAAAAAAGAATCAGGTATCAAGAATGTGCCTCCTGAGCTGGGAGCTAGTGGCCCAACATATCTCTAATCAATTAAAAAAGGGGCTCTGCTGGAGGCCCCATTTTGAACCTTCCCATTGAAAAAGTGTCAGAATGGAAAGGAATGACTTGGGCACTCTGACCCACACATGTAGAGCTTCTCAGCAACCAACTGAGTATTTAAGCAATGATCAGAAAGTTCTGTCACCCTGAAATCTTAGAAGAGGGATAAACATTACTTATTACCCCCAAGAAGAGAATTCTCACAACAGACAATAAGCATATTTGATATAATTATTGTGTCTCATTGTACTAAGGAAGGAAACAAAGCTAGGAAGAGTGGTGTATCCCTTAATCCTAGCACTCGGGAGAGACAGGAAAATCTCTGTAAAATAGAGGCCAACCTGGTGACTCCCAATCCAGCTCAGGCTCTTGGAAGAACTTGTCTCTAAAACAAACAAACAAAAAAGGAAACAAAAAAGTAAAAGACAGTGTTAAAAGGGTATGGAAATGAAAACATTTTTTTATAAAGAAGGAGTTATATATGAAGAATAAGATGGCTGAATGTCTCCAAAATAAGAAAGAAAATGAGAAAGTTTATTAAGTTATGAAGGCCTAAGTTGCTTAAAGTATGTGAAAGATGAGACTTAGAGATAATATGCAGATGATATTAAACATTCTAAAGTAAACCTCTACTTAAATTAAAGGAACTATTTATTGATCTATTCTTGTTAACAATTATAAGGACTCACTTAAAGAACAAATATATGTCTAATCAAGGTTTATTTATGAGGATTTGGGTTTTGCCAATTTTATCTAAATATTACACAGTAGTTTAAAGTAAGCAACTGATGTAAATGACCTGAGTATTCAATAAACATGGTTGGAGTCCTATACTCATGTAGTCAGAGGGTCTTAAAGAGATAGTATCTTGTCCCTTTCTCTCCAAGGTCAATTATCTCTCAGGAAACTTTGGGACATCTCTCAAAATGTTCTCTAAATGTCTTGAGTCACCTAGACTCTTGTTCAGGGAGGCCTTGGAGTTTTTAATTGATGAACTTGAACCAATGTGCAGAATACAAAAAGGAGGGCCAACAGAAAGGGAAAATTTCCCTAACGCTTCAAAGTGAAGTCACAGACAAGCAAGGCTTCTGACTTATCCTCAGAGGTGGAAGTGGTAAGAGGAAGATTAAAAGAGCAAGATAATCTTCCAAAACCCATGTGACTCATGAGGATGAGATATGCAACTGACCTTGATAGAAAAAGAAAGAAAGGTGTTTAATTTGGGGCCAACCATACAGTCCTAAATACCCAACAGGAAAATACAACCAAAGATTAAAGTAATTGGTATAATTCTTTAAGCAGTCAAGGGATTGTATTTCCCACATATTAATAAATATTTAAATCCATATGAAATATTATTAGGCACTTACTTCTCACTAATAATTTCCTTCTTGATGAAAAAATATTACCTGGCTATAAGACTTCAGATCTCGACCCAATTCAACACCTCAACTCCTACCTGCAGCCCAGAAAGACAGGCCCAGTACTATTTTAAGTGGTGGCTAAATTGCTTCTCCCTCTCTCTCTAGAGGTTATTTTCGAGGAAACACATTCTGATTCTAGCTAGAATCTCCAACAGCTGTCAAAATGCCTAAAACTGAATCCTAGATGCATAACTCTGAAGTCAAACTGAAGGCCCCAGGAAGAAAGACCAGAGGAAATGAAAACAAACCAGTCACAAATACTCCTATAATTCCATCAAGGAATTAAAATTCCCCTTTAAAAGGAAACATAATTTAGTCTGTTTTCTTCTCTCTCATAAGATACGCCTTATTTTCCATTCTAAATTCTGGCTAGCTCTTTTTTTTCTAATTGCCTATACCCAAGATGAAAATTTCTTCCTTCTTCCATGGGCCCAAGAATATGCACAGGATAGTAACAAATGATGAAAATGGGATTATAGAAAACTGCCCGATTTTAAGTAGCTTCACAGCAGTGAAGACAATGTTTGTGTCATTATCAAGGTTAAATGTTATACATGTATTCTTGATAATTCTACTAATGTCTCATCTGTTTTACCAGCTCTAAAGAAGCAGATTCAGACCATGTCAGGCAACTGGCAATGTCAAACCATGCTATTTGGTGAACAGCTCTGAAAATGGAGTTCAGTATCCACATGGTGGAAAGGAGTTGTGTCTGTCATAATCTAAATAGTAATTATATTCATCTTTGCGCCTTTTATATTCAACTATTGTTTCATCTTCATCTCCTCTTGTTTACAGTCAGTCTGCAGTCAGATGGCCTTGTAACCTTCTAACTCCATTTATATGGGCCCTCTTGACTGTCCTCTCAAACCCAAGAGTCTAGAAGAATGGGAACCCTAAAAACACCTTTGCTCCCCTTAACTCCTCTTACTTTTGCTGTTTATCCCCCACATCTCTAAACAAGAGCCAGAGATTGTTTTTTCCTTGCATTAAACCTGGCAGTTATACAATAAAGCATTAGAAGGTGTACCATTGGGGTTTTTCACATAGACCCACTAGAGGGGTACTGTGACTGCCACACTTGACACTCCTACTCAGGTAGATGAAGCTAGAGAGGCCTGTGCCCCAATCACCTAACGGCTTATTCTGCCTTATTCTTTTTCCAAAGCTCCCTATAACAAAATACTTCTTTCTAAAACTCACCTGTTGTGGTCTGTGAATTTATTTCTTCAAATTTAAGAGACAAGACCCCAAATGCCTCTGGCCTGAGGTGGTTTTGGTGGTAGTTTAGTTTCTTGGACCTTAGCCTCTCAAACTAAGTACGTCAGATTCAAGAAAGTCTCTGTAACTCTCATAGACAGCCCGATATTTTTGTATCAGTATCTAGCACGTAGTTCCAGTGTTTGGACATTTAAAATGTCATTCCCTCTGTTCGTGCTTTGAGTAAATGGATGTTCAATTCATGAAGGAACTGGCTGCTATTGTCATCTACATAAATTCCTTTAACAGGTAATTTTATTATGAACATGACTTTACCCTATGCTACCTGAATTTACTTTCACCCTTAACAGTGAGCAATACAATTTTATGTTTCCCTTTAGATATGGTTGAAGTGCATTATTCACGACTATAAGCACTGATAGCTTGATACATTTTCACAAACTGAGGCTAAGCATGGGGCCAGCTACCAGACTGAGATCCTGAGTGTAGCCAGCATCACAGAGGATTTGCTATGCCCCTAGTGAATAAGCATTATTCCACCATCCTTATTAGTTTTTCCTATTTTGCACTTAGATTAAAAGAATCAAGCACTGCCTTTTGCTTTCTTGACATAAAAAGATAAAACAAACATAAAACAATAAGCTATGGAATAGCTGAAGACATTTTGATTAAATATTTAGAGGCTCCTGACTGCCACTGAGCCAGGAGAAGTCCCGCTCTCAGGACCAATGCTTCCTTTTAGACAGGCTTCATGTCTTGCTTGTGCATATGCACTCTGCATTCTTGTTAGTGACTTACAAGTGTAGTTAGATGCTTACCTGCTCTGATGCTGTAAGTGGCCTCCTTGTGCAGACAGTTAAACTCAATGGCAAACAGAGCCCACCAAGGTTGATGGGGCTTGAATATTTGTTGAACCAAATTAGAATTTGAGAAGATTATGAAACATGTGGAGCCAGTTTTAGACTGAAAACTAGATATTCATCATTCTAGGAGAGTTAGTGTTAATTGCTTAATCCATTCTTATATAACAAAGTGTCGCATTCTGATGTGTAATGAAAACTGTTTCCATTCCTTGTGCTTCTCCCTAACTGAAGGAATTACTGGGAGTTTTCAGATATATAGGAGAATATGCCTCATATTCCCATATCTTTCACAAAAGCAGCATTTCTACCTCCACTTATCCAAAATGACAGTAAAGTGAAACCTCTTTTACCACACTGCTTATCCATAGTGAAACTAGAGAATATATGATCTAGCTAAAGTAGCAGCTGGCTGTGCTGGTAAAACAGGATTGTGCTATAATGTTCTGCAGGGACTCTGTAGTTTGAGGGTCTGGATGAAAACTCCATATTTGGTCGTCTTTGGTCTTTGGGACCATCACTTAACCCTCTTTGCACCTCAATTGCCTCATCCTTAAAATGGTAATAGAGTGCTATTTTACTCTCAGAGCTTTTGTTGAATTTAAATGTGCTTAAATGTTTACATGTCTGAAACAATGACCATCAAGCCATAATAACAATACCAGTAGGTTTGCTGTTCTTAGTAATTGTTTGAAACTTTTTAGATACACCAGTCTGATAAACCAGTGCCAAAATTCCAAGTACTATGCCTGCCTCCTTTGAAAGTACAACTTGCCAGTAAACCCCGCCTTAGTTGTGCTGAGGACTTCAGCTTCTGCAATCCAGATGTATAAACCAGCATTATTAGCAGCTTTATAGTTAAGCATCTGCTCCTGCCAACTCCATCCATCTTTGGCCATCCATCTTTGATAAGCAAATTATAAGAGCAAAACCAATAGTAACAAGCATAAAAAAGGTATTGATTCAATGTGATCACACTGTGAGGGGGAACAAATATGTCCAGTCCATCTTCAGGGTCCTGACATGAGGTTAAGGTTTAAGTAGAGGGCCAGTCAAAACCCTATCTTGGTCATCATTAGACCATCATTGTTTGGGCTTTAGTCTCATCCTGTAGTATGACCTAACAATTTGTCAGAACTGTGAGATCTCTTTCTTGAGAAAGGAGCTCCTCCTCTGATAAGCATCAGACTTCCCTTTCCTTCTCTCAGCATAAAATTAGGGAAGATTTCAATTCCAGGAGTGTCAGGTTTCACCCTCTAATAGCCAAAAAGACAAAATGTGTCTTCAGAATGTTTCTCATTTCTCCAGCCATGCAGGTTACATTGTAGTAGAAAAAGTCGCCTAAAAGAAAACTAGAAAATAAGCATCCCTGCCCTGGTGAAGCCTTCCTTAACTTTCCATTTTCGCCAAGTCAGTCACCTGGTCACGGGACCAACCCTAAGAAGGCAGGTTCACCTTAAGTCTTGCTAAACAGATGGGCAGAATACCTATTATATTAATGAAAAGGAGATCTTTTCCTGCCCAGAGTCCCTGCCTCTTAATGAAGTACATATGGACGGAACCACAGACAGGTAACTTTCTGTAGGTCTACCAGCTTCTCTGAATTCTTCAGAAAAATGTACCCTCCTTCTTCTTTATATCACTTTTCTAACCATGCTTTCCCTGACATTCTGAGATACTCTAACAGTTTTGGATTCTTTAATTTTTCTCTAAATCTCCTTCTCTCCCCACTACATGGATGTTAGCTCACCATACGTCTGACCTCAGTGTAGGCCCTAAACCAGAAATACCCTCTCAGATATATTCAGTAGTACCTCACCAACTCTCCAGGCATGTCTTAATCCATTAAAATTAGCAGTCAAAATTAACCAATGTATCATCATTAATTTTATTAATGGATTGGAAGCACTGGGAGAGGGCTGACCAAAAGATTAATTCATACAGGGGAAGAAGTCTGCTTTCCAAGCAGTTGGAAAGAATGCAGCAGACTCCTGCAAGTTAGATAAAGTTGTAGGGCAAAGAGAGAGAAAGACTAGAAATTGAGGAAGGAGTGAAGCATTTCACCATGACATCCCAGAATATGCTACTTACATGGTATAACTGATAGAGGGGAAAATAGGGTTCCCTTTCAGGGTTCCTAGTATCACTCATAAAAGAAGAATGGACTCAATGGATTGATTTGTAGGGCAAGACTTACTTCAGTGTGAGCAGTATGATCTGATGGGCTTTGGGAGTAGTCAAAAATAAAGTGAGAAAAGATTACAGCTATCTGGGTGCCTTTTTCTCTGCTTTTTCTCTGCTTCCTGACCATCATTAAAAGATTCTCAGCTACACACTCTCACTGCCCTGACACTTGCCAAAGCACATGGACAAAGCAGCCAATGGTGGAAGTCTCGGATCAGTGAATTAATATTTTGTTTTTCTCCTTTAAAGTTGTTTTGTCAAGTATTTTGTCACAGTGATGAGGAGGTCTAATACAAGTATCTTCTATTCCATTCGATTGAAAAAATAATTTTCAACATACCCTGTGTCTATGCCTATCTATTGGAAGCCACGGGTCAATGCACTAATAGGAGAAAAACAATTTTAATGTGATGTGATATTGGCAAGGAAAAATCAGGGAGTCCTAGAACCAAGACTGGAATAAACCCAGTTTACCTGTTTCATTTGCTGAATGATCTTGTTTACCTCCTCTATAGATAGAGGTGATCTTAGCCACCCTTGAATTGTTATGACAGTAAAATGAAGCAGATATTTAAAGTATCTCTCCATAAAATAAGGATAAATAGGTAATGTGAATTTCTATAAATGGTAAGTGAAATAATCGATTTCAAAATTTGACAAATTTTCAAAATTCCTCTAAGTGCCTGCCTTAGAAGAAATTCTTAACTATGGAAAACACTTTGATCATGATGGGATAGGCAATGAGTAGTTCTAGAATGTTGGAAGGGCCATGTGTTTTAATATAGGTGATGAAGCAAATATTAATATTTTTATGGATTTGTATTAGTATTTGGAAATGTTATTCATGTTGAAATGAGTTAAAACTTAACAGCTTCACACTAAGATAAGATTTAAATTCTAAAAATCATTAGGAAAATATTAGAAAATTTTATTCCTATTTACATAGTCTTTAAAATAATATTTTATCTTATCAGCCAAAAATAATATTGATAACCTAAATCTATTAGAGTTTAATATGTGTGTCTAATACTAGTATAATTACCTACATGTAAGTGCATGAGCATGTATATATGCTTTTCTATATTACACATATTAGTATAATATCCACAGACATATATTGATTATATATGTTCAATTTATTTTAATAATAACAAATACCCAAATAACCCAGGGTGTTTGTGATCACTATTTTTCTGATGAAATAACAGAAGCACAGAGATGAGACTATCCAGGGTCACCACATGCAAGTCCATGCTTCATTCATTTTACTATAGTAAGAGACCATTTTAAACCTACAGACAACACACACACACACACACACACACACACACACACACACACAAAGAATTGGTCCACAAAACAGTCTTTTAGTATTAAATTTAAATGGCGGATTGAGACCATCAGTTCTGAGCCTGTTCTTCCACCACTCATGTGGCAGGTATTAATTCACTGAATTTTTAAGAACTTAACAAAACTATATGAAGAAACTCCTTTTAAACACAGATTACTTCTCTTTCAGACTTTGTGTACTACAGTGTTTAGGATTTTCTGCTTTATTTGATCTGGAGAAAGGAGGACTCACATTTTTTGATATTCTGTCTTTTAAGTAGATTTCTACATAGATAGAAATAGATGAGGCCCAGGTTGGAAGTGTAGTCAGGATGGCTCAGCTTTGCCAGCTTGCTCAAACTTTGAATGTGTTATCTTATTTGTATCTGATTGAGGGTTGACCATATAAAATCCTTTATTGCCCACAAAAGTTTAAATATGTTCTGTGAATTTTCTTCTCCACGTTATCCTTTAACTTTGTCTGGTGTGCATTTCTGAATGTTTACTAGAGGAGAGTGCTAACAGAACATCCTCACAAATGCTGAAAATTCACCAATATAACGCAATAATTTCATCCTTTTTAAAACTGATTCATCTATCCTTTATGCCTCCTTTATCACATATACTATAATTTACAGCTGTCTATTCCATTAATTTACATCTGATATGCAATATCAGGTCATATTAATTACTGGATATATGTTTAAATATTTGATAGGGCAAGTGTCTTTCTCCCTCCCTATTTTTTTGTATTTAATATTTTTAAGAAGAAAAATCACTTGCAAATATTTAACTCTCCATTCATATTTCTCTCTCTTACCAGTATAAAATCATTTTCCACCAATCAATCAGATTAACTTTAAATTTTTTGAATCTACTCATTTATTTTCATTTTTATGTGTTTTGCCAACAGGTATGTAAGTGTACCATATGTGTACAGTGCCAATGGGGGCCAGAAGGCATAGAATTCCCTGGAACTCTGTACTTGTGAGTTATCCTGCTGGGAAATGAACCCAGGTTCTCTACAAGAACAAGTATTCTTGATGCCTGAACCAGCTTTCCAGCCCCAGATGAACTGTTTTAAAATGAATGTTGGAAGTCTCTTGATTTGAGAGTCCTGTTCGGAGACCCACAGTCTATAGATTTCTAATCTCTATTATTTAGTAATTTGTGACCTTTTGTGTTACTGGCCCTTTGTGGCATGCAGGAGCTACATTAATAAGAGTTGAGAGATCCATTAATGTTGTCTTTATCCCTTGTTCTATATTTCATGAGCCTTGGGTGTAAAGGCCACATTGTAGATGTGCTGATTAGGCATGGGCAACTCACAGACTCCCATAGCTCCTGGGACCCTGCTCATATGAACCTACAATAATCTTGGTATGCTCAAGACCCAATGCAAACTCAAGCAGACAAAAACCCAGCATGGAACTGGAGAAATGGGTAGGAGACCTCAATTTTAAACCAAAGAAATGTTGACAACTGATTACTATTGGGTGAGGATGAGGTGGTCTTCCTAAAGTGAGGCACTCTGGGTAGGCTGACTGGACCTCAGTGGATGAATCTGAAGTGATGTCATTTGGAGACACTAATGTGATACAACAGACCTTAACACAGATGAAATAATGCATGGATTCCAATTCGGGGGGTATGGGGGGGTCCCAGTGGATAAAGGGATGTAAAGATGATTAAGATTGGTTGGGATGTTCTGTATGAAACATACATTGATTCAATAAAAAATATTTTTTTTAATTTTAAATAAAAATCCTTAACATTCATTACTAATGAAAGCTATATATTCTTTTCTCAAATAATTATGAATTGCCTTACAAAATATCTTCACCTTGATACTTAACATTTGACACTTTTATAGTTCAACACATATATTTTTCAAAGATATATATGTGTTTTATTTTATTTTCATTTCTATATAAAGTCAAAACCAGTAAGTACTGGAACTAAAGAGTGAACTCTGAAAGACAATCAAATTTGGAAAACTGCCACCTACCCTCAATAGTGAGGGCTTTTATGTCCCAAGTGGACTTAAAAGTAGCAATTATGGATTGCTCAGCGTGAAGCAAAGCCACAGGGAGGAGCACAGTAGGATCATTACAGAAGATGAAGGACCGAGAAACAACACAGGCACCTGTTTGAATGAAAATGAAAGATGAGCAAATTCGGTACTTTTATTTTACATCATTAAAAATGATTCTGTTAAACTTTTAGTCTATTTATTTTAAGAATATTTCGGTTAATTATTTGAGAATTTCATACAATGTATTTTGATCATATTCAGACCCCCTTCTCATCTCCGTGACCACCACCTCTACCCGGATGCGCCTTGTCTTCCTTCAGGTCTTTGTTTTGTAGACCTGTCAGTCTAATTTTTGTTATCCAAATACTCCTGGGTGGGGGGTCCATCAGCTTAAGCTGGTTCAATCCACCTTATGTAACATCCATAAAGAAAACTGAATCTCACTCTCCCAGGCTCCGGCTTGGACTGTTTCCACCTCTACCTTACTGTACCTCCTGACTTCATGTCCTCTGGTATTAAGTTTTTAAAGCCTAGAGAGTCTAACTTGCATTCTCCAAATGCTCATCGATATAGCTATAGGTCCATTCCTTGATTATGGTTAACCTACTAGACCTCACACCCTTAAAGAAACTGACTCTCACTCTCCAAAGAGTTATTCTTCATTAAGACTGGGGGCCTCTGAACACCTCCCCAATCCACAGTGGGTTTCTGTCTGGTTTGGGCTTGCACCCATCTTGTACATGCTGTTATAAACAACATAGCTGCATGTGTGCAATTGCCCTGTTGGGTCCAGAAACCACGATTTCCTTGTATTCATCTGGATGGGCTTTTACATTTTATTTTATGTGTAGAAGTATATTGTCTGCCTGTGTGGAAATGCACCCATGTTATGCTACGCCTGCAGAGGTCAGAAGAGGGCATCAGATTCACTGGAACTGGATTTACGGACAGTTGTTAGTTGACATGTGGTGCTAGGAGTCAAACACGGGTCCTTTGCAAGAGCAGCCAGTGCTCTTGACTCCTGAGTCATCTCTCCATCCCCAGTCCTGGATGCTTTAAATGATTATTGTTATAACTTCATTATTAAGAATAAAATTACTATTTTTCCTTTTATTGTTTTATGTTCCTTTTTTTCTTAATCTCCCTTTTTTACCTTTCTGATTTCTTTTACACACCATTCTCTTTTCTTATTTATTATACTTAATTATTCCTTTTTTCCTTTCAAACTTATATTAGTCACTTCCCTCTATTTTTTAACAAACATCAAATGCTTTCAATTTCTTAATCTGCACGAGAAACTCTTCATTTGCATATTTTCTCTGAATATTAAATTCTAAGTTAGTGTTCTGTTTTCCAAGATAATTTGTTCTAGGTAAATACCTAATGTTTCACTGGATTCTTTTGTTCCCATGGTTTCTAGTGAGAAGTTTGACATAATGCTTAATTTGCTTCTGTATATATAGGGGAGTCTTCCTTTTCTGCCTCTTTTTGCTTTATCTTTGATATCTATAATTTTAATATGTTCTTTCCTTGACAAAATCATGAGGGTTTTTTTTTTCATCTTTAGTATGAGAATCTGGCAGGGCTCCAACAGGGTCTAAAACTTCCTCTTCTTCCTAGAATTTTGAACTCTTCAACATCCTCTTTGACCTTCAAGCACTATACTACTTATAGCTGAAGTACCCTAACCTGGTTATGACGGACGTGGTTTAGAGTTCTGGTAAGCATCACTCTCAGTACATACTCAAGTATTTCTTCCATGTTGTGAGAGCAGTACATCCTGTCACTTTGTTCCCTTATTTTTCTGTCTGTTTTTCTTATTATAAAGACTGTGGAGAAAATTCCTATGATCTTCAATGCTACGTTAGAAAATAAATTGCATGTCTTGTAATTTTAATATTTCAGTACTTTCTAGTTTGGGGAGTTTTAACATTTGATGTAGCAGGTTATAGTTTTAATAAACTTGGCCAATGTGCTAAAGTTTCTAATTCTCTTCCAATTTTCTTATATTCTATTCACAACATGGTGATTTCTGTGAGTTTGCTCATGTACCTTGTTGTCTTTTGCCAAAACTATTATTCAAGTTCACATAAAATATATACAACTCCTAAACCCAATAATTTTCCAGCATTTAAACCACTTGCACAAAGCTGGCAAGTTACTGTCACTAGCAAACTCCCTTCCCTTTTGTTGTCTTGCTAAAGTCAAAAAAACGAGTCTCCAACAGCTTTCTGTAATGTAATAAATCAGACAGAATGCCACCCATGATAAGAGCTAATTTTAATTGTTTTCTTTTCCTTATCTTTGTTTACTACTTAATATTTCCTAATTTTATGTCCTTATAATTTTTCTGCTTTCACAAAGGAAAGATTGATAGGTCAGACTTCTATTGGTTTTCCATGTGCGAAGCCCTTATTCCTTAGTTATACAGCTAAAACTCAGTCAAGTATTGCTGTGATGAAACACACCTGCATGCGAAAAGATGACTGACTACCACTCTCCACAATTATTTTAGTGTTTTTTTCATAATATAAAACTAATTTGAATCATTTACATAAGACAGCATACTTCGAATACTTCCCTTGTACCTATTTAAAAATTCTAAAGCTCATTTCAGCTGTGACTCTGAAGTAACTACGGGCCTCTAGAATGATTGATATTATCCTATATTATTTAGTGAAATGTGTGATTATGCAGTTATAATAATTACAGTAATAATATGCTCTATGATCATTAGTTGAACCAGTGTGATTAGAGTCGTCATTTTCTTCAAACTGCTACGCTTCAATGTTTATATTTCAACTAATTTTTTTCTTCTTGGATGACTTGAAAAGAACAAAATGATTCTTTTAGGAGGCAACTTTTCCTTATCATCAATGCAGATAAATATTTTTAAAAAATAAAATCAGTGTCCTTAGTCTGAACATAGAATTCATTACTGATTGTTAAAGATTAAATGTTATATTTAATGTGAAAACCTGATGCTTATTGAATTGCATTTATAAAATTAACTAAATCTAAAAGAATACAACTAAATTATAGTCTATGGTAATTATGAAAATGAAATTTCAAACCAAATCTGGAACTTTTCAAAAACTTTTGCCCCACAGTTTCATGCTGCTAGTAGATTGTACTTTTAACCTAAAGCTCAGCAATGGCTTAATCCTTGAACATTTCTTTGAAAATAAGTGAACATATTTGAAAACAAATTAAATCAAACCCAATGCTCATGTGAAATTTCTTATTATTCACTGCCCTTTTAGAAGAAAGGTTGATTTGCATTTCCTCAAATTAAATCCCTACTTGCCCCTGCCCCCATACATGTTTTGCAGTTTGGTCACTTTCATAATAACGAGGAACTTTTAAGCACATTATTTTAAAGAAATTTGGTTCAAATATGAGTGAAACAGTAAAAGCATTTTATTTTGATCCCAAAAATAATTTGCAGAATATAGGGAATAAATGTTTTAAATTTTAAATATATATATATATATATATATATATAAAATATGATGAGCATGTAGGAATTGTGTCTAAAGCCCAAAACTCATAATCCTCACATGGTTAACATAGATTTCTGCTTGTTCTCATTTTGATGTTTTGATTTCCAAAGTCTTTGACCACAATATCTATTACTTTTTATATGAGGGAGTTAATCATATTTATTTATTCCTTATTTGGGACAGAATTTATTGAAGTTTGCTTTGTTTTGTTTTAAATCATTACTACTCAGTTCTAACATCATATTTTCAGCCTTTGGTTAAGGAGGTTGCTTTTAGATCCTCTGCCTCTTCCAGACCATGCTCCTGCCCTTCTCTGTCCCTCTTCCTCTCTTCTCCTTTCCTCTTCCCTGTGTCTCGCCTTTTCTCCTCTTTCCTCTTTTCTTATTCTATCTTAATTTTGTTAAGTTGAGTATCATTTTCTCAACCATGGTTTATAGGAATATAGTTATAATGAGAATGCGTTTTCATTTGTTGACTCAATTTTTATTATTATTGTAGAAGTCATCTTAGCCCTCTAAATATAGATATTCACCCATAAAAGAAGATAAATACTTTTCACCCAACGAATAGCATTATCCTGGTATATGGACTAAGACTGATAATATGGAACCACAGATCTATTGAAGTAGTTAATTGATTTCATTCCATGTATACCAGAATACCATTTCCAGGAAATGAAATAGCATTGGACTCATTGTGTTTTTTACTTGGTTTTTAACAACTTGCCAGACATAGAGGTCTAAGGTAAGGTCTCACAGTCAGTATGTGCTAAACTCATCTTTACCTCTGCTCTCTCCAGGAGAGGACAGTCAACCCATTACTGCATTTTACTTTTGATTCAGGACTAATTCAGTCTCTAGCATTTGAATAATTCATATTTCTCACTGTTCATGTCTGATCATTTGGAATTTTACGGATTCTATATCACAATCATTGCAATTGTCACACCTAGTCAATTTTAACTGAGCAGCTTTTGTTGGACTATCATTTATTACTTGAACCATAAATATCTGCCTCACATCTCATCTCCACCACAACCTACCTATTCCCTTCTTCACGCTGCCTCAACAGAGAAGGATATAGCTTTAGCTCATCAAAATGACATCTTGATATTTACAATTTTGTAGTTATCTTTTATCTTCCCTCCACAAAACACAGCTTGACTATTTCAAATTTATCATTGTATAATTATTTTTAATTTTTACACTTATAGGTTTTTATTGTACGTGTGTGAGTGTTTAACTTGCATGTATGTAAGTGCATGTACATGTATGCAGTGTCCCCACGGGCCAAGAGGCACTGTTGGATACCCTAAGATTAGAGTTATGCGTGGTTGTTAGCCACCATGTTGGTTCTAGGAACTGAACTTTGGTCTTCTACAGGAGTAGCCAGTGCTCTAAATCACTGAGCCATCTCTCCAGTCCCAATAATTCTTTCTTTTGAAATACCTTTCTGCATGCACTTTCCACATTCTACATTGACTTTCCCTTTGTTTAGCTGCCAACAATTACCATCCTTTCCTTCTTTTGCATTCTGAGGGCAAAAATACAACAAATATATCTGTAGGTGTTACACACATAAAGATGATAGGCTGAACAATCATTAGTCATTTTGGGGCAATTATCTAATTTGGTTTTGCCCTTTTTTGTTTCTACTTTTTAAAAATATGTTGAGAGAGAGAGAGAGAGAGAGAGAGAGAGAGAGAGAGAACACAAAACTTACAGGAGACTTTTTTTTTCCTTATATAAACGGGGTCCTGGGGATTAAACTAAGGTTATCAAGCTTGGCAGAAAGTGCCTCTACTCAAGGTCACATCTTCCTGGTCTCTGGCTATGTTTTTAACAGTTTAGAGAATATCAAGGAATTAGAGCAATTAATGTGAAATAATAATGAAAAAGATGCCAAAAATTAAATGTTTGTGTGCATGTTGTTTCCTAAATAAACTGAGACTATGTGCGTTCAGCATGTTTCTGATTCTTGAGGAACTGGCATTGATTCCTTCAAAATTAAGAGTGAGTGATATAATTTTGTAACTGTACCAAATAAATAAGGATGAGAAACAAAAGTGTTTTAATTTATTTGACTGAGAATAATGAATAAAATATTTTATATATTTTATAATAATTTACTGAAATTTGTCCTTTCAGGAAATATGTCATAAGTCAATATTTTTCACCATAATTTCCCTCTAAAATCAAAAGTCAGAGTACAGAAAATTGTGACTAGGAGTTAATATTAATGTTTGAGCGCCTCTCAAATCAGAGTCAGTGATCCATTTATCTTCTTCAAGACTTCTTAAGGCTAGTGCCAGGTTTGATCTTACAAGACTTTAATGAGTCTCTGGGGGTAGGATACTTTCATTCTGCATACTTAACAAACTCTCTGCTTTCAAAATACTTTCAAGTTCAAAAAACAGATTCCTAGTCCAGTCAGTTAGTTTCTCTTGGTCTTTGCATGAGGACTTTCAATGATATGAGTAAGGTTTAATTGGTCAAAATGATCCATTTGTAATACAGTTTTATAACTTTTTAAAAAGATCTCAAGCTGGCATCAAACTCACAATAATTCAGGCTCAGTGCTGTAAATGCTGGGATTAGAGAGCTATAGCCACCAGCCCCAGCTAAAACATTTTTAAACTACATATAATAAAATCACTTTAGTCATTGAGAGAAACTACAACTTAAAATTCAACCTGAAAATCATCCTGAAGACTAGAATTACATTGCTTCAGAAATGATAGTAACTATAATCACATTTTAACGATCAGCTATGGCCCTATCAATTGTGACATCTTGCATCTTTTGAAAAAGCTTGATACTCAGTAGTGAGGGGCATATTATAAAATATTAATAATGTAGAACTTTCATATTTTGTAGGTTGTTTTGCTGGTTTTGTTTGTTGTATTTTTCTTTATCTTTTTAAAATGTGTATTTTAATAAATTTTTGTACATGTCATATAATAAATCTTAATCATATTTAGATCCCTTCCCATCCGCACTTCCCTATACTGCCCCTACTGGATTTTATGCATTCTGTTATGTATGTTAAGGCTTATTGGGCAAGAGCTTTTGTATGCAGCTGTCCCTCAGTGCATGTTCATCCACTGGAGTCTAGTTAGCCTAGAATCACTCCCTTAAAGAAGATCAGCTCTCCCTCACCCAGCAGTAATTAGTTGCCAGTAGTTCCTAGGCTACAGTTGGGGCCCACTGCCCAGTTACTCACTTCTATGCTGGGTTTTTATCTGATTGAGTTGTAAGTTATAAGTTCATATGGCCATCACTGTAAGTTCATATGACCAAGTTTCCAGAGGCCTGGGAAACTCTGGTACCATATGTTCGTGCACCAATCCTATATCTTAAAATCTTCCAGCCCCTCTTCTGAAATGGTCCATGAGCCATGGGTGAGTGAGGTTTAATAGAGGAATCCTTCGGGACACACACTTTTCAGTAACTTATTCTCTAGACCTCAGCCATTTATCCCCATTTATTATCCATCACAGTCTGTTGCATGAGGAAACATCAACAGAGAGAATTGAGGTATATGTTTGTATTCTCTCTACCCTCTGTTCCATTGTGTCTATGAGACTTAAATATACAGATTCCACTATAGATGTGTCACAGCTGAGTGTCTCTCATACACAGTCTCTGTGTATGACAAGTTATAGAACTCTGTAATAGCCTCCATCTGTTGCAAAAAGAAGTTTCTTTGAAGAGTGGTGAATGTTATAACTGTCTATAAATATAAAGACCCATGTTAAGCATACAGTAAGAAATTAAATTTCTCTAGGGATAAGCAGACATGGGGTTTTCTATAGAATCCCTTTGATTATAGAATCGAATCAAATAGAATCCCATTGATATCGAATGACTTCTCTTTATCTTATCACATGTTGAAAACTGACACTTTCTATCACATTCATGGATAAAGATGTTGAAGCAAAAGGGACAATGTGTATACATTAAGAGTTCTATGAAATATAATTATAAAATTTTCTACCCCAATAGAAAGTATATGTTTCTACTACCAACGGAAGCAAAACAACTTTTAAAAGTCTCAGACATTTGCTTTGTTTAGTATTACCTGTATTTGGGAGTTTGGTTTGTCTATAGAACACAGTTATTAAAAGCTGTTAATTTATAATCATTGTTCCATGTAGATAGAAGTGCAACTCTATGGAGATTTGGTATTTAGCTCAGGGAATTCTGAGAGAAGGTATATGAGTTGTTCTATACGGATATGTTATAGCCTAAGTGCCTTTCTTGAAATTTACTTCATACAGTAGGGAATCATTTATCCATCTTACTTGGCACAAAACTTACTAGTAGTTCTCTGCTGCCTAAGAAAGAATGACTTATAGCATAAAACTCCAGTAGGTGATTTGGGGATCAATCTTAGATCATCACTCTCTTTACCTTCTGGATATGAAAGTCCCTGGGCAACTCTTCTGGGTATTTATTCAATTAGTAACTTGATCTTGCTTCAGTGCACCAAAATGTATTTAACCCTGGCCTCCAGCATTTAATTTACTGCTCTTATTGATCTTAAATGAACACTTTCCAGTGTGCACTTATTGAAGATCTATTTTGTACATGGTATTCTGAGAAACATTGATTTCCCAATGGCTGTCCTGGCACGACATATGGCATAGTGCCATTCGTATCCAGTCTATTGCCATACACGTGCACATATTTAAACTGGGGCTCACTAATCTTAGTTCTGATATATGACCTAGGCACCCTAGAAGTTATTCAGAACCACTTCAAAAAAGTTTGAACTAAAGCAAGGAATTATTTACTTAAAAATTGATTGCTAGTTCAACTTAGAAAGGAAGATATCAGATATCAGAAACTAAGCAGAGCTAATTACCATAGCAGCCAGTTCAAAGCAATGCTGATTCTGTTACCAATGGTTGGTGATGCTATGGTTGGTCTTGGTAATTGAATCATTATCAACTGGGAATATTAACCTGGGAATATATAAAAAGTCTATTTGTTTATAGAATGTAGAGAGAAAGAACTGAGACCCCCACATGAAATCTAGATAAGGAAGGGATGGTAGAACTTGATGGCTACACAGGGTAGATTTCATTTTTCCAACACAAAAAATCATGAAGAAACTTGGCTTTCCTTCATATAGACACAATAAGAAATAAGAAATGTATATGATAGCATTTTCAGCAACATAAATCAGAATACCAATTCAATTAATGGTTGAGCTGAGAATAATTGTAATTTGGATTTGGGGAATGTAGTTAGAATGATTCACAATCACTTTCTGACCTGGTTAAGCATTGCTTAGCTTGTTAGCATTTACATCATTTCAAAGGACACTAGTAAGGTGCCAGTATACTGACTTCCACGACTCTGGCAAAATGATGAGACAGAGATGGTGCTGGGAAAGGGGGTTCTTAGTCATCTGCCGGAGAAACGTGTTCACAGGAAAAAGAAAAATGACATTTATAACATACTCACTGAGAAAACCAAGCATGTAGAGAATTTTCCCAATGATCAGATACATAAAATTGTGGGATGTTTTGGGGCAGGTCCCATTGAGCCAGTCAACAAAGGCATTGTCTTAACTAGAATATTCTCAGTTACACAAGGGTAAGTGCACAAGACTTTCCAAGCCATTCTTGCTGAGAATCATGTAAAAGACTATTGCCACTTTCATGCATGTAGAATATAAAACCAGTAACAGTACTGAAAAGTGAGTTTATCTATGAGCAAACGACTTCTGCTTCCTCTATATGGATGGATTTTTGGCAAATCTGATGCATCCCATCATGACAAGGTCTGAAATTTCCTAATGAGAGTCCCAAATGCTAAATGCCCCTAACATGTATTCTGTGTCACAAGGGCTTCAGGGTCAAAATTCTTACACATTAGTCATCAATAAGTCAAACTCAGTAGATTCCTCAGTACAGAAATGTGATTTACAAAGAATATATTTCAAAATAGCAGAGAAGCAATTTTAAAGTATATTAGATTTGGGCTTGAGTCTGTGACAATTTTTGTTAACTTTGTGTGTCAAAGAATTTTCATGATTTATTAGGGGAAGAGCTACTGCATGGCATGGAATAAAGGACATACTACAGGACTTTAAAAACTTGTTCTCATTTTAGAGATCTTGCAAGAAGGAAAGATTCAACAATGGAAATGGAGGGACCAAGAAAGGACTCCTGTCCTTCTAGACGCAGTGAACAAATGGAAAATGAAACATATGAAGCGTCTAAGATTCTTCTGAAGTTGATGGGAAGCTGTTGTTCTGTGTGATTGCTGCTGCTTGGCACTCACAGTTAAATATATGGCACTAGATTTGAGTTTAGTCACCAGGGTCCACAGTCTTGAGGAGAGCTGCCATTGGACCATAGGAGTAAAGACACAGGTATTTGCCTTTCATTAACTAAACAGTAATGGCTTGTGAGTACGATAGCTGAAGGTCTGTTTGTGCCTCTGAAATCTTGCCCAACTTCTGTCCACTTGCATCCTGTACTATATAGAAAAATAATTATTCTGGGCAACATAGTTATCAGTAAAATCAATCTGATAATAAAATATCACCCAGACTTTGTGTAGTCCTCTATATACTTCAAATATAACATTTTTTCTTTGTAATTCAGTGTTATACGTTTCATACAACAGTTCCTAATCAAATTTTGACCTCCTTCCTTATGACCAAGACCCCTACCAGCTCTCATGTATTCCATCATACGTGTTAAGTCCTATATAGTCAAGATTAGTGCCCAGATGTCTTTCAATGCAAATTCATCCAATGAAGTCTGGTCAGGCAATCTAGATATTGTAAGTTAGGCATACTCTCCCTCTCCCGGTAGTAATCAGTTTCCAGTAGTTCTCAGTCTAGGTCTGTCCTGCTGCCAATTTTCTACTGTTCCACTCTGGGGCCTTGTCTAATTTGAGTTGGTGTGGGTCCTATGCTAATGCCACACTTTTACATGCACAAGCTTCCAGTAGCCTGAAAGACTGCTTCCTTAAGTTCACAAACCAGCGCTGGCTCTCACACTCTTTCCATCCCCTCTTCCACAGTGATCCCTGAGCCATAGGTGGGTGAGGTTCAATATAGGAGTCCTATCCTGGGATATACAATCTGCAGTTTCTTATTTTATGAAGCTTGGCCAGTTGTGGACTTCCATGTGCATAGCACCATGTTGTTTGAGGAAGCTTCACTTATTCTGCTGTGTTCCATGAGCCTTAGGTGTAGAGGTTCAGCTATAGATATGTCCCCAAGACTTGGCATCTCTCAGATGTGTATTTTCTGTTTCTGACCAGTTGTGGAACTCTGCTCTAGCCTCCTTCTGTTGCAGAAAGAAACTTCTTTGATGAGTGGCATACTCTATGTCTGTCTAAGTGCAGTACAAGGATTCATTTTTAGCATGTGGTAAGTCATTTCATTTGTCTAGATATATGAGGAGATAAGCTTTTCTCTAGGTCCTATGCCCCTTCCAACCCCATGTATTTGGTTAAGTCTGCAATACCACCGTGGGTTCACCACACTGAGAGAATTTCAAGTCCAATCAGATAGCTGTTGATTATTCCCCAGAATAGTGCTACTACTGCACCAATAGTGTAGTGTGCTGTGCCAGTATTTACAGTTAGAATTTAGGGTTGGGTTGGGCCATTGATTGATTTTTGCCCTTAGCAGTTTGCATCTTATCCTGTATCATTATGGGAGCTAAACTTCAGGTAAAAGTCTTCCAGGTCAGTTCCTGCTCCATTATTCAAAGTCTTTTTTCCCAAGTATGTCCTGTCTTCAGCAATCTTCTAGTTCTGAGAGATAATCAAGAACTTTGGCAATAACCTATATTAGTTTGGGGGTCTCTTAGACCACTCTCACCAATCACAGAAAGGGAGGTACCTTCTGTCTGGCATCGTATTCCTTGCCAAACAGTCCCTGAGTATACACATCCTAATGTTTACACACTGTGTATTTCTCAGGGGGTTTGGTGGCATCACATTTCCCTCTGGGTTCCTTAGCCCTCCAAGATTTATTCATTTCTGCTCTTTTTCCTGCTATCTGACCTCCCTCCTCCCTTTCCAGTCCCACCACCGTCATCCCCACCCTCCCCCCATTAACACCTACTTCCTTCCATCCCCCTTCTACTGACCTTTCTCAGCCGGCCCACCACACAGTGAACCCCTTCTCTACTCCCTGCCAAACACTTTCCACTTTCCCTGTCTCCCATGGTACCATCTGTTCGCTACTAGCCCCCTTTCCGGGTTCTTTATTTCCTTTACCTCTGTGTATCCTTTCTCTTTTCCTGGCTCCTGGTGTTTCTTCAGCATCTCTACTCACATATAGGGGATTAGTGCTACCATTCACAAATGATGGAGAGCATACACCACTTGCTTTTCTGCATTTGTTTTACTTTACTTAGTATAATGCTCTCTAATTCGATCCATTTACCTGTGAATGTTATATTTCATCATTTCTTCGCTGCATAGAACTGCACTGTGTAAATGTACCACATTTTCATTATCAATTTGTCAGTTGAGGGACATTTAAGATTTTTCCATTTCTTAGCTATTGTGAAGAGGGCAGCAAAATACATGGATGTATGGATCCCTAAAGTCCTCTGGGTATACGTCAAGGAGTGATATGACTGGATCATAAGGTAGATTCATTTTTATTTTTTTGAGAGTTCTACACGCTGCTGTCTATAGTGTTTGGAAAAGTTTATATCAACACCAGCTGTGAATGAGCTCTCCCCTTTCTCCACATCATCTCCAACATTTTGTATCTTTCATTTTCTAAATCTTAACCAGTCTGGAGTGAGATGGGATCTTAGAGTGATTATCTGCATTTCTCTAATTGCTAAGGATGTTGAACATATTTTGAAGTGTTTATTAGCCATTTATATTTCTTTGTTTGAGAACTCTCTTTTCAGGTCTATAAGTCCATCTTTTGATTAGGTTATTTTCTTATTTCTTTGTTTTTTGAGTTCTTTGTATATTCTGGATATTGATCTTCTGTCAAATATGTAGCTGGTAAAGATTTTCTCCCACTCAATGGGTTAATCAGTCCTTGGTTGTTTCTTTTGCTATACAGAAGCTTTGTACCTTAATCAAGTTCCTTTCAGTGAGAGCTGCCCTTAATGCCTGTGCAGCTGATGTCCAATTTAGACAGTTCTTTCTTATGCCTATATCTTGAACTAACTATGGACTGACTATGATTTCTTCTAGCATTTTCAGAGTTTAGGATTTCATATTGAGGGTCTTGATTATTCAGAGTTGACTTTAGTGCAGGGTGAAAGAGAAGGGTCCAATTTCATTGTTGTACAGGTGAAGGTCCAGTTTTGCCAGCACCATTTGTTGAAGATGCTATCTTTCCTCTATTGTGGATTCTTGGCACCTTTGTTAAGTTTCAGGTGGCTGAAATTGCTTGTATTCATATTTGGATCTTCTATTATGTTCATTGATCTACATGTCTATTTTTCTGCCTATAGCTCTGTAATGTAATCTGAGATGATTCCCCCTGCATTGTTCTTTTTGCCCAAAATTGCCTTAGCTATCTGGGGTCTTTTGTGAATTTTAGAATGATGTTTTTCTAGTTCTGTGAGGAAAGTCATGGGTATTTTGATTGGCATGTGTTGAACCTATATATTGCTTTTGTTATGATGGTTATTTTCACAACATTGCTTCTACCAATGCATGAGCATGGTAGGACCTTCTGTCCTCCTCTAGCCTTTCTTTAAAGATTTGAAATTTTCATTGTAGAGATCTTTAATGTCTTTAGTTCGGCTTATTCCTAGTTTTTGAGGTTATTGTGAATGGGAGGGTTTCCATGATTTTTCTCATTGCTTACTATTGGTATGTAGAAAAGCTACTGATTTTGTAAGTTGATTTTGTAATGTAGCACTTTTATGAAAGTATTAATGATTTCTAACAATTTCCTGGTGGTATTTTTGGAATCTCCTATGTATAATATATCATCTACAAATGAAGATATCTTCATTTGTAATTAATACCCCTTTGATTTCCTTCTCTTGTCTTATTGCTCTTGCAAGAATTTCAAATGCTATATTGAAAAGAAATGGAAACAGTGGACAGCCTTATGTGGTTCCTGATTTTAATGGAAATACTTTCAGTTTTCCCGCATTTTGAATGATGTTGGTTGTGGGTTTGTTGTACACCTTTAATTATGTTGAGGTAGGTGCCCTCCATACCAATTCTGTCTAGGATTTTTAGTATGATTACATGTTTGACAAAGGTCTTTTCTGAATCTATTAAGATAATCATGTGGTATTTGCCTTTAAGACCAATTGTATGTTTTATTACATTACTGACTTATGTATATATTGAACCATTCCTGCATCTCTGGAATAAAGCCTACTTGACAATGTTGGATGATCTTTTTTATATGTGTCTGTATGCAGTTTACAAGTATTTTGTTGTGTATCTTTGCATCTATATTTATTAGGGATGTGGTCCTAAAGCTAGCTAACTTTCTTTCTTTCTTTCTTTCTTTCTTTCTTTCTTTCTTTCTTTCTTTCTTTCTTTCTTCTTTCTTTCTTTTATATCTTTGCCTGGTTTTGGTATTAGAGTAATACTGGCTTCATAGATGTTGTCTGAGCATTCTCCTTCTGTTTCTACCTGTTTGAATAATTTAAACAGTAATGGTTATAGATCTTTGAGTATCTGGTAGAATTCTGCTATGAATCCATTGGGTCTTGGATCTGCAAGTGGGGAGGAATTCAGGCTGGATGAGGGCAGGGCTGACAGACCACTCAGTGGGAGTGGGCCAGAAGATTGGAATAGAGAGTGAATGGGATCTGACTTGCCAAACTCCAGGTGGGCCCCTGGCTGATTAGCAGCCAGGAAGATGAGGGTATGGGAACTGCCTGATGGCTGACTTGGGCTCTATCTTATCACATTTTTGTACTGGTAAAAATGAAATATTTTGTAGACACCAACAAAGATATCTGGTAAATAAAAGAATGATAAAAATTTAAAGTATTATTGTTTTACTGTAGTGCAAGAGAATCTAAATTCTGATGCTAGAAATTATGAAGTGAAGAGTAAAATACAGTTTCTAAGAAAAAAAAATATATTACCCTGACAGACTCATGAATAAATAAGATCTTAAAAATATCAAATAAGAGAAAAGAAAGAAAAAATAAAAAAAGATTAATACAGTTTTAACAGATAAGAAAACAGCTTCATTCTAATGAGTTACTAGAGTTCTCTTATTCTAAACCTTTCATACTGGCTTGTTAGGAGGAAGCATAATTTTATTATTAATGAATCTTGTTTGATGGAAAGCAATTTCATTTCTCATAGTATAAATCTCGTAATATTGAACTCTGGAGAGGATAGTGAGATAAAGTGAGTCAATAAATATCATAGTTTGAAAATGTGTTTAAGACTAGTTACTGAGGGGCTGGAAAGATGGCTCAGTGGTTAAGAGCACTGGCTGTTCTTGCAAAGATTCAACTCCCAGAACCCACATGACAGCTAACAACTGTCAGTAACTCTAGTTCCAGGAGATCCAACACACTCTTCAGACTTCTGTAGGCATTACAAAACATATACATATGCAGGCAATACACTCATGCACATGAAATAAAAATAAAAAGTATTATAAAAATACCAGTTACTGAAAATGAAAAATCTAAATATTCTAAGACTTTACAGAAAATATATGAAAGAAACAGATTTCTCTCAAATACATAAGAATTTTGGCAGCAAATGATGTTTATCAAGTACACGTTATCAAATTGATTTAAAGTTGGGCATGGTGCACATGCCTATAATCCCAGTACTGTGCAGGCAGAGACAGGAAGATTGACATGATTTCGAATTCAGCATAGACTACAGGTTAAGTTCCAGGTTAGCCAATTTGGGCTAAAGAGTCAAACCCTATCAAACAAAACAAAATAGAAATCTCAGTAAATGAAGAAAAAAGTAAGAGATCACAACAGTCGGCAATGTATTCTATAATAAGTCCACCACGATCATTTGGGCAGAAACATGGCATGACAATCTGTGTCTTGAAAATTAAATATGTATCTAGAGTAAAGGCAAATTTCAATAAGAACAATATTTTCTTTCCTGATGGAAGATGAACTTGTAATCAACTTGCTAGTGAATGGCTGACCACCTTCAAAAACGGTGCCATAGCAAAGCCCAGAGGTGGTGTCTACCGCTGAACATTTGCACTCAACAGTGGCTGTAGACAGGTTGGCCTTAATTAGTATAAATCTGTGTTGCTAAGCCTATGCATAACCTCTATCCCATTTATATGGCATTTCTGGTATATTGTATAATGGCAACAGTATCTGGGGAAAAGGTTCTCACAGATACTTACAAAACTGAGCATCCACTGTATTCTTTAGAGTTTTCTTTTGAAGCTGATTCTAAGATAGATATGGTACACAGATGTCTTCATATTTTTACCCATTTAAAGAAGTATATTTATTTATCTATATGTTTATTACCCTGACTTATCTTTCACAAAATTTCTAAAAACATTTCTTCCAGGCCCCTAAGATTCCAGTCGAACCACTGGCAATAATTCATGTTATGGCACAAACTTCCATGTCCCTGGAAATCTGTATGTTAAATTGACAAGACCCAGGGGCACGGTATCTGGATGTGTGAGCTTGTAGGGTGTAGTTAGGTTATGAGTATGGAATCTTCATCAAATATCTTCAATAGCACATTCGCCTTTTCCAACATATGAGGTCATAGCAAGGGAACATCTGACCAGTCTCTCACCAGACAACCATTCTGCCACCACCTTTCTCTTAGACTTTCCAGCTCCAGAACTGTGATAAATTATTTCAATTTTTATGTTAGTCAGTTAGTTGTGCTGCATCATGGCAACCTGAACATACTAAGGCAGTCCATAAAGCAGTAGAAAATCGTACTTGTGACCATTTATCCTTTCGGATATAATGATAACTATATGTGTTATTTGAAGTTATGGCCACTGGAAGGATGACCCTTCACCTTTGCCTCCTAGGATTGTCCAAAAGCATTACGGAAGTGTTACAGCAGTTTGCTTTATATAAAGCCTTCACTGTAGACAAGTACCCATAAACTAAATGAGCCATTTTTTTTCTTCCTTAGCTAATTCCTTTTAAGGAATTCTATGGCTATATGGATTGAGAAACGGAGGGTGAGGTAGCAATGTGTGGTCATGTTCAGTCTCCATGCTTCATTCTCTCCCTTAGACATCACAAAAGATCTCACTCAGACCACTAGGGTTATTTATATACAGCTAAAATTGAACATTTTAAGACCTGAACTCATTATTTTATTACTCTTTCTCCAGCACAGTTCAAATTAACCAAGAAACTCCATTCTGACGAAAATATTCTTAAAACCCAAAAATCCCTCTGCAGATCCTGATCCGTGTGTGCTGGCTAGCAAGTATCCAAGGGCAGTCATTGGAGGAAGTCCACTCTCACTTCCTGGCATGAACTCCTTCTGCCCTCTTTGTCACTAAGAGAGTCATTTAGCATTTCAGTATACTGTAAGAGACTAGCAGCAGGAATTAAGAAAAAGAAAATATGATCATCTCAATTCATAGCGGGAAAGTATTTGACAAAATTCAATACCCTTTTATCAAAAGAACATTCTAGAAACTATGACTAGAAGGAAATGTCTTGAACATTACAAAACTTAGATTTGAAAACGCCCACAACTAATTTCATACTCGATGGTGAAAGGCTGAAAGTTTTTCGTCTAAGATCAGCAACATGTCAAGGATGTCTGTTTTCTCATTTCTAGTCAGCAAGGTATTGAGTTAGAATTACTCTACTCCAGTAATTAGACAAGAAAAAGGAGATAGAAGTATCTGACTTAGATATGGGGAGGAAAAGGAAATTTTTTATAAGACAACAATATTTTAACAGGCATTCTGTGAATATATTTAATTCCATCACTGCGGAGGGAGGGGTGGGCAGATTTCTATGAGTTTAATGCCAGCCTGCTCCACATAGCTAGTTCCAGGCCAGCCTGGGATACATAATGAGACCCCATATCAAAAATAGTAATATCATGATTTTATATGTAGAGCACCCTGATTGGGAACCAATTGCTGCCCCAACCCAAGAGCCATTATGAGATTCAAAATTCTTGTGACATTACCATTCAGTTAGATTGCCAGACTGCCTAAACTTAAGCTAGGTTGTTCCTTGGAGGATGATGACATTTATCAGCACTTTTTCATCTTGATCATGTCAACTCCCTCACCACTACTTATTGTTGAAAGAATCATGCATGACCCTCGTAGAAGCAGTAGTGCCTTTCAAAAATGAGCATTTTTCTTCATTACTGAGTTTGCTGTTCTCCCTGTGGGTTGCCTTAATCCTTCCCTGTTGGTTGTAATGAAATGTTAAGCTTTGTACTTACAGACAGTGTTGTCATTTTCCTGAAAGTTCAAGGTCTCTTGCTTATATATGAAAGAGGAGATGATGTTAGCTCAGGGCAGTGGTAGAACTTTATTCTGACAGAAAGCACTGACTCTCTTTGAGTTTACCCATATTCATTCTCTCTTTGTCTCTGTCTCTGTCTCTCTCTCTTTCTCAGTGCATGTGTGTATGTGCATGTGTGTGTGTGTGCATTTGTTAGAGGTGATAAAGAATGTACTTAGCATTTAAGAGGCCCGAGGCTCAATTTCTAAATCCAAAGACAAAAAAAAAAAAAAAAAAAACCAAAAAACACAACCATTACATAGCCAAAACTGTTCTTCAAAAAGAACAGTAACATTTAAAGACTTACTCTTCCTGATTTCAAAAGTTAATATAAAGCCACAAATATAAAGAAAGAATACTATTGTCATAAAGACATACATATAGACAAATGAAATGAGACAGAACACTCAGAAATAAACCCCTTCATAAATGATCAAATAATTTTCAGCAAGGATATGTCCAAAGCTGAGAAGTTTAAGATTAAACCGCCCACCAGCAGTTTCCTTTAAGATATCTCTTTCCAAGATGATACCTCATTTTGTGACCCTTCCACACATCATCCTGAAGAAACTGAATATTCACGTGCAAAAGAATGAAGTTGGCTGTCCTGCCCATCTTCCCTATCTATTCTGGGCCTGCTGGGCCTGCACAGGTTTGTCTTAGTTTTGCAAAAGTCTTAGATATGATGTCATAAGTGCTGTGGGTTCATATGTGCAACTACCCTGTGATATCTAGACAGGTTTCCTTGTATTTATCTACTGCCTCACAGTCACTATTTTTCTATCCCCACTTTACCAATGATCCCTGAACCCTGGGATTAGAGGGTATGGCATAAATGTCCCAACTATGGTTGAGCACTCTGCAGTCTCTTATTCTCTGCATGTTGACCAATTGTGGGTCTCTGTGTAATCACCATCTACTATAAAAAGAATCTTCTCTGGTGAGAGAGGATCTATTGACAATTGATAGATGTTGAGAGGAGACGTAGTTTTCTTTGCTAGTATGACACCTGTAGGTTGACCAGTCTCCAAGGGATAAACTCATCTCCAAGAGTTTTCAGGAAACATCAGTTAGACTCAATAGACCTTCAAAAACAAATAAACAAAAATCTTAAAATAATAGAACATGAAGTGGAAGGTGGATAAGATGATGGGGGCTCATTCTGACTATGATCAAAATGCATTGTATGGAATTCTTGAATCAATAAAAATATTTTAAGACAGGTAAAATGATAAATTTTATATTATGTATATAGCAAGAGAAATATCTAATCTAAACAATAGAAAAAGTACCAATTCCAGATAAACAAGTACCAATTCAGATCATATTTCCTTAATATTTATTTTCCTCTGAAGCTATTTCACTACCAATTTCTGTCAGTCAGGTTTCATCTAAGCAAACTTTCTTTCAGAGGTAAAGGTAGGAAACCAAAAGATATAGACACTGGTATGATACTACAAATAGAAAGCACAAATACATTTTAAAAAACAATAAAAATATTATTCTAATAATCACGAAAGTAAAATAATATAAGTAAAACTGTGAATGATGTGCCGTTTTCACTACCAAGAATGTAAAATTCAGTGTCCATCACTGAAATCTGAGCATAAATGACCATTCATTTCCCCTTATCTTAGGCTTCTGAAAAGAGACTGTATAAAATATTTATAGAAATGTGTGCATATGTGATTGCCATTTTTTAAAAATGGTTAATGTTATTATTATAAATGAGATTTTTAAAAGATTTTCAGCATTACCTCAACAGATAAAATGGCTAATCTATGAAATTATGGTAGTCAGATACTTTTGAAAATGTTGGGCTAGTATCAATGAAATTATGGTAGTCAGATACTTTTGAAAATGTTGGGCTAGTATCTATATTTTAAACATCAAAAATGATTCCTTTATTGTTAAACTCCTTCTATAACTACATTTACAAGAGATACTATTTGGGAAAGAGTTCTACAATTATTATAGGATGAAAACAATTCACAAAATAAATGTATTTTTAAAAATTCATAATTTTAAAATAGTAACACAAATTAGAATATTAAAGTCCCATCTTGGGCCCAATAAGCCGCCTAAAAAAATTCTTTCATGTTTATTATTAAAAATTCTATGAGATGAAGTAAAAAATACTAAAAGTTGAGTATGTATTAGAAAGTTAAAAAAGTAAAACTTCTGATACTATTAGAATCGCAGCTACATTACTGAGAATCAAAGATGTAGGTGCTCTTAAGGTTAAAGTAATTTCATCATGTGACAAACCGGATTACAATAAAACAAAACAAAACAAAAAAACAGTTCTATCATTTTCATCATTCTGGCATCCAGTTAGTTCCTTATATAAAAAAATTCTTCCAAAACATAGTGGTTTCAAATCCCTTATTGCTTATAAACTTTGGGTTGATTGCAGTCAATTATATAGTTCTTGCTTCAGGTATAGGTGTTTATATTAATATTTTTCTTGGATTCCTGTGGTTTCATGAATTTGATTGCTTACACAACGTATTCACAAGGCAGTAATTGATGCTATTGGGTGGGAACTCAGCCATATCTGTTGGATGAAACACCTCTACATGTTCATTTGGATATGTTTTTCACAGCAGGAGATGAGTTCTGATAGAGTTACATAATGTGAATGTTTCATTTATCCAAATGTGAACCCTGTGAGTCATGATAACAATTGGTCTGGTAAGATATGTCCATTGGTGCAATAGTGTCATGACTGTTACAGGGGTAAGCAACCACTTTCTGATTGGATTTAAAGCCCAGTCCACAGAAGGAAGCCACGCATAGTACCGTAATTCTGACTAAGAACCCATGGCTGGGGAACTTATAGACACTAGAGGTCAATCAACTATTATTATTTTGTTAACTGAACATAGTATCAAACTGCCTTCTAAGTACATATCTCTATACCCATAGATTAGTGCAACATTTAGTACTCATCAGATAATGTGAATTTCTCTAGTGGATGTAGTTACTACAGAGATTCACAAATGGTCAAAATGCAGAGAACAATTATCTGTGGAATGTACCACCATTAATAGGACATCTATACCATGCTCCTTCCTGAAGGGTCAGGAAACATCACAGAAGCCGGGCAGGACAGAAGGATCAGATGAACCAGAGGTCAGGAATGAGTAGGGCAAAACATTGTCTTCTGGACATGACAGGGCCATTGCATTCTTGAAGTGGCAGGTGTGGCCACCTACACAATATCTTCATGAGATCAAGTCAGGAAGCCCTCCAGCGTAGATATAGAGTAGCACATGAGCCCCATCTCTAGCTGAGGACCTAGTGAGGACTGATGAAAGCCAGCTTTCTTTAGGGATGTGGTCTCTGGCAAATTGATTAGTCATCAGTGGATAAGCCCAACCCATGGACATATGGAAAATTAATTGAACTCAGTGGGTTATAGCAGCAAATGAGAGAACACAAAGTAGGAGGGAAAACTGAGGAATCTGAGAGGAGCTGTAGCAAGAAATTGGTGGATGAATATGATCGAAATACATTGTGTTTATGAAATTCTCAAGCAATAAAAAATAATGTATTAAAGATCCTGTGAGTTGTTTTCTCTTTATTAGTCAACTCAGTGACCACGGTTGAGTGGAAAGAAATTAGATTCTAATTCTTGATATAGAAATAGCAAGGTCATAATTCAGAAGAATTTTGTGGGATGAGATATGTTGTTCCTCAAATTCTAGAAATCTCAAGAAGTTTCTTAATTTTATCCATGATTAATTTAGGACTGTGTAATATGCACCCATAGAATCAATAGCTGATTCTTGGATCTCTAAAGAACTGACATAAATTTAGGTCTGTATTTCTAGTTATAAACTGTTTAGAAACTGAAATTTGTGCTTCATTCATCTATTCCCTAGGTGATTATAACAAATAACTTTTGGCCTAAATATTTAGGAATAATCCATTTGTTTACCAACTAGCTTTTATTTCACTAACATTTGCTTTAGCCAAAATAAAATAAAATAAAATTGAGAGGGATCTCAAGTCTAATGACAAAAATTTAATTCAGATATTAAATCCATATTATATGTGGCATTCTACAAGTCTTTGAAGTTGATAGCTTCCCTTTTTTCTAATACAGCCCTCACAAAGTCCTCCAGCAAACATCATTGTCCCCCATAAGGCATCACTATTACCTAACTACCTTGTACTGAGGGACATGAATAATGCCAAAGGGTGAGCAGAGAGGCAGAATTTCAGTGTGGAACAATCCCACTTTGAAGAGAACTTATCAACAAGACAAAGAACCATGAGATAATCAATGCCAGTTTCTCATGTGTATCAGATATACAAAAAGAAATTTACATTGACTAACATGAAGACATTTTAGTGTCTTCTTATGACAATCATACATATTATTCTGTCATACTTGTAATAAAATGATTTATTAATTTCTTTCTTAATCTGTAAAAATATATAGATAACAAGCCTTTTCAATGATTTTAGATGTGAGCATACCTTAAATTTGTCAAAAAAATAACTCAGTGAAGCTTCAGAGAAACAGAGCAATCAAGCAGAGTATTGCTAGTTTTACTAACACTGATACATGTCACTACCTTGGGCTTCAGTAAGGAGCTCAGGTAACATTTAATAAACATCGAAGCTCAATATTGAGTTATTGTCCTTTTATGTTTATTTATTATGTTAGCAAAATGACCTGTCATCATATTAGTGGCTTCTAAACCTAAGGGATTAAAATAATATCAAAAACAGAATAGAAAAGATAAGAAATAAGTTTGAGGATTTTCTGACTCTGATTTTATTTGTTTTCTTTCATTTATTTTTTTTTCTCACTGAATTATATTTCTTCATGTGTAGGATCCAGGCAGAGGTTTCCAATGGTTTTGATGGTTTTTGTTATACTTGTTTACATTTAAGGTAACAAGAGCTAGAACATGAAAATTCCACTGCCTATGTCTAATCTCATCCTACTAAGGTCATGGCATAATTAGAGAAGATAGGGAGAAGCACAGCAGTCAAAAGTGAAAGCAATTGAACTAAGTACAAAGCAGAAAATTTGAAGTATAGTCAAAATGTGATAAAATAAGATGTATCTGAACAGAATCAATTACATAAGTAGATCAAGTACAGGTATTAAACAATGCAATGAATATGCTCTCAATAATAGAATATAAGGAAAGTAAGCCCTTGAAGTTGAGATGTTTTAGACAGAGAGAAAAAAAGTTGTACATTTCTTGCTGAGGCCTTTGAAGTTGTTTTATTCTGCTATTTCATTGACAAAATTAATTTAGAACACAAATTTTATGCTGCTAAAAATTAAGATATACATTGTTATAAAGTTGGTAAATCCTGAAATCATTTTGTAGAACTGAAGAAAGTAAAATGAAAAACCAGTTTTATTTGTTTTGTACTATTGTTTCCTAACAGTGTCTCTGCCTGGGTTTAGAGGATATTCACAGTTGATTTTTCATATTAGGAGCCACATCTGTGTGTTGTCCAAGATTTCTCCTCTACTGTCTATGGTGGAAGTGTTGACTTTCCTCATCAAGCCAAGGATCCACATTACTTCTATAATCAGTATCTCTGAAATAGTTTAAATCGCCACAGGCTGACTTGTTCCTATGTACCCTATGTCTTGTGATAAATACATAAGCATTCTTTTCTTACTCAGTAAAAGTTCACCTCACTCCACATACAATTTTGACTTCAATGTCCACCTTCATGATGGCTTGGCCATAAATTATAGTGCCAGATCTTTTGCTCCTTAAACTCCCATAGGTACATGCAGTCCTTTGATATCTTCTTCATATGGCATTCGATGAGAGACAAATTCATTCCCGTACAGGAGGCAGAGGAAAGGAGCACAGAATACTAGCATCCCCAGGAGCCATTTCTTTTCTTCTGTTAGTTATTTCCTAGTTTTTTCATAGTTAATAAAGAGCTAAGAGTCCCAAAATCATTTTCACAGATATTTGGAGAAAATTTTCATCCAAGTGGTTACATCTTGCTTATGATATGAGGAAAGCTGATGTGTATATTTTGTATTTTAGCCTTTGGTCCTTTAGGTAAAACAGACAAAAAAATAGTGTGGAGTTTATATTCTATTATGTGAGGATTCATCTCTTTATCTCAGTGATAATTAAGCTTAATTCTGCACATCCAGAAATATTTTGAAGACCTCACAGCTATTAAGAGTTGGAATTCAAATCGTGTCTCATTCTAAAGTATATATCTTAAAATTTCATAATCTAATAGTCTTGAGAAAAAGATGGAGCCTTATATGCTTACAGAAGAAGCATTGTTTTTTGTTTTTTGTTTTTTTTTTCCTGCTGTTCTGTATATTCTCCATTCCAGACTGGATTTATAGATCTATATCTTACAACTCTCTAAATAGATTGACAGAAATGGAAGATATCAGCCCATTCTTCTACATCTGGGCCCTGACTGTCCATTGGTAGGCACCAGAAGATTTAGAGGGCAGAAGGAAAGTGGGTTTTGAACATTTACTCCTCTGACTCCATCTTTGCGAGAGATGACTTGGCAGTTGCCACATTCCTGTTTTGGAAATCACTGTTCCAATCTTTTGGACCCCAGCCTGTTCTAATAACCTTTGTCAGACTCAAATAATGGCACATTTCCTTTTCAGCATGAAATCTACTGATGCTAATGGTTGTTTCTAGGTACTGTGTGCTCAGGTGTTCCTTGTTGTTTCCTAAAATTCTCTCAACAGTCTTATAATATGGCTTTCATGAAACTCTTCTCAAGCACCTGTGAGTTCCTTCTGTTTCTTATTGGAACTTTGTATTTGTGCAGAGAAAAATATTTTTCCTATTCTCTATTAAAATTTTAGAGTTTTGGGTGGAAAAAGATTGTGGTATGTACTCTTGCCTACATTAGAGATGACATTAACACAGTGAGCTTTTTTATTTATTTATCTTTATTTTATGCCTATGAGTGCTTCGCTTGCATGTATATAAGTGACCCATGTCCTGCAATGCCCATGAAGGCCAGAGGAGTACATTGAATTCCCTGGAGACAGAGTTACAGACAGTGGTTAAGCTGTCACATGGGTACTGGGAACTGAACCCTGGTCCTCTGCAAGAGCAACAAGAGTTCTTAACAACTGAACCATCTTTCCATCTCCCCATTATGTTTTTTTTTTAAGTTTTCTATAATATATAATTTTGAATAAATATGCTATGACAATATATATATATATATATATAAATTACTTAATTCAAATAACATAACATGAAATTTCTGTGTGCCTATTGTTTCAGAACACACGGCATTTATTTTTTGTATTTTTAAGTTATTTTTATTATTTTAAAAATATTTTATTTATGAATTTTATTATTTTATGTGTGTAAGTATATTGTCTATATGTATGTAAGTGCACCCATGGTATGCAATGCTTGCAGAGGTGAGAAAAAGACAATGGATCCCCTGGAAATGGAATTATAGATAGATGGTTGTTAACCACCAAGTGGGGACTAGGAACTGACTCTGGTCCTCTGCGGGAGCAGTCAGTGCTCTTAACTGCCGAGCCATCTCCCCAGCCAGTTTAAGAATTTCATACATGCGAATAATGGATTTTGATCAAATCCACTCCCAACCTCTCCCTTCCAATCCTCCCCCATCCCCAACACCACTTTTCCCTCCCAGCTTCAAGCGCTCTCCTTTTCAAATCCACGGGAGTCCATGTGCATGGAAGAAGGATCATCAACTGGAGCATGGGGAGTACCTCAATAGCACCTCCTGAATAATGCTGATGTTCCATTCCCTGGAAGCCATCAACTGATAATAGTTATCCACCTAGGGGTCAGACTTCATGAGTCCCTCCCTCCTCCATTCTGGCTTGATCTTGAACTTGTGCATGCAGTCACAGCCACTGGAAGTTCATTAAATTGGGCAGGAGGCCTGTCATGTCTTACAAATACTGTTTGGCTGTTAATCATTATAACTCTTCTGTGCTCATTTGAGAGCCTTTGGAGCAGGAATGTGATATAGGTGAGCATTCCAGAATCTCTTATTCTTTGTGCATTGACCAGTTGTGGATCTCTGTATTATCTTCTGCTGCAAAAAGAAGCTTCTCAGATGAAGGCAGAGAAATGCACCAATCTGTATGCATAAAAACAAGAAGTTTGTTATTATATCAGTTTTTTGTAGTAGATGCCACCTTGGTAAAATCACAAATACAGATTTATTTGGAAAATGTTACCCAAGTTCCAAGGAGAATTTTTGTAAATTTTCCCACCATTAATATTACAGTATTTGTTTACTCAAAGAGAAATTTGTCACAAAAAATATAAAGTGGGTCTGAGTTTTTAATGAATTTTCTTTTCCTTTAGACATTACAGAAAAGAAAACACTATGAATTAAACTGCTGAAGTTCAATATAAAGTTCTTTGGACACTGTCTGGATACTGCATTTCATCATTAATCTGAGAGTTTAAGTTCCATAAAAGTGACTGAGTTACTAAACCAAGGATAATTCATAATAATGAAATACAAAATAAAGCTCTTGCCTCCCCAATCCAATTTCCTTTTGTTCTTTCATTCAGTCTTTAAAAACTTTAAATGATTTATCCATATGCATCTCTTCATTAAGTATTAGGAAACAATTTTACTTTATTGAAGATGATATATTATTCTCATCAATTAGAAGTTGGCTCAGTTGTATTGATATCAAAGTATTATTAAAAGAGTCTAAGTAACAAAATTACCAATAATGTGGTCATCATGCCATGAATATAAAAGAAGGGAGATGACAAGCCATGTAACCTCTACAAGAAAAGAAATACCAATTTCAGGTAGAATTGTTCTAGGTTAGCTTCTACAAGCCTTAAAGAAGGATTAGGTTGTTGTAGGAAATGTTTCTAGAAGAGAAAACTAAAATCACTATTAAAAGAGAATATCCACCTTAAGTATGTGTATGTTCATCCACATAATAATTCAAAGTTTTAAATCTATTTACATTCTATAGTGATGTCCTTAAATATGAATTCAACTCAGAAGTGTCAGTCGTGAAAATATAGTATTTCTGAGGGAGAAGAAGGTAAACAAAACAGGAGTCATAGCCTTCAGAGACTTATTGAGGAAAGACAGTAACAGGAAATTTAAGATTCTAAAGTTATGCATAAAAGATACACATATGTATACATATATTATATATATATATACATATATATATATATATATACACACACATATATATCAAACAGTGATGGGGGAAAGAATGAGAAAAAAACTCAGATGTATAAGGAAGGACACAAAACAACATCCATGTTATGAATATGTATCACTATTTAAATTCTGAAAACTGAGGACATACAGTTTGCTTAGAAATAAATGGAATTTAACAAGCAAATGGTCAGACGCAAAGTTATATTAAAACCATCCAAAAGTTTCAGAAAGTATAAATATTGACAGTAATCTAAATATTCATAAGCAGAGAATGACTGGATAAATTTCCGTAGCTAGAGACAGTGAAATGCTGCACAGCTGTAAAAATGGAGTGAGGTGAGGCTTAGCACTGTAAACTTATAGTTTAGTGATATTTCATTGTGGAAAAAAGTGACAGGTGAACTACTGTGCACAAATGGCCTTTTGCCGAAAAGTGAAAATAAACTCTAGGGTTTTTTCTTGTTTCTATTTCTAAAAAGAAACACTAAGTTAACCAGAAACATTACAACTGATTCCCAACTGAGGCACTGTGGGAAGTGGGGGGTAAACTCTTTCATTTTGGATAGTACTACTTCTGATTCAGGTTTTACATAGGTAATTTGGTTTCTTTTCTTGAGTCATGCTAATGCTTGCATAGTCAATAAAATCAAATTAAAAAGGAGAAGTTATAAAACAATAAAATAACTTGATGTATTTAGAATTACTAAACTAACCATATTGAAGGGGAAACATACATGATTTTATATACAGTATATTTTGACTTTAAAACCTAAGCCCAAAAGTTTTCAAATTGGTTAGTTGGCTGTCAGTCATATTTGGAAATCCATCCCTCATAGCAGATAGAGAGAAAAGCTGCTTTTCTATGCAACATAAGCCAATAACAGGATAAATATAGGAAAAGAAGAAGCAAAATAACTTGTTTGCTGATGATATAATTCTATACATAAGAGATACTGAAGATTCCACTAGAAGACTTAGTAAACACTTTCAGCAAATTGCAAGCTATACAATAACATATAGAAACTTCTCTGGTGAGAGGTGAATGATACATTAATCTATGGGTAGAAGTCAAATTAGATAGTGACACTCCCATATAACAGTGTTACTACTGCACTAATCGAAGTTGTTTGCTGTCCCAGCCTTTATGGTTATTCAGTTTTAGGGCCACGTTGGACCACTGATTTTTTTTTCCTTTAGCAGCTTGCATATTATCCTCTAGAACTATGAGAGCTAGTCTTCAGGGGGAAGGCTACCAGATCAGTTACTGCTTCATTGCTCCAAGTCTTATGTCAGAATTATGTCATGTCCTCAGCAATAGGATCTTACCTTTGAGTTCTGAGAGATAACCATGGGCTCTGAGAATAGCTTGTGCTATCTGGGGAGTTTCTTGGACTACTCTGACCAACCACTGGAAGGGAGGTGGGGAAAGTGGGAGTGTTCAGCTGGGAGGGGAGGAGGGAAAGACATGCAGAGGACCATGAAGTAAAAAATGTCTTAAAAATATCTTTGATAGGAGCTGGGAACATGGCTCATTGTTTTAAAGCACTTTCTGCACAAGCATGATGGCCTTAGTTTTAATCCCTTTAAAACTTGCCTCTGGAAAAGCCATACAAAGTAGCATGTACCTATAATCTTAGTGCTCATAAGGAGAAATGAGAGATAGAGACAGAAGAAAATGCCTAGGAACTTAGAGCTCAGTTTTCCTGGAGTACACAGACATGACCAACAAATGATCATGCCACAAACAAGGTAGAACTAGACAACCAACATCTGAGTTTGTCCTGACCTACCCACACATGCCATGCAATGCATGTCTCACACTTCCAAACACAATATACACACACATACACATATACCTCATACATACACAGATAGCACACACACACATAAAATTTATTAAAAGTTGCTTTTAATTAGTTTCTAACCACAAAATTGCATAGTTCATTCTCCAAAACTAATATAACATGCTTTCTACTGACTTATTCTGATAAGTTTATTCAGCAGATTCATACTGGAGTAACCACACATGTAAGGCTGTGTTCTGGTTTGAGTAATTGGTACAATTATTATGCGTTGTTAGTGTCCTTGAGGTTTTTAAAAATAGATTGAATAATACTATGTCTATGGCCATTTACAGGAGGTAAACCCTGCACTAAAAGTTTTGCACACAGTATTATGTAAGTTAAAATCCATGAGCTAAAACTTGAAGCATTTATTGAGATCAAATCTTCTGCAGAAATATGTATTTAAATTAGTATTTTAATGCTTTTTCTAACATCAAGATCATTTAAATATGCCTTTGAAATGCTTTGTGACTATGAATAAATAGTATATTCTGCTAATTGGACAAATTATTGGTTAAAAAGCCCTCTTCAGTTTATTGATACTTAGAAGGGTTGGCTCAGTTTCTACTTAAATTTGAAACTTGAATTTACTAAAATTATTTGCTTAAAGGAAATATGTGATAAGATTCATAGGAAATTATGACTTTTATCTTGACTGAGTATATCTTTTAATGCTTTTTGGAGAAACATAAGCTCATTTGGTACATGGTCATTTTCTTTCATTCTAAGTCATCCTAAGTACTTTGGTTTAGATGCATCATTTCAAATCTTATTTTATTGGATAATAATTGTTTATACCATTTGAAAGCTATTCTACACTGTGTCAAATTAGTTTCTAATGCTTTCCTAATGGTTATTTTCCTTCATTTGCACTATATCATTAGCTTATCTTTTATTTTAATAACTCTTGTTATTTGAAAAAAATAGTCGTTAATTTACAGTTAATGAAGCTATCTCAATAATACTAACAAAATGACATTTATTGATTTGTATATCTTAAGCATGAGAAATGTACCTATTAATTTGTTGTTAATAAGCATGAACAAATATATTTCTATTATTTTGTTATGGTAGTGATGGTTGAAAGGGTCTTACCATGAAATCCAGGCTTATCTAACCCTTTTAACGCAATCCTTCTGCCTCAGCCTCCTAGGCACTTAGATTATGTACTACCTGCTTGTTCTAGATTTCTATTTAATAGCCCTCTTTAAAATCCATAATTCAAAATAGCCCATCGAATACTATCAAGTTCAGTTTATATGTTTTGGAATGTTTTCCTACAGTTTTGTAATTATAGTTTTCTTAAAAAATTTAAAAATTCATATTTTCTGCTTTAAAATCTCCATACATACTTAAATAGATTCATCATTTGCCATTAATTATGTCATAAAACAGACCTTACTTTACCAGGTCCTTTATTTTGCTTAATTTCTTGTCAGCCTGCTTTAAGAAGGGCCGATGTGAATGAGAGTGACAAGTTCCCAGTATTAAGATGGTTTAGCTACAATGTGCTTTTCTCAAAACTTTGAGATGTCATTCCATTTCCTTTTGATAATGGCCATTGAATGAAGATGGTGGAGACAAAACGTGACCATACCTGTGTCTGTGCATGTGTATGTACATGTGTGTGCTATATGTGTATGTCTGTGTGCATATATATACATACATGTATGTATATGTATATGTACATAAGTGTATGTGTGTGTGTTTGTATGTTTAGGTATGTATGTGCATATATGTGTATGTGTATGTGTGTGTCTGTAGACATTAAAATTTTTTTTCTTTGTATTATCATTTAAATACTTTTGTTTAACCTTTACATATTAGGTACAAAATTACAGCATGTAATGAACTGAGTCTACATTACAGTGCAATTGTGGTTCAAATTTTTCCATATAACTTACCATATTATAGTGTGGAATCAAAGATAAAAAAGTAAAAATGAGTCCATAAAATCCATAGTCAGTTGTAATTTCTTTTTCTGGTCTTTTTGAGACAGTGTCTCCCTCTAGCCCCTGCTAGCATGTCACGCCCTACTTGCTATGTAAACCAGGCTGGCCTTGATCTCACAGAGATCTGCCTACCTCTGACTCCTAAGTGCTAAATGTGTGCACCACCATGCTAGAAATATGGGGAATGAGTTTAGCCAAAAATATAGTAATAGTATGATGCCTTGGAAGACTTCTAAAGCATCCTGAATAAAAATTTTAGATGCTGCAGGCTGCGGAGGTGGGAGAATCACTTTTCTCTGGTAGTTTGCTCATACTCCAGTGGGTTTTTCTATGTCCATTCACATATGTTCAGTAAGGATTGGACTCAAGGGGCCATTGATAATAATAACAACAATACCAGAAGATTTGAAGTCAGGAGGAAGATGGGTTATAGAGCACTGGGGGTGTTGGAAAAAGGTAGTGAGGTGCATAGAAGATCAAATCTGGAAACATAAATTTTTAATGAACAAATAAAATAATATTAAAGATAAAACAGAAAAACTCAAAAAGAAAAAATTTTAAATATATTTCAGGATGAATATTATTCTGCAAAATATAATACAACAAATTAAAGAAGAATAAAATCCACTAATCAGAATCCAAGGTATTGTGCTGAATAGTATAAAACACTATATAACATGTGTGTGTGTGTGTGTGTGTGTGTGTGTAGAAAATTAACACTCTAACAGTAATGTTTCAAGAGGTGAAGAGTGATGGCATTCTATGAGTTGAAGGAACATCAAAGATTTGAGTTTGTAGGTGCAGTAAAATATTATCTAGGTTGGTATACTGTCTTTTAAATATGTTCAACTTCCAATGACTGTGTTCATATTTATTAGTGAACAATTGCATATGTATATATATACATACACACATGCATATATATATATCTACATATATATATTTATATGAAATTCAGAAGGTAAATAGTGGTTGGAGTAACATGTGTGGGATTTTTCAGATAAATATACATATAAATGTATATATGAATGTATATATATAGTAACATAGTGACTGAAGTCATGAAGTCGTGGGATTACACTGAGAAAGAGAATGTATTTGAAAAACATTGGTGCCAAGATCATGAACAAGAACACCTCTGAAATCCCATTAAATTTTAGACTTCTAACCTTCCAATTTTTGAAAAAGAGGGATAAATATAATTCTGAGATATCATTGAGATAAACTTGAGATAGAAGTCTAATACATAACATATAAACATGACAAAATTCATTTTGTTTCCAAATAAAGGCTAAATATGACATAATATAGGAATCCGTAACTATGCTTGGATCTCTGGTGCATAATAGAGAATATTATTAATAACTATCCTGAGTACTTTTAATGAGGTTTAATAAATGAGTGTACACAAATGGTCCACATTACATTTTTATTGTCTCAACTTTCACTTCCTATGTTATCCTTATTTTCATACCAGAATTTTCTCCTTTCCTCATTGCTAATTTTTGGTGTACAAGTTTCCCAGCTGAAGTGTTCTCTAAAGCTTTTAATGAAGAGTGTTAAATAGGTGACTCCACTAATTATTTTCATGTCTAACAGACCGGGGTCTTTCTTCCTCTCAAAATTCTGCACTCATCCATCCTCTGCTTCTGAGATATGAAATTACTGAAAATGAAAAGCCAATCATATTTTTTGTCTGAATAAGATTAGCTTTTGTTTCTTCCTCAAAGGTATGATGTTTTCTTATGATAAAAAGTTCTTTGAAAGGCTGGATATGTCGTTTTATTCTTTCACATCATTGCATACAAAGTCCTCTCAAAGCCTATATGTACTTTCAATCAGTAGACAGAAAAGAAAATATGCAAATCTAGGAAGTATAGAGTTATTATATTAATTACTTCTCACACCATCTCTGGTTTGTGTGTTCCTGCCTAAAGAATTTTGCTTTCTTTTTCTTTCTGCCTTCCCTGGAAAATTTGGGGTTTTTTGTATGCTAGCGCTTTTAAAGTTGTTTCAAAATGTCTCATAGTTGTCTTCAAATTAACTGGTCTTTAATGTAACTGCTAGCTAAAATTTCATGTTGTAATGGATCCATTTCAAGTTATTTCTTCTGTTGTGATTATAATTCAGGACATTTTGGTTTTATTTTTTTCTGTTAAGCAAGAATTTTTGTTCGGCTTATTCCCTTTTAGTCATGATTTTTTATAAGTTTAGAAGTAAAAACACTTATTTACTTGGTTATACTTAATTCAAACATACTTTACCATTTTTCCATTTATTTTGTATATATTTGCTGAGAAATATTTGCTTAATTGATTAATGCTTAATTAATATTCATTTATGATCAGCTAGTCCTGATTTTTATCTGATATTACAGCAAAATATGTAAAATATAAAAATATGTTAAAATAACAAACAGAAATAAAAACCTATTTAAATGAAAGCAGAAGGACAATTTCGGTCATTAAGTTTATGTGAGTAAAATGTAAATTCACAGATTAGTGAATCTACAAAACTTTAATGAAATTTTATATATCAGAATTCTAGGCTTTGACTTTGCTTTAACATGTAAAGTTCACCATTTTCCATTTCCAGCAGTAAAAGAGCCTAAAAAATTAAAATCAACAAAATGTCAAAGATGCTAAGAACTGGGAACACAGCGGGGAACTGGAGAGACTGGGGAATCCTGAGGACCACAGCTTAGTGGAAGCAGAAGCCATTCCCAGAGCAATAAGCGATAAAAACAACGTAACTGACTGTGAGAGACTGAGCCAGCGACTCACTTGGAATTATTCTACAGGGGTGAATTTTGGGATGAGAAGTCGATATGATTGAGCTGCAGGTGTTCCACCAGTTCTCACGTGAAGATTGGAGAACAGGAAAAGGAAAAGAAAATATGCTTTTAGAGTTTTGGAATAGGGCTAGCCTTGAGGGAAACTGGATTCTTGTCATAGCTAGGGGAAGGCCTCTGAGAGTATTGTCTCCCTCCAATGTCTCATGTACCCTTTCTAGACTCCTGGCCTGTACAGACACTCTAAGCAAACACACAAATCTAAAATCCCAAAGCTATCAGCCACATATGAGAGGGAACATGTAGCATTTGTTCTTTCTAAGTCTGGGCCTGGATTTAATTAGCTCATTTCTTAATTTTAATGACGGAAAAGAGTAATGAAATATGAGTCTATAATATTTGTGACAGAAAAAAGCTACATATAATAAATTTTTTACCTGTTGCTCATTTATCAAAAATTTGTTTAATAATTCTCTAACATCATGTCCATAAACAATTAAACCTTTCATATTAAAGATTCATTATTTTAGATTTCAAGTATTTTTTTATACTTTCAGAAGGAATAATAGATACAATCTTCATACACCGGACTGTCACAATTAGTGTGCATATATATGTGCGTGTGTGTGTGTGTATGTGTGTATGTATGTATATAAATTCTAATTTCAGAAGCTATGGTTTCCTTTGTAAGTATTGTATGTTACTTTTCTGTTGCTATGATAAAACACCATGACCAAGGCCACTTATAGAAGTAAGAGGTTATTTGACTTACGGTTCCAGAGGAAGAGTTCCTGATGGCAGTGGAGGCAAGGCAGCAGGAGGTGGCCAGACCCAAAAACTGAGCACTCACACCTTCAAGCTGGTAAAGGAAGGAGAGAGAAACTGCAAATCTGGCAAGGCTTACAAATTCTCAAAGCCTGAGGACCAGTGATGTGCTTCCTCTAGCAAAGCCACACCTCCCAAAAGTACCATAACCCTCCCCAAACAGCATGACCGACTGAGGACCAAGAATCTAAATACTTGGAGTCTATGGGGAGACTTCTCATTCAAATTACCACAAGCGTTATGTTGTGCTATATTTTTATTTCATAAATATGGTGTTCCAAAAAAGGACTTTTATTATATTCCAGCTCCTTCAACTGTGGATCACAACTTTGGAGTCATGTAACTGAATGTCAAGATTGTGAAAAATCTGGCAACAATCAAACGTTTCTGAACATACAAGGACCCAAAATTAATTCAAAATTAACATAATGAATCCAAAGTGCTAAGGAACCTCTTGCTTGTGCTGCATCATGGCAATGTCAATAAATAAGTCCTGAGGCAAGACAACTGGACACTATGTCTGTAGGATTTTTACTCCACATGCAAGATTTCTGCTTTCATAGAGACTTATAGTTCAATTATGAAAAATAAAGACTTTTGATATTTTCCTAGCATAATTTCAGCATGTAGATATCAAAGAAGTATATTGGATTAGAATGTTTGATTTTAAAAATTAGTGTTTAAATTGCTAACTTGAAATTCACAAAAATCTTTAAATGAAGTCTTACTTGAGATTAAGAGAGAATCTCCAACAATTTCTAAAATGTTCCTAAATATTCTTCTCAGATTTTATCCTACATACTTATGCAAAGCAGCTTTCTCTGCTTTGTTGATTATAAAATCAAAATTTCAATCAACTCTAAAAAAAATCAGATTCTGTCATGCAGTATCAAATGTTCAGCCAAAATTTCACTATTTATGTAAACATAGATAAGCCTACGTATACATATGGCATGCAAATTTGATTCCGTTTTATAAATGACAAAATCATATATATATATATATATATATATATATATATATAAAATACCAATGGCTTTTTTCAAAATGAAGATCTTTATAATTTATTGTCAACAAGTGTTGACTTATATACCTGTCCTGTATATCTATATATCTATAGTGATATCAGAAAAAATTCTAGGATGAAATGGGGTCACAATTAAAAAATATTTAAACCCTCTATTGTGCTACCTACAAAACTTAGGCTGCTCTCTTAGGTAAGATTTGATAAGCATATTCTTTCAAATGTTACTAAATATACCAGAAACACTGTCATCATTATGTAGTAGTTTATTAAAATTTTTCAAATTTTCTGTTACAAATTCAGCACAAGAAATAATGGTCCACTATAGGGATTTAACCAAATACAAATTGTTTTTCTCATGTGGCAGGAAAAGGCTATAAAATCAGAGCATTAGTCATCACTAAACATCTTATTTTTCTATTGTGACACCATTACTTGATCTTAATACCGTCTTATTGCTGCTTCTGACTCAAAAGGTACATGCTACTCTTGGACTCCATCCCATATTCTAAGGAAAAGAGAAAGAAGTGATAAGGTACACAGTAAATTTCTATGTCATATTGATTATGACTATCTTATCTGTATGGCAGGTTAGAGAATATAAATTTTCCCAGGTGGCCTGAAATTCACTTTAAAGATCAGGGTCTTTGGCCTCCCAGAGCGCTAGAATGAAAAGCATTCACCGCCATGCCTGGCGGAGATTCTTTGAGTAAGGAGAAAAGGACTGAATTTTGGGTTAATGGCTATCAGTGTTAGCCAAATTAAGAAACTCATGCCTATGTCCACCATCACCAGCTGTCTTCCAACAGTCTGCTCAATAACAGCTGGTGAAATTTTCAAAGAAAATATATCCATCACTCAAGATCACTTGGTCTTAAAATCAGTAGCATTTCTTGTCCTTTTCAAGGTTATGCCAATGTATTCAGGATAACTACCGTGGCTGTGCCAGCTGTTCTACTGGTTTACTGACTGTCTTCTAACTACAGCTGTCACGATCAAACTACAATAATGTTCCAATGTTAATTACTGTGTATTTCATGTGCCGGCAACACTGAATCATAGCAAGCTATTTACTTAATTTTCTTATTATTTGCTGCTGAGATATTTTACAATATTTCTTAACAAATAAATAGGAGCCCATTTATTTAAACTCAGAGTACTCATTCTCAAATTTTACTATGCAGGAAAATTCACTATGGTTCTTGATTTAAAAAAAATGAAGTGTCCAAATATTCATAATAATCCATAAATATAGATTCAGTCACTCTAGAATAAAACTCTGCACTGATTTAAATGACTTAGTAAGTTCTATAGAGGAATTCTCATTCTCAAGTCCACAAATCTTTATTTTGAGAAATATTTGAGGAACTGCCCCAGGCAGTTTGACCATAAGGTTAGATCTCCTCAAGGGTATATCTATCATCTCCTGTTGGGATGTTCTGAGGAGGATACACTTACTGGAAATATTTACTGCTTCAAAAATTATTTAAGAGGTAGTCCCTCTTCTAATTAAGAGACAAAATATGTATTCAACTGACTTTCTTAATTTACTGTGATGATAAAAAACACATTTATATTTGTATGGTGCTCTGTATTCAAAATTACATCTCTGTCCCTGGTACCCTGAAGATAGGCAGTGCGGTCCTCATTAGCAAAATTTTACCTAGATTTTTGCAAGAGCTAATTACATTTTTCCTTGAATGCATTATCATTAATAAACATAAACGTTATGGGTTTAAGAGTCAGAATTTATCTTAGAGGACAGAATCACAAGTCCACTATTGTTTTTTTCCTAAAGAAAGAGTAAGGGATTTTCTCAAAGGCAAGAAGTTTAGGAAGTAATGGAAATGGAATTTGTAGCATCAACATAAAAAGCAGTGATTCCACTCAGTTTTCAGCATTTCTTATGAATTATATCATACAGTTTGGGGTACTTAGAAAAGAATTATGTGTAAAAGAGGAGATAAGATTGGAAGCCTATTCAGAACAACTCGGGAAGATTAGAGCCTCAAAGTAAAATGTATCTTATTCAAACATCTTTTGATTGCAAGAAAAAGAATACTAATCAGGCTACATTAAGTACCAATGACACAATTTATAGGAGAGAAACAAAAATATCTCAGAAACTCCAGGGTGGGAACTACAGTTTATATCCCAAATGCCTGGGTTCCAAGAATTGGAAAATGTCAGCAACTAAAACATTCTGAAAAGTAGGGGATACATTTCAGCCTTTCTAACACTGAACGCAAGGATTAGAAAAAGCAAAAAACATTGCTCCAGAGAAAGGCAGACCTTTCACCTTAGAAACAAAGCCCACACCTGCAGCAAGTGCAGGGGTTAGACAGCTCTTTTGTCATCGCTAGGGAACAGAGCTGCACTTATATTACCATGTGAGAAATGGTGATGGTAAATACAGTTAGGTGGCATTACAAATCTCAGCAGACGTGAGTCCAGTGTCATGAGGCTATTACACACGTTATAATGGGTGCTCAGATAATTTCTTTGGGAGGTTGAAGGTGAATGCTTTTCACACATGCACAAAACCCTGGAATAGATCTCTACCACATCAGACAAATAATAATAGTTAAAACAAAATAGCTTATTTTCATAATGTAGATCCTAAGTAACAAGGCAATAAATTTCATTTAAACATGGTGATATAATTATCTTATTAAAAAATGAAAGATAGTCTGTTACAGTAGTGAGTGCAAAAGAAGGTAAGACTATAAATTTATTTTTATGGAAATTTCTTATTCTAATTTTTAGTATACATTAGCATTTCTGATTTTAGAGACTTAATCTAAGACATGATAAGTAAAATATTTAAATACTATTTATTAACGTCTATAACATAAAACTAAATATCCAAAATAAAAAAGTTTCAAAAATTCAGGTATACAAATGTAATTAAACATGATTAAACACTTAAAATATATTTTCAAAATACATTTAATTTATTAAATAAAGAATTATACTAGGAGTATGGATCAACAAATGTAGAAAACAAATTGGATTTTTAAGGTTCAGGTCAATAAAAAACAGACGCAAAATTTGATGTAATGGCAACATTTTATAAAGTAAAATTCTGCTTTGCAAGAAAATATTAGTTATAAATCTACTCAACCACATTTTGCATAATTGAGCAAACATAGAAGAAAGACTCTCAGGAATACAGAAAGATATGAGAGAAATTAGTGTGCAGTTTTGCAAATATTTTAGATTTTTAAGAAAAACAGCATGAGAAGTCAGAAGATATAGCAAAAGAGAGAAAGAATGAATGAAAGAAGAAAGATGGAAAAAAAGAAATTCATTTACTACAAACTTCAAATTTGCAAGTGTGCCCTTACAGCATGTACACCATTTGATCAAGTTTTAATGTTTTGCTGATCTCCAGATACAGTTTTTCTGTAGGTGTTATACTTCGCTTCCTCCAAGTTCCTGCAGTCATTACTACACTCTCTGAGATTTCGCTGCTGGGTGAGTTCTGTGTTCTCTTTGTAAGTCTTTTCACTAATCTTTTCTACTAGTTTGAAGAATTTTCTCTACATCCATTTTGTTCTCTAATTTTACTATTCTTTGTACTATTTGAACTTTTACTACAAAACAGTATTGATTTTATTGAATCTAATAATTGATATCTTTTATCAATTCTGGAAAATTGTTAGAGTTAACCAGAGTTATTTTACATATTCTCTAATACTTTTTAGCATTCTGATCTTAGAATAGCTCCAGTTATGACTGCTTATTTTATGTTCTCTATTTTTTTACTGTGCTATGGTGCATTATGGGTATTATTTATACTTATATTATGGGTTATGAAATTTATTTTTGACCTATTTAATTTGTTGTTAAAATTCTCTCAATTATCCATATGTGGGAGGGAGTATAAACTAATGGAACACCCTTCATAAGTCCTAGGGTTATGTTGGATCCTTTACCTACTTGATATCAATTTTTGTTCTACATCGCACTTTACCTCATTTTAGCTTTTAGCCTTGTGAAGCAGTAAAATATAATTTCTGCCCTGGCAACAGTCTATACATATTCCTACAGAATGATGCATTTCTGTCCCAATTTATGAAATGTGTGCTTCAAAGACTGCCATCAACTTACTCTAACTCAAATAGATCAATAAATATTAAAATTACATATGTATGTGTGTTGTAGATTTCTAGATACAGTTTTTCCTCAATATGAAATTACATTTCATTTTCTAAATATGATACTGAATATATGTGTACTATACTGAATAGTACTGGATATTTATATGAACATTTGTATACATATCTACATATGTGTATATATATTATAATATAGGATTATTATGAGAAATTTTGCAAAGCACATAATTTGCTTTGAGTTTAGGACATTGGCTTCCCTGTTTTACTTCACTGACAGGTGGAAATGCCATTCTAGTTGTATGGTCTCCTTGTCATCTTTATCCATCTGTCATCTCCTGACTATGGCCAGAAACCCAGAGAACCCGTCTGTGTTCCCCACATAGCTGTCTTGGCTTTACATTGTCTTTCCATTCTTTTATTCCTTTCCTCACTTCTACTTAATTCAAATTAGATGTCTTTAAGTATTTTTCAGATCCTGCTTGTACCCTAGTTGCTTACTTATACAACCCAGGTCAACCTGGCCTGCAGTAACAACATCTACAGTGGGCAAGGCCCTCCCACATCCCTCAACAATCAAGAAAGTGGCTCATAGACATGCCCAGCGGCTAGTCACATAGAGGAAAATTTCCCACCTGAGGTTCCTTCTTCTCTAGTGTGTTGAAAGCTGAAGCTAACCAACACATCTTGTTAGAAAAGTTTTTTAAAATTTCATGTTTTAAGCAAATCTCCTATGTTGGGTTATGTCTAATTCTAGCTATCATGGACTATACGTGACCATAAGCCAAGGTGGCACAAGCCTGCTAAGCTTTATTCAGAAGATGACCTCCGTCATGTATTTCATTTATTCAACAAATATTTATTGATGAACTATTAAGAATTTGCTTAAATTTAGTTTCTTATAGCATTCCATCATATTTTTTTAAGTTATAATGAAAAAAAAAATCTTTTGGCACTCCGCAAGTTTGCTCAGGGAACCATAATTAAATGCTAAATTTGGGTTGCTTGAAGTAGAATTTATGTCTTTTTTAATAATTCTGTAGCTAGAAGTCCAAGGTCAGATCTCTACTGTGGTACTAGTAAAGTACCAACTTTCTTGATTGTTGAGGGATGCAGGAGGGCCCTGCCCAATGTAGCTGTTGCCACAGCAGGACAGGTTGTCCTGGGTTATATAAGTCTTCTGGTGAAGACTCTCTTTCTGAGTTTCAGACAGTTGTCAACTTGTTCTCTGCTGCTATCCTCTATATATGCACACAGAGAAGAGATATTCTAACTTATCAAGACCTCACAGTATGACTCACTTAGCCCTAATTAACCTCTTCCCTTCAAACACAGTCACAGTGGGAGTTAGGTTTTCACCTCATGATTTATGGGAAGACACAGATGGGTGCATAGCACTCACAAAGTGAAAGGTGTGTGAAGTTGTATAGAAGGGCTTCATTTGATAGAGAGTCCTTATTTTTCAGGAAATAAAATTCCTTCTATTTTTTTTTCTCATGCTGTTTTTATTTGCATGAAGGGCCTCTGTAGAACTTCATCTTTGCTATGGATAGTCATCCTCTATGATTTTGATTTTAACATTTGTTTGGTTAATAACAAACCAGATTTCTCAAACTGTTATGCTAAGACCAACTTTTTCAAAGATGCTTAAAATTTTGATTCCTATGTTCTATCTAGATTAGAAATAGCATCTCTGAACATACGAAACTGTTCCTGACTTTTTAAGCAACATTGCAAAGAGCAAAAACGTTTGAAAACCATTGACCAGATGGTGACCAGAGGCATAAAATAGGAAAGCAACTCACATGCTGAAGCTGAGTTAGTGTTTTCAGTAATGATCGGAGCATTTTCGTAGTTCAGTGAATCCATTCTGGAGGCAAACATTATTTTTTCTCTTCAAAGTAGATCTTCTAGAAGTATGCTCCTTACATCATCATTTTTCATGAAAGAGTGGTATTATGGATAGTGGGAAATTAAACTCATTAACCATGAATATGCTTAGAACTTCAGACCCACACCTTTGTCATTCTCTCATCTAACAAATGTGTATATGTAGATGCCTATCAAACAAACCAGAAGTTCTTTCCCAGAAACTTCTAAAGAATTATGAGGAGCCTTAAACACCCACTCTTAATACTTTGATGTCAGTTCCAAGATACAACATTGCATTTAATGGAGTTCTAGCTTTTGAAGATGAATTTTGGGAAAGAGGTCTTATTTAAGTTTTGCAGGTGACCAATAATGGAAACAATGAAATGATCCAAGTCCAGAGCCCTCTCTTGGAGGCAATCAACAGCTACCTAATTGGTCCTAGAGCCCACTCAATGGGAGGAAACTCATGTGTGGTACTGTAAACTTAGTCAAATACACAAGGCTGAAGAGGTCATAGATTTTAGAGAAATCCCCAAGGTTGTCACATCCCTAGGCTAATGAAACTTCTTAATAAGTCAGAATGTATATCCTTACATTTACAATCAAGTATCTCAGTCACCACTCATCTAAGCTGCTTTGGAGACTAATACAGCTAGTCACACACTAACTTTGTATGTGTTCCCCATGCCTAAGTGGCACATCTACAATGCAAGTTTCTACACACAAGGTTCACACAGTATAGATCAAGGGATAAAGAAGTCACTAATGAATCTCTCAACTCTCATCAATGAAGCTTGCTCATGCAACAAAGGACCAGTAACACAAAAGGCCACAAATGGCTAAAGCATGGATATTAGGAATCTGCAGAGTGTTGGTCCTATATAGGACTCTTATATTAAACTTCACTCACCCAGGGCTCAGGAAACATTCTGGAAAAGGGAACAGAGTGATCTCAAGAGCCAGTGAGGAAGTGTCTGACCATATGGGAGATAGAATCCGACAAGCTCATATGAACTTACAGCAAAGTTTTCAGCATTTTCAAGATTCATGCAAACTCAAGCAGACAACCAGCATGGCACTGGGCAACTGGACAGCAGATTCCAACCTTTGTTTAAGAAATATTGGCAACTGATTACTGGTGGCTGAGAATAAGATAGTCTTCTTAAAGTGAGGGATTCTGGGCAGGCTGACTAGACCTCAATGGATGAACCTGCACTGAGGTCTTTTGGGGATACTAACTTGACGCAATAGACCTTAACACAGATGAAAGAATGTATGGATTCCAGTTGGGGAGCCTTGGTGGGGGCAGTGGTTAAAGGTGCATAAAGAAGACTAAAATTGATTGCAGTGTTCTGTATGAAACACACAATGATTCAATAAAAAATATTTTTAAAAATATTGAAGCCAGGGGAATGTTGAGATGGATCAGTGGTAAAGAGCACGGGTTGCTCTTCCAGATGTCCCAGGTTTGATTCCTAGCACCCACATGGCAGCAGCACCCACATGGCAGCTAACAATCGTCCATAACTCCAGTTCCAGGGGAATCCAACACCCTCTTCTAACTCAGCAGGGCATTGCCCGACAGGGATGCACTTACATACATGCAGGAAATACATTAATAAAAAAATAAAATTAATAAATAAAATATTTAGAAATCTTGAATTCTGACTGAAATAATTTTAGGTAAGTGAAATTCTGGGCAGACAGAGATGGCAGATGAAAAGGAAGCCTCCTCCTTTCACCTCTGGGAGGCTGTAGAGGGAGAAATCTGACAGAAGGTGTGTGATTGGTGACAGAGAGATAGGCTGTCAACCATGTGTCCCAACTGGCACTACTTGGAGTAAGAATTTGAGATGATCCTCAGAACAGAGGCACATTTTTTTTTCCGTCCAAGAATGCTGACCTGTATTTGATACGAAAGTACATAACTCAGTGTCTTTTTTTAGGAATTCTATATGCCTTTACCTCACTATCTCTTTAAGTCTGATTTGCTCATAAATGTCTGACATTTTTAGAATGCCATGAACATTTAAGCATCAATTAAGATGGAGTGTTAAGGAGAGAAGAAGTCAGTAACTGATTAGTATTCCACTGTTAAGGTTTTATTACCTGCCTTCTTGTTTCACATTTTTTGAAACCAATTAGACCTCTGGAAACTTTGTGCATTTGTTTCTAAAGCACCGCTTTTTGTTGTTGAAACTGTGTAGGATCCTAGAAATAGAACAAAATTCAAATAAAAACAAACAGAATAGGCTTTCTAAAATATTTAGCTACTTATTAACTGACCCCAGAGAGAAAATAACATCACAGCCACTGTTTTTTTTTTCTCTCATAAGATAAAATCATTATCTTTTCATGACTAAAGAGCAAAGATAACATAACAAAGAGAATAAGCATGAGGTCATTCAGTAAATGGAAATTTTCCTTCACTTCTGAAGTGACCTTAACACTGTGTGGTCTTAACTTGTCTTTTCATTTCATTTATATCCACAGGTCAAGGATCAGGAAGAGACCTGTGAGTTTAAAAGTTCAATAATTGGGAAGCAAGAAAATCATATGCTGTGACCTTATTAAAATCATAGAGAAAAATCTTTCAGAAACTCCACCTCTTATAAAATCTAACTCATATTTTATGACATTCTCGTTACCAATACGTTATTAAATAATGATAATAAATTGGATAGGTCTCACAACAAAAATTAGTTTTTAAAAATAGTATTATGTAATGAAAAGAGTTTCATAAGATGATAACAATTCTTTTATTGTAAGACTTCCTACTGCGTTTAAATGGTGCACCAGGAAGTTAAACCAGCTGAGAGCCTTCCCACACTAAGTGGGACAGACTAAGTATGACATACCCCTAATGACCCAGCTAGACAGTAATATTAATATTCAGATGAATAGACAAGAACTTGACTTTCACTATAACAATATTTTAGCATAATTATTTTAATTTTGATAATTTTAATCATATCTTTATATTTTTTAATTTTTAGATGAGAAACTTTTCTGTCTGGTGATATTAAACTTGACAAAAACACAGCCAGTTAATAGTAACTGCATTTCTCCAAAGTATCAATCTGTTTAAAGATTATAACCTGAAACAAAACAGAAAATTAATGGGAAATATGTATTTCCTCAAATTCTTACCATAAGCCTTCAAGTATAGTATACTTTTTACATACTAAGTTAACAAAATAATGCTTATACATAAGAAAGCATAGATGAGAAGCCAAATGGAATTTTACTTCAAATTTAATTCTCTCAAGCTTCTGTATACTTTCTGTTAGTACTCTGATGGTCTTGATCAGTTGCCTAAGCAAATCTCAAGAGATTTAAAACTAATATGAATTGAATTAATATGTTGTTTTCCCTTGGCTATATGTTTTACTTTTAAGGGAAACACATGATAGAACATAGTGCATAATTATTTCATCTATTAGACCTAGAAGCATCTTCAGATTTATAATTCATTTCCTCCTCTGGGTAATAAGAACACTAATACAATTCCATGTATGTAAATTGAATTTGCTGTGTCTTATTCATAGTGATTGATAAAGCTAAGTCTGTAATCCAGGCTTCTGCTCTAAATCCTATCTTTTCTAGAAGTTGGATAATCAGCCCTCCTCATATGTATAAAATTCATTTCTCCATATGGGTTCTTTGATTGAAACACCATGTACTTACAAGTTCAGTAAGATTAAAGGTTATACTAAATAAAAATTTGCTTCTGAGTTCAGGCATTGTGGCACACACCTTTAATCCCAGCACTCAGGAGGCAGACAGATTTCTGTGAGATTGAGGCCAGCCTGCCTACATACTGAGTTTCACACAAGCCAGGGTTACAGGGAGACACTGTCTCAAACAAAAAAAATTTTTAAAAAGACTTCTGATGATTTAAAAAAGAGTCTATCTTACTGCAGTATTACCTGTTACTTTTATTTGAATTTATAATTTTACATAAGCTATATCAAACAGACAGAAACATGTGGAGTAACAAAATACATCTACACTCACCACACAAATAACACACTGTCGATATACCTCTATCAATTCTCTTCTACATTAAAATTTAATAAATTTTCACACAAGTATAGCCACATACTTTAGCCCTTTAACTTTCTCTATTCCCAGTTGAGGCTATAATCTTGAAATTGAGGTACAGTTCAAGTTTACATAATATTTTAGGAAGACAATGGCTTATATCTACTCTATTAAAGACATTATTTAGTTCTTAGTGTTTCAAAACCTGATTTATGAAAACGCAAACTGAAGTTAGACAAATCACAGTCTGTAACACAGACCCCATTACTATTTTCCTGCTGAATGGGCATAATATTAAATCAACCTCTAATATCTTATCATCAGACTCATAGATTAATTTATCTCTCAACTCCCACCAGAGTAGCTTCTTCCAGCAGATGGTGATTGACACAGAGACCCACAACTGGTAAACATGCAGAAATATAAGAGACCACCAAGTGGTCAGCCTAAGTGACACACTGTAACCCACTCTTTCCAAAGTTCAAGAATCATCTCAGAAGAATGGACAGAAAGATTCTAAGAGTCAGAGGTGATGGATGAATACAAAGGAATTGTGTTTTCCAGAGACATATGAAGCCATAGCACAAGTCAAACATGCACAAGATCCGCACAAACCCAAGTCAGATAAAACCCAACGTGGAGAGGAAGGTAAGCAGGAAGCCCCCACACTAGTTGAGGAGCTATTGACAGTTAACAACTTCTGGGAGAGGGGGGATCCGTTTTCTTTAAGGGTGTGATGCTAGGCAGGGTGATCAGACTATAGAGGATGGATTCCCCACACAAGAATATTTGGGAAATATAAATTAGACTTGGTAGCCTTAAAAAAGATAGAAGAACTAAAGTGAGGGGAGATAGAAAGATGGTGGTGGAAATGAAAGGAGATGGGAGAGTCTGAATATGATCAAAATGTAGTGATTGAAATTCTCAAAGAATATTTAGAAATATTACTTTAAATCAAACTGAAACACTTTGTACATGGTATGCATGTGGAACATTCTACACATACACCTGAATCAAATATGAACATTTTAAAATATACTAGCTCCAGCAATATACTCTTACTAAAAAAGTAAAAAAATTGACTATAAGCACTATAGAACAAAAGTTCCTGTTTTCCAACAGTCTCAGCCATACTTGCCATCATCAGACTTTAGCAATTTACTTGTGAATATCTTATTGCTTTAATTATAATATACCTGTCTTCTAGTAAGACTAAGCATTTTTCTAGTGTCTACAATTATGGTTAGTTTCTTACTTTGCTTATCAGTCTTCATATCCATTTACACTTTTCCTTTTGAAAAAAATATTTGATTGTTAATCATTTCTGAGATGAAAAATTTTTTCAGATGAATAGCTGAGTAACCATTTGTCAGTTATGAGGATGCAAATATCACTTCTTGATTTGTATCTTTATTCAATCTATCCATGAAGTCAATTTTAACTTGGATCTTGTCAAAGTTGTCAATTTCCTCTTCCAGAACACTTGGCTTCATGCTTTGTTTACAAAAGTTTTTACTTCATCATCAAAACATTCTTTAGTATGTTTTATCTAAGTGATTTCCGCATTTGAATTCTACTTTTAGACTTCTTATATGCTAACAATAATGTTTTCCTGATATGCATCTAAATTGTTGAGCATTACTTCATACTCTATCTCCATTTTACATATGATTAATCACATATCCATGAGCTGGAGAGAAGGTGCAATAGTCAAGAGTACTTGCTGCTCTTTCAGAGGATTCAGGTTCAGTTCCTAGCACGCACATGGCAGAATTTCAGTCCCAAGAGTTCCAGTGCTCTCTTCTGGCCTCCCCAGATGCCAGGAATAAGCATGGTGCACTTACACACACACTCCAGTATCTGCAAAAATAAAAATATAATTTTTTAATCTTAAAAGAATACTCATATCACATTACTACATGCATAATGTTGATTTTTTTCTAGATTCTATTTTATCATCATTTTTGTGGATACTTGTACAAATACAATCCTCCAGTTTCATGTTTTGGAATATATTAAGCATTTCATTCAACTGTTTTATATTTTCATGTTACAATTTGTCATACACCAGAAATTGACAGTAAGACCCTACTGCTGAAAACAATACGTATATGAGTCATAGAAAAAACAAGGATACCTCAAGCTAATACTGACTTCAAAGCTTCATCTCTACTGGCTAGTTCCCATAGTACAAGAAGTAGCTATGCATGCTACCAGAAGAGAAAAGTAATTACCAGTCTTGCCCAGCTGTGGGCTACAATAACAACTGGCCTGGCAAAGTATGTTAACTGAGGCAATAGTGGCACAGATGTCACAGGAGTAACAAACCACACTCTGACAGGATTTTAAGGTCCACTACAAAAGATGAACCCAAGCCAGATATTTTTCTCACTCATCAGAGTCTGTGGCTAGAAGGTCACAGGCTTTAGGGGAGCACTTACTACTATAAACTGACATAGTATTAAACAAACTCCTGCTGATTTATTGTCATCTCTGAACATTCTTAAGAGAAGCTCCTTTTTACAGAAGATGGTGATTAAACAATGCGACTTACACTGTTCAGAGAATAAGAGACTGTGGAGTGCTATGTCATTAATAGGACACCTACAGCATACTATCTTCTCCCAAGGATCAGAGATCATTGAGGAAGTAGATGCAGAAAGATTGTAAGAGTCAGAGATGGCAAATGAATACAAGGAAACCATGTTGTCTGGACATCACATACCAACCAACAGCACTTGTGACAGTATAAACAAGACCTGTTAAAGATAAGAACCCATAATGGATCAAGGAGGTGGGAAAAATCCCTAGCCCTATCTGAGGATCTACTGGCAACGGACAGTTGTTGGGCAAAGGAGAGTAATATTTTTAAGGGTGAACCCTAGGAAGTAGACCAGATTCCAAGGGATGGACCCATACCCAAGAGCATTTGGAAAAACAAATTAGACTTGTTAGACATTTACAAAAAGAACAACAATAATAGATGATATGAAGTCAGATGAAGGTTAGAGTGGGGTGGAAGTGAGGGTGAGGGTCTGGATATAATCAAAGTACATTGTACAAAATTCTCAAAAATCAATAAAAATATTTTAAAAAACAAATACAGTATCATCTTAACTGTCTTATCTTTAAAGTAAGTTTGCTCTATTGTGTAGACACTAGCCTAAATGGTAGAATTTACACTATGATGGTAGGATAGAGAAGATGGGCCACATAAAACTATACACTTCCATGTGGGAAGGAGCAGCTGAGGCTAACAACTGCCTCTGAATCAATCAGTTCTGAAGTCCTGCTGCATTACTGTCTTGTCCCTGAGGATGGGAGTTCAGAATGACGGAGTCTGGTTCTGGTCCATTGCAGGGCATTTCTGGTCCATTGTTTTTAGGAATCCTTCCTTTTCCTTCATCTTCTTCACACTTGTGAAGAAAGCAGCACAGGAAAACAAACAAACAAACAAATTTTTTAAAAAAGCCTTTTCTCCCTGTTGAAAATCTACCTAGTCTGATTTCTAACTACAGACAGTAGGAGGCTCAGAAGCAATTTTTTATTTTATGCAATTTCAGTCTCCATTAGTCCAGTCTGGTAGAATATTTGCCACTAACAATGAGCTAAAATGCTTTTAATTTTCCAAATATTTTATTTCATACCTCTACAGACCAAAAAAAAGTCAATTACTGATCATTTTCTAGATATGCATTTCTCTCTAAATACAATTTTGAGTAATCAGAATACTGAACACTGCTGGAAAACAATGTCCATAATCTTTCTAAGTTCCTATGTTCAAGGTGTCATTATAATTGTGTAAGAGGTACTTTAAAAATTCTTAAAAACCATGATAGACTTATCTTTGACTCGCTCTTCACATTCAGGCTATGTTTCTGGCCCTAAGTATGATTATTCCAAGTTATAGGTTATATCTAACCAGACTACAGGCCTCTTATTAATAGCATTTCCATACATTCTAAGTTCAAGAACCATGGCTAGTTTCTTGATTCCATTCTAATTTACCCCTTAGCATAATATTTCTAAAATTCATTGTCCAAATCTAATTGCATCGATGAGTCAATGTGTAGTATTTCTTTCCTGTAATATAAAAGTTTCCTAAGGCTGTGTTTTAACAGACATATTTGTTATGTGTGGGAAAAATTATATTTCCATTTCTGAATTTCTTGGCTAGCTGCATTCTCTCTATACATTGGTTAAAATCTAAAATTACTTATGAGTATATTACTTTCTTTGGATAGCTTGTCAAATGTCTGACACTAGCAAGTCTATGGTTAGAATATTTTCCTTAAAACCTTTCACAGTCCTAAAAGTTTAATAGAGGAGACTATTTTTCTTCCAGATGACCAAAATTGAATTAGCCAGTGAATTAGACAGAATACGACAGGCACTATTCCTTTCTAGCTTACTATAATAATTTATTGTCCTTCCTAATCTATTTACAAAATATGTTTGATTTTACATAGGCAGGACTCCATTTACATAACACTCATTTAACAAATTTAAGATGCAAAATATGTTCTCAGGAAGTGTCAAATTAAGCCATAAGCAAGGAAATATTTCAAAAACTTTCATATATTTGAAAAACAACAACATCAATAGTAAATAATCCATAGTGGGGTAAGAGAGAAAAATAAGAAAAATATTTTAAGTCAATGAAATTAAAACACCACATAACAGAATTAACTGAATGCAGAGAAAGCATAAATCCAAATACTTGTTGGAGGGCTAGAGAAATGGTTCAGCAGTTAAGAGCTCTGCTCTCACAGAGGATCTGGGTTCAATTTCAAGCCCCCACCTGGTGGCTAACAACCGTCTGTAACTCTAGTTCCAGGGAAATTCAACACCATCCTCTGACTTCCATGGGCATTGCAAGACACAGGTGAACTTACATACATGCAAGTAATACCCTGATACTCACACAAAATAAATATAATATAAAAATTATTAAAAATAAATACTTGACAGGAAATCAAAGTTATATGAGTATTTGGGGAAACTCTTTGGTAATTTCTTGAAAAGTTTAACAAAGGTTTATCATAAAACCCAGCAATCATACTTCCAATATCTCCCCAAGTAAAAGAAAAATGAACCTAAATTTATTTCAAAAACTGTTAGCTAATGAGGATCTTGACTGTGGTGGAGTTCTAGTGAGAGTTGCTTAGATAATTAAAATACATTAATGGCTTTTGATTTTAGACTTGGATCATTCATTCTCAGTGTGTAATAGATTAAATGTATAAAATTACTAAGAAATTTCTTGTTTTAAACTTGAAATCTCTCTTTCAATGGTGATAAGCTGATTTTATTTATATGATGACATTGAATTCCCTGGAACTGGAGTTACAGATGGTTGTTAATCACCATGAGGGTACTGGGAATTCAACCCAGGTCTTCGGAAGAGCAACCAAGGCTCTTAACTGCTGATCCATTTCTCCCACTCTGATTTTCTATTAAGTTATCTAGTTTTGTGGTTATTCTATATACATTTTGCTGACCACTTATAAAAATATTTAAACCTATGCAAAACTAATAATAGTATCTCTCTGTCATATGATTTTAAGGACAATTATTGTACAATACATTCTGAGATCAAGATAGAAAAAATAATATTAATAAAATATTTGTTGAAAATTTAAACCCCAAAATTTTATAATTAAGGCAATTATGAGGAAATAGTTCTGTTGAAATAATATCTCATTCATTTTAAACTTGATGTGATTTAAACTTCATTAATTCTGTGTCCATTGAATGCCAAATTTAATTATGGAAGGATATACTTATAACATAAAAATTGTAATGTGTCCTAAAGGTCATGCTTTTATACACATATGGTAGTCAGGTATCAATTCCTATACTGGGTGATAATAAATTATTTATAAATTAATGATTGGGTTAGGATTTCCTCATTAAACCACTGACAATCAGATCTACTTTTTAAATTCTCCTTCTTGTTTTAACTCTGTAATAATAATGCATTAATGTTTTGAAAATAAAAATTTGGGTCTCATAATACAAAAAAGTCTACTATTGCTATAGCCATTTATAGAGAAATTCTTAGGTATATAACTTGTAGAAACATTTAGGAGACTAAATATAACTGTCAAAATTATTTTGAATTTTGAAAGTGCAATGATGTGTCATGATTCCCTGTATTGACTTTTTCAATAAATCTTGATCTCCCACTAAAATCAGTACTGACTTACAAAGAATGCAAAATAAATCCCTACTGAATAGTTTTATGTTTTCTAATCTGTAATTAAGTTGTTAAAAACTGCTAACCACATCACAAACTAATAATAATAATAATTAGATCTTTAAGTAACCCAGTAAGATAAAACATTGTCTTCTTTTTCAATTTATGAAGAGATGGAATAATGATTAAAGTAGCTTTGTGATATTATCCATCAAGGTTACTTGTGTCTGGTGATGTCGTATTCAATCACAGAAAGTCATAAATTCAAATATGTTCCCACCTTAAACATACTGATGCTGGCATTCATCTCACTAATCTCTACAAATATCTCTCATGAAATAAAAAATTACATGTGTTATTATGATGGCATATTTAAATATAGAGTTGCAGACCTAGGTCATTCAGTGTATTATATAAGTAATTAGGCTATGTAATTTTTTTTTTTTTGCAAAATGCTCTGGGTTCCAATTGTACTCAGAGAAGCAACTAAACTCTAAAATTTAATCTTAAAATGACCCACAGAAATATCCCCATACTGAAAGTGACAGTCTGCCACTGTCTGGGAGGTTCCAGCTGTGACAGGTGGTGCTTGGTAGGAGGACGTAGGTCACCTGGGATGAAACCTTGGGCATGTCTATTCCTTTCATTTCTCTTTACTTCCTATCTACATTTGGTGAATAAATTCCTCTCCTATACATTGCTGCTGCCATAATGCCATGTCCAAACGTATGAAGCCAAAAATCTAAGGACTGAACCCTATGAAACCAAGAGCCAAAATAAATCTATCCTTCTTTAAGTTGTCTATGTCAGTTATTTTGACTGTAGAAATGAAAAAAAAAATGCAGTTAGTCAATCAACAGTTATTTTGGTAATGAAATTCTGAAAACTTGAATGTTTAATGACATAAATTTTGATGGTGTCATTTTAACTTATGTAAAATTTCAAATCCGATATTTATAATAAAGAAAATATTTTCTTCCCTATGAAGAATACCTACTAATAGCATTTAGGGACTAAGTAAGGCCTTGAAGTTTTTAATTTAAATTAATATTTCACTGAAGAGGGGATAGTGGTGATTTCCTTGAATACTGAGGCCATAGGCTCCCTTTCCAGCACCACAACCACCCCCACTAAGAAAAATAATAAGTAAATAAAATAAAAATAAGTAAATAAATCAGACCTGGAGTGGTGACACATGCCTGTATTCCCAGATTTCAGAGAAAGCCTGAAGAAACAAGGAGAAACATAAGTTGACCAGCCTGTGCCACAGTTTCAAAATGGCATTAATTCAAAACAAAAACCAACTGGAAGAACAGTGTATGTTGTAAAGCTTGCTCTCTATGGATGAAGTATGTAGAGTTACAAATGGAAGAACCAACTCATCTTATAAATTGTGTATGACATATTTCCTTCTAAAATGGGCTTTAGTGATTTGAAAAAATAGTAGGAACATGAACATTTAATTATTCATTTTGTCATAGAGTCTCGTGAGATTCATGTAGATTCATTTAGCAGTCAGCAGGCCTTTCACCAGGAGGTGATTTTTCAAGGATTAACTGCATCTCAAGGTCATTATCTGTTCTGCATACTATCAATATTAATTTATTATTAGTGGTGACTGTATTTTCATTTTTTAAATGGTAGAAGTTGTTGAGTAGAAAATTATTTTTTCCTTTTAGACCTTATTAACTTTCATGATATCTCTTGCTTTACTTTTGTCAGAGTTGTGTAATAATGAGTTCTTATTTAAAATGAGAAAAAGAAACAAGATTTACAAATTATTCTAGTTCTAAATTTTTGGTTATAACAAAATCAACTATAAAATACATTTGTTAGTTACAGACCTCTATCTAATTATTGTCCTTTTTAGTTGCAGGCAATATTTCTGTAACTTGTTAAGTTAATTTCCCACAGCTTCCCAGGAATGGGTGCATCCATACTCCTACTGAGAATATGTTGTGTCCTTGATCTATATCTTGACACATGGCAAGTTATTCTAAAAAAGGAGCTATTCAGCACTTTTGTGACCCATGAAAACTCTCTTATTACAAGGATAATAGAAAACCCAGATGGCTCTTTTAAGGATAAACAAAAAACAGTTCTTTTATGTTTCAGTCTCTAGGACAAGAATCCTACAAAAAAATCCGTTTATGAAAAGAAGCATTGGATAACAAATGTATTGGGAGCTGGGTAAAGTAGTACTAGGGTTTCCTCTAGGAGTGATTTTTTGTTTAAGAACTTGCGAAGGTTAGAAGGGTTAGTGCTGAGGAGTTAGTAGTCAAAGACAATGGGAAAAGAACAATAAAAGATAACCAAATTGTTTTTTAATTATTAAAGGAATTTTAGATACAGGAAAAAGCAGAAAAGACTGAGCTAAAATTAAAGGAATTTTAGATACAGGAAAAAGCAGATAAGACTAAGCTAAACTGGCAAGAGATGAGGGACCAGCTCCCTAGAGCAATCCTGAACCTGTTAAAAAATAAAAACAAAACAGTAAATAAAGGGCGTGGCGCGGTTGCACTTGCCTTTTAGCCCCAGCACTCCTGAGTCAGGAGCAGTTGAATCTCTGAGAATGAGGCCAGCCTCATCTACATGGCGAGTACTAGGACATCTGGGGCTAAGGGCACAACTTTCTCATAAAAAAAAAACTGAAAAATAGGCCATATGTCGTTCTTAATTAGGTAAGCGGTCAGAGGAGGAAGCCCCAGACTAGATTCAACTGGGTTCTAATTACTCTCACTTGTATCTATCTAAGTGGTCCACATTCTGGTTCTTGTCCAAAGTTGGCCTTTTTAGTTGTCTTTTTCCCCTGCCTGTGGATCCCTCGTGTGGGAATTTAAAATGTCCTGCCTTTGAGCAACAAAATGCATTCAACACTGTCCAATCCAAAGTGGGGAAGGGGAGCCCAATTCTGTCCACTTCCTACCCTATAGAATATAAAAGCCTAGACTCTCGGGGCCGGAGAGGTGTCTCAGGGGTTAAGAGCAGTAACTGGTGAAGAAATGGACCTGAGAAAAGACCCTAGGCAGCATCAAAACAACAAAAAATCAACAACAGAAAAATCACAATAAAATTTGGTAAGGAGAGATTTTAAAAATCTGGATGGTCAAAACAATTAAAAATTAAAAATGTTCTCTTTTCATGGAAATTTTCATGGAAATATGTTAATGACTCAGAGTAGTAAAACCAAGTAATTAGCAAACTAATTTCAAATTAAAGCTTAAAATGAAAAATTCAAAAGGATTTATCCTTCATGGGTGGATAATGTCCCTTTCAGAAAACATGGATTATTACATGAAAATCACAGTAAAGGTGTAAGATATCTCCCTTCAAGTTATTGGCCAGGGAGTCCCCAGGGGCTCTCAAAATAATCAAAGCTACTGCCATTGTCTTTGATCACCCTCCATAACTACATGTTAAAATCCTATTGCTGAAGACACCACAGATTTTTGTTTCAGGAACTAGATCAATCTAAAACCAAGAAACTTTCTCCCTGCTGGGGAGCATTCATAGTGCCAGAAGGCGTTATACAGTCTGCTGGGCTAGAAAAGCCATTACTGTCCTACCCACTACTGGACACTGCATGTTGCAATATCAAACTACCAGGCAAGATAATTACTTTTTGATGTGATCTGAGGCCTGCTTCACAGGGAGGGAGTTTCATGCCTCCCATATAATCCTGGTGAAATGTCCATTGTTGTTAAGGTCATAGATCCTAGGGTACAACCTGATATTGTTATTTTGCTAAATGATCATGATGCCAAGTTGACTCTTAAATATTTATGTTTATACCCATAGACCGGGGCTGCTCTCAACCTTAGCAAGAGAAGCTTCTGTTTGTAGTGGATAGCAGTCAGCAGAGAGATACGTGACTGGTCAAAGTACTGAGAATAAGCATTCTCAGTTCTAAATGGGACATCATTGATACTAATCCCACCACTGCCAAGGATCAGAGAATATTGCAGAAGAGGAGGCAGAAAGAATGTAGGAGCTGGGGGAATGAGGAGAGTGTTGTAGAATTCTGTCTTCTGCACATGACATGGCTGACACAGTCATGAACTCTGCATTGAGTTGTGCAAGCTGCGGTTGCTTGCATAAGGTCTGCAAAAAATCAAACCAACCCAAATCCTACATAGATGAGGCAGATAATCTCATGCCCACACCCTTTACTGAGCAGCTACTGGCAGGTGATTATTGGGGGTGGGGATCGTTCTATTTTGAGGATGTAGCAACAGGAATGTGTTCCATGCTCCAGCAGATGGCCCCACATTCATGCATATATTGGCAGTACTAGCTGGAATTAATGGACTAGCAGCAACAACAAAAAAGTCATGAAGGTGGGAGGGAGTGTACTGAGAGACCATGGGAGAAGCTGGAGAGGAAAACGGGGGTAGATATGGTTATAGTGCATTGTGTACAGGAAATTCTAAAATGTAAATTAAAATTAAAGAAGAATAATGTCTTATTTCCTCTCCCCAGAAGCTCTAGAAACAGATGACCTTAAAAAGTAGAAGGAGGAAATAGATGAGACCTGAGCTGACTATGATAACGACATAATATGTAAAATAGTACAAAGTGTTCCACCTGCAATCTTCAGGTACTACTTCCTTTAAAAGTATAGGAAACTTTTCTTCTTATTTCCAAAACAATGTTTTAACTGAGCCTTAAAATTTTCCTGGCCTTGGCAAAGAAATTATTGGATTTGCTCCTCTCCTTTTTGGCTTCATAATTTCTTAGCCTTGAGCAAAGTATTTTCCTACTGTACAAAATAAATGTAAAACAGCTATGCCTTTAGTTTGCTATGAGTTTTTTTCAGTGAAATTATGTACATGAAATATCTACTGCAAAAGAGAAGCTAAAAGAAAAGTACATTCCCTGTGGAACATAAGTTAACATTTTCCAGCATGACCCATGATGACCATTACAAAATTATATCTTCTTGAAGCACAAAATGACTCCAGACTTCAGGTTACTGTTTTCCTTTTCTTGCTTTGGTGAACACTACATAACTTGCCCTCTAGCTCATATGACTTTTCTTCAAGTTGTAAGTGAACTTAAAGAAAGATTTGTATGAGAAGACAAAACATTTCTGTAGCAATTAGTTGGAGAATTTACTAGCTTTATACCTGGAATAAGAAACAAACTTCAAATATTAGTTTCAAAAGAACCCTTAAAGCATACATGCAGGTTTTCAAAAATTCTAAAGTAAGCATCAAAATTAGAAAGCTAATATTGATTTATTATTGTTACGGAATCATCAGGTCCCATCCAATTATCCAAACTGTAATAAAAATAGCTTTATTTCTGTATAACTGACATAACATATAATCTTGTATATTTTAGCACATATACCTAAATGTGAAGCCATGATCACAATCAAGAAAGCAGTTACTTATTATGTACTTGAAATGGTCTCATTCTCTTTCATAATCTCAATTGTGATACAGCACTCCCCCTTGTAATCACTCAACATTTCCAAAGTGACTTCTGGTTGCTTTAAGTCACTATGAATTTCTTTTCAATTTTCATGATTTTAAAAGGCAAATATATAACTGCTTATCTTTCTGGCTTCCTTTGCTCAGAAAAAAATTTCAAGATATATTTGTGTTGTATTGTTTATCAGAACCAGTAGGAGAAATACATACAAAATGTTCATTAAAAATTTGGTTGATAGATAGTATATCTTCAAGGCAAAGTTTTCTTAAAGAAACAAGAGAGCTTATAGCAATGTTCCTGCTTACTACACTACTTCAAACATGCTAACAACCTTCCCAAAAGCAAAAAGTTTATTTCTTACATAGATAATGTTGTATTATTTTTAACATTTGATTTCAAAATATGCCTGGTATTATATAATTGGATATTTTACTTAACAATATGCTTCTTGGAATAAAATTTTGTTTTCCCAAATATTGTAAGTATTACATAGTGTGAATGTAGCAAAATCTGTTCATGATTCATGTCATAATGGATATTTTTGGAATTTCCTTATGTATTCTTCTACAAAATATTCTGGAATATTTCTTAAACATACAAATGTTTATAGCAAGAAAATTATATTCATATAGAATTCAACTGATTAGTAAAAGATAAACATTAATATTCTTATTATTTTTTTGAGAATTTCATACATGAGTGCTGTATTTACATCATTTCTCCCCCTCCTTCTCCCTCCACCAGCTCCTCGCATGTCCTCCCCAATCCCTCTCAACTTCATGATCTCTCCTTTAATTACTGTTGTTACATACATATGTACGATATTGTGTTCATTTAGTAGTACTAATATGTACATGTGTTTATGGCTGACCACAGAGAACTCATCCCTGCAGAAAACTAATTCCTCCTCTCTCTGCCACCATTACTTGCCTATAACTCTTAATCTAGAGGTGGAACTTTGTGTAATTGCCCCCATCCATATTAGTAAATCAATTGGTATGGTCATTATGTAAGTACTGTTGAGATTTCATGGGTGCAGCTTTCCTGTCATGTTTAGAAGATAGCATCTAGCAGCAGGTCTCCTGGTCCTCTTGTTCTTACAGTCTTTCCACCTTTCTTGTGTGATGTTTCCTAAGGCTCAATGATACAGAGAGAAAGGAAGAAAGGAGACATAAATAACACCAAGGACATTTGAAAGAGCGTAGAGAAGTGTACTACTTTAATGCAAAAGAGAAATTCCCAAAATAAGAAATGCTATTTCCACTGCCCTGGGTTGCTTCCCAGAACTTGAAGTTAAGACTCTATTGATGGGGGCTGGAGAGATGGATCAGCATTTGAGCTCTGGTTGCTCTTGCAGGGGACCAACATTTGATTCCCGATACACACATGGTGTCTAACAACATCTTTAACTACATTTCCAGGGAATCTGATGTCCTATTCTGACCTCCATGAACATTGCATGAGACAGGTACACTTACACACATGTAGGAAAATACACTTATACATATAAAATAAAAATGATAAATAAAAAATATTTAAAACCCTCTATTGGTGAATATACCACATTTCAGACTGTTTTTTAGTAGCAATTTTGAAAGAAACATTCTTCAGATTCTTGTCAAAGTATATAAATTTACTTTAGTTTTGTCATCTCTAAGATTTTGTACTTTTACTATTGGTTAGTTGGACTGTGCTTTTTAACATAATTTTAAGCATTTCCTTTACTTTCAGTAATCCCTCCTACCAGCATGTTCAGATATTGGTATTTGAAGTTGTTTCTCTGAGATAAATGATCTGTTATGATTGAAAATAATTTTCTATGATTATTGTCATTTTGATGTATTTTTTCTCCTTTCTTATAATATTCCCTCCTATAAATTTTCTTTGTGTATAATACTAGAAATATGTAGACTCTGCAGATATAAAACAAAATTTCCATGTAGTTTCTTCTAGTCACACAAGCACACTTAGCCAGGAAGCTTTTGGAAAGCGGGATCTTTATTCTGGGTCATCATGTGACAATTTGAAATGTGTCAGTTATTTTAAGATGAGAATGACCAGCCCAACAATTATATATTAATTATATATTTTTTCACACATATATGGCATTCACATACAACATATATGTCCTAGAAATACATAATCCTGTATATATGAGTTTTTGAGTTTCAAAATTAGTATGTAACATTGTCAGTGATTTATCTGTGCTTGCAAAATAGTTTTAAATAAGGCAGTAGGGGTAGCAAGTACTTATTTATAAATTAGTGTCAGGCAATTCTCTGGTGTTTTCCTTGAAACACGACAGAAGAAAAAGCAATGTATAAGGGATTTAATTTTCTAATCTGTGAATTTGGAGCATCTTCCAAAACAAGTAGATGGAGCCTTCCAAAATTGGTGCGTATGGAAAAGCCCATTGAATGAGATCATCTGTTTCCCAAACTTTAAACCAAAGGGAGTAGTTTTGAGGAAGCAGTGATGCATAGTAGAATGTACAGTATAAAAGTTAATGAGCTAAGGAAGTGTTTAATTGGCAAAAAGTTCTTGGGATAAAGAATGATATGAACCAACCCAATAATTTAAATCTTGTAATCTGGGAAATAGCATGTTGACGTCTGCTGCTTCTGATGTAATATGAAAGTTTGAGCTCTCAAGTAAGATAGCTCTTCTTCCCATGAAAATTCCTGTACTCTGTTTGTGCTTTGTAGAAATGAATAACAATTCCTTCCCACATTACAGTAGTCATCCTTTCAAGGAGGTCATCTTTTCCAAGAGTTTTGGTGAGAGAAATAGAGGCTTAAGGCTTTGAATTAATAAGTTTACAGGGAGTGTGTAGAGTAGGGAGGAAGGGAAGAAAAGATTAAAAAATAAGATACCATTAGAGAAGCTGACCTTTAAGTTCCATTAAAATTTCCTCTCTGACATGTTCTTATTGTTAATAGCCTCAAAATATATCTGATGTTAAGAAGATGAAGAAAAAAACCTTTTTATCAGTATCAGTAATCTGAAAGTATCCAAGATAATTCTTTTGCATTTTTACATTTTATGTCAAGAGTACATTTGGCTGAAATAACATGATTCTTAAAGATGCAGATAAACTTAAAGAACACCGAAAGATTAGCAATTTCTTGTGCCCTTTAGTCTCACAGTGAACATGTAAATTTCATATTAGAAACATCCCCAAAGATGGCATGACCCTAGAAAAGGACAGACTCTGTCCCATGCTACCAAAGGAGATAGCCTGAGCCTATATCCATTCTCTATACAATTGAGTCACTTTCTATGCCTACCATTCCTTGTCCATTTGAATTTTAGTTCACCTCAACGCCAGTGTAGTGCCTCGCTCTCTTAACTCCTGCTTTCACATCTTTTGTATACCGGTTTGTAATGCTTGTGTAATGCAACATTACTTTGCAAAAGTGATTTGCAAACTATGTTCAAGGATAGAGTGACTGGCTCCAGGTATGTGACTTATTTTTGTGACCATGCACACAATAAGTAAGCTATCAATGATCAGCTAAGGTTGGGGCTTCATACTCATTTTCTAAAGATTGTAAGTAAGGTCTACTCTCCCTTACCCAGTAGTAATCATTTTCTAACAGTTCCAAGGCTACGGTTTTCCTGTTGCCCACTTCCCTTGATCCACTCTGGGCCCCTGTCTGATTGAGCTGGCAATAGGTCTTGTGCTTGACACCAAGGTTGTTACAAGTTCACATGTGCAAGCTTCCAGTGGTCTGAAAGTTTCTGTTTCCCTCTGTTCATACACTAACCTGGTTCTTACAGTCTTTCCTACCACTTGTCCCAATGTTGTCTGAGCCATGGTGGGTGAAGTTTAATATGAGTCGTACCCCTGGACACACACTCTCCTGTCTCTTATTCTCTAAAATTTTGTGACTTCTGTGCACATCACAGTCTTTTGTATGAGGAAACTTCACTGGTTAGAATTGAGATAAGCATTAGTAGTCTCTCTACCCCATGTTCCACAATGTTCCATGTAGAGTTGTAGAGGTTTCACTATAGACGTGCCACTTAGAGCTGGGCATGTCTCAGACACATATTCTCTGTGTGTGACCAGCTGTGGAACTCTGTATGCATCTCCATTTGTTGCAAAGAGAAGTTTCTTTGAAGAGTGGTGAATGGTTTGCTTGTCTTTAAATATAATAATCTGCATTTAGCATACAATAAGAAATTGAATTTGTCTAGGATCTATGACCTCTCTAAACATGTTTGTGTAGCTATGTTTACAGTGCTATACATGAGTTCCCTTTCAGTGAAAGAACTTTAAGTTCAATTACCCTCAATATAAAAGTGCCTCAAACTGCTAATTTTTATGTAGCAGTAGAGAAAAGACATATCCTCTCTAAAACAATATAACTTCCTTAAAAGCAAGGTCTTGTTCATGATCATAAACCTAGGACTCAGCACAGTCCTTGAAGAAAACAAATACTTGTTGAAAATATTAATTCATAATTGAGCTTTATGGCTTTGTGAGTATTAAGGGACAGTTCTGTATGCATGAGTTGATAACTATAAATTTCAGTAGCAATGTGCTTAGCTACTTTTCTGTTACTATGATAAATGACACTAACAAGAGCAATTTAAAAGAGAGGATTATTTTCAGTTTCAGTCCTAGAAGTGTGTAGTCTATCATGGTAGGGAAGACACGGCAGTGTTGAAAGCAGTGTCAGGAGCAGTCACATTGCATCCCCATTCAGGAAGTAAAGAGTGAAAATAAAGCTGGGACAGACTATAAAACCTTAACGCCCACCCTGAGTACCCCACTTTCTCCAGTGATGCTCTACCTCCTAAAGATTCCATAATCTTCCCAAACAACACCAACATTAGGTAACCATATATTCAATCTCATGAGCCTATGGTGGACATTTCAGTCAAACCACAACACAATGTAGAGTAACTTTCCATGATCATAAATTTTATCCGTGTGCCACATCTTATCAGTCACATTGGACATTCTTGAACACTGCAGCATGATATTGACGTAGTTCATTGTGGAAGAAACAATGATACTGTGATACAGGCAGGTGATATCTGGAGTAGAAATGAAAACTCATAACTTTATAATGGCTCTGGAATAAGTCTTAACCCCTCAGTCCTGTGCCTGAGGTCCACATAATTTATTGTTATTATTGTTGAGACAGGGTTGCACTGTAGCCCAAGCTGACCTGGAACTCAATATGTAGACCAGACTGGCTCTACCTTACAGAGAAGCACTTGCCTTTGCCTCTTGAGTCCTGGGACTGAAGGCAGGTGCCCTCACACCTGGCACCCATGTAATTTTTTAAAGTAAACCCCTGAGAAACGGACAGGACAGTGCAGTGTCGCACTTCTTATCTGAGGTCTCAAGGAAGTAAATAAATGGGAGAAAAGTTTGGCAGCAATTTTTCAGCCCCAGAATACCTATTCAAGACTTACTAGATATAGAAAGAGAGTGACCTGCTGTGTTTGATTTGCATATTTATATTCAATATTTTTAGGGAGACATAAATTTTCTTAAATATGCAGAAATAGTAACCATGTCTTCAGTACTTAACAGATATTAATTTAATAATTTCTATGAGCAAAAGTTGTCAAATACTTTTAAATTATGTCTCTATAATATTTCATATATAGAAATCCATATTTGTCATTAATTACGTTCATTCAGAACACAAGCATTGAGAATTTCCAAAGGGTTTATAAAAGTTTCATTCAGTCTGTTCAGAAATATCAATGAACACTCTATTTTATGTGGATCTTGGGAAAATAAGAGAAGGAAATAGCTAAATCAAAAACTATTCATTTCTCTAAAGAAGTTTCCAAATGCAGTTAACATATCAAATTAATCAGTAGAACTGAACAGTTTAACAACTTGGATGTTTATAGAGAATGTTATAACTGTTTATCTATTATTTGAATTTCATATTTTTAATTCTACATTAAGTCATTTAATGTGGTCAACATAATTAAAATATTAAAACACTTTAAAAATCTAATTGAGGATCTGGAGAGATGGCTCAGCAGTTAAGAACACTTGTTGCTCTTGCAGAGTAGCTGAGTTACTTTCCCAGCACCCACATGGCAGTTCACAACCACCTGTAACTCATCTCCAGTGTGATCTAAAGCTCTCTTCTTGCCTCCACTGGAGCAGTACATACTACCATATACACATACACCCACACCCACCCACCCTCACAGAAAGTGAGAGAGAGAGAAAGAGAGAGAGAGAAATAAAAATAAAACATAAATCTTAAGAAATCTAATTATATGGTGCTTTTATTATCTATGGTGCTATTCTTTTTTAAATTTTAAAATTATATGAACAAAATTGTTGGGCATACAAGTACAAATATGTCGTTAAATCTTAAGTCTTTTTGGCTAAATCTTCAATTTCTATCATCTAGTTCTGATGAACTGAATATTCTAGACTTCAGAAGGTATAGAAATAGACATTTATTGACATCTAAATTAAATTATGGGTGCATTGCTAGATCATTAAATTCTCCTCTAATTTAGTCATTTTGAAGTCTCTATGAAAAGGTTAAATTCTGGCTCTGCTTCAATAAGTATCTAGAGAATTTAATCATGGATTTTTATACAGGACACTTCTTTGTCCAATGGACAGTCTAATGCCTAAATGTTTGCTCTCAATCAAGCATCCTAATCAAAGAAATTTACATATATTTGTAGTTGGCCCGTATCTTTACTCTGACCTATAACCAGTTTATTCCTGCTGAGATAACAACTATCTAGGAGAATCCTGGATGGGAAAGATGTTAGATTCAGTTATGTCAGTGAGGTGATACACATAAGACACAAGAGGCAACACAATAATTAGGAATAGCATTGCATTATTCATAGATCCCAGTGAGTTGCGGGCAGAACACCTTACAGTGCCAAGAGGATGGGGACCCCCTTGACACAAGCATGCTCAGCCACGAGTGGTAAGCAAGAGCAAGACCAAGGGATCAGCTACCAAAGCCTTCAGTGACATCCAGGGTGGGCAATTCTAACCATAAATTTTAGAGTAAATCCATACAAGTCACACGTTGCCAGGTTGTGATTGAGAGATGGTCACGGCACCTTATTCACTTACTCCATGTGGGACTGTGGTGAGATCCCTGGAGTGATTCAACAAAGAGGTTTCATAAGGAAGCAGCTCCATGATTTTAAGCTTCTTAACTTATGGATCATGATATCATGTTTGGCAACAATAAAAGGTTTCTGACTTTGCAAGAACCAAACATTAACTCAGAATCAAATGTGTAATGAGCTGAAGAGTTTCTGAAGGCACTTACCTGTGTTACTCAGAGTGAGTTCACTGAAGCCTTTTTTTAACATAATATGAGCACTTTGCATCAAGTGTGTCCTCATGCTGCACCGTTAAACTCATGCTGCCTGGAACAAAGCTAGCTAAGATTTGAAATTAATTAATGCTATGAAGTGCAGTATTTTGCTGTATATGCAAAGTTTTTTGATTCCTACATGCACATAATAACTTAATTACAGAAAACAAAGACAGTATTTTCTTCAATCATTCCTTAGCATATATCACATTAATGCATCTGAATTATATTGTTTTGTGCTTGATTTTAACTTTTTTCTGTTTAATTTGATGAGTTTTATGAAAAGATCATCAAATGAATTTTGGCTTGAGATTCGGAAAGAATTTCTAATAATTTCTGAAATGGTCGTAAACATAGTCCTACCATTGGGTACTATATTTATGTGAAGAAGCCTAATCAACATTTATAAATATAAAATGAAAATATCAATTAACTCTGAAAAAGCTAAAGATGCTTTCTCTATATACTACAGTGTTAAATATTTAGCTAATATTTCATATTTTATGTAAAATAAGCACAGATATCTCATTAGTATTAAAGATGCTTTAATCCTTAACAAATATTAAAATTACATGTACTAAACAATATTTTAAAAATAGATTTCTTTGTGACATTAGCAGTAAATGTGTAAAATGTATACCTATTTTATGTTCCTTTATACCTAAAGTTGTGTTTCTGAGGCAAAAATTGTTGTGAGTGGAAAAGTTTAAGACAGCTTAATTTAGAAGTACCAGAGATAGGCATAGAGATAAACTCTGATCAAAGATGAACATCCCTTCTTTCTTATATAAGCAAATTCACCACAGTTTCAGAATGGGTACCAAGGGAACACATAAGTATAAGAAGTCACTAAAGTCTTTTTATTTCAGAACCAATAATTAATACCTTATTTTCTTACAATAAGGAAAGAAAATTAACATGAGACAAAATGGTGCTAAGTGATTTCAGTGTCTCGGGAAAGAGTCCTTTACCTTCATTATCTAATTTTCAGAGACTTTCTCTTGGTACCTTCGGTGAAGGAAGACTACAGAATAGAAACATGAAGTTCATTGGTTTCCTAACTTTGGGCCATGGTGAATGTATCTGGATTAACAACAGCAACAACAAAAAGCTAATATTGGACTCTTGCCTCCAGATATTTTTATTCGTTAAACTGGGTACATTGTGGAGACAAGAATTCTGAACCTAAGGGTCTTAAAAAATAACTGTAGGTGATTTTAGCATACTGCAAAAATAAGAGATCAACCATGATTCTAAGTCTGTCTTTCTACCATTGATTAGCTAGTGGTGATCATAACTTGTTCCTCACTGGGTAAGTAAAAGGAAATGACTCACTGTTATCAGATTATTAATTCACTATTTGCTGTCGGGTTGTAAGTACTTCTAGGTTCTCTGCAGGCTGGCATCCTGCAGGACCTGTTCACTTGTATTTGTTCCTCATCTAGTATTTCAGACCAATACTCAGTCATATCAAGCAAGAATTGTCTGCAAGTTTGGGTCCTTTCAAATACTGTTGGAATTGTAAATGTAGCCTTTTTCTCCAAAGACGCTTGCATTCTGAGTGGTTATTATGTGGTTATTATGTAATGCATTGTTTATATATGAAACTAATGTTTTATTTCTAATTTTCAGCTCTTTTTATGTACATATCTTGGTTTGAATCAACAAAGAAAAAAATAATGAGATACTGGAATCCCAAATTTTCATCATTCATTATCTTAAGTGAACTTTAAAAATAAACTTAATGATAAGCATATTCACAGAAAAATTACTAAAAAGAAGTAAAAAATTTTAACAAGGCCATGAAATTTGACTCTAGCAGGCATATATGACATAAAATCTTCAGTTATCTTTACAAATTCAGAAGGTAGAAAAGAAGTTGACATTATATTATGGAGAGAGAGAGAGAGACACAGAGAGAGAGAGAATGAGAGAGAAAATGAACTTTTACTTAATAATACTTATAGCAGACATGTGTTTTATAGTATTAGCCACATAAATAACAAGTGATGAGTCTTCATATTTCTCAATCTAGTTCTACGCTATAGAAGACTGTACTGTATGAGTTTTAAAACCATGCTGTTATTTTGAACAACAGAATGAACAAGGAGAGTGGCAGGGTGCAGTGGCTGGGATGCATTGGCATATGCAGAGCTTCAGAATTTCCCTCCACATCACATACTATCATTAGTCCTAGCCTTATTTAAGAATTGTGACTAGAGGGACTAGAGAGATGGCTCAGCAGTTAAGAACATTGACTGTTCTTGCATAAGACCTGGGTTTGAATCCCAGCAACAACATGGTGTTAACAACTCTCCTTAACTCCATTTCTGAGGTATCCATCGCCCTCTTCAGACCTCCTCTGGCATTACATGACACATGTGCTCTTACACACATGCAAAATAAATAAATATTAGTTAAAACAAGAATTGTGATTAAGGAAAAGAGTAGAAGCCAGGTGTGATGATGCAGAACTGTAATCACAACATGTGAAAAGTTGAAACCAGGACACCATGAATCTTCACGGCATATTAGGTATCAGATATACATATATTTGAAGAAGAGGAGAAATAAGAAGGGGAGAAGAAGGCAAACCACTAGAAAGATTTATAAAACAAAGCAAACTAGTAAGAGAAATATTGAAGCCTGATAACCAGGGATCACTCATAAAAGCAGAAGCAAGAAGCTCTCTCTGAGACAAAGCCAGCTAGGTCAGCATAGTGAGTTCCAGGTAGGCTGGGACTAGGGAGACCCTGTCAAAATTTTCTGGGAGTTAAAGCAACCCCCAGAAAAATCATTGAATATATTGAACATTTACATACTTTTGACATCTATAAAAGAGGAAGACTATTGTGTCAAATTAGTGTCCCCAAATGTTCCCTAGTGCAAGTTCATACACTAAGGTTTAATCAGCCTATCCAGAGTCCTTTGTTTTAAGAAAATTAGCTCATCCTCACCCAACAGTAATCAGTTGCCAACATTTCTTTAGCAAAAATTGGGGTCTTCTCCCCAGTTCCCCATTGAACTGGGTTTTTCTCTGCTTGAGTTTGCATGGGTCTTGAGCATGCCGAGATGACTGCTGTAGGTTCATGTGCGCAAGGTCCCAGGAGCTTGTAGGATTCTATTTACATATGGTCACACTCCTCTTCACTGGCTCTTACAATTTTTCTGTCTCCTCTTCCACAATGGTCCCTGAGCCTTGACTGAGTGAAACTTAATATAGGAGTCCTGTCCAGGGACCCACACACTGCAGATTCCTAATATCCATACTTTAGCCATTAGTAATCTGTTGTGTTACTGGTTCTTTGCTGCATGAGGGAGCTTCATTAATTAGAGTTGAGAAGTTCATTAATGATTTCTTTACCCCTTCATCTATACTGCGTGTGCCTTAGGTGTAGAGGCTGCATTGTGGATGTGCTGCTTAGGCATGGGGAATTCACAGACAATGTCTGTTGTGACCAGCTGTGGTACTCTGTAGTAGTCTCCCTCTGGTGCAAAAGAAACTTTTTTGATGAGTGGTGACTGGGATACTTGGTTTTAAATATAAGGATCCATATTTTGTATTTAGTAAGAAGTTACATTAGTCTAGGGCTATGACAACCTTGGGGATTTCTCTAAGATCTATGACCTCTTCATCCTTCTGTATTTGACTAAGTTTCTAATACCACACAGGGGTTTCCTCTCACTGAGTGGACTCTAAGACAAATTAGGTAGCTGTTGATTGCCCCTAAGAGAAAAGTACCTCTCCTGCACCATTGTCATATGCTGTGCTGGTATCTGGTCATGAAGCAGGTATTGGGCCATCGGTTGATGTTCTCTCTTAGCTGCTTGCATAATGCTCTCCAGAATTATAAGAGCTAACCCTTCAGGGAAGTGGCTACCATGCCAAATCTAGCCTCTGAAGTATGTCCTGTTTTCAGCAATAGGGTCTTACCTCAAAGTTATGGGAGGTAATCAAGGCCGGTGGCAATAGCTTGTGTAATTTGGGAAGTCTCTTGGACCACCATAGCCAACAACTCAAAGGAAGGTTTCTCCTGTCTGGCATTATTTCTTGTTATGTAGCCTTCAGCTATGCACATGCACTCATGTAGAGATGTTGTATGTGGAAGTAGTTATTTGGTTGTTAGACATTAATATGATTCCCTCTGGTGCTTTACATTAACTAGGCATTATTTATCTCTCCTCTCTCTCTTTCTCTCTCTCTCTCTCTCTCTTTCTCTCTCTCTCTCTCTCTCTCTCTCTCTCTCTCTCTCTCTCTCTCCCCCTGTTTAACCTTCCCTCCATGACTTCCCCATTTAATATGGCCCCATTTTCCACATCTCTCCCTTGATAATACCAGCCTCCTACGGTCCCATCTTTCTTGATCACCTTTTTTATCCCCATAGTTCCTTGTATAATACAGCCTCCCAATCCCACTTAACATAGATGAAAGAATGTATGAATTCCAGTTGGTGGTGGATGGGGGGTGCCAATGGGGAAGGGGATATAAAAATGATTAATATTAATTGAGATTTTTTATGAAATGCACAATAATTCAATAAAAATGAAGATAAAATATTTCCAACAAATAAAATTTTTTAAATATTGAAAAATATAATAAAGAAATTGCAGATCATTCATAATCTCAACAAAACATTGAGCATTGAAACACAGCTCTGTGTATACATAATCATAGCTATTCACATTCTTAGTAGGTGCCCATCTCTTACAGAAACAAGAACACATTTTGGCTATGGAGATGCCACATGAGAATCTAATCCAAGAAAGCATGTGAAATTGCTGGGTGCTTGTGATGGAATATACTTGTGATTCTAGCACTGGAAGGCAGAGAGAGGAGGATGGCTGGTGTTCCCTGGCCAGTGACTCTAGACTAAGTGATCTTAAGGCCACTAAGAGGCTCTATCTCAAGTAGATTGGCAGCATTCCTGAAGATGACATCCAGAGTTGTCCTTGGTCCCTCACACACACAAGCATATGTGGGTGCAGGTACCCAAAAACACATGTATAAAAACATAAGACCACATTTACTCTACTGATTTTTGTTGTTGTTCATTTGAGACAGAGTCTCACCATGTAGATCAGACTGGTCTAAACTCAAAGATCCACCTGTGTCTGTCTTTAGAGTGCTGTCTTTAGTGTGCCACAGCGCCCAGCTACCATACTGGTTTTCAACCTACTGTATTTTATAAATCTTCAATATCTGTGTAGTTTTCTATTGCTTGGATTATACATAATGCTGTAGAATAGCTCTTTTCTTACAGCTTTGTATAGTAGTTTCATTATTTTAGAAATGGGATAGTAAAAAAAAAAAAGAAACACAGAGCTACTTTAATTTATGAAACATTCTGCAAGACTGTTTCTGTAGAGGTAGAATCAGTTTATTATCTGACCAACAGTGTATAAAAATATCCGCTGCTTTCCTACAATTTGTTAATCATTGCTTCTTCGCTCACTTTTACCAAGGTAATGAGCAAAAATCATCTCATTTTAATTACATTCCCTTGATTACTAGTAAAATTATTTTTTGATGTACTTAAAGAGCATTTTGTGAAATGTCTGTTTCCAATTTTTAGCTGTTTGATTTTGACTTATGTTTGCAGATTTTCTGTATTTTTGTTACTGATTTGTAAAAGCTCTTTCTTAATACATTTTGATCTGAATGTCTGTCATAAATAATAATTCCTAGTTTATCATTTGACCTTCAACTTTGATGTTACTTCTTGAATAAAGTACCTTTAATTTTTTTTATGAAAGAGAAAGACTGAGAAGACAAAAAACAATATGCTGCAATAACTAAATATATTTCAAGACCATGCAGCTCCTATAAATTGGGATATCATATGGCACACTATGTGGTAGAGTATATATAGAAGTTTAGAGATGGGTTCTTAACAAAAACAGATGAGAAGGTACAAAAGTCATGTCAAATAGAAGAGTACATCAAGATCAGGCACATATCATGTTCTAGATGTCAAATGTTACTGATAGTTTGCTTTCCTTAACAGAACAGTGAAGGGGTGGGGCATTTGTTTGAACACTGAATTAGGGGTATGGACTATAGGAGAAGCTTAAATTTTTATCAATATAAATGCCTGGGTCCAAAAGACAAAGGGACACAATAAGATTCTTCAACAGCATTGGTACTACATAATACAGAAAGACCTGGAGCTACCTGCAAGCAGGTTAGATCTGTATACTCAGCTCACTTTCGTGACATTTAAAAGGAGAAAAATAGTTGCATGGTCACAGTGATAAGAATATCACATGGCAGAAATAAATGTTGACTTTTATCACCAATGTAACTGAGGTCACAAGGCCTCAAACATTCAAATTTGTAAAAAAAGATGATGTTTGGGAAAATCTAATCTATGGGCTGTAAACATAATAGCCTTCTTAGGGCATCTGAAAGCAAGACTGAGAAACTTCAACAGGTTCTTCAGATTGAGATTTGTGGGGAATGTTTTTCCAACAGACACATGCTTTTGACACAGAGGGGATCTCATATATTTGTAAAGATTAATTTATTGTTTTTATGTGTATGCATGGGCTAGTGTGAGTTTATATGCAACACAAGAATACAGGTGACTACAGAAGCCAGAAGCATTGGATCCCTAGGAATTACAGTTACAAATGGCTGTGAACAACCTGATAAGGGTCCTGGGAACTCAACCTGTGTCTTCTGCAAGAGCAGTAAATGCTCTTAACTATTGAACCATTTGTCCAGTCCCCCAAAACGATTTTTGAAATGCTTCAGTGAAAATCATAAATTTGCACTAATGCCTAGGCTTTTAAAATTAAGAATTATATAGGTAATAAGATACACAACCCTTTGAAATGTTTTCTAACCTTCTATTTTACATATTTCATATTAAGCCATAATATAGTTTATAGTTAATGAAGAACAATTACACTTCTAAAAGCATAAATTTGGCATAATTTCATTCTGATGAAATTTCTATTCCTCCTTTATGAGACAGTCATTTGTCTGCTACAAACTTTTGCAGACAATTTTTTGTATCCTAGGAATGAATTCCTACTCTATAAACTTCCACATGGACCCATTCTTCAGTACAAAAACATCTTCTAAATGGTAGTTGCATGTATAACATGTAAAGAATAACTAGTATCTCTGTCTGCAATAGTAATTATCACCCTTTAGTACAAAGTGATAATCTCACTGATACAACGTAGAACTTGAAATGGTTTCTAACTTACTACTGGTTACCTAAAGTACACTAAAGTGTCTATTTAGAATTCAAAGAATTTCATTGTACCTCCCTTTCTACAAATTGTGTTGTTTCAAGCAGTAACTCAAATTCCATTGCCCTCCACATACCCTAGCCTCCTGAACTCTGCTATGTCTATTAGGTTCAGATTCCCACCCATTTGGGCAATTAAGTCAATTTTACTTGGAGCACCATTTTCCTAAGCATAAAATCATCCATATGTTTTAATAATTCTCTATTTCAGTGTCAAGGACCCAGCACACAGTTGCTAGTGTTGGCAGCTGAGAGGTTTTTATTTTACCACTGCAAATTCATTTTTGTGAAGGATGCATTTACTCAATTTAAAATTTCCAATCAAATTAACTCCTCAGTTAATTTATTAACTTCTCAATGCCTTGCCATTGTCACTAAAATACTGGAAATGACTCAAAGCAACAGAATCAAAACTGCAGAGTATACACTGTGGAAATGTGGTGTTTCATAGACATCCACAGTTTTATGCTATACTTACCAAATTAAAAAGATTTTACTCCCCATGTGAGCTGATCAGGTTTTCTCATTTATTTTCAAATATCTTGGTTATTTCACAACGGGTACCAGCTCTTAGCTAATTACACTTGAACTACCTTCATGAGCTACAGAGTGCAGGAGCAGGTGCTAGACCTAAGAATAACAATTTGCCACTTATTATCAATATGAAGTAAGAGTTCTCATTCCACAGGGGAAAAAACAGAGTAGGAGAAGACCAGTTACTGGAAAACATGAGGGTTATCCTCTGTGAAATTATTACACCTGTATAATTAGTTACATATAATGTAAAAGTTTAATAAGCATCATCTGTCTACCAAAGGCAGTATGAGAAATGCAGAGGTGACCCAAATTTCCTTATCCTCTTAACAACATGCTTCAATATTAGTCTTTAGAGAATTGAGGCATAGTTCAAACTCAGTGAGTACACTTCCTTTGCTTGCTTGTTCTGCAGGTGTGATATGACTGCAAGGTGAGCAGTAACACAACAGACAGCAACTGGGAGATCTGATTACTTTTCAAATTGGCTAAATAGTTCTAAAATTATGAGGCATGAATCAAACTTCAAATAGGATTAATAATATGAGCTATATTATTAACTATTTCCTATCAGATATAAGTAGGAACTGTATGGAATATAATTATGGAGCAATAAAATTATTTATTTTTGAGAATTTCATAGATCAGTATTGTATTTGCATCATTTCCATCCAGCCCTGACCCCCTCCAACTCCTCCTATGTCTGCCCGAGGAATAATAGAATATTTTTAATCAGTTATTACCAATATTTTAGCAAATATACTAAATAACTCTGAGGATAATTTATCAATACTAATCATGAGCTTAGGACTGATAAACCATCTTCAAAATTCAACTTCCAAAATACATTGTGGAGTTATAGTAATTAATGATTAATAATGTTCAAAGAGATGTGATTATAAAAATATCAAGCAAATATTTATATTAGCAGAATTTGAAACTGAAATGTTCAAAAATAACTGAGAAAATAAAATTACTTTCATATATATTAAAAACTTTATGAGTATTTAAATAGAAGACATTTGTGAAGCTATGATGATCCATTATACACTTGTCTGAGTCTGTAGAATGTAAGAGCAAGAGGAAACATTAATGCAAAGCGATCCTGAATATATACACAAATGTTGATAGTGGCGAGGGGGAGCTAGCTGTAAGTGGAAACAATAGACATATGGGGAAATTCTATATTTTCAGTATTGCTGCAAGCCTGATTCTTCTGTGGAAAATAAAGTCCATTTAAAAATAAATGACCAATCTAAAGAAATTGTGATTCTTATCTTCATCTTCTGAGCCAAGGTTTCTATTCCATGGAATTGAGCTTTGCCTTTAGATTTATACTTATTTTGTCATGAAGTTTAGCAGGTGTTTGAAGTGAGTACTTTAACCAAACTCTGTACAGTATATTGGGACTCTAGCAGGTACTTTTTATTTTATCCTCTGTACCTTTTAGCTCACACTTGCAGTGCATCTGTTTATAAAAAATTCTCAAGGATTTTATAGGCTTCCTATTTGTTTGATCTGATTCACAACATTAAGAAGGGAACAAATTATTCCCACTGTATGTCTACTGGGAAATGGTGTCTATTCCCAGTTTCTGTTTAGATTGCTGGTAAGGGCATCCATTTATCCTCCTCTTACCAGAGCCACACTTCTGTGACAATGACTTCCCCCAGTATTATTGCTTTACAGAATCTAGATAAGTTTGAGGATTTGACTTAAGTCCTGGTTCCTGTCTATTTAACAGTTCTTTCCTTTATGTGTTACTTTCCTCTAGTATCTTACATGAGCAACAAAAAGTATCTAGGCTGTCATTTTAAAATACTACTTAGGAATCTCCCCTGTTACATACAAAGCCATTATTATAACAAGATCTGCTTTGTGCACAGCTGTAGAACATAACCATACTGAACTCTCTGCCACCATGCAAAGAAGTCCTTTCTTCAAATTTTCCACAAAATGCTCCTCATTTCCTTCTTATTCTTATCTTACTCTTAGCCCCCATATTTATGAGACCCTATTTATGTTGGCTGAAGCAGTCTGTATGAAAATGTAGGCTTTCTTTCCAAACTCTTTCCATCAACCACACCTCAACTGAGTTGCTAACATCCATATGTCTCCTATTTGTTCAATGCAGTGTAGGCTTTGCCTGTCATTTTTTTAAATTATCACAACTTATATTCTTGGCCTAAGTGGTGTCATTTCAACACATTTAGGTATTTATTATCAAATGGCCCACACTGAGTTTTAAAGTCTCTTTTTCCTTTATCGTTTCGATAAACTCCATAAAATTTTGTCCTAAAATAAAGCAAATGTATTGTAATATAATCAAATATTGAAAATCTATGTTTCTCTGGAGTCTCATTCAGTCTCCCTATTTTTCCAGGCTCTGGATAATGCTTATGTCTCTTGTCTTTTCTTATCACTCTGAAAGAGTTGATTCAATTTCTTCTACCATTTCTGATCCTTCTGCCTCCCTCACATAAAGGCCACAGATTGCGTTAGACCCTTCGACCCCAGTAGGTGCTTCATCTCAAGATCTTTACCTAACCACATCTGCAAAATCTCTTGACATGTAAGGTTATAGACATACACACGCACACGCATGTACACACACACACACACACACACACACACACACACACACACACACACACAGGTCCCAAGCACTAGGTCACAGACAGCTTTGAAATATCTTTGAAGATAGATTTTTCTTTACATCCAAGTTTGAAATAAAGAATTTGTGTTTTTTTCCATCATAGCTATTTTTCAGACATGATATCAGCTTTTATTCTCAACCTTTGCAGATTTCTAGATAAGGTCTGTTTTTGTTCTTGTTACTTAGAAATAGCAGACAAATTTGTCTTCTGTTCATTCCTTGGGTATTTAAATTTGCAAAGCACTTCACCCAACTTGACCAAATGAAGTCCTGTGTTCAGGCTTGAAAACCACAGCAAGAAAGGAGTAATGTGGTCTACTGTTAATTTTACTTGTTCCTTCCTCTCATCCATGCGACATTTGGTTCTTCCAGAATCAGTGAACAGAGTAGTTCATAACACAGAAAAGTGATAACTACATGGTAACTATTGTATCCTCTGTCTTAACTGTTAAAAGTAAGCCACCATATTCCCAAAGATGGTGGTGACTAATTATTAAGAACACTCACAGTGCCTTTCAAGGCCCTATGGGAACACGCCCATATCATTTACAGGCTGACATGTTGCCCTGTCTTCTTGACATCTAGTCTTATTCCTCAGCTCTTCAAATAGGAACAACCTTCCAATACCAGATTCTACTCAACCCAAGAGTCTGCTCCCTTGCACTGAACCCATTTTTAAAAATTTCCAAGTTACTTTATTTACTGGGGGTGGGAGGGGTCCATGAGGAATTATTTGCCCTTGCTTTTCAAAGTGGTAAGTATGCAGCTTGTCCAACTTCTTTTAGATTACTCATCAAATTACAACGCTTCCAACAAACCTCTTCTCTTTTCACTTTCCTTAACAAGAAACAAGTTTAAGATTTTTAAGAAATTGAACACATTCCAACTCAAATAACAACCTTTGGACGTGTTATTTCTTCCAAATATTTTCTGGTAACAACATAATGTTGGCCTGCAAGCCTCTGCCACTCAGCTGGAACTGAATGCTCATCTTTATTCCTGCTGGCATTCTACTTCCTAGAAATGGTGATCTCAGAGACAATTCAAAACAACATTGATTTGATATATTTCTCTAAAGCAACACTGGATGCTATGATAGCCTAGATTCTTGTCTGTCTTTTCTGTAAACCACATTTTTTTTCTTTTCTTTAGTAGTATGTCTAATTTCCTTTACTCTCCAAATTCGGTTTATAACTTTATAAAGGAAAATGTATTACATATTAGTTTTGTATTTTAAGAAGATATAATATGTGAAAAAGTCACTAAATGTTGCTAAATGTCAATAATTCTTTAAAACATGATAGCCTGAATTTTCAGAAAATAATGAATTTTATTTCAGAGTAGTACTTTACAGTCTTAGAAACCCTTGCTTTTATAGTGATGATTCTCTTATAAAGTACTAAGAAAACCAAGGTTTAGACAGATAATGTCTAGGGCCTGAGCTCTCACCCCTCTTTAAATCCTCTGCACTCTCCTCTACTACAAGTTTGGAAGAGTAAGGTATACCTGTATTCTGAATTTTCTTTATTATTGCTCTTATTTCTGTAGCTGTTATTCTTGTTCATTATGACCCAGTTATCATTTATGAAATAGGCAAATGAAGAAAAACAAAATTAGATTTTTTTTGTTTCTATATAAAGACATAACTTGTTCCCATGATCCTGAAGATTTACATAAGTTTAGAAACACATTTTTCACATTTATCAGGTAATAGTTATTTCTGGGTGAGTTCAACACATGTGGCTCACTAATTTCATTAATCTAAATGGCAGAATGACATTTTTCCAATAACAAAAAAAATTATGAACGTCAAGTTTGAGGAATAAAGTATAAAAAGAAAGATAACATTCGAGTGAAGAAATGTTTGAGAATCTGAGAGAGAGTGAGCTTTTACATAGCAAAAAACAAGCGACAATCTCTTATTTAACAAACAATATTAAGCAACTTCTATGTAAAATTATTTGTTGTATATACAATAAAGAGTAACTTTCATACTAATGCAATAGTGGAAAAGACAATGATAAAAACAGGAAATTTCAAATATTAATGATGTTCTGTAAAAAATAAATTATTAAAATACGCCAGTTTCAGTGAGGGATTTTAGAGTTAGTAAACTATAAGGTCTCTCAAAGGAGAGATGACCTTTGAGTGGAAGCTTGTATGAACTGAGGTGATAAGATAAAGAACTGAAGGTTTTAGATGGATTTGGAAGTTAACTAAATCCTGATAATCCTTGGAGCAGTTAAAGGGAACTGAAGGGGCAGAAGTCAGATTGCAGTGATTGACAGGTACATGAAAAATGGAAATTGAAAAATGGTACATGAAAAATGGAATAGTGTATATACTAAAATATTTTTCAAAAATCCTGTCTTTCTAAGAAATGAGAAAAAAATTGGAAGATCTATATCTAAGACAATTTATAAAACTATAAAAGAAATCAGGCAAATATTAAGCAAGCAGGAAAATATTGCAATATTAATTTCAAAATAGAATGGTGGCTTAAAGCTGAATAACCATGACAACTGGTGTGGCAAACTACCTCTATTGGTGCAGTAGTGGCTCTGTTATCTGGGGGGGTAATCAAAAGCTATCAATTGGACTTAAAGCCCTCTCAATGGGAATAAACTCACAGGTGGCATTGTAACCATAACCAAATGTACATGGCTGGAGAAATCATAGATGCTAGAGAAGACCGTACCTATGTCATATCTCTAGAAAAAAATGAAATTTCTTACCATATACTAAATATGGATCTTTACATTTACAGACAAGTATACAGTACACCACTCATCAAAGACGATTCTTTTTGCAACAGATGAAAGCTACTACAGAGTTCCACAACTGGTCACATATAGATAATATACATCTGAGATGCCCACCCCTAGGTGACATATCTACAGTGAAATCTCTACACCTAAGCTTCATGGAACATAGAGGAAGGAGGGGTAAAAATAATACTAGTGCATCCACCAACTCTCACCAGCAAAGCTTCCTTATACAACAGAGTATGGTACACTCAGAAGGCCACAACTGAATAAGTTTTAAAGAATAAGAGACTATAGAATGTGTGTCCTTGGATAAGACTTCTATATTAAACCATACTTACAGCTAAAGGACCATTGCAGAAGACAGGTACCAAAGATTGTAAGAGTCAGGGTTTGTCCACGAACATAGGGAGACAGAGGTTTTCAGGCCACTGGAAACTTGCAACTGTGACTTGTAGCAATTGCAAGGCTGAGCACAAGACCCATACCAACTCAAACAGGAAAAGGGCCCAGAGTGATGTGAGGGAAATGGGTGGAGGTTAGCCCTAGCCTGAGACCTCTTGGAAATGAATTACTATTGGGTGAGGGAGAGTATACCTTCCTTAATGTCTCTAGATGATAATCAAAATCAACTCGAATGGATGAACTTACATGAAAGGATATTTGGGTAAAATGCTTTACCAAAAGGGACTTGGCATGTGTCACAGGGTGTATGAGTCCTAGTGGGGAGTGGGGAGCCTGGGGGGAGAAGATGTTCAAATGTCATATGAAATGTATAAAATCTCAATAAAATATTTTTGAAAAAAAGTAGAATGTCATAGCCCAAAGCTTCACAGAGGCTAAAAAGGGATGAACATCATGTGCTTGTGCTTTCCAGCTCCCAAAAGTACAAGCCAAATAACTTGTATTCTTTTTTATTTTATATATATATAGAGAGAGAGGGGGGGGTCAGGGAGAGATTTCATATATGAGTATTATATTTGCATCATTCCCACCACTCCCGGGCCCCCTCGAAATCATCCCATATTCCCCGACTCTCTCACAAGTTTTAGTCCTCTTCTTTGATAATTTGTTACAGATGAACGCATATTTGGAAATACATACATATGTGTAATACACTGTGTTCATTTCATGGTGCTTGTGTGCACTTTTGTTCAGCATTCACTGATAGCCTTCAGCTCTTCTTATTGGGACGGGAACCCATCATATTTCCCCCATCCACCTTGGCATGTCAACTAGTTTTGTCTTTTTACAGGTCTTGTTAGACCACTATGCTCTGGAGATTTCACTGGTGTAGCTTCCCCATCATGTGTAGAATGCACTAACTAGCATCAAGTTTCTTGGCACTCTGGCTCTTACAGTCTTTCCATGTGAGATTTCAGTATGGATGCTGAGGGAGGGAGAATCAGTTTCCTCCAAGGAACAGCTCCTTGAGAGGTTACTTACTCCCAAATGTGCAGCCCTAACTTTTATTCTTTACCAATCATCCAGTCTTGGGTCTTCGGCAACAGAAAGAGACTCAGACGGGGAGCAAGTTATAGCAAAATCAATGACCCTCTGAAGGTCTCACAAACAATGAGACCAGTCATAGGTATGGAAGGTTCCAGTTGTAGCTTTTCTCTTCTCTGTGTCTAGTTTTACTTCAATCCTGTAAGTCTTGCTGACAAATTTATACCACCAGGCCCACCACAAAATGTTTCACTATGAATTCAGAGTGGAGGCCTTGTAGTGTCAATATTCTATCGGCATCCACACCATAAGTCTTGAAATATTTTTCTCCAATGGCAGGATAGTGAATAACATTCTGAAAAGCTCTAAATTCTTTCATCTAGACAAAACATGGTGAGCTACATCCCTATCCCTAAAAAAGCTATCACTTAGCCCATATTCGGTTATATTCCTGGTGCTGCCTCCGACTCTGAACTTGGATGACTCAGGAAAGTAAGGTACACAAACATTCAGAGAACGAAAGAGTTAGAATGCATAATATTTCAACATTTACATATCAGAAATAAAACAATATTAAAAATTTTGCCTAACACAGAGCTAAAATAAAGTCAAACACCAAAAGAACAAATAATCCTATCAGTATTCAAGAAAGTGAATTGAACAGAAAATTCCCAAAATAAATACAAATAACCAGTTTTTAGCTATTAGTAAATATAAATCAAAACAACATTAAAATTCTATTTTATTTCATCATAATGTCTATTATTATGAAACAATAAACGTTGTGGTAAGGATGCAATAGAAAAGAGACCCTTCTATATTATAATTAAATAAGTTCTATATTATGATTAAATTAACTCTTCCCCTATGGAAATCAGTATGGATGTGCCTCAAAAAAATAAAAAATAAAACCATCATGGGATCTAGCTATAGTTTTCAAAGGAAATAGTCAGCATATAATAGGAATATCTGTAAACGTAAGTTTATTATGACACTATGCACAATAGTCAATTTATGGAAACAGTGGAGCCAGCTCTGGTCAGGTGTCCATTAATAGATGAGTAGATAAAATCCACAAACTATATATATAGTTTAATTATATTTATATATATATATATATATATATACATATACATATACATAAAATTAGGTTTTATTCCACCATAAAGAATAATGAAATGTCATTTGCAAGAAAATGGATGGAATTAGAGTTCATCATACTAAGTGAAACTAGCCAGATTCAGAAATACAAATAATGCATTCATTTAGCATATATAGAATTATTTAGGTTTAAAAGAAAAAAAATTAAGGTAGAAGGAGCACTGTTTGCTGGAAAAGCAGTCAGCATGAGTCTGCCCGCCACCAGCTGGGTGTATCGCCACATGCCTGAACTCCCACCTACTCAGGACACGAAGGCGAGAAGACTGGGAGTTCAAAGCATGCTTGGGAAGCTTAACGATCCTGCTATGAAATAAAACTTAAATCTGGTGATGTCACTTGCAGTGAAAGCACTGGCACAGCTGGTGCTAGACTTGGATTCAATCTCAGCACTAAAGATAAAAACCATGAATATTTAGGTATGAGCTTAATAATGGAAATATATATATATAATATGCAGAAAAACGTAAAAAACAAACAAACGTAATCTTTAAAGCAACTATAAAGTATAATGAGTATAAAATAAACTCTGTTCAAAATATTTAAGATGCAACTTCTTTCATCAACAAATTGCTAACCAAGAACTGAGAAAGTACTGGGATGGAAACTGGAAATAGAACTTTAAATTTATACTCAAATTAGAGGGACCAAAAAAGTCACTAAAAATATCTTTTAAAAGAGTCAGGATTTGGAACATCTATCCCATCAATTCAAAATGTATCACAAGACTCTAGCCATCAAGGCAGCACAATATTGTTTTATGTTTATTGTTTTATGGCAGAAATCAAAGGAACAGAAAAAAATTCTATGAACAGCAACTCATTTATGCAGATAATTTTTATACATTTTATACATTTTAGCGATACATAATTCACATACCATAAAATTTCCTTTTTTTTTTTTTGAAATATACAAATCAGCCATTTCTGTTGGTGAGAAGGCAGCTGAGGTAAGCTTTCAGAATTCTTTCCAGGGAAAGATTTGCTGATACTTATTGGATGCTTATCATCTGCTATGCTTTTCCCATTTTACAGAGGGGGAATCTGAGAGTCACAAAAGGCAGAGCTAGAATGAGAGTTTTAATAAACCTGGTTTTAAATGCTCTTAAGCCTTTCAGAAATCTCTCTGGGTACCATTCGGAAGATCCCAGGTAGAGGGCTGTAGACACTATAAAGAGAGGTGCTTCCATTACTGCCGAAATTTGGTAGCAACACCTCTTCAGGGTTAGCAATGGGTCAGGGCAGTCATACAGGAGAGCTGGACGAGTTCCTTGCCTCAGCCCACATGGTAAGAAAATCACTTCTTTTCCTTCTATGGCTCTGAATTAATCTCATCATTAAAGGACAGATAAAATTCAAGAAAAGGACATTCTACCAGAGTTTAAAAACATGACCAAATATTAAAGTGTATTCAAAGAGAACTATGGATGGCTATTTAGGAACCTGTTCTGTAGAATTCCCTGAAATTCCACAACTGAGTACTTTCTACCTACTTTCTTGAAATTCTTAAATATCTGTGATTATGTCCCCTATGGAAGGCTTTGCTTAACCTGAACTTCAATTGGAAACTATTGTCCTTCCTTACATAGACTGATTTCCAACGTTAGAGATTTTTATTGTTTCCGTTTATTTTAAAAACTCATTTTTTTTAATTATCATCAGTCTCACATTGTATCATTCAATCTCCTTCAACCCACCCTAAGAGCCCTGCAACAATCCAATTCAAACCTGCCATGTTAGAACTGGACACTCCTAGGAATAACCATTATGACAAAATGTAAAGCATTCTCTGTGTAATAAGACACTTAAATTGTGCAAATTTTAAGTCTGTGTGGCGGTGATTTTAGTAAAAGATTGTGTCTTCCATAGACACTCCTCTTTCATTATGGAAATGAAATGGAATGCGTAAATTTCCCTTAGTTCTCAATTTTTATCTAATCATGGAATTCCAGCCAGGTGGTGGCCAATTCATTCCTCAGTTTCGACCAGTTGTTAACATCCTTTCTCATTTGAAAATGGTTTGCTAACACCTGATGACTATGAAAGCTTTAGCTCTCAGTTTTATTCTTATTTCATGGCACTTGCATATCCTAGCTCTTGAATAGCAGTTTGGAGTCTTTCTTATTAAAGAATTATTTTCTCTTTTTTTTTAATCTAGTAGGACACTCCACTTCATTTGAATACCATATCTTCATATTTTGTCTATTAACTCTCAGCTTCTATTAATTAAACATTGAGCCAACCAGTTTATTCAAGCACATTTGCCATCCATGTATATATCATCATCACTACTAATCATTGATCTTTATTAACTCTTATTCTGTGCTGGAAACTGACTACTTCAGTAAAAGAAACAGCATTACCAGAAGTAGCATTACTCAGCAATATGAGTTTTTAAGTGAGTGTAGAAAATTAATTTTAAATGTAGTGACTTCATCTGAGCATGGGGGCACATACCTTTAATCCCAGCACTTGGAAGACAGAGGCAAGCAGACCTCTGTGAGATCAATGACAGCCAAGAACATAGGAAGTTCTAGGCTATCTGGGGCTAAAGGGAATCCCGATCTCAAAAAAAAAACCACAAAAAAGAAAAAAAATGTTAGTGACTTCACATTTCTGTCCTTATTTATTATGTGATAGCCTAGGGGAGAAATTTAAAGAAAAAAGAGGCAAGCACTTGAGAAGTCATGGAATAGGCAAAGTCCTTTCACATATAGAGTTCATTGCTATGTCACATGTTACCTGTCTTTGATCTAGAAAGAAGTGTGCTTTCAAGAGTATTTTCCTAAGCACAACTCCAACATTAATAACAGCAAGTATTTCAATCCAGAATCCCTTTCTGCATAGAGAGTCAAATAGCATAGCTCAGCAAAATTCAGAATTTGACAGATTTGAGGAATTCAAGTTAATAAAAAATTCATCCGACATAAGTCAGAATATTGCATTTCAAGCCCTGGTGAGTCAGTGTGCCTGAGGCATCAACACGACTGGTGGCATGCGACTTAGGAGGCACACCAAATCATCAAACTTTTACTGTGTATTTGAAAGAATCAATCATTCCCCAAAGGCGTGAGGATGATTCCAAGTCCAGACTCTCCCCCTACTTTCGCTGCCCAGGGAGAAGCTGCCCACATGGTGAAGTAACTATGATTCTCAGACCTCCATCATCACTGGAGTATGAAAGGCCTGACAACAGCAGGGTAGGTTCTAGAAACAGAGCGATGAGCAAGACAGGAACAGATCTTGGTTTGCATAGAACTTAGTGGAGGAAGACAATAATATTTAAGTAGACAAATAAGGAAAACACATTGCCAAGGGTCATAATGCTAAGGAATTATTAAGCAATTGTTCAGGAAATCAAATAATGAAGCTGTATGACCAGATAATCAGGGGAACCTCAAAGCAGGACACTTACTCCCTAACTCACTAGACATGAAAACACATAAATCAGTATCCAAGTCAGTACTATAGGACTGATATGGGATTGCAACTTTGGTGTTTTGGGAAGAGCATACAAGAATTTAAATTGTTTAGAATTTCTAATTAACTATAGCAACTGACTGCCAATTAGCATGTAATGAATAACAAATCACTTTGTCTTCCAGACTTTCTATATTCTCAACTATAATACAATATAATTACATAATCAAGTGAGTTGATACTTGTTAAATTCTTTAAAAATTGTGAAATTATTACTCCTGTTTTAAAATGATAGAAGATATGACCAACTTGAAAATAATATTAATTTTGACAAATGAAAGTAGCAACATCAGGCCTAATTACAACTTCTATAGGCCAAAATTATGTCAGTGGGACTATGAGGACTTGATTCACAATCTCTGATTGACAGTTTCTCTCTTAAGAAGTAGTCACCTGCCCTTTTCTCTTTAAAAGTTTGTCTAGCCTAGGTGTATCTACTCTGCTTGGAATTTCACTATCGTGGTAAGAGAACTGATGTACACTAATGATAATTTAGTAGGCACCTTTAGAATTCTTACTATATGACAGACATTATTTTAAAATTCTAAAATTGAATTCTTTTAAGAAAATTGTTTATTTTTTTATGTGTATGAGTGTTTTACCTCCATGTATGCAAGTACACCTGTATTATGCAATGCCTGCAGAGTCCAGAAGATAGTGTCAGATCCCATGGAAGTGGAGCTATGGATGGTTGTTAGTTGTCATAAGGGTGCTGGGACTCAAACCCAGGTCCTCTGGAAGAACAGCAAGTGTTATTTAATCTTTGAGTAATCTCTCTAGTCCCAAAAGGCTATATTCTCAAGAAAATAATATTTCAAGAGTCAATCAGCCTTCTGGGACTGGGACAAAATAGCTGAGAAAACAGATTAAAGAGTCAAAGATTAAATTTGGCTTGCTGTTTCAGATACTGAAACTCAGGGTCAGCTAGCTTGATTGTTGTGGGCCTTAGCAAAGCTGGAAACATCATGATCAAAGGGCATGGCAGAGGAAACCTTCTCACCTATAGCATGCACGGAACCAACAAAGAACATGAAATAAAGGGCCAAGGACAAGATATTTCCTTCAAAGGCACATCCATAGTTATGAGAGCATTATTTATTAGAGCATCCAATACAGAAATGATACCAATGCCCATCTACTCAAGAATGGACAAGAATATGTTTTAACATCTAATCAGTACAGTGCCATTTGTATTAATGAAAGAATACTACATGTACCTGCTAGAACATGAATAAGTGTGAATATATTACAATTTAAGATTTGAGTAGCATCCTCCTACAAATTATACTACATCTCCTTGTTTCTAAGACCAAACTGCATATTAATCAATAAAACATTCCTTTGATTAGGTCAAAGTCCTTTTGATTCAATGTTTTTCTAAATAACACCATTTCTGGACATTGTGTCAAATATCCGGCCTTCAACACATAAGCCTTCAGAGAATATTTCATATGTACACTTTAAATATATATATGTATATATACATACATGTGTAAAATCTCCTTATAACAACACCATATGTATATGTATTGACCATTAAGACCACTATTCTCATTTTTAAAGATGAGGAATCTAAAATTAAGTAGAATGTGCTAATGTTATACACTAGGTTACAAGCATGGGATTGATACCAAGGCAGTCTGGCTCCAGGCTCTAGGCTCATCATCACTGTCACCACACAGTTATTCAAACCATCTATCAGAAACTATTGGCAACAGATGTTCATGTAGCTACAAGGAGATCACTGAAATGAGGCACTTGTGTAAAATTATTTCCACTGATTATGGTCGTACTTACTATACAACTGTCACAAATGCTTGGGAGTAATAGCATCTACGTCACTGATGGTCACATTCAGGAAGTTCAAGGTTTAGGAAGAAAGGTTTATTTACATGTTGGCAGAGGCAGAATAACAAATTCTAGATGGAAAATTACTCTGTCCTTTAAGTTCCCACATCTTATTTCTTAAATTATTTTGTTGTTCTGCATGTTTTCACTAACTGTGTATATGTAAGGAAGAGAACACAGAAAAAAAGCTTCATCTAAAATCCTCCTCTACTGCTAGACGGAGATGGCGCATAAAAGAGAAATTTGGTTATTTATGTGTGAATGCTCTGTGCCCACCAGCACAGAAATAGCTGTTTCTAAAATCGTTGGCCTCAGGACCCTCTTAAATGTTTTAAGATGATTGAGGGCCACAAAGAATTATCACTAGTGTAGATTATATAACAAGTCCAATTCGCCTACGAAAAAAGGCATAACAAAAAATTGCATTGTTCCATTTCAAATAACAAAGTCATTAAAAGTTTTGAAAAGCAATAGTACTTTCCAAAACATTTCTATTCCTTTAAAAAAAATTTATGTATATGAGTGTTTTGCCTGTATGTATGTATATGCCCCTTTGTTGTACAGTGTCCACAGAGACCAGAAGAGAGTTTAGAACCCCTGGAACTAGAATTATAGATGGTTGTTAGCCACCATATTAGTGTTGGTAGCCAAGCCTAGGTCCTCTGCAAAAGCAGTCAGTGCTCTTAACAACTGAGTGGTCTTGCCATCCCCAACAACTATTTTTATGAGTGAGAAAAAATGTCTTAATTTCTTACATTTTGTAAAAAAAAACTAATTGTGGGTTAGATTTAGCTAAATTCAATAGGATTCTCATTTATGCCTCTGCATTTATTCTGTTCTGCTATCATGTATTTGCATAATAATAGTTGGGAATCTCATATTATACAGTAAAGATATTTCCTATAGGAAATTATGACTCCCCTCTCCCCACCAGTGGCCTATGGATCACAATTTGAGAACCACTGGGTAAGAAAATAAACCACAATTATTGGGCATGAAGATGTATTAAAATCACCATAATTAAAACATAAAAAATGAGAAAAGAATTTGAACACTTATATATACAGATGATTACTGGAAAATGAAAGATATTTAAACTAATTAGTTATTTGGGGAAATGCAGTTCAAAACCTAGAGTGACATACTACTTTATAAATGCTTAGAAGACTAAAAGCAACATGGCAGAGGCTATAACATGTTAGTGAGACCGTAAACAGATTGTTAGCTTTATACATTGCTGGTAAGCTTGTTAATGATAAGATCACTTTAGAAAATAAGTTATCAGTTTCTGAATATAATAAAAATAGAGCTATAATATGACTCAGCATTTTATTCTGCACAACTTGTGAATATACTATGAATATCTGTATTTTATAGATTGTCAATTGTCAAACCTTAATAATGTTTTTTTAAACAAACAGTGCAATTATTATTCTCTCTTCTCCCATCTTTCCAAGAGTCTAATGTATTCTTCATGTTTCCAAAGCATTGTGATTCCTGCCTCTCTAGTCTCTAGACTTTGTGAACTAAAGTTTCTAGAAAGAAGTCACACCTATATTAAACATGCTACAGAAAGCTGATTGGAACATTGGTAATTATGAAGAGGTTGACTGTTGTAGACCATGGACTATTTTAATTCATAAATAGCCATTTACTGCTCACTTATTTGTCAGGCCTAACATTCTTGTGGAGAACTTAAAAATCTTAAAAATGAATCTACCATTTGAATTACTGTTTTAATGAAATTGGTTGCTCCAGAGTTTGGTGCATATATGTTCATGACTATAATATCTTCTTGATCAGTTACTCCTTTGATTAGAATGAAGCAACCCTCTTTATCTCTTCTGATTAGTTTCCATTTGAAATCTATTTTGTCAGATATTAGAACTGCAACACTTGCTTGCTTCTTAGAGCCATTTTCTTGAATACATTTTCCATACTTTCGCCCTAAGGTAGTGTCTATCCTTGAAAGTGAGATGAGTTTCTTGTGGCGCTATGGTTCTATTATTATACCTTTCTTTTTGTTTTCTATAACTTCTTGAATATATTCCTTCTTTTCTTTGGTCATTTGTATTGCTTCAAGTATTCTCTGTAGAGCTTGTTTGGTGGACATGAATTCTCTCACCCTATTCGTGTCATGAAAAAATTTCCATTCTTTTGACCATGATAGATAGTTTTGCTGGATAAAGTGTTTAGTTAGGGTTGGCATTCCTGTTCGTTTAGAGCTGGGAATGTTTGTCCAGGCTCTCCTGGATATCATAGTTTGCACTGAAAAGTCAGGTGTAATTCTGATGGGTTTTCCTTTATATGTAACTTGTTTTTCTCTAACAGCTTTCAGTACCCTCTCTTTGTTCTGTTTTTATTATGCCTTGAGAAGTTTCTGTTCTGGTCATGTGTAATTGGTGTTCTATGTGCTATTGGTCTAAGGTCCTTCTCCTTCCTGCATGCCAATAATTTGTATATTTGGCCTTTTCATGTTACCCCACATTTCCTGAGTATTCCATTTCTGTGTTTTATTTAAATTTTACATAATCTTTACTTAAGGGGTCTGAATCTTCAACTTTGTTATCCAGTCTTGATACTCTGTTTTCTGTTTCAGTCACAGTGTTTGTGAGGCTTTCTGTTGTTGTTTCTAATTGGTTTATTGAGTTTTTCAATGTCATGTTCATTTCTATTTTGATTTTCTTCACTATTTCTATCTCTTCTGTGAATTTGGTTTTCAAATTATGAATTGATTTTTTTGATATTTCAATAAGCCACATAAATGTATATTCTTTGTCTTCCATCACAAGCTTATGACTTTCCTCTTTGAGTTCTTTGAGTTATTTGCCTGTTTTCATTAAGTTCTTTAATCATGTTTATGATTGTTCTTTTAAGTTCTGTGTCCTTGTGTTCATTCAGGGTGATTCTTGTAGTACACTTCTATAGGACTAGAGTGTTTTATTGGGGACATAATCTCATGGTTTTTCATATTATTTGTGTTTCTTTACTGCCATTTGGGCATATGGATGTTATTTGTTGGTTATGTATCTAATAGGAAAATCTATTCTGCTTTTGTTTAATTTTGTTTTGGTTCTGTTTATATTGGTTGTTTTTTGTTTAGGAATGGAAACTAAATTGGTGCTTGTTTCAAGTTCTTGCAGGGTAACAGGCTTGTCTGGGTGGTTGGTAGGACAAGGTAGTAAGTAGGCTGGTCAGGTTAGTAGGAAGATCTGCTGAGAAAGATCAGAAGCCAGTGGAGTCTATGCTAGTCTGGGTTAGGAAGCTACTTCTGAGATCTGAGGAGGACTTGAAACCTGTCTGGGGCCAAGTCTGGCAGAGGACAGGGTGAGGGTTGGTGAGAGGAATGTAATAGATATGTGGTCAGCAGGATCTTACTAGCAGACTACTGTGTGGGCAGGTCTGGAGGACTGATTAGGAGTCAGGGAAGATGATGGTGGTAGAACCACCTGAGGAGAGACTTAGTAGGAAATACAGGATCTTCAACAAATGGTGCTGGAAAAACTGGATCCCCATCTATAGGGGATTAAACTGAAACTTTATCTTTCATCCTGCACAGAAGTCAACTCCAAATGGATAAAAGTCCTCAATATAAAACCTGAAACTGAGCCTGCTAGAAGGAAACATTGGCAGTGTCCTCTGAGATATAAGCATAGAAAAGTATTCAAGTGGAAATCAACTGCTCTGGCATTAAGGTCAACAATCAATTAAGCGGGACACTGTCAAGCTACAAACTTCTGTACAACAAAAGAAACAACCAAGGAAAGAAAAGGAAGTTCACTGAGTGGGAGAAAATCTTTACCACCTACACATCCAACAGAGGGTTAATATCCAGCATATGCAAAGAACTAAAAAAAAAGAAAGAAAGAAAAGAAACTTCCCAATAAAAAAATGGGGTATAAACCTGAACAGAGATTTCTGAAACAAAGAAATAAAAGCGGCTAAGAAACACCTTAAAAAGTGCTCAACATCCTAACAAATTATAGAAATGCGTATGAAAACCACATTAAGATTCCATCTCCCCCCAATCAGGCTGGCTAAGATTGGCTAAGATCAAGAGAACAAAAGGCACCAAATGCTTGAGAGAATGTGGAGAAAAGGGAACATTCACTCACTACTCTTGGGAAAGTAAATTCATACAACTGCTGTGGAAAGCAGTGTGAATAACTCTCAAAAACTAAAAGTAAATCTACCTTATGATCCAGTTATACCACTTGGCATATGGCCAAAGGACACATCCTATTGTAGAAATACCTGTACATTCATGTTTGTTGATGCTCTTTTCACAATAGCTAAAAGATGGAAGCAACCTATGTGTCCCTCAGTTGATGAATGGGAAATGAAAGTGTTGTTCACTTACACAATGAAGTTGTACTCACTATAAGATCATATGGAATAATGAAATTTTCAGGTAAATCGATGTAACTAGAGTGTTATACTAAGTGAAGTAAAACAAATGCAGAAAAGAAAGTGAGGTATGTTTTCCCTCATCCGTGGATTGTAGCACCAGGCCCCTATGTTTGAGTATACATCCTCATATAACATCAGATCCAAGAAAAGGGAAAGGATACATGGTGTTAAAGGAAAAAAAGAACCAAAAATGGGGGAGGGTGAGGAACAGATGTTACCAGGGGAGAGATGGGGAAAGTGGGAGTGTTTGGCAGGGAGGAAAGGAGGGAGGGACATACACGGGGTCAAGGTGTGTAAGGGGGAGGGAAGTCAGGAGAGGGGGTATGGGGAGAGGCAGGTGCTGGGACAGGTAACGGGGAAAAAGAGCAGGTACGAATGAATCTTGGAGGGCTAGGGACCCTAGAGGAAAATATGTCGCACCTGAAACTCCCTGAGAAATGCACAGACAGTGTGTAAACATTAGTGCATCTGTGTACCCAGGGACTGTTTAGCAAGGAGCACAGTACCAGACAGAAGGCACCTCTCTTTATGTGGTTGCAGAGAGTGGTACAAGAGACTCCTAAAATAATACAGGCTACTGCCAAAGCTCTTGATTATCTCCCCAAACTAGAAGACCCAGTGCTGACTTTAGATACTTACTTTAGGACCTATTTAGATACAGGACTCAGAGAAATAGAGCAGAAAATGACCTGGAAGTCTTCTACCTGGAGTTTAATTCCCATAATGCTAGATGATAACATGCAAACTGCAGAGTGGAAATCAATTAATAGTCAGACCCAACCTTAATTCTAATAACTGTAACCACTGACACAACACACTACATCGGTTGGCACATTAGTAGCACTACCATCTGGGGCATAATCAATAGTTGTCTAATTGGGCTTAAAGCCCTCTCAATGTGAGTGAACTCAAGGGTAGCACTGTGAACTCATACACGTGGTTGAATGAGACATAAATCCTAGAGAAAACCCTATATCTGCCATTTCTCTAAAGAAATGAAGTTTCTTACCATACACTAAATATGGACCTTTATAGACAAGTATATAGTATACTACTCATCAAAGAAGTTTCTTTTTAAAAACAGACAGAGGCTATATCAGAATTCCACAACTGGTCAGACACAGAGAATATATGTCTTTGGTGACACATCTTTAGTTGAACCTCTACACCTAAGGCTCATTAAACACAAAGAATTGAGGGGTAGAGAGAAAACTGAAGCATCCTTCAACTCTCACCAATGAAGCTTCCTTAAACAACATAGTGCTTATACACAGAAGGACACAGCTGGCCAGGTTTTAAAGAATAAAGACTACAGAGTATGTATCCCTGTATAGGATTCCTGAATTGAACCTCATCCACCCATAGCTCAGGGATCATAGTGGAAGAAGAGGCAGAAAGATTGCATGACTCAGGGCTGGTTCATGAACTTAGGGAAGCCAAGGCTTTTGGCCACTGGGAAGCTTGCACATGTGAAATTATGGCAATGATGGCATCGTGCACAGGACCCATACCAACTCAAATCAGACAAGGGCCCAGAGTGGAGCAATAGAAATTGGTGGTAAGACAGACCTAGACTGAGAACTATTGGAGACTGATCACTGCTTAGAGAGGGAGAATATGCATTACTTACAATCTCTGGATAGGTTGACAGGATCCAGTGGAAAAGTTTACACTGAAAAACATCTGGTTACAAATGCTTAACTGGATGGGATATAGTATGTATGAAAGAATGCCTGTGGTCCAGTGGAGAGTTAGGGGGCATGGATGGGTGAGAGGGTCTGATTTTTTATTAGTAACTATTGTATGAAATGTATAAAAGCTCAATAAAAATTTAAATAAAGAGTGGTTGTTCTGAAAGGAATGACTCTGCAACTATGTTCTGGAAAACAACAAATTTGTACATACAAAGAGCTATCCTTAAGAATATTACCATTATGCAATGCAAACAGACACACACACACACACACACACACACACACACGCACTTTATAATCTCAAAACAGTTTTTTCTGAACTATTCCTGTTGGAGACTGAATTGTGTACTAGTTACATTTTATTGCTGTGATAAACACCATGACCAAAATCAACTTCGGGAAGATAGGGTTTATTTCAGCTCACAGTACCATCCTTCGTCAAAGAAAGCCAGGGCAGAAGTTCAAGCAGGACCCTGGTAGTTGTTGATTAACCCCAGATGACAACAGTACCACTACCACATCAACAGAGAACAATTACTCTTTGCCTGTACTCGTTCCTCCTACTCAGTTGCTTTCCCAAAATTCTCAAATATGATAGAATACATGATATCCTTTGAGGAGTTGGGGGGAATGGATGGGTGAGGAGGTCTAAATTTGGTTAAGGATTGTTGCATGAAATGTGTAAAACTCAGTAAAAAATGTTTCTTTGTTATTTGTATTTCTTTTTCTGAGAATTTTCTGTTCAGTTCCATAACCCACTTTCTACTTGGTTATTTTTTTGGTGTTTCGTTTTTGAGTTTCTTGTGTATTCTAGACATTAATCTATGAAATATATACCTGGAAAAGATTCTGTAGGCTGCCTCTTAAGTCAATTACCAGTTTCATTTGAAGTACAGAGGCTTTTTAATCTCATGTAGTCCTACTTGTTGATTGTTGGTATTATTTGGGGACAACCAGAATCCTATTCAGAAAGTCCTATATTTTCTTCTACAAGTTTCAGAATTTCAGTTCTAATATTCAGATCTTTGATCTACTCGGAATTGATTTGTATGTAACAAAAGGATTAAATTTCATTCTTATACATGTAAATTTCCACTTTCCAATACCATTTGTTGTCCGTGTTTTCTACAATTTTTTTCTATAAGAATTTACTTGAGTTACCATTCAGAGAGGATTCTACTCATCCCAGAACACATGAGTTTCCAAATAAAATGCCCTGTGCTGAATATGGGATACCTGTCCCTGAGCTGTAGGTCAGAGATGTTCTGGAGACCCCAAATACAATGCAAGATATTTCTATTGTTTTTGGTTGCCTACTAGCACTTGATGATAAGACCCTACTGCTGAAGACACTGGTCATCCGCCATGGAAAGATCAAGTCTTCACTGAACAGGAAGCTTCCTCGCTCTTGACTATATTTCATAATGCCCTGCTGGGGGAAAAATAGCCATCAACAGTCTTTTCCAGCCATGAGCCCTGTGAACTGCAATAATGACCAGTGTGATAAGATATGTCATTTACAAGAGCGACACGAATATGACAAGGCTAACCAACTGCTTTCTGCTTGGATTTAAGGCTCATTCCACAGGAGAAAATACGCCTGGCACTACAAACCTGACTAGGAACCCATGTTTCAGGGGGCGGTTCATGGTTCCCTAGGGTTAACTTGCTCTTATTATTCTACTAAATGAACATAGTATCAAACTGTCCCCTGAATTAGTATCTCTTTTCTCATAGATTAGTGCAGCTACCAGCCCTCACCAGAGATGTTCCTTTGTGGGATGAATGGTAATTAAAGAAGAGACTTACAACTGGTGAGTGAATGTGGAGTGCTCAGATACAGATTGAACCCCTTCCCCCAATGTTCAGGGACCATAGCAGAAGAAGGGTCAGAAAGATTGTATGAGCTACAAGAAGGGCAGAGCTGGATATGACAAGACTGTTGCGTTCATGAACTCAGCAGCTATGGTTGCCTGCACAAGACCTCAATCCAGTTAACATCCCAGCTTGATGAGGAAAAGTGCTCATGAGTTCCGACCCCTAACTGAGATGCTATGGACAGTTAATGGCTTCTGCTGGAGGGAGAGTTAATTTTCCTTAAGTGTGTGTCTCCTTGTAGGTTAGCCTTGCTCCAAAGAATTACCTTACATTTGGAAGTATATGAATAGCATAAATTGGAGTATATTGGCCTTTTTTAAAAACAGGGGACACAAACCTGTGCAGATAAGAAAGTGGGGTGAATCTGGAAAGAGTAAGAGGATGATTCACGGGTGAATATAATAAAAATAGATGATTAGAAATTGTCAAAGAATTTACTTTTTAAAGAAAGAACGAAACTGTTTCCACATTGGAATATGGAAGTCGGTGTTCCTGGGCCATCATCACACATATTAGATTACAGAATAAACTTTTATCCCTTTGAGGTGAGAACTGTGTTTGTTGGTTGGTTGGTTTTTTTTTTTTTTTTTTTTTTGGTTTAATGTTGTCAACTTCCTTACTATTGAGCCTCACTGCTTCAGTGAGTAAATAACAAAAGGAAGATGAAAATGTTTCCCTTTTTCTAAAATGCTGGAGTGAAGGAAATTTGTTATTTCTCATATGAAGAGATGGGAGGGCCTAAGTGGTGGCAGTTTGATATGCCTGCCTGGCAGCTTTCCCTGAAGGATCACTGCATCTTATCTGCAAGAAGTGGCCTTTCCTGGAGGGCTGTGCCAGCATTGCAGGCTAGATGGCCCAGCTGGCTCTGTCCATTGCCCACTGAGTATGAGCCTGACTTGGCCAAGTGATACTTCTGGAAGGCTGACAGTCAAATGACAACCCCATAGAGAGGCATAAATTGAATTCATCTGGGTGTTCATTCCTTAATGCCAAGAAACTGTTTGAAGAACTAACCTCAGAGAATTTTGAATTTTGTCAAAGAAAGAACCAAGAACAAAACTGCAAAGGAAATCAACAGCAAGCAGAAAGAAGGACAAAAATCCTGAAGATAGTCTACTACACCACCCAGCAGCTGGCTGCCTGGGAGCGAGCACCTGTCAAGTGACAGGCCATGTCTAAGTGATGTTCCCCAGTTTTTCCAGCCTTTCTTTGGAATCTCTAAAAGTCCCTTAGGGGAGGAGAATGCCTGAATTGTGAAACTGTATAGTTAATGTTATTTTTATTTTTCTTGAAAGTGGCCTCAGGCTGTGTATTTGATGCTGTAGGTCACAGTGGCCTCTGGTTCTTGCCTTTGCCCTACTGTGGCTTTGTTCTGCTAAACCCTATACCTGACCAGTGAGGAGAGGAGTGGGGAGTGTAGTGTTCCTGTGACTTCTTAGTCTGAGTCTTCTTAACACAGAGAAATGGAATAAAATCACTTTAAAAAAAAAAAAGAAAACATTTATTTCTACGGCCAACAAATGACACCGTCGAGGTTTTGTGACACCCGTGCTCACACCATGCAGAGTAATCAATCTGATAAATCAGAGGAAAATTCAGTTCTTCAAAAACTGATTCAGTCCAAGTCATGAAGCAGGCAATGTAACTAGAAGCAAATAATTTCATATGATTTCACTAGACTGTCGACTCTGTTAACACTTCTCATTTTAAACAATTGTAAGCAAAGCATGGTAGGAAGTAGGCAAATTTGATTTTGATTAAAATCATAAAATTATAACTCAATATAAAACATGAGTTGAATTTAAGGATGGTAAATATAATCACTGACTTAGTCCCTCCAAAGTTAATTATAAGCAGACTGTAATGTTTGAGCCTGCTAATGTTTGCCTAGACTAATCCCAATTCATCCTTTTTCTTGATACCATTGTCTTCGGTGTCAAACTTTGCTCTGTTTCATTTCATTTCCTCCTCTGAACTCATTGACACAGTGATTGGCAGGAGGGACCTCATGTCAACAGCTGTAACTCTATTAGCAATTTCCTAAAAGATTCAGTTTTGCTTGTTCATCATTTTTTACTGGAATTGCGCAGAGTACAGCAGTCACCTCTGCTGGACTCAAGAGCTGTTGTCATGGTAGGAAATTTTTTTTTTCAACAGAATCATTGTCTCCTGCTCTTTTAAAAACGTTTGATCTCCCAGCAGCTTTGTGGCATGCAATCTACACCAACACATCATTTGGAGCCTAATATTCCCTTCCCTCAATTGTTATTGAGGGCAAGGACCTGTACTTCAGATGTCTGTTTTAAATGTCAGATGTCTGTTCCTATCAAATCCATGGCTTTGAACAGAATTCTAATGTTGTTAAGAAGTCAATGATCAAATTTAATAAGAACATATAAGAGGTTAATGATAGAATTTACCTCATCAGTATTATACTCTATCAAAAGTATTTCAAATAGTCCTGACAATCATTACAAACTCATAGTATGCTAACTGCCTGTCAAATTCCTGTAGTTTGGTTGTTTAAAAAATATTTGAAGAAGATGAAATTCAAGAGCAAGATAACTTGTTTCAAAAATTCAGCTGTAATTTATTACTTGGAATATCTTTATTGGATAAAGGACAAATTGCATTTTTCACATATTTAAAATATAAAATTCCATTAATTTGTTATATGCATAAATTTCTAACTGATCACCCCAAATAAGAAATAAGAATATCCATTACTTCAAAAAGTATTGTCATTCAAGTCTGTAACACATTTTTTGCCACTACCCTGCATTTGTCCTCAGTCTACAACAACCACATATATAGATACATAGATATATAGTTAATTATAGCTACATTGATTAGCTTCCTTTCAACTGAAGTTTGCAGAATTCATTCCTCTTTGCTCTATTTTCTTTCACTCACATTTCTCTCTGTGCGCATATGCTTTCATTTTTATTGACTAAACAAATAATTGCTAAATAGATATGTTACATAGTATGTGGATATTCTAGTTTACTTTCTGTTGTTGTGATTTTAAAATATTCAAAAAAAAAAAAAACAATGACCAAACAGAACGTGGTATTGATCATCAAGGGAAGCCAATGCAGGAAATCAAGGCAAGAACCTGGAAACAGGAACTGAAGCAGAGGTCATGGAGGATTACTTCATATTGACTTGCTCCTCTGTCTTGCTCAGCTACTTTTCTTATATTATCCAGGACCCTCTGCCCGATATTGAACATCTCACTGAGAGCTGGGTCCTCCTGCATCAATTAACAATCCAAAAATGCCTCATAGATATGTTCACAGTCCAGTGTGATAACGGAAATGCCTGTTTTACTTCCCTCTTCCATGGTGACTGCACTGTATAACAATTTGACCAAAACTAACAAATACATCGTATATTTAACTTTTAAAACAGTGTAAATATCATAACAAGCAATTTTAAGAGATCTATTATGTTACAAATCCATTGGCAATGTGTGAGAGTTAAAATTACTCTATACCCTCAGCAACACTTGATACGATCAGGAATTGTAACAGTAGTCATTGTAGTGATATGCTTTAGTATCATTATACAAATAACTTTTATTTTTATTATTATTGAAATTGAAGCACTTTTGATATAATATAGTAAAAGGACTCTGTCAGGTATGGTTTACAAATATGTTGTCTAGTCTGTGCATTGTTTTTTAATTTTCCAGGAAGAAAAATAAACTTTATTGTGAAGAAAAATGTTTCTAATTTTGAAGTGGAAAATGTAACAGTACCTGACTAAAGAAAGACTAACTTAACTCTTGGAGTCATTTAAACCAAGAATGAGCCCCATCTTTTATCAGAACTGTCTCATTCTGATTTCTCTCAGAGCTGTTCTCTGAACAAAAGACTTTCTCTGTATTTACTTAAACAACACATCTAACTTAGTAAAGGAATGAGGAACTTTTCTTAAAGACTCTTCAACCCAAATTCTAGAAGGGAAGACATTTGATTTTTTCTGATCCATACTGATTAAAACATTTATAACATCCTTAGTAACTAGGGAAATGAAAATTCAAACTACTTTAAGATTTCATCCACTCAGGCAGAATGGCTAAGATCAGGAGAACAAATGACACAAAATGCTGGTGAGGGTGTGAGGAAAGGTGAAATCCAGAACAGTATACAAACCCACAAACAGATGCTATCAGTCTATATCCACATGTCTCTGCCACATTTACTGCAGAGAATTCATTGCTGCTCTCAGTGATCCATACCCTCCCATCACCCCCCACCCCCACACACATTATTCTGGGACAGGGGCAGGAAGGATCATGAGGGAGAAGTAGTAAATATAGTTTAAGATTAAAGCTGTGGCTCACCTTAGCTTTTAAAAGTTGATTACATAGGAAGCCGAAGTCCTAGTAAGATTGTTTACACTGTTTTGTTAATGGATAATTAAATTTTTAAAAGCTGATTACACAGTAGGGAGGCAGATTGAACACATAGAATTAAATTATCTCAAAGCATATGATTACCTTGGTTATAAGACAGAAGTTCCATACCTCACAGAAGGCATTTCAGAAAATTCTCATAGTAAAAGTATATTTTAATATTTAGTTTTATGTTTTAGTTATATATTTGTCTCTCTCTGTGTGTACATGTGTGTGCATCTGTGTGTTTGTGTGTGTGCATGCATGTGAGCACATGTGAGTTCAGGTACCTAAGTTGTAGGCAATTGTGAGCTTCCCAACATGGTTTCTGTGAATCAAACTCAAATCACTCACAAGAACAGTATTTCTGAAGCATCTCTCTCACTCCACAGGTGTGTTCCTCATATTGATTATGATTTTGATATGCTATTTATGAAATATCTTCCTAAACCCATGGTTATTATCATTTTCTACCATTTTTAGGTGTTTTATTGTGCAGTGTACAAATGGTTCTGAGTACACTCATGAAAAAAAATGTACGGTAGAGGTTACGAGTTTGTTTTTGTTTGGTTTGAGTATTTTTCAGCACCATTTATGGAAATTATTATCCTTTTTCAATTATTTTCCCTTAAAAGTTGTGTAGCAAATAGATTGGCCATAGTGTTTGTGTGACTATTTCTCTTTCTTCAATGTATCTGTATTTAAGCTGATAAGACTGTGTGCTTTACACAGTTATTAAGTTAGAAGTTTAGGTAGTCTCTTCTAAATGTTGTGATTCTTTTTAACTGAAAAATTTAACATTTGACTCTCGATATCCTTTTGCATATCTTAAATTTTTAGAAATTTGGAGAATAAATTAACATTTTCTTTGAATTAAATTTTTTAAATGATTTTCCAAAATTTTTCATGATTGGTTTGTAATTTACTTTTCATTTACAAAACAATATTTTTCATATGTGAATATTTTTATATTTAGGTAGGCATGACAGAGCAAATGGTCTGTCTTGTCAAATTCTGTGTACACTTGAAAAGAATGTGGACAAAAAAATGCCAAATGCTGTGAGGATGTGGAGAAAGTGTTCATGGAAATGCAAACTCATGCAACCACTATGGAAAACAATGTGGAGAATTCTGTAAAAACTAAAAATGAATCTTCCATATGATCTGGTTATACCACTCTTTAGCATTACCCAAAAGACTTGTCCTACTGTAGAGATACCTGTACATCCATGTTTGTTGCTGCTCTTTTCACAATAGCTAAGAAATGGAAACAACCTAAATGTCCCTCAACTGAAGAATAGAAAATAAGAATGTGAGAGTTCTGTCTAGTGATGAGGAAAGACGAAATTAGAAATGTGTAGGTAATGGATGGAACTAGAAACTGTTATACTAAATGAAGTAACACAAACTCAGAAAACAAAAAATGTGTGTTCTTCCTCATTTGCGGATCTTAGCACCAATCATCTTTATATGTGAGTATCTAGCCTGATGTAACAGCAGGAGTCAGGACAATGGAAAAGAAGCACAGAGTTAAAGGGAAAGTAATAACCCAAGAGAGGAGGATTGTAAGAAACAGACATTACCAAGGGGAAATGGAGAAAATGGGGTATTGAACTGGGAAGGTAGGAGGGAGGGACGTAAAAGCAACCAGGAGAAAAGGGAAAGAAGGAACTCAAGAGGGGGCATAATAATAGACAGGTATTATCAAGAGGAAAACGCAGGCACTTAAACTGGGGAGACAGGAGGGAGGTTGGAGAGAGAGGGAGGTGAGAGAGAGAGAGAAGAGAAGAGATAAACTTGGGTAGCATAAAAAGCTACCCAAAGGCAGAAAATTAAATATATGCATATGTTGAAACTATATCTGATATATGGTACCGACATGGTGCCATGTAAGATCTTGATGTGTGCTTGACTTCTGTTTCTCAGAATATTACTAAGAAATTTTGCATCTATGTTCAACAGGAAAATCAGCCCACAATATTTTTTATGTACCTTTATCCAGTCTGGGTATCAGATTAATATTGGTTTCATTTGATATTTCTATTTTATGGGAAGGTTAGGTCTTCTTTATAGCTTTGATAGAGTTTGGCAATGAATCATTCTTGTCCTAGGTTTTTCTTTTCCATTGTTTTGAATTCTTTTCTTATTATTTAAGAGTCTTATTTTTCTGTTTCTCTGAAAACCTTGTATTTTTATTGAATGCCAGACATTTGGGTGTTTACTTTGTTATTTCTTACAAATTATATATCACTAAAATACATTTCGGCTTATCCTGGGATGCAGTAACATTATAAAATATTATTAGAGTCAGAGAAGCCTTTATTCCAGTGATAAATTTTCCTTAACCAGAAGAAATGTTATTTTTAGTGCCTGATATACATTCTAAGATTATTTACTTGAACTAGCAGACTCACAAACATTTTCTCTCACCAGGTAAGCTGTAGACATTGTCCTTATTGCTTCTTTCTGTGAGTTTATTTTTATCCCATTTCATATAATTTCCTCACAGAACATACTAATCAATACTAAATGCGGACTTCACTGGAACAATCTGACTATCTTCAATATTCTGGATCTTTCTCTTGACATCTACTCTGAAAATTCTAGCAACACTGAGTTCTCAAAATGCCCAATTCTGTCTCTTCAATTTGAGAACTTACCAAGATTTTCTTCAAGATTCTCTTCCCTGTGCTGTGGCCTATAAATACTCCAAACTGAAGGGGAACAATCAAGGAGCTCACTGAAGGAGATTTTCTTCTCCTGAATGTCACTACCCACTCGGATTATTCTCCAATATCTGAAAAAAATCATTTTTATATATCTCTGTCTACTTCTTTAGGTTAGGATGGCAAAACCATGCTTTTATGGGTGGAAATAGAGATTCTAACGTATTATTTTAAAATTATTATTTAATCTCTGATTCTTGAAATTTATGCTGACTCTGTAAGATACAAATAGCAATTACCTTTGTTAACACATAGATTTGACAGTATCTTACAGATATATACAAGAAAGTAATAGAAAGTGTCTGATGTCAGAATTGGCATGTGGGAGTGAAGGGAATTATTTTATCAAGGATGAGCCAAAGATTCTGTGATGAGAACTTGAAAATCCAGGAAATAACAGCCAAGAAAAGCATTTCAAGACAAAAAATAACATTAATGATTTTGTAAAACAGATAAAAAGAAACATATTGGAATTATGTGTAAAAGAATTTAATAATTATTACTGGATGCATGCGTATGTACTGAAATATAAATATAACTTGGAGACTGAATTATGCTTTCAGAGATGCTGCCTGGCTAGCATTACATAGCATGAATCCTAAGAAACAAGATGGAAGTAAATTCACTAACTACTTATGAAGCTGATACAGTGTTAATGATGTGAGAGTCTTCTAGTTTTTATCTTTGATGACAAGCAGATTAAAGTTACTATTTGGAAGTAAGTCCAATGATAGGTAAATTTGATCTAGCAGAATGGTGGTTTGAGGCAGAAATGAGTCACAGATTATTTTTCAGGTCTTTGACTTGAATAACTGGTAACTTGATGGAACATGTTACTAATTGGAGACTGGAAGAGAATTGGGGTTAGGAAGAAATTAAGAAATATTCTGGGTTTAGTGTGTGTTAAGTATAAATGTGTTAAACTTCCAAATAAAAATATCAAGTATGTTATTGACTAAATGTATGTTGGACCACAGAGAAAAGTTTAGGAATGAAAATAAAACCTATTCATTTGACAATCTATAATTTCATTTCCTTTCACCTGATGACATTTTTCTATTTGATAAATACTGGTGTGTGTGTGTGTGTGTGTGTGTGTGTGTATGGTTTCCAATTGCTCAACTTTGTTTTTAGGTTTTTTGGAGTCAGGGTGTGCCTGTAGCCCCAACTGGCCTGAACCGTACTATGTAGACCAGGCTGGCCTTGATCTCACAGAGATCCACCAGTCTCTGCCTCCTAAGTGGTGGGATTAAAGGCATGCACCACTACACCCAGCTTAGTTGTTCAACTTTTCAAGGGTCTCCAGGCTTCAATGGAACACAGGCAGTGATAGAGTACCCTCTGGTAGGTAAGTAATAGGACTTAGGAGACTGGGATACAGACATACTAAAACAGGTATTAATAACTTCTCAAACATATTTCTGGAGGAATAGGTATAAGCAAGCCACATATAACTGAGGCTAGCTGTTAAGAAGAAAAAAATGGGAGCTGGTAAAACAGAGACTGTATAGCTGCTGTAGAGATGATGTTAATTCTAGCCTAATATTGTACGAAGAAGGGAGGCCCTGTTCTACTTTTGATTTTTAACAGTCAGAAATCTATTTGTGTAAAATGTTATCTTCTGTTACTTTTAACTACAATTCAGTTTTAAAACAGTATGTGAGTTAAAATTATGTGGTAAAACAGGTCTATAGATTAGATGGTGGAGTGGTTAAAAGTCAGTACCTTGGCTGTGGTATGCTATTAGTGCTTTGAAAGATGTGACTCTTAAGGGAAGCTGGGTAAAGTGTATATACATAGGACATTTCTGTCTGATTTATTGCAACTGTTCCTGGATTTCAAATTAGCACAAAATAAACAACTTGTTTTAAAGAATAAATTTTCTCTGGGTCAAATCCATTCCAGAGACCACTCTTTTACAACATTTGCCTTGGGGAATGAAGATATAAAGAATGTTACAGTTTTAAAAAAAATAACCCCTGAACTGACAATAAACTTCTAAGTAGTTTATGAGTACAGTGAACAGAAGTGATATAAGGACTCGCATAGTAAGATCCTAAAATGAACTCTCTATAAACCAAAAAACAAAGTCAATTATTTGTAGGCAATATATAATTAAGCTCAAAGTCCATCTCTGCTTTCTATTTTTTTCATGTCTATTAATTTTGTTTCCAATTCCATTTATTTCTACTCTTTTTTTCCTCTCAGGTTTATTATTACCTAAATGTTGTCTAGTTCTTTAAGGTGAAGCTACCTGGTTGATTTGATACCTTCTTTCTTTTGAAGGCTTTCTTCTATCATACTCTCTTTTGACCTCATAATTTAAGAACCAGGGTGTTTTAAAGAACAGAAATCTGTAGTCAAACTTCCTAGGTTTGAATCCTGACTCTGTCATCTACTAACTGTTTGAAACAGAGAAAATTACTTAAGCTCTTTGGAGCTTGGTTTTCTAATCTGTTTTAGGGATTTAAAACATCCTGTTTATTAGATCATCTTAGGGAATAAGTAGGAAAATGCACATGAAGAAGGTAGAAAGTCTCTGTAATAGGAAGGATTTACAATGGGCATAAAATGTGTATGCTTATCAAGTATGCACTTTATTAAATAAGTTAAATTCATTTAAAAATCAACTCTTAAAATTCTGTGATAGAATGTTTTAAGGTATTTTTCCTGTTATAACAATCTGAATCTTAGGCACATCTTTAATGAGGGGCTCCTGCCCCTTTAATGTTTTTAAATATTAGTTCTTTCTCTGCTCCTTAGAGGCACAACAAAAATGATAAATTATAGACAATTATTTAAAGGAGAAAGATAGATGGAAGCATCAAGTTCAGGAAAATTAAATATTTCTATGTAGTTGCAAACTGGCCCAGTAATTGAAATAATGCCTTGTATCACAGAAGCTAAGTACCTCAGAAGGAGTGGATGCACTCCTGAATGATTTATTTATTTGACTAGTTAATATAATGAGACAATGTATCATTTTTAAAAGAGTTTCATTTTATAGATTAGGTACTGACAATCAGATCTTTCAGAACTTGAGGAAATACACTTATGTTCATTTTGTTGTAATTTATTCATAAAAGTTTTTCTCCATAAAGTTTCAAAATAGGATCATTTTTTCTTCCCTATAAAATAAGTTTTGAAATCCATTTTCTAAGTATCAAATATTTCAAAGAAATACAATTTTTGATTTAAGAAATCCATACTACAGCCTATTAAACTGGTTCATTGTTGTGCTGTGTCATGCTCCTCTCCATTCTCAACCTTAATAATTATGCCCATCTCTGAGATTCATGAAAGTTTAAAAGACAAGGGAGGGAAAAAATGAGTTAAGGAGTCAGACAACAAGCCGTGACAATAGAAGCTGAGGTATGAGCATCTATCTTCTAAATTCAGCACCATCACACACGGTGTAGAGTGGATTGATTCTCTGAATGAAAAGGTGGACAAACACCCCTCTCAGAATGGTATCACCCAGGACCACCTTGAGTGGAAAGACAAGGAGCTGGGAAAGTCCTATGCCCCACCCACCCTGTCTATTGGCCTTGATGTGAGAAGAGGAGGGGCTAAAAGTATTTAAACTGGGGGTACCAGGAGGCCGGCCCTTTTTCTCCCCTTCCCCATGGGCCATTGGGATCTGTTCACCTGGAAGTTGCAAGATCCCAGCCACATGGATTTACTAATGTAACTTGCGCAGGGGAGGGTGGGTGCCCGTGTTCTGTAAATAACCCCTCACCCATTGCTCTGTTAGTAAGCCCAAGTAAACTAGCTAGAATCTGTTTAACTGTGAGTGGAGAAATTTGCGTGTTTGTTGTGAGGCCTGGGGAGACTTTTTTGGGTTGCAAGGCAGGGAGAGAGAGGCAGATTAAGTTGGTCAGCCTTTCCCAAAGAGAAATTTTAATAACACATGGACATTAAGATTCAAAAGTAAGGAAGAGTCATGGTGCTTCTCCAGCCCATAGATGGATATGGGAACAGTGGGCAAGAAACATCTGAAAATGACACATGGATATATGAATACCAGTATTTCGACTTATAAGACTAAGCTGAAATTGTATGAGAGACAGTGCACATTCCCCCAATTCTAGCAATGGGATTTCTTTGTCATTGGATAAATTTGGATTGGCAGAGCTTACATAAATCCAGAAAAGCTTTCCCAGTAAAGACAGAGTGGGGAAGTGGGGAAGGAAAGAAGGAGGGGAGAAGAGAGGGAGAGAAAGAGAGAAAGAAAGATAAAAAGAAAGCTTCAATCCAATACACACAGGACAAGAAAACCTGGAGCAGCCTATAATATATACAATGGCTGTCTTGGAATACTGAAATGAAACAATAATGTTTAAATTATTATATGTGTGTTAATCTATAATTTTGCTTTTTGATAAATGACAAATGACTCTTATATACAAAGATTCTATTTTCTAAAGAGAAATAGAAAGAGTCAAGATAAGCTGAAGATCTAAAAGGATTATATGGATATCATATCATATAATCATGATATTCATAGAATATGATAGTACATATTTTAAATGCTTAAATAATCAAAAATTATTATAATAAATATGTATAGATGCATACTAGTCTACATGATAAAAAATGTGTCTCAAAATTGTTGAGTTTGAAAAAGGGTCATTTTGGAGTTTGCAAGATACAGTTTTTAGGTTTCTCTACTTTGGTCTTGAGATTTTTTTCTGAATAATAGTGATGAACTCCAGATTTACCCTGACAGAGCTCTAAGAGTTTTACTTTTGGATATTTATAAGATGTATTCATAGGATACTTCTTTATGCTGATGGATTACTTGGTGCCTAAGGGTCTAGCCACCAACCAGGCATACTTCTTAAAGAATACGTTGATCTATTTACTCCTGCTAAGATAACCACCATTTAGAAGGATTCCTGTTTGAAAAGGCATTAGATTCTGTTAATTGATACACAGAGGATACAATGTAAAAGAATGTCATGAAATGAGAGAAGTAGTATAGTGGTATATAACTCACAGATACAAAATATAATAGAGGTTTTTTTTTGGAGGCCAATGCGAAGCTCACAGGGACTATACACTTAACCACTAGGTAGGAAATGAGAGAAATAGATCTATGAATTTTGGTTTTATTGTGGTCCAGGTGTTACCCAAGAAGGCTTCTTCAGAAAGTTCTAACTGGAAAATTAGAGCAATCAGACACCATTTCTGTAGGTCATACTGTGAGTGAATGTGGTAACTGAAGTAAGAATGAAGTGTGGTTGAATTACATCATACCCACAAGCCTTGTAAGGAAATGGTCACCAGGAGTGAACTGTATGCAACTAACACCTGCGTCAGCCACGCTGAGAAAGCAGAAGGATGGGGAGAACTGAAAACTGTGTCAAGCCCACCTTTGGTTCTGAGAACTTAAATTTATATACAGAGAGGATGTGGAGGCAACATGAAATTAACAATGCACATGTCCCTCATTCTACAGAGGAGGAAATTAGGAGCTTTTTTTAAAGAAAAGCTTCTTTTATTCTGAGAAAACTACATTGATCCCTTCTGCCCAGAAAAGAGGTAAACACATTGACAGTACATGAGCTGAATCAAAGCGTTAATACTATTCATGATAATATTCTTTTGGAATGCATTATCCAGATGTTCACGGTCTCTACTGCTCCATAGTCTCATAGATTTGCCACCTGGAATATTTCATTTGAATGACCTTGATAGACATTTGAGTTGTGTTTATGTTATTCTTAATGCCTACCTATATTCTTGAGGAAGCCTTGAGCAGGTTGCAAAATGTAACCATTTTACTTGAACAGTATGTGCTCAATTTAATAATAAAATGAATGCATATGTAGTCTATTTTATTTTTCTGAAATCTAGATTCATAAACTCAAGTACAATAATTGTCTTCATTATATTAATTTCAACAAAACATGAGCTTTTACTGCTATACTAAAGTCCGAAATATGAATCTACAGAGTATCAGTAGCTAACTATATTGTATATACTTTTTCTCTAAGGAAAATCCATCTGAATTAGCACAAGCATTACCGCTTGTCACTTGCATGATCAGATCTTTTTCTAAGTAGTTTGGCATTCTACAATGTGAAACAATGCACAGGACTAATTGTACAAGAATGCTGCCATCTCTGAATTCCTTTGCTTGCCTACATGAATGTCCTCAGTCTGTGTTCTAAAATAACAAGGACTTCTGTGATGGGTATAAATGAGATCAATGACTATCGCTGTCAAAGCAATAAAATTTGGAATCCACAAGAGCCAACGTGGAAAGACTCTGTCCTATGATTAATTTATTAATACTTCTAACAAAATCAGGTTCAAAGAAGTATTCATTTCTCCCATTATACTGCAAACTAAGTCTATATCCTCTACCACTTTCTCTAGTGCGGGTATTATTGGATGGATTCATAACAAAGTTCACCCCCAAGAAGAAACTCAGATAAATAAAAATGGAATAAATAAAATCTATGTATATTACATGCAAATTTGTTCTTTTTCTTTATGTTTTTTACCATTCAACTTTGAGATTCTTCCATAATTGATTATTAAGTGATAATAATTTTATATGTTAAGAATGTTATATCTTCTACATTCTAAAAATGTATTGTTAGATATTCCTTATCTATAAGGCCTTATTGTGAACCAGGCATATCAAGGAATAAAACAGGCAAATGATTCTGTCATTGTGAGGTAATAATCCAGAGAAGAATAAACAACCAAATATTTTATGACTTATTAAAAAGTTCTCCACAATAGCAGCCAGTGCTATTTAATAACTGTTCATCCATTTCTCCAGTCCCATAGGGGACATTTTAAGTGTTAAATAATTATGAGATATTTAAAATTATACAGTTAATACAGAGATCTCTTATTTGAATTTTACAAAATTCATAATCCTAGGGGCTGGAGAAATGGTTCGGCAGTTAAGAGCACTGAATGCTGTTGCTGAGGATCCAGGTTTGATTCCCACTGCTCACATGGTGGGAAATAACTGTATGTAACTCCAGGTCCAGGGAACACTACACCTCTTCTGATTTCCATGGACATTGCACAACATGTATGCACTTACACACATGCAGACAATACATTTATACAAATAAAATAAAATTAATAAATAAAAAATTTTAAATTATTCCATATTCCATGTCAAAATATTGTAATAGTAGCATTGGAAATAAAACTTTATTCCCCTACCAACATGTAGTTTCCACACCCTACACCCCTACACGACCACAACGCTGACAAGGTTGAGCAGGCTCATCTTCATAATAGCCAATCTTACCAGAGTCCCTGTTAGGCTCCTAAGTAAATGTGTTCCTAACTCAGTTCTTAAAAAACATAAGTTCCAGAATCTAACTATAATTTCTCCTCAATGATATATATATCTGTTAAATCTATAAAAACTCATCCAAATTTATATTTTACACATCGAAACCATAGTTAATACAACCATTTTAAGAGCAAAATATTTGATTGCCAATGTCTTTTTTCCCTTTTAACGGTTCAGAGAAACAGCATGAACAACTTATATTTTAAAAATCTGTTGCCTTTGCCTTAATTAACTTCTATCTTCATTCTCTTCAAGAACATCTCTCCCCCTCTGGCTTGAGATTTTCACATTTTTAGGGAACAGAGTAGAAGACAAACTGGTTCCAGAGAATTTACAGGTGGAATCAGAATTCATGAAAAAGGAAATACGAAATTTTTTTTAATTACCTGTATCAGTTGTGCCATTTTTATCTTGGGGGTAATCAGCAGCTATCCAACTGGACTTAAAGTACTATCAATGGGAGGAAACTCATGGTGGCACTGGAAACACAGCTAAATAAACACGGCAGGAGAGGCCATAGATCCTAGAGAAAATGCTATCTCTGTCATATCCCACAGTAAGTGTATTTCTTACTGTATGCTAAGTATAGATGCTTATATTTACAGAAAAGGATACCATTCGGCATTCATCAAAGAAGCTCATTTTTGCAGCAGATGGAAACTATTACAGAGTTCCACAGCTAGTCACACCCAGAGAATAAGCGCCTGAGAGATGCCCAGCCCTAAGTTGCACATCTACAATGGAACCTCTACGCTTAATGCTAATGGAACATAGCAGAGCACAGGATAGAGAAACTACTAAAGCATCCAACAACTCTCACCAGTGAAGCTTCTTCAAACAACAGACTGTGATGCACACAGATGGCTACAACTGACCAAGGTGTAGAGAATAAGAGACTGCAGAGTGTATGTCTCTATATAAGATTCCTACATTAAAATTCACCCACCCATAGCTCAGGGACCATTGTGGAAGAGGGGTAGAAAGAGTTTAAGAGCCAGGGTTGGGACGTAAACATAATGAAACATAGAGTTCCCGGTCTCTGTGAACTTGTTCATATGAACTTACAGCAATGGCCTCAGCATGCACAAGAACCATGCAAAGTCAAGAAGACAAAAACCCAGCATAGAACTGAGGAAATGGGCAGCAGACCCCCAACTTTGGCTCAGGAATTATTGGCAACTGATTACTGCTGGGTGAGGGAGAGTTCATCTTCTTAAAAGAAGAGTCTCTATATAGGCTATATAGAGTCTCTATATAGACTCCACTACACTGAGGGACATCTGGGTACACACAAATTTGACTCAATAGGCCTCAACATATATTGCAGATTGCATGAAATCTGGTGGGCAGAGGGGCCATGGGGTGTGAGGGAGGAAGAGGGTTTATGAAGATGATTAAGATGCTTCAAATGCACAAAATATTCAATAAAAATATACACTGGAAAAATTCCCTGTCTGATTTGAAAATAGGAAAAACAAATTGTCTTCCTATATAGTTATAAATCTTTAATGTTTTTGAAATTAGTCCATACTTTGTGAGGAATGAGAATGTTACTCAGACGCTGGAGTTGAACTCCAAGCCTCACACATGCAAGGCATATGTTCTGCCCCTGATCTAGGCCCTCAGCCTGATATATTTTAATATATTGAGTGTTATCAATTGTCCCTCAAGGTGTTGTAGATATAATAGCCTAAAAATTCCAGTCCACCTCTTATATTTACATTGTTTTAAAAGTCATTTTCAGATTGCTCTCTAATAACACGCTCCTAATGTTTATAGCTTCTTTTTTCAAAATGCATTCTGGAACTGCATTCGGAGACGCTCACAAACCTCTGTGAATTTCATCTTGGCCAAACACCAATGTGCAAGTTTGAAAGGATTTTCCCATCAGCCACAACTTCAATTACAAAGCTGTATTATTCTCAACTTCTCTTCTATCCTTCTTGTGTTCACAAATAATTTAGACTACAGTAATGTGCATATCTTAGTTTCCTCAAATTTAGAAAATAGACATTTGGTCTTTAAAGTGCTTGGAGAGTAAGTGTGGATAAATCACTTACTCCCATAACACATAATTTTATCTCCATAATTCCATGACTTTGATCTTGTACCCGGAGCTGATGAGAGGCAAGTGTCACCCAAGAAAGACTGCTTTGTTAAATGATGGGTCAATGATTTACACAGTTATAGTTGGTGTTAGAGAATTCTTCCATACTGGAATAAATGTTTTACCTGAAACGAACACTGCCTGTATAATGCCTAAGTGCAGTAATAGTGCTGGATCCTCAGGGTATTTTATTTTTAAAGGCAGACTATGACAGATTTGGAAAGAGAGAAAGAAGAGAGCAAAATCCTAAGAAAGGAAAGAAGAAATGCTACAGAAGAATAACAAGACTGTTCATCAGCACATTAAAACTGAAACATGTGAATCTGTAAGGCAAACTCTTCTTAAGGGCATGTTCTTAAGATAAGGGTCTTAAGATAGTGATTCCTCCTTAAGTCCCTACTGCTGTGACATAATCCTGGGGATATAGAGACCAGATTGACTATCAGAAGCCTAGTCATTAACTAAGGGTATGCCATGTAGAGATCATGTCCATGGAAATACTTCGTATAATTTAGAGTTTTGTTTGCATTTTCCGTGTCCTCTGCTTGGCATACAACTCTCTCCAATCTTTGCATGGCCAATTACTTTCCTTGCATATGTTTTAGGCTGTTCTATTCTTCTACAGACATACTGTACATGCTGGTCTCGGTTGCTTAAATCTGTCAAAGCCTCTCCTGCCTTGAAAAGCTCTTGTCCCACTAGGGCATCTAGCAGGAACACTAAACCTCCATACTAATGTCAAGGTCCCTGTTTAATGAAGTCCCTCATTAAATCTCTAGTGAACACAGTCCTATCTGGTCCAGTGAATGGGATACAGTATATTGCTTTCCTCATACCCAGTTCTGTTAACAGCACCTGTCCTTCTTGTGTCATGCTCCAGCTCCTGAAATTCATGGGAACCTCTGCTGGTGATGATCAAGTGTCTCCAGTGGCATGCACAAGCCAGAGACTGCTTTACCTTGTATTGTCCCAGGTTATGCAGCTTAAATATCAATGAGGAATGAGTGGTTATGTAAATTCAGTTTAATATTATCTGGTCCTCTGTCCCATATTCTCAGGAGCCAGGTGATGGTAGGCTCTTTTGCAGCTTGTTTCAATGTCCTCCCTATTTCCAGCAGTTCTAGGGCTGAAAACCCTTTATTCACTAAATCCTTATGTTTGTTAAGGCCTCCATCAGCACGTTGACATTTGAACTTTTTGTTTTGTATTGTAGGTCAAACCTGGGGGACGCTTTTAGTTTCTTCTGGGTTGCTCCCTCCCTCATTGCTGCCTGATTCTTCCCAGGGATTTCAGGTCCTGGGGTCCCAGGATGGGTCCTGTATTATCAACCTGACCTGGGTTTTTTGTCCCTTTTCCACCTCCTAGCTGTAGAAAGTGGCAGCTAAAACTTTTATGTCCTTTTTTCTTTTATTCAATTTGCTAGCAAGGTCAGAGGCTAATATTGAACAAGCAAGCCTCATATCTTTCTCTTGATCTAATTCGTCTCTCACACTTTGAATCTCTCTCTGGGCTACAACCTCAGTCTGAGACTGCCATCCCAGTATTTTCTCCACCAATCTCATCTGCTTAGGCAAGTTCATCTTAGTTACGTATTTCAGTATAAATCATACTATCGCTACAATGGCCACCACACACACCAGTCCTATGGTGATAATCCACCATGTCAAAATTTCTTCTGCCCATACTTTTTCCTTGGCTGTTCCCCTTATTAGCAGCAGCTGCATAAATCCTTTTCCCAGGAGCATTCTCCTTTTGTCAGTTGATCCTGCCAGATATGCCAACTGTATCATGAATTTCTCATGGTGAGGCCTGGCATCCAGCCCCACCCCATCCCTAGGTTTGAACTGATTGAGCAGACTGAGAATGTTTAGAGAAATTAATTTATTCCAGGTTACTTACAAAGGATTCATCCCCAGGGAGAAAGAGAAGGAAATGTTGTATGGCACAGACTGCATTTTGGTCATAAGTCCCTCCCAGACCTCTGGAACATGCACGCAAGCATGAAGCCCTACTGCAGCGCCCACCTCTCTCCTTTCCTTGCATCCATGTGTTTCTGCTAGACCTCCCCCTTTAAGTCATTGGTTAGTTGGAGGTCAATCACATTTGGAAGCCTATCCCTTGCAGCAGACAGAGAGAAAACTTTTTATGCAACTGGGAGTTCTGGAGGGGTGCCAATGGGGAAGGAGGTATAAAGATGATTAAGATTTGTTCAGTTATTCTGTATGAAATACACAAAGATCTAATAAACAAATTTTGAAAAATTTAAAAGACAATACAAATAAGCCAGTGTGTGTTCAAATCTGCTTACTAATTCCTTACCTTACAGAAAATGTCACAAGGTGAATTTGCCCAAAAATTGTTTCAAAAGAGATAATAGCTAAAGTGACTCATGATTGTTCTCCCAAATACTGCATTTTAAATGAGTCAGAGTATTAATTACTCTTTTGTTTCTATGATAAAATATCCATTTTGAAAAGTACCTTACAGATGAAAACTTTTATTTGGTTTATGGTTCCAGGGGGATAAGTCCATTGCAGCAAGGAACATGGTAGACAGTGGCAGACATGGTCACAGAAGCAGGGACCTGAAGAACTACATCTTCATTCACACTCAGGAAGCTGAGAGAACAACTAGGAAGAGTGCGAAGTTATAAATGCTCAGCATCCATACCCAGTGACAAGCAAGTCTCCAAGTTCCCTAACTCCCTAAAACAGTACCACTTCCTGCAGACCAGTGTTCAAATGACTTGGCCTATGGGAAAATCTGTAATTCAAACCACCACAACAGTGTCATTCTCTTGAAGAGGCTCAAATGGATGAACTCACACCAAAGGAAGTAGGCCTTAACATAAATGACAAAATTCATGAAGTCCTTTGTGCAGTCTTTGGGGTGTGGGGTTGCATACATGAAAGGGGCACTAATTATGATTAAGATGTATTGCATGAAATCTACAAAATTTCAATAAAAATACATTTTCAAAAGCCAAGCACAGTGGTCTACCTTACATCATATTTCATTTGATTATAAATGGTTAAGCTACCATGTGACTTTCCAACTATTCAGCTTTCGTTTTGAATGTCCCTGTACAACTTCTGCCGTCTTGGCAAATAAACACGAGCCTTTCTGACCTGCTCAGAGTGTGAGTTGTGTATGTGGAAAGTGATGGTCAGAGAATTTATAGACTTGTCTGAAATTTTTAAACTGGTAATAAAATACTGAAGCACAAAATAACAACTTCCTAAAAAAAAAGCTTGTTGGGCTATCAGGTGAAGATAGTCTCCATACCCATGAGCTAGTCACTAGGTTCTTCGGTTTGGGACTATGCCTTTTCCATAAAATTCAATAACAATGAAATATTTCAAGACTAACCGTCCTTTTATCTAACAAGATGCCATAAACTGAAATGGTGGCATGATTGCAACCATTTTTTAATTCATTAATTTGCTTCGATTCTGTCACTAAAGAAACATATCCACAAACAATTACAGCCATAATTACAACCTCTTACTGTGGTAACCTTGGAATACATTAAGTAAATACAACTATCTTGAATCATGTTATCCTGGAAAAGTGTGCATTGATTTTTCTTGCATGACATTTACTTTTCCTATTATAGAAGTAATAATGTGCCTAAAATATACTTTAATCATGAAATGATATCAGTTTCTGTCACCATTTCCAGCATTGGTAACTATGCAATGTTTGAGTAGATATTCAACTTCCAAAGAATAAGATACATGCAAAATGAGAACCATATTTCATAGCTACTCTCATGAATACAAAGTGGTTATTTCATAAGGTAAATGCATTACTGAGATAAATTCAGTCAGCCCTCCTTATCTGAAAATTCACATAACCACAGATCAAAAGTGTTTGAAAAAAATTGCATCTGTACTAAATATGTATAGATTTTTCTAAACTACACAGTATGGCAAATGTTTTCTTATGTTTTATTTTGTATTATATATTACAAGTAATTTAGAAGTAATTTAAGTAATTAAGTAATTTAAAAATCTACAAGTGAATATATATGGGTTATATGTAAATGCAGCATATTTTACATAAGAAACTTAAGTATCCACAGCATTTTTTGTCTGTAGGGGTTGCTAGAAGCATTTCCCCAAAAATGCCAAAGGGAAATTTCATACTCAAAAGCCACGATTTTTTTTCCTGAATCCAACTTGTCTTCCATGCTTGCACCTCACATTTGACATTTCAAAATCATTTGTTTTGTGAGTAAATGATAGAGGTTGTAAATGGATAAAGCAGAAGGCTTTGTCCTATCAAAAGTGAAAGCTGTATTCCCAGTTCTTGCCTGAGAATAATTGGCAAGAAAATGCCTAGCATTTTCACCAGTGCTGGGAATAATTTGTAATAATGAAACATGATATTTTATCGTTGCTGTTATTCTTTTAGATTTGTGGAAAGGTAACCGTTTCCACTGCTGCAATTACAGAGAACATTTCCCCCTTCACCGCACAGTTCTGAGCTGGGCTTTCCTCACCATTAGGAGTGGATGGGTATGGGATTTTCTTATAACAATAATGCAAAGAAAGCATCAGACTGACTGGGCACAGGTGACTATTTTATAGGCTATAATTCCAGGGAGATCTGAGAATAAGGAACAGTTCTTACAGGATCACTTGCCCCTCTGCCCTGAATTGGGAACTTGCAGAGTTTTTTAATGAGTAGTTTGCTTTGATGTGAATTTTCTATATTTTGCCATATAAAATTGAAAGCGTTTCATTTTACTTTGCAACTGTAAGATGAACTCTTGAAAATGTACCCAGAGATTATATAATAACTGTATAATTCTCTGAACATAGGTACCATCATACATTTGCATATGCTTTAACAATAACAATCCCAAGGACCCAGGAATTGACTCAGTGGGTAAAAGGATTTGCCACTAAAGCTGATGCTCTGAACACAATATTCAGGACTCACATTGTGGGAGATGAGAACTGACTCATGTACATTGTCTTCTGCCCTCCATATGCATGCTATGGCATGAGTGCGCCCATACACCATACTCAAAAAATAAAACAAATATAAAAGTAACAATTATAAAAGACATTCCTATGCAGGGAAAAAGGAGTTAGCTTTGTAAACTTATTTCTGTTCAAAATATTTCAGGTGAGTACTATCTTATTTTATTTGAATTTTACTAAAGATAATTCTTCTAATACATAAAACATTCCGTTTTCATTAGGATAGGGAAGTGGGGCTAAATATGATTAAGATGTATTGTATGACATTCAATAAAATATATTAAAAATAATAAATACATGACAAATGAAAGATACTAACTACCTCTTTACATTCTGTACATATAATTTTTATTCAAATTTAGTTTTGATGTATTCATCAGTCTTTCATTTAAATTAAATTTTACTAAATTTTCATTGTAAAAGCAAAAAAATAGGATATGATCAGTGTACAATATATATAATAAAATAGTTAACAAATTTTAAATCAAAGTACATTGTATTTTATTGTGAAAGAATACATTTTGGTTTTTTAAAAGATGGTTCTAAAATTCCTATTTCTATGCTAACTCTCCATTTAAATAGAAATTTCAGGAGAACAGAAAAGACTAGTTCAGTGAACCTGAGTTTTGGGTTCTTAATCCTGCTTTCTTTTTTAGTAATATTCTTATTGAATTTTTGTGCACTCATATAACAGATTTTTATCAACTTTAGACCCCCTCCACCATTCACATACCTGTAGCCCCCCACTGGATTTCATGCATTCTGTCGGATATGTTAAATATTATCAGATTAAACATTTATAGCCCCACGTCCCACTGTGCAAGGTCATCCACTGGAATCTTATCAGCCTGTCTAGAATCACTCCCTTAAAGGAGCTGCTCTACTCTCCCTCACTCAGCAGTAATTAGTTGCCAATAGTTCTTCCACTTGGGTTGGCACCTGCTCTGCCTCAATTCTCCTGCAACCTGAGAAGCTCCACATTCTCTCTCTCTGCACTGGGCCCCCCTTCCAATCTTTAGCTTAGGCCTGTGCCTGCTTTTCAGTCTCAGATCTCTGGACTAGCTTCCTGATCAAGGCCAGCTTAGTCCTCTAGCATAGTTTGTCAGTCTCTACACAGGCTGTCTCCATCCCTACCTTGCTCCTAGCTTCCTTACCTGCATGCATCAGAATTGCCTACCACCCAGATAAATCGGATCCCGCCCACTTCATCTTGACTCTCTTTCATCCTGAGCTACTCCATTCTCCCCCGAGACACTGTTCCCCTTCTAAGTCCTGCTTTCTAATGTGTGGCTTTCTTTGGAAGTGGTAAACAACATATTTCTTTTCTAAATGCACTGAAAACATTTCAGGGAAAAATCAACTTAAAATGCTGTGGATAAATCTCGGAATTTTTAATAAAAACTAAATTGAAATGATGACTGCATTGGATAGTTAAGATATGTGTTTTAAATGAAGCAGGTAGAGAAATATTGCCCCAATTTTCCCCTTATCCACTGTCTGGCAATCTAAAGATTCTGTTTGTGTTAAAGGAAGAACTGGATCCAGTGTGTTTACTCCAGACTGTCTCCCAGTTCTCCACAAAGAGCTTGTGATCCAACCTGAAGTATTCAAAACTGGGAGAATTTATGAATAACATACTGAAGATTCTCAAAGCTACTAAGAGAAGGGATTCTGACAAAATCTGAAAAATAAAGTTGTGATATTTGGTTTAAAAAAAAATGTTCTGTGGCTGGCTGTGATTCCAGGGGAATCCAACACCCTCCTCTGACCTCTGAGGGCATTGCATGACATAGGTGCATTTATACATGTACAGGCAATACACATACATATAAAATAAAAGTAATAAATTTTTTTTTAAAAAGGAATGGAAGTTTCTCCATACAGCAGTTCTGAAGGCTAGGGTATCACAGGGAAACATATATTAATTCATCAAAGAAAACAAAATCTTCCCTCCATGATATCGGGTACAATTTCCATGTACCTTTCTTAACAAAATTAAGAGCATCAACCTCAATAATATTACAAATGAAGTCACCTGTACTGGTTACTTTTAATGTTGCTGTGACAAAATACCTGAAAAAATCAACTTAGAGCAGGAAGGATTTCCTGCTTGGGCTCACAGTGTGAAGCTATAATACACCATCATGATAGGAAAGTCGCAGTGACAGAAGTATGAGGCAACTGGTCACACTGCATCAGCATTAAGAGCAGAGAAGATGCATCTCTATGCTAAGCTCACTTTTTCCCTTTTATTCAGCCTAAGACCCAAAACCATGGGAGGGTGTTGCCCATATTCCGGATTTCCTCTTCAGATTTTCTGGAAAAGCCCCATAAACATGCCCAGAGTACAGTCCCCAGGGTGATTCTGCATTCAGTCACATTGCTAATGAAGATTAACTATCACACCATCATAGCAAAGTGGAAGTATGCTAAAACTTGAGAGTACTAGACAGGGGAGGAGAAAAATGAAGGTCTGATTGGTCCCAAAAATGGTCCATTTTTTCAACCTTCTCTGAATCCAGTCTTTACTCTTAAACTTTATGGTGTACTTACATTGTAACTGGTTCATTTTATTTCATCTTTTAAAAAATACTTATTATTTTTTTATGTGTATGAGTGTATTGTCTACATGCATGTAAGTATACCTGTGTCATGCAGTGCCCATGGAGGTCAGAAGAAGGCATTGAATTCCCCTGGAACTGAAGTTACAGATGGTTATTAATCACCATGTGGTTGCTGAGAATCAAACCCAGGTCCTCAGCAAGAGCAGCCAGGGCTCTTAAACACTGCATCATCTCTAGTCCCCATTTCACCTTAAAAATTAAATTCATCTATGATATATGCCAAAAGGATCTTGTAATTTACTATGTTTGTGTGCAGAGATAGGTAGGTAGATAAGTAGGTAGGTAAGTAGGTAGGTAGGTAGGTAGGTGAAGACATAGATGAATGATAGGTAATTGTATTCATGGGTAGCAAATCAGAGTAATCATGGGTGAAGTAGAGAACTGAATGTATACAACTTTCTTGTTGATTTATTATGTAACCAACAGCCCTCTTCAAATACTCTGTTTTTAATTCTAATTTTAAAATGACCTATTAATAGCTTTAGCTTACATAATTTAAATTAAAATTTAGGCTGGCTGCTCTAAGCCAAAGAAATGAATTCATCACTAATCTCTATTCTGAAGAACTATAACATTTCTATTTTCATTTAGAGATAGATTCATTTTGCTCTCAATGAACAATGATAGCAAGAACATCCCTCTAATATTTCCTAATTTCTGCTCACCCTTCTCTTAATACTTTTAGTAGAGAAGATTAAGTTGTGCTAACAGTTAAATCAGAGGTGAAATTTTAGCAAGCTAAGCATATATTCTGTTAACATTTAAAGAAAGCTGTACTTGTAGGAAAATGTGCATTAACGTGACTTATTTCATAATTTTTTCCATTTTGAAACAGGAGCAATAATTACTTTTAGTTGAAACAAAACCACTGCTTTGAGTTTGTAAAATTGATTTTGACTTCAAGTAGAAGGATTATTTGAGGGGAATTCCATTACTGGGGGGGAGAGTCCCATCTTTCCCTCCCCATCATCATTACTTGCAACAGCCTCACTCTCCTACACTCACTGGGAAAACTGTATGAGTGATATACTTTCAAAGTTATTGATGACTGGCGGAAGAAAGATTAATAATGACTTGGCTTCTATATATAAGTGTAAATATTATTACTTTATAGTCAAGTTAATATATTTCAGTTTTTATCATATCTGTTACCTTGCTGGATCCAACAGAAATGAGAGAAGTTGTTATATGATAATGTATAATTATTTTCAAGGTTTTGGAAATAACATACGAAGGGTGTGATAGGAACCATGCTGCTGGAGAGGCTACACATGGATAGGACACATGCAGGTTCTTCAGTCAGCTACCAACCTTGACTCTCAGGGAACAGATTGATCCGTAAATGGCACTCTTAGTGATATGCAGGTTAGTCTCCACGTGATAACTGTGTGAAAACTTCTGGCCCAGGAGTCAACCACAAAACCTTAAGGAATTATGCTCTTGTAAACCTCTCTATTTGAAAGCAGTTTATACAGCAGCAAATACTTGGAGCAGATGATAAACACTTTGATATCTTTCAATTAAAATGCATATTATGCTATCAAAAGGCACATTTGTTCTTTATGTGCCTTTTCATACTTACAGTGGCTATTTAAATCTGTGATGGAGTGGAGCTACTTCAGGGTCCTTGACTAGAATACCTTTCTTCAAATTGTCCCCACTTTTCTATATTAAAATTCAAGAATTCCTAGACACTATCAATCATTTATAATCTAACTGGTAAAAATGATGTGAGAAAAAAATACTAGAAATGAGTATTAGGCAGGTTAGACTCTAGGCTTTGAATATATGAAGAAAGCAGAAAAAGAGTCTGTAGCATTAAATGGAGAAGACTCTGGGAACAACCAAATGCAAATTTACTGACTTCATAGTTTTGCCTGTAGTTTGATCCAGTCAGCAGTCACAATAAAGCCATACTCGTAGGTAGAAATAAGAATCAACATAGTGTATTTTATTGTATATCTTATAGGTCTGTGTTTCCATCATGATATATTTCATTCTCTTGGAGTTGTTTTTATTTGTATATATTTGGGTGCCTCTAGTTGTCACTAATAAGTAAGATGTGACATGTTTAGGAGTTTGTATGTGATCCCCTCTTTCTGGCAACCAGTCTGTATTGCTTGTTTGTTTGTACTTCCTTGTCATTGATATATCAATTTTTTTCAGCCACTGTTTGGCTGAATCATTCTTTTTAAATTGAATAAAAATAAATTTTCCATAAATCTTTAAAAAATTCCAGTGAAGATGATCATCCCCAAATTGTAAAAGATATACAGTAATTCATATACTTAAATCATCCACACTGATATTTCTCTTACTTTCAAAGATATAATTCAATAATAAAGTGAATTTCAATACCTAGCTTATCAATACACTCATTATTAAGAAAATAACCTCTCAGTGATTAAGAGCACTTACTGCTCCTGCAGAGGACGTGGGTTTGATTCCCAGCACTGACATGGTGGCTAACAATGGTCTGTAATGCCAATTCCAGTAACTCCAATTCTCTCTTCTGAGCTCTGTGAAGAAGTATGATATTGGTGCACTTACATACATGCAGTCAATACATATAAAATAAAAGTTAATGAATATAATTGTTAAAAATCATTATTGATTATGCATGTTTGACCCTATAAATATATGTGAACATATCTCTCTGTGTTTCTGAACGTTGTTCACTTCAGCTCCTGAAACTGAGAATGCTGACAATTTATTGCTCTTATCTCTCCCAATCTCTTCCTTTGACATTCAAGATTACCATACTGTAGGTTCACTTAGTCCCAGAGAGCATTAAGATCTGCAGGAGAAGCAGCCCAACCAACGTGCTGAGTTTGTATTATTTTTAAAGAGAGCAGCCTAAAAATATGTTTCATCAATATTAAGATGTCACACTTCTATGATTTGTTAAATCTCAAAAGAGGAAAAGAAACCTGATTTGTCTAAACCACACATACAATTGTTAGCAATGCAAAGTCAGTAAGTTGAAATCTTGAAAATATAGCATTTTTATCTTGAAATTGACTACTAGAAAGCGTCATTGCCCTTTCTGATAGGAAATATCATTGCAAAGCTACTCAGGAATGGACAAACCTAGAGCTTGCATTCATGAAGCCCTTAAGAAAAGCATTCCGCATTTTTAACATCAAGTCTAAGTGTTGGCAATATAAATATAACACAGAGTAATTTATTTCAAGAAGGTCAGAGGTAATGACTTTAGAGCTGGTAGTTTGGCTTCTAAAAATGCCACCAGGACTTAGGCATCAGAAAGTTTATTGGACACTTTTGTTCTCGTATTCACACAATTGCTATGATTGTTCTACTGCCATATATCAAGTTCACATGCCAGAAGATAGTTAAGTGAAGCAAAGATGAACATTGAATTATCTGTCCCATCCGTTAAAGAAAATAATAGATCTCACGAGCTCTAGTCAGTATATCACTGTGAATATTATTTTGGTCAGTTAAGGCACAAAATCACAAAAACTTGGAAATTCAATGTGAAGCTAGGTACACTGGTTCCTCAGAAAAATAAAGGGCTTTGTTTGTAAAAACGCTTGATAGCAACAGAAACAACTGTCAGAATTTCCTGGGAAATTAAAGATTTTCCAGGGAAATTAAGGATTTTCCAGGGGGAAAGGTAAAGAGAACTTTTAATTACTTAAGCCATTATGGAGAACTTTGCTAGGACTGAACAACAGGGAAATTTTTGGGATAGCAAAGTGATCAATCATGGAAAGAGTTGGACAGGTCAGTAAATTTAACACTAGCAAACAGACTTTGATCTATGAGAAAATAATCCACTCTAATTTCCTGTAGTGCTGTGCCAGCTACCTTGATGGGAAGCAAATGTGTCCTTCAATAGACTCCTCAGTTTGGAGTTACCAAGCACAACTGGTGTAGCTACTTTTCATCACTGAGGACAACTAGAAAGTGGTGAGATGAGCTTCTCATTTCTGATGTGAATGTCCTCATAGAAAATGAGAATATTTTATGATTGTGTTTATAGCTGTCATAAAATTATAATCTGAATAAACCAGTAATCATTAGTCTACACTAGCTAGAGGTAATCATCTCTTAAAATAATAGTGGTGGGTTGGAAGACTCATATACATGTATATGGAGAGAGAGAGAGAGAAAGAGAGAGAGAGAGAGAGAGAGAGAGAGAGAGAGAGAGAGAGAGAGATTTTGTTTCCTAAATCAAAATATGAATAAAAGTTGGGTCTGGTAGTATATATCTTTACTCATAGCTACTCAGAAGATTGAAGCAGAAGGGTCACAAGTTCAAAGCCAACCTGAGCTACAGAATGAATTCAAAATCAGACTGAACAATTTAGTTTAGCCCTGTCTCAAAATAGAAAGTAAAAAGAAAACTGGAGATACACAGCTCAGTGCTCCACAGTCCTTACCTAATAGGCATGAGACTCTAGGTTCAATCCTCAATACCACAAATGTAAACAAATAAATGGGGAAAGAGAGAGAAAATAACAACATAACATGGAAAGCATTCCACAAAATAGATAGCTAGTCACAGAAATTAATTTTAATTCTGAAACAGTCCTAATGTGATTCTTTCTTTTTCTATAAGTTATACCAATGTATAAGAAAATTAAAACTCTTATTTATATTTGTGAATCTCCCTTATTATGTTACAGTTACTGAATTATGGTCAATTTTGCTTTGTTTATTTTTATTTATTTATTGGTTTGAGCATAACCAGTAAATACCTTAAACTGAAGTTGACAGTTCACTGTTATGTTATATTCAAAACGCTGAATTTAGTATAACTTATTAGTCATCATGCCCTATTGTTAAAGGAGTGTATGAAAACAATAAGGAAAAGTAGATAAAGTTGGAAGACATTCTTCTAAGAAGATCTGTCATCCATAGAGATGCCAGAGCAAAACTTTCAATGCCTATGTTTCTACCCATAGACCTGAGATGTTCCTGTCTTTGATCAGAGAAGCTTTTGTTTGTAGTGATTAACAGTCAATAGAGAGAGAGTTTAACAACTGGGCAAAGTGCTGAGGTTAAAGAGACTGAGTGTTCAGCCCCAAATGGGATATCTATATCACTCCCACAAGGAAGACTCGGGGAACAATCGGGAAGAGAGTGTGGAAACAATATAAGAGCTAGAGGATGGCAAGGAATGTTATGAAATCCTCTCTTCTGGAGAAGATTTGTCTATCAAAGATAAAATGTCTATCACATTCATGAACTCACAGCAACTATGGTTATCTGTAAAAGATGAATCCAGCCAAAACTGGAATAATGAGTTAGATAATCTCTAGCCTCCACCTCTTACTGAGGAGCTGTGGTCAGTTTTGTCGCCAGTTTTTCTGGGGAAGGGGGGAGAATCACTCATCACTCTTTTTTTTTTTTTTTTTTGAGTAACCAGGGGTAGGATTTCCATGGATAAGTTAATGGTCCTATATCTCTGCATATTTGGGCAGCCTAACTGGGCTTAGTGAGTTATTAACCAACAACAACAACAAAAAATGAAGCTGGGAGGGGCATGCTCAGCTGGACGCGGGGAGAGTTTGAAAGAAGGAAATGGGAGGTTAGATCATATTTCATGGTGTACACGTGTAAAAGCCTCAAGAACAAAAAAATTTTAAACTCCTTCTCTGTGCTTAGGAATATGCTGTTTCACCATGTACTATATGTGCGCTCTGCAGTTTCAATTTCTTTCTTTTTTTGTATATTTTTATTGAATGTTTGTCCATTTTGTAAATATCTTCTAAATTACCTTTAAAGCCCGTCTACCACCCTCATCCTCTCATATCCCCTCCTCCAGATTCCATGCATTTGTCATGTGTGTCAAAGTCAATCGAGTCAAGTTAGTGTACCCCGATGGTCCTCAGTGCCAGTTCATGGCATTTAGAGTCTATCTAGACTCACTCCCTTAAAGAAAGATCTACTCTCTCTCACCCAGCAATAATCATTTGACAATAGTTCCTTGGCTAAAGTTGAAGCCTGCTGCCCATTTCCCAATTCTATCCTGGGTTTTTGTCTGAGTGAGTCTGCAAGGGTCTTGTGCATGCTGTTGCTACTGCACAGGTTCATATGAACAAGTTCCCAGAGGCCTGCTTGCTTAGGTTTATACAAGACATTCATTGCCTCTCAATTCTGCATGGTAAAATCTGATTCCAGAGGACTGGTGTGGTTGACTCCTTCTGAGGGCTGTGAGGGTGGGCTGTATTCCAGGCCTCCCTCCATGGCATGTGCAGTAGATGGTCACATTCTCCTTGTGACTCTTCATATGGCCTCTTTTCTATGTGTGTCTCTGTCCAAATATTCTCTCTTAAGGACAAGTGCCATATTGAAATAATTCCCACACCACTCAATTACAACCTAATGCTAAGTAATTACATCTGAAAGGACCCTATTTAAAAATAAGGCCAAATTTTGAAGTATTGGAAGTTAGGAATTTGATAAGATAGAAAGTTCTGAAGCTGAGCATAGTAATTCATGCCTCTTATCTCAGCACTCATGAAGATTGTCATGGTTAAAGCCAGTCTTAACTACTTGATGATACTCTATCTCAAAAACAATAAATAAAACAGAAAAGAAGAAAACATCCTGAGATATCTAAATTTCATTATTGGTCAAGGATGGTGGAGAAGACACCATTTAGTCAACTGTTTGGGGCCAAAACAACCAAATATACAGACAAAATAGTCCCACATTTCCAGCCTGTATTGAAACCTTATATTAAAACCTCAAGTTAGGTATCATGGCTGCTTACAACTTCAGCCAATCAAACAGCAGCAATCACTTGTCTTGAGAGACTGCACTATTTTCCCTAAACTCTTTTCTTCATGCTGCTCTACTCCCCCATTATCTAATACCAATGAGTTTCAATATGAGTAATTTATGCTTTTTGTCCTCAAATTCTAATAAAATGCTATGATTTTAAAGAATTTACTGAAATATTTTCAACTGCAATTTAGTCATGATTCTGCTGGCTTAGGGCATTTATTCCAGGACTGATCTTTTCTTTTTTGCTGAATTTGCTATGGCTCAATAAGCCTTTTACTTTGGAGAACTACTGGTCTCTATAATTTTGATTTAACAACTGCAATATATGAATTTTGGAAAGACACAATTCTACCTGTCACCCCATCCTAAGTAGTTTTTCCATCCTTTGAAATGCTGTGCCAGCTCCCACCTTCCCATTAATGCCAAACTTCTTGAAAATAGATATAATTACTAGTTCTATGAAGTTCCCAGAACATGATCACATCCAATTTTCCCTTTTGATCTTGTAACAACATTGTGAGATAGCACACAGTGAGTGCTGTCACCCCATCATGAATAGTGGAAGCAACAAAGGCTTGGAGATTTTACATCATTAGACTAGTGAGCGATATGTGGTAAAGTCATGCTCAAGTTCATGGTTCGCTGACCTACAAGTTCGAAGATGTTTCCAGTATATAGTTATTTTTTCACTTCTTGTGAGTCATGGACATACAGATTTCAGGTCATACATCTGTGTGTGTGTGTGTGTGTGTGTGTGTGTGTGTGTGTATGAGAGAGAAAGAAACAGAGACAGAAAGAGAGATCTTAGTTTCTTAGATTTCTGTTCAGTTACTTTTACAATATGTTTGGTTTGTTATAAAAGCATGAACTTACAAAGTAAAAGAATCTTATTTCTTGTTGTATTTTATGTCTTAAGGAACATTCAAATCAAGCCAGAATGGATCATTCTACCTTGATTTTCAGAGCTTAATGAACTCTGCTTCTCAAATAACCTATAATAATTTTTCACTTTATCATCTATTAGAAATGTTTTAAATGATATATCTGTGTATGTTTTAAATTCTTGTTTACACTAAGCCCTTATACCCTAATTGCTTCCACAGGAAAATATGGAGTATATGTCATACAAATACCTATTAACCACATTCTAATCTAATACTCTACAAAGATCATCTGCACAGGATGGAAGATAATGAAATGATATAGTTTACTAAAGCCAACTTATATTAAATTCAGTAAGGTTCTATAGGATTTGAATATATGTTATTTTTATTCTTAGAGAAAAGGCAGTTTGTGTGAAACCTTCAAATTCATGAATCAATACCACAATTGGAAGTTGGTTACGAAAACATCTTTAGAGGCTCCCAAACCTTAAGGAATACTGGTGGGGTTTGTATGAAAAGAACACTTGTTTAAACAATAGCCCAAGTTGTGGTTACCTCTGATTATACTATTTTGAAAATCAGATATTAATTTACATATGCTGAAACTCTGGGAGACTCCCGAGAGTGAGCACTGCTCTTAATTCTACTATGTGTTTTCAATATTTAAAATAGTGCCTTAAATAGAGCAGATGCTCAAATATTTATGGAATAAATGAATGAGTGTGAATACTATGGCAAAGTTTTATAAATAAAAGCTTAAAGAAATTATATTTTTACATAAATCTTCCTGCCATGAAAATGTGAAGTTCATTTTTCTTTTCTTTTTCTCAACTGGCTGGGGAAAAGATATTACCTAAAGATTTACCCACTTACATAGCCATCTATGTAACTATTCAGTGTTCCACTACTTGAAACAGATTTGGCTCCAGTGAAAAAGCAAGATATGCAGTGGGACTATACTATATAACACTGGAGATGCATAGCTACATATGTATGCATATATATGGGATTTGGATGACAAATACATGAATTACAATGATGGTGTAAATTAAATTAACATGGCACCATAGGAAATACACAGCAGAAACAAAAATACTACTGAAACATCACTGAAGAAGCCTTATGCTGTTTTTATTCTTTTCTGATTAATATTTAAATAGCATTACTGATTCAAATAAATGAGCAAATAAATGTAAAAAATTCAATTCAGGGAAGCCTTTATATTTTCTTTAGAGCAGGCTTCTTGCCAAGGGTTGAAGGGCGAGTCAGAAATTGATTTCTGTTCCATAGACCTTAACAACAAAGCCTTAGGCATCCCTTTGCCATTCTGTCACTGAGAAGAATAAATAAATTTGACAAAGGGATGTTCTCTTTGGTACCATATTCTATAACTAGTTTTAAATTTTCAGGTAATATTATGTGTCTATAAAAATGCCCTGGCTGTATTTTAGGTTTTAATTTTTTTAATAATTAATATATAAATACTTACCTATGAAAAATGCTATATTAGGCATTATGTATGTAGACAATAACAATTACTGGCAATAAAATATTTACGTCAAGACTAACCAACAGTATAAAGATCTTAGAACTGACATGCTAGGCAACATGTTGAAAGGCATATTAGCAATGCCCTTTAAAATCTCTATTATTTTAATGAAAACTGAGATTCATAAGTGTCCTCTTTAACCTTTGTTCTATGTTCCATTTAGGTTTAGAGACTGCACTGTAGATGTGTCATTTAGGCTTCATGCAACAGAGGGTTAGGAACACAAAAGGTCACAAATGGCCGGAGTGTAGAGATGAAGAGTCTGCAGAATGCTGGTCCTTGGACAGGACTCCTATATTAAACTTCACCTACCCAGGATTCAAGGACCTTTGTGGAAGAGGAGGAGGGAAGATTGTAAGAGCCAGGGAGGAGGTGCATGACCATATGGAAACAGGGTACTACAATCTCCTGGACCTTGTTCATATGAACCTACAGCAATGGTGACAAGATGTACAAGACCCATACAAACTCAAACAGACAAAAACCCAGTGTGGTACTGGGCAACTGGACAGCAGACCCTAATCTTAGATGAAGAGATACTGGCAACTGATTATTGCTGGATGAGAAAGAGCTGATCCACTTAAAGCGTGGGACTCTAGATAGGCCAACTAGACCTCAGTAGATGAACTTGCACTAAGGAACTCCTGAGGACAGTAACTTGACATAATGGGTCTTAACACAAGTGACAGAATGTATGAATTCTGTTGGGGGGTTGGGAGGGAAGGCTATAGAAGGGTGCAGTGGGGAAGGTGGTGTAAAGGTGATTAAGATGGAATTAAGATTGACTGAGATGCTCTGTTTGAAGTACACAAAAATTCAATAAAATCATTTTAAAAATCCTTCATCTGGAGAGACGGCTCAGTGGTTACGAGCACTGCACTGGGTCCTCTTGCAGAGGACCCGTGTTCAGTTCAACCACTGCATGGTGGGAAACAACAATCTGTAGCTCCAGTTCCACTTGATCTGATGCCCTCTTCTACCCTCTGTTAACATGGCACCTACAGATACATACATTCAACCCAAACACTCATATGCATAAAATAAAAATAAAGAAATAATTTTAATTTCTTTCTTGTTATTTTCAAATATTTCTAGCATAGATGCTTGATCTTCCTGTGGGATCTGCTTCATTTGGCTTTGCTTGCTTTGGGTAAGTTACAAATATTTGCTTGTGTTAGCTAAAAAGTAAAAGTAAAGTAGTGATGAAAGTAGGAAAAGTAAAAGTGTGTGAAGAAAAGGATTGATGGATTGTGTTTTATGGATAGGGTTTTACTAGCAGGTTCAGGCTGGCCTTGAACTTGCTCCGCCCCTAGCCTCAAATGTACTGGTATTAAAAATATGTGCTACTATTCCATCATGAATTTTATATAAAATAATCTGAAGGATGTTATTTTAAATAGTTATTGATGATGGCCAAATGTCAACTCAGGTTCTATAATTCAATTTTCTTAAAGCATGTCCTTTGTACAATTTTTAGCTAGTGTTCTTTTTAAAAGATGCTGTTTCAAAAAAGTGTTATTTCCCAAATCCATTCTACCTATTGAATTAGAATCTAAACAAAGGTGATGAAAGGAAACTGAGATCCCGAAAATGCACATTTTAATTTTTTTATATATTTGGAAACCATTTTTTCAGTGTTTTATAGTTTATGAAAAAATAAGTTATGGATTAGTGTATTTATAGATTAAATTTTATTGCCACAATGCCTACATGTAATTGTCAAGAAAGTTGGTGTTTTTACTCAGGAGACAGGTTAAAAACAGACTCAGAAGTTAATCAAAATTATAGTAAAGTAAAACTTCAACACAGGTGTTCGTGTCTTCAGCCAGAGGACAGCATAGGCTAACTGAAGAGCAAAAAAAAAAAAAAAGTCATGATACTTTAACTAGTTCTCAAAGCATTGATAAATAAACATAAAAGATTCTTATAGTTTTCATCTTCCAGCTTTCATAGTTGAATTCTTAGGCTGGATTCTTGAGATAAAAGAAAAATTTCTGAGCTGTAAATGATTCATTAAGAGAATGTTTCTAAGGAAAACAGGCATGTAGAAAGAATGATTTCCAAGAACAAAACAAGGTTGTAATGACCCCACAAGGAGCTCTATTATATAAATTGCACATCACTTTGACATGACTTCAGCAATGGAACTGGCCTGGACTCTCTGCCTGCGTATTTGATTATGTACCATCTCAGGAGAGACTTGAAATTTGAAAATTTCTGGCTCTCTGTACTACAAACACAGTAACTCTTGTAGCCCTTGGGCAGGCCTCCAAAAACACACAGGTGCAGGCTGCTAAATACAAGGGAAGACAGAGCAAGAAAACATGGATCCCTTTAAAATAAACATGTTTTTCAAACAGAATATTCTAAATTCTAACACCAGTAATAAGGGAATCATTTTACTTCTTTCAACTCTGCCTTTTAAATTTTCAGATAAAAATGATTATTAACTTCTGACTGCCTTCTCAAACTATTGATCCAATCAACTATTGGAATGGAAAAGATATTTTGGGTATATATCATACACATACATATCTACATTGCTGTCGTCATGTAAGACATTCTTCTTTATGGAAGAAATAACTGCTGAAAATCTTCCTTCCTGAGGCTCATATGTTAGAATTGTTTATTCTTCATGAAAACAAGATAAACAATAATTGTTGAATTGTTCTCTGACAGAATTGCATTATGTCTTCCTAAATTTATTGTTCTCAAATAAACAAATTCATGGTTAAGACTGGGAATTTTAGAAAAATGAAGATTATTAAAAAGAACTGTCTTCATCAATACTATAGACAATAATTGGTTATTTAACAGTTAATAACTGTATCAAGGAATTCTTGTTCCTAGTCTGGTATGAAAGTTATTACTGCATCCTAATTACAAGTAAAAAGCTGAAAAGACAGATGAAAAATCATTGCCAATTCTTTAATGTAAATACGGAAAATCACTCTGCCCGAAGAATACTCGCCTGTAGGAACGCAGACCTCCAAGTGAAACAATGCTGAACTATAGTTGGAGAGCTGTCAGAGGCTCACTGTGGAAAAGTTCAAGGCATAAAATTTCATTGAATGCAGATATTGCAAGACCTCACATTTCTGTAACTTTTATCTCTAGAAGCTTAATCAGGTTGTCACAGTGAGCATCACATAAAAATTCTCTTTGTGCATCTGGTAGCAGCAGATGGGAGAAGTAGCCATTTTGAAATACATGGTAGCATTTTCTTAACATCTGTCAAAAGAAATTACTTAACCATAATCTAGCCTGCTGGGTTTTCTCAGGGCCATTCAACGCCAGTCTCCTCTATCTTTCCTTGTAGAAGAGGAAACTATCCAATGGCAGTCCACTCTCATCCCTGAAAGGAATGGGAGGAGGACTGAAAAGTACTTCTAAAATTCCCAGTCCACAAGTTCATAATCATTACAAGACATATCTACCCACAGAACTACACAGCAATCCCCTTACTCAGTTATAAAAACCGCATATACAGCAAGTCCTTTTATCCAGGTTCTCAGATACAAAAAGAAAAAAGAACGTGGTATATGATAAGAGCAGTAAATATAGTTTGAAGAACCAGACTCAGGTACAGCAGAGAGATCAAATTATGAGAATGGAATTTTTTTTGGTCTTTTTGAGATAGGATTTTCCTGTAGCCCCAGCTGGCCTGAAACTATGTAGACCAGGTTGGCCTTGAACTCACAGAGATCTCCTGCCTCTGCCTCCCTAGGGCTGGGACTAGAGGTGTGTGTCACCACATCCAGTTTGAAAATAGAAATTTTAAAATAAGTGTAATTAAGTCACTAAGATTGCTGCTGGATAAAACAGAAATCATGAAAGAACAGGTAAGCAATGGAAGAGAGAGACAGGAAGTCTAAGCAGGAAGAAAAATGCTAGAGATCAAAATGCAAGAGTGGCAAAGTATATTGCCAATGATCCCTTACTGGACTGCATACAGCTGAGAAAAAAGTTTCTGAGCTTAAGAATATCTCAAGGAGCTACAGAAAAATGAGAAAAAAAATGAAATAAATATTGTAATAAAGGAGACTGTCTGTGAAACACTAGACAAAAGATAACCATTATTTGACATACTAACGGCAAAGAATTGACTTCAGATTCATATCAGACACCAAATCATAGATTTACTAAACTTAGAATAAGAGAATAACTGCCCTAGAGCTTGTATATAGGCATTTGTTTTCAAATTGCAGAAAATCAAGCCCACAAAACAAATCTTGAAAGGTTCAAGAAGAATATTAAATCTGTCTATAAGAGCTGGAGAGTTGGCTCTCAGTTAAGAGCACTTCTTACTCTTGCAAAAGACATAGGTTTGGTTTCCAGCACCCATATGATGGCTCACAACCACCAGTGACTAAAATTCCAAGAGATTTAACACTTTCTTCTCTCCTCCGTGAGAGAAGTACCATGTGGTACTGTAGAGTAGATTGATTCTCCGAGGGAAAAGCCTGATGAGCTGTGGACAAACACCCCTCCCAGAGTGGTATCACCCAGGATCTCCTTGAGCAGAAAGAGGAAGAGCTGGGAAAGTCCTATGCCCCACCCACCCTGTCTGTTGGCCTTGGATGTGAGAAGAGGAGGGGCTAAAAGTATTACTGGGGGCTCCAGGAGGCCAGTCCTTTTTTCCCCTTTTCCATGGGCCATTTGGATCTGTTCACCCGGAAGTTGCAAGATCCAAGCCTAGTGGATTTATTTGCTGAGGGGAGGGTGGATGCCCATGTTCTGTAAGTAACCCCTTACCCACTGCTCTGTTAGTAAGCGCAAGTAAACTAGCTAGAATTTGTTTAACTGTGAGTGGAGAAATTTGTGTGTTTGTTGCAAGGTCTGGGGAGACTTTTTGGGTTGCAAGGCAGGGGGAGAGAAGCAGGTTAAGTTGGTCTGCCTCTCCCAAAGAGAAATTTTAATAACAGGTACATATGCATATATGCAGGTAAAACACTCATACACATAACATAAAAATAAATAAATCTAAAATTTTAAATGCTATCTAGAGAAAAGCCAAGAATTCCATTCTTCTCCTTAGAAACCATACAGAAAAAATAAAAGTGAACTATTTAGTGCTGAGGAAAAAAACACATAGACCAAAATGTCTGTACTCTGTGAAATTTTTCTTCACAGGTGAAGAAATAATAGACCTTTGTGGATAAACAAAAATGAAGGCATGTGTTTCCAGTAGCTCCGCCTAGCAAAGAATGTTAAAAGAAATTCATCGGAGAGAAGGAAAATGGTAAGGGCAGAAAATCAGATGTCTAGAAAGAAAAGAAGAGCATTGGCGATGGAATAAATATGGGTAAATAACACGTGTGAAGGATACTAAAAATCTGCAAAGAATGCTTAAAACTCAAAAATAAGGATAAAATTCAATTTAAAAATTGGGCCAAAATCCCTAACAGACTCCTCACATAAGAAGATGTACAAATCCCAAGTCAGCATAAGTAAAAATGACCCCCATCAGGTATCATCAAAAATGTAAATTAAGTCAACTGTGCAGTATGAGAATAACCAAAATCTAGAAAACTAGCAAATGCTGACATGGATATGAAATATTAAGACAGTTAATTCTTTGGTGGAAATGGAGAAACAAGGACAAGTTTGGAAGGCATGCTGGCAGTTCCTTACACAGCTAAACATGCTCTTACCGTATGATCCAGCAATTATATTATTTGGTGCTTACTCAAAGTAGTTGAAAAAATATCCACTTCTATATGCATATGTGTAATACAATTTATCCACAGTTTGAATATTTTGGAAGCAACAAAGATGACCTCAAGGTTTATGAACAAACTGTGGTCCATTTAGACAATGGAATATTAGCAAAAGAAATGATCAATATGGAGGAAAATTAAATGTATATTACTAACTGAAGAACACAATATAAAAAGGCTACATTCTATGTAACTCCATTATATGAACCTCTGATAAAGATACAAAAGAGAAAACAAAATAGGCCACAAGTTTCCAGGCTTTAGGGGATGGAACAATTAATAGACAGATCTTAGAAGTCTTTTAGGGCAATAGAATTACTCTTTAGATACTATCATGGTGGTAGATGTCATTATGTATTTTACCAGGCCCACAGAATGTTCAACTCTAATGTAAACTGTGGATATTGGCTGGTAATGATGTGTCAATGAAGGTTTATCAGTTATAGTAAATATGTTAATCTGGTACAATTGAAGATGAGAAAGATTATGTAGGGCAGGAAGAGGAGAAGATATATGGTAAATCCCATTATTTTCCATCAGTTTTACTATGAATCTAAAATCACTCCAAAATTTTGAGTCATTCAAGTAAAAAAGTAGTTGAACCCAAAACCCCCTGAAAGAAATTTTATCACAGTATTGATTTACCATCCAACAGTAATTGTACGAACTACCTAGTTATTCAAGATGTGGACCTGATTCATGGAGAAACTGGTTGTGTTGAACTTCTCAAACAAATTTAACATTTAAATAGGTCAAAAATAGAACACAGGGGCTATAGAGATAGCTCAGTAGTTATGATTATTGGGTGCTCTTGCAGAGAACATGGGTTCAAATCCTAGCACCCACAAATGACTAAAAAATATCTGGAACTCCTGTTCCAGGGGATCCAATGCCCTCTTCTGACCTCCTCATATATTGCACAACACAAATACACTTACATACATATAGGCATAACATTCATATATATTAAATATGTAAATTAAAAAATAGATCATACACATATATGTCATTGGTTAAAGGAACGTCGTTTGATATTAATATTTCCCAAAATATTCTGATAGTGCATCCATGCCACAAGTATTTAACACCATAGAGTATTTATAGATCATTTACAAATGTCATTATTTGTTCAAGACATGAAGGTTCACATCTATGAGTGTGCTATAGCTAGGATGTGGAATGGAAAGTTTTCAGTAGGCACTGACACTTGAGCTACGATGAATTTTCCCATGTATTAGAATAGAGTTTATACATTTTGTCTAGGCTATTTTCCATGCACAGAATCTAGTAGTTTTATTTTTCATATAATTATGATATTTAGGAAAATGACATTCATACTTAGGCAAAAATCTCCATATGCAGTGCCAAATTTTTAAGTTGACTTAAAATTTCAAAATATAAAATTTGACCCAAGTTATTACTCAAGATTACTAGTAAATACAGCTTTTAATTTTTATTCCATTTTTGTGGATTTAATATAATGTTTTGACCACAGTTAGACCCCCTACATGCATCTTATTACCTCACCATTGAATTTTATGTACTCGGTACACAGATTTTTACACACAATATTTCACATGATCTTTCCAGTGTTGCTGAAACTATAGGACCATTGTCTCAAGATTACAATTTTTAGTTTCAGAGAAAAGTCCATTGATGCATCAAAAGTACATTATAATATGCAATATAATGACCAATTTGAAAGAAATATTTCATAGACATTTTGCCAATGACCTTTATCTTATCAGAAAGATTTCAATGCAAGAATGTATTAATATAAGTAAGACCCTAATTTATTCTGCCAGTTTCTGTGCTTATCTCTATTCATCTGAAACTTAAAAGTTATATTTTAGCTCTAAGCAATACAGAAGAACTGTAAAAGCATGGTCACCGAGTGATTAAATGAACTATCCTTGCACCTGTCATTTTTCTCTGCTTCTATAGAACAGGTGCCAGACAGTCTGATTTATTTTCCCTAAGGCTATCAGACATAAAACTAAGTGCTACTCAGCTTTGAAGCTTCTACTCAAGATCCCAAATTCCCCAAAGTTTTTACAAAAACTACCTCTTTTAGTTAAGTCTTTGCAAATTTCTTAGTAGTAATTATGCTTTTTCTTATGTATTTTTCAATATTCTGTATGAGTCTCATTATGAATATTATTTTCACTTCCTTTGTGAATACACAACTGTGTAATATGTACTTTTGTATGCCTATCCTTGACACTTTCCACCAAAATTATGTTCAAGAAGAAAACAGATGAAAATATGAGGTTGATTATAATTCATCAAATAATCACAAGTTCTAATATTGTTTACCTCTTTTTAAGATTTGTTTTTATTTCATATATATGTGTGTTTTATCCACATGTATGTATGTGTACCTCGTTCAGTGACCATGTAGGCCAGAAGAGTGTGTTCAATACTCTGGAACTGAAGTTAGAGTTTTATGACACCATGTACGGACTGAGAACGAACCTGGGTCCTCTGCCAAGCAGCAGGTGCTTTTAACCACTGAGCTATCTCTCCAGCCCTAGTTCTAACATGTACTAGTCAAGTGAGGGGTTGTGAAGATGGCTTGGTGGATAAAGTATTCACTGTGCAAGTGTGAGAACTGACGTTTGAACACCCAGAACCCGGGGCGGGGGGGACAGGCCACTGGAAAGGCCACCTATGCATAATCTCAGCACTCAGGAGGCAGAGAAAGGGAATCCTTGGGACAAGATGGCTCACAAGCCTAGTTTGAATTTGGGAGATGTGTGTTCATCAAGAGAGCCTTTCTCAATAAATATAATAGAGAGCAATGGGGAAGACACCTGACATCAACTTTGGAATTCCACATATGCACACTCAAATATATGGACACACACACGTAAACACACAAACACAAATGCACAGTGTACACATAAACAAATGCAAAAATATTCAAGTGAGATTCTAAAATCACAAGATATGCAGAAACTGAAAGAAAGCCATGTCCGTGACACTAGATCCACACATTCTGCCCTTTTTTTGAGAAATTGTGATTTAACTTTGCAAAAAGATATGAATAAACTAAACAACCAATTACAATATAAGTTGAAGCCTCTCCATTTTGGATTAGTGTTGATTTTGAAACTTTTCTCCCCAGTTATTTCTGAAAATTATTTTCTCCCCCAGTTATTTCTGCTTTTTCAATGTCAAGATGATTAATCTTTTCTTAGTGCAGGATCAATCCACTTATACTACTGACAGAAAGATTTCAAAATTCTTATCACCTGAAAGTAGATAAAAAATAGGAATTAAAATGTGTTACCACTTGAACATAACTAATATTTTTTTCTTAATCCATGTAAGAAAGATGTTACAGCTTTTGCACATTTACTTTACTGAACAACAAAGATTAAGTCTTCTGACATTCTTCATTATCAAGACTTTTGAAAAGAGAATATCACTTATGAGCATAATGGCCATGAAAGAGTGTTTTGGGAATGTGATTCAACACATCTGAGTTCTCAGTATATGATGTACACTACTGCCTCCCATTACTGTTATCTTTTATTTGCAAACTATCCTTAGTATTAATAAAAATCTTATGGTGGAGCTGGAGAGATGGCTGCAGGGTTAAAAGTATTTGCTGCTCTTACAAATGAACTCAATTTGATTCTTAGAACCTATGTTGGGTGGCTCTCAACCACCTGTAACTCCAGTTTTAGGGAATCTGATGCCCCCTCTTCTGGCCTCTGTGGGTACCTGCACACATGTGTTTTGTAGCAGTTTCCTCAGAAATAAAATAAACTTCCTTCAGGGAAGCCCTTAAGATCAGAAATGTTCTAAAGAGAGGTGATACATTCGATCCTACAAGGAATCTCACAGAGCTCAGGAAGTAAGAAACTCAAAAGCTTTACAAAGTCCCCGAAACTGACCAGATTTACTAAATCCCTCCCCCCTTAAATGTATCAAAGCAGTAAAGATCGGAAAGAAACCTCCTCAGTCCAGCCAAGCTAGCTGGAAGAGTTAGAGACTAGACACATTACCTTGTAGAGGTTCAAACTACCTGAGCTGCCTGAAAGAAACATTCTCCAAATTGCCCAGTTGCCTGTAAGTTGTGTGGTAAAGCCCAGGGTTCCAGCTTTCATGAATTGTCACAAAAGCTAGGTAGATTCTGGTCATATAACCATCTTTGAGACGTTTCTGCTCCTACAAGTGGCCCTGATACTAGTTTGGTTTCATGTTGCTGTGATAAAACATTGATCAAAACCAACTTGGGAGAGGAGAGGGTTTATTTCCTCTTGCACTTCCAAGGCATAGCTCATTTTTTAGGGAAGTCAGACAGAAACCGAGGGAGGAATCTGGAGGCAGAAGCTGAAGCACTGGCCATAAAGGAATGCCACTTAATACCTTACTCCCCATGGCTTGCAGCTACTTTTCTTATACAGCCCAGTAACTTGCCCAGGAATGGCACCTCCCACTGTAGGCTGGGACATACTGCATCAATCAGCCATTAAGAAAATACTGCATAGCATGATCCCAGGCCAATCTGAGGAAGGAAATTTCTAAATTGAGGTTCCTGCCTCCTAGATGACTCTAGTCTGTGTCAATTGGAAAAAAAAAAAAAAAAAAAAAAAACTAACCAACACTCCCTGCACTCCTAAAGGCAACCAGTAAACTCATTGGTTCAAAAAGTTGCACTAGGGTAGTATCCTTATTTTAGTCTGTCCTTGGTTCCCTCTCAGGTGTGAGTAGACCTTTGTTCATATCTCTAAGGAATAGTGTCATACAACAGATGGTGTACACACAGACAGATATACACACATATATGTAAATTAACGTGTTAAAGAAGAGAAAAGAAAATTACATGGATATTGTGAAAAGCAACATAATCAAAATAAACTTCTTTGTTTTTCTAGTTTGAGCAGTTTTATAACTTTGTTAGCTCAGTGAATAAGACAGGAAGATTTGTGGTCAATTAAGTAGGAGACATATATGACATCCTTCATATTTCTGATACTTTTACATATACATAAAATTCATCTTCAAAGCTGAGTGACACAAAGACCTTCTATCCTCTACGTGTTCCCTTCCACATGGAGATCCCCATTTCTCATCAGAACTTTTAAAGTCTCCTGTAGCTAGTTTCACTTTGTTCTGCCCACTACTAGTGATCTTTCTTAAATTCAATCTGAATTGTGTTAAATAATGAATTGAAAGCACAGCTTGGCTTTCCACTTCCTTCATATAAAAGTTCAAGCTGCAGAGCTTTGCATATAAAAGACAGAATCTGTGATCCTCCTTAACCCCTAAATGCTGACACAAATTTTCTTTTTTCTCTCTCTTTTAAAAAAATAATTTTATTTAGCTTTTGTACATTTCATTCAACAGTTCTTAATCAAGTTTAGACTCCCTCCCCATCCATGTTAGCAAATCCCTGGCACCCAGCCTCAGGTATTCTGTCATCCATGTTAAGTCCCATCAAGTCAAGAATTTTAACCAGATGTTTTTCAATGCAAGTTCATCCATTGGAATCTATTCAGTCTTTCTAGAGATCTTAAGGAAAGTCATAATCAGTTTCCAACAACTCTCAGGTCAGGGCCAGCCTGCCGCCTCTTTCCCTGGCGGTATTCTGGGCCCTTGCCTGATTGAGTTAACATGAGTCTTATGCTCAGTGCCACTATTTCCACAAGTTCACATGAGCAAGCTTCCAGTGACCTGCAAGCTTCTGTTTCCCTATGTTTATGGACCAACCTTGACTCTTACAGTCTTTCTGTACCCTCTTCCACAATGCTCTCTGAGCTGTGACTGGGTGAGGTTCAATATAAGACTCCTATGCAAGGACACACACTCTGTAGTCTCCTATTCTCTAAAACTTAGACAGTTGTGGCCTTTTGTGGCCATTGTACTCTGTTGTATAAGGAAGCTTCCCTGGCAAGAGTTGAGGGATCCACTAATACTCATATTCTCTCTGTCTCTGTCTCTCTCTGTCTCTCTCTTTGTCTCTCTCCCACCCAATCCAATATACTCCCTGAGCCTTAGGTGTAAAGGTTCCACTATAGATATGTCACCTAGGGTTGGGCATCCCTCAGCCGTATATTCTCTATGTGACCAGTTGTGGAACTCTGCAGTGGCCTCCATCTTTGCAAGATGAAGTTTCTTTGAAGATGGTATACGGTATATTTGTCTACAAATATAAGGATCCATATTTAGGGTATGCTAAGAAATTTCATTTATCTAGAGATATGACAGATACTCTAGGATCTTTAGCCATATATATTTGGCTATAATTATAGTGCCATGTATGAGTTCACTCCCATTGAGAGGACTTTAAGTTCGCTTAGATAGCTGTTGATTACCCCCCAATAACAGTGGCACTACTGCGCCAATAGAAGTAGTTTCTGTGCCAGTCATTGTCATTATTCAGCTTTAGGACTGTTTTGGACTGTTTTCTCCTTTAGCAGCTTACATAGTAACCTTTAGAATTATGAGACCTAGTCTTCAGGGAAAAAGCTTCAAGGTCAGTTCCAGCTCCATTGCTTCAAATCCTGTGTCTGAATTATGTCCTGTCATCAGCCATTTGAGTTTTAAGAGATAACCAAGGGCTCTGGCAATACCCAGTGTTATTTTGATAGTCTCTTGGGCTGCTCTGACCAACAACTGGAAAGGAGGTCTCTCCTGTCTGGCACTGTACTCCTTGCTGTACACACCCCAGATATACAAATGCACTAATGTTCAAACACCATATATGTATTTCTCAGGGGGTTCCCAAGTGCCTCCATTATCCCCACTTTCCCAACTTTCCCATAGCAACCATCTCCCAGTGCACCATGTCCTGAATTGCCCCCTCCTCCAGCCCCATGGTCCCTTATGTGTCCCCCATTTTCCTTCCAGCCAACACTCCCACTTTCCTCACCACTCCCCTGGTAACATCTGTTCCCTATTTCCCCCTCTGTCAGGCTCTTTCTTTCCCTCAAACAAGTTAAGTATGATTCCTAGTGTACCTACCACATAGCGCTAATCCAATACTAAAACCATTTATTGTTCTAGACATTAGGTTGTCTCATTTCTAATTATGAGGTCCTTTAGAATAGCAGTGTTTAATGTGTTGCCAACACCCAGCTAAATACCTGAAAATCCACAAGTACTTAATAATCTCATTAATAAACATTGGTTACATAATCATAACATCATATGAAAGGTCAAAAAGTAAACAGAAGCAATTCCTTTCTGTTCTACCTAGATCCAAGGCATTTACTCCAAAGCAATATATCTTAATTTTTAATGATCCTAATCTTTTTCTAAGGATGATTTGCACTATTAATTTCAAGAGCCGGAGATTTTACTCAAAGCTCTGCCTATGAACTTATTCAGTTTTGGAAAGAGCAGTAATTCAGTGTTCAAAACTATGTAACTGCAGATAGTCGAATTTTTAAAAACAACTTCACTAAATTTTGTCTCATTTGCTAAATGTACAATTAATTTTGCCCCCTCCAATCTTGTATTTATAATGAAATATTATCGGGGTGGTAGTAGACTGATTCTCTGAGAATGCTGTGTTATTTATTAATGTTGGTGATATTTAATTATAAAATAGTCTTCCAGTGAAAATACAGTTATTTCAAAATAAAACAAAACAAAAACAACTCAGTGTCATCTCGTGCATGCCATATGGAAAAGAATCTAGTAATTCTTCATGTAAACACGGATTGTAATATATACTTGCTGACCTGTGTTTGATTTTGACATAGAAGAGATTAAGAGAGCCAAAGCCCTCCAAGCTTACCATGGGCATCTGCACACACTGCTCCACTGGATGAAAATTTTCATAGCAAGAACAAGTGAACTAAAGCTCACTTGAGCTGTAACAATGTAATAATGTATCCCTTTAGTGTTGAATATGGTATAACAAAAGATGGAACAATAGCACCAGCTAAGAAAAGTGCTCTTCTGCGGATGACTAACAAAATATAGATTATTAGTAAGGAGGAGAAGTAAAAAATATAACTCCTAAATGAGTATGAAAACACACCACTTTGTATGAGACACCAAATGTATGGTGCACTGCAGGGTGGACCTTAGCCAGGCCACCTGCCATGAGGAATAGAAGAATGGCTTCTACAGACATGATGTTCCACTCTGGACAGGTGTGGCACCAGCTTCCTATGGAGTACGGAAAGACAACACAGGAAAGGGGAAAAGAGGGGGTCGCTTGCTCACCCTCAGGCAACCATCAGCACACAGAACACAGAAGGGCCTCCTCACCAGGCAACCAGGGTGGGGGCTGTCTAGCCAGTGCAGGGGGGGCAGAGTTCCTGTTCCTGTGCCAGATATTGGAGTACCTGTGCTGGGGCCAGCTCTCTGCCCTGAGAGGGTGAAAGGTGTGGAGTCAACAAACAGACACCAGGAGCTGGGTGAGAAGCATGCAGAGGGTGAGCCACAGCAAACTCAGTTTATTCAAGGAAGTGCACTGAATTATATGATTTTTGTTAGCCAGTTGCCCTATTGGGTGGCTCCTGACTGCAACCAATAGAAATCTGTCTCTCAGGCAGATTATCCAGGCACAGGGCGGAAGCTGGCTGCTAGGCCTGTCCAGAGCAGAACATCATGTCCACAGAAGCCATTCCTCCATTCCTCATGTCAGGCGACCTGGCTAAGGTCCACACTGCAGTATGCCATACAGCCAAAGGGGTACCTTTAAGACATAAATGGTTAATGACACTAAAATCAGCAATGAGGAAATTGAAATGTTCCTAGGGACACACTGCACAAAGTATAATGGATTTGCCTTTCAACTCAGACCAGAATAAGTGACTCCTGTTAGGTGATCATGTTCTGTTTCCCAATTTCAGTTATTTTCATGAATTTTAGCTTTTTGAAATTTCCTGGCATGGCTGAAACTATATATTTTTTGACACGTTCTATTATTGATTTCTCTTACATTCATGCTAAATATTTTTCTTTTTCCATTCTTGCATTGCCTTATTAGCATCGTGTGTACAACTTTTTGATTAAGAATGTGTTCTCTTTGGGCAGTAAGATAGACAATGTACTCTGTTCTCTTAAAGTTTCAATTACTGCCTGGAAAATGATCCAATGTGTACAAATATTACCAAAGAGGGAAGATATTTTAAATAATTACTTTGTTGACAGCTTAACATACCAAAACAACTATGTTTAACAAGATTAGAGAAATGAGTACATGAGAATACATGTCAGCCATGTAATAGACCATCTTCAAAGTGCAAAATAGCTATGGTAAGCAAATATCTATTATCATTACTTAAGCTTCGGAAGGAAAAGTGTAGGCTCATGACGCTTAATTCAAAGGAAATATAATAAGACAATGCAGGGCATATATTAAGTCAGCACTTTTTCAGAAAAATATTGATGGTTTGAAACTCAAATTCAATGAGCATTAATCATTCCTTGATAAAAAATAAATTCATCTGGGCTTTGTAGCTCACACCTACAATTCTAGTACTTGAAAGACAGAAGCAGAAACATCAGAGATTCAAAACCAGCTGCACAGTGACCTTGATGTTCAGTCGGGGCCACAGGAGACCCTGTTTAAATTTTTTTCATTTATCTTGTTATTTAACAGACATGAAAAGGCAGATGACCTGAGCTCTGAAAAACATAATTCTCTAGTGAAAAAGAGTATGGTAATTTGGTACCATCAAGTTGATGTAATATTTAGAAACAAGAGACAAATAGAAGCTTGTGTAAAATTTATCATTCTTATCCAGAAGTCCATTGTAACAGTCCCATCAGATCCAAGAAAATAGTTTTGAGTATTCAGGAAAAAGACTAAAGCATTAAAAATAATGAACCTTTATTCTCTTCTAGAGTGGAAGCCTCTGTTGATAACATAGTGGATTACAGCTAAGCAATCAATGGACTGTTCTCCGGCGGGGACAGTGTTCACTGAATTGTTAATAAGTTCACTGCAGATATGGCACATTTCTAATTAATCTCAATTTGAGGGTCCATATTTCAAGAGAGGGTGCCTGGAAAATTTCACTAAAAATCAAAGTATGAAAAACAAGACGGGCTGCTTTCCAAGTCAGAAAATTAATGGTAGTAAGTACAGTCACACTGGGAGATGTTCCCACTGCTCTGGAAGTGGAAGGCAACTGCTATTCCTATATCTATATAATGTCTATAAATATGTGATTATTACAAAGAAAGGATTAGATGGAAGAATAGAGAAATAAATCATATTATATTAGAAATACAGATTTTTTTTTAATTTAGAAAAGAGTAGGCATAGTGGCAGGAATCTTTAAGCTCAGCACCCTAGAGGCAGAAACAGGTGAATCACTGTGAATTTAAGACAGATCTGGTCGACATAGTGAATTCCAGTTTAGTCTGGGCTACTTAATGTGATCCTGACTGAAACAAAAACTCAGAAAAGTCATCTCCTGAACTTGTAGCTACTAAATACTACATGACAGCAAGAACATAGTAAATCATACTTCTAAATAATACAAATTAAGGCACACACTATTTGTGAAGACATCAAATGGAGTACTAGGAACTCCTGTGCATGTCTTAAAAATGACACCAGAATTGAAAAATAGAGGAAGACATGTATTAGTTGTAAACAACAGTGATCAATTATTTAGCATGCGTGAGAGGCATCTGTTTCAGAGTCACCTAATCTTTAAAGGAATCTTTGGATAAACATATTACTTTCATTCCCAGTTTATGGCCAAGAAATCTGATGTTTAGAGAGGCTGAGAAAATTGTTCAGCATCACACAGTAATAAAAGAAATGAAAATGCTATTTCCTTTATTACCAACATTCTGATACAAGCAGTGTGCTTTCTATTACACATTGACCAACTACTACCTGATTTAGAATTTTGGAAGAGACCTGGAAGCACATCAGAGGGGACCTGATGTGGAGGACATTTTTTAGTGATTGGTAATCAAACAAAATGAGATGCCAACAATTTTAAGAGAAAATGCTAGAATTATTAAGAGTCTCTCAGAACTCTTATGATACTTAATGCATATAACTAATGCTCAGATTTCTAACACTAATTTTATAAGAAGTTTCATTATATAAAGCAAATCAAAATAAAGCTTGAAGTAACTGGAAGTAATTTGCTAATTTGAGAAACAATTCCAGGATCATACAGAACATAACCTGGAGTTGTCTCAGAAATAAAATCTCAGTTTTCATGTCATTCAATCTAAGGTGATACAGCCACATGTTAAGTGCTTAGCATTTATTGGATGAAAACATTGTGAGGTGTTGAATGTAGGAACATATCAAAGGTCTGCATAATTGTAGGGTTGAAGAAACCCTCTTTCTCCAGATTTTCATACCTGTGAAACTGTAGTCAGATCAACTTGGAGGGTGGCTGTAAAGATTAGAAAGAGTACACATTAAGGGCTTCCCAGTGTCCATCATATAAGAATCCTTGAAAGGCGATCACTTCTCTACTGTTACCACTGATTTTTATTTCATTAAAATGCCGAACTGAAAACATGCTACACATTTTGTTTAATTTTCTTTGGTGAGTGACCAAGCATTACTTTTCTATTTTTGTGGTCTACTGATTTTAAGATGATTACGAAAAAAAATTGGATTTCTGTAGGAGGGCACGGATGAAAAGAGAAATCAGATGTATTAAAGCAGTATCAGTTTGACATGGGCTATCTCCCTTTGAGTTAAGAACAAAATTTTATCATTGTACTCAGGGATATAATCAGTTAGGAAATGCTCCAGTAACTCTAGCTGAACAACTAGGGCTGCTTCCAGAGAAGAAACAGAATACTGTTATTACAGGAGATCAGCTATCTTGAACCGTAACTGGAAGTACTCGCTATAGCAGAGATTGCTACCTTAGCTGTTCTACTTTGACTTGGCTACTAGATGGGGAAGTTGGGCAGCAGAGGAAAAAGGGACACGGGATTCTCACAGAACAGGGAGCTCTAGAATAAATAAGAACACTATGTCAGAAACACAGAGGAACACATTTGGACATTTTCACACTGTCAGACTTCTTGAATAATAACAAATTCACAAGCTTTCTCAGTTCCATAAGCTGCCATTTGCCAAGTAGTCTTGATTTCCTGTCATAGCTAGCCATTGTCAAACACAGCCTCTTTTATTCCAGTCTTAATTACTAATATTGACTCTCAAATTACACATTAAGCAATCAAACAGTAATTATATCTATTTATGCATCTATACAAGTAAAAAAAAATACTAAAAAAATAGTTTAAAGGCCATAACAGAATTTAAAGAGTTCAAAGAGGCATTGCTGGGTGCATAGGAAAAGAGCAGTTATAGTTACAAAGAGAATCACTTTGGTTGGGTAGATTAAATACTAAGGAACCCAGCTGGACAACTGCTGGAAACTATACTCAAACTCCAGAAGAACAAAACATAAGATGAGGTGCAGAGCAGGTCCAGATGGATGGACAGAATTTAGCAGAGCTAAGGTGTGGCCCTTCAAATAATCAGGCATTCTTTGCCTGTTAGTTCTTGATGCACACACTAGATGTTTGGATAGCAGGTTTCAGCCATTGACATCTCAGCATTAGCTGTCCTCTTTGTGTGGTCCACACTATACCAGCTTGATATTTTTGATAAGTTCTTGAGACTGCCTTTTCTATCGAAGCTTTACATAGATGTGCTCATTTGTTCTGAAACTACTTTGAAAGTTTATAGGTATTATCTTTTTATTTTCAGAAAAAAAAGTTATTTTTCAGTCTATACCTCATGGGTGATGCAGGACATGTAGCATTGTCTACATGCACAAGTAGGTACAGAGGCATCCTACCACTGCATTTGCACTAAAATGAAGCCAAATGCTACTTATAAAATGAAATCAAATCACCCTCGTAAAGCACAACCTGAATAACCAATGTCTTCAGCCAGGTGGAGTGACGTAGAGTGCACAGCCTGATGTCCACCATCATCCACAAAACAAGGGTGTCTGTCAGGCAAACAGGTCTGTAAAAAATTCTCATCAAAAGGAAAAGAAGAAAAAGAAAAAAGAAAATCACTAGGCCAGGTTGATGGTTTCCCAAAGATTTGTCTTTTTGGTATGGTTACAAGAGAACTCATATCAACATATAATTCAGAGGGAAAGGAAGCAAAGTTCAGATAAATTATTTTCATAGGTCTCTACAATATTTAGATAGTTTCAAAGAAATATTTGACCTTTTATATAATTTTCAATAATTTTGATATTTAACCCTCAATAAAGGTATCTTCTCACTTCGAAGTTTTAAAATGGTCTTATTTTACTAAGGAATTCATCTACCCAAAATGTTTTAATTCCATTGTCTCTATGATCCCAACAAACAGCCCTAAGAAATAACTATTGATGGTGACCAATAAGACCAACTGATACAGAGGAAGGCAAAAGATCAGCTGTTTTATAGTAAGTAGATGACATGATTTGTTGTGAAGGTGAGGAACATTACCAAGAGAAGGCAGAAAATTAAGTGTCATATGCTACATATGTTCAATTTCTCTCTTTTTTTTTTTTCAGAACATTATTAAAACTGTGGCTACACTGGGCCACCATAGAGAGCAAGCTGGAAACTCTAGGCTGTTAATAAAACTAATGGACCCCTCAACCAGTGGAATAATGTGCCAGTGAGTAAATGTCCACACTCCCCAACTTAAGGTAGTTCTGGATATTATCCTAAGTATTCTCTTTGCCTAAAGAGCAACATCAGCAGTACGCTCCCAAGTTTTGACTTTTTTTGTCTCTCTCTTATTATTCTCCATCCTGGACAGGTAAGCTTCCTGTACCCAGATGAGTCTGAGCTTCTGGTTTGGGAGAACTGAACTCGTGCTATCATTTCACAAAATGAGAAAATTGATTTTGAAGATGATGTTCCACTACACACGTGCAGGCAGTACTCTCATACACATAAAATAAAACAATAAACTATCAAATAACGAAAAAAAACTAGGGATGGGAAAAGATTCTTTAGTCTGAGAAAGCATATATGCTAACAGAGAAAGAAAATAAAAGCAAGAAAGAAAACTGTCAGCCCTACTCACAAGAATAAAGCTTCAACAGCATAAAAATATGTTCAAGGATACTACTTTTGTGAGAACTGTAAAAAAATAATTAAAAGAATGAAATGGCATACAATGTGGAAAACAGGAGATAAGCCTCTCATTATTCAAAGATGACATGATTATTAATCTATAAGTTCCAAGAAAGCCTCAGAAAATTGTTGAAGCAATGAAAATTCATTGGAATTTTTAGTTATTGGATCAGCTTACAAAGTAAGTAACATTTTATATACTGCAAATGATCAGTCCAAAAAAATGCAGTTGGAAAGATAACCATTCACAATAACAATCATAAAGTCAACCATTTCTACTACAAATCATTAAAATATATTAAGCCAAATACCATTCTTTGAAAATATGCTTCACCAAGTAGAGAAGATGACAAATAAGACCATGAAAAAAAATGATCAATATTATTATTCATGATAAAAATGAATATAAATTATAATCAAAATAGGATGCCACCACATTATAATGGCTTAGATTAAATCTGTTAAATAATGGTATCAACTGCAAGTAACAGTTCTTAGTGGCTGTAATTCTCAAACAGTTCTGGTGAGAAGGGAAAATAGTTCAAGTACTTGGGAAAATAGTGGTTAAAAAAGTTCAAATCCCTTACCAGCAATACAGCTCCTTGGTGTTTATCCAATAGAAAGAACGGGAAGCCCACACCAGCCTGTGAATGAATGAATGCTTCTGGCAGCTTTAGACACACAACATTTTCCCCTGATATGATATTCTTGGAAAGACAAAACTATAGGGACAGAACTCAAGTCTGAGGCTGCCTAGAGCTAATGGTAGCAACGTGGGTTAACCATACAGGAGTGCATGGAAACTTTTACGGTGCCTTAGTCTGCTCAGACTGTTAGAGCTAAAATGAAGCAAATCATTTATAAACAAAGAAAATTTATTTCCCACATTTCAGGAGACTGGAAAGTTTGCGGTTAATGCAAATACAAATTGAGTTGTCCAGGGAGGCCACTCTTTCTGTATGTATACATGACAGAAGAAACAAGAAAGCTCTGTGGGATCCCACATATAAGAACACTAACCCCACCCCTGTGAGTGGAGTTCACATGTCCTAATCTCCTCCCAAAAGTTTCATTTGCTAATACCATGACATATGAATTTAAGATTCTAAATATGCATTTTCAGAGAGACAGAAGTATACAAAATATGAAAAGTGAAGACCATTCTGTAGACTAAAGCACTGGCTTGTTAGTGATTGCATGACTTCATACATTTTTCTGTTATTGAATAGCATACCTAAAAGAAATGTAATTTATTTCATATAAATTATAACTTCATACACCTAAGTTTAGAAACAGATGATATTACTGGGGCATGGTGGCACATGCCAGCATTTAGGGGGCACAAGTAGGTGAATCTCTATGAGATGGAAGCCAATATGTTCTATTAAGCAAGTTTCAGGCCAGCTGAAGCTACAGAGAGACCATGTCTCAAAAAAAATTTTTTTAACATAAAAAATAGAAGGAATAAAGGGAAGTATAAGATTCCTGACTAATTAGCATGATATTTAGGTTTGAAAGCAATTATTAAAATCTAAATGATTTTCAAATTAATCACAATATTCAACACAATTATAATCAAGGCCTCTTTTAATTTCTAAAACAACTCATATTTATATGGAAATGCTGAACTAGGTTAAACATGATATTTGAAAAGCACACAAGTTAGTTCAACTTTTTGTAGTTATGTATCAAGACATAATTATAGCAATAAGATATATAACACCAGATTAGGGGAAAACAGAACAACAGGAAAAACTTGAGCATTCGATGAGAAACTATTTTCTGAGGTCTTTACACATGCTGTAGACGGCATTAAAATTTCAAATGGGGTCTGGGGAAATATGCCAGTGTATAATTTTCCTGCCAGGCCAGCATGAGGACTTCAGCTCTTCAACACCCACATAAAAGTAAAGTGCAGCAGGGGCGTCTGTAACACTAGCACTGGGGAGCTGGCAGAGGCAGGCAAGTACCCAGAGTTCACTAGCCAGGCAAGCTAACCGGCAAGAGACAGACCCTGTCTCAAAAAAAAAAAAAAAATGTGGCACACAAAAGAGGAAGACCTGGATCATCTACATGCACGTACACACATGTGCATGCCCAACAATATGTACAATGTGCACACAGACACAAACATACCTTTATATATACACTAAGCACACATACATACAAAAATAAATACATAAATCAATAAAATGAAGAGAAAAATGTGGATGAGCAGTAAGTGGCACTGAGTCGTGAATGTCCATTGAAAAAGCCAGGCACAAAATTACTATGCATGTGGAGTAGACTAAACAGAAAGAAAAGCTTTAAAACCCCATTTAAAATTGATATTAGTAGGATATCAAGTAAAGCATGATTTTTTTTCTTAAAAATAATATGGTAAGAGATTGGTAACTAAATCAACATTTAAAACCTATGTATTTGGAAGATGCTGTTGTGTTAAAGAAAACTGAAAAATAAAGTCAACAAACATTACAGGAAATAGGGAATTTTTCATATTCCTAACAGTCAATGAACATAAGCTATGCGATAGAAATTAGATAAAGAATATGGCTTGGTCATTCAAGAAGTATGAAACAATTAAGCAAGAAAGAATGAGAACAATACTAGTTAGGAAAAAATGCAAAATAAAATGAGATATCATTTCAAAATATTACACTGTTTGAAGTTATATGAATTCCAAACATTAGGAGGATGTGAGAACATGGAACTTAGACACAGCAAGTGGGAATGTAAATCAGGGTAACAGCTTTGGAGAGTAACTTGTAGAGATGAAAATAAACATATTTTACAGTTCATCACTTCCATTATCAGAATACTCACACATGCAGACTACCTCACACTTGCATGTAAAAATATTTGAGTAGGGAAATTGATTAGCATTGTTTATAACAGGAAAAAATGGAAACTACTCAAATCAAATACCTAGAAATAAAAGAATAGAGATTTGAACTGTATCAAACATATAGCTATATTTTTTAAATACATACACACAATAGGGAAAATATTTTTCACAAAAATAAATTTACTAGTTAAAAATGGTTTGGTTTACAAAGTAATTTTAAACTGTGATGATGAATAGACCAAGGAATCTTGCAGAACAACATACAAAATAAAGTCTATCACATTCAAAGCAGCATCATTTAGTATCATTTCATAGATGTATATAAATGAATGAAAAAGATTTAAATTTGGACAATGTTCTAAAATTAATTTAAGCCATTGTGAGGGGAGGGATAAAGAAATTTGTTTGTATAGGAATACAAAGAGATCTTCAACTTTATGTGCACTGCTTTATTTGTTTATGTAAAAGAACCAACAAGGTGGTACATCAGGCTAATACAGATGAAGCAAGGAGAGACAATGCTTGGCCAGTTTTTCATGGTTTGTTCATACAGTTCCAGTTAAGATTTAAATCAGCACAATGGGATCCATTGTTGGAATACAGCTTGCAACTTGGCTTCAGCTGATAATGGAATATCATTTTATCTTAAAGCCAGTCTGGCAAAGTCCAAGTTGATTACAACATCTGAGGCCCTAACTCATCAGTCCTGTCTTCGCCAACTTTGTGTAGGATGTTGAGTTTCCAACACAAAAGGGATCACCAAAGAATCTAGCTCAGTACTACTTTCCAGGCTTATGGGAGACTGTGTTAGAACATTGTCTTCTCTTGCAGAGGACCCAGGTTCAGTTCACAGTACCTACCTGGCAACTAAACAGCCAACTATTAACATTAGTTCCAGGGATGCATTGCCGTCTTCTGGTTTTCATAGGCATAGCATGGCATGGGTGCACTTCCATTATGCAGACAAAACACTCATCACACAAAATAAAAATAAATAAACTTTTAAAATATATTGAGTATTTGTATGTGAGGGCTATTAATCAAGTTATTCTATTACTGGATTTTACAACAAATTCATACATTTTGTCAATTGTGTTAAGGTTTATTGTGTCAAGTTAGTGTCCCCCCATGTTCCTCAATGCAGGTTCATTCACTGAGGTCCAGTCAGCCTCTCTAGAGTCCCTTGATTTAGGAAGATCAGCTTTTCCTCATCCAGCCGTAATCAGTTGTCAATATTTCTTCATCTTAGATTGGGATCTGCTGTCCATTTCCCCAATGCCCGCAGAGGCCAGAAGAGGAATTGGATTCCCTAAAACTGGAGTTTGGATGGTTGTTAGCTGCCATGTGGATCCTGGATTTGAACCCAGGTGCTCCAGAAGGGCAGCCAGTGCCCTTAACTGTTGAGCCATCTCCCTAGCCCCAGCATGCTTGTTTGTATGCCACAGTAAATAAGGATTCCACAAATATTTGCTTGCAGATAGCAAAAATGCCAATCATGGCTGGCTTTGAACAGTTTAGAGTGAGATGAGATTTTTTTTTTTGGTTAAAAATATAGAACTGGGCCTTTTCAATATGAAGTAATGAATGATTAAAACTGTAGCATTCTATACAATAGTCACGGTTACTTTACCTGGCTGGTTTTCAACAGATGTCACTCATCGATAACAATAAACATAGAAAAAATTAGTATTGCCTTTATAAACATTGTCAGTACTTAACGTGGGTGGCAAAGTCACATATTAATGTACAGTTTTAAATTTCGTGTCTCCTCCAAGAGATCTGTTTTGAATTTTTGGGGTCATTAGAAACTGATTCTCTATGGACATTTTCAGCTTTGCACATCAATTTTGGAATCATGTCTGGATTCTGTCTTCCTCTAGATTCAGGATTTAAGCTAAGCCTGCTGATATCCATACTATCTTAGAAGTTTACTCAAAAGACATTTCCCTGTATTCAGCCAGGCTTCAACTAGCCAACAGTTCTTGATATTCGGCCTTTATAACTAACTGAACTCTCACTGATAGTCTTTCTGAGGCTGCAGAGCACTTTGCAAATTTCTAAGCTCCTTTTCCAGCATTGGAGTCTATGGTATAAGGAAATAAAATCACTTTGTGGAGACTTGGATTATATAAGTACAGATTGTCATCCTTAATTGAGGAGCTGCAGGTGTCTGTTTCAGGGCCTGTGGGCTTACTAAAAGGGCAGAAAGATTGTGAATGTTTTTATTGTAAAGAAATGATAAGTGCTTGAAGAAATAGAGATATTTAATCTGATTTAAATATTACATAATGTATACATATACTAAAAACATCGCAGTGTCTCATAAATTTTTACACATTTTTAAATATTTTATTGAGTTTGGGGGCATTTCGTATAATAGATCTTAATCAAATTCACACCCCCTTCCCCCACACGCACCCCCCACCACAGCTCTCTCCATTGGATTTCATGCTCTGTCATATATGTTAAGTTCTATCTGGTCAAGCATTTGTAACCAGATGTCCTTTGGTGCAAGTTCATCCACTGGAGTCTAGACTGCCGATCTAGAGTCACTTCCTTAAAGATCTGTTCTCTCACACCACTCAGTAATCAGTTGCCATCACTTCCTCAGCTATGGCTGTGACCCACTGCCATTTCCCCACTTCTATGCTGGGTTTCTGTCTGATAGAATCAGCATGGGTCTTGTGCGTGCTGTCCCCATTGTTTCAAGTTCTATGAGTAAGTTCCCAGAGCCCTGAAAACCTCTGTTTCCTTATGTTCACGCACCAACCCTGGCTCTTACAATCTTTCTACCCTATCTCCTGGAATGTTTCCTGACCCATGGGTGGGTGAGGTTTCATTCAGGAGTCCTATCCAGGGACACATACTCTACAGATGAAGTTTTAAGAGGAAGAGAGTCACTGAGGGAGGGAAGTTAGAGGACAAAATCAGAATAGAGGTAAAATATAATCAGAGTGTATTCCATACGTATGCACAATGACCGTGATAGCTGAGAGTCATGGCACACACCTGTAATCTCAGCACCTGAGAGGTAGAAGAGAAGGATGAGGAGTTCAAAATCATCTTTAGTTACACAGTGCACCATCCCATCCCGCCTGCTCCCACGCTACTCAACCCTTCCTCTTCTAGCTGCCCTGTCCTCTAGGTTCAGATAGTATGTGCTTTACTCTCTCTTTCTTCAGACACTTCCCCCACTGCTTCGGCTCTTTTTTTTTTGTACCTGGCTATTACCAAAGAGACTCCAACTTAAGCATAGCTATCTAAAAGTTCAAGTCCAAGACCTGCATACCAGAAGACACAGATGTTGTTTGTTTTCTGGGTAAACTCACCCAGCACAATATTTCTCAGTTCCATCCATTTTTTATAATTTTTTTTCTTTAGTCCTGAATAGATTTTATTGTATAAATACATCATCCTTGCTAATTTAAACAGGGCAATAATGAAATGAACAGGTATCTCTACTATAAGGTAGAATCCTTTAAGTATTTGCTTAGGAACTGTATAACTGAGTTGTATGGCAGCAATTTTTAGCTTTTTGAGAAACGTCCACACTGATTTCCACAGTGACTATACCAGGTTATACTCATACCTAAAATATATAATGGCTCCCCATCTCCCCACACCCTCACCAGCATTTGTTTTCATTTGTTTTCTTACTGGAGTGGAACTTTTCATAGTGACAGGAATCACTGGAACACTCATGCTTCTCTTTTGCATTATGTGTCATGTGGCTAGCTTAGTCTGGCAAGTAGAGAATGTGGTAAGGGTTGATACTTCCCCTAAGTGTGAAGTTAATGTTCTTCTCTTTATTTTCATAAACAAAAGGTGACAACAAATAGCTTATGCACTAGTTGACTGCAGAGTGGTGATCTATTAATCTTTTAAAAGATAGCTCTGACAAAATAAGCTGAAATTATCTAAATAGTTTGAATCTTTCAAAGTACACTCTCAGAGATAAAGGTGGGTTAATTCAACTTAAACCACACAAGTGTCAAACCGATGAGGAAGAAAGATGTAGGTGTGAGAGAGTGGTCATCTATCCTGCCAGGAAGCAAGTGAAACAACTAGAAAAAACCATTTTCAGATTTTCATTCAGTGTTGCCTTCTCCCCTACACCTTTCTGCTGTCAAAGAGGCATTAAAGAGTGTGTCTGCTTCACTGGTGCTGATCCTCCTGTGCCGTCTCTTGGATTATCTTACAAGTCCTGGTTCATTATTACAAATTCTAATTAAAGGCATCTTTGTCAATGAATTTTTTTATCAAGTAACAGCCAAAACTTATTAAAATCAAAACAAGCAAAAAAAATCATGGAGGAATTCTGTTTGTTTTAGAAATGAGAGAAAATTATTAAATTGCTAGGAATACTTTATGTGCCATTTCTTCACCTGAGAATTACACTGGTATTGTTCAGTTGGGTATGTTGTCTCCAAAAATGTTGTTTTGAATAGAAACATGCACATCTGAATGCAACTCACATAAAATCATTTAAAAACATGTCTCCACTCTTTATAAAATCTGAGGTTGCTTCTTTTTGACTATGCTAGTCATTAATATACAAACAAATTTGAGTATGATAAATTAATTGCATACATTGGCAAATAACAGAAAAAATGTTAAATGCAACGCTTTGTAAGTTTATATCTCCCTCAGTTCCTTCAGGGTGGCTAACCTCTTGTGAATGTCGCAGCTACAAAACATTAGTTGGATTATCACATTTTACTTACCTGGTGTAGAAGACAAATCAATTTTACAGCATCTTGATTCACTAATACCAAGAAATCTCTCAATTTCAAACCTCAACACTCTGTTCTTATAAAAAAGGTAAAATTAAAATCTTTCTGCCCTCTCTTCCACAATGGTCGCTGATTATAGGTGGTGAGGTTTAGTACAGGAGTCCTATCCAGGAACATGAACAGAAGGAAACAGAGGCTTTCAGGCCACTGGAAACTTACTCATATGAACTTGCAGCAATTGTGACAGCATACATAACACCCATGCTAACTCCATCAGACAAAACCCCAGCATAGACTAGGGAAATGGGTGGCACACCCCAACTCTGGCTGGAGAACTATTGACAACTGATGCTGCTGGGTGAGGGAGAGTTGATCTTTAAAGGAGAGACTCTAGATAGGCTGACTGGATTCCAGTGGATGAAATTGCACCAAGAAACAGCTGGATTCAAATACTTGACTGCAAAGGACTTAACTTACATGATAGAATGCATGAAATCTGGTGGGGTGGGACCTATGAAGGGGCACAGATAGGGGAGGGGGTCTAAATTTGATTGTATTATCCATTATGTGAAATGTACACAAGCTCAACCAAACATTTTTTAAATGATAATATTAGATGAGATCTTGGTCATTTCCTTCTGTTCCTGTAGATAAAGTTGGAATGCTTAATCATATATACCTTGACTGAGCTAGGAGTACTTAGATATTTAGTTAAATGTCAATTTTGTGTGTCAATGAAGGTATTCTTGCACAAGAATACCATTCTTTTAAAATATTTTATTATTTTTATTTTATGTGAATGAGTGAATTGCCTGCATGGATGTAAGTGCACCCGTGTTGTGCAATGCCTGAGGAGGTCAGAAGAGGGCATCAAATCTCCTGGTACTGGAGTACAAATGGTCATTAGCAGCAGTGTGGGTATTGGGAATCAATCCAGGGTCCTCTGTAGACTCAAGAGTAACATTCTTAAATTTATTGCAAGTGATACAGGCAAAACTTTTACATATCAATACATTTAAGCAATGTTTAAATCAGGTTAAACATATCTATTCCATCAAACATTTATCACTCCTTCACGGAGAAATCCTCCAAAACCTTTCTTCTAGATTTCTGACACAGTACATAATCATTTTCTATAGTGATCCTTCTTGCAATAGCACATCAGGATTTTTTGCTCTTTTATAACTTAATACCACTGATGAGTCTGTCTATGTCCTTCTTTCCCAGTACTCTACCATGACTTGGCAATCACCACACTGCTCTCCATACTTATGAGATCATCTATTTTCAAATAGATGTAAGAGTGAGATTGCATGCTACTTCTCTTTCTCTGCCTTCCTTATTTCCCTTAAAGAGATTGAACAGGTAGACTTAGTAAGTAGATTGCCCTACTCAGTGTGAATAAACAGCATTCCATCCATCTAAGGGCTGGGTAAGAGCAACTATAAAAGAATTATTTTTCTCTTTCTGAAACATGGCTCTTTAATCTGAGACATAAGCATTTCCAGGCCTTCCAGTTCAGTTTGGAAGAACATCCTGCAATTAGTGGGTCTCTGACTTTCTAATTGCATATCATGAAACTTAGCTCTGATAATTAACAGCTGCTAATTCTTTAAAACAAATAAGTAGAAATAGGTAAATAGGTAGACAAATTTTAGGTGCATGATAGATAGATGATAGATTAGATAGGAGGAGAAGGCCTGCCTGGTCTATATAGCAAGTTCAAGGCCAGCTGGGGAATAGGGAAACCCTTACTCAAGAACCAAAACCAAAATCAAAGCAACTATAGTTCTAGTATTTTCAAGTCTGGTAATTTCAAGAAAGTTAATTTGGCAATGAACAAATGGCTCTTTACTAAGTCCTTTAGTTGTTTTTTTTTCTTTACTCAAAACTACATCATAACTAACCTTATTATGATTAGGTTCCTGGTGCTATAGGGATGGCTCAGCAATTAAGAGCACTAGCCCTTACAAAAGCTCAAGGATCAATTCCCAGCACCCACATGGCAACCAGCAACCATCTATAGTTCCAGTGCCAGGAGATCCAATGCCTTCTTCTTCTGGTTTCCACAGTGGCCAAGTTTGCTCATGGTACACTTACATACATGCAGGCAAAACAATTATACACATAACTAAAATAAATAAAATCTTTAAAAAGAATAATTTCCTGGTGTATTCTCTCCTCTTGCCATGCTTTAGAATGTTTACACTCCAGGGAGGCTAGCTTCCTGTAACTGCCACTACTCATTTTTTTGCTTATAGAATTGCACCGGATGCTATTCTCTCAAGCCTTCACATTGTTTGCCTACCCTGCCCTCTTCACGCGGAGATCTGCCAAGGAAATGATAATTTCAGAGTCCAGAGTTCCAGGCTATCCCTTCCTCTCCTTAGCCAATTTTCTCTTACATTGCCACATGCTATTATCCCATCCATTGCATTCTCTCTGCTAATATGGCAGCATGCTGTAGCAGCTAAGCAGGTAACTTACAAAGCACGAAGGAATCTGTTATTAAATAATCAATGATTGTGATATACAAACTAGCTTATGTACTACAAAGGAAAAGCAAATGAATACAATCAATTTTTTTCTTTTAAACCCAGGGTCTTGCACTTAGTGTGATTAGAGTAAATTAAGAAGGACCTATGGTGATGGAAGAACTTTGTGTAACTCAATTCCCACTATTCAAGGATACCATAAGGCCACAATAAAAGGAGAAAACCTCTCTTCTCTGATACCAGAGGTTCAAAATCATATTTACCTTGAAAATCTGGTTTTTAAGTTCTCCTCCTTAAGAACCAATTTGAAGTTATGATGACCTCATCTGTAACTCTCAAATTTCTCTATGTTGCTTATTATTATGCTAGTATTTTTTCCATTCTGTCACACAGTGGCCAAGTATTGGGCCTTCAAACAGTCCCATCATGCCTGTCTTCTCTTACAGAAACAGTAGCAATACCATTTATTTATTCAACTCTATTTCTACATCACATCTTCTCCATAATATTTTTTAAATGCCCAGTACAGACCATAGCACATAGAAGAGATCCATTGTGCCTTACGTCAAATATGCTATCGACTCATTTCCTGTTGCCTCCAGTTACCCTTGCTGACTCTAAAGCAGTCCATGCATTATAACTCTTTCTTCTCATGAATGGCTTTCATCCACTATTCATATTGTATGGGGGGTTAAGAGGATTCTTATAAAATTAGGGGACAATGATCATGCTCAAAGTATCCTTTTATTTGGCCTTCCTATAAAATGTATTAGGCAATCATAAACTCACATGAATATTTAACATATGCATATGCATAGCTGAATGCATATATTGGACTTTTCAGTAGATGCAACTTGAGCCAGTAAACAAATACTATCGATCAGTGCTTATTGTTTTCTAGTTTATAAAATGACCTCACCAAGATTGTCTTAATGTCTTCACCTCCTTTTATTCTCCATCTAATACTTATGGAAACTCTGACTGAGGAAAAGTCACTAACATGCTTTGCTTCTAAAATAATAACATGAGTAAAGTTACTGAGAAATGCAAACAGAAAAAATAAGCACTTAATATTAATAAACAAAGCAATTTCACTGTGAAGGAATTGCAGGAAAATGTAATAGTCATAATGCTTATCATGGTTTTCATAACCATCCCCTATTTTTTGCATATGTGGGTTGTTTCTTCCTTTGCTATTAAAAACAGAACTTGAGTGAACATCTTTGACAATAAAAACCCTAGGCAGTTTAGAACAGTTTCCTCAGAGGAGAAATTACTAGGCAACAGGGACAAGCATGTTTCAGAGTCCTGAGACATGGTGCCAATTACCAAGCCAATGGCTATATAGAAATAGTTATATTTATACAGCTATGATCAGCATCTGCTATGGTTTGGATCTGTACTATCTCCCTAAAGGCACATGTTTTAAAGACTTGCTTCACACTATAGTGCTTAAAGCTGGAGATTCTGATTCTCTTGCTTTGATAAAGCACTTTTCACCTTTACTTGAATGAAGACAAATCCATTTGCCAATTCACTTCCTAGAGGTTTTATTTTTTCATTACACATCTCTACTGAGTCATGCTAATAACCATTTGGAAGTATGATTTGTTGGGAATCATGTCTCATGAAATTTATTGGAGTGTTTGATCATGTTTGTTCTGAAGTACTTCTGCTACAGTTGGATTTGCCCATATTTATGCAGGTGGCTTTCATTTTTCTGATGATTATTATTGTTAAAAATAATCAACTTGAACCATGAATAATACAATAAAAAGAAAAGAGTTAAATCAGTATTCCTTTTTCCTATCTCCCCAGTGTCTAATATTGGGGTGATTTTTTTTTGAATGTTGGCAATATCAGAGGTTTTAATAACAACTTTCACACATTAATATTAAAACAGTGAGTTTCGTATTTGTTTTTCCCTGGGCTATTTGTAAAGCTGTACACTAAGATATAGTCATTCCATATCACGACTCCATTAATTAGCTGTGATGTGGGTAGGACTTTCCCATTTCTGTACTTTTATCTGTAGGCGATTTTTACCATGGTATTTTATAATGTGTTTTGAAGTATTGCATTTACAAAAGGAAAATGCTGTGAAAATTACATACATATCTTATGCATTTGGACTAAAATGGTACACGTAATTAGAAGTGGTTTTGTACCAATTTTTATTATGTCCAGTAAAGTCATCAGACCTACAAACAAAGCTGGAGTTTTCAGAGGTGGGTATAATGGATGGAGGTTAGGTCATTAGGTGAGGCATGCCCATGAAGGTCACTGTTCAAGTTTCTTTTCAATTGCTATGACAAAACACTCTGACCAATACAAACTTGGGAAGGAAAGGGTTTATTTGGTCACAGTTCAACACTGAAGGAGCACAAGACAGGAACTTAGGGCAGGTACCTGGAAGCAGGAGCTGAAGAACAAGCCGTGGAGGAATCTAATTACTGGCTTGCTCCTCTGACCCATGTTCAGCCTGCCTTCTTATACATTACAGGACAACCTGCCCATGGGCAGCACCACACACGTGAGCTAGGCCCTCCCATATCAATCAACAATCAAGAAAATGCCCCATAGACATGGCCACAGGCCAGTCCAATCGAGGCAATTCACAACATGAGGCTCCCTCAACCCAGGTGTGTCAAGTTGATAACTAACTAACGCAGTCTAGCACAGTCACTAAAGGCATGCCCTGCTGGACAGCAGCCCTGCTCTTGTCTCTTTCCTTTTAAGCCGACACGATGAGTTGAGATGCTTCCTCTTCCACACTCTTCTGCCATGATACACTGCATCAGCACAGCTGCAAAATCAAGGGACCAACTGACCATGGACAGAAACTTTTAGAACTGTGAACTAAATAAAATTCTCTTTTTTAAGTTCAGAGTCTGAGATGTGTTGTATAGAGACGCAGAGCTTCCACACACTATCCAGTAGTGCCTTTTATGAAACAGACATATGTAATGGAAGATTTTAGAAATACTGTACTTGTTTAAGAACAAAGACATGGACAAAAGACAAAGTGAACAGGAAGCTCAGGAAGTTTCTCAGGTTGTCTTTTTCAGAAACACAGGATTCAGACAAATTGAGAATATGAGGCAGAAAGATTGTAAGAGCCAGGGATGTGTGTGACTATAAGGAAACAGAGTTGTCCGGATTCTTGGAAATGTGCTCATACGAACCTACAGCAGTGATGACAGCATGCACAAGACCCGTACAGACTCAATCAGACAAACACCTAGCATAGAGCTGGGGAAATGGGTGGGAGACCCCAACCTTACCTGAGGAGCTATTAGCCACTGATCCCTGCCTGGTGAAGGAGAGAGGATCTTCTTTAATAGAGTAACTCTAGACAGGTTGGATAGGCTCCATTGGATGAACTCATATGGAAAGACATCTCTGAGGTCACAAACTTGACTCACTAGGCCTTAATATACATGACAGAATGCATGAAGTCCTGTGGGTGGGCTATGAGTGGTACAGGTAGGAAAGGAATCTAAATATGATTAAAATCTGCTGTATGAAACTCACAAAAATTCAATAAACTATATATTAAAAAGAATAAAAATAGCTGCTTCTTAAATGCATGCATGAACCTAGGTTGAAATTTGAAGAAATGATAACAATGGACAATGACTACAGATGGTAAGGCCCAGAAACATGCCAACCAATGGAAAGCGTGTCAAAGGAGGATAAACAGGCATAAACAGAATTATGCTTTCAAGCTGGGCCAGAATAACTGAGCAATGGTCAAAGTTTAATGGCCCCTCAAAATGTCATTTCACCTTTTGTTACTGAAATTCCTCATATACACAATTTGAAAGTATTTTCTAATATCAGTATTTTCTTATTTCAAAACACTATATAAACACACTCAAACTACAACAAAATAATTATGACTTTTTCTTCAAATGACTGCATGGATTGAATTAGAATAAGTGAGGTACAAAGGAAAGCAACTGAAAGTGAGAGGGAAACCTGCCATGAAGCTGCGACCAGTGAACTTGGAAGGAGAATTTTCCTGTTCATTTATAAAGTACCCTTCAATTTGAGGTGGCTTTATTATCACAAATTATACAAGTTAATTCAATCACAGTAACATAGTCCTAAGCCTTCTAAAAACGTTATTGGGGCTTTGTAAAACAAATTATAGAAGCAGTATATACTTAGAAATAGTACTTTTATTGACCTTGCTATTGCTGTTTTCTTTTTAAAACAAGAAAAACTGCAACAATAGCTTTGAGTTCTCATTTGAGTAAAAGTCTTCTATAAACAATTCCAGCTTTTCCACAGCCTGATTACTATTTTTCCTGTTCCAAACATTAGACTACTCTGCTTTATCTTCATTTTCCCAGTAAATAATTTTACATTTGACCATGATTCAAATCCAGAGACTAGATTATCCCTGTAAACTATTTGCCCTGACTCCTACATTTTTATACCTTTGGGCACATTTTTACAAGGTCCCAATAGATGAAAGAAAAATGAATGTCACAGTTTGCAGAAATCACAAACAACATGCAATTAGCCTTATAGCTGTTCTATTTTAAATGATGTTGAAGAATTTCTGCTACAATTTTTTTTCTGACACACAGAAGGAGAAAAAAATAATAGGCATATGTTAAAGTCAGGAGAGCCTTAACGATCACTCAGGAAAAACCCAAGTAGTTGTTTCTCCCGTTTTTAAAATTAAGAACGTGCAATTAAAAAATTTGATATATATAGCAGAGATTGAAAGTATATGTTTCAGCTTATGTTTATAGCTGCTCTGAAGGAAACAGAAGCAAGAAAATTAGGGGAAAGTGCAAATTCAGGAAACCCTTAAGTACATGTTTATGTTTTCGAATCAGTCAAGTCCTCACATAAGACTAAAACAGCCTCTCTGAGCCACAGAAACCAGGATGGACAGTGCACTGCCCTCGGAAGCCTGTTAGCTCCCCTGGAGTCACAGCCTTCTTTCTTGTGGGATAAAGCTTTGATCCTCATTGCAAGGTATATGGGTATTTTCAAAATAAATTTTTATTTATCCTCTAAGTGTTTGTTTCTGTATATTTAAATGACTTAGATGCTTTTGAAACATAATTTCTCACCTCAGGAAAGGCTAAACCGTTCATCATTTCTTTGGGTCTTTTTAAGATAGGTTTCCCTGTAGCCCCAAATGGCCTGGAACTCACTAAGTAGACCAGGTTGGCCTTGAATTTACAGAAATCTACCTGACTCTGTCTCCCAACTGCTGTGATCAATGTATGTACCACCACGCACAGCATGTTACCATTTATATGAAAGCCTGTTTGCAAAATTCAGGATAAATGCAAGCCCTCCTTATAAATAGATTACTGCTAATTTCTGTTTTTAGGAAAATCTTTAAAACTTTCTGGACATTATTTTCCACTTAGAAAATCACTAGATGGTCCCCAAGATCAATCTTGGCTTTAATATTCATTCACTCTATGTTTACAGTTGGAAAAGTGTTTAATAAATCTAGAAATCACCTCTACCTAATTTAAAATTTAAATAATAACTATTTTCATTAGGTTAGTCATAAGAATAATCCATGTTTTCTTCCCAGAGTGAAAATCTGAAGAAAATATTAAATGCATTGACTCTCTTTTGCTACTCCTGTTTTAATGAAGTTGCTTTTGCTTTTGAGAGTCATATGATGAGCTACAGTGGAGTCTTCATTTTCTAGCCCTGAGGGTTCTCTACCCATCACTAATTTAAGTGATTCCTGATTGGATTGTGACTGTCTTTTGATTCTCTTAATCTCTTTACAAATAATATTTTCTTGTTATTTTTAGGATAAGAAAGGAGTAAGACTCAGTTCTTTCTATTGATTACTTTAATATTTAAAAATAGAGTTTGTAAACACATGCCTATAATACATGCAGCCAGGATGGAATAGAGATCAAGGAAAATTGTTATTGGATCATAAAACCAGTTTACTGTACTTCAGATTTCCTACTGGAAGTTTCAGAAAGGAAGTGCACTTTCGTTGAGTTTGAAGGAAGACCTGGCTTCCAATTCATGCAGTAAGTGAGCATTCCCACGGCATATTCTCCTCTCCTGTGCAGTGGAAATGGATCTTCGTATTTGAAGTACATTGGTAGATGACAAAAGTCCTGTTGATCCACTCATTCTAGAGCATCCTCATTTGCTCTTTCTTGAGCAATTAATGCATTTCCAATATTGGGCTAAGTTCTGAAAAATAAAGTAGCTTAAAAAAATAAAACTGTCCTATCTAGGGACATGCTCTCTGCAGTCTCTTACTCTCTACACTTTGGCCAGTTGTGGTCTTATGTGTGTATTGTACTCTGTTGCCTGAAGAATTTCACTGTTGAGAGTTGAGAGGTACACTATTATTTTCTCTGCACCCCTGTTCTGCCATGTCCCAGGAGCCTTAGGTGTAGAGGTTCTTCTGTAGATGTGTCATTTAGTGCTGGGCATCTCTCAGGCACTTATTCTCTGTGTGTGATCAGTTGTGGAACTGAGCAAAAGTCTACATCTGTTGGCAAAAGAAGCTTCTTTGATGAGTGGTGAATGGTATGCTTTTCTATAAATATAAGGATCCATATTTGGCATACAGTAAGAAATTTAAAAATAACATTGTGATTATTCTGCTAATGGATATGTGGCATGGATTAAATGATGCAATTTTAGATATCCATCAACTGTAAAATGCATGAAGCATTTATGTGGAAACTTCCGATCTCTCACTGAATTTTATTAAAAGGAATAAAATACTGTCTCATGCAATCACATAGATAGGTATTTAATTTGTATTAAAATGTCTGTTAAACTTGAACAAATTCAACCTGAAGGAAATCAGCTTCTCAAAAAGAAGCTGAAGAATCTAGCAACCAGTGAAGACTGCTTCTTAAGCCTTTAAATCTTTCTCTTTTCTACATTCATTATTCTGAGGTGGTCATTGATTTTGAGACTTGACAAGCTAAGAAACTATTTCAAATGTCTGATTTTCTTTCTGCATATTCCTCCAGCTACATTTTTGGGGTTGACGTCTTCCAAATTATACCTTAAGAGTTTTGGTAGCCCATGTTTATAAAATCTGAATATTTTAGTGAGATGGCACGTGTATGGACTGCATTTAAAGAATGAGCCAGATAAAAGAAGATGACAGAATCCAGAGCTATTGAGAGAAGATTTGACTGAAGTAGAAGATTTGGTCTTACCATAAATAAACAGAAAGGCCTTTGACTAACCCAAAAATATGTAGAAAATGCATTTGTTATGAATGATGTTTTCCTGACCTTTGTACAAGATCCTCATCACTAACTGAACAGAAGTGTTCCCTACCTAAGCCTGAGCACATCGTTGTTATTAAGTCAGTGCCACAAATCTATTCTTAATGAGAATTAATGAACACATTGATATCTATTTACTATCTGAGACCTTACCCAAATAAATCACTTTATGATGTAAAAATAGGAAAAGCTTATTTAACTATGAATGATAAGGAATGGTAAAGATTGAATAATGACCTAGTCTTGTCCAAGACTTTGAGAAATAATCCATTCAAGTAATATTTAAGAAATATTTGCTGTCTTCAGACAGGTAATGAATATCAACTTATCATACTACTGAATGTTTCAACCATTTAGAAATATGTATCAATAAGTCTTTTTGTTTTCTAAATTAAGCAATGAAATTTGCTTTACTATCTTCTGCACCCTCAATATCAGGTATATGCACCTGCAGTTTTTGCCATATATATATACATATATATATGTAGCTATGTGCTTGTCAATTATACCATGTAGAATACAAGAGAATCAGAAAGACAATTATTGCATGTTCTCCCTCACCTGTGAATCCCAGGGTTGAAACTTTATATTTGTGTGTTTAACTTGGTGTCACTGTAGAATCCAATAAACTAAACAAATAACATTTTAGGGGAAGGGTTAGATAACACAAGATAATAGATAATTAGGAGAGGGAAGATCATAGAACATGGGTGATATGAATGGGAAAAGGATAATAATCAGGAGGGAAGTTCAGGAAGATATGTGGGAGAGTAAGGCAAAGGAGACGATGAGGGCTAACTAACGCTAAGGACATTTGAAAAGCTGCGTGAAAACCTGTTGTTTTACATGCCTTATCTATCTATCATCTGTTTATCTATCTTTCATCTATCTATTCATCTATCATCTATCTATCTATCTTTCTATCTGGCCATATAAAAGAGTTTAATTGGAGTCGCCTTAAACAGGTTAATGCTCCTTCCAGAAGCAATAGATCACCTAATAAAATCCCAGTGTCAGATGTGGGATTCCTGCCCTCAAGTCATTGTCCAAGGGTATCCTGGAGAACCCTCAAAACAATGCAAGTTACTGCTATTGTTCTTGGTTGCCCAACCAGAATTTTATGGTAACACCCTATTGCTGAAAACACTTTGGTCACAGGACATAGAGAAATCAAGTTGGTAATGAGTTATAAACTTTCTTCCTGCATAATAGCTTTTCTAGTATAAGAAGGTGCTATGCAAGTTTTTACAGGAGAAAAGTAATCAACATTCTTACCAGTTGTGAACTTTATGAACTACAATAACAAACGATGTGCAGCACGTACCTACTGGTGAAATAGTATCACAAATGTCATTGGCTAACTAAAAGCTTTCTGAATGGGTTTAAGGCCCAATCTTTAGGAAGAAAACCATGCCTAGTACTATAACTCTGACCATGAATCCACAGCTACGGAGTTCACTGGCCTCAGGGCTGAACCTTCTGCTATTATTTTGCTAAATGGACATAGCATCAAAGTACGGTCTAAATTCATTTGATCCTCAGATCTCATTAGAGAAATTTCTATTTGCAGTGGACAATGGTTAGTGTAGAATCTCACAACTGGTCAAAGTGCAGAGAATAAGTATCTATAGAGGACCCAGCCATAACTGGGACATTTATATCACAATGCTTCTCCAAGTCTCGGGGATCACCATAGAAAAGGGTGCGGAAAATTTGGAAGAGCCAGTGTCAAGAAGGACCAGAGTAAATAATGTCTTTTGGACTTGAGAGAACCATTGTGTTCATTAATTCTCAGCATCTGTGGTCGTCTGCACAAGAGCAAGTCAATCAACACTGTAGCATGGAGAAAGAAAACAAAAATGAGTTCATTCCTAGATAAGGAGATATAGAAAGTTAATGACTTCTATAGAGAGAGTCGGTTTTATTTAAGGGTATGGCCCCTAGTATGTTAGTCATGTTCCAGTGAATAATCCTAATCCTATGAGTCTAAGGCAGCATAAATATGACTTATGGTTTAAAAAAAAGAAGAGTGCAGATCTGTAAGGAATTAAGGGGAGAAGTGGGAGATAAATATAATCAAAATACATTGTAGGCATGTATGAAATTATGAAAGTATTAATGCAAACATATTATTTTTTAACATTGTCATCATGCATCTCAGAAAAGAAATAGTAATATTGTAAACACAGGGTTATAATTAAAATGTACTCTCCATTCTGAAAGAGCATATGCAGCAGTGAAGATGTTAAACAGAAAAGTATACATTTAGGAGTATCTAGTTATCATTATATAAACACATATACACATTTCTTCCTATTTTTTCAAATTATTATAAATGAAATAAGCAATATAAACTGGAGCTATTTTATTTTAATAGGTCATATTTGCATAGCACTGACCCACTGCTTTCCAACATCATTGTATTTATTTTCTGACATTGTTGGATATACTTCATAGACCATTGAGTTCCTTAAATAATTAACATGCTCCACATTCTTGTACTGATGTTATAGGTCTGGGACTTGTTATGAAAGAATTAAACTAAGCTGGGAATCATGTTTCTAATATAATCTCTGCCACTAATTAGCTACATGACATCAGTAAGAAGGAAATTTATCTTTCTAGAGCCACAAAAGTTTTCACAAAATGAAAGTGAGAAAATTTTATTAGAGATTATTTTGGTTTTAAAAATAACTATAAGTATATAATGTATACTTCTTGATTAAACTGTGTTAAGTAATTTTTAAGCTTCATAATTCTTCTTGTGCCTTAATATTGTAGATTTTATTGGCTTATAACTAGTTGCATATGTCCAAGTTATTCTGTTTACAAACAAAACCAGCAAATGTGAAAGTGTAGTCTGAAATGTAGCATTTGAATAACTCAAATAAAACTAAGAATAAAAATATATTTATTGAGCTGGGCATGGTGGCACTTCTTTAATCCTAGCATTCAGGAGAGAGATCTTTGTGAGACAGAGTCTGGTCTACCCAGTGAGTACCAGGTCAGCTTGGGCTACAGGGAGACACTATCCCACATCTATCTATCTATCTATCTATCCATCTGTCTATCATCTAGTCTGTCTATCTATTTATCTATCTATCCATCTATCTATCATCTATGTGTGTGTATTAGATTTGACCTCCGTTTTTTACGTTTTTATTTACTTATCATGAGTGTATGTTTGTATGTGTACAGGTACTTTCTATGGTGAGGATTCTATTTGTGAGAATTAGTTCTCTCCTTCCACCAAGCAGATTCTAGGAAAAAAAATCAAACCTTCAGACTTAGCAACATGCAACTTTACTGACTTTGTTATCCTATGGGTCCAAAATCAGAATCTTAATAGATAATCACATACTAGTTTAGGTACCACTGAAATATGAACAAAAATAAAAATAGAAGGTAGATCTGAAAAACTGAACAAAATCACAAAGTAAATTTCATCTTTCTATGTTATTAATATTTATTCTTATAAATATATTTAATAATGTTTATCATATTTTATATATGTTTTGTATTTTTTTCTATTTTACATTAATTCATTAGTATTTTTATGTATATTTTCATTGAGCTTTTGTCCATTTCATACAATAGAACTTAATCAAATTTAGAACCCCTCCCCCTCGGCACACACCCACACTCCTCCCACATTGGATTTCTGGCATTCTGTCATACATGTTAAGGTTTATCTGGTCAATCATTTGTACTCTGATGCCCTCTGGTGCACGTTCATCCACTGGTGTCCAGTCAGCCTATTGTCAGTGGTTCCTTGGCTAAAGTTGAGGCTTGTTGTTCATTTCCCCAGTTCTATGCTGGAATTTTTGTCAGACCAAGTAAGCATGAGTATTATGCATGCTGTCACCACTGTTGCCAGTTTATATGAGCAAGTTCCCAGAGACCTGAAAGCCCATGTTTCCTTTCCTTGTTTATGAACCAATCCTGGTTCTTACAATCCTTTCGCTTCTGCAATGGCCCCTGAGTCGTGGGTGTTTAATATAGGAGTCCTGTCCAGGGACAAGCACTCTGCAGTCTCTTGTTCGCTATATCTTGACCAGTTGTGGCCTTCAGTGTGCACCACACTGCGTTGCATGAGGAAGCTTCAGGGGTGAGAGTTGAGAGACGTGTTTGTATTCTCTCCACCCCTGTTCCACGATACTCCATGAGACTTAGATGTAGAAGTTTGACTGCATATGTGTCACTTGGGTCTGCTGTCTCCATACTTATACTAATATTACATCACTGATTTAAAAGAGACAAGGTGTTTTATCAATCTAATGAAAAATAATGCATTTGACTAATTCTTCATTCAAGGACATTTTAGTAGTTACATTTTCTCCATGATATTCTGACAGCCAATACTGTAATAGCTAAGAACAGTCTGATTTTTAAAGACTTTATTTCACAGAAAAATTGCAAGAAGGATAGAAATTTTCCACTCACAACCTGTCCAAATGCATTCAGAACTTGTCTCAATACCAAAATTCCATACCAGAAAAACACATTTATCACAGTGAATTGTCCTACAGTGATACACCACAATCACCCAAAGTCCACAACGTGCATCAGCATTGGCTGTTAAGACTGTACCTTCCATAGTTTTGTTAATGTGAGATGTCCTGTATCTGATTCCACTATCATGTTGTCATATGGGGCATGTCCACAGTTCTCAAAGTCTTTCCCATTCTCCCCAAACATCTCCTCCCAGTCTCCTAACTCATAACAATCACTGATTTTTTTTTAACTATCTCCATGATTGTACCAGGTCCTGAATGTATTGTAGTCATAATCACACTTAATGTACCCTGATTTCTTTTCCCAATTTAAAAACACTCTTCCTCTAGATTCCTGTGATTTCTGCAATTGACTTTTAATCTCCAGACATTCCTCAGGTAATCTCTAATTGGTGGCTATTCTATTTTTTCCTAAAATGTATTGGTCATTTAACATTTATATCTTCTACTTCAATGTTTTATCATCATTGTCACATTTGAATAATCTTTCTATTCACCCTGGGATGCCAATTGTTTAGGGTTTATAGCTCCTCAATTTTATATTCCTTTCTCTGTTTTTCCTTTCTCATATCCCTCTCCTTGCATTCCAGATGTATGCCAAGCTCATCTGATTAATCTAGATCTATTTTTACTTAAAAACTTTATTTTTGACAGTTTCAAGAAGTATACAATGTATTTTGAGCATGTTGCCGACATTACTGCTTTCCTTCTTGTTGAATTGTAGCTTCTTCTCCATACGTAACCCATAAGTAACTTTTGATTTTCCTTGTCTTTCATTCTTTTAGGACCCACTGCATTTAATTGGGGTTGGTTGTATGAACATAGGAGGGTTATTTAACGGTTCATGGGTAAATTATTAGTGGCTACACAGCTGAAGCAAAAGACCATTTCCACAGCAACCATCAATTGCCAATAATTCCACATGAGTCCCTCCCCCATCGCGGATAGACTGTCCAGGGCCTGACTTTGTGCAGGTTTTGGTGCGGGTAACCACAGTTGCTGTGAGTCTCTGACCATAATGGCAGTGAGTAAATTCCATTTTCTTTAATTGCATTTTAGCTACTTTTTCACTTTTGTGTAATTTAAATTTTTTGTATCACTCTGCTTTTCTAAAAAACATGAATTAAAATTATATGAATAATTGTGTTGCAAGACTTTATAAGAAATTATCTATAGTTTTCTTGCCTGAATATATAAAAACCAACAATTGTCTGGAATTTTAGTAAATTTGTAGAAAGCAGAAGATGATCCTTTTCTCTGGAATACATGTGAATATCAATTTTGATGTTTCTATTAAAAATTAAATGTCATCTGATCTGCAGTCTGTTAAGTAGCACTGATACACTATCATGGGTGTGGGCAGAAAACATAAGACTCTTGGATAAGTGACAGAGTCGTTTTTATTCACACTAATGGTAGTTGTCAAGGTATTTGCATTTCATCTTGTCCTTCAACCCTAATTTTTACAGAAAAATAAGTAAAGAACCAGGTTATCCCTGCATACACAGTGGTTTTATTGTAGGGGAGGAGCTACACATTTGGAAGACATGAACCTTTTATAGGAGACAATGAATATACAGAAACTGTGTTCCAGAAAGAAATATTAACTATATTATACTGAACAGTTAAAAACAAAGAAGAAAAAGGTTTTGCTTTAGAAAATAATTTTTGTGCTCTAAGGTTATTTGCCATATAATAATTTTAAGAAGATTCTGAAACAAAACAGTCACTGTTTCTGCTTATAATGTGTGCAAAAATAAGGGAATATCCCAGAATGCTGTTTGAATGAAAGTGTCCCCTCTGTTGGCTTTAAGTTTTTGAACATTTTGTCCAAAGTTAATGGTGTTGTTTTGGGAGACTTTGGGAGGTGTGACCTTGCTGGAGGAAGCATGTCACTGGGGGCAGCTTGCTGGATTTCCAGGTGCAGTCTGCTTCCCACATCTGCTTGAAGATGAGAGCATGCCTCCTTCTGTTCCTGTCTCCATGCCTCCCTACCATGAAGGGCTGTGATTCCTCTGGAACTGTGAACTCATATAAACTCTTCATTTGGTAAGTTTCCTTGGTTACAGTGTTTTAGCACAGCAACAGAAAAGTAACTGAAGCATGGAGTATGGAAAAGTTTGAACTCCATTTATACATAACAGAAACCCTAACTAATGGTGACTTAAGCTAGGCAGTGATACATTCATCTCAGGGCTTATGCACCTCTGTCCAGAGGCACACGACTCAGTTCTAGTTGCACAGATAATTGACACATTCCAAAAACAAGACTCCTTCTTTCTTACCTGCATGCCGGTGGTGGTGTTGGCTGTTATAGTCCAGATACCTCGTGGGTTGAGAATCTGAGATCCTGTGTGCACAGTGATTATGCTGCTGCAGCTTCTTTTGTCTTACCAGGTACAATACCTGCTCTACCTGGTGTTCAGTACAGTGGAACAAAGCTTCCTGGTTTCATCTGCACAGCTGGGGTTAGTACATTGCTCTACGCACAGTATTGGCAAGGAGGACAATCATTCTTCCTTTCATAAATATTGGATCAGGGACAAAAAAAATTAAGTGATTTTCAAAATACAAGTCAATATCAGAAACAGAGCCAGAATTACAGTTATGTATTTTATGTTGTTTCTGTGGGCACATTATTCATTCTAAATTGTCATTATCTTCTTCTGAAACAATCTCTCAAAAGCGCCGTTTGGTTCTGTCTGCTTAATGAATCTTGACAGGAACATGGAAGTAACTATGCAAACATCCCTCTCTCTATTGATATTCTTGTCCAGGGCCTTAAATCAGTAGTACTCACCACATCAACAGGACCCGAGAAAAGGGGAGCCTTTCTCAGGCAGCAGGCATGTGTTTTAGGGGAGAATTCTGATTTTGAAAGATTGAATATGAAAGCTAGAACAAGAATTCCGTTCAAATTTCTTCATTTTCTTTAGTTGCAACATCTCTAGAAATTGATCCTATAGTTCAAAGAGGACCAAGAAAATATATGTATCCTTACATGCAACTGTTTTTCAAATACATTCCTTGTTACAATAAAATGCTTCAAAACAGAATCTTTGATATATGAAAGACTTATGTATAGCTTTCCACTCTGGCAATTATTTGGTTTTTGGCTTATGCAAGTCATTTAGCTTCCCAGACTAATTCTTACAATCTGAGAAACGAGTATGTAGTGTAGCCTGTCTGGCATAGCCACTGTGAGGATAAATGCATTGTATGCGGGAGGCATGGTGACAGAGGTGATGAGACGAGAAAGCTGAGGACCTGTATTTCAGACAGACACAGGAAGGAGAGTGAACATGGAAATATGGCAAGGCTTAAGAACTCTCAAATCATGCCCCCGTGACAGTGATGTGCTTCCTCCAGCATGGCCACATCTCTTAAAAGTTTCATGACCCTTCCTAAACAGCACACAAACTGGGGACCAAGCACCCAAATTCTTGGAATCTATTAGTGAAATTCTCATTCAAACCACAACAGGCCTAGAGGTGCATGACCATGTCACAATGTAAAATGCTTCTAGTACAGCCTTAAAAGTCTCTATGGTCTTTACCTGTCCCAACATCATTCAAAGGTCTAGAGTTCTAAGTCCTTGAAACTCAAAGCAATCTCTTAATTGCAAGTCCCTGTAAAATCAAAAGACAGTTTACACACTTCTAACTGAATACACATTCCCATTCAAAAGAGAAGAAGGGGGCACAGCTGGGAAATATCACACCAAAACAAGGCTGAAAACCAGTAGGACAAACATCAAATCTGTGGACTGTTCATCCTTAAATGGGACATCCCTATAAACCTTTGGCTTCAAGACTCAGGGATCTTTGTGGAAAAGAGGTAGAAAGAGTTAGAGTTGGAGGAAGACTAGAAGGAAACCATGTGTTCCACATAGCAGGGCAGTTTCACAAATGAAATCATAGCAATTGTGCAAACATGTCCACAACCAGCTCAAGCACAAGCCATACAATATCCCAACATGGAGGGAAGAGAGAGTTGAACACACATTCTCAATTTTAACTGAGGAGCTGCTGGCATTTGACAGCTGTTGGGGAGAAAGAACAGTCTTCTTTACTATTGCATGGACCACACTTCAGGGCAGATTCCACCTAAAAGAGTATTTGGACAATAGTAATTGGATTCACAGAAAAAATAACACACACACACACACACACACACACACACAAATTTGGGTGGGGAGAGAGGTAAGGACTCATTAGGAAAGAGTTGGAGGAAGGGAGGATTATTGTCAAAATACATTGTATAATGTTTGTAAAGAATTAATTTTTAAAAATTAAAAAAGAATTGATCACTTCTGTGACACACTTTCTTTATTGCTAATGTGTGTAGGAGGTTTTTTACCTATTGTGATGATGCCATTTTCAGGCAGGTTGGACCATGGCTATATAAGAAAGGTAGCTGAGCAATTCCGAGGAGGCAAGTCAGTGAGCATTTCTCCATGACCTATGCTTTACTTTGCATCTCCAGGTTCTGCCTTGAGCTCCTTTCTTTATTTCCCTTAATGAACTGTGACCTAGAATATAAGATGAAATAAACCTTTTCCTCCTCTTGATCAAGTTAATTTATGACAGCAACAGAAAGCAAGTCAGGATATATTGGGCATAATGCAGGGTGGGCCTAGCTAGGCCACCTGCCAAGAGGAATGGAGGAATGGCTCTTCTGGGTGTGGTGCTGGTTGGTTGTGAAGCCAGTTTCTGCCCAGTACCTGGAGGGAACCTGATCCACCTGGGAGCAAACTGAGATTGGCTGTAGTCAGGACCCTACCCCGTAAAGCTATTGGCTAACAAGACCTATAAGACTCTGCTCTTTCTTGAATAAAGGAGTTTTCCTCAGACCACCACTGCTGGCTTTCCGTTCAACTCCTGGAGCTGGTGTCTTGACTCTGCACCTACTTGCCCCCTCACTGTGGCAGAAACACTTCAGTCCCCCTCGGGCTGGCCCTGAGTGCTGGGAACCCCAACATACTGAAGCCCAAACAGGGACTGAGATGCCCCCAGTCCGACTGTCAGTGGGTAGGCCCCCAGTGTTTTGTGTGCTTGTTGGTCTTCAAGAGCGGAGGAGGACCCCTCCCATTTACCCTTTTCTGTTTCCCTACCCTGAAGGAAGCACACACTGCCACACAGATTCAGAAGCCCGTGTTGGCCCCTCCCTTTTTAGTTCATCAGGCAGAATCAAATGAGGGTTTAATCCCCTCTAGATTTCAGGAACCGAGGTGAAGTTGTTAGCTAAGCTTTTCTGGAGGAGACATCATGTGGGTAATCAGCCTGGGGAAGGCTGGTTTTCCCATCTTTGATTTAAAACTGCTCCAGCTAGTTCCTGTGGGTGGGGCCACAGCCTCAGGCCTGAGCAGGACTCCAACTCCACCCTCTAGGCTCCGCTGCTGTGGTGAGCATTAGCTGTGAAACTTTGAAAGGACTCAAGAGGTTCCGAACTTTCAAATGTTAATGGCCCCTGCCTGGCTCTAACAGCAGTGCTTTTAGGAATTAATGGATACCTGTGAGGCTTTTTGGGTGCCAACTGCAGGACTCTTCCCGAGGCTGGAGTGGAGATCTGCAGGGGTCTCACACTGGGACTTGGGGCAGTTTGGCCCCCAGCATTCTGTCTACATGTCTCAGTGGATCCCAGTGTTGGCCATTTTGGCCTGTATGGTAATGAACAATCTCTCCTCCCACCAGGTAACTCCACAGCTGCAATAACTTGGGGTGTTTAACCTGCAGCTTGTCTTTAAGGGAAAAAAAGAGGCTAAAATGATACCCACACCTCCCCCAATGTGCACTGGGAAACCAGCACATCCTTTACATGCTCGGGCTTCTCTTAGCCCTTGGGGGGAGTTTCACCCAACCCACCCCCGAGACATTCAGGCAACAGTTTGATCCCCTTGTTTAAGATTTGATTTTACTTTGGACATTGACTTTTGCATTCTAGGACCTTCGTTACTTCCCCCTTTGCCTAATCAGGCTTTTGTTAATTACTTCCAGTTAGGTTCCTTAATTACCAGGTGGATCATATAAATTCCACCAGCTCTACATGCCTTGCCCTGAGGGATCTTGCTTTCCTCAACAACTACTTAATAGGATTTCAGCTCTTTTCACTTTGAAGTAGGTTGGGAAAATAGCTCACTGGTAGGATACTTGCCTAGCACACATTAGGCTGTGAGTTCGATTTCCACCTACATCTCCTATGCATAGCATTTAAATATGCAAGCACAACTGATCTTTTCCCAATCAGACAGCTGTGTCCTGTCCTAACAGCACCTGGTATTATTTGTACTATTGTGTTTTGCTCCTCAGCAGAGGTGATAGCAACAGAAATTGCTGCCAGGACAGGTGTTTTCATTCTTGCTAGTAGTGACTGAACTCAACAGCTCTTCTGCCCCAGGTAAACCACTGAGTTAAAGAGAAACAAATGTTTTTATTGTGTGTGTTTGTGTGTGTAATTCATATTGGTAACACTGAGAAGTTGACTCTGGAGCTGGGATTGGCCATCCCACTTCAGACTCAAGTCAAGATTCTTGAGCAGGCTCAGGCTGGCCACCTGACTCTGTAACAGAAAAAAAGGAGAACAAAACAGCCTCAGAGTAAGGACATTGTGCTGTTGAGAATAACTAAGGGATTAACTAATTTCAACAGAGGTTATTATTCATCTTATGGTCACACCAACAAAAAAGTCACTAGTACAATTCACAGTTCTTGGAAAAGACAGATAGTAACCTCTGCCTAAAATTCCTCAGTTAGTGATTATGCTAGAGATTGTAAACTTCAATTTGATAGTTTGATAATGTGTTCCTACGTGCCTGTTTCTTCTCTCTTCCTAGTGTTAACACTTCCTCAAGAACTAAAGCAGGGTTTACTCTAGTGCTTTAAAAAGCTTTATATATTACAGATTTTCTTTGGTGACTTGGTGGAAAGTTACCTAGAAACCCTAGAGGCCTTATGCCAAATGTCATCTGGCAAATGGATGTCACCCATATACCCTCATTTGGCAGCTGTAAATATGCCTATATCATCATGGACACCTACTCCAAATTTGTTTTGGCTAGCAGTCTTTCAGGTGAGAAGGCATCCCATGCTATTAAGGCAACAAAAACTGCTATGTTGGCCATGGTTGTACCCTGGACGATTAAGACAAACAATGCTCCAGGATATACATCTGCCCAATTCAAGTTTTTTGTACAATCCTGGGGAATTAAACACTCCACGGGCATCCCCTATACTCCTCAGGGTCAAGCTATAGTGGAGAGGACTAATAGAACCCTCAAAGAATTCATCATGAAGTAGAAAACTGCAGTGACACCCAGGATCCCCATTTAACCTTGGTGGAAGTTCTTTTCACTTTTAATTTTCTTTCCTTTAAAGAAGCAGGACTCTCTCCAGCCTATAAACATTGGAGATCTCAACCAGCCACTACCCCTTGCCCCTTGTCTGTTGGAGAGATCCTCATTATACCCAGCAAGGATAGGAACATATAGCAATGGTATTTATTTTCCTTTAAACACCACTCTTCATGGCAAGATGGAATCAAGATATCGTCCTTAGCTCTAGAGAGAAGTTCAGAGTGTTACATGGAACATTATTATTTAACTTAGAAAAAAATGAAAGTCTAACATTTGATTATGATGGTGAGTAAATATCAATAATTTGTGAATAACCCTATGTAGAGCGATAGAAAACTGTCTCTCTGCAGTTTTTGTTTCTTATTGGTTCATTCTATGGCAAGTCCCGCCCTCTGACCAGTAAGGGAGGAGGGAGGTGGAAAAGGATGGAGAATCATCATGGCGGCGAGCTGGGGAGAGAAGCGGAGGTTGCTAAGATCCACGTGGGAAGAGAAACGCCAGGTCCTGGGCCCACGAACCCAGGAGGCAGTGTGGCACGCCCCCACCCTCCAAAGAATCTCATGAGTGAAATGACCTGAGAGACCTGTGCCCGGAGTGCAGCAGTTGCAAACATTAATGGGCCGGCTGCCGGCAGTAGCAAACTTTCACAGGCAAGCGGGGCGTGCGTCCCCAGAGACTTTGTAACTTTGTAGATCAATAAATCATTCTAAATGGAAGATCAGTTTCTGTTTTATTCAGCTGGATTAACCAGATCCCACTCACTAAGGCGTGGAGAGTAAATTTATGCAACACCCTAGAATATTTTAAGTGATAAGGACAGATTTTAATCAGAGAAGGGGTCAGAAAGAAATGGCTGAGCACTGACTTCTACAGAAGTGACTAAAGTTTTTCAAAAACATTGTTTTTCTTATTTGATTTTTTTGTTAATTTAATGCAATGTATCTTTATCCTATTTAGTCCATACCATATATGCACCCTCTTATTAGCCACATCCACAATTTCAGGGACTCTTGGCTAAATCTGTGTCTGCAAATGCCCTTTGATGTACACCCACCCACTGAAGCTTGGTTAATCTCCCAAGATTCACATTCTTAAATGAGACTGACTCTCCCCATCTCAGTAATCATTAGTTGCCAATAGTTCCTCAGGTAGAGTTGGAGATTCGTACCCACTTCCACATGTTTATGCTGGGATTTTGTCTGACTTTATCTTACATGAGACTTGTAAAATGCTATGAATTCATACAAGTAACTGACCAGCTTTCTGGAAAACTCTGTCTCCTTATTATCATCTACCACTTTGAGCTCTTATCAGCTTTCTGACCCCTCTTCCACAATTACACCTAACCCTTTGGAGGGAGAAGTTTGATAAAGGTGTCCAGTTTGGGGATGACAGCTCTACAGTTTCTTATTCTCTGTCTGTTGGCCAGCTGTGTCTTTGTTAATCACTGACTACTGCATAAGGAAGCTCCTATGGTGACAGCTGAGAAATGCATTAACCTATGGGTATAACAAAAAAAATCATGAAGAGTGGATTTAATATTATATCTATTTAGCACAATAAAAGTATTAAGCTCTCACCTATAGCCTGTGACCTGTCTAGCAAGAGGGTCCTAGAGCCAATATCAATGTCAGGTTTAGAATATTATTACAAAACTTTACAATTGCAAAATGAATCTCTGACAAACAATGGAAATTGCTGAGGTGGCATTATTTATTGCTGTATAATTACAACATGAGTTGTATGCATATTCCGCTAAATTAAATGCAAATATGGCTCTTTTTAGGATTGATGCTTTATCATTTGTTTTCATTTTAATATAAATTTCTATGCATTAGCTCTATATATTAATTAGTCTACCTTTCCTTCCTTCCTCATCTAAGCCAAATTCAGAAAGGAATCTGATAATTTCCTGTGCACACCTGTTATGACTTGTCAGAACACAAGCAATGCAACAAGCTTCTTGGTAATAAATTCAGCATCCTGGTTAAGATACAAGCCTTCTTGTTTATGGACTAGCAGAACTTGAAAGCAACATATGCCATCATCTGTAAATAGATGATTCCAAACCTTACATGAAAGATTTCACATTTTCACAGGAGTCCTAGTTATTTGACAAAGCACTATATACAGCCAGCTTCTTACTATGTCAGAGAATGCTGTCATTGCTCTTTCTCTCTTTCTTTCCTTCTCTCTCTCTCTCTCACACACACACACACACATACACACACTCTCTAAAGAGAGACAGAGAAAATTCTGCCAATAGAATATGCTCTGGTCCTACAAAAAGAATTGCAGTCCATGCCAGAATTCTACTGTAGAGAAATATATAAAATTGTTCATTCCCAGGGTTTGAAAATAAGCAAGGTACCATCAAGCTATTTAAAGACTATTATTTCCAGTATCTTATACCTTATCAAAGAAAGAGAGAGAGATAACAAGGTAAGAGAAGGTAAACTGAAGATTCTTAATCTCCTGTGCTTGGCATTTGGATAATCTTAATATGGTACCAAAGCTCAAGACTAGAATTTTCACATGATACTTTGATGTTATTGAACTAGAAAGCTATACAAATATAGTTGTGACACCTAGAATGTCTGAAGAGCCACCCAACTCTCTCTATAAATCTACTCAATTTATTCACAAAAAATTATGTTATAGCTTATGGCATAATCAGTTGATGGCTCAAATTTTAAGAACCTTGAAACAAAGTACAGAATTAGATTCTTTTCCCATCATTGTTGGAATCCTTCTACTACAAAGGAATTTCTCTTATGCACAAGGAAGTTACCATCAATTCCTATCTTTTGTTTATTGACGCAGATTTCTTAAAACTCTTGGTAAATGAAGCAGAAATGTGTGTCATATTGTATTTTAGGTTACAAGTTAATAGAAATTTTATTTACTGACAATCATCAGATACAAAAATAAATTTTTGGTGTAGAGAATTTTTAAACCTGCCTGACAATTAGGTAAACCATAGGTGTAACTATGAATTACACAAAGATAGATAATTTTCCTTTTTCATAGTTCTGCGTATTTATGTGTTTGTTACTTATGTGTAAAGATTATTCTCACTCTCAAAACATCTATAGAGTTATGGATAAGCAATCTGAATATTCTCATGTTTCCTTACAGAAATCTACTATTATTTGCAGAATTTGTGTTGTATTGGTGAGGCTAAGTAGAGAGAGAACAGCCTAATTTTTCTATCACAGGATAAATTGTTGACTCTTCTAGTTTCTAAATAATCAGCCTGTGATTTAGAAACTGCACAAATATAAATTACATGTAGCTATAAAAAATAATATGAAAATCTGCAATTCCACATTTCTCAGGTTCTTACCATGTTTCAAAACTAATAATTTGCAAGAAATTTAGAGGACATCCTTCAATCTATCATTCAGCTATTTAGTTGCTCTACAAATACTCTGTATCTATTTATACATTGAGCCTATTCTGTAGCTTGTCAAAATGATAAAATATGGTCACTTCTCTGTTTCTCATGGGGCACACGGTATTGTTTTTAAAATACAAGATTCTTGAGAAGGTATGCCAAGATAATCTACTGACAAAGAAATTATTTTCCAAGAACTGTCATTTAAAATCCAAACTGTGAGGAAAAATTAAGGGAAGTATGCTTTGAGGAGATGGTATGCCAGACACAGGAACTTCATTTTCAGATCAAATTGGGAAAGACATGGCTCAATGTTTGAAATGTCCAATAAGACAAAATTTATCAGGACAAATAAATTTAGAAATAATGGCAAGGCATGGCAATAAAGACATGGGTAGCAACCCAGTGCAGGCTTTTAAGAGTGGCTGTAACAAAGTGGAGACTTAGTGCATTACATGATTTGTTATGTACAATATGAAGAGTCATTGGAAGATGTTGAACAAGGATCACATGGAAATTCTTTAGGGGCTTTTAACAGCACACATTTTAGACTAAAAAGGTTCAAAATGAAATTGGGATGGATTATATACAATGGCAAAGTCAGATTATAGAGTTCAGTTAACAGGATATATTAATAAATATGATAGAGACAAGACATGGCTGAGTGAACTAAGAAGATATATATGAGTATTCTTAGAACTTGTATTTATGCAAACAAATAATTACATTTTTGCTAAATTCATGAATATTGGAAGAAGAGAGTCTTGGGAAGAAATCACTACTTAAGTTTCAGTCTCTGCTTTAGAGCAGAAATTTTGAAGGGATGGTGTTACCATAAATGATGTTCTACACTGGAGAGTCACTGGCATTGGACTGGATGCTGAAGCCATACGTGGGAGAGAACATAGAAAACATAATAAACTAGGACTAAGCCATGGGTTCATAACTGACAAAGGTTGATGAACCAGCAAAAAGACAGAGAAAGAGATAATTACTATCAGCTATCAGAGCCTTTATTAATGGGAAAGAGACTACAAGGACCAGCTTAATATAGTTTAAAAATGGAAGACAATGATTAAGGACTGAGGAATGAATAAAATGTGAAAAAAACAGACTGTGAGTGCAGACTACTCTTCTGAAAAATTGTGAAGAATAGGAAAGAGGGAGGACATAAGGTGAAAAGGCATTGCTTCAGTTTGGAGAAATATAAATAAATATGTTTAGGAAAGCAAAATAGGATATTAACCTAAATTAATTATTTTTACAGAAGACAAATACTATTCTTTTGATTTGAAATTTATTCTCTTTGAGACACATTTGTAGACTCCTTCCTTTTCAGATTATCCACTATCCCAGAAATTCATCATCCATCAGAGTTAATTGCTTTAAGTTTTGTCTTTTTGAGACAGAGTCTCACTGTAGCCACAGCTGGCTTGGAGCTCCCCTACGTAGACCAAGCTGGACTTGATCTCATAGAGATCCACCTTCCTCTGCCTCTCAAATGCTGTGATTAAAGACTTCCACCACTAAAGTAACCTGGTAGTTACTTTAATTTTTATAAAATTGCTGGAGCCAATGTATACATAATAAATTCACTATTTGAAAGCTTATTGTAGTTGATTAATGAAATGTAACTGGCTCATCTGATCAAACTGTAATCTGTGCAGTCTTAGGAAAAATACTTCCTTTAAGAAGTCAATGACTTACATGCTAAGGAATGAATACAAAATGGAGAGCTCTGGTTAGGTATCGCTCATAAATTTCAGGTCAACATGACATTCAGGGCTACTGTCATATGAAGCCTCAAGTAGAGTCAGAGGAACTTTATCCTAGATAGCTCACCTATGTGGCAAGTAAATTGATGCTGGCTGTGGGCAAGGGTCTTCATTGTAGACTTCTCCATGGACTTAGTTGGTTACAAACTGGATACAAACTTCTCCCACAGCCAGTGAAACAAGAGAATGAAAGACTCACATAATTAAAAACTGTTTAAGACACAAATGACTTATGGAAAGTAATCATTAGGGACAGCTGCCATACCCAGCACAACTTCTTCAACTTCCAAGCCTGTATCAAAGCACAGACCAAATCTCATAATTAGTGTGGATTGCCCATTTGAAATAGCCTGAATGTTGTTATGACTTTTTTTCACAACTAGTGCGTAATCATGTTTTGCTTTGTCAGGGATTCAATAAGAAAACACCATGAACTGGGTGGCTTGAAAAATAGTTATGTATTATCTTATGGTATCATTCTAGAGGTTAAAGGCACAAGATAAGTTGGAAGGTTTGATCATACACACCTGATTGTTGTGCTTTGTCATGGTGGCCCCTTAAGCTGGACGTTGTCGACATCCTCTTGTAAGGGCACCAGTTATAGTAGGGTGAAACATATGGATATGATCTAGTTTTATCTCATTTACCTTTAAAAGGACCTACCTCAAAATACAGTTGCTAGGTGTTAGGATTTCAAAGTATGACTTTTGAGGACATATGATTTAGTCCATAATTAACATACACCTGTGTTACCATTTCAACGACTATATAAAATCTAATTCTAGATCTGTTTGAGTGACTAGGAATTTTGGAAAATGTCAAAGAATTTGTTAGTATGCCCAATTAAATCAAAGCTAAGAAAAGTTGCTTTACTATCTATAAAGAAGCTATATATCCTTCTTTAAAATGTATAGTTCACACTTGAGGGAAAAAGAAATCCATTTGGACAGCTATCTTTTCCAACTGTTGTATTTATAATGGGCCCTACCTTGATCGCATCTGCTTTTCCTCATCTTCTATTAAAACCAATTATTTATTCTGACCTATGTATTCCTAGCACTTATCACAGCCTTACTCATGTATGAATGATCAATGTATTCATAGCATCTATTATAGCCACACTACATGCATGATATATTGATCTATGTATTCCTAACATTTATCATAGCCCTGCTACATGTATGATATAATTATCTATGTAGTCATAGCACTTAGCATAGCCATATCACATGTATGACAGAGAGTTATCCAGGTATATATATGGCACTTATCATAGCCCTGCCATATGTATAGTATCTTTATATTCATAGAATTTTCATAACACTGACCTATGTATGATATAATTTATTGTTTATTGCCCATTTCTTTCAATCTAAATCTAAGCTCAGGAATGGAGAGATGATTCAGTGTTGAAGAGTAATAATACTCCTGTAGAGGACCCTTCTTTGGTTCCCAATGCCCACACAGTGGCTAACAACCATTCATAGCTCCAATTCCAGGGGAAGTCAATCTCTTCTGACATCCACAGGCATTGCACAGCATGGGTGCAGGTACACACGTTCAGGCTCATACCCATAAAATAAAAATGATATATAAAATATTTTTACATTTATTGAGTTTTATACATTTCATACAATGGTTCTTAATCAAATTTAGACCCCCTCCCCCATTCATACCCCTACCCTTACCAGACCTCATGTGTTCCATCATACATGTTAAGTCCTATCCAGTCAAGCAGTTGTGCCCAGCTGTCCTTCAGTGCAAATTCATCCACTGGAGTCTGGTCAAGCTATCTAGATACCTTAAGTAAGGCATACTCTCCCTCTCCTAGTAGTAATCAGTCTCCAATAGTTCTTAGTCTAAGTCTGGCCCACCGCCAATTTCTATGGCTCCAGATACAGAGAATATAGTTCTGAGAGATGCCAATTCTTAGTAATACATCTACAGTTGAACCTCTATACCTAATAATCATAGAACACAGTAGAGCAGAGGTAGAGAGAAACTAAAGCATCCCTCAACTCTCAATAGTGACGCTTCCTTAAACAGCATAGTGCTATGCACACGAAGACCGCAACTGGCCAGATTTAATACAATAATTTTTAAAAGAAATTTCAGTTCTATTGGAGAAAGAATTGTTATCCATAATTTAGTAAGATTCAAAAACAGAAAATGCTATTTCCCAATTAAAAATGTGACAATTAACATATTTACACACCTTTAGTTATACCATCAACATGTCAACCAAAACTCTTCTCTGTCTTACACATGGACAGCTAAGAGAAACTGAGGAAAAGGCCCTGTAATCCACTGCAAGAATTCAAATTTAATCAGGGTCAAAAACAAATTTAAAGTCCCTAAGAAAGATGAATTCATCTTATATGTAGAGGTTGTACAGTATTCAATGTATTTGTCTCTTCCCATTCACTCTTTTACTGTTTAGATTTTATGCATACATATTTATTTTTTATTGAGCTTTTGTAATGTTATACGTCAGTTCTCAATTAAATCCAAACTGGCTCCCCCGTCCAGGTGCCCCAACTCCTATAAAACCCCATGTACTCTGCCACACACGGCAAGTCCATCCAGTCAAGCACCTGCATCCAGATGTCCCTCAGTGCAAAACCATCCACTGGTGTCCAATCCACCTGTCCAAAGATCCCAAGTAAGGCAGATTCTCTCCCATCCAATAGTCTTCAACATTTCTCAGTCTAGGTAGGGCCAGCACAAAACTCATTTCTCTCCCCTGCTCTGGGCCCCTATTTAACTGAGTTGTCATGGGTCCTGTGCCCAATACCACCATTGCCATATGTCCACATATGCAAGCTTCCAGTAGTTAGAAAGCCCCTGCTTCTCCAGGTTTAAGAACCAGTCCTGGCTCTTACAATCTTTCCACTCCCTCTTCCACAATGATCCCTGAGCCATAGGTCAGCAGGGTTCGATATAGGGGTCCTATCCAGGGGTACACACTCCACAATGTCTTATTCTATTCTAGTTGTGGCCTTTTGTGTGCATAGTACTATATTGTTTAGGGAAGTTTCACTGGTGAGCGTTGAGGGATTGTTTAGTTTTCCCTCTAGCCCTCGTTCTGCTATGTTCTGTGCGCCTTAGGTGCAGAGATTTAACTGTAGATGTGTCGCCTGGGACTCAGCATCTTTCAGACATAAATTCTCTGTGTCTGACAAGTTATAGAATTCTGCTATATCCTCCATCTCTTGCCAAAAGATGAGTGATGATCTGTATGTTTGTCTGTAAATATAAGGATCCATATGGCAGAGCTACGGTTTTCTCTAGGATATCTGTACTCTCTGGCTATGTTTATTTGTCTGTTTGTAGAGCCACCCATGTGTTCATTCCCATTTAAAGGGTTTTAAGTTCAATTTGATAGCTATTGATTACCCCACCCAAGATGTCAGTGCCTCTATTGCATCAATAGAGATAGATTATAGCGACAGTCCTTGTGGTATAAGAATTTAGAACTGGGTTGGATCATTGACTGATTTTTCTCCTTTAACAGTTTAAACCATGTCCTTTAGAACTATGAGATATAAGAAATTTCATTTGTCTAGAGAAATGCTAGAGGTAGGGTTTTCTCTAGTATCTATGACCTCAGCATCTTGCATATCTGTCTGTATTTAAAGTGCTACCCATGATCTAGTTCTGGGAGGCAATAAATGGCTATGGCAATAGGCTGTGTTATTTTGGGTATCTCTTGGATTACCCTGAAGACCAACTCAAAGGGAAGTTTTTCCTCTCTGACAATGTTCCTTGTTACATGGCCTTCAGGTATACACATACACTCATGTTCAGATATTGTATGTATATTCTCAGGGGGATTTTGAGTTAATACATTTCCCTCTGGGTTTATATGACACCTAAGATTTATTTATCTCTCCTTTCTATCTCCAAGTCTAACCTCCCTCCTTTTCCTTATTTTAACTACCCTTATTTCTCCCATTTCTCCTTGAAATTTCTCCAGTCTCCTTTTCTCACCCTCCTCTCGAGTTCTTTATTTCCTTTACCCCCATGGTCTCTTGTATGTCCTTTCTTCCTTCTTTCCCAGTTGAATATTCCCATTTCCCCCTAGTAACATGTTTTCCTACTATCTCTCTTTTTCAGGGTCCTTCTTTATTGCTCAAGCAAGAATTTCAAGCACACATTTACCCCAACTCAGTAACAGTAGGGGACTTCATCAATGCACTATCACCAATAGAGACACCTGAATTAAATGACATCTTATATCAAATGGGCCTAATAGACATCTATATAGAATAGTCCCCCCAAGCACCAAAGAATACACTTATTTAAAAGCCCATGGAAGTTTCTTTAAAATTGATCACATTCTGGGGCACAAAACATATCTCAACAAGTACAAAAGATTGAAACAATTCAATGTATTCTATCAGACCACAAAGCAATGAAGCTGAAAAACAACAGGACAAAAGAAGCCCTAGTAACTGCACAGACTTAAGGAGATTAAAAAACACTCTCCCTAATGATGGATGTGGTCAAACAAGAAATAAGAGTATTCTTGGAAGAAAGAAATAAGAGTATTTCTGTAACTAAATGAAAATGGTAATGCAACACATGAAAACCTCTGGGACATATTAAAAGCAGTTTTAAGAGGGAAGTTTATAGTACTAATATGTCAACAATCAGAAAGCAATCAAATAAATAACTAAATGGTACAACTGATGAATCTGGAAAAGCAAGAACAAAGCAAATGCAGCACACAAGGAAAAAATAGTAAAAATCAGAGGTACCAATGAAATAGAAACAAAGAAAACATTACAAGAATTTAAAACATGATCTTTGAAAATATAAACAAGGTAGAAAGACCCATAGCCCAACTAATCAAAAGAAAGAAAAAGAAAAACATCACAACAGACACCAAAAGACCCAGAACAGTATAAGGGAATAACACAGGTTTTACTAAATTTGAAAATCTAAAAGAAATGGATGAATTTCTAAATTCAATGGACCCACAAAAGTTTAAAAAATATATCAACAATTTAAACAGACACACAAAAAATAAGAAAAGTGAAACAATAACACAAGCCTTTCAACTATAAAAAGCCCAGGTCCAGATAGATTCACAGTAGAATTTTAACTTCAAAGTAAATCTACAACCAATAACTCTTGATTAGTTTAAAAGATAGAAGCATAAAGGAACTCTCAAACTCTTTCTATGAAGTCAGTGTTATTCTAATACCAAAACCAAGTAAAGACACAACAAAAGCACAAAGAAAGCTATAGGTCTCGATCCCTAATGAACACACACGCGAAAATTCTCAGCAAAATAATCATTAATTGCACACAGGCACACATCCAAGAAATCATGTACTATGATTAAGTAGGCTTTATTCCAGAGGCACAAGGATGGTTCAATATACATAAGTCAGTATACATAAGTCAATAAGCAATAAATCATATAAATGGACCTAAAGAATAAAATCCCATGAATATCTCAACAGACAAAGAAAAACCCTTTAACATTATAAATAGAGAAAAATCTTGAAGAATTCCCATTAAAATCAGGTTCTATTCAAGGTTGTCCACTATCACCTCCCCTTTTCAATACAGCGCTTTAAGATCTAACTAGAGCAATAAGACAAGAGATAGAAATTTCAAGGGGTTCTAGGTGTAAAAGAAGAGATCAAAATATTCTTATTTGCAGATACTATGATATTATACCTAAGAAGTTCTGAAAATTTCACCCTAAAGTTTCTAGAACTGGTCAGCATTTCCAGCAAAGTAACAGGCTATAAGATCAATCTACAAAAATCAAGAGCTTCTCTACATACAAATAACAAGTAATCAAAAAATGAGTTCAGAAAAATGCTGGCATTTACAATCAACTAAAAAAAATCTAGAAATAAACTTAACCAAAGACATTCCTCTTTAATGGAAACTTTAAACCTTTCAAGGAATGAAGAAAACAAAAAGAGCTAGAATGATATCCTGTGTTCGTAGACTGATAGAATTAATATTGTGAAAAGGACCATCCTGCCAAAAGCAATTTGCATATTAAATGCAATCTCAATCAATAACCCCATGACTTTTTTCACAGAAATAGAAAAATATCCATCATAAAATCATATGGAAAATCCTCCAACATAGGATTAATATGAATAATATAGGGAAACAGAAGAAATGACCCTATTGAAAAAATGGACTATCCATTTGAACAGAGAACAGTCAAAAGAAAAACTAATCGTTGTTAAGAAACACTTTAAAAAGAGTTCAAAATCCATAGTAATTAAAAAAATTCAAATCAAACTACTTTAATATTTTATTTAACCACAGTTGGAATGGCTAATATCCCCAGATAATTTCTTACTATATGCAAATCTGGATCCTTACATTTACAAACAAGTTGTCAATCACCACTCATCATTCCATAACTGGTCACACACAGAGATGTGTGTGAGAAGACCAATCCTAAGTGATACATCTACCATGAAATCCCTAGACCTAAAATTCGCAGAACTTAGTGGAAAAATGAGTAGAGGGAATACTAATGCATCTGTGAACTTTCATCAGCAAAGCTTTCTCATACAGCAGAAGGTAATGCTAAGGCCACAAACATCCAAAGTATAGACAATAAGAGACTACAGAGTGTGTGACAAATGTCAAAAGTATAGACAATAAGAGACTACAGAATGTGGTTCCCTCGACAGGACTCCCATATTAAACTTCACCCACACAGGGTTTAGGGACCATTGTGAAATAGGAGGTGGAAAGATTGTAAGATCCAGGTAAGGAAATGGAGCCTTACAAACTCCTGATATCTTGCTCGTATGAACTTATAGATATGGTGACAGCAATGATGACAGAATGCACAAGAACCATGCAAATTCAATCAGACAAAACCCAGCATAGAACTGGAGAAATGGGCAGGAGGTCACAACTTTGGCAAGGTTGGCAGCTGATCACTGCTGGATGAGAGAGAGAGTTGATATTCTTTTGTTAATGTGTATTTTTATTGAATTTGTATATTTCACACAATGGGTAATAATCAAATTTAAATCTCCCTGCCCATCAGTGCCCATCCACAGCATCCCTCATCAGATTTCATCCACTCCGTCATATATGTTAAGGCCTATCAGATCAAGTATTTGTATCCAGATGTTCCTCAATGCAAGTTCATTCCACTGGAGTCTGGTCAGCCTATCTAGAGTCACTCCATTAAAGATCAACTTTCTCTCACCCAGCAGCACTTAGCTGCCAACAGTTCCTCAACTAAGGTTGGAGTCTACTATCCATTTCTCTAGTTCTTTGCTAGGTTTTTGTCTGATTGAATCAGCATGGGTATTTACATGAAGTTATTATTGAAAGCTCATATGAGCAAGTTCCCAGATCCTGAAAGCCTCTGTTTCCTTGTGTTTATGTACCAATCCTGATTCTTACATTCTTTCTACTGTCCCTGAGCCACAGGTGAGTCTCAATAGGAGAGAACTCAGGAGTTGCTCTGTAACTGCAGCCAAATCCACATGGCTGAAGAGGTCATGCATCCTAGAGAAAACCCTGTTTCTGTCATATCTCTAGACAAGTGAAATTTCTTACTGAATGCTCAATATCATCCTTATATTTACAGACAAGTGTAGTGTACATCACTCATCAAAGAATCTTCTTCTTGCAACAGAGTTGGTCTTCTTTAAAGGAGTGATACTTGCCAGGCTAAACAATTTCCAGTGACGGAATGCACACCAAGAGACGTGGGTACACAAAATTGACTCAATCGGCCTTAACATATATGACTAAATACATGAAGTCCTGTGGGCCAGCTATGGATGGCTGCAGACAGGGAAGTGGGGGCTAAATATGATTAAGACACGTGAAATTCACTAAAATATATTTAGATAAAATTTTAGTTTTTTTAAATTTTTTAAAATGCTATACATGTTGAAAAAAGAATAAATGACACAAAATGCTAGTGAGGATGGAGGAAAAGGAGAGGCCTCATACGCTCTGGTTGGAATGCACTCTGGACATCAACATGGAGAACTCCTACAAAACTAAAAATGAAGCACCGTATGATCCATTTATACCACTCCTTGACATATGCCCAAAGACTAAGCTGCTTACACAGCTTAGTTTGTTGCTGCTCTTTTCATACTAGCTGAAGATGGAAATAACCTAAATGTTCCTCAACTGATGAATGGATAATAAAAATGTGATATGTTTACACAATGTAATTCTACTCAGTGGCAAAGAAAAATGAAATCATGAAATTTTCAGGTAAATGGAAGAAACTAGAACCTGTTATACTAAGCGAAGAAACACAAACTCAAAAAAGTGGCATGTGTTCACTCTGATTTGTAGATCTTAGCTCCAAACTCCAAATCCCTAGCTAGATAGATGATAGATAGATAGATAGATGATAGATAGATAGAGATAGAGATATCCTTATGTGTAAAATAAGGAAAATGGAAAGGATCCATGGGGATAAAGGAGAAGAAGGAGCTTGAGAGTGGGGAATGGTAGGAGACAGGTGTTATTGAGAGGGGGATGGGGCAAAGGAGTGCAGTGCACTTACCTGTAGAGGAAGTAGAGGAGATAGACAGGGGGAGTGAGCAGAGAGGTAAATAATGCTTAGATGGTACAAAAAACCGGAGGCAAATGTATTAGTTCAAAGTCTTGCTGAAAAATACACATACAATAAACATATAAGTGCATGTTTATAGTTGAAGGCTACATAACAAAAGACACAGTGCCAGGCAGGAGAAACCTCCCATCAAGTTGCTTGTCAGGGTAGACTAAGAAATTCCCAGAACAACACAGACTATTAAGGTAATCCTTAACTGACAACAAGAATGTGAGGGTAAGACTCTTTTGCTGAAACACGGCCACACTTTCAACACAGAACTTAGAGCAATCAAGCTGGAATTGACATGGATGCTTCCTCCATGAAGAACACTTCTCTTGGTATCAGAGGACACTATAGGGAGAAAGGGAGCAAACCAATCAATGGTCCTACTCAGGTTTTTAAGTCTAATAAACTACAATGACTGGAACAGCAAACTATCGTTATTGGTGCAGAAGTATTTATATTGGGGGTCGTTGGAATTAAGCTGTCTAATTAGAATTAAGACCAACTCAATGGAAAGAAACTAGTGTTGTTCTATAAATATAGTCAAATACACAAGACCCAAGTGGTCATAGATCCTAAAGAAAAACCTACATTTACTCCATCCCTAGAGAAACATAATTTCTGACTTTATGCTAAATATGAACCCTCATATTAATAGACAAGTGTACCTTTTACTTTTTGTCAAAAAGGCTTCTTTTAGAAACAGATGAAGATTATTACAGTTCTCAATCTGGTCAAATGCAGAAAATAAGTCTGTGAGATGATAACCCTAAGTGACACATCTTCAATGCAACCTCTACACTAGATGAATGCATCTCTCAACTGTCACTAAAAATGTTTCTTTATATAGCAGATGGTGAAAAACACAGAAACCCACAATTAGCGAATGAACAAAAAAAATCAAGAGACCATAGAGTGCTTATCTCTGAATAGGAGACCTGTTTCAAAACTCCACCTCCCAAGGTTCAGGGATCATTGTGGAAGAGGAGGTGGAAAGATTGTAAGAGTCAGGTGAGGTGTATAACCACAAAGAATCAGACAGCCAGCGGATAATTTATTCCTATGTACCCACAGCAATGGTGACAGAATGCACAAGTCCTATCTATGCAAACTCAAACCAGAAAAAATCCCAGCATAGAGAGCAGGAAGAGCGTAAGAAATCCCAAACAAACCTAAAGAAATTTTGGCAATTAAGTGCTGCTGGGAGGAGGAGAGACAGTGTCTTTCAAGATTGGGACTCTGGGTAGGGCTAGTGGATGAACTCATTTGAGGACAGAATCTGATTCTATAGGCTGATAAAGATAGGTAGATGATGATAGATAGATAGATAGAGAGATAGATAGATAGAGATATGAATTCATTAAATTGGGTGGGGCAGTGAGTTAGGTACAATTAAGGGAAAGGATCTAAACACTATCAAACTATATTTTATGAAAAATCACACAAATTCAATTAAAAATACATTTTACTCATATTAAAATATTTTATCTTAGTGTAGGAGAGATGGCTTAGTTATTCAAAGTGCTGACTGCTCTTTCAGAATACCAGAATTCTGTTCCATGCATTGCCACTGCGTGGTTCAGAACTACTGTGACCCCAGCGCCAAGTGATCTAATAGAGTCTTCTGGCTTCTGTGAGCATCTGCACACACTTACGCATACACACATGGAGACACACTCATATACACATAAAAATAAAATACGCCTTAAAATATATTTTATCTATAAATTAAAATATTCTTGAATATGAATGGATGAGGGAAGATAGGTATTTTTAAGTAGAGCTCAAATTAAACACAGAAAGAATAAAACAATATGTCACTATTTGGAGAATATCACTTTATAATTATTGTATTCATGACAATTAATGAATTCTAAAATGCACAGGCAAATTAGCAAGAAACAAACTGAAAATCTCTAAATACTTCCTCCCAGATACTTGTTATTCAAAGGAAAATTCATGACTTTATAATGAACCAAAGCAGGCACCAACTAAAGAATGATCCACATATATCAGGTAAGAGTAGTAATCTTCTGAGCCCCGAACATTATGCAATTACAGATATATACTGTCTTGTGGGATTCCTGGCAAAAATGTATGACCTCTTTCTAATTGTGAGGAATGTCCAATTGAAGGGAATTTTACTAAACAATAGTTCTTCAAAAGCCATGAGAAACTAGGAAGGACTGAGAATCTAGTAAAAAATGGAGATTAAAGAAAAATTAAAATGAAATGTAATATGCCATGCAAGAGAGAATCCAAGAATATAAAGTGGGTAAATTGATAGAGTTTAAATAAGGTCTATAGTTCAGGGTATAATACTGTACCAACATTGTTTTCTTATTCTTAGACATAATAATACAACATAGTATGATATAATATATATGTAATACTTATATAGCATGTTAAAATTAGAAGTAGAGGGAAGAGAGACAGAAGTGATATTCATATGATCATGAACAACTTTTCTATAAACATACAGTTTTGTAAATGAAAAGCTTAAAAAGCTCAGTTGAATTCTTTAAACCTGTGAGTTGGATACCAAGAATCTGGCTGAGACTGATCACATGCTTGTATGCTTTCTCTCTGTGGATGTATATCATTCTTCACATTCCACATTAATTCTTATTTCTGTAACCTCAATTCATCAATACTTTTTTTAAAGCTTTGACATTTCAGATTATTTAATAATTTATTTTGCTTTAAAACTAGTACAAGTATTTGTCTGCTTTCTAAATGTTAAGCAGAAGGTACAAAAAACAAATATCTAAATGCATTTTAATCACATATCTACATTCCCAAGGAAGTAAGGAAAATCACCAGGGACCCCAAATAGAAAAAAAGAAAAACAATCAAATTTGTGGATAGGTTCCTTTTCTTTTTCCTCTGTGGTTAAAGTTTCAAAATATTTCACATTCTCTGGAATCACTTAAAAGATTAGCCTGCCCTGCTCTTCTGCCTCAGGTCTTTGGATTACCCTCTTTGTCCAGACCCTGTCCACTATGTTGTACTCCCCCAGCTGTGGGGCCCACACACTTTGCATAGTTTGCTAGACCCTCCACAGTCTCCCCACCTCCTTACCCTTGGCCTGTGTATCTGCCTGCCACAGACCTGCCTACTACCACAGACAGACTCCTACTATGCCTTGATTCCTCAGCATCCTCAGCAGCTCCACCCTTTCCCAGAATTCTGCCCCTCTTCTAGTGTTTGGTTAAGGCCCACCCCTGCACTTCCTGCCTCAGATCTCTGGCTAGCATCCTAACCCAAACTCACCTAATTTGTCCTGATCTCTTGTATCCAAAATAGCTTCATTCTCCAGCTTCAAGGTTCATACTTACCCTGCCTGTTTTCCTAGACATACATGCTGTCCCCACCACAACCCCCACCTTGCCCTAGCCTCTTCCTGATCCTCCTGATCTGCCTGCCACAGATTTGCTTACTACCCTAAGAAACCTTAAGGTACACATCAAGTAACGTCTCATACCTTAGCAAAAAGCAACCAAGCTACATCAACAATATAAACAGAACCAAACTTCAACTAAACAAAAGCAGAATAGAATTTTTTATCAGACACATAACCAACAAAATACATCAATATGCCCAAATGACAACACAAGAAACAAAAATAATATGGAAAAACCAAGAGAATATGTCTCCAAAAAAAAAAAAAAAACCCATCAGTCCTACAGAGTTTACTACAATTAGAATCACTCAGAGAAACCTAAGGATGCAGAATTTAAAAGGAACAATCATAAAGATGAACAAATAACTAAAAGAATATACAAAAACTCAAAGAACTCAAATAGGGTGGGCATAAACTCATGAAAATTCAAATATGTGACTGAATGAAATAACAAAACAATTCAGGGCTTGAAAAGTTAATTCACAAAGACAGGGAAATATTGAAGAAAACCCAAGCTGAAATGATGATGGAATTGAAAAACTCAGTATGTCAATTTGAAATGACAGAAAGCTTCACAAGCAGAATGAATGAAATGGAAAATAGAAGATCAAGACTGGATAACAAAGATGAAGAACTGAACTACCCAAGCAAAGATTATGAGCTTTTTAAAAACTAAATGAATGGAATACACCAGAAATGTGGGACACCAGGAGAAGACCAAATCTACACATCACAGGCACAGAGAAAGGAGAAGAATCTCAGATCAATGGCACTGATAATATCTTCAACATCATTACAGAAGAAAACTTCCCCAAATTAAGGAAAGGCATTCCTATACAGATAAGAGAAGCACATAGAACACCAATTAGACAGGAGAATATCAAAATTCTCATGGCATATCATAGCAAAAATACTAAGGATACAGAACAAAGAGAGAGTAATGAAAGGTGCTGGAAAAATAAAGTTACATATAAAGCTGATTTTTCAATGCAAAGAATGAAAGCCAAGAGAGTCTGGACCAAAGAAGTCACAGTTCTAAATGACCATGAATGCAAACCCAGAAAACTTTACCCAGCATATCATTCTATCATAGTCAGAGGGGGACAGAAAATTTTCCATGACAAGAGTAGGCTGAAATAAGCCATGCAGAGAATACTCAAAGCAATACAAAGGACCGAAAATAGGAATGACAATGTTGAAGAGAAAAAAAATAAAGGACAACATAATTATGGAATCACAAAAGAGGAGTAAGAACACAACAAACTAAAATGACAGTAACCAATACACATCTTTCAATGATAACCTTAAATAGGAATGGCCTCAGTTCCTCGGTCTAAATATACAGGTTAGTGGAATGGATTTTTAAAAAATCATCCAATGTTTTATTATTTTCAGGAAACTCATCTCCTCTTCAAGGATAATTACTTGGGTAAAAATATAGAAAAATTATTCCAAGCCAATTGCACTAAGAAACAAGAAAGGGTTACAGTTCTAATATCTGAAAAGAATAGACTTCATATTAAAACTAATGAGAAGAGATAAGGGAGTCACTGCATTCTAAAAAAAAGCAAAACTTGACCACAATGATATTCAATCATGTACATATATTCACCAAACTATGGTGCACCCAGTTTCATTTTGACAAGTACTACAGGACTGTTAAACCCAACTCAGTAATAGGAGGTGACTTCAATACCCCACAATCTAAAATAGACAACTTAACTAGACAAAAAATAAAGAGACATCTGAATAAATTTATATGATACATCAAATGGACCTAATTGACTTCTACCAAATATTCCACTAAGCATCAAAGAATACACATTCTATTCAACAGCTCATGGAAGTTTCCCTAAAACTGACCATGTACCAGGGCACAGAACAAACTTCAACAAATGGAAAAATTGAAATAATTTCATGCATTGTATAAGATCACAACAAAATAAAGCTTAAAATCTACATCAAAAGAAGCTCTAGTAACTATATGAACTCATGGAGATTAAAAAGTTATACTCCTGAATGGTGAATGACTCAAAGAAGAGATTAAGAAAGAAAAAAATATATTCCTGGAACTAGATAAAAAGAATGATACAGCACAAGAAAACCTCAGGGACACTTTAAAAGCAGTCCTAAAGGGAAGTTTATAGCTCTAAGTGCCTACATTTAAAAAATCAGAAAGCACATATCAATGACTTAAAAGTACAGCTTAAGACACTGAAAAGGCAAGAACAAACCAAACCAAAGCCTAGCAGAGGAGAAGAAATAACAAAAATCAGAGCAGAAATTAACAAAATAGAAACAAAGAAAACAATACAAATAATCAATGGATCTAAGAGCTAATTCTTCAAAATTTAAACAAGGTAACCAGACCCAAAGCCCAGTTAGCCAAAAGTAAGAATAAGCAAATCCAAATCAACAAAATCAAAGATGAGAGGGGGACATCCTAACAGACATCAAAAAGATGCAGACTATAAGGGAATACTTTAAAATCCTACACTCTTGCTAAATTTGAAAATCTAAAAGAAATGAATGAATTTCTAAATTCATAGAAATCACCAAATCTAAATCAAGAAAAAATCAACACCATAAACCTATAATAAATAAAGAAATCAAAACAGCAATTCAAGTCTCCCTACTAAGAAAAGCCAAGACCCATGTGGATTCACAGCACAATTCTACCAGACAGTCAAAGAAAATCTAAAACCAATACTTCTTAAATTATTTTAAAAGATATAAACAGAGAAAGAACTCCCAAAATCATTCTATAAAGCCAGTATCACTCTAAAACTAACACCCAGTAAAGACACAACAAACAAAAAAAAACTATAACATATCTTTAATGAATACAGACCCAAAGATTCTCAACACAATACTCACAAACTGAATAAAGACACACATCAAAAGATCATCCACCATGATTCATGTCGGCTTTATTCCAGAGATGCAGGATGATTCAATATATGTAAGTCAATAAATGTAATAAATGTTTAAATAGATTTAAAGACACAAATTAAATGGTCATCTCAAAAGATTCAGAAAATGTCTTTGAGGAAAATACAACATACATTCATGTTAAAAGTCCCTGGGGGTGGAGGTGGAAAGATGTCTTATTGGTTAAAATCACTGGCTATTCTTGCCATAGACCCTGGTTAGAATCCCAGCACCCATAGAGCAGCTAAAAGCAATCCATAACTCCAGTTCCAGAGGATCTGACACCCTTTTCTGATCTCCACAAACACTGCATTTTATGAGTGCACTTACATACATGAGAGCAATACATTCATACACATAAAATAAAAATAAAATATTTTTTAAAGTCCTAGAGGAAACTGGACCAAAGGGAACATACCTTAACATAATTAAATCTATACACAACAAAACCATGGCCAACATAATTTTCAATGGAAAAGAAAAACTGGAAGCATCCCCATTAAAATCAGGAACTGGATAAGGCTGTCCACAACCTCCGTTCCTTTTTAATACACTGCTGATGCTGGATAGCTTTAGTTGTCAACTTGACACACCTGGGCAGAGGGAGCTTCAACTGGGGCATTGCTTCCATTGGACTAGCCTGTAGCCATGGCTGTGGCACATCTTCTGGAATGTTTAGTGTTGTGGAGGGTCCATCCTATAGTGTGTGGTGCCACCCCTGGACAAGTGATCCTATATTATATATGACAGCAGGTTGAGCACAGGTCAGGGGACGAAGCCAGTAAACAGCATTCTTCCATGGCTTGGGCCTCAGCTCCTGCCTCCATGTTCCTCCCCTGAGTTCCTACGTTGAGCTGCCTTAGTGATGAAATGTGACCTAGGAATATGTGAGACAAATAAACCCTTTCCTCCTCCAAAGTTGATATTGGTCCGAGCATATTGTCACAGCGATTTAAGATGAAATAGAACGGAAATTGGTACCAGCATTGGGTATTGAGGAATTGCTGTGACTGAGATGACCCAGTTGTATTTGGAAAGATTGTGAAAGCATTTGGAACTTTTAACTGGAAAACACAGTGAATGCTTAGTAACAGCTTAGTGAGCTGTTGTGGCACATGAAACAGTTCTGCTAAAAGACATGTAAATGATAGAGGCCTGGTTTGTGAACCTCAAACGGAAAGAAAAATAATCAGAATATTTTGTGTGATATTTTGAATTGAGAATCTGCGGTTTCTGGTCAGCTACTGATAAAGAACGAGCTGTGATTACGAAGATACTAGCACTGAGGAAGTGAAACCACTCTTTTACTGGGACAACTGATGCTGATTAGATGGGGCTGAAAATTCAGCTGTAACAAGAAATCAGCATGACTATGGCAAAGTCTTCTGGTAAGTATTTCCTCAAGGTCAGCACACAGAAGCTATGGTACAGAGGTGGACTGAACCTCCATCTCAAGCTTGAATCAAAATTTCATAATGTGTAAGAGTCTTCTAGATGGCTCTCGTGGTAAAGACATACAAGATACACAGTAAGCAGCTGCGGCTTGACACCTGTGAGGTAAAGAATTCCACTGGTGAAAGCAAAGCCCCAGTTGCAGTGAAGATGTCCAGAATTGGAGGGTCATGGAGATAATATGAGGCTTTGCACCATGAGAGGCCAGAAGACCCCACTGATGATGATGAAGTCTCAGTTTAAGTAGAGACTCCAGCATAATGGAGATGCCAGGACCATGGGACAAAACAAAGTAAGCAGCGATACTTGGTGACTAATGTTTTAGCCGCTGCCTCCAGGTTCCTGCCCTGAATCCCTACCTTGGTCTCCTTCAGTGATGAATTGTGACCTGGGAGATGTAAACCAAATAAACTTAACAAAAGTCATTAAAGAGCTCCACAATGAAAAATTTAAAACTTTGAAAAAAGAGATTGAGGAAAACACTAGAAGATGGAAGGATCCCCCATGTTCATTGATTGGTAGAATTAATATTATGAAATGATCATCCTACCAAAAGCAGTCTATATATTCAATGCAAGGCCAATTAAAATCACTATGACTTTTCTTCATGATGCTAGAAAAAAATCCTAAAATTCATTCAAAACTCAGAAAAGACCCTGGAGAACCATAGCAATATTAAGCATAAATATCTCAAACTATATTACAGAGCTAAAAATAGCAAAGTACTAGCACAAAAACATACATGTAAATCATGTATGGCACATAGTAGAAGACCCAAATATGAATGCATGCAATTTCAGCCACCTGACATTTTGAAAAGGTACCAGGAAGACACCATGAAGGAAAGACAGCATCTTCAGCAAATTGTACTAACTAAACTGGATCACAATCTGTAAAGGAATGAAATTGAGCCCTTATCTTTCACCCTACACAAAAGTCAACTCCCATTGGATCAAGGCCTCAATATCAAACTTGAAACTCTGAAACTGTTAGAAAAAAAAATACAGGCAGTAACTCCAAGTTATGAGTATAAGAAAGAACTTTAAAAAATAGGACATCAGTTGCTTAGGCATTAAAGTCAACAATCAACAAGTGGAACGTCATTAAAGTATTCTTTATAGAAAAAGAAACAACCAAGTAAGTGCAGAGGACACACTGAGTTCTAGAAAATCTCTACCTGCTTCTCATCGAAATAGGGATCAATATTTTGAGTACATAAAGAACTCAAAAAACAAAGAAACAAGAAAATAAATAACCCAATAAAAAGATGGCCTAAGGACCTGAATAGAGTTCTCAAACAACGAAATATATATAGCTAAGAAACACCTTAAAAAGTGCTCAACAAACTTAGTAATTAGAGAAATGTTGATTAAAACCACTTCAAGTTTCAATGTTACCCCAGTCAGACTGGCTAAGATCAAGGGAAAGAATGACCCCAAATGCTGGCAAGGATGTAGAGAAAGGGGAATACTCATCCACTCTTCGGGGGAATGCAAACTCATGCACTATGGAAAGCAGTATGGAGAACTCTTAAAAAACTACCATATGGTCCGGTTCTAGCCCTCCTTGGCATATACCCAAAGACTCATCCTACTGTAGAGATATTTGTGCATCCATATTTGTTGTTGCTTTATTGACAATAGTTAATAAATGGAAACAGCCTAAATGTCTCTCAACTGAAGAATGGATAAAGAAAATATGACATGTTTACACAATGGAGTCCTACACAGGGATAAGGAAAGATGAAATTATGATATTTCAAGGTAAATGGATGAAACTAGATACTGTTATTCTAAGTGAAGTAACACAGATTCAGAAAAACAAGTGACATATGTTCTCTCTCATTTGTGGGTCTTAGCACCAATCCCTTATCTGTGAGCATATAACCAGATGTAACAGCAGGAGCCAGGAGAATAGAATGGAGCCACAGAGGGAAGGGAAAAGAAAGAACCCCAAAGAGAGGGATCGAAGGAAATGGGAAAAGTGGGGGTATTCAACTGGGAAGGGAGGAGGAAAGAACACACAAAGAGCCATGGGGGTGAATGGGAAGAAAGAGCTCAAGAGAGGGGGGAATAACAGGAGTCAGGTGTTACCAAGGGGAAAATGGGTGTACTTAAACTGGGGGCGGGTTACACAGGGAAAGATAAATAAAGCTTAAGCCATATGAAAAGCCAGAGGGAAATGTACTAATTCAACACCCTCCCCTGAAAAATACACTTGTAATATCTGAATATGAGTGAACATATACACCTGAAATCTATACAGCAAGGAACACAGTGTCAGACAGGAGAAACCTCCCTTTGAGTTGTTGGTCAAGGTAGTCCAAGAAGCTCCCAAAATAACACAGGCTGTTGCCACAATCCTTGATTACCTCCCAGAACTTGAAGATAAGACCTTATTGCTGAAGACAGGGCATATTGAACTGGAACTAGCCTGGAAAGTTCCTTCCTGAAAACTAGTTCTCATAGTTCTAAAGGACACTGCATATATTGCTAAGAGAGAAAATAAATCAGTGGTCCAACCCAGCAGTAAAGCCTAATAACCACAACAACTGGCACAGAAAATTATCTCTTTTTGTTCAGCAGCAGCATTTTTATCTAGGGGCTAATCAACAGCTATCTAATTGGACTTGAAATATAACCAAATGCACATGGATGGAGAGGTCATAGATCCTAGAGAAAACCCTATCTCTGTCCTATATCTAGGCAAATGAAATTCCTTACTCTATGCTCCACGTGGATCCTGATATTTACAAACAAGTATACTGTACACTGATCATCAAAGAAACTTGATTTTGTAACAATATAGGCTATTGCTCATCACGCACAGAGAATATATGTCTGAGAGATGCCCATCCCTAAGTGACACTTCTACCGTGGAACCTCTACACCTAAGGCTCATGGAAAATAGCAGAAAAGGGGTCAGTGAGAGTGCTAAAACATCCCTCAGCTCTTACCAGCAAAGCTTCCTTATCCAACAGAGTGCAAAGCACACAGAAGACCACAACTGGCCAAGTTGTAGAGAATAAGAAAGTGCGGAATGATTCCCTGATCTTAGAACGTGAAGATCCAGGCCAGAGGTTAGTCTGTACCTTTCTAAGATAATCAGACTAATGAACCTTGGATTCGTGTATTCCAACTCTACAAGTGAAGTATGTGGGGTTTTTTTCAGTTTTTAAAAGTTAATGTCACTATCATGTTTTTTTAACCTAATATGCTAATCATACAGTTGCCATAAAAACATTGATACACTGTCTTTTCATAGACAATATACTTAAAATATCTTAACTTAAATCTTGCTATTAGTACTGTGAATAGAATGTGGACTATCTTGAGGAGTCTCACTTGAATTCACTCTTGAGTAGCCCTATGCCACAGTGGCTGTTTCTATTGTTTCTTGGTATGAGGCTATTGTAGTGCTCAAAAATATATTTTCTGAGGATGTTTGCACACTCAAATATACTTGGAAAATGTTAAGTCAACTTAAGACTATGTATTTTAGGTGAGAATCTCTTGGATTTGAAGCTATGGTTTTAGTATACAGAAAAGTTGCTGATATCTTCCCATGGAGAAGAATCTATTTCTCCTCTCGAATCTTGGCTGACTTCTGTTTCTTTAGAATCCACAGACCTAAGTGAAGAAATCTACCTTCCTCTGTTTTTATTTTTTTCAATCATGACATGGTAATATGTCATAAAACTGTTTCTCAAAAACATTTGCAAAGACTTGTGTATTTACTAAGTGTATTGACAATAGTTTTGACCTGTTGACTGTAATAGCCTTTTCAATCTACATTCTCATTTTTATAGTTAGAATAAATGGGAAATAACTACAATGAAGTGTAAGCAGTTACTTTGGTGTAGAAACTGTATTAAGGATTCAGATTTGATTAAAGAGCAACTGACCATCTTCAGAAAACTAAGCAATTTGCAATTTTAGAATAAATCAGAAAGTAATGTATCAATAAGATGAATATGCAGAAACAATGAAGCAGTTATAGAAAAAGTGTTAACAAAAACAACTATCTCAAAACAATTACAGAAAGGATAAAACAATCGCTACCAGTATTCAAGATGTTCAATGTGATCCAAGAAGGATTTGTACAAAAAGAAAGATTTATTATTCCAGACTTACAAAAGCAACTACAGACAGATACTCTGTCAAGCCAAAACAATCTCCTGATTTCATGAAGCAGTTGAAGACACAGCCTGTAAGCAGTAATTAAAAATAGACAGCTGCTGTATTTGTTACTTTCACATCCCTGTAACTACAATTCCTGACAGAAACAAAAAGTATGTTATCTCACAGTTTGAAAGCGTTTTAGTCCATCCTGGTGGTAAATCAGGGCAGAGCTGTACAGTGCAGAGCGTGTATGGCAGAGGCTCCTCACCTCATACACCGCCAGGAAGCAAGAACATGGCCAGGGATCACCTTCAACAGGTGATCCACGCCACCCCGTGACCTACCTCCACCAGCTAGATTTTACCTCCTAAAGATGTCACATCCTCCAAAAACAGCACCACATTTGAGAAAAAGCATTCAAACAATAAGCCTGTGGTGACATTCCATATTCAAGCTGTTTCTGTTGTTTTCAAAAAGTCATGCAATTAGAATTTGCCAGCAGGACAAACACCAGATACCAAAATAGCAGGTGTGAAGATACAGCTACATTTCTAGTAAATTTCTCAAGGCTGAGGGTTTTCTTACACTAAGAATCACATTTCTCTTCCACTCATGATCTCTTTTTAACAGTGAAAATCGAATGCGGTCCCAGATATATAAGTAAATAAAATATGTACACAAACCAACTACTTGCTGAGAATAAGTCATAACTAAATTTATTTTAAAGCAATTCATTAGTCTGCATATAATTTTGCTATTTATTGAAAACAAAAGCTAGTTTCCATACTGGTTGTACTTACTTATTTTTACATAAAAAAAAATTAAATTTTAGGTGGATATTTGCGACTTTAGGGCATAGAACAACTTTAACAGTATTCAAAATTGATCATATTTTGTATTTAAAATCACCAGTGCTGAGAATGCCTCTTTGCCTAAGTATATAATTCAAAATGGCAGAAGTACATTTTGAGTCATTTCAGAAATTGTTGAGAATTCTATCCTAAATTGAAGTCAAAATCCTAAATGTAAGTCAACCACTCAGACGCAAGTTGTAAAATCAAACATTCTAATACAATATATTCTAAAAATACTCTAATTTGATACATACTGAGGAAATTATCAGGAATCTTTGTTTTTCATAATTAAATCATCGTATATCTGTAAGATTAGAAAACTTTGTATTGTAAAACAAACATTGCATTTCATAACATACATGTTATTCTTCCATTCACAAATATTTGATGAGGTGAGTAACATTTAACATCTTTTTCAAATGCATAAAAATTCAGGGAGAGAAATTTTAGTCCTTTGATTATTTCAGATTTTTTTTCAGTTCTTCATAAACTTTTTTCCTTAAAATCCAGAATACATTGAAGAAATGTATTTATACAGTTCCATTACTCTCTCCTTAAATTAGCTGTAACCCCGCTTACTTTCCATTTGATGCAGAGGGTCTCATTTAAACTTGATTATCACGTTATTAAAATCAACTCTAAATTTGCAGCAAAGCAGTCTCTGGTTGTTGCCTTTAAAAAAAAAATCTCCAGATAACATTGTGTATATTTTAAATCTAAAACCTGCACTTTCTAATATATCATCAAACATTTTTGAACTGAGAAAATACTGACTCCCTCAAACTGTCCTTCTTTGTTCTGGTTTTGCATTTTTCAACCATTTAATTGTGAATTCTCTCACACTGAATGTATTAATTTCTGGATACATAAGCTGAACAACTTTTCTTTGTAACTTCATTTTCTTGTTTCCAGAAATCATTTTATTCACAAGTCAAACTGACATAAAACATCTTCTTAATAGTTTCCTAGTAATAAAAATATATTAACAGAATTGCTTTTCCATGGTTTTTCTCAGTTTTTATGAAAAATGAACAAGCTTTAGCACAAATTCATAAACTACTTTAATATATTATGCCTTAATGTATCCATCTAATTACAGATATTTTGTGTTATAAGTTACTTTGCCCTGTGAATGAATGTTTACAAGCAAAATAGTAACTGGAAGTATAAAATATAAATTCCTTTATTACAATTAATTAAATCAACAATATGAATATAAAATATTTGCTTTGAACTTGAACTATTTCTAAGATAAATTATACTTATTAACTGGTCTATCAGGTTTTCAGTCCACAGACTTGAAATGTTTAGGAACAACAGGCACCATTGGCCCAATATACTAGTGTGAAGAGGACACTGGTTTCCTGTCAATGATGAAGAAATACTGAGCTCCTGTATGAAAGGTCTTATCTGAAATCTAGAAACACTAATTTTTATTTTGACATTAATTTTTAAATTATTTGTTGTCAAAGCAAAAAAGAAAAACCTAAAATCAAACTTTCTGTGGTGCCTGAAAAATTCACACCCATTTCTAAACTTTAGTCCTGAACTGTGTTCATCTAGAAAATTAAAAGTGATAAGAAGTCAAAGAATAAGAAAACAAACAGTCCTAAGGCAAAAGCAATTGACATCCAAAGAATTCAACTATTTAAACTTACCTTGATTTTAAGTGGCAAATGCTACTATTCAATAATCTATAAATTATTTACAAGTTTACCAAACATCTTAAATTCATGAATTATTTATTACACAGGTTTCTATAGCATTGAGTCTTACTATCATGAGACATACCAAAAACAATCTTAAAGCTCTCTTTTAGTTAAAAAAAAAAAGTGAGATACTCTTCTTTAAAGACTCATCTTTATACCAGGGGATATAAAAACTGTGAAAGGGATGATTACTCTTTTTCTCTGCAAGTGACTTAAAAACCAGTAGAGGCTGTTTGGAATTGGCCTCATATGTGACCTTATTGCAACTTCCCAGAGCACCTGCTCCCCACCTTCATTGCCTGGTGGAAATAAGTATATGGTACAGATTTGAAATGAAAGCCTGTTCAAGATTATGAAGAAATTAAAAGAAATTCAGACTGTATATAAAAACTGCTTTTTATCCTCCAATGACTTAGGTAGAAATATCATGAAAAATTTTCAGAGGTTTCAACTGAAGCAAAGAAAACACATTTAGTCTTAAAACCAGCTCTCTAGGAAATACAAATGACTGGGTTTTTATAAGACAGAAAAATAAAACTTAAATGGAATCACAGGGAAAGCTGTGATGGATGGTTAATGGTGTTTACTTATGCACAGTCTCAAATGTTGGGCATTGTCCATGTAGAGTGACTGACTTTGCATATGAGAACTGTGAAGAGTATGTTTATTTCTTGGGGTTATGCACAGATTAAGGAATATTGCCACCAGAAAAGTCAGAGGTTCTTATTTTAATGGAATGTTATTGCTGCAACATAGAAAATGTGTGAACAACCCAGAAAACTGGTTTGGAATTGCTTACAGTAGAATATGCAGAGAACATTTTTCTTTAGCATCTTCAGAGTGGATTGAATATCTGAGATATGAAAGCTGATAAGAAAGTTCAAAGGTTTCTCATACAATCTATTCCTAGTTGGGTTCACACAATAGAAACATACATAGATAAAGCTATAAATTCTAGTCAACATTCTGAATACTCATTTCCAGACAAAATAAAAGAACCATGCTGCCAGAGATGTGAGCACATTCTTATTCTCAAATATACCAAAGTATATCTTTGAATATTTTGTGCCATTTAGACATAGTTTCCTTCCATAAATTATTTTTCAGCTTAAAGAAAATCTTCACCTTCTGCACCAAATCCAAAAGCTTGGATTTTGAAGAAAACTAGAGGATATGGAAAAAATCAACTTCAGTATTATCAGTATCAAAAGAAATGACACAGAAAGGGCAACGGAAATGGAAGAAGGTAGTTAAGAGATTCAGTACCTCACAATCTCTCTTAATAACACTCGCAGGCACGTTAAAAAGGAAAGGAAGGAAGGAGGCAAGACTTCTTGAAGCTCAAAAGTGTCACGTCATTGCTTTTGTCAATGTTCTGTGGACCAAAACAAGGCCTATGACCACTTGATCAAAATGGGTAATAAATTCTCCTTTTTAATAGACAGAGTTACAAAGACATATTGCAATGGACTGGATGCAGGAAGGACTGATAAAATAGAGCCACTGTGTCATTCATCTACCATACTGACTATCTGTCTAAGCACTGAGATGTCCAACTGTACAATAAATTTAATAGAGATTAATAGAAGTATTATATTATTATAATTTATATTATATATAAATTATATATATTATATAATAATATATTCTCTATATTATAGAAGTTGTAGTAGTCTCCTTCTTGAGTTTTTGAATATGCTTATACATTGTGCCTTTAACAATAAGTTAAATTATCTGTAACTGTTTATTCAATATAAAGAAAAGAGAAGAAAATTGAAAGAACTTCTGGCTTTCAGAGAAATGTAGTCATGAAAAGCATTTTAACCATGCAATTAGAATAATATATGGGCTGGATAGATGACTCAGGGCTTAAGAGAACTAGCTGTTCTTACCGAGGACCCAGGTTTGATTCGCAGCCCCCATATGGTGCCTAGCAACCATCAGTAGCCAGTTCCAGTGAATACGATGCCCTCTTCTGACCTCCACAGGCATTGCATGACACAGGTACTCTTACACACATGCAAAGAATGCACCCATACACATAAAATAAAAATCATAAAATATTTTTTACAAAGAATAATGCAGACCCCTACTGTAAAAATGAAGACAAATTTGGGATTTTTTTTTCCTACCTTCCTTCCCTCAGGCTTGTATTTTCTATTTTTTCTTTTTTCTTCTTGGTTTGTTTGGTGAAATAAGACTCTTATTAGGCTAGTCTCGAACAACTGATCTCAAGTAATCGTACGGCCTCAGTCTCCTCCAGTTTAAGCTGAGACTCCAGGTGTCTGTCCCAGCTGTTTTATCACTTAGAGTTTTTGCACTGCTCATGTTTACAGCATTCATATTCTTCCATGTATCTTTTATATGCACAATTATTCAGTGTTATTCTAAATTTCAATGATCTAGCATTACAGCTGGGTCTTTAATCTCAATCCCTCAATTCCTAAACTATATTCAGACTTAATTCTTTGTTTTGTGGTATCTTACCACCAAAGAGGTTTTGGTTTTAGACCCCAAACTCGTACAGTTGTCATATGAATAATTCAGAGGCCGATAGTGCCCATGCCCACAGTGAGAAATGTTTGTTTGACTTTTTTATCGAATCCTTCTGTATTTTATTCAGAACATCTCAATCGATCTCAATCGTCTTTATACCCCTTTCTGCACTAGTACCTTCCATAGCCCCCCGTCTGGGATCTATACATTCTGCCATCTGTGTTAAGGCCTACTGTATAAAGTTAGTGTCCCCAGATGTTCCTCAGTGCAAGTTCATCCAATTATGTCTAGTCAGCCTATCCAGAGCACCTCACTTTAAGAAAATTAGCTCTTTCTCACCCAAAAGTAATTAGCTGCCAATATTTCATCAGCAAAGATTGGGGTCTGCTGCCCATTTCCAAGAAATCCTTGTATGACTTTTGACAGTCCACTAAAAAAACCTAAACTACTAAAAGCCTACTTAATACAGGAGAGTTTACTGACTGCATAAATAAACTAATACTCTGTGTTTGTTATTCTTATGTATTTGAAGTTCAGGATCTAAGTTCCAGGAGTTCCTAAGGCTAGGCCTCCTGCATTCTAGGCAGATGTACTACAATGAGCTATATTCAGACCAACACACATCTTGAATATTATTTGTATCATAGTTAGTGAAAAATGTTCAAAAACTAGCAGAGATCACTTTTTCCTGAGAGACAAAACTTCTCCTCAGTTACTTATGGTTACTCAGAACACCTGAGCTCACTGCAAATAGCAACAGGAGATGGATGCAAAATTACTTGAGTCTTAAAAGGACTGCGGTTAACATCACACAGTTATAACTTACAAGTGCATTTTTTACTTGCTTATCAAGTTTCTCTGCTGGAAAAGCGTCATGTGCCTATACTTGTGTTCTAAGTTCTGATAAATTTTGAATTTTAATTATGATTATCTTATGGTTCTAGGTGATAAAATGGACTATTATTTATATATATTTAAGGCATTCATGACATTGCAAGGCTTTTATTTTTTGATATTTCTAGACAAGCCAACTCGGTTAGGTTTTCCAAAATGTCACAGCTCTTAAAATGTAAATTTTAACATGTAAGTAGCTGATCAATCAATGTTCAATCCATGTTCAAGAACCAACTCTAACATACATTTTATTTCATAAGTTATTTTTAGGTTAAAAATACATGTCTGTTTTCCTACTATCAAAAGCTAGTAGGCCTAATATTCTTATGATGGTTTTTATCTCAGAAATTTAGTGTCTGTTATCATTTGACATTGAAGAGGGCTTAAAGAAAGCTGAAGAGTCCCAAATTTATGAACTACAAGTTTTCTGGATAAATATTTCTTTCTGCATTTAATTCAATATTAGTAGAAAACATTTATTGTAATGCTATACCAAATAACTTTTTAAATCATTGAAAGATGTTTGATCTACTTTTTGTTCTGCATAACTTATCGGTTATGTATTCACATACCATCCAAGGATTAATATAGACAGAAAATACCAGATCACAAGAAGGATGAGAATCTGATCTGGAATCTCCAAATAAAATTTAAAAGCAAGATGGAGAATTTATAATTACTACTTATAATAGAATTAGGAAGAACTTTTCTTCCCTCTGTTTTCCAAATACCAACCACTCACCTGCTAGATTTTTAAATATATTTTAGCTAATGTTTTTGTCAATATCTATGCTGTTAATTGAAATAGACATTTTGAATCTGTATTACCTTCATCATCTCCTCAAAACTTAAAGGTAACATACGTTATCTAAATAACTACTGTCTAGATTTTATTTAACATGCTCAATTTACATGCCAAGTTGAAGATTAAGACTGCTGTTTTCAGATCTTTCTCCATGAGGGCACATTTTAAGGTGCTTTTCCTATTCAAGAAATATAAGTAGTAGAAACAAGCCTATCATGAACAAAAAAATGAAGAAAATCAATAAGCTTTAAATAAGAAAGGGAAGAAAATTAAGTTGAAAAAATTATGCAAGTGAAGGATTTCATAGAGGGTAAGGAAATCTAAGCTTCCAATTTTCCTAGGAATACTTGTAGATCCACAGTGGTCTACTGCCTGAGTTTTAAAGTATTTCCTGCCTTAGAGGACAGATGATAACTTGAAGACTGAGGATGATCAGAGACACTTACATAAAACTAGAGCTACAAAAGGGTGGTACTCTAAAAAAAGAATGCTAAAGAGAGATACTTTCATATCTCAGCCTTGTCTATAGATGGAGAGGAGAGAAGGGAGAAAAGAAAACAAGGTCTGATTGAGGTACTATTTGCTTTAAACACATATTCAGTGTGGGTTTGGAGTTATAAATCGAAACCATACTGATAAAAATGTTGAAATCATGATCTCTCAATTTTTAAAATGCATAAAAGAAAAAGTCTTCACAAATAATAATATAGATAAACCATTAAAAATGGCATCAGATAGTCAAAGGCTGCAAACATAAAAATCAATACATTCAGAATATAAAAATGGATATACAAACCAGATAAAATTATTTCACAGAAATATGTGCATAAAGCTAATAAATTTGATCAGAAAGTTTATGTAAATACACATACACACATACATATATACATACTTACATAGACTTATATATATATGTAAATGAAAGTATCATAATGAAATTGAAAATCTTGGGCATGGAGAGATGGCTCAGAGGTCAAGAACACTGTCTACTCTTGCAGAGGATCTGGGTTCGGGTCTCAGAACCCATATGGTAGCTAACAATTATCTGTAGCTTCAGTTCCAGGAATCTGACACCCTCTTCCTGACCTTTGCAGTCACTACATACATATGGTATACTTACAAACATGCAGGCAAAACACACACACACAATTAAAATAAATCAATCTTTAAAAAATATATAAAATCTCAATAGATGTTTCTGGAATTTGCAGGCAAAAATCTTCTAATAAGAACAACTAAAATTGTTAGGGACAATATTTACAAACATCTGCCTAAAAACCGTGAACAGTAATAAGGACACAAAAATATTAGCAGATAAAATCCCAAAAGAGAAAAAGTAAAACCAAAGGCAGCTCAGATGGGCAGTTCATTTGTTCCCATTGAGGCTTGTCCAGCTCTGAAAGCCTCTAAGAATAGACAAGAGGATGAAGAGAGCCTCTAGAGTTTATAGTCCTGGAGGCATAAAAATCCATTTTGCAACATGCTAAGGAGGAGTACTTGAAATTGTAGAAAGACTGATCAGAGAAATAGATACGCACAAAGAATGAAGCCTGATTTCTGATTTAATTGGTGTTCTCCCCTTTCTTAGCCATCTGCCAGAAACAGTAGTAAACATTCTATAAGGAAGATAACGAGTAATAAATTCAAATTATACTAAAAGTTTTCATGTAAATCTCAAACATTCAAACAAAAATATCCATTAACTGAGCTTTAGGTCTAATTATGTAGTTGTTGAAGTTGTGATTACTCCCCAAGATAAAACGGCCACTTCTGCCCCAATATAGGTTTCTGTACAAGTCATCGTTGTAATTATTAGGCTTTAAAGTTGGGGTTGGACCACTGATTAATGTTCTCCTTTAGCAACTGGCATAGTATTCTCCAAAACTATGAGAACAAGCCTTTGAGGAGGTGACTTCCAGGTTAGCTCCTGTTCCATTGCTCCAAATCCTGTACTTCAGCAATAGGATCTTGCCTTCAAGTACTAGGAGGCAATCAAGGACTGCAGCAATAGCCTGTGTCATTTTGGGAGTCTCTTGGATAACACTGACCAATCACTCAAAGGGAGGTTTCTTCTTTCTGGCACTGTTTCTTGCTATATTGCCTTCAGCTATACACATGGATGACATGCTATATTGACTTCAGCTATACAAATGGTGACAGCATGTACAAGACCTACGCAAACTCAAGTGGACAAAAACCCAGTGCAGAATTGGGGAGACGGCAGCAGGCCCCAATCTTAGCTGAAGAACTTTTGGGCAGCTGATTTCTATCAGGTGAGGAAGAGCTGGTCTTCTTTAAGGGAGTTACTCTAGATAAGCTGACTAGACTCCATTGGATGAACTTGCACTGAGAAACATCAGGGGACATTAACTTCAGTCAGTAGGCCCTTAATATAAATGACAATGCATGAAATCCAATGGGGAAAGGGACTGCTGTTGGAGCATCCCAATGGGGAAGGGGTATAACAATGATTAAGATGCTGTGTATGAAATACACAAAATCTCAATAAAAACCATATATTAAAAAATCCAACATTGCTAAAGAATTACTCAAAAAGAAAAAGAAAAAAAAAACATATATGACTGCAACACAAATTAACCACTGGTGTCAAAACTTCACCATGTCTGGGAGTCAATCAACACTACTAAATATTCCAAAAATAAAAGAATTTGTGCCCACTCTAGGAGAAAAATAAAAGACTATTAAATAATAATAACTATAATCCTAGGAGCAGAGTTGCTTATCTGAAAATTAGAAGATAAGGGCATCGCATTGGCTGCCATATTGCTCAGTAGTTAAAACAAACCACTCATACCTGCACTGACAGAAATGAATTTCCAGATCAATAGACTGAGTAATACATGATCCTCTGTACTCAGGAGGTCAGAAAATGCAAAAACTACGGGAACAGAAAACAGATCAGAGGTACAAAGTATTGTGGATGCACATGGGGGATTTGCTACAAAGGGCCAGGAAAATTTTTCTGGGGTGTTTAAAATGTTCTTGATTGTTACAGAAACAATATAATTACTCTTAATTTATAAAAACATTTCTTAATTGTGGTGGTAGTTGTATAACTGTGAACACTTGTAATAACAGATGGAATGCATTAGAAGATTGAAATTAACTGTATATTTTGTACATTTCAAACCCATTTCTTACCAAAAAAAAAGCATTATAACTGAGCAAAAATGGATAAAATACAAAATTAAAAATGGAAAATCAAGAAAAGAATACATATTAGTTTGCAAAATGTTCAAGGAAAAGACAGGTTAAATGTGAAAACAAAAGACTAGGAAATGACAAAACAGCATTAAAACTATGAAACAAGGAGAGACAAAAGATTTAAAAATTGAAGAAAGCTCTCATTTTGCATGTCATTAGAATCCTAGAAGAACCAGAGAGGAGAATGGAGAAAGATATTTGATAAAATAATGGGGCTTCTACTTTGTTAACTTCTTCACCTGGGAGTTGATTGCCTTAGTCTGAATAAATTTAATCCAGGGTGTGGAGCAAGCAATGACTCATGAAGAACAGATACAGGGCGAACAGCAACCACTTTGATGGTATGTAACCTAAAGCTTTTAGAAAGTAATGTGGGTCAAATACAGATGAGAGCGAGGTTAGACTAGTAATCCACAGGCAGAAGTGGACTGCAACTGTTTCTAAGTTCTTCTCTGTAGACCCAAAGGAGACTAAGGTGGGCATCAATGAAACAGGAAAATCAAGTGGCCCTGTCCAAGTCACTCTTCCCTAAAAAGTATCCTTCAAGCACCAATGGAAGAACAGCAAAGATAGTCATCTCCAGGACATTGATTAAGATCCTCTGCAGATGTGAAGAGAAAAAAGGATAACATATCCTCTAAATCTGAGAACGGGTAGAAAACTGTCATGGTGCCACTACTATTGGACTAGATTAAAGGAAAGTGTCGTTCATGGGTCTGCAATCTAATGTTAAATCTAACGTAAAATTCTGCAGGCAAAAGAAAGGGCATCTGGTCAGGGTTTGAATCTACATACTGGTTTATATTAATAAATAAACTATGTTTTCAAGCTTACCTGGGTTCTCTTCAAGTCCTCAATTCTGCCATTATAGCAGAAAAGTTGCCGTAAAGAATGTACAAAATGCTAGAAGGCAAGATTCCTCGATTGGATTACTTATAAACATCAGAAACTTACTTCTAAGGTTCTAGTGAATGGAAAGTCCACGATTAAGTTCCCTACAAGTCCAGTGTGTGGGGAATAACTGCTTCCTGGTTCACTGAGATCATTTTCATGTGTGTTTTTACATGCCAGAGATCTTTCTAAGACCTCTTTTATAAGGGTCTTATAAGAATGCCTCTTCCTTCCAAATAGGCCTTCCCTATGTACTCCATCAGTTTGGAGGTCTGGGTTTCAACATATAAGGTTTAGAGGGTCACACATTCAGATCATGGCACAAGGTGAGTAAATGAATGGGTGTGGTTAGGTTCCATAAAGCTTGATTCACATAAACAGGCGGCAAAGCATACTGTGCAAACCCTTGGTCTACACAGAGGAATTACATGTGACAAAATGGTAAATACATAGAGAAATATATTTTCTTTTCATAAGAAAATACTGATTCTTCTAAAAAAAATGTTAAGTACTATTTCTCTAGAATAATTATATTAAAGCAAAAGACCTAAATTATTGTCCAATTGTGGAAGTAGAAAAGAACATTTGAGAATGTTCAAGTAATCTAAAAGAAAGTTAAAAGGGAAAGGGGAGAAAACCATACACACAAAAGAGAGGGAAAAACAGACAGAAACAAACAGTATAAGCCAAAGTATTGAAAATCCTGTGCATTTTTAATTACATAAAAATATATATGGTCTAAAAAGAGCAATTAAAAAATAGATTTCAGATTGGCTTAACATCACACTCTTTGCATATGCTAGAAATATGTTTCACGTATCAAAACAAAGATTAGTTAAAAGCCAAGAAATGCAAAATGGCACAATATGTAACATGTAAACCTTGAGAAAGAAAACAGAAGTGTCCCATTTGAGATCATTGCAAAAGAGGGGCCAGAAAGAACGTAAGAATCAGAGGTAGTAGATGAATACAGGGAGCAATAGAAGGGGTTGGTGGTGGTGTTATTTTGACCTAACTGGACTTAAACACTTAATCTTTCTACCTTTACAGTCCTTATGTATATATCAACATGTTCATAGTCTTTAATAATTTAATATTTTCTTTGTAACAGGTTTTGACTAAAGTTGATTAAAATATGTCAAAGTATAGGTTTTTAAAAATGAAGAATTTCATTCAAAGAAAGTAATACATAAATAAATCAACATAAATGTGTGTGCCCCTAAAAGGAAAGCACCAAAATACATAAAGTAAAATCCAATAGAACCAAAAGACAAAAAAATCTGAGATTTTAAAATAAATTTACTATGTAGTCGAAACTCATCTAATAGACATAGAAAACCAATTACTAGAAATGATTAAATAAGACCTGAATAACAACATCAAATAAATGTACTAAGTTGGCATAACATTTAACTCAATAGTTGAAGAGTGTGCAACCTTTTTTAATGTATAAGTCAATGGATTTTCAGTATAGTCTCATGTTCTGCAGCCATCACCATTATCTAATTGTAGAACATTTCTAACACCAGCAAGAGAAACTCTGTACTTGTCAGCAAACATTTGTCATCTCTCCTTTCCATCTGTTCTGGAAAACTGTTTTCTGTCTCTATGGATCTGACTATTTTGGAAATCACATAAAAGTAAAATCACCCAACATGTGGCCTACCATGTCTTGCTTTGTGTTCTGAGCACAATGGATTTAAGGTTAATCTGTGTGTAGTATAAATCACTGCTCCGTTTCTTTTAAATAAAAAGCAACTTGCCTGCTCCAGGAACTGCCTGCATCCACATTCCAGGTGCTGGGATTACAGGCTGCCTTGTCTACCTATTTACATGGGTTCTGGGAACCCAGACTATTTTCCTCATGCTGCAGCAGTACAGCCACTGAGCCATCATCCTAGTCCCACAAATAGAATCCCAATCATCATAGTAAACTATAACTTTTGACTGTGTCAATTAAGGACATAGGTACCTAAGTCTAAATAAGCTATTTTGCTTGTTTCATATTTCCTAAGCAGATCTCACATTTATTTTTGAAATATCATGAACAACACAAGGAAATATAAGTACAGTTAAGGAAACTCATTTAAAAAGCTATGATGAATAAGTAATGTTCACAAATCTTCAAAATACATATGGACATATGTTCAAGTACAGGTTTGACTAAGAATAGTTGTTTCTTAAAGACTAGATCCTATGAAACACTTAAGAACAATATATTTTTCATTCAGCAACTAATTACTGGCCAACACTCTGTCTTCCTTTGGTACATCTATAAATAAGATAATGAGAGAAAGGCTGGAAGTAGATCAATAGTAAAGCAACATAAATTAGTAAGCTAGTCGATTTTAGAAAGGGATAAATTATACAAGGAAATATAAGTACAGTTAACTAAAACTGATCAGGAATGCTGTGTGGTAACGAGAATGTTACAAGATATAGGACCCCAGAAGAGCTCACTGAGCGGGTAGAGTATAAAAAATAAAAAGAGGGCTGGAGAGATAGCTCAGTGTGTAAAGTAGCTGCTGCCCAAGCACGATGACTGCAGTTGAATTTCTAAAACCTGGCAGGCAGGGCAGGCACAACAGCTGGGAAGCACTCAGAGGCAAAGACCGGGATCTTCGGGGCAGTCTGAATAGTTACGCTAGTCAGAATCAGGGAGCCCCAGGTTCAGCCAAAGACACTGCCTCAGTATAAAATAGATAGTGATGAAGGAAGACATCCAATGTCAACCTCACGCATCAACACAAATGCACACATGTGCATGAACACATATATGAGCATGCATACACACACAGCACATGCACATGCAACACATGCAAAAAAATTAAACGAGTAAAATATGTGCCACTATTTGAGTATCTGGAGGAAGAACATTGCAGAAAAAAGGGAAGAAGGAACACAAATATGCTGGGTGAGTACATACATGGCTTGTTCTAGGATCTTCTTGGTTCTAACAAAATCTTTCCTTTTCCCTAGTTAGTCCTATGAAAAAGGTCAAATCTTTTTCTTCTCTCCCTCACATGCCTTCTTCATGTAGAATTTGTTGATCTTTCTTGACACCTGTACAGTACCTGGTGCTTGGAAATATCTTGGAACTGTGTGCATCTTACTTAGATTGTCATGATTGCCTACAAGACTTCTCATGTCTCAGGCTCACTGGGTTGATCGTACATTTCCATGACTCTTTCAGTAGCTCTCTCCCACCTATGTCAGATTAAGTTCCAGTTTCATAGTGTTAACGGGATTTATGGGCTCTGCTGTCTGTATCTTCATGTTCCTACTCCCTCTTTCCTAGCCAGAACTGCATCACCAATTTGGCATAAACTTTCTGCCCACTCTTTTCTCTTGATTTCCTCTAATCCTAGTATGAACATGCTTCCAATGCCTTCTAGTAGAATCTAATCTCTCCTTAAAAGACCCACTAACCCATTTATGACTCAGAGATCATTGAAGAAGAGGAGGCAGAAAGACTGTAAGAGTCAGAGCTGGTTCATGAACTTAGGGAAGCAGAGTTTTTCAGGCTACTAGAAGCTTGCACATATCAAATTGTGGCAATGATGGCATTGAGCACATGACCCACACCAACTCAAATTAGACAAGGGTCCAGAATGGAGCGATAGAAACTGGTGGTGGGCCAGACCAAGACTAAGAACTGTTGGACACTGATTACTCTTGGGAGAGGGGGAGCATGCCTTACTTATGATCTCTACCTAGTGTGACCAGACTGCAGTGGATGAATTTGCACTAACGGATATCAAGGCACTAATGTTTGACTGGATGGGACTTAACATGTATGACAGAATACTTGAGGCCTGATGGGGGTTCAGGAGGAGGTGGAGTGGGGAGGGGGTCTAAATTTGATTAAGGATTATTGTATGAAATGTATAAAACTATTTTCTAACATATTTACTATACAAAGAACTATAAAGATAGGTATGACTGAATATAAGCCTTTTACAAAGAATGTAGTAGAGTAATATAATTAAAGACTGACTGGTACAATTAACTTAGATGAATGTTAACACTACATTAAGAAGAAATTATTCCTAAGAATTAGAATGTTAATTGTTCTGTATATGTGATCTATCAGTTTTCATATGTTTAAAACTTCTACCCAGAAGTCTCATATTTTAATATATAAAAACATTTGAAAGAACATCTGTTGACTCTATGTTTAAAAAACTGGTCATTTAGTATGTCAAAAACTGTGAACCAAACTAAACATCCTGTCAGTTAGTCAGTTGGAACATGTTAATTCACTTTTCTATCTTTCTTAGTCACTGTCTCTACAGCAGTAAGGATCAACTAGAAGTTTCTCAATGTCAGGAGTCATACGTCTGGGAATAGCATTTGGGTGTCTATTGGAATGCTATGTATAGTGATTTAAACTCAACATGCACTTAATCATTATTGAACCATCTTTGTTTTACATTGCAGCTATAGGGAAATATATTTACAGTCTGATCCAACATTATGGACCTCGGTTTCACATATAAAATTTGAATTTCGCCCACAATTTTTCAACTGGAATTTTCTATCTTAATATCTAATATAGACCTTGAACCCAAATATTTATGGACATATTTATCAGTTTTCCTTATTACAAAGTATCTTTATTCCAGGCCACAATTAGTACAGGCAAAAACGAAGGGCTTTCACTCTTCACAGTTCACTTAGCAAATAGGGAACAGCCAGTCGACTGAATAAATGTTTGCTAAAATGTGGAGCACATGGTCAGAGCAATAGAATTTGAAGAAAATATCTAACCCCCTGAGATAAAATACTGTTTCCTCCTCTCTCTGGTTCATATCTATTTGCAGTAGAGAGATGTACACAGATCCATCATATTGTGAATCTCTCCGGCCACTATTGATTTCAATTTACTGAATTGACAAGGTTCACAGACTTGATTTTAAAAGCACATTGGCTGCCAAAAGATAGATATTTATCCAGAGAGCCTAGAAATCATCAGATAACATCCATTTATTGGATGTTAGTGGTCTACCATAGTCTGCTAACTCCACCAGAGTTGGGGAAGTGTGGAAAATGTTCCCACCAATTTTAAGCTATTTATTCTGGTTAAATAAACAGATATCAAAATATATAAATATTGTCACTTATTTCACTTTCTATGTATTACAAACTGTGCTTAACAGAAAAAAACATGGAGTCCAGATGATAATCATTACTCCATGGGGCCCCAGGAAATCCACTGATCACAGACCTTTCGTTTCCCCATCTACACAATGCATTTGATTCCTTCTGACCTTAAACTTTTTGTATCTTCATCATTCTCTATGCAACAGGGAACACTGAGCATGAGAGAGGAAATGAAGACTGTCCCAGAAAAGATAATCATTTCAGTGTTCTTTCTCAGAACCAAGAGATGAGCTACGCTGCATACTCCTTAGGGTCCTGTGCTGTCTCACGTGTGTACCCGCTTTCCCTACTGCAATATCTGTTACAATCTAAAGACCAAACTATGCCTACTTTGACTTTAAAGGAAGTAGTAGAGATTTCTGTATTTTTTTATTTATTTTTTTGATGATCAGGCAGAGGATCAACGCTTCCTATGCCAGTCAGTTCTCTCCTGTGGTCTCCTTGTCCTAAAGCCCAAAGTTCATCAGTTAGCCACTCTCAAAAAAGCAAGAGTAAATCCAGTCCATCCCTGTGTCTTATCTTGCTTAGTAGCATTTTCTCCCCAAGCATCAGTTTTTATTTCAAGTATGATCCTCCCAGTATCCTTCTCCCACACATGCATAAATACTGCCCACTCACCACAATCTTCCATTTCCTCCCACTGTCTCTTGTTTGAACTGCTCTTAATTCTTAATCCCATCTTTCATGTTGTTTATAGTATTATTATTTCTTTCCTAAATTATTACCATAGGTGAAGATATGAGGAATTTCTCGTGTGTTCCATTCCTGCAAAAATTGTCTTTTAAAACACCAAATTGATCATGCAATGCCTCAAACTCCAATTCTCTGATGACTTCTTATCACAAATAAAATAAAGAGCAATGTCATCATAATGTCAAATAAAGCATCTGGCAAGCCTCTGACCTGTATTTAACTATGTTCCCATCATATCTAAATTCTAGGTATACTATATTATTTCTCCTGAAAGTTGGTATTATCAATTAGAGAGCAGGTAGTTTATTTGGAAGGTGATATCAGAAAGCATTTGAGTGGAAATATGAAATTGAGAGTCCATAGAAAGAAGTCAACTGGAATATGCTAATAAACAACCACGGCAGCAGCCTCTGATTCACAGCTCCCCTGCAGACACCAGGTACCTGTGCAGAATATCCTCCATTCTTATCCTATCTAAAGTGCGTGGACTGATGGGTGTTTGTTTTGAATTTCCATCTGCTGCAGGTAATAGAAGCTGCAGAGGACATTCACTCTGACTGAGAGGCACTAAGGCAGAGCTTAAAAGCTGGTCATAAGGATCCACTATCACAGATGTGCCTACAATAGCCGCACCCCCTGCCCCCCCAAAAAACGTGTCTGAGAGCTTCAGATAACAAATAGAATATGTTCCTTCTACCTCTGTCCTGCTTTCCTATACCTTTTCAGTATTGTTAATTTTATGCGGAATTTGCTCAGCCCTTTTTGTACAATGGCACCAAATACTGGTATGGATTTGGGGATGGGCAGGAATGGGGATGGCAGTGGTATGACAATGCATGATTCAAAATGCTCAAACAGAAAGAAATCACCTCTCCATAATCTGAATTCACAGAACATACAATATTTATAATATGTAAACTGGTACTAAATCTCCCTTATGATCCAGTCATACCATTCCTTGGCATATACCCAAAGGACTCATCCTACTATAGAGGTACTTGCACATCCATATTTGTTGTACATTTACACATGGGAATTCTACTCCATGGTTAATTAAGCTTTTTAAAAATATATATATCCTATTGTTGTTACATATAGTCACCCATCTTTAAAACAGAATGCTAGGAGATATTTCACATGTGTAACCAATCATGATTAGCACCAAAAGACCAACCTCTCCATTTTTCTCTGGTCTGTCCTATGTTCCTCAGCCTCTGGAAACCACTGCTGTACCCTCAAGTCTTATAAGATCAATAGTTTGTAGATTCTACATTTGCATCATATCGCACTGTGTCTATCTTTGCATATTCACAATTTTTGTATTTGATGTTTTGTTAGTTCAGTCCAAATTTCTCTCAGTGTATTACTTTTCTAATTTATATTAAATTATATTATATTTTTAAAACGTTTAAATTGAGACCACGTGCCTTCTTCATAGACTATAGCTACATGTGAAGAGTCAGCAACCTTGTAAAATTGGCGCTCATAGAAGAAAGAGAGTGTTTTGGTCATAGATTCTCTCACAATAAATTCTCTCCTCCCCATTTTATTGTTTTTAAATGTGAAAACTGAAATTTCAGGTAATCTAAATTAAAAGTTTTTACAAACTTTGAAGTGAAAACTTTCAGTCTAACCATTTCATACAAACCATAAGTCAGCAAACTTTTTACAGTTAAAGTCCAGATAGTAAATATTTTAAATCTCTTCTGCAACTATACAGCTCTGCTGCTATAGTTGAAAGAAGGCACAGAAAATTCACACCAGCAATATTCCAAAAAAAATTCATTTATAAAAACACTAGATTTGGGATCTTGCTTGCTAGACTTGAGCAAAACGAAATAAGTCCCTGGCATTTTAATACTTCTTCACAATTTTCATCTACCTTGTCTAGTGACAAAAAACGTATGCAAGTAAAAAATGCAAAGCAATTTTCTTAAATATCATCTTTGAAAGTGCTAGAAGAAAACATAAATAATATTTTCCAGATATAGGCATAGACAAGCACTCTTGAATAAAAGCCTTCAATAGCTTAGAAATTGAACCAACAATTGACAAATGAGATTACATAAAACTGAAGACTTCCTGTACCACAAAGGAAACAATGACCAAAGAGACATCTACAAAATGAGAGAAAAAAAGTTACCTACTATCCTTCAGAAAGGTGATTAAGGTTTCAATCACTATTATAAAAACTGAAAGAATTAAACCCACACAGTAAAAACAAAATCATCCTATCAATAAGTAGGCTAAGGAACTGAAATATTTGAAAAATTGTTCAACAGTCATTAGGGAAAAGCATTTCCTTTGGCCCCAGTCTGAAGGCTGTAATAATTAAAACAAATGATGGAAAATACTGGTGAGGCTGTGGTAAAATAGAAAACATTTAGTGCTGAGTAGAAATGTACACAAGTGCAACCATCATAGAAATTAATCTGGAAGTTCCTCAAGAAATTAAAAACAGAACTATCACATGACTCTGCTATGCCACTCTTGGGTATATAGCCAAAGGATTTTAAGTCAACATAGCATAGATTTACATACACACACATGTAAATGGAGCACTGTTCACAGTAGCGAAGAAATGGAACCAGCCTAGTTATCTATCAACAGATAAATGGGTAAAGAAAATGTGTTATGTGTATATGCCATGGAATTTTTCCATAAAAAGAAATAATGATATTTTCAGGAAACTGATGGAACTCAGGGTCATTATGTTCAGCAAAATAACTCAGACTCAGATAGATACTGCATGTTTCTCTCATAGGCAGTTTTCTACATTTGAACTTACACATGGGCATGTGTTTATGTGAACATAAGTTGGGGAATTTGAAAGAGGGCCTTGAGAAGAGGAAAAGATCTTAAAGGAGCACAGAAGAGGGGAGGATAATCGAATACACAAAACACAAAGGCAGAAGCAAGGGGACCAGTAGAAGAGGGGACAAGCAGGTGGCAGACGGCAGAATGCTGGGCAAAGCAAGATCAAAGCATAATGACACAGGTACATTAAAATACCACCATGAAGTCTACTATTTTGTAAGAAAATTTAAAAAAAAATAGTAGTTAATTCACAAGAAAACAATATCAAAAATAAGGCAGTAGACAGAATCATAATTGAATAATTATAGCATTTAACTTTTCCTCATGACATGCTTAAAGCAAAAGCAATCTTATCAAAACATTTTACTTAATACTTGTTCATGGATGCATCCTCTCTCCCATAAACTCCACCCTCATTTTCTGACATCCACTCTAAACTTTAAAATGATTTGACTATTTTGAGCATTTGTCTCCTCTCGTTAAGGAAGTTTTTGATATTAAATGCTTGCTTTATTTATACTTACCTTGCACGTTATTGTCTGAATAACTTAATGAATAAGATAATATGCTAATGAAAGAATAGCAACAAAAAGAAATCAACCTATTCAGACTGAAAAATTAGCCCTTACTTATTAGCCCTTACTTATTTGAGACATGAAAAATGGTTTTTACAAACATCTAGAATCTCTAGCAAAAATTACATAATTCTAATGTAATTTTGAAAAACACAATCTTTTAAGCTTTTTCTTATTATTTCAGTGCCTTTAGGTAATAGAGAATACTTTTATTTCCTTCATTGGGACAGCTAGAACCTGAAATATAGAATATTATTAGTTTCTAACTTGGATTATGTGAATTGGGAGAAAAATCAAGCCCTAGACTCTATTAAGCTAAAATCTGATACATGAAATTTTATATAACTGATAACATCAAATATTACAGTCAAATTGCCTACTAACTTTTAAAAAATATTTTTACATTATTATGATATTTGCCCTGGAACTTCTAACTTCTGTTTACCTATTTGCTGTGAAATAAACCCCAATGGATCACTGCAATATCTGAAATAAAGGGTAACAAATCACAGGCCATCAGAAGTGCTAAACAAATCTTTTACAGAAAAGGAGAAGAGGATGAAAACTTTTGCCATTAGAAGGATTCTGTGCTACTAGACAAGTTTTTTCTTCTCTTTTTTTTTCCTTTTCTTATCCTTTTCAACTTTCAAATCTTCATTAGACAAACTGAAAAAAAAATAAATCTAAAGGGATACCTCTTATATTCTTACTAATTGCACACTTTCCTTTTGGACCTGAGAACTTTGAGGCTAATTTTATGTTGTATATTTGGTAGAGGAAAATTTACCTTAGCTCACATCATTAATAATTACCACTTTTCCTTCTCCTTTATAAAAGACCTAAATATGCTGGTTTTATATATTTAGAATATTTTCAGTTATAATCCATTGTTGGTCTGAAGGGTAAACTAAAAAGTATATAATCTACTTACAAAGCACAAATAGGAAATATTGAATTGCTAATGGAGGTGTTGGCAAAGTGATGCTTCAGACAAGACTTCTGAGGGACTTTTGGTAATACTGAATTGTATGGGTGCTGAATTCATTACTTCAAAATTGACTAACATACACAGAAAATTCCACTATTTCATGGGACCTACATTTCTTTGTCTTATTAAAGTTTATTGTAGAAGAGCAGATCATCAGATTCAAACGCTTTAACATTATGCAGCATAGACAACAATGGAGGCAAAAGAAAAAGCACAAAGCAAAATTTTCAGTATTTTTGTTACATTCTTTAAAGATTTGCTGCATCTCAATTTTCAAGAAACATTTTCTGCAGACCAAAAAGGTGTTGGAAGTTATTTTAATTCTTTCAGGACAGCATATATCCAAAGTAGAAACAGACAAACTGTAGCACTGAGGTTGAGCCATTTCCCAGATGATGTCTGAGTGTCAGAGGAAAGTGTCCATAGCTGAAGAATGGAGGATTTCTTGGAGTGCTCAGGACAAAAGACTGATTGAACTGAATCCTTATATTTTACACTTTTTTGCTAGAAATTCAGCAGCCTTGTCAGTGTCTGAAATGTGGGAGAAGAGTCAGTTCAGAATTTAGATACAATCAAGAAATGTCATGGAAGGACTTGAATTTTTCCAGAAACATTAAGGTAGATGCATTATTTATTAATGTTATCATTTTGAGAGAAAGTTTTTGGAGATATTTGATTTTGGAATCATTAGTTATTAGTTCACGGAAGCAATTTCTTTCAGTCGTCTTCAATATACTTTTCCCAGATTTGAGACATTCCAACTTATTATGAATATTTGACCTTGAAACCTCCTAATGAAGACTAGCTCTCATAGCTCTGGAGGATACTATGCAAATTGTTAAGGGTGAGAATCAATCATTGGTCCAACCTCAACTTTAAGGACTAATAACCATAACAATGACAGACACAACAAACTGGAGTGGTGTAGTGGCATTTTTATCTTGGGGGTAATCAACAGCTATCTAATTAGACTTAAAATACTGCTTAATGTGAGGGAACTCATGTGTGGCACAGTAAAGATAGTCAAATACACATAGCTGGAGAGGTCACAGAATCAGAAGAAAACCCTACATCATGATGAATGGTAAAATTTTTTCTTACTTTAAGAAATAAAAAAGAGTGTCTTTATCTCTCTGTGGTACTTATTTTCAAACTATAGGTGCAAATTCACCCCCAATCTTGTTTCTATCTCACATGCCATTTGATTTTGCAAATATTCTCGTTAAGAGATAAATCTTGCCTAGCCTGTTGGCACACACCTTTAATAGCAGCACTTGGAAGGCAAATGCAGGCAAATTGATGTGAGATCAAGACTAACCTGGGATAGTGTACTTAGCCAGCTGGGACTACATACTGTCAAAAATAAATAAATTGAAGAAAGAAAGAAAGAAAGAAAGAAAGAAAGAAAGAAAGAAAGAAAGAAAGAAAGAAGAAAGAAAGAAAGAAAGAAAGAAAGAAAGAAAGAAAGAAAGAAAGAAAGAAAGCTAAATTCTCATTCTTAGCTTTGATTACCTTGAGACTTTCTTGGGGTAGCTGAATATTAGAAATCTTGCAAATCAATACTAAACCCAGGCTTTGATAGGCTTTCTGCATACCCTATTAGAACTATGACCAGTAGCTATGAGAATCGTCTGGGTTAGTCTCCTTGGATGATGAAAATTGTCCACTGCTTGGATTAACCTGTACTATAGGCAATTACTCAAACTATGAGAATTAGCCAGAAAACTAACCAATTTACAAGAAATTGCACTTATGGAAACCAGCCTAGTGAGACCAACCGCCTTAACCATGACTAGTGGATTGACCCAGCCAGCTCTCACTTGTGAACAACAATGGATGTTTATACTTTAAGACCATTCACTTTGGGACTGGCTTCTTATACAATAAAAGGGAGCTTCTAAGCAGACTGAAATTTTTGTTTATCTTATTTTCTGATTTTGGTAACCAAAGGACACTGGGATGGTGAGAGACAATCTCTTTAAAGGATGAGACTCATATTTGCATTAAATTGGGTGAGGGGCAGTAAGGGGAGTTGGTGATAGGGCAGGGAATCCAAATACCATCCAATTATATTGCATTAAAATCACAAAATTCAATGAAAAATTAAAATGAAATGTTTATGGAAAAATAAAATAACCTCTAAGTCCAATTTTTAATTTTATCATAATTTGGGGTATAATTGAATAAAATTGAGGAAATTAGTTAAATGAAGACATTTATGCTCTACTTGACTATCAGACTTGCTTATGGTAATTTGCAAACTTTAACCAGAAGAGCAAAATTGGTTGTGAGAAAGCTGTGTCGCAACTGCTTCTAATTCTAAAGATGTGTAGGACTGGAGCAGGAGAAGACATAATAATGTAGCATAATTTGTCTCTAGATTGAGCTTTCTTTTATTTCTGTAGACTAGTGGAGCATAGGAATGGGAAATGGGTATGATTCAAAAACTTGCTCCTCTCCTGGCTACAAGTTGAGATCCAGATAAATTGCTTTTTGTTCATTCATACTCTGTAAGGCTTTGGAAACCAAGTACAATAAACACAAGGAAACAACAGCACTTTGAGGATCATCTTTTTCTCAGTACTTCACATTTTTAATATCAATGTTATTAAGATGTTGGTGTTAATGTCATTGGATAGTACGTGGAAGAAGCTAATACAAACTGGGAGAAAATGTGGGATGATTTGGACAAATTCTCAAGAGTGAAGACATTTTTCTCAAACGCTGTATTACTATGATCTTCAATTTACATGGAAACTGAGGATTAGAGAAGCAAAACTATTCGGTAAAAGATCCTTAGTACATAAATTTCAGATACTACACAGAATAATCGCTTACATTTTGAAATAAGACCTTTTAAGAAAAGAGACCTCTAGATTATATATAGAGAGATAGATAGAGAGAGAGAGAGTCTATTCTAAAACTAGAAAAAGTATTCTAAAAATTATTAAATTTACTGATGAATTTATTCTCTGACTTTTTTGCCATACAGATCCTGCAAAAGAATTCAATCACTGTAATATTTTTCTGAATGGAGTAATAGGAGGCATTGTTACAAGAATTTGGTATTAAATTCTTTTCATATCATGCTGATGCTAGTATAGTGCGTTAAGAGGTATTTCAATTCTTATATCTAATATATTTCTATAAAAATAAATATTTTAAATATGCAGATCCCACCTACACGAGCCATATCAATTCTCAAGTCCTTTCTCATATTTTAAATAATCATTTGTGTATACGTAAATTCCTCCCATATTCAATTAATTACTTCTAAACTGTAAATCAAACCTGAAATAAAAACACAAGTGGAAAGAAGAGTATTCATGAGCCCTTGTCCTTTTTTAAAGGACAACCTTTTTAACTGCTCATGCTTAGCTTATTTCATTAACATTATCAGGAAAAAATTAAAGTATTTTTATTTTTGTTACGTAAGATGGACAAAAATTGGATAAGTGTTTGTAAGGAGAGAGATACTCAGAGGAAAATTAGACGAAGAAGGCGTGGTGGTGTATGCCTTTAATCCCAGTTCTCTGGAGACAGAGGCAGCCTGATCTCTATCAGTTCAAAGTCACTCTGGTCTACACAGAGTAGTCACTCTACATAGCAAAACCCTGTCAAGAGAAAGAAGAAAAGGTAAAGGATAGGGAAGAGAAGGATGGAGAGAAGGAAGGAAGAGAAGGAGGAGGATGGGGGGTAGAAAGAGGAGGAAAGGAACATCCATTTTAACATCAGTAGTAAAAATAGTCGGGGAAATAAAGGACAGAACAAGGGTTCTCAGCATCCATGCTATGTGACTCACAACCACCTGAAACTATATCTTCAGGTAATCTGATGCCTTCTTTTGAACTCTGTGGGCACATACTCATACACAGTTCACAAGTACACATTTGATTAATCAATAGCAGAGGGAGAATTGGTTTTCTTTAAGGATGTGACACTAGTTAGGTTTACCTGCTCCAATGGATAGACCCATACTGAAGGGCATTTTGGGACACAATTTGACTCCACAGATCTTAATATATACTGTACCATATATCACAGAATGCATGAAATCAGACGGAGAGCATTAAGAGAGGCAGCCAGAGGAGAGAGTCTAAACATGATCGAAATATATTGCATGAAATTTACAAAATTTCGATAATTTTTAGAAATATTTTATTTATTATTTTATTTTATGTAGGTTCATGGACAGTTGTTAGCTGCCATGTGGGTGCTGGTAATTGAATCTGGTTCTTCTGCAAGAATACCCAGTGCTCTTAGCCACTGAGCCATCTCTCTAACCCCCGGTAATTTTTTTTTCTTTTTCTTTTAGGTGTTTCTTTTTGTAAAAATCTTATTCAATTTTTGTGTATTTCATACAGAATCTCAATCTTAATCATGTTTATACCCCGTTCCCTACTGAAGTCTCCCATTGTCCCCCAACAGGAAATCATATATTCTCTCATCTGTGTTAAGAACTTTCATGTGAAACAAGTGTCCCCAGACATTCCTCAGTGCAAGTTCATCCACTTGGGTCTAGATCGCCTACCTAGAGTCCCTCCCTTTAGGAAGATCAACTCTTCCTCACCCAACAGTAATTAGCTGCCAATAATTCTTCAGTTAGGATTGAAACTTGTTGCCCATTTCCACATTTTTGAGCTGGGATTTTGTCGGCTTCAGTTTTTGTAGGTCTTGTGCATGCTGACACATTACTGTAGGTTCATATGAGCAGGGTCCCAGGAGCTTGTAGGACTCTATCTCCATATGGTCATGTACCTCCTCCATGGCTCTTAATATCTTTCTGCCCCCGCTTCTTCAATTGTCCCTGAGCCCTGTGTGAGTGAAGCATAATATAAACATCCTGTCCAAGGACAACACTCTGCAGACTCTTATTCTCTAGGCTTTGGCAATTTGTAACCTTTTGTGTTCCTGGCCCTCTGCTGCATGAGAGAGCTTCATTAATGAGAACTGAGGATTCATTAGTGTCTCCCACGCCCTTGTTCTATGTTCCATGAGCCTGAGGTATAGAGGTTGCATTGCAGATGTGCCACTTAAGGTTGGGCAATTCAGACAATGTCTGTGTATGATCAGTTGTGGTACTCTGTAATAGTCTCCATCTGGTGCAAAAGATGCTTCTTTGATGAGTGGTGACTGGGATACTTGTCTGTAAATATAAGGATACATATTTTGCACACAGTAAGAAATTACATTAGTCTAGAAATGTGACAAATTGAGGTTTTCTCTAAGATCTATGACCTCTCAAGTCTTGTGTATTTGGCTATGTTTACAGTAACACATATGAGTTTCTTTCCATTGTGTGGGTTTTAAGTCCAATCAGGTAGCCGTTGATTGCCCACAAGATAAAAGTGTCATTACTGCACCAGTGTCGTGTACTGTACTGGTCACTGATGTGGTTATTTGATCTTGAAGCTGGTTGGACCATCAATTGGTATCCTCCCTTATGAGCTTGGATAGTGCACTCCTAGAGGAAGTCTTCAGGGGAAGTGGCTTCTAGGTCAGTTCCAGCTCCAATGCTTCAAATTCTGTGTCCAAAGTATGTTCTGTCTTCAGCAGTAGAGTCTTATCTTCAAGGTCTGGGAGGCATTCAGAGGATATGGCAAAAAAAGTCACAAAATTGATTATAAGACAGTTGAAAAGGCCCAGAAAAATACAGAGTAGAAAGAAAGAAAAGAAAGAAAGAAAGAAAGAAAGAAAGAAAGAAAGAAAGAAAGAAAGAAGGAAAGAAAGAAAGAAAGAAAGAATTTGTTTACTTGGCTGAAGAGTCTTCCACAAGGTCAGCACAGTAGCCTTGGAAAATCGAGATGGGGGTCACTCTGAGCCACAGGAAAAGCCCACAGTTTTCACAAGCCTTCAGTCCAGTAGGAGGAATCACTTTGACAAGTCAGCATTGAAATCAACTCTCTACATCTTTCAAGTTTATGCCAGGTGCTATCTTGAAAGAGGGTATACTACTTGAGACTGACCTATGATGGAAAACTAGAAATAATGAATAATCACCATTTAGGCAGTCTAGCAATACCCAGCCACAGCCCCTGGGTAGGAGATGGCCTTATGAGAAAGTAATTGATCAGAGGGTGCTAAATATAAATATGCTGAGAAGCTTTGTTAGCAGGAGGATGAGATGTTGAAGAGATCTAGGTCTGGTGGCACTACCCACTTTAGAAAGAAGAGGGATAAGCAAAGATTAATGTCCCAAGAACAAAGGAAAGCAGGCCACTCAACTCTGTGACTACCTCTTGAATGTGTAGCCCATTGTCAGGACTCAGAACTGCATGTGAGGACCTGTGTGTACTCCATACAGTTTCATACCAATGGCAGTGTGTTTAATACTGAGCATGATTAGAAAGCACTGAGACAAGTCCTCCAGTAATAGATAGGGCTTCGCTGCCTGAGTCTTTATAACACCAGTACACTCCTGTCTTACACATTAGCCACCTTAAGTGCACAAACTACAGGGTCTTTAGAGCATATGAGATCCAGCCTGTCACACAAGTTCTAAGCTAAAGGGGGGCAGAGCAGTTCCTAGTACAAAAAGGGAAGTATCAAAGTTATTGCACTCTGATGGGAAACTGATCCTCAACCCCTCCGAATGCAATACTTGTTTAAAGAGCATGAAATAGGACAGTCTCCAATTTCAGTTATCACCTCTCATACTCATTAGGCTCCAATAGTTGAGAAATATGATAAGAGATAAATGGCGCCAATACATTGTTGACATGGTTCTATGTATTTGTTTGTGTTTTGAATTTGGTTTGGGCCATTTGTATTTCTGCCCCTGACTATTCCCTCTCTCTTATTCTTATTTAACTAAAAAATTTTTATGTGTATGGGCATTTTCATTGCATGCATGTAAGTGTACCACATGCATGAAACACCCATGGAGGTCAGAGGAGAGCACTGTATACCCTGGGGACTGAAGTCACAGTTGGTATCTGCCATGTGGGGGCAGGAACTGCACCTGGGTCCTCTGCAAGAACAGCCAGTGCTCTTAACTGCTGAGCCATCTCTTCAGCCCCTATTTTATTTTTTAAAGATTTATTTATTGGAGCTGGAGAGGGGGCTCAGAGGTTAGGAGCACTGGTTGCTCTTATAGAAGACTTGGGTTTGGTTATCAGCACCCACATGCATATGTCTGTAACTCCAATCTAGGGAGTTCTGCGCCCTCTTCTGGCCTCCACAGGCATTGCACAACACCAGCACACTGCATACATGCAACGGAAACTAGCAAAAAATAAAAATATTTTCAAAGATTTATTTATTTAATGTTATTAGTGTTCTGTCTACCTGTATATATGTGCATGACATGTGTGCCCGGTGCTGCCCACGGATGCCATAAGAAGGCATGAGATCTGTAACTGGAGTTACAGACAGTTGTGAGTGCTGGGAACTGAATGCTCTCTCTATATATATATAAAATCTGATTTCTATTTTTTCTGATTACGTTCTATTCAATGTACTTTTATTGAATTTTAGTGAATTTCATACAAAACATCTTAATTGCCCTAAAGTACATACACACCAAATTTCACACATTTTACATTAAGCAAAGCTATCTTTTAAAACTAATATAAATGTAAAGATATTTCAAAATAAACACAAACTAAAATAAATCATGACAACCATATCTTTAGAGAAGATAATTAAAGTAATCATAAGCACAGAGGAATGAGAAAGTCAGGTGCAGTCACAAGAACACAGAAAGGAAAACATTCCATGAAAGAAATAGATGGATAAAGGAAAACTAGGAAAAAATTCACGTAATTAACATTAGTAACATAAGAGAGAAAGAAAACATGAATAATAATCAACCAACCTGAAAAGCAAACAACCAAATAGCAGAAATCAACAATCTTCTTTCAATAATAACCCTACATGGAAATGATTTTAACTTTCTAATTAAAAAATATAGATCATATGATTGGATTAAAGCAATATCCAACAACTATCTGTTATCTCCCTGAAATACATATTACTAACAAAGATACTGACTGAAAGTGAAAGGTTGGACATCACTATATAAAGAAAACCGAGGCTCAAAATCAGACAGTATAGCTATTCTAATAAAATAGACTTCAAGCCAAAATTATGGCTTTAAATTTTTTTAATTTTAAAAATTAAAAAATTTTTAATTATGGCATATTATTAATGGGAACAACCTATCAAGAAGATGCAACAATTTTAAATATACATGCACTAAAGACTTGAGGCTCCTAATTTTGTAAAACATTGACAGACTTAAAAGGAGAGCTAGTTCCTGACACTTCATATGCCCTTTCATCAATAAAGATCATCCAAACTGTCTTTAAGAGGTTGTAATCTAGAAGACTAGAATTTTCAGCATACAGAATGATAGCATCATTAGGCATGGTGGCTCACACCTGCAATCCCAGAACTTGGAAGGCTGAAGCAAAAAGTGTTCAAAGGCATTCTAGGCTATTTAATGAATACCAGACCAGCCCAACCAAGAGAGAGATACTTGCTCATAACAGAAAAAGATGATACTAATGGCTTTACTTCTTTACCTTGATATCTTGCATTTTTGCTTTTTCTGGAACCTTCAATATAGTGTTAAACAGAAGTCATGAAAATGTACATCTTTGAGAGAAGCGTCTAGGATTTCTGCATTTATTATGTTAGCTGTGAGCTTTTGTAGATATTCTCTAGCAAGTTAGGGAAGTTTCTTCTATTTCTAGTTTATCAAGATTTTTTTTATCATAAGTGGGTGTTGGAATTTGTCAAGTTGGTTAAAAGGAGAAGGAAGAAAAATGCTATACTACACAAATTGTAACCACAATAATGTTAAAGTTAAATGGAATAATCCCTAATATGTAACATATATCACCAAAGATAAACAGGTGCATTCATAGTAACACAGTGCCACCTAATTAGGGAAATATAATAGTATAAGATATTGCACATAGAATAGAATAGGACCTAACACCAGAATAAAAATTGACATGATGGATAAGAGAAATAGATAATACAGCAATACTGTCCTCCCTCAATACCTGAGTTCCAGTTATTGACAGAAGACGGAAGAAAATAAAGAATAAACAAATACAATAAACACTAATAACGGATATCTATAGAATACTCTTCACAACAAAATCAATGCACACATTATTCTGAAATGAAACTGACATTTTCAGCAGGATAAACAATATAACAGCCCATAATTCAAGTCTTATTACATTTTAAATTAATGAAATAGTTCAAAGTATATCCCCCAAGGACAATAGATTTAAATCACAAATAAGCAATAGAAAGAAATTAGGTAGAAAAATAAATATTAATAAATTAAATAATACAATTCCAGGTAATGCATAGGTCAAGGAAGAAATCAATAATAGTGTTAGTGAATATTTTTAAGTTAAATCAAAATGAAAATATAACAGATAAAATGGTAGGATGCAAACATAGGTCACTTAGAAATTCATGGTTTCAAACCCTATACTAGAAAATGGAATAATCAGTCAAAAATCCGAGATTCCAACTTAAACTACATAAAGAACAAACTGAACCCGAAGTGAATAGAAAATAAGGCAATGAAGACTAGAAACTAAGTACAGTAAGCAGCAGGGGAAACGAGGCTAAGACTCCTGAAAAGATGAAGAAAATCATGATGAATTAAACTTACAGAGATGACATTATTAATGTCAGGAAGGAATTGAGACCTTATATTACATGGTACATAAACATTACATAAAATGGCTTATGTCTTTAAAAACAGGGTTATACTATAAATCTATTATAAGCAAATATGAAGGAAAATATTTGAGACTTACATTAATCAAACAGTTCTTAGATATGACACTGAAGCACGATTCATAAAAGGGCATGTTAATAAATTAATTTTGTGCCTTCACAGGAAAATGAATTTTAAATCTTTGATATCTAATAGAGTTGTTTTAATAAGGAACATGCTATAAAAAGTATTAGTAAGGATTAGAAGAAGTTGAGACACTCATGCTTCATTGTTGGCAATAATGAAAGTTTACAATGGCTTTTATAAACAGATAATGTGGCAGATGAACTCTAATATGACCTCCAGTAATGCCCACCTCCCTGGATTCACTACTTAAGTCATTAACTCAATTCCTTGCGAACTGGCATAGCATGTGATTTGCTGAAAACAAACAGAATATGGCAAAGGAGGATAAGAAATGCTGTTCTAATAATTATAATTCTTAAGATGGAAATGTCCATCTATTAGCAGATCCTTTCTCTTGATGGCTTTGATGGTGTATGCAGTTATTATATTTTGTTCTATCCTACAGAGAGGATGTGTTACCATACATGGTAGAAAACAGCAGGATTCTTAACATAGATTGATCTTTATAGGCAGAATCTCAGTAATTATCATAATCATTTTCTGCACTATTCAGTAAATATTTACTGAGAAATTGCTATATACAATGTAAACTACAGGGATAAATCTGATTATAGCCGTGCTATAATCATAGTCGTAACATCATTAGGTGGTAAAATTATAAAATATGACAAATGAGCTCAGGCAGCATCTGTCTTCTTTTTTTGTTCCTGCTTTTTTCCTTACATAAACATAAAAGGAAAGAACCTCAACATATCCTTTCTTCCCCCTGCAAAACTGCCAACCCAGAAACCAACGGAGCAAAGAAAGCTGATGGTGACCCCAAAAACTCCCTTTCCCCAAGTGTGAATCCATCTTATCAGGTCAGAGATTCTAGATCTAATTACTGACTGTCAACTTCTGTTCCTGAAGTATGCTTCAGAAGCACTGCTGGTGGTTGGTAAAACCCATATTCCTCTTCCAAGGACAAAGCAACAGAGAGGGCACACTATGACTCATAAGAAAACAAAAGGCATAGTTTTATGTTATGGTTTTTGAAAAACAATGATTATTCAACAATTTAAAAACATTCTTGATTTGCTCTTGTCTTTTAACTCTTCATAAAAGGCACACTCATAATGCATACATTTATTTGGCACTGTAATAATAATAATAAATAAAATAAAAGCCATGCAGCAATCAATGTTCTTGACTTTACCTCTCACTGTCAGTGAAGCAAAACAAGTGCTCTGTGTTGGATAGGGTTCTGACGGTCTGCCTCAGAAACTTATACACAAAGCACATGATTTTAAAAATCTCTGAATTATCTGGAAAATTCATCTCTATTGGAAATGTACACAATTTCTAAGATAACAGCCATGATCTATAAGGGAAGCCATTCTTTGATTATTAAATGGAACTACAAGGATGCAATAAGAATTAGAACTCCTGGAAGTGCACACTCAGACTGAGGAAAGCAAGTTAGAACCACAAGTAAAGTAATTATAGTTCTAAGAAAGCTTTCAATAATTTAAAGCAGACTCAGAACTTCTCACTAGTTGGTTTCTATACAATTGTACATATAGCCCATCTGTCTGTCTGAATACAGATTCTTCTCTGTTTGGGTTAAAACTTCATCTTATTCCTGAGTTAACTGTATAGTCTTGTTAGATACAAGATACATTAGAAAGTCTTGTTCTGCTATGTTGGAATGCCACGGCGTGACTAACTCAAACCTAAAATAGAGAACAATGTGAAAGCCTGTGAATGTGACATTCAACTCAAAGGCCACATGGGAATAATAACATCAGGGAAGGGAGGGGTCTAGCTAGGCATGCCCACAGACAGCCAGGACGGGGTTTCTCAAGTTTTGATTCTTTAAGGAATTTTTCCACGAAACCTTTCTCTCTAGTTCATTTTCATTCGTCTAATTTAGCTCTGCAAATTAAAATTTGATGAAGTGCTTGTAAAGAAGCATATCCTCTACATTAAGTCTTCTCAGTAGAAAAATAACAGGATTGGGAAATTTCTGAATCATTGGCATTCTTATTTTAGCTTTGAGTAAGTAAGACGACCTTGCTTACATGTATAAGGATAGAGGGGAACTGAAGATGAAGCTGTTGTAAATACTGTACCAATTCTGTTAGAGTCACATGTATTCAAGTAGTAAGCTAGAAGACTTGATCTGGAACCAAATGTCACAATTTTATTTTCCAGAGATAGTCATTGATGAAAACACCCTCTGTGGCCTTCAGTGAATGCTGTTCTCAACTAGGTTCTGACTTTTGGCCTTCATCCAATTTTAGTCACAAACCTGTCAAGTCCATTTACCCAAAGTTCTCACCTTCAATATCTGACCACCCTAAGTATCTGACTGGACTCTTCACCATCAACCATTTTTCAAGGGACATAATATGCCCGCCCTGCCTTCAGCAAGAATTGAGTTAGGTCTCTTTAGCCAGAGCTGCACACTGCCTCTGATGTTCACTCTCAGTAATTTTCCTCCCACCATCTCCTCCAGTCTGTTTCTTGGCTATAAATTTCTCCTTTTCATTGTTATGTTCATAATTGAGCTCAACCTCTTTTCCTTACTGCAAAATCCTGCTGTAGTGGGTGCCTCCATCTATTGTAATTATGCTGAATAAAGTCTGCCTTACCATTATTTTACAAGTAAATGAAAACTTTTGTCTTTAAAAGATTCTAATCAAAGGTTACATAGACTAAATCTAAATCTTACACACGGGTTGAGAACACATTTCAATTTGCTGGCTGGGGAGGGTAGGAAATAGAGCAAATCCGAAACAAAAATCTGTTTAGGCTTTAGGTATAGTCCTGTGTCACAGAAAGCCACAAGACCCTCTTTCACAATACACACTTTATCTTTACTCTATATAAGCAGCAAAAAGGATCTTTCATTTGCTCCCTGCAAGAAGTGAACCTTCTAGTAATGAACATTTAATCTGATGTAGAGCTATACAAACACAATTTATTTGATTGTCTATTTTCCTGCATTTCTAAAAATGTGTCCCTCATTAAAATAGCCTTAGGACACAAGAATGACTAAACAACATTACATTAGTAGAATAGAAGGAAAACAATAAGCTATAATGAATAAAATATATGAACTTTTGGAAGCATATTTTAGTTGTCTACTTTACTCATTCATCATTTAGAATGCATTCCTGTTCTAATGTATAGAAGGGTATTAACCAAACAGATCCTTCAGTGTAAACTGCGTGAAAATACCTCATTTGAGGAAATTATCGAAGCATGGCTACAAATGAAGGGAAGTAAAACGACTGACAGCAGAGTAAAACCACCTCACGGATCACCACCCACAATAAGAGGTTATTATGGAATAGTAGCTAAGATGTCTGGAATCATTACTATGTCTGGTGCTGGGTCAGAACCCAAACTGTCATGCTTGCCTGGCCTCTCCTGTTCCATAAGTCCAAGTTCAGGAAGTAGCCCTGACAAACAAATAAGATATTCCCCCACTAATATTTTTATGTTTTCATTGATACAACAATTGCTTATTGGCTGTTTGTCATAGTCAATATTTTGGAGAATACAAAGATAAATTAGATCTTTTTCCTATACTTAAGGAGTGTCTGAGCTATGCATTTTTGTAATAATGTTTTTATCCACCCCTTACATATACCTTTCCCATATAAACTTCCAGAATATTTTTCACTTAGAATTAATCCATGTCACTAACACTAAAACCACTGTTCTCTGTAACTACCAGCCCTGTAATTATCTTGAACTGTGAACCTCTATGTTATCAGAATAAGTACATTGTATGTATGTTAGTACCTGTCTTTAGAAGATAGGAAAGTCAAATAAAATATAGACAGGAGCTCCCTTCGCCTGAGGAGTCCAGCAACACCAATTGGGAAGTAGAACCCAGTATATAAAATACTCTCCTGCACACTGTGAATTGGCGCATATGCCACATAGACTTACTGTACTGATAACAGGTGTAAGTAAAATAATAATACTAATAATACCACATTAAAAAAGACCCTGGTATAAAGAATGCCTATCTGGAAATAGAGAGGGAAAACATGAATATATAACAAAGCAAAAGAAAACTTAGACAAGGTGATCATGGGGTAATATTTCTACAAATTGAAGAAATTCAAATTATTTCTTTATTCTTTCTTTGTAATACCTACATATCTAAAAAGTAGATCTTGGGAGCAGTCAGTCTTCCTCTTTCCTAGTTCCACTGACACCTTGAAAAACTGAGAAACTATTGACCTTAACTGGACAAGATATGAACCCCTATGTCATACTGTAATTTTATTTAAATGTGCAATATTCAAAGCCTGTGTTTGGTGCTGGGTCAGAATTTAACCTTGTCATGCTTTCCTAGCCTCTCCTAGTTCCATAAGGCAAACTGACACCAATGAATGGTTGGAATGGATTTTACTAGACATTAGTATGACATTTAAGACATGGGATGAGAATGGTCAAATAGGAGACACCTGCCTTAGAGTGATTTGGTAACATTCACAGTGTTAACCTCTGAAAATCCAATGTTGTAGCTTTGAAGTGACCTCCAAAACGTCACATGACAATTTCATCCTCTTTCTCTTTGCTTCTCTGCTGCCATGACATGGACAATTTCTTTTGCCATGTGCTTACTACCATGATATTTGGCCTTTCTCTAAGCCCAAATATAACATGGTCAAACAACTATACAATTGACACCTCTGAACTCCTGAAATAATCTTATCCTTATAAGTAACTTTTCTGAGGTATTTTGTCATAGCAATTGAAAGCTGACTAACACACCCAAGAAAAGAAGTAAAAATGTGTGACAAAAGACAAGAAGCATGACTATGGGGTTTTGATACCATAATCTATATCCAAATATCCTGAAATCATGTAAACATTTCTATAAAAGTTCAATGACAGTCCTTAACATATGACAGGATGTGTGAAATCTGATGGAAGGGGCCTGTGAGGGTGCAGATGAGGAAGGGGCATCTAAATTTAATTAAGACCTATTACATGAAATGGACAAAACTCAATAAAAATATTCATTTAAAAAGTCCAATGAAAAATATCAGAGACATTAAGTTAGTTATGACAGATTTTATACAATTATCTCTGCTTCAGAAACACCGTTAAAATGAGAAAGACATAAAGTATAAGTTCACATGGAAAATGAGAACTAGAGAGTAGATATCAGTAGAGAAGACAGGTCACTAAAGTAGCACGTGATAGAAAATAGGCCTAAGAAAAATTAGCATTGATGAAACTTCACTGTGAGGGATAGCCGGAGACGCATGGGGTCTCATCCTGCAGGATCCCTGAGCAGCTCAAGATTTAGACTCAACAAACACATACAGCCCAACAAACACACACAAGTCAAGGGTGGCACACAGTGTTAGAGCAGCTCAAGATTTAGACTCAACAAACACATACAGCCCAACAAACACACACAAGTCAAGGGTGGCACACAGTGTTTAGAGTTCCACACAACTGGAGAAAAGTATGGGCAAGGGAAATCTTTAAAGTTCCCAGGGATTAGATTGTAGCTCAGTGGTAGAGCAGAACTTCTGCATAGCAGTTATTTCATTAAACAAGCAATTCAGTGATGACTGCTTTAAGCAAAGCTCTTTTTTTGACATTGAAGAACACAATTTCTGGGCATAAATATAATCAGGCTCCCCAGTTGAATGGGAATGAAAACTGATCTTCATTAGCTAACAAAATTCCTCTGACCATTTTATGATCTTGTGGGAATCACTGGGCATAGGGAGAGCATTGCTTAGCAAGAGCAAGGCCCTGGGTTCAGCCCTCAGCTCTGGAAAAAAGTAAAAAAGACATGGAAAGGTTAGAAAATTCAGATAAGCAAACAAGGGCCTTCAAGACAAGTGAACAAAGCTAAAGAACTTAAATCTCTTGACTGGAAGATTTCCTGTACTGCTGCACGTGAATGTAGATCATCTGGCCTCCCTTCTGAAGAGTACTGTATTTCTCTTTCATTTCTAAACTTATCTAAGCACATAATTTTTATTAAAGAATAAATAGTATAAATTCAATAGGCAAAAAGTCTACTCCATGTTCAGCTATTATTATTTCATCCAAATTTTTCTTTAAAGACCCAATATTTAAACAGAACAATTAGAATCTTTGTTTCGTTGTTTGATTCTACCTTCACATTTCAGGAAAATATAAATCTCATAAAGACTTTTGCCTTTAATGTGGAATACCTGAGTAGTATTTTGTCACTAGTTAAAAAAGCAGTGCAGATAAGTCAATGATGAAAATATATTTTTTAACATGTCAGAAACGAATGAGACACCACTTACAAAGTGGGTTGCAAACTTGGGGTCCACAGCTGTCTAACATCATGCTTTATCTGTCTCTTCACTTTGTACTCAACTGCTTAGATCCCTTACTCCAGTCAGACCAGATGCAACTCCCAACCCATTATCTTTGTGTCTTTCTCTGTTCAATTGTCTTAACTACAAAACATATCCCTTCCATTTCTTGCTGCCTAGCTAAGTCTATTTTATTCCATGTGACCTTTCAAGTGCTGCTTTCCCAATGATAACTTTTCTAACCAATCTATCTTAAGATTTCTTATACATTGTAGCATCAAAGACCAACATTTCTTAAATATGGCTGGTACTCACACTCACCTCGAATACTTGAATACAACAGAGTCCTTGGTCCAGTCATCATTTTGATGAAATTTATGTTAATAAAAACAAACAACCTCTCCTGAAGCACCTAATTGTAGTTATATTTATAATCCAGCTACCTGGTAATAATTAGCTTACAGATACTACTTGCAATCAATATCAACACTTTGCATCTTATCATTTAAGTGAAATTACAAGTTCCAGTAAGTTAAAGGCTTATTGTGTGTGCACATGCATTCTTATTTGTGTGTATGTTAATGTGTGTGCATATGTCAACTGTCTACCTCCATCAGTTTCTACTTTAATTTTTGAGACATGATCTCTCACTGTACCTGAAGCTCACAGATCCAGCAAGCCTAGTTGGCTAGCAAGTTCCAGAGAGTCTCCTGTTTCTGTAGGTGCTGGGGATCTGCACACACTTTACTGGCTGAGTCATCTCCTCAGCTCTGAAAGGTCCACGTCTTAATTCAGTATCTTCAGAATAGTAGTTATTTCATTAAACAAGCAATTCGGAGGTGACTGCTTTAAGCAAAGCTCTTTTTTTTGACATTGAAGAACACAATTTTTGGGCACAAATATAATCCAGTTCCCCAGCTGACACGGGAGTAGAAAATGATCTGCATTAGCTATAGAATTCCTCTGAACATTTGATGATCTTGTGGGAGTCATCAGGCGTAAAGCACTGTGTGTGCCTCAGGATGATTCTGCTGTTTTTCCTCCTTCTGCTGTTTTCACAATAGATATTATCCCAATGGCAGCTGCTCGAATTTGATGTGTCTATACTATTTGTTTCTCATCCTTCTATGAAAAGCAAGTCCTCGTCATTATTAAATCCCTTGCACTTTAGAGAGTTAGAGGAATTCAAGAGCTTATGAATTTTAATGTAAATCCAAATGCAAATGTGAGTAAATGCACAGATGCTCAAGGGATTTTTCTCTTGCTGCCTAATCCAAACCACTTCTTCCAGCGTTCTCACTGACGTAAACCTCAGTCCTAGCTAAGTGAAACATATTAGGTTATTTCACACAAACCATGACCTGAGTCATTTTCCCATTTTAATAAGAAGAAATAACTACCTCAAACTTGATATCAAACCCACATTTTTACAGATAAGCAGAAGAATTACTATACTTTTTTTAATGTTTCCCCAGGCATATTTCAAAAATATAGCTTTTGTTTTAAGAAGCAAGACATGAATATTTTGAACTTGAATTATGTTGATTTTTAATGCATTCTGAAGTTCTGTAATGCTTGGTTAAACATGTTGACTGGCTCTCCAGGCTTAAATTATATCCTTTTAAGAAAAGATTAACCCCTTGAAATCAGAAGCATAGACCATTTAAATAAAAACATTTAATTCGTGTGAATTATTTGTACTCGTCAAGATCCAGAAATTCAGAGATTAGCACTTTCTTTTCTTTATGGTACTTAATTTCTTACATTTTATTTGAACATACTTATTACTCATATTTTTTTCTGGTATCTCGTGGGGAAGTAATGGCATAGGTCACTCTTAGCATCTGTGTGTTAGAGTGTTCAGTATACGAATCACTGTGATGAGTCTTTGTGTGGGGAATAAGCACACAAATGATGAGCTAAGTATGATACTTAACCAATAAGCCATCTTATACTCAAGTTGATATGAGCATGCCTTGAATCAATAACTTACATTATTTTGCATTACTGCCACAGATTAAAATTCTTCTCTAATATACTCCCAGCAACTAGTGCCTGGCAATTACTAATCAATACTCAGGAAGCAAATGAAGAACTGATGATTGAATGTATCTCCTCATACCATAATCAGCTTGTTTTCACATTCCTATGTGAGGCGGTACCTATGATTAAAATTCCTCTTCTGCCAACAACCTCTGTGGAGCTCCGCCTTAACTCCACTGCCATGTCATTGGAGGGAAAGGCAGCCTGTTTTCATATAGATGCCCTAAGCCCAGCCTAAGAAAAATGGCATTAAGAGACATGACTAATGACAAAGAATCATAATATGTCACTGGAAGTAAAAGAAAAATTTTGTTGCTAAATGAACTTCCCTTAATTCAACAAATTTATGCACCCTAGAAGCCCCCTTAAAAGTCATCTGGTAATTAGCCACCTGAAAATAAACGGTACTATGACCTAAAAATCATCATTTTGTTTGTATTATATTTAATGATCTGATTACTTTCTTTCAGTAAGTATACAAAATAATAAGTTTCACTGTGACATTGTATAGGTGCATATCATCTTACTTTGAACTTATACTCCTTTTTACTTTTTCTTGTCATCTAAATCCTTCAGGTTCCCCCTTCCTTGAACAAAACAGTCTCTCTGCATATATATATATAATTTAAATATGTATATTTTATTTATATATTTTTATATTTATTTATTATATATAGAAATATATAATTTAAAACTATATTCCATAAGAGAGAAAACATGCCATATTTGTCTCTTTGAGTTTGGCTTATTTTTTTTAACATGATGATCTCCAGAGAAACAAGAGAATTTAAAAATAGATAGCCTGAATTTTGCCATTGAAATCAGCAAGTAATTAATTTATTCACCATGAAATTGACCTTGAGGTAGTAGATTAACAATCTCAATAATAATATATTGAGGGCATATTTTGTTCCAAGAATTATAGGAATATCTTTATTTAAATCTTTAACTGACTCATTACATATATTTTATTTTAAATACCATCATTTTCTAACACAATAAATACTTTCAGAAGAGAAAGTATTTAAAAGACCTTTTCATTATAACCTAGCTGAATGGGTGTGAAAGTATAGTCAATTTCTCTTAGACTTAATCTTTCTAATAATTTGAAATACCATATGATATAGTAAGCAAGGACACCAGGAGGTAATCCTAGAACTACCTCTTACTAACATTCTATTCCTGAACACAGTATATAAACTTTTAGAGACTGCATTTTTTTATTGATGACATTTTTGTCCTTGGTCTGTTGTTTTAAGAAATATGATGTTCTCGATTCAAGGTGTGAAATGGTGGGGGGTGGGTCACAGCAGTTGTTATTTATGATACAGAATCTCTATTTCTGTGTATATCACGGAGGACTCTATTGCACTCTATTTAGATTTTCAGAGCTTCTTAAACAGTCTTAAAAGCCTGAGCAAAGTAGAACAATTAGCTATGTCCCTTCCACAGGAAGCCTGTCTATGACACAAGCCTCTAAAGTGATTTGGCACTGCCTAATAGGATCTAGAAAGTCTTAACTACCAAAATAATATCCCCTCTGCTGGAGAGCTTACATGTAAAAACTACATAAAGAAGCAGAACTTGGTGGCAGTTGACACATTTTAAATATGCACACAGACTGTACACACAAGTCATTTTATTTTTTATTATAATTTTCTTTTTTATTACTACATTTAATAGCAAAAGTTAAATAAATACACATAGGTATTGTCAAAATAATCATTTCTAATCATTATCAAATCACAGACTATGATTGCACAAATACTCATGTAAAATACTAAACCTCAAATATCCATAACTCCCATATAGCTTTATAAGTCATACTTAAAAAGTATAATCCTTCTACATCATTATAATTTGCACTTGTGTTTCCTAATTTTCAACATTTGATATGGCTTAAAAGTATATTTTCATCAAAAGTTTTCTGTCTGTTTTTGTTTTATCATACTTTTAGTAAATTTTTATTGAATTTTTGTGTATTTTATACTGAACATCTTGATCATCTTTATAACCAGTTCTCCAATGAAATCCTCCCATAAACCCCGTATTGGAATTCATACATTCTTTTATTTGTGTTAAGAACTATCATATCAAGTTAGTGTCCACAAATGTGCACCTCCTCCATGGCTCTTCCAATCTTTCCATCCCCTCTTTCCCAATGGCCCCTGGCCCATAGAGTTTAATATAGGAGTCCTATCCAATGACCCACACTTGGCAGACTCTTACTCTCTCTATGATTGGCCATTTGTGACCTTTTCTGATCCTGTCCCTCTGTTGCATGAGGGAGCCTCATTTATGAGAGTTGAGAGATGCATTAGTGTTCTCTTTACCCCTTGTTCTATGCCCTGTGAGCCTTAGGTATAGTGATTGCATTGTAGATGTGCCACTTATACTTGAGCAACTCACAGAAAACCTCTGTTTATGATCTGTAATAGTCTCTGTCTGTTGCAAAGGAAGCTTCTTTGATGAGTGATGACTGGGATACATTCTAAATATAAGGATACATGATTTGCAAATAGCAAAAAATTACAAGTCATTGTCAATAGAGGACACTATCCTTGAAGAAAACCACATTTCCTCACATCTGCACAGGATTGGTTTCAAAAGCACTACCTATACCAAAAATCTATGGATGTTTAGGGCTTGTATGTATGATGTAGAATTTGCATGTAACCTGTACAAATCATCCTGGGCACTTTCAAACTCTTTCTAGATTACTTGTAATACCTAATGCAACACAAATACTATATAAATAGTTGTTGAAATAATTATAGAAAGAAAGAGTTGTATATGTTTAGTATAGATACAGGTTTTTTACATTATTTTCAATCCATGTTTCCATGGTTGGTCAAACTTACAAATGTGCAGCCCAGATATATGAAAGATTGGCTGTATTTAAGTAGCTGATGCCACCTGAAATATCTCTGACCATTAAATCCTGAAGCAGCCTAACTAATTCAGGGTGTATTTCTTAGAACGATGAGCAAGGAGAGTCAGATAAAGCTGATAAAGAACTTAGCTACCACAATGTAGCACACTTCCCAAGCTGAGGAGAATTAAGTAGGTATATAATGTAGAGGTGAATGCTTACAAAGAAAGAAGTATTAACAGTCAAATGAATGCACAGCCTTCTCTCTAAGGACAAACAAGGCTTTCACTGGGACGATGCATTAAAAGAAACTACAGTAAGAACAAGGAGCAACAGTGAAATGTCCAACTGACCTTACCGGCCACTTCTATCCACACAGTGCCAGCTGACAAATAATTTGCAAAACAAGAAACATTTAATTAAGCTGATAGTCACTATTCCTCTTATCATTGGCTGTAATTTTTATTTCTTTAACAAACAAATTAGCTGCAGTAATATGTCAGATAATGTTTTCGATCTCAACGGGACTTCTAATTTGCAGCATCGTCAGCCTCTGATTAATCAAAAGTGTCTAGAAAACATGCACTCATATCCTGTTTCTGTCTCAGTGGTGTTCTTCTGGCCTCTGAATGTCAGTTCATTTACTTTCTGCATGGTGAAACAACCTTCTCTTTACCTTTAAACGGATAATTTCACTTTCCAAAATTAGATATAGCATGGGGTCAAGCCTGAGGTAAAGCTGCAGGGTACTGTTATGCACTGAGGACTTCACATATGCATTAGAAAGTTCCATATTTAAAGCAACAATGTTCCTCAATGGTTTAATGCAACTGAAAGACAAGACGTATTTCAGAACTTGAAAATACTTCTTTTTTATAACTAATTTAAAGGGATTAGTTGCTACTGGCATCTCAGCATAAGTATGAGGATGTTGTACCTGTCTACGTATAAAAGAAAGCCATCTACGTAGGAAGGAAGAGCAACTGAATATCTTTGAATGTTTAAAATACTGACAGCTTAAAGTATTGATTCCTTAAGGAAGATTATTGCCACTTTTGCCCAGAGAAGTGGATCATTAAATATAGCCTACCATGCCTAATAGATAGTAAGAGAAAAGGAAAGCGACGTTCATCTTTTCTTCATCTCAACCATATCTAATATAATGTTCCTTTGTCAGTATTTTTATTAAATGGTACAGACATAAAGAGAGCTTTGTCTAGGCAGAACATGATTGTGAATGAACTGCTTCAAAATTAGTATTTATCTTTTACCCTAAAGTGGCATAGTGAGCTGGAGCCTATATTTTAAAATATATGCACTGTCAAAAAATTAATTTTATAATCCAAATTAATCTACAAATGTTAATTCAATCATTAGTTTCAATAAAATTGTGTACCAAGTGATTTCCTGTAGCTCTTCTTCAAAATCTTCTCTTACATTTACCAAAATTTAGCTTCTATTTACTATCATGCCTTTCCCCAAAAGTTTCCTGACACAACTTTTGAAAATCTACATTTTTAGAAATCATTTGGAAACAAGTAGTGTATTATGAAGGTGAATATGCCCAGCCAAGAGCAAGTGTGATCATGGTGGGCAATATCCTTCTTGGAAGCCTTCTATGGATAAAAATCTATCTGTGCTGACTGAAATCTGAGGCAGAACTATGTTCAACAAATAATTAATGATCCCAGTGTATTATTTGTTTGTTTCTGCAGCACCAGAGGTCCACTCTAAGCCACAAACACCTTCAGAAGTATCTCTTTTTCAGTCATTCTTCAAAAACTAGAAATTTTAGCTGGCTTATACCAGAATTACAAATATCAACTGAGGAAGCTTCCAAAATCTTTATGACTGTTAACAGTCCACAGTAACCTTACTTATTCCAAAATAAAATGATCCTCTTCAGTTCTTTAGCATAATTCTTTTGGATGTAGTTCTGACATATTTAAATATTTCAGCTCAATGTGATTGAATTCTAGAATGATGAAAAATAGCAAACCTCCAGCATTATTAAATGTCAACAGAAAAAAAAAATTAAACAAACCATCAAAGTAGTCAGGAGCAGAATAATATCTGTGTGCTGTTTTTAGAACCTGGTGTTTATTGCCTTTCTTCTCTGGGTGTCTGCTGTGCCAGAATGCAGAAACACAGATTCTGCCTGAACACACAAGCTTCAGCAAAGCATTTGAAATTAAAGTGCATTGTTTTTTCTAAATGAAGTGACATATTCCTCAGTAAATCCTTTAATTAATACCTTAGGGGCAAAGTCTGGTCTGCATTCTCTCAATTCCTTTCAAATCCTTTTAAAACAATATTTTTATGAATTATTTGAGATATCATAGAGTGTTTCCTGATCACATTCGCCCACCCTGCCCATCTCCTCCCAGATCCATCCCCACCTCTTCTGCCCACCCCCACCCCCCGCCTACTTCAGTTAAGGTTCCAAATTAAAGAGCATTGTTTGCTATAAATGTACTGACATATTCCCCAGTAAATGTTTTAATTAAATACCTTAGAGACAAAGTCAGAACTTCTCTTTTCTTCATAACTTCGTTTTCTCAGGCTTTTGCTCCCGTCCAAAGGGAAAGCTCGGTGTTAGGCAACATCTAAATATAACATCACAGCTTCTTTTAATTCTCCTCTAACATGAGTTGGGAGCAGAACTAAAAACAGTCCATTTCCTTATACCAGTAAGATATGATATTTAAATGAAATTTTAATGAAATGTGTAATGCTAAATGTTACAACATCTGAACTATAGATGTGAGCCAAGATATCCTTAAAGACAAGAGCAAATTTACTATATCATTTCAACCTTCCAGTTTTCTACAGTTTTTCCCATACTTGTTACTTGTAATTTATATAATCTAAAACTTTATCCAATTATTATCTTGAAGAGGCATGTGTTTGTTTTTATATACCAAAACCATGCATTTTTTTTATTTCCACAGATTTTGATCCAAGCATCTGAGCAAAGAGTGATATAATACAAAGCAAGAACACTATTACTTGACTTTCACTGCACATGGGCTTTCTTCAGTTCAGTTCACAATGCTTGTAATGGGCTTGAGAGCTAAGGCTTGTTGAGTAAGGAAGTCTCCCCTTTATGCCCCAAATGATTTAGGATCATGGGTAATATAAACACTGCTTTTGAAAAAATAAATGATACAGCAAAAGAATAAATCCCACCAAAAGAAGAACTTAGAAATGCTAGGGTTTGCATTAGAAGGAGAGATATGGGAGGACTAAGGGAATGTGATGAGGGACATAGTGTTTTGAAAAAAGAAACCCTGAGAAACTGTCATATTTTCAAGCTGGTGGTACACCTACTCATTCCTTCCAATATGGTGCCATCATCCATGTGATCTTAAAAATATCTACAAGTTCTAAGATGCCCCTGGATGGCTGTGGAAGTTCCTTTTTTCATGGTAAAGGATAAAAGTAGCATTAGAATAAAAAGATGAATATTCAAACACTAGATTAAATAAATGATACTACAACCAGACCTCTAGGTCCAGTGATGCCTTCAGAAACACAGCTGGTAAGGAGAACCATCACACATTGCCTGTGCCAAAAGAACTTGCCAGAAGTTACCCAGCCTGCAGTGAAGTTCAGTTCCACAGAAAAAGACTGCCATGTCCTTGAGCCTCCCTCCCCATCAGGTACAATGATGCTCTCCTCAAGTTTTCTTGACAAGCTGGAGAACAGAGACAGAAAGGGGGTCAAGAAATAGGAAGAAACCTAGAGAGACTGACAATTTACTAAAAAGATGTTGAATTGGCATAAAATAGATTGCTTAATCCCTGGAGAAAGTTACCTCCATCTGTTTATTTGTTCTTTTTCTCTTGCCAGCAACAGGAAACAGGTATAGGAAAACTTGCGAGCAGTTATATGATATAAATTATGCCCACTTCTCTAAACTTCTCAGCTTGCATTTATGAATGTCACATCAGATGTTCTAAGAACTGTAACTCTCTCGGTGGAACCCATCACGTCAGTCTGCAGAGAAACACACCCCCATACCTTATTTAGTCATCAAATTCATTTTCTGCCTAATTTAGCAATTTTAGGATCTTTCAGTTTATCTCTATCACTGTTGTCATACACATGGATGACTGCAGAAGACTTCCAACTGGTCTTGATTTCCTTGTTTTTAATTTTTCCCAAATTCATCATCTTCAAATTTGTGACCAATACAACACACTTAATGTTCTATGAAATGTGACATCTAAAATAACCCTTCATTATACAACTCTACCTCATGGTTGTTATGCTTGGAACTTAGTTACTGTTCACTTTTATGAAGATAAAGCCAAGAAAATAAAATGTCACGCTAACCAGGGTCCCAATGAAAAATATATGACATACTGAAATTAAGATTATTTTAAATGATTTTATAAATCGTGGTTAAGATGTATAGCAAACATGTGAACCAATGTGGTAGAATTCTAGTTGAACTAGAACAGCATTTCTTAAAATCAGGTTTCCTGTGTAGGTCTGGATGTGACTTGACCGGGAGAGAGATTTGTTGAGATTTAGAAGGCAGAATTGAGGCATTACAATCTGAAGGTAGATATTTAAGAAGTTAGAAGGGATCCTGATATGTGTAACAAAGCTATTTCATGAAATTTCCATAAGAGAAAAAAAAGTACAAAAATTAATACCTTCTTCTGGCTATCCTGCCTCCTCCCGGCTGTTGTCTGGACTCCTCCCTGACAGAACACACCTGGAGCCATCCATACACATTGACCTCCCCACAGAAAGTGGGTGTACAACGGGTCTGGGAGATATCCATCCAAGTACGGTTTTCACCATACGTTGTGGGCCCCAGGCTCAGCTCTCAGCCACTACCACGCCGCTCCCTGTGGGTTGTGTCCTCTCTCACTTCCCACCACATCTTTGTAAAATCATGTTTTTATGAATTATGTGAAAATGCAAACCATACACTGTATTCTGATCACATTCATCCACCCTGCCTATTGCCTCCCAGATTCGTTCCTATTTCTCTCTCCTCCCCAGCTTCCTGTCCTCTTTACTGTAAGCCCATTTCCCCTCATTTGAGTTGCCCAAATACTCTTTGATGTGGCCCTATCTCCTGGAGTGTGATCAACATACCAGGTGTCACAATCTCTTTTTTTTTCATTTTTAATAGTTTGTTAAGTTTTTGTGCATTTCATATAACATTGGTCCACATGTTTGCTATACCTCTTAGCCACAATTTATAAAATCACTTAAAATAATCTTAATTTCAGTAGTTATATATTTTCCATTGGGACCCTGGTTAGCATGACATATTTTTCATGCATTTTATGCATATTTTGTTAAGCTTCTGTGCAGCTTAAACAAATTTAGACCCTTCTCCATCCTATATAGCCCCCACCAGATTTCATTCACTGTCATATATATTGTCCTCCATATCTGTTAAGTCTTATCCAATCAAGCATTTATACCCAGATGTCCTTTGGTGCAAGTTCATCCATCCACTGGAGTCTAGTCAGCCTATCTAGAGTCTATCCTTTAAAGATCTACTTTCCCTTATCCCACAGTAAACATTTACCAATAGTTCCTTGGTTGGGGCCTACTGCCTATTTACCACACTCTATGCTAGGTTACTGTCTGATTAAGTAGACAGGGGTCTTGTGCATACTGTCATCATTGTTGCACACTCTTAAATAACACTGACTCTACCCTCCAAGAAGCTACCAATTGTCAGTAGTTCCTCAACTCAGGATGGGACTTCATGACTACCTTCTCGTTCTATTCTGGAATTTTGTCTGGTTTGAGTTTACACGGATTTTGTGCATGCTGTCAAAACTGATGTAAGTTCATATGTGTACATGCCCTGTTGTGTCTGTAGAACACAATTTCCTTGTACTCTTCCATTGCCTCTGGCTCTTTCTTCTCCCCTTTGAAATGAATCCTGGAAGGAAAAAGTGTGATATAGGTTTACCATTAGGGTTGGGCATTCTGAAGTTTCTTATTCCATGCACCTTTACCAGTATGATTGTCTGGGTTAATTACCATCAATAGCCAAAACAAGTTTCTCTGATGAAGACTGAGAAAAATACTAACACACACACACACACACACACACACACATATGTATATATATATATATATATATATATATATATATATATATATATGGATGTCATTAGGAGTTGGTCTTATACTATGTCCATTAAGCAGAATAATAGCAATGGGTTTTCCATTAGGCTCTATAACCTATCTAGACACAGGTTTAAGATGTCAAAGAAAGAAGATATCAGAAGATAGAAAGACCTCCCATACTCATGGACTCGTAGGATTAATACTGTAAAATGGCTATCCTACCAAAAGCATACCACAGGGTTGGAGAGATGGCTCAGTGGTTAAGAGTACTGACTGCTCTTGCACAGAACCCAGGTTTGATTCCCAGCACCCACATGGTGGCTAACAGTCATCTGTAACTCCCGTTTCAGGGAAATCCAATGCCCTCTTCTTACCACTGAGGACATTGCAACACATGGGTGCACTTAACATACATGCAGGCAGTATACTCATACATATAAAATAAAAATAACAAATAAAATATTTTTAAAAAGCAAAATGCAAATTTAATGCACTCCCCATCAAAATTGAAAGCCAATGCTTCAAATAGATTGGAAAATTAATTTTAAATGGCATATAAAAACACAACAATTCCAGTATAACCAAAACAATCCTGAACAATAAAAGAACTGTTGAACCAGTATCATGATCCCTGATTTATACTACAGAGCTATAGTAATAAAAGCAGCATGGTACTGATATAAAAAGAGACATTGATCAATGGAATACAATTAAGGACCCAGATATATAACCATTCACCTAGAGCTATCTGATTTTTGACAAAGAAGCCAAAAATATATATTGGAAAAAAGACAATATCTTCAACAAAGGCCTCTGATCAAACTGAATAGCTTCTTGTAGGACATGAATCTACAACCTTGTCTTTCACCATACACAAAACTCAACTTTAAATGAATCAATGAACTCAAGATAAGAGCTAACACCGAAAATCTAATAGATGAGAAAGTAAAAGATATACTTCAAGTTAGGTACAGGAAAGAACTTTCTGAATAGTACCTCAATAGCATAGGCATTTTTACTAACAAGTGACAGATGGGGCCACATGAAACTAAAAAGCTTCTGACAGAAAAGAACACCATCACTCAAATGAAGAGGAAACCTACAGAATGAAAAAAATTAAAGGCACTTTTAGATATGAAAAAACTCAGAATTATAAATGGACTGGTCATTCTACAAAGACTGAAGGTAATTCTTCAAGATACAGAGAAATTATCTTGGGTAGGAACTTGCATCCTCTGAGAAAACTGAATCCAGCCAACCAGAAAGAATAAGGAGAAATAGCCCCCTAGCTTCTCCAGAGAAGAGGTAATCCTTCTATAGATCGATGCAAGCTCAGAAAGATTTGTGTGACGAGCTGGGGGGTGGGGGGACATGTAGCTCAGTGGTAGGGTGGTTACAAAGCAACCTCAAGACCTCAGATTAGATCTGAGGAATACAGACAAGGATCCTTGTGAGATTTCCAATTTACAGATTTATAGAGAGTGAGATAATGAATGAGTATTGCTTTACGTCACTAATTTGTGGTAATTTGTTACCACGGAAACAGCAGAAAACAAGCAAATGAGTTCTTAGATAAAATTAACCGCTTTCATGTTTTGGATGGAAAACTCAAGGATGAAATCCATAATTCTTGCCAAAGACTCCTCAACAATAAGTGTGCCTTCGTTTCCCAAACAGTGCTCGATGTAACACTAGATGGACAAAGTCTTGACTTATTCATCTCAGTTCTCCAACTTGGGACCCTAGAATCACATTCCAAATAAATTCATCTGCATGTCAACCTGTGACTCAGCCTCTGCTTTCTGAGGGACTCCTGCAATTGTCCTTGAAGGAGACAAGACAAAATACCCTCAGACTGAAAAGTTTTTTAGATCAGGATCTCTGATCAGTCAGCATGACACACAGGTAAATAGTACTAGGTAGTAAGAGGAATGGTGATGTTTGCTAGCTGCAGTAACATCATGGCTATTAATGATAGCCTGTGGCAGACTGGGATGATTGCCTGAAGAAAGTGACTGATTGGCTAATGATATTAGTATATAATTTGGAAGATTGGGGATTAATGATAATGATAAAGCCTGTGGAGGTGGCTGTCGTTTAATAATTGTTTTTAGAGTTTTGAAAAGTAGACAAGCTTCAGTTATTCAACGCAATTCAAGGATTATTGTGAAAATCATGGCAGTAGTTAATTAAGACCCACTGCAGTCTTAGCTGTAGTAAAAATTAGGATCAAGAATCAATGGTACAGGTTAGCACATTTAGAAAGTAACTGAGTGCACAGCCTCCACTGAAGAACTGCACCAAAACCAGGAGACTAATAGAGAGAGTTAGGCTCTGATATCTGGAGGTATATTTGCATGAAGGAACTTGAAAAATATGAACCACCCTCAAGTCAGTAATAGCAAATACCTTCTTCTTGCTTAACTGAGCACTCTTGCCTGAATACACTGTAAAGACCTTACCTGAATCAGGTGCTTTATAAAATGATGTCATTCCCATCCCCACTGACATAATGCCTAACTCTACCCTGGAGTATTAACAGAAGCTACAAGAAACCACAAAGATATCATTATTCTGAATTTGTGTGAATCTAGGATTGTAGATCTTTGAGAAAGAATTTTAATTGTGTCATAAACAGAAAAGTACATCAGAGAAGAATAAAAAAGATGAAGTACTAGCATAATTTTAAATCAACTGTGTATAACTCAAGAAATTCTTGTTTATATCTTCATAAACCCCAGCATTCATTTTACACGAGTTTTAGGCAGTATATGCTATTTGATTTTTTGAGCTGTCCCAATAGGTACTGAATGCAGAGCTAAGTCAATACAAGAGAAAAAATGCCAGATAGACATTTGAGTTTGTTTATATTGCTAAAGCAATGAAAAGAAGAAAAGATAATTGTTTAACAGGTAATACTGCAGCTGTTGTAGCTGCTTTGTGTTCTGCATACTTTAAATAAAAAGTATGAGTCCATTATTGAAGAGGCCAATATGTTCATTACTAGCACATTACAAGAGATTGGTGGAATGTTGGCTCATAGTTTCAGTCATAAACAAAGAAATTTGCCTTCACTCAGAGACTTGGTCCATGAGTCAATTAAATGAACCTAGCAAAACAAACCGATAATTGTCATTTCAACAACATGCCAATGTTTATAAATGCATTGTGGTAATGGGTAAGTCAGTAAGTGGTATGCCCATTTACAATAAATGTTACAGAATAAAATTAACAGGTTGTGAAGCAGAGAATAGCACATTCGAGTCTTGTTCTGCATTTATAAGTTGAATAAACTTTAGTGAGTCAATTTCTTTCAACTCAAGCTATTTTTTCCAATACATTGATACAAAAAACTTCAGAAAGTCACACTATATATTAAATACAAATATTAAAAAATGTGTTAGAAAATATAATTAAAAATAAAATCTTCTGGGGCTGGAGAAATGACTCAATGACTAAGAGCACCGACTGCTCTTTCAGAGGACCCAGGTTAGAGTCCCAGCACCCACGTGACAACTAACAATCATCCATCCAATTCCAGGGGAATCCTACACCCTCTTCTGACCTCTGAAGGCTTTGCATGACATGGGTACACTTACATGCAAGGAGGCAATAAACTCATACACATAAAATAAAAATAATAAAGTAAAAATCATTTAGCTCTTTGTGTCACATATACCTGTAGACCCAGAACTCAGGAATCTAAAAAAAAAGGGGGGGGGATTTCAAATTTGAAGCAAGTTTAGTCTATGTAGCAAGATCTTATCTCTGAAAAAGAAAAGAAACAACATACCCATCCCTAAATACTTCCATAGTTTTAAATATAAAGTTTTCCTAATGAATAAGTATTGCCTCATAATGTGATGCTCATTAAAATGACCCACTAAGTAACAGAAAAAAATCGAAGAAACGTATCTCTTCATATCACCAAACATATATAACCCATTGCATGTATGTTCTCAAGGTAAACAATAGTCCACAGGTATGAAAAGTTAATAGTACCATGTATTAAAAATAGTTCATCCTAGATATGACTGGAAATAGGAATCATCTATGATTGCTTTATCCAAAAGAAAAATAATCTTCTTATACATTTATGACAGGATGTTTACATTTTGGAACAATGGACCATAAAAATTCACACTTATCCAGATGTGAAGCACACTTATTATTCCAGTAGTGGAATAACTGAGGCAGAAAACTCAGGAGTTCAAGGCCAGGCTGGCATACATAGTGAGACCCTGTCTCAAAAGAAATTTGTTTTAAAAGAATGGCTCCTAATAAGAAATGCGGATTAATGATTATCCTTCAAAAGATGGTTTCCAGGTCCTTAATAATAGAGAAATACTTGGTTCTCGAAGTTGTCGTGAGGTTTACTTATCTTTTTAAAAGATTGATGCACAATTCAAAGACACAGCGAAAAGCTTTTCAATAAGAGATTATGCTATAAATTATCCAAGGAGAGTAGAAGTTCCTTAAAATTTTCATTAGAAAATAAGCCATATATATAATTTTTATTGAATCTTTGTCTATTTCATATAGAACATCTCAGTAAATTTTAATCATCTTTACACTCCATTCCCCACTGGCACTCCTCTCCCAGAGCCCCCAACTGGAATTCATACATTTTTATTTGTGTTTCTCCTAACATATAGTATAATGCCTATCATTCAGAGGATATACAATATGTAACTCCAGAATCTGAAGATATCAGAAGAGCTCACTTTAGGTGCTTATACAGTGATGTATACTTTTCTTTGGAATTCATAGTTCTGAGGAAGCCATTAGGTAGGTATACCTTCTGAAATTAGATGCTTGCATAAATTATGCTCCTGAGGGTTCTGGTTCTGTTATTTTCTCTCAGAAGACCTCACAGTGGACTTTCACATGATTAGGGCATGTGAGCCTACCTGGGTCTCACACAATACACACTATGCCCACATGATTAAGAGGACTATGTTGGTCCAGGCTCAAGATTCCCAGGGAAGAGAAAGAAATTATGAAGGTAAAATTATGAAGATACAGGTTTAGATTAAACTCCAGCTAGCAGAAGACTATATTTGTATATGGATTCTCATTAATACCAGGGGAGAAAGAAAGCAAGGGGAATTCTAAACTGTCAAGCCATCGTTTAGAGAACAACTGCTGAGTATGATGGGGAGCTCAACAGGCTGCATTCTCTGACAACTTGCTGGAGGCATAAAAACGTCAACTCACATGAAGTTCAGAGTACAGATTTCCTAAAATGACAGGTAAATTCAGTCACAGGGTTGACAATTTACAGTTTACAAGTGTCCTAACAAATTATAGTTATCAAGACAATAAATAGATCCTTAAAATATATTTTAAAACTATAAATGGAATTAAAAGTAATTGAAAAATAGACAATCATAGCAAAAGAGATGGAAATATTTCTGATATTACATAAGTAAAGGAAGCATTAGAGTCACAAAGTATGATCACTCATTCAAAGTCTATCATTTCATAATTGAGGATACATATTCTTCCTAACTACATGTAAAAATATAAAAATCCACCTGTATGAGGTCTGAGATTATCTTAATAAATATAGTAGATCCTAAACAACATTATTTTACCACAGTACAGAAATAATACATAAGTAACAAAGATTACAGGAACCTCTAAATATTTGGCACTTTTTAAAAATCACACTTGTGTATAATTCATAGATCAAAGAAGAAATCACAGTATAAATAAAATTAACTTCTGCTGTGATTAGCTAATGACAGAAAGAAACAAGATGCAAATAAATAAACTTCAATATAGAAAAGGGAAACTGCCAAGAGTAAAAGCAAATTAAAAATAAGATATCACTGATTACTATGATCAAGTTAATGACTGAGATTGAATATGTAAATCATTGAAATTTTCTAAAAGGCAAATGGAGGTTCAAAAAGAACAGAAAATTTAAATACTCAACACATTTCAAACATATTGAAATATATTTTGACTTATTTTATTGAGTTTTGTGCACTTCATATAATATATTTTAATCAAATTGAGACCCCCTCCTCCCTATCTGTCCCCAGCCCTGCCCCACTAGATTAAAACTGAAACTCTCCCTATAGAATTGGCAGGTGACTGTTCTCTAAAATGTAATATCAGTGTGACACTTGGCACAGATCTTGCTTTCTTGCTTTGCCTTGAAGGAAGAGTGAGGAGCTCTAGACTGTGCCACAGCACATTTCAAAGTTAATTGTTTCTGAAAGCACCAATGACAATTTTCAGCTTGCTGTTGACTTTTATCCAGGATCTGACGTATCTCTGTAAGAAGCTATAGATTGCCTCCTTAGGCTTAGATAAGCCACTGCTTCTAGTAACTTTTTGGTAATCTGCATAAAGGTTAAATTTTATACTGTCAACGTGAAGAACTACATATACAACAAGGAACTGATTCACATCATTTGAAAATCAGAATTATTTGAGTGAATAGACTTTATACACTGAACATACCAAAGACATAGCTCTTCTAGAAGAGAAACATCTCATGCCATTAACAGACACTGTGGTGGTTTGAGTGCGAAGTGTCCCCTGTAGGATAAATATTTGAACACTTTGTCCCCAGGTAGGTGACAGCCATGGAACATTTAGAAAATGCAGACTTGTTGGTGGAAGCACATCACTTGGGATAGGCTTTGAGAGTTCATAGCCCTACCCCGCCCCGACACAGTTCACTCTCTCTCCTTCATGTTTGCTGTTCAGTATGAGAGCTTTGAGCTTCCTACCCCTGCTGCCAAGACTGCCACTTGCTACCACACCTCCCTGCCATGATGGGCTCTTCTCCCTCTGGAACCATAAACCCAAATAAACTCTTCCTTCTTTAGGTTGCCTTGGTCATAGTTTTTATCACAGCAACTGAAAAGTAACTAATACAGGCACCCAATCTCCTTTTGATCACTGATGGCTCCTGGGTCCTTAGCCTCCAGTTCTCTATAGTTATATGTCATTATAACAATATATAACTGCTAAAAACAAGAATTTATTTAAGATATGAGTTTACAAAACTGATGGTCCCCAAACTGCATTGAAACAGCACTTTCTTCTTAACTGAATTAAGACATTTTATACTGTGGTAATTGAAAGGAGACATGCTCTTACTTCTTCAAGTCAAAGGAAACCTTTTAGTTGACTCCAGTGGATGGCCTTAATTATTACCTCTCAATCATTTTCTCATAATGGTGTACAGAATCATACTGAAAGGAGGACTAGGCACATACGAGAGGTTGTTTCATGTTTAGCGATAAGCTCGAGTTTAAGCTCCAGGCCATCGCCAGTCAGGCTCAGCTATTGCAGGAAGGTGTACAAGTAGTAAAGTGAAAGCAATTTTAATGTTTTTCCCCAAAACTAAATTCTAAGTCATGAGCTTCATTATTGTTGATTTCCACAATGTTGTAGTTTTAATTAGCAAGTGTTATTTAAAAATTGAGTGTTATTATTTTAATGCAACCTAATACAATCAAATTGCTCATTTGCCTTACCTCGTGGAAAGAGTTATTTTACAGATTTAAAAAAACTGAGCTGTGCTTTAGTTGCATGGTTTTAACTTTAGTTTTGTTTTAATGTTCATACTGTTGAAAGTTTAGAATTTGATAAAGTATAGATGGTCATTTAATTATTCAACCACTTAATCATTTATCCATTTAATTATTTAGCTGGTAAACAGCTTATTCTGATGCAAGAAGGCTTGGGTACCTATGGAAACACTGTGAAGGAATGTCTCACTTCAACAGCTGTCTTATTTATGATATGTAAGTAGAACAGAGCAAACGTTTGAGCTTTGATAATTTTTAGTAACAGCGTGTCTCTGCTCTCCTTCCTCAGATACTTTAATCTACTAATGCCTAGATTCCACTCCTGGGAATGTTGATTTGAGAAATTTCAAATATTTTCTGGAGACCTACACACACACACACACACACACACACAATACACATGTGCATGCAGTGCACAAACATACATACATACACATCTCTTCCTTCTATTTAGCAGATGGGATGATAATTTTTAAAGCACGCTATTTAAGGTTAAAGAATCCAAGTGGATACCCAATTGGTGGTCTAAAAGAGGAAGATCTGAACATCTGGTGCTCAGGGCCCATGCTGTTATTCTGAACTCTGCAACATCTCCTCTTCACTTCTTCAAGACTCATTAACTAGGGACTAACATGGAAGAATGGACACAATTTGGGCCATACAGCTCCCCATCCCTGAGCTTCATTTTTTCAACTTTACAAATGAGTCTTATGTTCCAGGGACAGCATCAAGCCTCTGTTATAACTGTGGGCTAGAGTGGTGGTTGGCATAGAGTTGAAGCCTGGAAGATTTTAAATTGAGGATCCGGCTCACTATTCAATGCACAGAACGCTGACATGCTGTTAAAAGCAGCCCACACTCAGGATAGCCTCCGGGAAACGTTTCTGCTTTTGAAGGGAGAATGCATGCCCCTCTTGCCAAATGCCGGCCCCCACTTCTCGTCAAAGTGCTCACAAATCTCCACAGGAAAAGACCTTCCCAACATAGAAATATGTCCTTTATTCCTTCCCCTCCCTCCAGGATATGCATTTGCCTGCTGAGAAGACAATATCGGTGCTGTGGGATTACACAGTGCCAAGTCCGTGTTCACAGTCATGTTCCAGAATCATCTGGAGACACATTTTGCCAATGCTTTTGTTCTGCTTAATCATAGGCTCTGAATATAATTCTAGTTCTCAAAGAAGCAACAAATCTGTGTCTTATCCTCCACTACTTTCCATCCATCACTGGTATTTGTTAACCTTTCAAAACTCAGAGTCCTGAGATGATAATAATGTTGCACGTTGAAGTATATGTGGTCTCATGAACAGGCTGCAGAGGAAATGTAATTTATCTTACATATGGAAGGCAATTTGTTTGGCTAAAATTTCCTCTTATGTATTAAACTCTGTCACTTAGAATTCAAATTCTGAAGTGCTAACACCCAATATCCTAGAATGTGATTTTCTTCGGAAATCTGGTTTTTAAATGATGAATCAATTAACTGCAATTAAATAAAATCACTGGAATAGCCCATAATCCAATCTGACACACACTTACGAGAGCAAGTACACACCATGCAGCAATACAGCAAGGGAACAGATATCTACGAGCTAAAACAGCCTCGAAAGAACATCATTTTGACCTTGAATGCCCAGCCTCCAAAACTGTGAAAAAATACATTTCTCTTATATTAAGTTTTATTATGCTTATCACACTTTAACTGATGATCCATTTTACAGTTGGGGTGTGTGTATGTGTGTGTGTGTGTGTGTGTGTGTGTGTGTGTGTGTGCGTGAGTGTACACACAGATGTCAGAATACTACGCCCTGTGTTTTCTTCTATTACTCTCTCTTAGTCCCTTCAGAAAAGGTTTCTCACTGAACAGGAACTTTGTTGTTACAGCTAGGCTGCCTAATCAGCTACCTCCTATGATCTGCCTGTCTCTGTCCCCCAATGCTGAAGTTACAGACCCGTGTATCTCTGACCAGATTATGTAAAGGCTAGGGATTTGAACTCAGATCCTCATACTTGGACAGCAAGTATTCTTACCCATTGAGACATCTCCCCATTCTCTAGAAAATAAAGTGCTGTTGCTTAGACCACCTCATCTGTGGCGCTTTGTTATGCCAGCCTTTGATAAAAACTGCACTGGCCTTTCCAGGACCACATTTTCTTACCTCCTGGAACCACCCTCTTCTCCTAAACATCATCTCTCATAGTGAGGCTCAAATTTAACCAGGATATAAAGTGAGATTTTGGTTTTGGCAATGCAAGTTTTTTTCATGTGAAATAGAAATATTTCAGTCTCTTACTACAAATTCCATGTTCTTAGGATGACAGAGAAAAGTAAACAAATTAAGAAACAAAAGGAAGGAGCTAGAGAGATGGCTCAGTGGTGAAGAGCCCTGGCTGCCCTTGAAGAGAACCTAGGCTCAGTTCCCAACAACTGTATCAATAATCATATGAAACTCCAGTTCCAAGGGATCCACTGCCCTCTTCTGACCTCTGAGGGTATTACAGGCATACATGTAGACAAAAACAAATAATAAATATTTTTTTAAAAGAAACAAAAGGGAAAAACAGAATCTAAAAATAATAAGAGACAATCAAGTAAAAAGTAAAGATTTGCAACAGAAAGTTGAAAGCAAATGCATAGTTGACTTTGGCTTAATAAGGACAATGTAAGACTACAAGTAAAACTAAGTAGTACAGAGGATACCTCAGACCTTAAGTTCAGTTATTAGCATTGTAAAATATGGAGGTATGCATAGAATCAAATGATTTCAGGTACAATAAGAGATCAAGAGATCTACACGTAGCTGTTAGGAAAAGTAGGTTTTTTTCACACAAATCAGTTTGGGGTTTGAAAATACCAAGTGTATTCATTGAAATAAGATCAAAAATCTACAAAAATTAAATTATTTAATTGAAAATTAAATAATCAAAATATTTGAGCATCTATAATGAGGAATGCACTCTCAATGTCTTGCATTTGAAAAAAGAAATATTTCCACAATAGAGCACATATCCTGAAAGAGACCAGGTGTTCAAAAAGGAAGCAGGCACAGGCGTAGTTTCCACTGGCCTTCCGGGTTACCCCACCTCCCCACTGTGACACTATCACACCCCCAAGCTATGACCATAATGGCCCTGCCATGACAGCAGCAACAATTCCTGCATGAGGCCTTTTATTCAGCTTCTGTCCCATCTAGTTAGCATGATACCTCCCTCATAACCCACAACTACTGAAGTTAGATATTCACCTTGGCAAGCACCACCATAGCTTTTAGAGCTCTCTAACTATCAAGTCTAGGAGGAAGGCAGGGCCATATGGTAATAAATAGGTTGAGGGAGAGCTAAGTACCTAAGATGAATGAAAGGTTGGAATATTATTAGCAATATTACCAGAATATATTTTGCTCTTCTTATGAAATCTTTTTTCTCAGAGACAACAGAAAGAGAAAAATAAATAAATTTATTAAAGAAGAATCAAGGGAAATTTTTAAGAAGAAAGAAACATAATGAAACAAGAACAAAAGTGGATGAGATTCCAAGAGAAGGCCAAAAGAAAACACACTGCTGATTTGGTTTAGTACAAAGGTCTTAATTTTCTGAAAACACAATGTCTACAGATTGACTTTTATCCCATCAGACACAGTATCTGACTAGTACACATTCGAGAATCACATGCCTTGCTTTCCACCCCAGACTGAGCAGAAAGAAAAAAAAACAACTTGGTAAGCCATAAGAAAGATGAGAAAAGTGTTGCTCTCCTACTTTTCATCTGACTTTATTCTGATTTTTCCAGATCTATCTGTTGCCTCGTAATCAGAAACTGACTTTGACTTTTTCCCTACTGTAGCTCAAAAAACATTTATTCAAATGATTTAACTAGGTCACTAGCCTAGGACTGGTCCTTGACTTCCCTGATAGAAAAGATCTCTGCGAGGCTCCTACCCTTGGCTAAGCGAATAGGTAAAGAAATTACCAACACAAAATGCAGTAACCACAACATAAAATCTGTATTTCATTCAGCAGAAATGAAAAATCCCACAGAAAGTTTAAATTGTGATTTTTTTTCTTTTGTATGTCTTTCTAAAAAACAGATGAACAAGACTCAAGACTGAGCAACAGAACATTGTAATTTGAATTTGACCTGGATGTGAAAAGAAATTCAAATCTGTGTTAAATCATAGTGTTTAAGGGAAGTGTCAACAGAGAAAAGATTTCCCATAGCCACAGACCTCTTCATACTATTTAAAGTTTAAAAACCTGTTGAAAAATACACATACATACCCCCACACACAAACAGTACAGTCCAAGAGACTCCCAAAGGAACACAGGCTATTGCCACAGCCCTTGATTTCCTCCTAAATACTGAAAGTAAGACCCTATTGCTGGAGACAAGACATACTTTGGACACAGAACTTAGAACAATGGAGCTGGAAAAGACCCGGGAGCCTCCTCCCTGAAGATTAGCTCTCATACTATCAGAAGATACTATACAAGCTACTAAGGGAGAAAACCAGTCAATGGTCCAACCAGGTGTAAAACTTAATAAACACAAAAGGCTGGCATAGCAAACAATTACCTCTGATGCAGAAGTCGTATTTTTATCTTAGGGGTAATCAACCATTATGTAACTGGACTTAAGGATCACTCGGTGGAAGGAACCTCATGTCTAGTACTGTGAACACAGCTAAATACACATGGTTGGGAGAGGTCATAGATCCTAGAGAAAAAAACCTACATCTGTCACATCCCTAGATAAATGTAATTTATTACTGTATGCTAAATAGATGTCTTTATATTTACAGAAAAATACCATTTTCCACTCATCAAAAAAGCTTCCTTTTGAAATAGACAGAGAATGTTACAGAGTTCCACAGCTGTTCAAAAACAGAGAATAAGTATCTGTGAGATACCCAGCCCTAAGTGACATATCCTCAATGCAAGCTAAGGCTCAAGGAACATAGCAGAGAGAATAATAATGCATCTGTCAACTCTCACAAGCAAAGCTTCCTCATGCAACAAAGGGTGATTAACACAGAAAGCCATAACTAGCCAAAATGTGGATAACAAGAGACTGCAGAGTATGTGACTTCTATATTAAACCTCTGCTACCCAAGATTCAGGGACCATTTCAGGGGAAAGAAAGACTGTAAGAGCCAGAGGTGGTAGATGACTATAAGAAAACAGAGTTTTCCAGGTGCCTGGAACTTGCTCATATTAACTTATAGTAATGGTGACAGTATGCACAAGACCCATTCAAACTCAATACAAAAAAAAAAAAAAACTCAGCATAGAAGTGGGGGATGGGTTAGAAGCTCCAACCTTAGCTGAGGAAGTGATCATCCAGCTGATCACTGCTGGATGAGGGAGAGTTGGTGGTCTTCTTTAAAGGAGTGATGTGAGTAGATTGACCAGGCTCTAGTGAATGGATTCACACCAAGGTTTATTTAGAGACACAAACTTGATTTGATAGGCCCTAACACATAAGACAGAATCCATGAAATCTGGCAAGGAGTCTATGGAGCAGGGTACAGATAGGAGGAATCTAAATATGATCAAGATGTATTGTATGAAATGCCCAAACTTCAATTTAAAAGAGCTTTTAACTTTGAAGTTAATTCCATTTGCCTATTTTTGCTTTTTCTTGTCTGTGCTTTTAGGGCCATACTAAAAGAAGTCATTGCCAAGACTAACTAATGTTTTAGGAGCTATCCCTGTATCTAATAGTTTTACTAATTTGTTCTTATCTTGAAATATTTATTATTTTAAATATTTCTTTTGTTTGTTTGATTTTTGTTTTTTGTTTTTGAGATGGTCTCTCTGTAGCCATTGCTGGCCTGGAACTCGCTGTATACATCAGGTTGGCCACAATCTCACAGAGGTCTGCCTACCTTTGTCTACCCAGTGCTATGATTAAAGACATGTACCACCATGCCCAGCTTTCTTCTACTTTTAATTGGTATGTAGTAATTAGATATATTTATGGGGTGATATAGATAGATATAGATGGCCAGTCTTCCTACTTCAATTAATCTAATCAGTATAATCCTCAAAAGGTATATAGATATATTTGAAGTACTGTGGTACTTCAAAAGTTCTCTCCAATAGCTATCTTGAAACATTAATTATTGTTGACCATTGTTATGATATATTGTTGTGGAAGTTATTTCTCCTATACAAATATACTCTGTATTTATTGTATTTTATTTGATGAAACTATGTTTAATTCTTCTGCATGTAGATAATATGATTAAATGTTTATTGTCATGTCTAGAAAATTTTCAGTCCACAAGATCTAGGTTCTAAAGATATCCTCTTGTGCTTTCTCATGTGATTTTTATAGGTTTACATTTTATCTTTAACTAACAAGTAATAATTACATATATTCATGTATAGAACATAATGTTTCAAACATGTGAACATTATAAAATGATCAAATCAAACAAAATAGCATACCTACACCAAAATGTCTATCATTTTTTGTGCTGGGAATATTCAAAAGCATTTCTTTGGCTATTTTGAAATAGACATTATCTGTAGTTACCATGATGAATGTTAGAATACCATAACTTATTCCTATCTCACAATAACTTTGTATCTATATCCAAAGTTTCATCTATAATGTTGAAAATGGAAGAATTCATTCTTTTAAAGTTAAATGTCATTTCATTTTACATATATGCTACCTTTAAAAATTAATTTATCCTTCTGTTGTTTGAATGCCTTGACTATTTTGATTACACCTCAATAACAAAGGAGAATACAAAGCTTTTCATCATTTATAAACAAAGTACACCGTTCCATTGTTCCATTTCTTTATAATAATCAACATATAAGTTTTACAGGATTAGATTTAGAACTAATTTATTTTAGATTTTTAGATATATACCTACTTGTGATACTGTTGAATCAGAAGGATCTAACCAACAGAATGAAGAGACAATCCACACATTGTGAGGAAATATTTGCAAGTCATTCCTTAATTAAGGAACTGTGATAGTTATTTTCAGTTGTCAACTTTAGGAGCTCCAGAATCATCTAGGAGATGCATCTGCAGGCATACCTTTTGAGGATTATACTGATTAGATTAATTGAAGTAGGAAGACTGGCCATTATGAGCAGCACTATTCCATGGGTTGAGATCCTGGACTTCATAAAAAAAAGTAAAGCATGCTAAGCACAAGCATCCATCACCCTCCTGATGGTCAATGTATGTAATTAGCCAGTCTTCTCCTGCTGCCTCTGTGACGTGTTCACCCTGACAGAATGTAAGCTTCAACCTTGAACTAAAATAAATGCATCCTTCTTTTTGTTGAGTATTTCATCAAAGAAACTGGAAAAAATAACTAGCAAGGGGGTTAATATCAAGCTACTCAGGAATAAGAAAATAAATACCCTACTAAAATGACAGGATATTTAAACAGATATTCTCCCAAAAAAACATACATATAGACAACAAATAATATGAAAAATGTTTAACATCTCTAATCATCAAAGAAATGTAAATTAAAACAACATCTATTAGCATGGCTATTATAGAAAAAGTCATGATGTATTAGTATCATCTCTATCCTCATCCCTCAACTCTCACCAGCAAAGCTTCCTCACACAATAGACTGTGATGCACAGAGAAGGCCACAATTGGTTAAATTTGAGAGAATAAGAGACTGTAGAGAATAAGAGACTATTAGAGTCCCTGGATAGGACTCCTCTATTAAACTTCACCTACCCATGGCTCAGGGACCATTGTGGAAGAGGGAGGGAAGAGAAAGTCCTATGCCCCTCCCAACCACTCTATTGGATGGGTGTAAGAAGGAGAGGGCCTAAAGTCATTTAAGCTGAGGGTGCCACAAGGTGGGCTCCTTTTTTCTTCCCCTCGTTGCCATTTTGCATTGGACAACCAGGAAGTCACAAGATTCAAGTCTGGTTGTGGATTTACTATCATAATTTATGGATGGGAGGGAGGGTGTTCATATTCTGTAAGTAACCCCCTACCCTCTGTTCTGTTAATAAGCTCAAGTAAATTAGCTAGAATTTGCCTCTCTGTGAGTTGGGGAATTTGTGTGTCATTTGTTACAGGACCTGGGGAGGAAGGGACTAAACTTAGCCCCTTCCAGGAGGAATTTTAGCTACAATTAGTCACAAAGATCTTCAGAAACATATTTATAGACGTGATTAGCACCTAAATTAAAAGTAACTGAGAAATTTCAAAACATAAAAAGACCAATATGATACTATAGAGATGGTTCAGTGGTTAATTTAAGAGCACTGGCTGATGTTGCAGGTTCGATTCCCAGTACCCACATCGCAGCTAACAACTGTCCATAACTCCAGTTCCAGGGGATCTGATGCTGTCTTCTGACTTCTGAGGGTATTGCACAACACAGGACCACTTACATACATACAGATAATAAATAATATATAAAAGGACCAATAGGCTATCAACATTCTAAAGGTAAAAAGCCAGAGAAAAATAATCCGCTATCTAAAAGGACACATTCCTCATATGTATTTTTAGAAATGGCTGAAGGAGCCAGATAGAGAAGGAAAGACCTTTGGATGATGAATCTGAGCTCCATAGAACACTACAGAAAGAGGGGGTTATTTCCGGGTGACTGAAATGGGCCTAATGAAAGAAGAGAGGGACCCATCAGCACTTCCCAGCACATTTCAGATTCGTCATGGACAAAAGCCAACTCTGCAACTTCCATTCCTCTTCTTCATGTGGGAAGATTCCTTACATCATGCCCTTCTGGGCCCACTGCTGTATAGTCATTGCTTGGTAAAGGAAGGTTAGTTAGGTTTTCAGTTCATACATTGTCTAATTAGAAGTGTCATGCCATCCTGAATGCTATGATTAGACAAGGGTTTAGGGGATCTTGGGTAGGGATGAATGTACTTTGCATATGAAAGGAACATAAATTATCGTGGGTAATAGGATAGATCATCATGCATTATATTAACTTTAGTTCTCTGTGTTTTCTTTTATTCATGCCCTTATTTGTGTTGTTGCTGTTGTAGTTGGGTTTTAGATAGGATCTCTCTGTAACCCCAGCTTGCCTGAAACTCTATTTAGACCAGGCTGGCCTTGATCTCAAAGAGATCCACCTTGCTCTGATTCCTGAGAGCTGAGATACATTTGGCCCTCATTGTATGCTTTTGTATTTCTTATCTCTGTCTTTGATTTGCTTCTTTGTTTTGGTCAATGGAATTGTAATAGACAGGACTCAAGCAAGAGTGTGAAACCCTGCACAGTGTTGAATGCCTCTCCAACACCTCTTCCATTGCTGTGGGATGAGTGTGCCTCTTGCCATTGTCAAAGAGGATGATAAGAATCTACCTGTATGTGATTCAATGAGACCCTTCCATTTATGTTATGGATGTTTTAGTTTTAACAACTAAGTCTTATAGGTGTTATATAGTACACTAGGGAAGGATAATTCTCCTAATACTAAGAAGAGGATTAAAGAAAATGAGTATTTTAACATAAAACTAATGGAAATTACAGTTTGCTGTAATAAATGCAAATGATTTACACAGAACTACATATAAGGAAATGACAGAAGGGGAACTTCATAAAAACAACTTTTAATGTTAAATACCCAGGCTTTAATGACTTATCTCTCTGATTCTACATGCCTATATCAGGTTTCTTATATGTAATCACATGACCTTCAATGTTCTAAATAATTATTTTGTGTCTTCAGAAAAGCGGATATCAGCAACTCACAAAAATAAGAATAAAATTTAGTTTTCAGAGAGTCCTTTTAACCCAGTATCATCTTAACTCTTTCCACAGTTTCTTAGCAATAAATGCACTTTGCAAATGTATGTTCACAGTTCAATTTTACAAAATATTTATAGTCTATAAGAATTGTGTAGAAAAGGCCTTACCTAGAGCTACCATGAAAGACTTGCCTTTTGGCTATTGCCCATCAGCAAACAATCTTCCTAATGAATAGATAAATGAATACACCCATTCTTCATATTTATATCATTTAACTCTGTTAATGAATATTGGTTCTTCTATGGGACTTGAATAATTACTGTATCAAAAATGAGTATTTCTGCAGGTTAAAATTCATATATATATATATATATATATATATACATACACACACACACACAAGAAATGGGGTGCAGTTTGTCTTCATATCCAGCAAAGATGGGCACCAAGGGAACTATTTTTGTGACTGATCGTGATATTTATCTTTTTCCAGACACATTCATTGATTGCATTCATGTGCTTTTCAAATAGAATTTAGTTATTATTCTTGAGAAAAATGTGAAAGAATAAAAGAATGACTAAATGATTCTCAATTCTTTAACTCCTTGGAGGATAAATCTGTCTTTCGTGAAATAATTAAACCTCCAAGAGAAAGTCAGAGATAAAGTCTTGCAAGTATCATGAGTTTGTTATCCTTCACACACTGTAATTGGTAGATTTTTGTTAGTAACTGTGTGTCCAAATAAAACCTTTAGCAGCTGCAATAGACAAAGCCTAACTCTCAGTGGCTTAGTCCATTAACAGTTTTCATTTTAAACTAAACGCCAAAAAGTTTTATAATTAGAACTCCCTTCGGTGGATCGCCCTTTGGAAGAGACTTGGAGTCATGCTGTTTGTATTTTCCAAACCCATCCCTTAAAAGTCCTCCTCTTCCAACTATATGTGTGAAAGGGAGAGAGCATGAAGGATACTTGCTTATAGGTTTGTTTGTTTGTTTGTTTGTTTGTTTTCATTTAAAAATGAGCTTTTTGTCAGGACTCGGAGCAATGGAGCTGAAACTAACGTGGAAGCCTCCTCATTGAACACAAGCTTTCATTGTTCTAGAGGATACTATGAAAGCTGCTAAAGGAGAAAACCAGTCAATAGTCCAACTCCAGCTTGAAAGCCTAATATTCACAACAATGACCAGCACAACAAACTATAACAGTACTAGTGGCACTTTTATCTTGGGGGTAATCAAAAGCTATCTAATTGGACTTAAAGCCCTCTCAATGGGAGGGAACCCATGGGTGGGACTCTAAACATAGCCAAGTTCACATGGGCAGAGATCATAGATTCTAGGGAAAATTCTACTTCTGTAATATCCCTTGACAAATGTAATTTCTTACCGTATGCAAAATATGAATCCTTATATTTATAGAAAATATATCATTTTCCGTTTATCAAAGAAGCAACAGATGGAGACTTTTACAGAGTTCCACAACTGGTCACGCACAAAGAATAATTTTCTGACAAATACCCAGCCCTAAATGACATATCTACAATGCAAACGTTATATCTAAAACTCATGAAACATAGTGGAACAGGGGGTATAGAGAAAACTAGTGCATCCCTCAACTCTCACCAACCAGGCTCCCTCGTGCAACAGAGTGCAATGCACATAAAAGGCCACAACCGGCCAAAGTATAGAAACTAAGAAACTACAGAGAACCTGTCCGTGGATAGGTTCTCTATCCTAAAACCCACCCATAACTCAGTGATCATTAATGAAGAGAGGGTCAAAAGATTGTAAGAGACAGAGTAGATGCAAAATTGTCAGGAAACAGTCTTCTAGAACCCTGGGAACTTGTTCATATGATCTTATATCAATGGTGACAGCACACACAAGACCCATGCAAATTCAATCTGACAAAAACCCAGGATAGAACTGGGTAAATGTACAACAAGCCCCAACATTAGCTGAAGAACTATTGGCAGCCAATTACTGCTGGATGAGGGAGAGTAGATCTTCTTTAAGGGAGAGATTCTAGATAGGTTGATTAGACTCCAGTGGATTAACTTGCACTGAGAGACATCTGATTATACAAACTTGACTCGATAGGTCCCAACATATATGACAGAGTATCTGGTGAAGTGGAGTGTGGACTGGTGTAGATGGAGGCGGAAGCATAAAGATAATTAAGATGTTTTCATGAAATGGACAAAATTTCAACAAAAGTATACAAAAATTAGTTGTGTATGTGCATGAATGTGTGCAACACCAAACATATGAAGAAGAAATCAGTAGACAACATTTGGGAGTTGGTTCTGACCTTCCAGCTTGTTGAGGTAAGGTTGTGCTGAGTACTCCAGGATAGTTGGTCCATCATTCTCCTGTCTTAGTCTCCCACCTCACCACAGGAATGCTGGGATACCAGATGTGCACCATCAGAACTAGTTTTTTACATGAGTTCCAGGCAATAAACTCAGGTCATCAAGCTTGTGTGACTAGCAGAAAAGATCTTTGACAAAATTCAACAAGCATTTATATTAAAAGTCCTAGAGGGAATTTGACTAGAAGGAATATACCTCAACATAATTAAAGCTATATACAAAAACCTCACAGTCAACATCATTCTAAATGGAGAAAAACTGGAAACATTCCCATTAAAATCAGGAACAAGCCAAGGCTGTCCACTATCTCCACTCCTTTTTAATATGGTGCTTGAAACTCTTGCTAAAGAAATAAGACATGAAAAGGAAGTTAAAGGAGTACTCATTGGAAAGAATAGATCAAATTACCCCCTTTTGAGGATGACATGATATTATACCAAAGAGATGCCAAAACTTCCACCAGAAAACTCCTAGAAATTATTAATACTTTCAATAAAGTGGTGTGTTACAAAATTAATCTACAAAAATCAGTAGCCTTTCTATATACCAATAAAAAGCAATTGGAAAAAGAAAAAAGGAAAACCTCCCATTCACAATAGCCTCAAACACTTAAAATATTTTGGAATTAACTTGATCAAAGACATTGAAAATCTCTACAATGAAAATGTTAGGTCTTTTACAAGAGATTGATGAAGATACAGAAGGTGAAAGGACCTCCCAGGCACATGGATTGGAATAATTAATATTGTGAAAGTGACCGTCTTCCAAAAGAAATATATAGATTCAATGCAACCCCAATAACATTCCCATGACATTCTTTACAGAATTAGAAAAAAATCCTCAAATTCACATGGAAGCACAAAAGACCCTGGATATGCAAAGCAACCCTGAACACAAAGTGTAAGGCTGAAAAGATTACTAAATAAGATTTCAAACTATATAACAGAGCAAGCTATAGTCATAAAACAGAATGGTACTGGCACAAAAGTAGACCTGTGTATCAATGGAACACAATTCAAGACCCAAACATGAATACATGCAATTTCAGCAACATGATATTTGACAAAGGGGCAAGAACACTCACTGGAGGAAACAACATCTTCAGCAAATGGTACTGAGAAAACTGGATCTGTACTTATAGAAGACTGAAACTAGACCCTTATCTTTTACCTTGTAAAAATGTCAACTCTAAAATGAAACCTGAAACACTTAGAAGAAAACATTGGCAGTAATGCTGGTGGGGTTGTAAACTCATGCAATCCCTGTGGAAAGCAGTGTGGACAACTCTTTAAAAACTAAGAATGAATCTACCATTTGACTCGCTTATACCACTCCATGGCATATACCCAAAGGACTCATCCTATTGCAGAGACACTTGAACATTGATGTTTGTTTCTGCTCTTTTCACAATAGCTGAAGGATGGAAGAAACACAAGTGTCCCTCAACTGACTTGTGGATAATGAAAACATGTTGCATTTCACAATGGAATCCTACTAAGTGGTAAAAGAACCATGAAATCATGACATTTACAGTTAAATGGATAGAACTAGAAAAACAAATGGCATGTGTTCCTCTCAACTTTGAATCCTAGTACCAAATCCTTATATTCAGGTATCCCAATCACTACTCGTCAAAGAAGCTTCTTTTGCACCAGACAGAAACTACTACAGTATACCATAGCTGGTCACACACATTGTCTATGAACTGCTCGTGCCTAATTGACACAATTACAATGCAGCTTCTACACCCAAGGTTTATGTAACATGGAACAAGGGGTAAAGAAGACACTAGTAAATCTCTCAACTCTTGTTAATGAAGCTCCCTCATGAAACAGAGGGCCAGTAACACAAAAGGTCACAAAGGTCTAAATCATGGAGATTAAAAATCTGTAGAGTATGGATCCCTGGACAGGACTCACTGATTTTCATTCACCCATGGCTTAAGGACTATTTCAGAAGAGGGAGTGGAAAGATTGGAAGAGTCAGTGAGGAGGTGCATGATCATATGGAAATAGAATCCTACAAGCTTCTGGGATCCTGTTCATATGAACCTACAACAATTGTTTTTTCATGCTTAAGATGCATGCAAACTCCAGCAGACAAAAACCCAGCACTGAACTGGGGAAATGAATAGCAGACCCCAACCTTTGCCTAAGAAATGTTGACAGCTGATTACTGCTGGGTGTAGAAGAGCTACTCTTAAAGTGAAGGACTCTGATGACCTCAATGGACAAACCTGCACTGAGGTCATTTGGGAATTCCAGTTAGGAGGCTGTGGGAGTCGTGTTGGCGGAGAAGGGAGTATAAAGATGATTGAGAGTGATTGAGATATTCTGTATGAAATAGGTAATTATTCAATAAAAATAATGATTAAGAGGTTTTGTATGAAATACACAAAAATTCAATTAAAAATATATACATAATTAAATAAGTAAAAAAAGAAAGGTACTAAATATATCTAATTTGGTAACTATCATGCATAGCTTAGCAACACAGTATAAAATCTCAACTGTTTACCCTGTGATCACATGGATAACAAGGATCTTCAGCTTGCTATCACTATCAAATCTCAAGAGAACCTCATACTGCATATTACTCATTGAGGGAAGAATCAGAATTTAAAATTAAAAATATATAAGCATCTACACATGTCAAGCTTAGAGAGTGTCTTCCTTCATATCTAAGGAAAAAACAACTATAAAATCAACACCTTAGAATTTCAGCGACTTACCATTACAAATATGTATTTCTTATTGACTCAAAGGACAAGTTCGAGAGGAGAGCAAGCTGTTTCCCACAGTTAATTAAGGGTATAATCCTGTGAAGGGTTCACTTTACTCGAGACTTAGTTTTGGAAGTTCATTTGTTCTCAGATATTTATCTGGCAGAAGAGAAGATAGAAAAGAGAACGAAGAAACTACTTCCTATTACCTGAGCATTTGGCCTAAAGAATCATATATTTGTGTTAACATAAGTTGACAGTCTCATGAGAAAGATACATGGTGGCACCTAGCTATGAGGAGAGTTCCAGACTAAACTACAAATTTCCAGCATCAACTCTAGACTACAGAATGTGAAAACTGATGCTTGCTGGGCCACTACCCATCTCTGCCATAGCATTATTTATCAAGCACCTGAGCAAGACACCCTCTTTAGCTCAGCAATGTCAATTCATGGGACTTATTCTAAAAATATATGAAATCTTACAAATCTCCACAAACACAGATATATCAGTGCTCCTTTGGGGCACTTCAAACATCTCTGTTCATCTTCTAGCTAGAATACAAAGATGTCTGCAATAACTAGAGATCCTCGCCACTGATCTGGGTACTAGTCTGACCTTTTTCTTGATGGTCCAACTGGCAGTAAATTGCTCATTTGTTGCTGTTCTTGTAGTCATTACAGCTTCATTCAAAGCAGCTCACTGGATAGCCATGTCATCCCACCACAGAAAGCTCAGTGGGCCAAGCTCTGGGCAGTAAGACAAATGTTTCTATTACAGCATTGTTAACAGTTGGAAAGTGTTTTTTAATACTTTATTTATTGTTTTTATTTATGTGTATGAGTGTACTGCCGTATGTGTGCAAGTACATCCTTGTGCAATGTCCATAGAGGCCAGAGGAGGGCATTGGATATCCCAGGAATTAGAGTTATGAGCAGTTGGTGCTGGATTCAAATCTGGGCTCTCTGCAAGAACAGCCAGTGCTCTTAACCACTGATCAATCTCTCCAGTCCCCAATGGGAAGGTCAAACAACTAAAATGTTTAAGAATTTAAAAAATTAAAAACCTAATGTTTGTGGTGTGTGTGTGTGTGTGTGTGTGTGTGTGTGTGTGTGTGTGTTATAACTTGTTGCAGCCACTTAAGATGAAGCAGTATGGGAAAATCATTTACCAATATAGAAAATTTATATTACTTCTTCCCTTTTCTATTTTTCCACTTCCTTTTGAAATAACCTTTATGTTTGTACAAGGAAATGTCTGCATATGCATCTACAGACACAGTAGATAGGTGAGAGGAAAACTGATGCCAAACAGTATTTAAAATATTACTGAACCCTTGCAATTATAAAATACTAATGAGGCTCCATCCTTAGGATATGTTAGAATCTACTTATACATGTATTTTTAATACAGAATAAAAAGAAAATATCTGATTTTTAGAAATGAAAATGATGCTTCTCATTCTCTTTGTTCTTGAAAAATCTCAAAAGGCAATATATATACATATGTATAGGTATCTATGTGGAGGAGGGAGAGGGTGGGATGGTTTCTAAGAAACATAAGAAAGAATCTAGTCGTTTGATGAAATAAGCAAACAGCTACTGCCTTGAGTCTGGAGTTTCTTTTATATAAACCCATCTCAGCTGTAGTACATTCTTGCCAGATCTTACTATGATGTTGATAGGGGATGTTAAGACTAGAGTCACACTGTGAACTCCCAGAACAAAGAATTGCCCAAAGTTGGCAAAATATGAGGAGGAAAAATATATTCTCTGCTGATTAAGAGGCCTTTGTTGCAACCAGATCAAGGACATGAGGGCTGGTACAGACGCTGTTTGACAGAGAATAACACAAAATGCCACAGGCAGCCACACTGGACATTTAACCAAACAGGAGAAAATCTCACTGAGAAGCAATCTTCTTTACTATTGTTATATATTTTTTATAATTTCATACATGAATATAATATAATTAGCTCAATCCACTCCCACTCACCCCTCCACATCCTCCTGAAGCTTCCTACCCACAGCTGCTTCCCAACCTCACTAGTTCTCCTTTTCTTCCTCTTCCTTCTTCCCTTCCTTCCTATTCTCTTATAGTTGTAATTCACAAAGTCCAATTAGTGCTGCCCATATGTGCATGCGTATGGGACCTTCCACTAGAACACCGGCCATACTGCAGAGGAAAATTGTTCATGAATGCAACAGCCTTGTCATTTCCAGAAGACAACACTTTGAAGCAGTCCTCTCTGACCTCCGGTTCTTGCAGTTTTTCTGTTACCTCTTCTGAGATGAACTGGGAGCCTTGTCAGGGAAAAGGGTTTTCTATAGATGACCTAGTTAGGACTGAACACTCAGTCACTTATTCTCTATACTTTAACCAGTTGTGACTCTGTATTAACCGCCTCCCAACATACAAAGAAGCTCCCATGATGAAGGATAAACGATGCAGTAATCTATGGGTATAAGGATAAGTACTTAGAAGGTAGTTTAATACTTTGTTACTTTAGCAAAGTAGTAATAATAGGATAAGGAGTAATCTTAAAGTAAGAAATTATATTACAAAGGAAAAGAAGAACCTAGGTTGTTTTAGTATACACAGCAGTGACAAAGTCTAGTTGGAATACAAAGAACTCTGCAATAACTAGAGATCCTCTCCACTGATCTGGGTGTTAGTCTGACCTTCTTCTTGATGGTCCAGCTGGCAGTAACATTGCTCCATTTGCTGCTGTTCTTGTAGTCATTACAGCTTCATTCAAAGCAGTTCACTGGTAACCATGTCATCCCACCACAGAAAGCTCAGTGGGCCAAGCTCTGGGCAGTAAAATAAATGTTTCTATTACAGCACTGTTTACAGTCCGAAAGCTTCTGTGTAGGCCAGAAAGATTTCTGTCTACTCTTAAGCTTATCCTTTCTCCCTTTTGTGGCTGTAAAATGGCTGGTCTCGGGAAGCACCCCATTTAATGATAAGCAACAAATGAATGAACAAGGCAGGTTTAGACAGTAATAAATAAAAAAAGAAACTAAAAGAACTGGCAAGTATTAATTCTGGGGAGAAAGAACATTCCCCTTCCACTCATGATGTTGTGTATAGAACAGAACAAAAAATAGCTGTTTTATGAAGTTACTGTATAAAGTCTGTTTAATTATTGGCAATTAATAGTGGCGTGTTGGGAAATGATTTGGAAAGTCTGTTCTATTTTCTCATAAAAAGGACAGAAGCCCAAAATTACATCACTCAATCAAATGATTGATGGTATTTTAAATAGTCTTGGTTCCATGGAGGAAAAGATTCTACTTTACTTTCATATATATTATATATATATATATATATATATATATATATATATGAATTTAAATTCTGTTTGTATACTTGTTACATATAATTTCATGCATGAACTTTAATTTTCATCTTTTTAATAATTTCTTAGAGCACATATACATATGTAGAGTACATGTATATTATTAAGAACACTAATAAGAAACTAACTCTAATTTGGGTAAAATAGAAAAAGCAGTCTAAGAATGTATAAAAAGCAGCAAATATCAATCAGTTTTCTCACTGTTCACACTAAATTGGATTGTGGACAGCATCTCTGAGAGAGCTGGTTCTCCTCTGCCTGGGTTATTCTCCACAGTCATGGGGCAATCCCCTTGGACCCTCAGTTGACTTTCAAAAGACCAGCAAGCATAATGACATTTACAAGAAAAAGTGGGGGAAACCTGCTTTCATTTACAAATGTAAAGGTAAAATTAATTTTTATGGTAGGCTTACTAAGCTCTTTATAATGCTCATATTTCTAAACTTTTTTTCAGGTACTCCAAGATACACATATCCCAGGTTCTACCTATCAAAAACCTATTTCGATGTCAGTTCTATATCAATTATTTTATTTCAATTACATGCTACATGTCATCATGGTGTGATATTATACCTGGAATTTACAAAACTCAGCCAGCAGCAGTATTGTTACCATAGGCCAGAAGACAAAAATGTATATTTAAATATACTGAAATTCATGATGTTATTACAGTACTTTCCCACAAAAAAGGTTCAAAAGCAATGAAAACACGGCCTGGCTAGAACCTGAAATAACGACTACCATAAAATTTGACTTTATTTAGAGGAGCAATCCATTTATCACTTTCTCAATTTGGCACCATCTATATGAAACATTATCAAGCATCATTTTGAAGTCATTGAAGTTTACACATCATTTTAAGATAGAATACAGTGCCTTCACTAGCAAACAAATTGATCTTTTCCTATACTAAGTAAAAAGTAATGCTTTCCAGGATCAAATTCATTAATTTTGTGGCAAATATAAAAAGACTGGAAATGTAAAAGCATTGCTCAAAGCTGCATCCTCTCTTAAAATACTAATTTAACTTATTATATTGTCAGGAAGATACTCCTACAGCACAAAAATAATAAGTATATTGTACAGAAAGAAAGTAGAGAGAACCAAAACTTGCTCTTCAAAGGCTAATACTGTAAATAACACATCTTAAGTGGTATTCAATGTGAGTAATGACTACCACCATTGATTTGTTTTTATAGCTGCAAATACTCACTGACAAAGCATATGACTTCATTCTTGATATATGTATAGTGCATAAATGAAAAACATTTTTATTATCTTCTTACAGCATTTACTCTGAAAAAATCATGTATTATACAATTATTCCATTTTTATTTTTATGTTTTTAATTTTATGTATTATTGTTATTCTATTGTATGAGTGTATTATTTGCATGTGTGTAAGTGCAATCATGTCCTGTGATGCCTGCAGAGGCCATAAGAGGGAGTCAGATCCCCTGTAACTGGAGTTGTGGATGGTTGCTAACCTCCAAGTGAATGCTCAGAACTGAATCCACATCCTCTGAAAGAGCAACCAGTGCTCTTAACAACAGCCACCTCTCCAGCCCCATATGAGTCTATTTTTAGTAAAGTATTTTCCATGCCATGTTGGAGGCCGGAAAGCATCCACACAGAGCTCAAACTGTAGGTTCAGCCTGAAGAGAAAACACTGTGAAGGAAAGTTGGGGCCTGAAGGCCATTCACACAGCATTCATGTGCAGAGAACAGGAGATGGTCACCTGCCACCAGACCTTGATTCCTGGATTAAGAATACAGTGAAAATAATAACTGTATCTTATTCAATCTTATACTTGAAGAAATAAATAATAATTTTAAGAGTGTTATATTTCACTCTAAACCATAGTTTCTGTTCAGGTCAAAGACAATTTTCTTTGTCTAAGAAGGCATTCTACTTATTTTGTATCATCAAATTCTCACCAAAAACCTTACATTGAACATATTGTTCCTACTTATGAAAAGACAATAAATACTTAGAAAAGTTAACTACTTTTTAATGGATTTTTACCTGAAATGTCCCCCAAAAGCTCCTGTGTCGAAGGCTTAGTCCTCAATATAGCAGTGTTTAGAAGTATGGATTTTGCAAGGTGACAAGATCATGAGGGTTCTGCCTTTATCAGTGAATCAATACTTTGGTACATTTATGATTTTAGAGGTTATTGGAACTATTAGGAAGTGGAGAGTAGTTGATAAAAGTGGGTTCACAGGACTGTGACCTTGAAGAGTTTTATCTTGTTCCCAGCTCCTTCTGTCTCCTCCTTCTTTCTCTCTTATCTGCCATCAGGTGAGCTGACTCACTCCACCAAATGCTATTTGCTAACTTTAAATAAAGCCTGGGCTACATGAGACTTTGTTTCAAAAAAACAAAACCCTACTGCTTTGGATTTTAGACAGAGATATATGTAGATGATTGGGATATAGCTATCACACACATATAGCTGAAATGAAAGTAGAGGGATTATTGGGAGAAAGGAAGAGTAGCATGAGGAGAAGGGGAACTAACATTGATAACAGAGGTGGTAAGTATTGGCAACACGTACCATGACATCTCTGAAAATGCCACAGTGAAACCAATAATTTTCTGAGCTAATCTAAAAATTACTAAAAATGTTTTTAAAACAACTGCCCTTCAAATATTCCACCGACCTTCCGTTTCCCATCTGTGCTCCTAGTTCTCAATTTATTTACTGAAGTAGAGTCCTTTCTTCATCCAAGTAGTGTCTCTAACTTATATTCATCGGATTTTCGTACTGCCATTTGCCTTAAGAATCAGCATTTTACAATATTAATGTTTCAAATTTATTTTAAAAATAATGGAGACATGTTATTAAGAAGATGGTATTGACACACACGCACAAAAAGCAGATATGGGAATGATTAACTGCAGTTTATATTCCTTGGAGACAGCTATGCCTCAAAATTTATACTTTTTCCAACTTACAAACTTTGTAAAGGTAATGATTCATATAGCCTATATTACTGAATGCCTCCCACAGGGTCTGGAGTAGTTTTCCATAATCAAATCATTAATATTTCTGTAATAGAACACAGATATTAATATTCAATGGGGCAGAGATTATAAATTGTATCACTATAGTTCAGGTCAGAGTTCTGCTATTAAATGAGTTGTGAAATATTTATGTTTTCAGTATTTGGAGGGAAGGAAGGCAACATCTTAAAATACTCTGCTATTGCCATCTTTAAATCTGAATCTATAGTCAAACTACCACCATCAGTTAAATATTTTTTTGAAATAGTTCTTTGCCATCATTGATTATCATAGCCAACACAATCTGACAAACAATATGATCTAAAACACAATAGACTATTATGCACTGGAATCTTAATGAACCTTAATGGACAGTTACTTTAGGCTTTAGACTTGGATGACTATATAATAGCCAACTTTGCATAGCTTCAGGGATAACACAATTTCCTTCTGTATCATGTATCCAGAAGTCAGTCATTAACTCCTATTCTACACTCTATGCATAAAATTCCCACAAAATAATCATCTTGTTCCTATAGCATTTGGAGATAAACCCAGTGATTCTTTTATCTTATAATAAAATGAGCTGTCCTAAAATGGAACAGGCAGTCTCAGTGTGCAATGAGTTCCTTCCATTACAGGTATTTAGGTAGAACGTAGAGTGTACTCAGGATAGGGAACAAACCAACCACAAATGAAGTTCATTTATTCCTGTGTCATTGTGCATTCTGTCTTGTAAACACACATACATAGCATTTATAAGTAAACTTTATTCCACAGGTTCAAAGCTATGAACTAACTTTTGAAAAATTGAAAATCTATGATGTCAATTGTTTTGTTGTCCAACAAAAGAGTAAAATTTCTACTTAGATTTGTAAGGTTCTAATGTTGCAGGAATGCTCTTTACAGAACAGATGTACAACTAGAAGGCCTTCCAGTGTGTATCAAAAGTATTATCAGGAAAGAAAGCTTCTGAAGTGATGGTTGATATTTATATCACTTTATGATTATAAATTCAAGTTGAATGACACACGTAAAATGAGATTATCTTTGAGACACATGGGCTTTCTATGGATTTAGACATACATGGTGAATGTACACACATTGTATAAGTAAAAACATTGTTTTTCTCTGTGGAAGAAAGACATAGAGGTAGAACTATTTACTTTATTTAAAGGTAAGAAAGACAAGTCTCTTCATACTAATCATTTTGCCAATATTTTATTTATTTCTCCTCAGTCTCTCTTATTTGGTCTTATAACATGGGAATCTTTCTACCAAGGATTTTGTAAATTAAGTATTTTTTCATAGAATTAAAATATATCTGGACTTGTTATGGTGGTGCATCGCTATAATCCCAGCATTCTGAGGGCAGTGGAAGGTGGATCACTGCAAGCTCAAGACCAGCCTGTTCTAAATAGTAAATTCCAATATAGTCAAGATTATATAGCAAAACCCTGTCTCAAAAAATTATTTATAACCATTTTTGTGTGCTTTTAATATTCCTGTCTTGTAGATAAAAAGTTTTTAAAAAACTGGGATTATATAAATAAACCTGACTTTCCTCAACTTAGTCACATTGACTAGTACTCTCTTGAACTGACATTTGTTAACTTTCTGATATTTGTGAGTACATAAAAATTTCTCTCTCTCTCTCTCTTTCTCTCTCTCTCTTTCCTTTTACACCTTTCTTTAGGCTAAGTGAAATATAGATATTCATATAGAATTTTTAAATGTAATTTGTTTTATTATCTATTCAATATACCCCAGTAAAAAGTGTTAATTAGTCATACTGTTTGTTTCACGCAGTGAAGATATTTGAGTCTGTGAAGCGTTCATTTCATGTTATATTGTCCTCGCCACTAAAGACTGATTCATGGTTCATTCACTGCTTTTAGAGCTTCCTAATATTTGTGACTGTTCTTTTATGGTTTCTCCTGCAGTTCTTGAAGATATATGACAAATGAGCAGATGACAGATAAAAGTGTTGTGCAGTAATTCTAAAGTACTTTACAAACATTCATGCTCCTGGGAGAAAAGAATCACTGTATGATTTTCCTCCAGAGTTTACCAGCTCTGAAAATTACAATACAGCTTTTCATTTCTACAACTTTTGCTGGTCAAAAGAAACTTAGTTTGTTTAAAAGTTTACTGATTCTTTGAGAATCCAGTACAGTACGTTTTACTGATCCTATTCAGACCTGTCCCCATCGCCGTTTCCACCTTACTACCCCTCCCTGACTTTATTTCTTCTATTTTTGCTCTTTCTTTTTAAAGACCCATCACATCTACTTTGTGCTCCCAAATTATCTTGGGTGTGGGTTCATCCCAAGAGTCTGGTCAACCTACAAGGCATCACACCCTTAAAAAAACTGACTTTCCCTCTCCCACCAATTATCAAGTGTGACAATTTCTAATATGTCTTCATCTCAATGTGTGTCCATTTGAAAGCTTCTGATTCTGAGGAAAGCTTTTGCCTAAGACTATGTGTCATTTGATTTTTTTTAATATTTTACTGAACTTTTATATAATTCATAGACTCCCTTCCCCATCAAAGCCCCCTCCAAGCCTCCACTGAACCTCATGTATTCTGCCATGCTAAGTCCTATCCAGTCAAGCATTTGTTCCTAGATCTCCTTCAGTGCAAATTCATCTGCTGAAGTCCAGTCAGTCTATCTAGAGATGGTAAGTAAGGCATACTTTCCCTCATGTAGTAGTAATCAGTCTCCAGTAGTTTTCAGACTAGGGCCAGCCCACCACCTATTTCTCTCACTCCACTCTGGGCCCTTGTCTGATTGAGTTAGCATGAGTCTTGTACTTAATGCCACATTTGCCACAAGTTCACATGTGAAAGCTTCCAGTGGCCGGAAAGCCTCTGCTTCCCAGTGTTCATGAACCAGCCTTGGCTCAAACAACCTTTCAACCCATTCTTCCCCAATGGTTCCTGAACCATGGGTGGATAAGGTTGAATATAGGAGTCCTATCCAGGGACACACATTCTGAAGTCTCTTACTCGTTAACTTGGCCAGTTGTGGCCTTCTATGAACATTGCACTTTGTTGTATAAGGAAGCTTCACAGGTGAGAGTTGAGAGATGCATTAATTTTCTCTCTACTTCTTTGTCTGCTATGTTCCATGATCTTGAAGTATACAGGATCAACTGGAGATATATCACCTAGGGCTGGGCATCGCTCAGACCTATATTCTCTGTGTCTGACCAGTTGTGGAATTCTATTGTAGCCTCCATCTGCTGCAAACGCCTCTCGATGGGCATGGACTCATGGGTGACACAGTAAACTCAGCCAAGTACACATGGTTAGAAGAGAACATAGATCCTAGTGAAAATCCTGCCTCTGCCATATCTCTAGGCAAATGAAATTTCTTATCTTATGGATCCTTATATTTACAGACAAGCATATAGTACACCACTCAGCAAATAAGTTTCTTTGTAATTTTAATAATTACAAAAACACTTGCATATTAAGGATAGAAACAATACCTCATCCATTATGAGTAATTTTTACCTGACATTTGCATTTTTGCTCTTTTAGTGAGCCTTGCATCATATGAATTTTTAAAATATTTGCATTGTGAAATTTTCCACCTCAAATTTCCAGGTCTGGGACTGTTTCTATCACTATTGTAAAAATGCCCTACGTAATTATCTTCCAATTCTACAGGGATTTTTAACATTTATATATTTGGCCTACCTGCAATTTTTCTGTAATTGATATGCAGTAGTAATTAAAATTTATATTCTCTTCAGTGGATTAAAAAATATGCGAGTTCTACCTATTAAATGATAATTTCATTGAGGGAATTCCAATGTCTTAGAGTAAATTCTAATTCTATACTATCTTATTTTAGTCATTTGATCATTTATTTTAATATTTGATCAAACAAATCCACAGCAGTTATTCTGATTATGAAATATTCTTAGTTATCATTAGATACAAATATCTAGTTAAAACTTTAACTGTTCCAAAATTAATCTCTATTTTTATGCTAATTGGAACTATACTACACTTGTACATAATTCTGAAAAAAGTTCCATTTCCTTGGAATGGTTTCTCATTAAATGTATGTTATATTGCTTTATGTGATTCTGTCAAGATTTATGGTCTTGTATTTCTCAAAGTTTTACCTTTTAATATATTCCTAAAATGTTTTTTCTTCCTTGACAAATTTGGATTTTTTTTTTTAGATATAAAGGAAACAATATATTAGAGTATATTTCTTTTACACCCTCTGTTATTGAATCATAGACTTCTGGCATCTTGTATACTCAACCACATAAAAGGGAAAGTTTCACCCACCAAATGTGACTTGGTTGGTTTGTTTCCTTCTTCAAGACCATCAAGAAATCACAATTTTGATAATTCAGTGAGTAAAAGCCTATCTTAGAAGAAATGCATAGTGTTTCCAGAAAAGAATCTTCATCTGGGCTTAGGCTGAGGCAGACAGCTTGCACCTGACACTGAAGTCTGTCTAGCACCCTTCCCATCATGGCATGGCAATTTGCTGCCCAAGAGATGATGACTTAAGAAATAAACAGATTCCAGCAACAAACATCTCATTAGCGTTTGTGGGGGTTAATTTCTTCAAGTACTTAGCATTGTGTTAGTCTCTAAGGAACACCTAGAAATGCTATTAAACTTTGAGAAACTTGCAACAGCAGAAAACTGAGTGCCCTTGACTGTGGGGTCTCACTAAGTGCCTGGTAGCAGGAAACGGAAGGCCAAGATGGCGCTTAGGGGAAGTGAAACCTAACCACCAGGGCCGGAGAGATAAACAAGCAGTTCTGAGAAATTGAGTGAGCCTTGGAGAAATCAAAACCTACCCCCCAGGTATGATAATTAAGTTTCATGCTTGCTATTTGCTGATTGGATTATTAATGCCTCTTGTAACCACCTTTTGCAACCACCCATGTAACTGCCCCTTATGCTAGATAAAGCAAGGCTTGAAAATGTGCAAATATGATAGGATGTTAAAGAAATAGGGAAGTGTATTTTGCTTGGAGGGGTGGAGCATGAAAGAGCACATTTGAGCACTGTAAGACGATTTCCAAACACTTGAGAAGAGCTGTAACACCTCGAACTAGCTGCAATAAAGAGCTGCAACACTTGAAGACTCCGGCTGCTGACTGTTCTCGGCTGAGGGGGCCCCAGCCTCGCCTGAGGGCGCGCTGCACATAGGCTAGGGCTTGCTTGGGGAAGGCCGCACATCTGACCTCCCAGCACTCCTCTCCACAGGAGGAGCAACCCCAGAGGGAGAGAAAGGGCGACTCTTGAACACACTTCTGATCTTCTATGGCTACACCCTCCTGTAAGAGCCATGGGGGGGCAGGGGCCACACTTGACCAACATGGAAAATTTGTTGGAGAGTATTAAGAACCAATCAAAATATCTTGATGATGGCTTACTTTGTGAATTTCAGCAATCAGGAAACTCTAGGTTTCCATCTCTTGAGGCAGAAATCAAGAGGAGTAGGCTAAATGATTCCATAAATTATGTTCACCAAACTATATGCTCCTGAAAGAAAACTCTATACCATAATATTTATGTACTCAAACTGTGTCATTAAGACTATCTTGGCTCAAATCCTGGCCCTATCATTTATTCCTTAAAAGAGCTTAAATAAGTAACTTAATCTTGCTAATCCTAGAGTTATTTAGTCATTAAGTAGGGATATTATTAATATTGACATCTTTGTTTAAGGAGGCTTAAATGAAGTAATAAATTGTGTGAATTAGCTATTGTTTGGAAACAAACCACCCCAGTATGGGGTTTAGAATGACACAGATCATACTACTGTTTCAATCTATGGGATCTGTGAGTTTCTGCTTTTGTCTCACCTCATCTTGCATCTTGGACCAATTGTAAATTGAATAGGCAACTGTCCTGAGTATTTGGAAGTCAGCTAGTGTAGACATTCCTAGGGTGACTTCTCAAGGACAAGTGTTTCACACCCACATTGATTTCATTCTCTAGCAGGTAATCCAGGATTAACCGCATAATATAGAGGTGTAATGCCAAAAGAGACAGTTAGGCCATGAAAGAGCTCTTAACACCTAGGCTAGCAACAGGTACACTACCAATTCCAACACATTCTATTGGTCAAAGAAAAGCACAAATTCAGTCTGTGTTCAAAGGATGTAAAAACTAAACTCTTCATCTATGATTATGTATAGATACCTGGAGAGATTCAGTCAGGAGGTGAGATTCAAGAACTAAGCCTATTTCATTCAATTAAACTTCCACATTCTTAAAAGCCTTAAGGGACTAGAGAGATGGCACAGCACTGCTCTTACAGGGGATCTGAGTTCAATTCCCAGCTCCCATGTCAGGCAGCTCACATTGTTGGTAATTCTAGCTTCAAGGGACCCAACACCTTCTTTTGGACTCTGTACCTTCATTCACATGTTCATACAGAAATATACATATACATATAATTAAAAATTAAAAATAAAACTATTTTTAAATATCTTAAAGTAGAACATTGACCATTGTCTCTTCAAGTTTCAATAAGAATGTATCAAGTAAATTATAGAATTCACATGTACATGGGATCAAAGCTCTCTAACTTATATGAGGCAGAGTTCGAGTAGATGGCATTGAAAATGAACCACATACGGTTGAGTGAGAAGTTTGAGAAGACTGAACTATGTAGGTGACACCCCTGGATAGTTGCAGGTAGTAATAAGCAGAAAGGGAAGCTACATAGAGCCTTTAATAGGATCTATTTGTTTGAGTTCTTTGAGTAACTTTTCCTAATTACAGGAGAATCCTAACTTGCCAACCTGTCCTTTATTCTTCTGAGCATCCATTTGAAAACAATAAGGCTGCAAATGGTGTGTGTTTTGTAGCCAGTGCAAATAATTTCTGAATGAATAAAGAAAAAAAAAAACACCCTGAACCAGCTGCAGATGAGATCACTGACTAACAAGGCAAATGTGAGCCATGCAAAGGAGTCTGGTCTGGGACCTCTTGGAAGACATCTATGTTGGTAATGTGAAATTAGAGACTGAAGAATTTTCAACCAATAGGGAAGAGAATCTTGGGAAGAAAAAGCATCACCTCTAATTACAGTATGGACTGATTATTCTAGGATAAGCTGTGAATACTTTTTTATAAGAATTTGGCAACCTAATGTGAAGGTTAGGACAGGACAATGAAATGTTCAAGAATACTAAAGTTCCTTTGACTAAACTATGTTATATAAACAATAATTCACACACATCCTCATAGTCAAGGTCATGCAGGTGCTACAGTTGCTTCCAATGTGGATGTGATAGATCCATTTCCAGTAAGAATTTGTGTTCTTACTATCAGGTTCAGAAAATAGTAGGAGTGCAGATGAGGTATGCTAGCAGTTTTTCACCATGAACAAGAGCTAGCATGTTTTAGTGACCGAAAATACCTGTTTTTTAAAAACAATCGGCACATTGTTTTTATGTGCATTCTAGCACAACTGAGATAATAAGAATCCTGAGCTGAGTCCTGACTTTGGTGTTAAGTCTTAGAATCAACTTTACTTCTTTAATGCTCAGATTGTTATCTGTAAATTAGGGATCAGTAATAATATTTACCTTATTGGGTATTAAATTATTAATGGGTATTAAAGCACTAAATATGAACAGATAGTCTTTAAAGAAGTTCTTTATTACCTACAAATTTATTTATATAATAAATACCCTAAATCCAACTAACAAGTACCATCAACCATGTATTATGTATTGTGCTTTGAAGACGAGGTATCCCCCACAGTCCCAAGTGTTTGAATACTTAGTCCTTAGCTGGTTGAGCTGATGAGGAGATATAAAACCTATAAGAAAGACAGAGCTTACAGGGATGCAGTAGGTCACTGTTGCTGGAGGTAGGGCAAGGCTTCAAGGTTTTATCCTTTTCTGCTGCCTGTCAAGACTTTCTGCTTCCTGATCATTATCAAGTAACAAGCTACACTGCCAGCTACCACCACTATGAATGAAGGCCCAGCTGTAATGCTTTCCCTGCCATAATGGACTATATCTCTTTAAACGATGATTCAAAACAATCCTTCTTCCCTTAAATTTCTTGTCAAGTATTTTTGTCACATTAAGGAGAAAAGTAACTAATATACCTTGTGCTGATAGTTCAGGGATGAGTAAAATGCTTACTTTGTTCTCAATGAACTTACGGACTCTTCTAGGAAATACTAGTAACTATAAGGAAGAGTATAATGATATCAAATCATGGTGAAAGCCCAAAAAAGGCAGTTTGATTAAAAGAATAGGTAGATTAGTGAATCAAAAATTAACAATGTCTAAAACAGATACTGGGCTCCAATGATGGGTATTTGTGTAACAAAAAACCTACAATAAAAATAAGCTCAACGTGAACCAAAGTTAAGACCAAGGAAGAAACCACTTGGGAAACAGTGACCTGCCTTGTGGCTAAAGCATAGGGCACGAGGGGAGGGGCTCCTCAGAAGCTCTTCCTAACAGAAAAGATCCCATTCTCACTGAGTCATGCCTGTATTTTGATGGCCACATGAGGTCATTCATGATTTTGAGTAGAGGAAGTAACATATTTCAGTTTCAGAAAGATTAGCTTAGAAGTAAAGGCAAGATGAAAAGACAAATTGGGAAACAAAGCTGAGGACATGAAATTTTTTTTCCTACTAATCTGGACAAGAGATGATGAGTAAAAGCACGGAGCACTAAGTGAGGGGGTAGAGACACGAATGAGGCAGAGGGCTATTTCAAAGGAAAGGGAAATGTAATTTGTAATTGATTGAATACTTGAAATGAGAAAATTCAAATGTTGCTCGGGGAGTTCTCCAGAAGCAGTGTAGATAGTAGCACCATTAGCCCAGACAATCCCCCCAAAGACAGGTGTAGTTTGAGCTTAAGTAGAAAGTAGATTCAGTTTAGAGAAAGTTGAGTGACAAGCCAGCAGGATATCCAGATGAAAATGTTCAGAAGCTGAGACCCAGATGCACAGTGAGCAATTCACTCTACCTATCTTTCCTCCACTAAAAATGATGGGCTACTGCTTGTCACCTCTCTCCAAGGGCCACAGAGAGGATTAATGAGGCAGCATTCACATTTATTTCACACCAAGGATCAATGAGAACTTGGCAAAGAACTAGACTGAAGTCCCATTACAAGAAATTGAAAACAAAGCGCTTACATATGAAAGCCTTTGAGGGAGGAGAACATGAACCTGCAAGGCCACAGTGCAGAATATAATTGTGCTTTAGGCAGCCACTCTGGGCACAGCCTTGACAAGGGCAGACATTAACCTGTTTCCAGCTGAAAGCAATGGATGTAAAGCCGCCTTCCCACTGTCTGCCACTTCTCTTTGTATTTCTTTCCAAATCCACCAGGACTCAGTTCATTCTGAGCATAGGAGTTAGCAAAATGCAGCCCCTGTAGCCCTTTCACAGAAAAGCATTTCATGATTTCTCACTGTCAGCAACGTTGATTGCTGAGACGAGCTTCTGCAGTAGCATCTGTTAAAGTAGAGGAGCTTCGTTCTCACCCATGCAAGTGATTCATGGTAATGCTGGGACTTAAGTGAATGGTTTGGAGAAGGGGTCATCAGGAACCATGCTTGAGACCACTGCCAAGCCAATAACATGTATCTGGATGTTCCTTCTAGAATATGGACTCTGGGGTACAGTCATGCGAGTAAGATAGGAATGTTCCACATAGTTCAGACTCTTCATTCACAAACTTTGTCTCCTTTTCCCTCACATTAAAGAGAACAGAGAAACAAAGCACAGTATTTTTTAAATGCACTTTTTGAGTAGACAAATGGACTTGACTTCAAGTTTGTCACTTACTGCCTGGTTCTGGTCTTGCTTGGCCTCGGTGCCATTATTTTTAAAGTGTCATGGCATGGGACTGAATCCTTGTCACTTGTGTGACATGGTAAAAGTTATTGAGATTGTCTACTTTTTAATCTATGAAATAAGAACAATACTGTTTACCATAGGCTGTTTCATGACTGGCTAAGATAAAATCAATGTCATCAGTCTTGGAGTTGGTAGTTAATGGGCATTGTCACAGTGTTGTTGTTGGTACTGTTGTTGCTGTTGATGATAATGTGACAGCTTGGAACACACGGCTCATTGCAGGTCTTCAATAAATATAATTACATCATTTGTATGTAATATGAACAGCACTATAAGCAGTGCCTGCTGAATGCAGATTACAACATACATAAGATATTCTTTAACCTACGAAAATAAATCGCCAAAGGAGAGCAAATGGATCATTTTAGATGGACAAAAGTTTCTTTTATCTGCTTTACCTTGATTTTGGATGAAGAAGCTTAAAAATACGAGTAGACATAAAAAACAACTGCAATAAAATAATGGCTTAGGACCTTTTTGAAACAGCCATGATTGGAGCCAGTTACTTTAGCCTCTGTGGTAGCCTCCCTGATAGTCATATGGGTCTCTAAAGTATACCCAGGACATTGGCCTCTTATGACCTTATCCTAGAAAACCTCTAAGTAAGAAATATAGAGGATATGTGGAATATCTTTAGAACCGGGAAAATTACCAGAGAACACAAAACTAATGCACATGCCTCCAATCTCCTGGTCCCATGGTTACAGGAACAAATAAAACCTTCACTGAAAGTCAGAGTGATCTTATTTTATAATGTCTTTCCTCTTTCTTTAAAATTTGTTCCTTTTTCAGGATTATTATTTGTTGCTATATTGACATGTTACAGAATTTAATTTTACATTCCTTACAGGTGATTTGAGAATAGAATTGGGAATTATACAAAAAGTAGGATTACTTCTCTCCTTATTTCCTGAGATCATAGATTGTTGGAATGACACTAACCTATATCCATTACTAAATAGAGAGTCATGGTTAGGACATAATGTCAACATTATTACCTTGAATTATTCCTGTTTAATGTAGCCTAGGCAAGATTTGAACTCATTATGTAGCCAAGGATTGCCTTGAACATCTGACTCTTCTACCTCTATCTCCCCAGTGCTGGTTTTATAGGTGTCTACTACCATGCCTGGCTCTTCCTGCTCCTCCATGTTGCTGTGTTTCTGTATCATGCCCCTGAGTGCAGAGATCCTCAGACTGAACCCTAAACACTCTCCCCACCACAAATCACCCTGGGTTACTTATCTAATGACTCAGAGAAGATCTACTCTTCTCTGGAAGGGAAGGAATAATAATCACATTATCTCTCCCAGGAGTATCTACTTAGCCCTCTGGATGAAAAGGTAATCAGTCTTAATGATATAGGTTTTGCCTGATCTTTTGTTCCATTTAATTGGAATTTGGAAGAATGAGTCTACAGCTTCTTTCCACTGCGTTGTTCCTACAGCCACTCAAAGGACAGAATACCAAACACTGGCATCTGAAGGAGAATAAATTGGAATGAGTTTCTTATCACCTCTCTAAACTATACCTTAAGGATCATTTATTCTGTCTCTTAATAGGACTAGCACTGCTAATAAGAAACAAAAAGCAGTTCATAATAACTCCCACAACTATAATTCAGGCCAAATAAAGGAGTTCAGATTCTGTACTGCAAGATGTTGGTGTATAAACAGTGAGACAGCTTGTAGTAGAAAGAAGTAAACTGTTACTTTGTACCACACTCAGAACCAATCTCATGTTTAGGGTATGTTGGGGAACTATTTTTCCAGATAGAATGGCAACATCTTTGTGAAACATGTTTTTTTTTTCTCTGAATAGAGAATGAAAGAGATTGTTACTCAAAAACTTCATTTTCATTCACCCCATTAGCAGCAAAGATGCTTCCTTTCATGATAATACAATATTACTATTAAAGCTGTAGCACCACCAGAGACAACTGCACAGTTGGCCAATTAACTGCTGCGGGGATCTTGACCTTCTGATAATTAGTGTTAACACACATTATATTGCCCTAAAGAGAATAACACTGTTACAAATTATTTGTGAAAATATAACCATAACTTACTGATTTTATTAAAATGTATCTGTCAAATTTTAAAGCTTGTATGAAACAATTGAAAACATTTTCTTTTCAAAGTTGAAAGTGCCTAGAAAGATTAATGTATGAGCAAATGTTAGCTCATGACCTGTTTCTTGTAAAGAATGTTTTTTAAGTTTGTTTTTCCATACCTAGTTCTCAGACTGGATTTTTATATCAGGTTAATCTAAAGTCATAAGGAATGAAATCATCAAAATATAAATTTAAATTAAAAAACCCCAGAAAAATAAATGAAAGTCATGTGGCATGGCTGCTAAGAACATACCCTGAAATTAGAATCAATATTGAAATAATATTAGGCATAGCACTGAGACTTACGACGGTGAAAGGAAAAAATAATTTTCTCAAGAGGGAAAATATTCCATAACACTAAATTTCAAGAAGAAGTCATAGAAGATTTCATATACATTTAACATTTAATTATTGTGCGATAAGTTAAATAGCTGTTTCACAGAATACACAACAATAAATGCCATTAAAATAATAAAATCATACTTCTATGAAGTTTCTCCTTGGCTTTTAAAACAATGCAATCCACAGATGCTGTCTCTGTCGGTCTACTAATGTCAGGAAGAAAAGCTCTCAGAATAAAAGACTACAACTTAATTTGTGAAACAAAATGCCAGAAGGCTTGCTTGCTAAGACAGTCTTCAGTATTGTCTTAGTGTATGATCTAGTAATCATGTTCCCAGATATTTGGTTAAATGAGGTAAAAATGTAAATCCACATAAATATCAGAATGTAGATATTTCTACAAGTTTTATTCTTATTTGCCAAAACTTGGAAGGAACCAAAGGCCAATGGAAAACGAACTGCTACATCTAATGGGATATTATGCAGAAATTTAAAGGAACTATTGGGCAGAGAAATAAATGAAGAAACTTTAAATATATGTTTCTATGGAATAAAATGATCATTTAGAAAGGATAATGTACCATGACTATATATATACATATATATGAGATCACAAAAAATACACTAAAAGATCGGTAATTGGGAACTTGAAGAGGGAGGAAAGGATACATAGATGACTCACAGGGGATTTTAGAGCAGCGAAACTATTCTACCTGATACGTCAATGGTAGGTATGTAGACTAGTTTCATCAAAATAGCACTGTACAACAGTGAGCCTAATGTGGGCTATAGGAAATAATAATGTATCAATAATGATTCATATACCAATACAAATATATTACAGCCACATAAAATACTAAACCAGGTGTTTGTGGAGAGCTTTCTGAACTCTTCCTGTAATCCTATGGTGGCTCTAAACATTAAGTGTTGTTGGACGCAGTAGCGCATGCCTTTAATCCCAACACTTGGGAGGCAGAGGCAAGAGGATCTCCATAAGATCTCTACAGAGCAAGTTCCAGGGCATTTGGGTTATAGGCAGATTCTGTCTGAAAAGGATAAATAAATAAATAAATAAATAAATAAATAATATTGGAGTCTGGGGGCAAAGAGAACCTTCCATGTTGGTGTGTTCCCCATAAAATTCACTTTAGAATATGATATAAGCAAGTCTAAATTAACAATCTGAAGAATTCTGTTTATTAAGTTTTGCTTCCCTTTCCTATCTTAAAATGAACCATTTATTTTTACAAAAATAAAACATTTTTAACATGCTGTTTGAGGTGGCATAATCTGAGTGATATCCTAGAAAAGAAACCATAGTTAATGATATGATTGCAGTAGAGGTGATTGTTAGATTTTCATGAGGAACGAGTAGCTGGACACACCATAGCAAAACTTATTTTAACATTTCTGGTCTCAGATACTGTGGCTGTCTAATGTACTCCTTTAAATTTATCTGTGTCAGTAACTACAGAGTACTTATTGTAAAGCACTCTGATTTTTTATAGTTTATGAAATTATATTTATCAAATAAAACTTTGCTCTAGAAAAGACCAATCAATCTGTAAATGAAATAAATAAAAATGAATAAATAAATTGTTATTGGTAACCAAAAACGACGTAAAGAATCTGACTTGCCTTTTACCCAGGTGAAGACATCCTATACTTCATTTCTGCATGAAATCAGTCTACATGAGTCAAAGGGTTAACGAGGCAGGAATCAAGACAAAACTTGTCTCCGGAACCTTATTAAGAACGGGGTAAAGGGGAAGAAGGATCTCAGCAGAGCAGGGACCACAGGAGACAGGTATCATCAAGAGGGAAAATGGGGGAACTTGAACTGGGGAGGGAGGAGGGAGGTCTAGACAGGGAGAGAGAGAGGAGAGATAAATAACACTTAGCAGGTGTGAAAAGTCAGAGAGAAATGTTTTGGCTCAAAAGCATAATGAAAAATGACACATGCCATAACTCTACATGAGTCCATGAGTATAACTGAAGGATATACAAGAAACAATGCCAAACAGGAGACACCTCCCTTTGTTGTTGGCCAGGGCAATCCAAGAGACTCCCAAAATTACACAGGCTATTGTCACAGGCCTTGATTACCTCCCAGAACTTGAATGTAAGACCCTATTCCTAAAGACAGGATATATTTTGGACACAGAACTTAGAGCAATGGAGCTGGAACTGACCTAGAAATCACCTCCCTGAAGACTAGCTCTCATAGTTTTGGATGACACTATGCAAGCTGCTATGGAAGAACATCAATCTATGGTCTGACTCCAGTTTTAAAACCAAATTACCACAAAAATGACTGGCACAGCAAACTACATTGGGACAGTAGTGGCACTTTTATCTTGGGGCTAATCAACAGGTATCTAACTGGACTTAAAGCCCACTCAATGGCAAGAAACTCATGTATGGTACTGTAAATATATCCAAATACACATGGCTAGAGAGGTCATAGATCTTAGAGAAAACCCTAAGGCTATCATATACCTAGACAAATGTAATTTCTTACTGTATACTAAATATGAATCCTTATATTTACAGTCAGTTATTCCAGTCACCACTCATCAAAGAAGCTCCTTTTGTGACAGAGAGTATTACAGAGTTCCAAAACTGGTCACACACAGAGAATAAGTGTTTATGAAATGCCAAATCCTAAGTGATACCTCTACAATGGAACCTCTACACCTAAGCCTCATTAAACATAATGGAACAAGGGAAGGAGTAGAAAGAATACTAATGCAATTCTCAGCTATCATCAACAAAGCTCCCTCAAGCAACAGAGGGTAATGAACACGAAAGGCCACAAATGGCCAAAGCATTGAGTCTGCAGAGTGTGGGTCCTTAGACAGGACTCCTCTGTTAAACTCCACCCACCCAAGGCTCAAAGACCACCACAGAAGAGAGGAAGAATAATTGCAAGAGCCAGGGAGGAGGTACAAGACCACATGGAAATAGAGTCTTACAGGCTCCTGGGGCCTTGCTCATATGACTCTACAGCAATGGTGTCAGCATGCACAAGGGTCGTGCAAACTCATGCAGACAGAAACCCAGCACAAAAATGTGGAAATGGGCAGCAGGCCCAATTTTAGCCAAAGAGCTATTAGCAGGTGATTACTGCTGAGTGAGGGAGAGTTGATCTTCCTTAAGGGAGAGATTCTTAAGAGGCTGACTAGACACCAGTGGATGAACTTGCACTGAGGAACAGGTGGGTGTTCTAACTAGACTCAGTAGACCTTAACATAAATGACAGAATGCATGAGATCCAGTGACAGGGAGACTACGGGAGAGTGTGAATGGATGTAGGGATATATAAAGATCATTGAGATGTTTTATAAATACAAAAAAATTTCAATAGCAAAAAAGAATGGTTCTTATGGAAAAAATGAGCATATATAATTTTTAAGTCAATTAAAACTCTAAGAAAACATTACTTACCTTAGCTCTGCATAGTCAGATATCTTTCATCAAGTCAACAAATCACCTAATCTTAAAGATTGTTGACACCTACCTTCCTAGACCTAGGTCAGGACATGTGTTAAAAACAACAATCGGGGGACGGAGAGATAGATCATCAGTTAAAAGCACTTGTTGCTCTTCCAAAGAACCTGAGCTCAGTCCCCAACACCTACACTGAGTGGCTCACAACCCCTTGTAACTTCAGCTCTAGAGCATCTGACACCCTCTTTTAGCTTCTGCAGGCACTGCACTCTTATGCATATGCCCACCTGCCCACCACACACACATGAATAAAGATAAAAAAAAATCAGAATTAAGAAATCAGAGGTATAGTCTTGGTCACAAAGCATGCTAGGATATTCTGTTAAGGATGAGAGGCAAAACAGAGATAAGTATGACATTGAAACTAAGGATAAAATACTGATGCAGAAATTATGCTAGTATATACTATAAAGTCTAAGCTGCTATAAGAAAACCAACACTAAATTTAATATTATTATCAAGCACCATATGGGAATACAGACTTGCTCAATAACTGGTGAGCAAGTCAAGTGGTGACCAGAAATCAAGTTCAGATCATGAAGAGGCTCACTAGAAAAGACACCAGAGCTGATTCTATAAACCACAGTTGTGAGGGCAGCCTCAAACCCCATTAGAACTAAAGAGGAAATGAATTGCCTTAACTTTGACAGAGTGTCTGTCACACACGGTGGGAATGAAGACTTTAGATCCACACTCATCACTTACTGGGGCTCTATTCCTTGACTAGTCATTTCAGACCTCAGTCTGCTGGAAAAGAAGTCCATGCCATCCTGTAATATTTTGTTATCATTGTTTTGGGAATATCATGAGGTTTTGAAACATAACTATGGTATATCCTTCCAAGCTGAATAGAGAGAGTCATTTTCTAAAAATATGGGTGATAAATTCTTTGGAAAGGAACGTAGGACTATGTAGTACTTAAATGTGAGCAACAGTCAAGTCCATGAGTACCAAAAGGAATGGCTGTGCAAAGGCTAAAGGGATAAAAGGCAGAGGGTGTGCACACACTTAATGCTGTTCTCCCAAAACTCTGAAATTTTGCAGACATCTTGACCATATTCTTATTGGAACCTGGGTGGACAAGCTCATGTTATCTATCGTTCTTTTGAAGTCTCACTTCTCTGTTAAGTCTGGTTCAGGAGTAGAGCTAAGGTCAAAGGCAAACAAAGGCTAACTTTGTATCCATCAGTCTTTCTAGTAAAATGAACTTTTCTAGCTGAATATGGCCATATTCTGCAATCATGAATAAATCTAATGAGAAATATAAAACATAACCAATATACATGATGCAAATGAAGTAGCTTCCCATGATGGATAATACAGGCCAGCCAGACTGATGAGCTTTCACAACCATTATATTGTCAGGTGTCACTCAACCCAGAGAATAACTTCTAAGAAATGTATATGTAAATGATGTTATTATCATCTGCCCATAAAAGATCATACAAACATGATGGTATGGCCTAATACATACCTAAAAGATATGGTCTAGCCTTTTGCTCCTAGGCTACAAAGCTCCGATTACTGTATTGAATACTATCTACAAATGAAATGCGGTGGTTCGGTATTTGTGCATTTAAAGCATCAAAAAGATAAAGTAAAAACACTTCCTTCCTCATAATATTACAAGGTTACTCTTCTGTCTGTGGTCCATTATTGATGAAAACAAAATTGTGTAACACCTGACTACATTTTTGTAGAGTCAAAATCTCACTAAATTATAAGCATTTATTTTGATTCAATCCCGTATTAATATTCTCAAAAAAATTAACTGCTATTCTTCACACAGAGCAATCAGTGTACTGTTGTTGAATTGAGTTAAACTTCACATTCTTCAATCCAAGTGATTTGTATGAAGATAATGCCCAGTGAATTTAGTTCTCTTACTAATTTAAGGACATCTTAATTCTAAAACATAATAAAATAATTTGGAATAAGCAAATGTTTCAGGTCATCTGAAGTAAACTGTAATGAGAAGTAACCCAGGGCTGGCAATGCTGTAGACATTGAAGCCAAGACTCTATAAGCACAAGGAAGATGGTGTGAAATAAAATTATATTCTTTTGGTTTCTTTCTGAGAGCTGATGCAAGTCTAGGATTTTTCCAGTTCAGACATCCACATTTTATTACATTCCCAATCAGTCTGCTTGATGCAGTAAAAAACTTACACACTCTATAACATGTAAGCATAGACCATAATTACTTAAGAAAATAAACGCAATAAATGAAATATATAATTCACAACAAAATATCTGCTTTTGACAGATCTTAATTCAGAAATGAATTAACTATAATTCTGTACCAACCAGGGGAAAAGCCCTTAATGTATAAGGAGCTGAATAATAAATTATTACTCAAGTAATAATTGACCAATCAGGTCAAAAAAAGAAGGAAAATAATACTAATGTCTTCAGATGTTATCAAATAATTTAGCAACTTCTCTGCACTTTGTAATCTCATTTTTCAACCGTAGCATGAGTCTTACCAAATTTTAATGTTTCATATTGCTAAATCGGCTACAGAAACATTTTTGTAATAGTAGCCATGAAATCCAGTTCCTCATAGATACCTGGGCAAGACTTCTGCCACTCAACTACACCTCCAGTTAATTACACAAACAGTTTAATTGATATAGGTCGAAATCACCTTAGTGCAGCTTTCTCGTGTTATGTAAGCATTTAAAGAAAGAAAGAACATTACAGAACATTATAGACTAATTTGTTAACAGGTTATGCTAACACTACTGCTTACATCTGTTCCAGTAGAGTGATTTTTGCCAATTCAGCCAGCACATAGCAAAGTACAACAACAACAAAAAACACTAAAATGTACAAATCCATTAAAATTCAGAACAGCATTAGAAAGCTTTTACATTTTATAGATTATGCAATGCAAGCCTTGATTAGCAAAACACTAAATTATTCATATTCTATACAACTGTTCACTGAAATATCAAAAATCCTATGTTGGGTAAATTTCCATGGGCATTTTCTTAATTTAAAAAGTTAAAAAGATTATTGAAGTCATTAAATGTGAGTTGTTTTAATAAGATGCTACCACAAAAAGAACACCTCAATAATGAAACTCTCTAGGGAGAAAGTTTTTTCAAATAATAAAGTTAACATCTTTATAAAACATGGAAAGTAATTTTGACAAGATTCACAAGGCTAAGGTGGGACTTGGTATTGACTTAATTATCTGTACACACACACGCACACACACACACACATTGGTAAGTAAAAGCAAAGCTAGTCACAACAGACTTTCCGGAGTTATCATCTTTCCTTTTCCTAAACCAGTACCTCTCTGCCATCACCTCTTATGAGTCCTCCAGCTCTTTATACCCTGGCATCTAGTTGTGATCATATTACAGACATATAGCCTATGGAATAAATGTTGATGGAAATCACTGTGCCACATTAATACCTGACCTCTAAAAATGTTCTACAATTGTCTCCCCTGCTCTTTCTCCATAATGCCTGGTCTAAATCTATATAAGATGACAGGGACTCCCGAAGTCCCTGAATAACTAACTACATTGAAGAAAGTTGCCATGACAACCTGAATCACACACACACAGTTCTCCTCATGAAAAACAAATCTTCTTTGGTTTGAGTCACTACGCATGTTGTAGCAGTGAGCCTGACCTAACTCACCCTGACCAACATGCAGAGGATGTGAATTTAGTGATGCTCACTTGCATCTGGTGTTCTGAGAGTTTTCATTCTTAGAGTCAAATTTTCAAAAACTTAAAGAACTCTGGCTACTGGAGCTATCTTCCCCCTGGAGCTCTGCAAGTAGAGAACTTCATGTTCAGTTTAATCTGGGTTTCCTCATTGTCAAGTATAAATACTCCCTAGAGAATACCTGCCTGTTATCTTCCCCCGCTTTTCCCATCTAAACACAATCAAGTCTCTTAACTCTCACGTGTGTGTAAGCCCTTCTGTTTTCCTGCCCCAGAATTTAAATATGCACTCTATGCTCTGTTGTATTTTGACATGATCTTCATTATAACTCTCTCTTATCTGACATTCTGAAATATATCTCATTTGCCATATAGCCTGAAAAATCGTCTGTGACTTTAGATAGTACCTGTTATATGTTATATGACATGCTTTTCATCAGTTTCGAGTCTGTCGAAAGGAAAGAATATATTTTCTCCTAATCCAGAGTATATCCCTGGTTATATAATTTGATGAGTAATGAAAGAACAGAATATGTGACTAGACAGAGAGGAGAAGGAACATACCATGAAGAGAGAAGTGGTAGAAGTCAGAGAGGCAATCCAAACATCTGCTAGGAACCTGTACTCCCAGAGTGTGGGAGCACCAGGATGGAGTTTGCAAGTTTGTGCCAGCCTGGGATATATAACAAGACCATGCTAAAAAAATTTTACTAACCATGGCAGTTTTCAGCTGCCTCTGCTTAGTGATAGTTCATGGGGCCACAGCTCTTATTCATTCTTGTACATTATAGCCAACTCAATTGTACTTAATCAAACTAAAATGTATGAAACATCTATTATGAACTGCAAATTCTATTAAGGGCTGGAGAGGATACCAAGAAGACAGAGTCATTTTTCTCACAAGCCTTGTGAATTGCAAAGACAGGACATACATATATAAAATACATTTCAATGTTTCAGGACAGCATATGATTAAGTGCCAAAATATACCATGTGGACGGTGTGAACAGCTCAAAAATAAAATACACCAGAAAAGTGCATGCGTCAAAAGACATTTCAGGAAGCAATGAAAAGGAATAAAATTAATCAGATCTGACTTTTCTTTTACTCTAAGTGGTTTTTTTCCCTACCTTGTATCAGGTGCCAGGAAATAGAAGTATCCCTTCTGATGATAGGTATGATGTACCTGGAAAAAGGATGTTTGAGAGTCAAAGGGCATGAACTCTAGTAGCTCCTGTCTTCACAGTGAGCTCTCCCCTGGGCAAAAGGTATGAAAGAGCATACTGCTTACATACTGAAACATAATGAAATGCCATGTTTTGTTAAAGGTCAGAACGCTGAAATGCATCTTAACTATTGTGCTAAAATCATAGTTTTAAAAAATCAGTAAACTTAAAGTCTTTGTGGAAAATTACAGAAGAATGATAGACTGGCATTCTTGAATCTTTGGAAAGGGTTGCCCCCAAAATGGCATTCTGAAAAAAAATAAATAAATAAAAATAAAAAACTACTCACCTCTGGACCCAGAGTTTTACTAAGATTTCTAGTCTCTAGGTTTTTAGTCCTTAAAGAATTTCTTTGGGGATTGCAAAGTCTAACTTAGCTTGGTATTTTAGCACAAAAACAGAATCAAGTATAATCAGAGTCACTATCTTTAGCTTACAGCTACTAATTCTACTAATTCATTTTGGCCTTGCCAAAATATTCAGCTTTGACTCAGATTGCATTTTACTTGACTGACTGCTCGCTAACTATGAACTCTTTACACTGAAGTCTGAACTCCCTTGCAGGAGTTCTCCAGAGGCAAAGCATGACATTTAGAATGTCATTAACACACTTAGTTTGTGAAATATTAGCCAATAAAACCAAATATTGATGGTTGACCTCTTCAATGGTTTATCAAAAAATGGGTTAGATGATTTTTGGAATGTTGAAGGCTTTAAGTCAATTCTTATGTCATTATCATCATCAGCGCTCTCTGCTGCTTTATTGTGCTGAAGATAGTTTATTCATTTTAAATTAATCTGTACCAGACTATGTTTCTACTAATGCCCTGCAGTGTTTGGCCCTTTGCTCCCTGCTCCTACATGCACACCCTGACATGCTCCTGCCTCTAATGTAACAGTCAGTTGAAAGACAATAAGAGCTATTTGAGGCAACTTTTGCTAGTCCCTCAGGGAAACGAGGCATCATAGCCTCTGTGGCGACCCAATATTTTCTATGTATTTCCATTTTTACAATTGCTATATCTCCTAGTATTTGTACATTTTCTACTAGGCTTCCTTGAAGCAATTAATTGCTTCTATTTACCTTTGTTTTTCATAACTAGTAAGTTATCACATAGAACAGATACTAATAGATATTTTTAAAGGAATGAATAAATGAATTTGATTCTTATATTTTAGACATAGTCAATATATTTAGTATGTTACTCAGGCTATAGCAATTTGATTGCAAAACAGATTCAAAAATTAATATTCATTACATCAAATTTTTATTCTTTCATTTATTTTAACCAAATGTATTTTGTTAAAATACAGGCAGGCAATTTTTTAAGATCTAAAATACAGGGAAAAAAATAAAAACATTTGTTTTGAAGTTCTTTTAATTCACATTTCAGTTTTTTCATGTGTTTAATTGGCTCTGGGCACCAAGCACTCAAAAAACAGAGGGTGATTCAGGGAAGGCCAGGCATTGCCTCCAAGCAGTGTGGATGGATTACAGTAGCACAACCCAGAGATAAATAGATTCTGGTCTTAAATAAAGTCCACTAGAAAGTCTACACATCCATTCCTCTGGAGAACAGGGTTGTCTTTATTACCTTAGAATATAAAGAAATCCCTCAGGGAAATGAGGAAGATGCTGGGAACGTCAGTAAATTTGCTCCAAAAGGAGTAAACTGTCTCCGCCTTCCAAGGCCTATACAAACATTTCTTAAAAGATAGGTAGTTGGCCAATGCCTAGACATGTAGAAATGTGAAAAACTAGAGAATAGCATCCAGGCATTCTTTTATGGCATGTTATAAATATTTATATTTTAAAATATAGTTTTATGTACCATGTAAATATGTCTGAAATCACTGAAGCAGCATCACAATTTATATCCACCATTTAAAATTTGTATGAATAGCACAGTTATCCATTTAAAAATTATATTAATAGAGGATGAAGACATGACACAGCAGTTAAGAACATTGGCTGCTTTTCTGCAGAACCCAAGTTCAGATCCCAGCACCCATAGTAGGCAGCTCATAACCACCTGCAACTCCAGCTTCAGGGCATCTGATACCCTCTTCTGTCTTCCACACTCCCTGCATTCATGTAAAAACCCATACTCAAAGACACACACACACACACACACACACACACACACACGTATATACACATATAATAAAAATAAAATCCTAATTTTTAAAAAAAATGCACATTTGTTAAAAATTATATAAATAATGCCTATAACAAAGATTTTAACTATTTTCTTTCTTAAATTCATATTTGCATTTGATATAGAATTTAACTCTTGTAATGATATATGAAAATAACTTCATGATTCTCATGTTTATTTGTAATTGAAACTTATTTTCTGGGACCAAATTCTAATGTCTAAAAATATTATGAATGAATAATTATGCTTATTATTGTAATAGAAATTTATAATCATAACATTTAAATACTATATAAAAATAAATTCCATTGGAAATTTTTCTTGATGAGGTGAATGAGGCTTTAAATAATTTACTCATCCATTTATGACTATTTTCATTTTCCTGAAGGCCTCAAGCCACCTCTGACAGTGTATACTACTTTTCTGAGCTATGGTGAGGCCTTGGGTCACACATTGCCAACCTGACCTCTGTCAAGGCTGGAGCATAGGAAGAGTATTACAAGAAGTCTAATTCATCTGTGAGACTCAGTCTCCACAGAAACCTAGACACCAAAGTTTGCAGTCAGTTTCCCTGGGTTGGCAATACTTTACACAGGATGTTAGTTTTCATAGATGGAAAACTAAAAAGGTTGGTCATACAATGTCACAACTGTAGAATATAAAATTCACACAGGTTAGTTCTTAAGTTATAAATAAATATCAAAATATTTATGGCAAATTAATATTTTCTACATATCTTTTAAAAATATTTTACACATTATTTTTATTATATGTGTATAGCTGTTTTGTCTGCACATACGTACACCACATGCCTTCATTGTATCACAGAGGCCAGAAGAGGGTGTCAGATCCCCTGGAACTGGAGTTATAGACAGTTGTTCGCCTCTATGTGGATTCTGGGAATCAAACCTGGATCCTCCAGAAAAACAGCAAGTCTTCTTAACTGCTGAGCCATCTCTCCAGCCCATATTTTCCAGATATCTTATACTGACCTGAAATATAACAGATAGACAGAAAAAAACTTAAGAAATATAAACAATTAGTATTTTTTTCTTTTTTATTTATTTATTATATCTTATGTATATGAGTGTTTTGCCTGGATTTATGTAAGTGCATCCATGTCATGCAATGCCTGCAGAGGTCAGAAAAGAGCATTGGAGCCCCTGGAACTGGAGTTACAGATAGTTGTTGGCCACTTAGAACCAAACCCAGGTCCTCTAGAAGAGTAGCCAGTGCTCCTCACTGCTGAGCCACTTCTCCAGCCTAACAATTAGTAATTTTATGGTTAAAAATAACAGTTTCTAATTGTTTGTTTCACATATTTAGAACCTTATATTTACATTAAAGTGATAGAATAAAAACAATCCTAATTAAATGAAGTTACTTCTCTTGCATTCAGGATAGTGTACATAGCATTTTAGAAACATTGTTTAGTATGTAACTAGGTAAATGCCATTTTTTAATATACCTTACATTGTGATAATAACAGGAAAATGTTAAGATCTTAGGTAGCAAGTCACCGGGAAATTTAGAGCATCTAAAAACTGTTCTAATAACAGTCAGTGCTAACTAAAGTATTTACAATGAAATCCATGATAAACTCACAACAGCTTGCTTAGTTTAAATCACACAAGGAATGGAAGGATATATGAATATTTAAGAAAGTAAGTGTTCGTTGATATAAGCAAGGGGCTTTCTTGTTAGTGCTATAATCAAAACTAGCTGAAGAAATTTAATACAAATTTTCTTTCTATAAATCTCAATAGCTGTTCTTGAAACTATATCACAGTAGCTGAATGTGACACCTGTTCCTTTCCACACTGCTCATTATCAAAACATTCTCTTCCTTGCTGAGTTCATATTAACTATTCACATGAGGTGGAACAGGTGCAGAAAGCAGGAACTTGCTCAAGGAGCTCTTCCTCCTTCCTAGTGAGAGGCTGGCAAGCTCTGAGCTGCGGGTGCTGTTGCCCAGGGTTCTCCAAGTCTTATTACCCTACTTTTGAGTTAGATAGACAGGGTATCACTTTGCCATGAGTTTGTCACCTAGAAGACATAAAACATGGCAGCATCACTGTCCATTTCTTCTCGGTGTTCTCTTTGCTCTGCTCTTGTGAAACATTTCCTTGGGGGCCACACGTGGTGAGAGGTCTTGGGGTAGCTGTGACAACAATTTTTTTAAACATATTGATCACTTAGTCATTTATTCATTTATTTGTTTATAGATACTATAGCTGAGATCAGATTTCCATTTCTAATCCCATATTTTTTTTCTTAATAAAAATATATCTAAGCTAAGCATGAACAACAACTCAGCACAAACATACGACAGCCTGGTCTAAGAAGATTCACAAGCCTTCCACTTCTTTTCTGGCAGTTGGAGAAACTCCATTCCTACCAGGCAGGCTTGCCATAGCAACAACAAAAGCAGACCTTGGGAGTAACAAAACAAACAAACCTAGGGAATGAAAAAGTCTAGACAGCCTAGAGGCCCAGGCCAGAAAACAATGTGTCAGTGATTTCTCTGTCTCTACGCCTTCTGCGTGTTTCAGATAGGACATGCAGAAACTTCCAACTTAAAACTGCCAGTAGGCACAGATAAAGTTCTAAGAGCAAACTGTTTATACCAGTTTTCCACCACTTATTTATTCTAAAAGAGACTCCTGTTTTCATGTTTGAAGAGTCGCTGGCACTTTAGAGGACAGCAGCAAGAATGAGGATATCAGCTCTTTTCCCTCTGCAGAAATGATTAGAAAGTAGATTTCTGTCTAGGAGTAATTTCAATACTTTGTAATTAAAGAATCAATAACAACCTCCAGAGGACTATTTGAATCCACCTTTAAGGTTTCTAATTTAGTAACTCTGGGATTTGACCTGTGAAAATTTGGCGACGTTAGAAGGTTTCTAAATAAACCAGAAGATGCTCAGCTGTGTTGCATGTGCAACTCCACCTCCACCTTGGCTGGGAACGCAGAACATAGCACTTTGCATGGCACCTGTTGTCATGTCACACAACAAAACACACCTTGAAACGCCCTGGTTCATATTCAAGGATGTTGTAGGTAATAAAATGCAATGTTTCTACTGTACATACAAGGTTCTTTGCACTTATAGAAGCAAAGCAGCCTAGTCACAGAAAACAAAGACTTTTCCAGTATTGACTCTTCACATTTCTTGAAATCATACTTAAAGCATTATACTCTGTGGTGCTTTAATAAGCTGTATTTTTGTTTTCTTCCGTTTTTTAAGTTTCTCTACAACGTAGGGTTTTGATCACGGTATCTTTGTACATACTCGCTCATTGCGCCTCGTTCTCTTCAGTGCTCACATCCTCCTCCCTACCCACTCCCCCGCAGCTGACTCCCTTTCCTCCCCATTGTTTCCCCATCTGCTTTAGCCCATGTGTTCTACTATCCTGTCTCCCACCTTCTTCCTGCACTCTCGGGCCTCTTTCTAGTTCTATGACCTACACAAATACACATATACACACATGTGGAATCTTAATTTTTAAGTTTTTAAAATTTATTCATTTTAAAATAAATGTGTATGAGTATGTGTTGTGTGAGTGTGTGTGTACCATGGTGTGTTTTGCGTGCGTGTGTGTGTGTATGAAGAACAGGGGACAACATTCAGGAATCAGTTCTCTCCTCCCACCAAGTAGGTTCTGAGTATTGCCAGACGGTGCTTTTACCTGCTGAGCTGTCACATTAGCCCTATACATATAATTTTAAATCTGTATTTCATATATATATATGTATATAAGAGAAAACATACACTATTTGTCTCTCTGAGTCTGGTTTATTACACTTAACATAATTATTTCCATTCATTTAACATGTCTAATTTCAGCTCTATTCATTTTCCTTCCAAAAACCTTAATTTCATATTTCTATATAGCTGCATAAAATTTCATTGTGATATTAACCCAATTTTTTATTTTCCCAAATTTCATATATATATATATGTGGTGTACATATGTGCACATGATTGGTTTGCATGTGTGGGTGCATTTCTGTGGGTGTGCATGTGCTGAGAATCATCCTCAATTGGTCTTCCACCTTATTCGATGAGACGGGATCACTCTATCAAGTGCAGAGTTCACTGATATGACTAGCTACTAACTACTTTGCTCTGGAGATCTGCTATCCTCAGAAGCAGGCTGCTACACCCACCCAGTATCTACATGTGTTCTAGGGATCCCAATTCTGATCCTTATACTTGCATGGCATGCACTTAACCACTCAACCACCTCCCATATCACGTTTTCTTTATCTCTTCATATGTTGATGGACATCTAAGCTGATTCTGTTTCCTGACTGTTGTGAACAGAGCAGCTATAAATATGAAGATGCAAGTCTGTCTGTGGCCTTTTAATACTCTGAGTTAGATGCTTAAGAGTGATACAGCTGGGTCAGGCGGTAGTTCTATTTTCAGTTTGTTTTAGGAACCTCCGTGTTGATTCCCATAGCTACTATACAAGTTTACATTTTCACCAGCAGGAAATCAAGATTTTTTTTCTCCGTATATCTTTGCTAGCGTTTGCTGTCATTGTTTTCCTGAGGATAGCCATTCTGACTGGGGTGAAATGGGATCTCAAAGCACTGTTACTTTCTATTTCTCCATGACTGAGGACAGGCAATATAAGCTTTTAATATTTTGCTACTGTCATTCCTCATTACATAATTATCAAATTTGTTCATTGAAGTGGATTGTATTAGAAGGTTTAGTTACAAAAATAGCTGTTTTAATTAATAACTTTAGTTTCATTTAAACAATAATGAAATGAATTTGGGTTTGGGATGAAGACTGAATTTACAATGATTTCTTAAATGGTCCAAAAACATACTTCTGCCATTTTGTACACCATATTTATGAAAAGCATCATTTTCAACCTTGAAAATTATGAATTCAAAATATCCATGAATTCTGAAAATGTTGATGATGCACCATTTCATGAAGTATTAGATATATAGCCAAGATCTAATTGTATGTTACAAATAAAAAGCACATCCATGTCATAAATATGAAAATTTGCTTTTGTCTTTAATAAATGATATGATTATAGAAATATATAAAAATCATTTTAAAATAAAATTATCCATGATTTAATAACAGTAAATGTCTTATTTATATCCTTATTTCAAACATCTATGTAGTCATGTAAAAAATTTCTTAGACAAAAGAGATCATGAATGGAAAAGTTTAAGAAGCCCTGATCTCAACTAAGTGATACTCAGACTAACTACAAAATTGATATGTTCCCATTGACTGTGAAAATTAAACCTAAAATCCCAAGTATAAATGTACTAAGAATAGAAAATTGTATCTATTGTGCCACACAGGGAATTATGACCTGTACTTCTCCTGCCTAATATATTCAGAAGAGGTAGATTTGAGAGTAGCAAATAGGCACAGAAAAGGCAATGCTTGGAGCACAGAGTGTGGTGGGAAACAGTAAATTTCTTCTTGGGTTTTATGCTGTTGGCAGATAAATGGAGGAAGTACACAGATGGACTCGAAAGCCATGGTAATTATTCTCCTCTAGAAGGTTCAAGAAACTGTGCTATCACCCAAGGAAGTTGATGTCCTATATCCCAGATATAGAGCTGGTCCCTGTGCAGGGGAAGAGGGCAAGGGCTTTGGATCTATAAAGTGACAGGCATTCCATAACTGAGTCTGCCTTAGCACTTGTGATGGGAAATAGCTTCTGTGGGGAACTAAAATATTCAGACACTAAAAATCAGGTAAACCAACCTTAGCACTGAAGACTTAACAGTGAGACTGGGGAAATGGCTCAGTAGGCAAGCATGAGGACTCAAGTTCAAATTCTCAACAGCCGTGTAAGGCTGAGTGTAGCAGACATGTCTGTAGCTAGAGGCAGGTGGATCCTGGAATCCCATTGACCAAACAATGTAGCTAAAAGGGCAAACTTCAGATTCAATGAGAAATCAAGGAATAAGGTGGAGGAACAAATAAGAAAGATATCCCAGTTTCAGCCTCTGGCCTCCCCCTTCACCTGTGAACATACATGAACACAAAACACAAACATAAAACTCTGTCTTAAATCACAGTGGTCTCTATAGGAATGTGAGTCATCTTGGCCTCGTGACACCAGTGACTCCATCCATTCCTGACATAATAGAACTAAACCCAAAAGTGTGGCAATAGGTGTGAAAATAGACTAGTTAGACCCAGCATTCTCTGTCATTAGCGCAAATATAAAAACTGCTCTGGGACTAGGGGAGATGTAAATATTCTAGAACAGATCAGGGCTAAGGGGAAACCCAAAACAGATACTCTAGGCTTTAGAGTAAATAGGGAAGTTGGGTACTGACGTGACCTAGTTGTTGGTCTGAGGCAATGGAGCATTCCTTGTCAATTGCCTGGTTTTTGTTTAATTGCCTGTGGCTGGTTGACTCATTGGTTAAATAATGATGCTGTCTTAGTTACTTTTTTGTTGCTGTGATAAAACAGAATGACCAAGGGAACTTATAAAAGGAAGAGTTTATTTACCTTGTAGTTCCGAGGGGGCAAGAGTCCATCATGGTGAGAAGGTGTCGGGGCAGAGGTGGCTGGAGTAGGAGCAGAAATTAAGTGCTCACATCTTCAAGGGTACAGGAATCAGAAAGCAACTGGAGATCCAGAAAGGCTTATGAAGTCTCTAAACCTGCCTCCCATCTCTGTAAGTTACTTCCTCCAGCATGGGTGCACTTTCTAAGACCTCCCAAAACAGAGCCACTAACTGGGGACAAAATGTCTAAATATTTGGAGCCTATATAGGCTCAAACCATCACAGATGCTAAGAAAAACGAAAAGGATTTAAGCTTATACTTGTAGACCATGAACACTAGATACTCATTGACCAGAAATTTTACAAAAGAATTGTGATAATAAATGTTGGGAACTTGAAGACATTATGACTAATGATTATAATCATTACCACAGGTAGAATACACAGTTCAAAACTGTGCCTGATGCCTGTGGAGTATTGTCCCAACTTGCTATTCAAATTATATCACTATTCTGAAAGAGGAAAAATCCAAATTTACTGAAAAATGATATTTTCACTCTTGCAGAGATCCTTGAAATTTATTCAACAAATTAATTACATTCCAGACATCATATCATGCTAAGTACTTTACTACAGCATCCATTTAATTCTTCAAACAACCATATACAACAAATATCATCCTGCAATTATGAATGTGGAACCATGGTTTGAAGAGATTATGCAATTTAATTTGATTGCAATTTGAACAATTTTCTAAAAGAAGGTTCTGAGTCATTAGTATCATGCTATCAAAACAAGCTAAGTTTTATCTACTTAGTATGGATTCCACTGAGTTCAAATCAGTACAAAGGCATGAAATAACCAAGGTCAGACTTTTATCAAACTGACTTTCACTTGTGTAATTGTAAATTAACATTTTGACTGATGAATCACCCTGAGAATTTTGAGTACTTTAATCCTAAACTTCCCAAACCTGTCTGCTTATGAAATTTATTTATATAATTTATTAAATTATTGATTACTTAGTTCTGCCAAAAAGTGTAAATCCATATTTTTTTAAAAATTCTCCAGGGTTCTTGTCATGTTTGCAAATCACTAGTTCATTCAAACTTTTTGTCATGGAAACACAGAAAGTGGGATATAAAGTGAACCACAGCTTTTGGTAATACAGTGGAGAAGGTGGGTTAAAAGCCTACTTCATTTAAATAACAGATATTGCAGTAAATTATCAGAAAGTGTTATTTGAAAATGTATACAGGGAATAATAGATGCAGTAAGTATGCACATTTTAAGCATTAGCTCATAAATTTTTTAAATAAACTTACATAAATATCACACATAACAAAGAATGTTATACACAAACACACACACACACACATCCCAGAAGCCAACTCTATGATGCCTCTGTGCCACTAACCTAAACACTGCAACCCAGGATAACCACCACCTAACTTAAAATGTTCATCTATGCATAAGGACGACTGGAGATGTACCTCACTGGTACAGTACTTGCCTAGCATATGCAAGGTTCTGGGCATGATTCCCAGGACTGTACAAGAAAAGAAAAAGGTTTTGTAAAACAGCATATCTTGTTTCTCTGTTTTCTAGCTTCTTTCATTTCTATATGCATATACATATTTTATTCATTTCATATCCTGATCTTTTGTTCTATTCTGTGTCTGAAGAGAATTTTATTATGTCAATTATAATCTCCTTTACTTAAGATCTAATATTGTATATGTTAGCCATACCTATAAAATACTTCACCAGGCTTAGTTCTCATTAAATAGCTTATGAAATTGGCACAGAAATGTGACCATCACAATTAGAAATTGTCACAGTTCAGGGGACCCTAAACAAACATGGAAACTAAATACAATATGGAATCCTGGATGGGATCCTACAATAGAAAATGAATGAACAATATTAGGAAAAACAAATGAATCTGAATAAAATGCCAAGTTTCTTTAATAACAATGCTTACGCATTTGCCCGTTAGCATGACACATATAATAATGAAAGACGCTACAAACAAGGGAAACTGGACACAAGATGTACAAAAACATTCTGCACTACCTTGGAAGCTTTTTGATAAAGTTAAAACAATTCTAAAATAAAAAGTTTGACCTCCTTGTGTCCTGCCATCTCAGCCCTGCCAAGACCCTGGATGCTTTCCCAGACCTGCGTTGGTAAGCCCCTTTTCCCACACTGCCTTGCTCACTGCCATCTCATCTCTGCTAAAACTCTTGCGCTCCCCCATATCTGGGAACTGTCCCAGATCTGCCATGGTGAGTTTCCTTCCCCAAACCTCCCTGCACTCCACCATCTCAGCTCTCAGATGTGCTCAGGTTACTAGGATCCTTGAGTCCCAAGGCCTATGAGTCGATCTATCAGCCAGCTTGTTTGCCTAGCAACCACCCTGGCCTACTCAACTGAACACCAATCATTACTCATCTGGGCCATAATCTCAAACGTTGGGCAACAGCAAGCAAAGATGCAAATAATCATTCAACACAGACGACATCACCTATCCCTACCAAGAAACGCCAGCAATGACACAAATCTAGATGCCCAGGTCTCATTAAAAAAGAAACCAAGATACTATTATGTTTACTACAGAAATTATCACACACCCCCATTATAAGGTTTTCTGAAACTGATGACCCAACAGATGCACAGAACAATGATTTTTAAATATTGTTTATAAATAAGTTCAGGCACTCAAAGAGGATATGAATGAAAGACTAAACACCCTGGAAATACAAAGAGTTGAATGAAACAACCAAAACAATTCAAAACATAAAATTTGAATTCAATAAAGAGATAAGGTCTCTGAAGAAAAGCCAAACTGAAACAAAACTTGAAATGCAATCCTCAGGAACTCAAATAAAATAAAAAGTTTATTTGAATATAAAAATGTATGGGCCAACAATTAGACATAAATACTGAGAAAATGAAGTAATCTCCATTATAAAGGAAGAATATGTGGACTCAAGAAATATACTGTAGATAGATTGTGAGGTTGGCTAGACAACTACAGAACTATAGAATATAAAATGAGAACTGGCAGAACTTTGTTAGAAAAGAAAGATCATGTTAGAAATGAAAACTATATAACAAGGAATCAACTGATTAAAGCACAGTAGGCAGGAGAAACAGAATAAGAAAAGTGAGCAAAGAGAAACAAAGAGATGTTCAAAAATTAAACAAAGGCAGAAAAGACAAGCAGATAGACGGAGGAGGTGTCAAAATAGTGAAACAAAGTTTTAAAATATGTTACAAGAAAATGGTCGAACCCAAAAATGAAAAAATAAATGATAAAAGAATGCTGAAAGGCATACTCAGTTTTCATGGGAAAAAAATTTGACTAAAAATAATTAAAACTAAGAAATGTGTTAGAAAAAGTATTAGACTTAAAAGATGGAGAATCCTGTACATATCCAGGCCAACAAAGGAAAATGAGCAAATCGTTTATAAAGAAGCTGAGATCATTTGGAAGCAGATTTCTTTACTGCAGCAGCTAACATGATAACAAACATCTAGAGAGTACTCAAGGGAGAACAATAAAAAACAGTCATAAACCAAAAAAATTATATCCATCCAAGCTTCAGGCAGCCTATTTATTATAAAGGTTTTAGACTATACATTTTGAACTGCAGAAAGTAGGAAATATTATTCACCTGTGTCTTCCTAGATGAACAATTTGGCCGACTTTGCCGAAAAAAATACATTAAATTTTTTTAATGTAAAGGAAGGCACAAAAACCCAGAAAATATTAATGGATAAAAACTTCAGCAAAATGTAAAAGAGAAAAGATAAGGTCATAGAAAATTATCTCATTCCTAATTTTAAAAGGAAATGATTCTATTTGACTTCATTGTTTTCTACATTGTTATTGGTTGTTCTTTCTATCAAGCAAAAATAAATGCTTTTTCACTTCTAATGCTCTATGGAGTTTATTTCATCATGGATTGCTGTTTACCATGTAGAAGGTTTTGTTGTTATTATTCTCATTGTGTATTTGGGACTTTCACATCTATTAATAGGATCATTTATTCTTTCTTCCTTAATCTCTCATATTACTGGGTAAAATTCTACCTGTTTTATGTTATTTGTTGTGAGTTATTAACCTGCATTTACTTTCACAGATTTTAATGCATGTACATAAAGTAAATTTTTCTAAGATTTTCCATTTTTAAATAGTATTTATCTTTTTATGTTAAAATTTTACATATACACTATATTAGAAAGGAGGGAATGTGGAGGAGAGCCTTGACTGGTTCCTGATTTTAATAGGAATGTTTCCACTTTTTCTCAGTTTAGAATGATATTGGCTATGGGGTTTTTTGGTTTGTTTGTTTGTGTTTGTATATAGCTTTAATTATATTGAGATATGTTCCCTCCAGTCCAATTCCCTCTAGAACTTTTAAAATAAATGCAAGTTGCATTTTTTCAAAGACCTTTTCTGCATCTATTGAGATGTTCATGTGATTTTGTCATTAAATCCATTTACATGCTTTATGGCATTTATTGATTTGTGTATATTGAACCACCCCTGCATCTCTGGAATAAAATGGACTTGATCATGGTGGATGATTTTTTTCATATGTGTCTCTATGAGGTTTGCACGTATTTTGTTAAGAAGTTTTGCATTTATGTTCATTAAGGATATGTGTCTATAGTTTTCTTTTTTTGGTTGTATGTTTGCCTGCTTTTGGTATTAGAGTGATATTGGATAGAAGGAATTTGGGAGTTCTCCCTCTGTTTCTATCTTTTCGAATATTTTAAGTAGTATTGGATATAGATCTACTTTGAATGTCTCATAGAATTCTGCTATGAATCTATCTGGGCCCGGGATTTTGTTGGGCTGGAGGTTTTCTATTACTGTTTCAATTTCCTTATATGTTATGTCTGTTTAAGCTGTTGATCTCTTGGTTTAGCTGTGGTGATTCCCATGATTTTAGATATGCATCCATTTCTTTTAGGTTTTCAAATTTAATAACATACAGGTTTTTAAAGTATTCCTTTATAATGTTCTGGGTCTTTTTGTTATCTGTTGTGATGTTTCCCTTTCATCTCTGATTTTGTTGATTTGGAGTTGTTCTTTCTTTCTTTTGGTAATGAGAATAAGGGTTTGTCTATCTTGTATATCTTTTCAAAGAACCAGCTCTTGGATTTGCTGATTCCTTATGTTGTTTTCTGTGTTTCTATTTCATTAATTTCTGTTCTGATTTTTGTTATTTCTTCTTGTCTGCTGGGTTTGGGTTTCATTCGTTGTTGCCTTTCATGATTCTTGAGTTGCAATGATAATTTATTTGTGCTCTTTCTGAAGGCACTTAGAGCTATGAACTTCCCTCTTAAGACTGCATTTAACTTATCCCAGACGTTTTGTTGTGTTATACTGTCCTTTTCATTTATTTCCAGGAATACTTTTATTTCTTTCTTAATGTCTGCTTTGACCCATTCATCATTCAGGAGTGTGTTGTTTAGTCTCCATGAGTTCATGAAGTTATTAAGGTTTCCTCTGGTGGAGATTTTAAGTTTTATTACATTAAAATGCATGGGATTATTTCACCTTTTGTATTTGTTGAAGTTTGTTTTGTGCCCCAGTATATGGTCAATTTTGGAGAAAGTTCTATAGGGTGCTGAATAGAATGTGCATTCTTTGGTACTTGGGTGGACTATTCAGTAGGTGTATTTTAGGTCCATTTGATGTATGGTATTGTTTAATTCAGATGTCTCCCTGGTTTTTCTCTGTATAGTTCACCTGTCTAATGGAATAGTGAGGTATCGAAGTTCCTTAATATTAGTGAGTTGGAATTCATCTGTGTCTTAATGTCCTGTAGTACTGATTTTATGAATTTGGTTGCACCACAGTTTGGTGCATATATGGTCATGATTGCAAAATATTCTTGGTTGTTTCTTTTATCAGAGTTAAGTGGCCCTCCTTATCTCTTCTGATTAGTTTAGTTTGAAGTCTACTTTGTCAGATATTAGAATGGCAACTCTTGCTTGTTTCTTAGTGCCATTTTCTTGGAATACTTTTTCCTATCACTTCACCTTAAGGTAGTGCCTGTCCCTGAAGGTAAAATGGAGTTCTTGCAGACAACAAAAGGATAGATTTTGTTTCTTGATCCATTCACCTAGCCTGTGTCTTTTGACTGGGGAGTTCAGTCAATTGATATTAAAGTTATTATTGAAAGATGTGTATTGACTCTCATCATTTTAAATTATGTTAGCATCTTTGGTCTAACTTTGTGGTTCCCCAATTATACTTTCATTTAGTTTCTTTCTGTTGCCCCTTGGGTATAGTTGTTTTCTTTGAATTGCTTTAAGTATTCTCTGAAGGGCTGATTTTTCTGGACATAAATTCTTTCAGACTATTCATGTTGTAGAAGATTTCTTCTTTCCCCTTCAACTATAATAGACATTTTTTCTGAGTAAAGTATTCCACTTTGGTATCTATGGTCATTTACAACTGGGAATACTTTGGTCCAGGCTTTCATAGTTTACATTGAAAAGTCAGCTGTAATTCTGATGGGTTTTCCTTTTTATGTGAATTGTTTGTTTTCTCTTGCAGCTTTCAGAATTCTCTCTTTGTTCTGTATTCTTAGGGTTTTTACTATGATGTGCCATGGGGAGTTTCTTTTCTGGTACTTTCTATTTGGTATTCTATGCGCTTCTTGTATTTGTATGGGAATGTCTTTCCTTAATTTTGGAAAATTTTTCTTCTACAGTCTGGTTAAAGATCAGGTCAGTACCATTATCCTGAGGTTCCTCTCCGTCCTCTATGCCAATGATGCATAGATTTGATCTTTTCACAATGTCCCACACTTCCTGCATATTACATTCCTCTGTTTATTTTCATTTTTCATAATCTTTGCTTGAGTATTCCAATTCTTCACCTTTATCATCCATCCTTGATAGTCTGTTTTCCATTTCATTCATTCTATCGGTGAGGCTTTCTCCTGTTGTTTCTAATTGGCTTACAGAGCTTTTCATGTCCTTCTTCATTTCAGCCCGTTTTCTTTAACATTTCTATCTCTTTTGTGAATGCAATCAAATTTATCCCTATTTTCTTTTAGTTCTTTAATTTCATTGAATTCTTTAAATTCATTGAATTCTTTGATCATGTTTCTGATTGTTCTTTTAAATTCTGTATCCTGGGTTATCTCTTTGGGGTTCTTCATTGTAGAACTCTTCTATAGGATTGGTAATGTTTGTTAGGGACATATTACTTTAGTTTTGCATATTATTATTTTTTGTTTTTATCTTTTCATGTAGATTTCTTTTGTTGGTGGTGTTTCTGTTAATGTGTTGATATGAGACTCAAGTTTTCCTTTGTTTAGTTAAAATCTGATTCTGTTTGTATACTTGATGTGACTTGGTTGTTTTCTTATTGTGTATGAAAAACTTGTTGGTCAAGACTTCATGTTTTCTCTTTTGATTTTATATTCATGGAACTAGATGGCTTTAGTCCAGCTGCTCCAGAGTTTCCACAGAGGCACGGGTTAGGTGAGATCAAATGTTCTTAGGCTTTCTCTTAGGGTCTGGGTCCCTCTAGCCAGCAAGCACAGCATAATTTGGGAAAATTGCTAGGCAGACGCTGAATTTAGTCCTTCTCAAACAGTATGGAAAGATCTACTCCCCACAAATGGTACAGAAGCCTAGCCCTGCAGAAGTGGGAGGGGCTGCAGACAGTACCAACGTGACAGGGTAGGATTTGGAGAGTTCACAGCAGATCAGAGGACAAGGGTAGGCCAGAGATCTGAGGTGCTAAGAGTAAGAGTGTGCCTGTGACCAGAGCTAGACAGAGAACAGGATGTGGGGTGGAGGAGTTTGGAGTTGCTGCGGTGGTAGGGGAGTGTGTATCCAGGGGCCAGGATCAGATTTATCAGGGAAGAAGGCTGGTCTCCAGAATCTAGGGCAAGTTAGGGTAGTGGACTGCAAGGATGCTCTCAGGAATGCAATCACAAGTTGGGGGTGGGGACTGTATGCGAAGGCTCAAACACACTTAACTGAAAATTTGAGCTAGTCTGAGTATCAGATTCAGGACGCAGTGTGTGGGTCTGGACTAATAGAGTAGTCTAGGAATCTGGGGTGATAAGAGCAGGAGAAGGCCGGTGTCCAAGAATAGAAGAGCAGGACATGTGGCGGGGCAAGGCTGGAATTTCTCTGGTGGGAGAGGAGTGGAAAGGCAGTGGGCTGGATCAGACTTCCCAGTGAAGAAATCTGCTCACAGAAATCCAAGGCAGGTTGGGGGAGGTGATAGCCAAAGTAGATGGGAGGTGACAGGAATGCAATGGCAAGTTGGGGGTGGGAACAGCCTGTGATGGCCCTAACAAACTAGACTGAAAAACTGAGCTGGTCTGAGTACTGGATTTAGGATGCAGTGGGCGGGTCCCTACTGAGAGAGTAGTCTTAGAATCTGGGGTGCTGAGAGCAGGAGTAGGCCTGTACCGAAGGCTAGAAGAAGAATAGAATGTGGGGTGAGGAGAGGCTGGAGTTGCTCAGGTTGGAGGGCCATGGAAAGGAAGTGGGTGGATAAAACGTACCAGTAAAGAAGATCACTCACAGAAATCCAAGACAGGTTGGGGAGGGTGTAAGGTTCAGGGTTCGAGAGACGCAGCAGACAGAAGGGACCAGACTCCGCTGGCAGCTAACAGGACCCGGCTTTATTGAGAGAAGACCAGATGGGACTAGCTCCTCCACACCCACAAGTGGAGAAACGCTAGCCCCAAGATGGGGGTGAGGGGGCTAGCCTCCCCAAAGAGATGGGGGAGGCTAGCCCCCTTACCCCCATCTTGGGGCTGGGGCTCCGGGGAACCAGGCTGGCGTGATCAGCCCAAGTCTGAGTCTCAAAGCCCAGTGCAGCTCCAGCAGCAGCAGCACAGCACGTTGTCCAAGTCCTCAAAGCCTTAAAAACCTTCAGTCCCCTCCTGGCTTTTAGGGGAGGGGGGTTGCCATAACATCTGATTGATGTTTAAGGCAAGCTTCTGGCCAGGAAGTAGTCCTTTTTCAGAGCTGTTCATGAATTCCTTGAGTCCTGAATCTTATCTGCCAAGGAAGCGCAGTGTCCTTTGGAATTTGGGTCTGGAGTTTTTATCTGAGGTATTTGCAAGGTTTAGATCTCTGAGAGGTTGTAAAAGGTCCGTCTTTCTTCATTCCTCTTTTGCAAACTCTGGCTCCAGATTTCTTCCTGAGTCTGAAACTGTTGGGGGTTTCATTCACACCTTACAGAGGGAACCTATAATTTTTTCTTACCAATTTGTTGACATCAACTTTTCCCTTATTCTTTCCTGAATAAGAATCTGAATCATGTCTCCTTTTTCATTCCTAACACTGTCTTATTTTTATTTGAATGGATAATGGTTTCTGTATAAACCACTAAATTGGAAATATGATATTCGAATTTTCAGACTCTAAAAGAAAAATAAATGAAATGGAAAAATTATGAACAAGGATAAAATAGTACCAAAAATAAATCAGTTTCCAAAATAAAGTAGAACAAGGAGAAACCACATAATCTGATACAAAAATAAGTTCAAATATATTAATTATAAAAATCAATGTGAATGGATTATGCTCACAAAGTGAAACACTAAAACTAGGGCCACAAACACTGCCCAAGCCAATCCAATAGAAACAATTCCCCAGTTGAGGTTACCTCTTCCCAGGTGTGTCAAATTGAAAACTAAAGCTATCCACCTCAAAACTGTATTGCCACAATGAAAACCGTGGACCCAGAGAGTAAAATAAATTCACAGAAAATCAAAACTATTTATGAGATAATTACAACTAGATACCACAACTGCATAAGTGCAATGTAAGAATAAAAGAATATACAAAGTGAGTGGATTTAGCACATCTTCCAAGTGAAACAAAATCCAGACAAGCCAAATGGAAACAAGTTTTGATGTTCTTATATATGAATGTATAGTTGGTTTAACATTTTAAAAATATAATTTATTACATTAACATTAAAGGGTGAAGCAATAGAATCTCATCAATAATTAAGGAACATAATTCAGTACAATCAATTACTTTCTTGGAAATCAGTCCACAGTACAAACTAAGAAGTATTTACCAGGCTAGTAAAAGAAGAGAGCTATCTTAACCTCCTAAAATGGTATTTTCAATGCAAATATCAAACATAGAAATATAGCTAGATGTGGGTCAGGATGGGTTAAATTAAAAAAGGAAAAAAAAAAGAGCTTTGAATTTCCTTGGGAGCATCGTGGAAAGCATGAAAGGATTTCCAACTAATTTTGTGTCCATTTTGAAAGATATTTCTATGGAATACACTGGAAGGAAATGATATTATAGAAATCAGTTTACATAGAAAAGAAAGGAAATACGAGTAGTTTTAAAGTGAAAAATAAAACTAAAAAAGCAAAAAACCTACAGTGTATTATTGCCTGTAAGGAAAAGAAACCCAGCATGATCAAAGATGCTTAGGTTTATAGAAGGACCCTGGCTTGGGAGAATACAGGACATCTCACCCCAGGAGGTATGGCATGCCAATGAAAAGTGCATTAGGCAGCTGGCATACCCAGGTGCAGCTCAGCAGAGATGCAAGGAGAAACAGTGAGTATGCTGCCTGAAGCCACTGCTTCCATGCGGGCAGCTCAAGAGAAAATACAGAAAGGTATGTTCAAAAGAAAAGTGATAGTAACACAAAGGAAGAGGAAACAAAAGGGATTCAGAAATGAACAACCAACAGAACCACTGGGGAAGTCTTCTGTTATTGATGATTTTAAGAAGAATAAATATTTGACAATATGAAAGACCACAAAATTTCACTTCCCCTTTTGCCTCCCTTTCACCAGTCATAAATTGGCAGCTGATTCAGGATTTTCTGTACAGATCATTAATGCATGTGATCCAGCACTGTCCCACCTTCATCAAGAAATATTCCACCTCCTACTCTGCCTTAGTAGAAAACAAATTAGTTTGCCTGCCCCTCTGATGACTACGTCTGTGACTAAGAATGCACTAGTTAAGACATTTCTACAGAATGACTTGCATCTAAGAGTATAAATGGGCGCATTGGAAACTGTTTCAGAGAAAATGAGACAACACAGATACTCCAGCATGGAGCACCAATTACCTTGATAGAAGGAGATTAGAACCCAACTTAAAGCAAAATGTTAGGCTAATGTTGCCAAAAGTGGACAGTGGCAAAAGTGCCCAAGGGAGATTAATGCTAGGTCATTTAAACCCACTTAAGAGCTAATTTCCAAGAATTTAATGAAGTGTGGTGTTTCCTCTTTCTTTTTTCTCAGAAAAAAAGAAAACTACAATATGTTGTTAAAAGAAGGAAAAGATTTGATAGAATTTATTTTAACAGCCCTCTCTTAATTCCATTCCAAACTTGATTATTCTCTCTAGAAATAACCTTAAGAGCTTTAAGGTACAATCGACATGCAATAAATCACACATATTGAAAGGATACTAAGTTTTGATATTTATACATGCCATCATTATGAAAGCTTCTAGTAAGTCAATGGCCTAATTTCTATCATTGGCTGGTAGACATTTAGCTAAGTGACATGCAAGTATATGCTTGAACAAAGACTTGCACATGAATGTTCAAACTTATTTGCCACATACAAAACCGGAAGCAATTCATATGTTTATCAGTAGGGGAATGTCTAAACAAATCACACTTATTTGTACAACATAATGTTAATCAGTAATAAAAATGAATGATATATGTTAAACCTGACTTAATATTAAAGTAATTATGCTAAATAAAAGAACATAAGAAAAGAACATGTACTATATATTATGAATTGAAATAGTTTGCTAGTCATTTAAAAAGTTGAACCTACAGTAACCTTATGATATAGCTATATTTTCCAGCATAAATATAATACTCTGCTGTGTTACTTTGATGAGATTGAGATAAAAAAATTAGCCTAGGTAAGATGGCTAGAAACAACAGAAATTTTATAGAAATGCTAGGTGCTAGAAATATAAAATCAAAGAGCAAAGGCCAGTCTAAATTGACAACTCTAGAAGAGAGCTTCTCCTTGCTGCTTCTAGCAAGTGGTAGTCTTCAGTAATCTTTGCCTTAACTTGGTGGCTGGTGGCTGCACCTGTCCAATATATACCTCTGTCTTCAGAGGGTCCTCTTACCTGTGTCTCCCATATATATCTATATATCATTAAAAATCTCTCTCTCTCTCTCTCTCTCTCTCTCTCTCTCTCTCTCTCTCTTTCTCTCTCTCTTTCCCAGTCCACTATGATTTTATACTGATTATATCTAGGAAGACTCTTGCCAAACAAGGTTATATTCAAGAGTAGCAGTAGCAGATGTTTGAACGTCAACATGTCTTTATAAAGGGTAGAGTTCAATCCACAATATATTACCCTTTCCCCTACAAATGCATGCCTTTCCCAAATGCAAAATGCATTCACTTCAGCTCAACATCCACAAAAGTCCTAATCCATGTGAGTATCAATTCGAAATGCAAGATCTCATACAAATAAGCAGTTCAATAATCCCCAACTTCCCCTTCTAAGTTATATGAGTCTTCTCAACATAGAATTGCAGATCTACTAAGCCAGGCATAGATAATTTAATTTTTCTTTTTGGCCAGTGAAAAAGTGGGGGGTGGGGGGGTAGTAAATGGGACAAGAACAATCAAACTTCCAAAGATTTCTACCGTAAGTCTCACCAATCCAGACACCAACTGGTAATGAGTAGCCTTTATATCTGAGTTCATTGAAAATAAGGAGTCACAAGAGCTCAAACAAAATCAGTAGCCACATAAGCAGGGCACCAACTTATAAGCATCCCAAAGGGGAGGCTTGCAATTTAAGTTGCATCTCAGAGAACTGATCAGTGGCTGGAGAGTGACATTTGATGGTGCAAGTAGCAGGTAGCTGTAATTTAAGCTTCCCTCCTTCCCTTCCCTCCCCAGAGCAACAAGGTAGCATCTGTTTACCTGAAAATGAAGGTAAACTAAATATTTTATTCCTCTGAAAAAGGCTCCACTCCCCTGCTTTCTCAGGGTCCCAGGTATCATAATGCAGATTTACAGAAATGTTTTTTGCTGTCTGTGATTTTCCCAGAGATGGTTAGACCAGAACATTACAAGTTTGGTTTTCTCTAGAGCTGAGATTTCCATTTATTCATTCATTTAAAATATTGTATTTATTGTTTTTATTTTGTGTTTGAGTGTATTGCCTACATGTATGTAAGTGTACCTGTATCATGCAATGCTCAAGGAGGTCAGAAGAGGGCGTCAGATCCCCTGGAACCATATTTATGGATGGTTGTTAGCCACCATGTGGGTGTTAGGAACCAAAGCCCAGTCCTCTGCAAGAGTAGCCAGTGCTCTTAACCACTGAGCCATCTCTTCAGCACTCTATTCATCATTCTCAAATGACTTGGAATTCCAAAAGCCTGGAACTAATTAAAATTTAGGTCCAAAATCTCCTAAAATTAAGATAACATTCATTTCATTAGGGAAAAGTATGCTATGCAGACAGTATTATTGTCAATAACAAGCATTCGTGGAGTTTTAAAAAGAGTCACAGTGCTTGCAACATGTTTGTTGATGAGTCTGAATACTTCATGGATTAAACTGTTATCTGTTATTTTTCCAGTCACTGACTTGAGTGGTGACTGATGAAACTCTTTTTCTTTCCATTAGATTGGAGATTCTTTAGTGACATCTTGGCTAGAGTCTCCCACTTTTCTGTCACCTTCACTTATGAAGCCTTATTTCAGTACCTTTGCCCGCTATTCATTAGCATTTGGTGCCATTTATCTCAAAACTTCACTCTCAAAATTTTTCAAAGCTGTCTTTTTCTTTCCTGAGGTCTAAGTAGAGTTACTTATACTGTAGTCGCTTTTCTGCAAGAGCCAATGCAGTCTCTTTTCATGCATTCTTCCCTTTTGAGTCCTCCCTCTTTCTCCCTGCTGGTATTCCAGGTCTTACTGGACTTTCAGCCCCATCTTACCATCAACAGACAGATTTTCCCCACTGAAGAGACATCATCCTACGGGTTCTCCACAGATCTCATCCATGCAGAGTCACAGGAATCTGTGTCCTTACACAACCTCTGCAGACTACACAGTATAGAGATGAGCATTCTTCTCTGTTCTTCACCACTTCTTTAGGTTCTTGGGGCATTCCAAAGACTTTGTATCTTCAGAAACCTGACATTCATTTCTAAGTTTACAACTAGACTCAAGATTCTAGGAACTCACATTAAATAGTATCTATTTTTTAAACAATGCAGCATGCTCTTAGAATCCTAAAAGACACTCCCAGGAGCACTTTCAGCACATTCTTTTCTAATATATCATGAAAAACAGGTCTGTAGGTTTTACAACCCTGCAATAATATCAACCTGTGCTATGTCCCCTGTCAACACACTGAAATATAATGTCTGTGTTTGGGCAGAGTATAATAATTATGGCAATTATACTCTCATAAGAAAGAAAACATAATTAATATATAACTTACATTCCTTCCATCATGAGGAGTGCATAGAGTGTTTGGCAGAGTCCTTAAGAATGACATCCTGCTCCAACAATCAGGAGTATAGGTTCGGGGCAGTACATTGTTTTTAGGACTAACATTTATGTGTCTTGATCTTTAATTTGATATTATTATGATATTTTTACCCAAGAAGAAACCAAAACTGTCACTTTATGATTCTCTGTAGTGCTTGATGATCATATACCAGTTATATCTGCATGAACACTCAGAATATCTATAAAATTTTTAAATATTTTCTTTTTTTTACTTTATGTGTATGAGTATATCTGCCTGCATGTATGTAAGTGCATATGTGTCATGCAATGCCCACAGAAGTCAGAAGAGGGGGGCAGATTCCCTGGAACTGGAGTTGGAGATAGTTGTTAACTACTATGTGTCTGCTGGGATTTGATCCCAGGTCCTCTGCAAGAGCAGTCAGTCCTCTTAATTGTTGAGTCATTTCTTTAGCCCCTATCTATACAATTTAAGACAAGAATCAACAGTTGTTGAAACAGTCTAGTAACATAATAATTGCAAATTAGGCAGGCACACACAAATATTTAGGTCACTAGAATTAGGTTATATATATCTCTTTTGGTCCCAGCATTGTGGCTAAACCTGGGGAAGTGTCAGCTTACATTCTAAAGTGAGCAGTAGCATAGACCTAATAAAGATGGTTACTGAATAGCCTAGAGTGTTCATCAGAAACAGATACTGCATTACATTCACATATTTACAAAGACTTGACAGGCAAACAGATGACTGATGCATGAGGTAATTAAGAATGATTTTGGTTCGATAGTGAGAACTGATGCCAAGATGCGGTGAGTTGAGAGATTAGAAATAAATTAGAGTAATTAGGGTTGAACATCCCTCAAGAATTTTGTAAGGAAGGAGAGAGATACACTGATAAAGAAGCCAAGACAAAAATGGGAGATTAAGCACGACTGAAGGTGTTGAGAAACAGTGAAGCAGGTCAGTCGTTTGGAAAGGCTCAAAGAACATCTAGAAAAGTTATTTAATTTACTATCTGAAGTGGCTGTTCCATTGGTAAAAGAGCATCTATAGGTAGACAATTAAAAGGTTAGGTGGGATTTGAACTCCCACCTCTGAGTTCCCATATTCAGCTGGCTTGATCTTTCTTTCAAGTCGCAGATCAAATACGTAACATTTTTAGTAACATATTCCACAACATGCTTTGCAATGAGCTATTAAGGAATGTGATATAATTGCAGCTAATAATCTTCTATGCTGAAGACTTTAGCAATTTAAAAGCATATTGATTCTATGTTATCAATCATGTCTTATCATTTTTATACATAAAGAGATCAAATGTGTGTAATTCCTCTAAAAATTACTAGGAAGTGCTAGAGGATAAGGGTCTCATTTAAATGCTAATAATTTTTTTCACATAGCAGATATTTTCTGAGTTAACCTTATTTGGTCATAACTTACAGCAAAATAATAAAACAGACTTTCAAAAAAACTTTAAACTTCCTGCATTTCTGGATGACTATAATTGCCCCTCTGTCCTCTGAGGCTTACAATTTGATAGCATGCCACTCTTAATAAATAACCCAGTTCTGCAATTCTAATATAATCTTATCACATCTTATTATGAGATGATCATTGACACTTAAAGCTAATGATTTATTCCTGCCCTCCATTAATATACACTGTCATCTCTTATAAAAAGAGATTAAAGGAAACAGAAAATGTGTTCTCCCTGAGAAGAGAGAAGCAGCTTCTGTTAAACTGCAAATAAACCTCATGAGCAGCTCCTACACAGAGTACCCATTTTCATGCAAACCTTTAACTTGTGTAAATGACAATAATAACAATAACTACTGGGGCACAATAAGCCCAGCAGAGAAAGAGTGCACAAAGATGCATCCTTGTTCTGATAACTAGAGTACCTCAACTAGTTTTCTAAGCTCTTAACTACTTCGGAGCCAAATAAGTTATGAAATAATCACTTTGCACAACTATTAAGCACAATATTAAATATCTTATAAGAAATAAACACCTGGGAACAATTTGACATTTCTCCTTGGTTCATTCTATATTTGAGTTTGATGTCCTTGTGATGGGGCTTTCAACAGCTGCTCATTACATTTTCTATTCGGAACTTCTAGGTGGCTGTCGAAGAGATTCTCAGATGCAGCATTAACTCCATAATGTCATCTCAAAGTAGAGAATATTCAAATGAAAAGAACCAACAGGCAAGTAGGCCATTTACTTCAGGTGGAGTCAGTTAAGAAAGGGAAGATAACCAAGCCATTAAGTCAAGCAGAGGAGCATTGATGTCTCTTTTCATTAGTCTTCATTCAAGATGTGACAACTACTCTAAAAGAAAAAGGACTCCAACGACAGAGAACAAAGGCCTTGTAGATTATAATTTCTGCAAGGGACTAAAATCAGATGGGATCTTACATATTCAAGCTTGAGGGTCATATTTATTTCGGATCAAATTGAAAGAATCTTTAGTTTCTAAAACAAACTGAATGTTTTAATGTAGCTATAAGAATACTCAAGACAAAACATAATATTCCAAGATCCCACAAACAGATTAAATAGCAAAACAAAGCTCGTAGATGTATTAGGAATTCTTCTGGCACAAACTAACAAAGGTTTTGTTTTAAAATGGGTTCAGAGAAATTCAGAAATTCATAATTAAAGGGGCTCCTCTATAAATGAACATTCTAACATCAGTAAGAAAGAATAAAACAGGTTAAAAGAGCTGGAAGAAAATCAGAGGGAAAAAAGCTTCAAAATATCTGAAAGCAAAGCAAAACAGGAATCCTCCCAATCATATCTGGCTAAGAAGTACACTGTTCATTTTCTTGGAGGGGAGAAAATAAAGGATTAATTTAAAACTTCTACCTTATTGCTTTCTCGTTTCATCTACAGCCACGAAGTACATAGCAAATTCTGTAGATTTCTGAAGTCTATAACTTCATGTTACATGTATGTGAGTACACCACAACCAGGCTAGAAGAGTGTGTCAGATCCCCTGAAACTGGAGTTAGAAACAATTGTTAGCCACCATGTAGGGGTTGGGAACTGAGCCCAGTTCCTCTGCAAAAGCAGCCAGTGTTCTCAACCAGTGAGCCAATGGTTATCTTCAGCCCCTCTCCCAGCTCTTCTACAAGGTCTTCTGCAAGACCATACATTCCTGACCAACAATTCTATCCCATTGCAATAAGTTGTCAAGGAGAAAGGACTACATATTCAAGTTGCTTTTCCCAGTATATTACAAATATACTGTGTGCTTTGGGCTATATGGAATGGGTTAATGAATACAGAAGATAGAAACTTTCAGTTCATGTGACCCAGAAAGATTTCAAGAAAAAAGCAAACTCAACAAATCTGAAAGAACAAAGGAGTTGTGATAGAAAGAAATACTGTGGGGAAGAAATTTAAAGGAAAATACCCATCTGGGAATAGAAGCTTCGAATTTTGCATCCTGTCTTCTACTACAGAGCCCTCTTCCCTTCCAGCCTTCTGAAATCAGTCCTTAGTATGTAGCTCTCGAAAGAAGCCAACAATAGCTTAAGTGAAAGACATTGATTTTCATTTGAACTCAATTTGCACTCAGTTCACAGTGAGAAAAGAAAATTCTTTTTTTAATTTAAGATTTCCAAATTACAGAAGAAATCATAACTATATTTATCAAGGAGGTCTTGATCTATTAGGACATTTGACTATATGTTATGGGCTGAATTACATTCCCTCAAAAATTTATTTATAGGAGATGTAACCCTCAGTACCTCAAATGTAACTGTATTTGGAGACAAGGCATTTAAAGAAATAATTAAAAGAAATGAGTTTATTAGCATGGGCCAAATAGATTGACTGATATTCTTATTGGAAGCAGTTGAGACCCAGTCCAGAGGGGAGGCAGTGTGAATGCACAAAGACAGTAGATTCAAGCTAAGGAGGCCTGGGGCAGAGACTTCCCTTGTCTTCAGAAAGAGCCAAACCTGCTCAGGCCTGTTCATGCATCTCAAACTTCTACCTTCAGAGCTGTTACGTTCTGCCTTCACGGTCTCCCTGTCTGCGGCACTTTTTGATGATACTCAATCATATCAACACGTTACTAGATCTCGGTAGCACATGACACCTTGCTCTTCTTATTCCTACACACAGTGCAAAGTCATTCCAGCCACTGAGCACTGAGCTATCTCTTGGCAAAAGGGAAGAAAATGTTTCTATAACAAGACAGTGACCTCTACTGGAAGCTCTGCAGAATTATGGAGATCCTAGTAAAGGAGCAAGGAGAGGGGAAATAAAAGTAAAAGAGACCTAGAAAAGAAGTTCCAGGGAGTGGGAGAAGGGAAGCGCCGTCCAGTCCTGATACTTATTATTTTCCAGAGCTACAGGACAGTGGGCAGCAGAGAGGGTACGCGGGCTGTCTCCACAGGGGCTGCTTCTGAGGGATTCAGGTCCTTTGTACTCAGTGTGGTCTGCTGACCTTCCTGCCAGCACCACCACCATCATGTATGAAGGAGAAGCTATCCTTCAGCATGTTTCGCCAGGGGATTTGTAAACACAGTGAAGTCTGAGGACATGCTCTCCCTCTCATGTAGAAAGAATAACACCTCCATGGCCTCGTCAGTCCTTGCATTAGGAAATGCAAGTCCAGTTAGGAAAATGCAAATCAATTCCGAGTCGATACCACACAGGAGACATTTCTAGGATCTGAGTTCCTGAATTCTTTTTTTTTTTTTTTGCCCACTTAAGTCAGATAGTGCAGCCATAAAGCATGCAGGTTGGATTAACAATTGCTTCTTAAGTCATTGCTTCTCCTCCCCCTTTTAAGACCTTAAAACTGAACAACTGACAACTTTGGAACTCATGATTTCCTGGGTTTCCCAAGGAAATACTCACCCTCCCAGTCCCATCATTGATTATCCTGTCAGGGAAGGAGGGAGTTCATTTTAACTCTTCTGAATAAATATATTTCACTTCCCAAAATTACCTCAGCAATTTACACTGCAGCTTTAGAAGACATTACTAAATTGCAGTGCAAATTCCTGTCATCTGTTTTCTAAGCTGCTCTGTAGTTCAGTCTTTACAAACTATTCTGAAATATGGCACTAAGCATTAACTTTCTGTTTATCAGGAGAAATAGTATGTGATGTGAATGACCCCAGAATCAGAGTACATCAATTTGTTTGCAACTGTTGTGTATTTACAGTTTTCTACTGACAGTAAAGAGCCAGCTCTCCAAGACAACAGCAAAGACAAACATTTGGATTTGGATTTGGATTATTTGCCAGTTAATATAGTAAAAATCCTTTCACCTTGACCAATTCTGCAACACCAACATATACCACAGAATTGAGAGACAGGGTGTAAAATTCCCTTATGACAGCAGACAGGTGCAGTACTATTTATTTCCAAACTATTACCAAACACACCCATTTTTTTCAAACTATTTCCAAAATTAGTTCCAACATATACATCAGCATACAATACATGTTCTATATAATTATAAAACTGTGTAATATAAATATTTATCAATGGAAAACCACCAAGTTTGAGATAAATTACTGATGTGATTGATGTTTTTGTTTTAATAGTAATCACATAGTTTATTAAAAGGTTAATGCTATTTTATTTATTACTAAACACTCAGGAGCATAGATGCAAAACAGCTCTGACTCCAAAACATCTCAAATAACCTTCTCCATCCCATCGTATTAGCAATATTTCACCATCCTATGAGGAAAGATAAGCTGCTATTTAGCGTCTTTGCAATTGCATTATAATATTCCTCCTAGTTGTAGAAACACATCTCACAGTCGCTCATTGACAGTTACTCGCACTGGCAGCTAAGGCCTTTCAGTCTGAGTCAGTCATGCCTCTGGCTGTTCCTACTGCATCTCCAGCCTCCCTGTTCATACCAGAAAAAGCTATCTAAAATTGTATCAATTTTCTAAAATTAAGACCATGATCCACCGCATAAACTAATTCACCAGTTTTTCATCATTTAATGCCACAATGGAAAGTCATTATAATGGGTTGGATGTATCCACCCAAAAGAAGTTGAAGTCCTTCCAATACCTGTGAATGTAACTTTATTTGGAAATAAGTCTTTACGGGTGATCAAATTAAAATGAGATCATTAGAGATGACCTTAATGAAATGTGATTGTTTTCTTATAAAAACAGGAAATTGTAACAAAGAGGTAAGTCTAGAAAGAGAGAGTATGACGAAGCTAAGGAAGAGGCGAGTCGTGTATATGTCAAGGAGAGAGGGCTGAAACCCTAGGAATCAATCCTGCCAGCACCTTGTTTCAGACTTCCTGGCCTGCAGAACTATGATACTATGCATTTATGTTGTGTGAGGTTGCCAGTTCATGGTGCTTTGTTATAGCAGCTCTGGAATACTAATAAATCAAAATCAGAAACCATATTAGACCACATTTTTTACTCGTTTCAAATTTGGTCAGTTAAGTATATTTATTTTTATTAAACTTGAAGAGATCCTGTTAGTGTAATAATTTCACTCCTACTGTTTGTATTCTGAGATGTTTTCATAGTAATAGGGACAGAGTAGAGTTATAGTTAAGCTTTTTTAATTTTCCTAACAATGTGATGTGAAAGTGAGATACATTTGAACGCAACTTGTCATAAGTATTAGAAAAAGTAGCTTAAAATGCTAACATGTTTTATATAAAACCATTAACTTGCCAATGAAGCTTGATAACTCCTAATGAACATGATTTATTTGCTGCTAAAGAAACTTCACCTTAACCTTTTTATCTAAAGAAGAAATACTGGAAGCCCAAAGCAAGTTGGTATAAGAAATATTCTGCAAAAGGAAGGCCTCCTTGGAATCCTTTGTTTGAACACCATGCTCAGTCACAAACTCTGTCTCTCTAGAATCCATATTTCCAGGGACCAACCACAAAAATGCTGGTTTAAATTTCAGGTGTGGTTCTTGGGTTTAATCCTCAAACTCGTGGGGAATTTGGCCATCTAGCTTGCTTTGGAACCTAATAGAAACAATTCTCTCTGGAGACTGCTACCTTTGACTGCCACTAACTCGTCTCCAGCTCAGCTCTGTGATGATTGTCACCTCTCTCCTGAGGAGTAAGTTCAGGGTCTCCTAGGGTCCAGGGGCTGAAACATTCACACTCAACCTTATACTGTCAATTTTTTTCCTCCTTACACCAAGACAAGTTCTAAGCACGTAACATTTTGGAGCAACTGGGAAGGGGGATTGAAATTTCCTAGAACTATCTTTTGGAAACACTACTTTCATTTCTTACTCTTTGGTATCTGCATTTGTATGTTCTGAGCACATTCAATTTGCAACCTCACAATTAGCTGCTTACCCATTCACCAAGGACAAGATGATTTATGTGGGGTGAGTTGTAACAAGCATAGGTTTCATTTACTTTCTATCATTGCTGCAACTCCTAGAGGGAGAAGAGTTGATTCAAAAGCCAAATGAAAACAAACCAAAACAAAAAGTAATCACATCATGGCTCGATGAATCACAATTATTTATAAAGTTTGATGGTTCAAAGTGGGACACAAGGCTTCCTAGGGAATGTGGAGATTGAAGAGAACACAAGAGAGAGAGCTGAGTATGATCGACTTGGAGTTGTAAATAAATGTGCAGGTGGTAACCATGGTAGGTATTGTAACCTACACGCTGTGTGACTCGAAGGGGATTGCTTGTACTCTCTAGGCATCGATCTGGATCTCTCCCCAAAATGCCACTGAACACTGAAAAGAGAACAGAAAGTACAAAAATGAATGGCCATGGCTATGCTGGAGAACTTCCTTTAAAACATTTCTCAAATATCCCTTCTACCTTCATCTCTGCTCTGCCTCCCTTGAGTGAGACCTTCATCACTTTTTCCTGGATGCCTGCCTTGCCCCTGGACTATTCCGTACTCATGGTCTTCCCTCAGTACTTCTCACTCATTCTTCATGCTTAGTCGATCACCAGTCCCTACTCACTGCACCCGGTGATCATGGGCTGCTGGGAAATGAGAACTACCTCCCCTTTAAAATTGTTTCTTGCTCCAGGACACAAGTGCAGACTGAGCTCCTGTAACCCACACAGCAATAAGAATGCCAGCATCTCCATGCCAAACTAGAGAACCCAAGGAAGACATGAACAGCTATGTACTAGAATTCTTGTAGAAACATTAGGTCAAGGGGCTGTGTTAGAGTCTATTTTTCTGAGCCTAGAGCTTTGGCTTGTTTCCAGCACTGAAACACGAGGTAAGCTATATTCAGTGCAGACAGTATGGTTGACACTAAATTCATACTTCAGATTTCTTCCATGCAAAAACTACCTTCTGTAACAAAAGTGTCCTTTCTTTTTAATGACACAGACATAGCACGCCTTTGTCTTGATGCTTCCTCTGACTTTGTGTTTCAATGATGACATCGTTTCACAATGACATAAGTATCTTCTGAGCACATCATCTGATGGAATGAATCTGTGGCATCTGTGTTCAAGAAAACTGTCTGCACAATCCTCGGGGTCAATTAGAGTTGAACTCCTTAGACCTTGGGTGCTAGGTTCTGAGGAGGTGATAAATAATTCAAAATTTTAACTATGATATGTCAAAAAATTTGAGTTGCTGGTCTTCCTTTCAGGAGTGTCTGCAAACCCTACAGGGGACAGCCATATCAATCATCTGCCCCAGAAGCTCACAGAAAGCTCTTAAGGCATTTGCAGTGGGGAGAAGCTCTTATTCATGCTTAAGAAACTAGTCTCTGAACAGACAAAATTGTCCAGCCAGCGTTAGGGACACAAGGGCTCCTGTGAAAACAGAAGTCCCTAGTTTTCTTTATTCCAAAGACTTTCAGAACAAGGGAGGAAAATAGAGTATTCTTCCTTAATGACTTTCCTTTCTTTTATAGTCACTCACATGACAAACACACACAGTATAGAACCACTCCCAAATTAAGGAACATTGGAGTACAATTCACCTCAAAGTTTATGGTAATCTAGTTATTTCTCATATTGGAAATAAAAAGCATAAAATATACCCACAGAGCTCAGCCTTTTCCTGTGCAGGTATTTTTGTGATTCTGCAGCTTTTGTCTCCAGCATTAAGGAAGGGTCACCTCTTTCTGAGTCTCTGTCTTCTCCGTAGTCACTAAGCTATTTATGCACAGCTATGTCTGCCGCATCCAATCCATTCAAGGTTTCCGAGAAAGTGCCTTCTTAATCCTACTGTGCTCTGCCTGAGTTTTTCAGTCACTGTGCTCTTCTCGGTGATCTCTCTGGAAGCATGAGGCTCTTCATCTGCTTAGAGATGATACCAGCATCAGCTCTTTGCTTTTGGTACCTGAATTTAGTTCTCTCTGAGGGACCCCAGGGAGGACTACACATCAGAGCTCAATACTCTGAGACTGCCCAGGGCAATATTTCTTGACTCTCTACCACCAAACAAGCCCTCACCTGCATCTGAGCATCTATTTCCGTTCTGACCCTAATAAAAGACAGCTCTTTGTTTCTGTTATGATTTTCCCCTTAGCGTTGGTCCCTTGGATAATGAGCTCCTCATCCAAATTAATTTTCACAAATGCCTTAATTTAGAAAAGCTATAAATACAATTTCATCACTGGAGGTAGAGATGATATCTGAACAGAGATACTGTAGTGAGAATTGGTGTCCTGACCTTCACGAGGCTCTTCCAGAAGCCACAAAGACAGCTAATTGCCTTTGGCAGATTAACTACAAAACCTGTTTCTTCAGATCAAGAAATCAGAACTGTCTGAGTTATTCCAACTGGAAATGGAGGTGTGGACAACAACTAATAAAGCTAAATTCGTGCATTCTTGAGAAAGGAAATTTCAATCACTCTCTCAGTGCTTTGGAAAATTTATGAATAAGTAAATATGCTAATGCAAATAGCTCCCATCTCAGAGATGAGTTCATAGGAAGATGTTGTTTCCTCAAACCAGCCAGCATCTGAAAGCAGCTCTTCTGCCTGACAGTAATCTGACAGAATTAGTAAGCAGAAATGACCTTTGTTCAATCTGTAATCTGTATATACAACTGATGACAGCCTCCAAAAGGGGACTAGCATTCGGACCTGGCGCCATGACGTTTTCAAGGTAATTTGTGTCATAATGGTTCATTTAAAAATATGTGCAAGCAAGCTTGTGCTCCATTAAATGCATCACTTCTTCACATTCTCAGGTTTAAAATAAATGGAGTAGCCTTTTAGAAATCAATACACAAGCCTAAACCTAATTCTTTGAAATTTTCCCTGCTCTTGAGAAGAATCTTCAGTCCCAACACGGTACTCGGCAAAGCTAGTTTGAGAGGAAGAATCTACTCAACCCACCCACCCAGTCTGAGGATTTTCTAGGTGTTAGAGGCAAAAAGGAAGCTTACAAAGCAGTATTAGTAAACAAGAATCAGAGCCCAGTACAGTTCTGCCTCAGGGCAGAAAGAGAGCTGGCTCAAAATGACAAGCCCTTCTTCATTCTCCTCCTCTGAGTGTTTTGTTCATAAGCCATATAATGTGTGCAAATTCTAGGATCCATGGTGGCATCCTCAACAACAGCACAGAGTGCAGCAGGCTGAGGTGAGTACCAGGAAGTGGGAGAGCATGGTGAATGGCTTGTAAGGCAAGGAAACCGGGATCATGTTGCCTCAACTAGCAATGCTAGGGAAAATACTTCTTAGACCTCTGTGCCTCAGTATCTTCCTATGTGGAGGATATGTGGCAATGAAGGCTACACTGACGAATGATAGCGATGGAGTACTGGAGCAGAGATATTTGCCTGGTCTGAACTAGGCTCACTAAAAGTCATAACTTGGCTATGCAAGGACTGGAATCACCTGGGTCCAGGCCTATTTCAGTGGGTCTCCAACATACAACAGGAGTGAGATTCAAAGTGTCCAAGCAGTGCCACATAGCCTTTTTGAAAATGAAGCAAATTTCATTTAATTCCTTTTTAACATTCATATGGCCCCTGTAATAATCTGTAGGCCCATAGGAATTTTTGGAAAGGAAAGAGAACATCAGAGACAGGGAAACAGCGTGATCCATGTGTCCTTGACTCTCAGAGAATATATTATGCATGAGGAGGTACAGGTTCTTTACAATATAATCAGATATTGAATATTTCTATATTTAATAACCAACCAAAATGCCAATATTCAAGTCATTCACCCAAATGCAAGTTTATATTTATAATACTTTTGCTGACTTTGCTCTTAGAAACTTATTTTTATAAGCCAGCATTCTTGGTTATATTATCTAAATTCTACAATCTGAACTCGATAATTGTAAATCAAACACTTCAATGTTTAAACGTATTCATTAAAGACTTCCATAGGTCTAGTTTAAAATACATATGCACTCTTAATGTTGGTTGTTTTCAGTATTCAGTGGAGAGAGAAAATTTCTCAGAGCATTGATATTTACCAAAGTAAAAGCCCATGTCTACTTTAACAACAGCTGCCTAGTAAATGAAATGAGAAAAATAAATTCAGTTACAGCAACTACCATGTGAAAAGAGTGTGAATATGAGATATGTTTTGCAATAATAACTCATCTCTCCAATTCTCTTCACAGTTATAAGAGAATAAAACACCTAATTGCTTTTTGTTAACTCAAAATCTTGCGGAACCAAGATTGTCTTTTGTTAGCAGGAAAAATCAGACATTAACATCATTCATAACTTCTTGATGATGATGATGATGATGATGATAAAAAGATGATTCTCTGCCCCACTCTGGACCTCAATGCCAAGAATCTGAGCTCCAGGTGTCAGCTGTTACAGATTTGAGCCTGCACCTGAAACTTCTAGAAGATAATGGACATAAAACTACTTAGCTCAGAATCCAGCAGGCAATTCATAATCTCTTTCCATCTCCTTGCCAACCTTGCTGGTTCACCTGATTGTCATTAAGCTTTGCTCCCTTAAGTCATTAGATTTGAAGTACAACATGAAAAAACTCTGCCATCTCAAAAATGTATAAAACAGCAGAGCCACCCTTTCTGCAGTGTCCTTTTCAGGAACCAGCGCACGCAGTCCTCATTGCCGTGCTGGGTATCCCTGGCACTGCGCCACATCCCCACCATGTTGAAGACGCACAGAAGACCTGAGGCTTTAAGTAACACCCTTGAAAGAGAATCATTTCCTCCTGAGTCCAATCAAGTATCATACCAGAAAGAAAGTGTTATGAAATGGGACTACTTCTAGAAGTAAATTTGTGGCATTAATTTTAATGTGACTTGATTATAATAAGGAAGAGGGACGATACATACTCTAAAATCTGAACCATTCAGCCTGATAACCCTGTTTCTTGTTTTACCTAATACCTTATACCATCTCCTTTACAACAAGTGATTCATTAATAACCTATGTATACTCTCTGCTTTAATAGTGTTTACTGATCATTAAGGTTTTGTGCTAAATAGCTTGACACATTTAGGAAAAGGGAACCTAAATTGGGGGATTTCCTCTATCACACTGGCCTGTGGGCATGTCTGTGAGCCATTTTCTTGACTGTAGAGTGATGTGGGTGGGGTCACCCCTGGGCAGATGGAGTCCTGTGTTGTATAAGAAAGCAGGTTGAGCAGGGTCTGGGGAGCAGGCCAATAAGCAACATTCCTCTGTGGTCTGTGCTTCAGTTCCTGCCTCCAGGTTCCTGCCTTGGTTTCCCTCAAGGATGAACTGTGATTGGGATGTGTAAATCAAACCCTTTCCTCACCAAGTTGATCTTAGAGTGTTTTATCACAGCAACAGAGAGCTAACTAGGGTATATTTCTATGCTGAAGCCAAGTTTCATGATTTTATACAGTGAAAAAAATTAAAAACGTTGTTATATTACCTCTACTGTGTTTTGTACCTCTCATATAAAAATCTCCTACATTCACCCAACAAATATTTATCAAATAGCCTACTGCTGTATTCATAATATATAAAATTATAAGAATAAATAACAAACACATTATCTTTGTTTTCATGGGGATTATATTCTAGTGAGGAAGATCAAAGAGTCAAAATTATTAAAGTTCTAAAAAAGGTGGAAAAGGACATTATGGTAGCTATTAATAATGGGATTCCAGAAGAGAGCTGTTAAAGGGGCTAAGGCAGATAGAGCAGACAAGAAAATCTGTTTCTAGGGTAATCTATGACCCAACATCTGAATGGCCAGAAGCCTCAACTATGTAAAAGGGCCAGAACATCTCAGACCATGGGAATGTTTAGTAAGCTCTGCCTCAGAACACTGGCCTGAGCTACCAAATTGTGGAAGGAAGGCTACATGGACGAGGCATAATTACACCTCTGTTCTTCTCAGCTATTATTCTGTTGCCCTGGATGTGCAGTCTAGGAAACACACACATACCTTGATGCAGGGATGCTGTCTGCTCCCAGGGCTGCCCTTCACAGTACAGTGTTATGTCCATCAAGACCTCTCACTGTTAGGTAAAGGACTTGCAAGTGGTACCAACTGAAAGCAGATACGATTGCTTTCAGGTTGGTTTTCAAGCTCTGCTCTGCCAAGACAGAGGTTCACTGGAAACCTATATCAAGAGTGTAGGGTTCTCTCTCAGTACAACCATTTCACTGTGTAGTACACTGAAACTCAATTTGAGAAGGCATTCAATTAGAGAGTTTTGAGAATAAAACGATGAAAAATATGTTTTCTGTCCTGGTCCTGGAACCTCCAAATATGGCAAAGATGTGTTATGTTATTCACTTCCCTACTGGCACCTCTATTTTTTCATTCTCTAAACATTGTCTTTCTTCACTGATTCCTCAAGTCACATCCCATTTTGACTTTATAAATTGCATCTACTCTTCCTCATTAGCCTAAAACTTATTTATCTAAAACAAGATTTTTTTTTTTTTTTTTTTTTTGGTGAGGCAACTTCTGCCTCCATACTTTAGAAAAACTTACATTTAAATGCAGAGGTCTTTATCATAAAAAAATTAGCAGCATTCTCAACCTATTGATTCTACATAAATGACTGATCTCTTCAGTGGAGAAAAAAAAATTAAGAAAAGTATTTCTTAAGTCAGTTTGCTAATTTTCTAAAACAAAAATCTAAAAGCATTCAAGATAAACCCCAAAACACAAAATAGTGAAAGTGCATAGAATAACCTCTAATTATGAACCTGTTGTGTGATAGAATGTCTCTTCCTTTCATTAAAATAGAAAGGAAGCCCTGGAAGTTTGAAAAACCAAAGGACTCTAGAAAAATAAAAAGAACAAGAGGTGAAGGAAGAAAACATATACAAAGAGTGAGAACAGAGCAGAGTGGTTGTAGAAAGATTTATAAAACAAAAGGTCATCTTTTAAAGTTTCCAAACATTGCCATCTCTGAAATTATTCATTGGTCTTTTCCACATACGTCACTGGTGTAATTTTTGTAACAGCAGTCTATTGAAAGAGCATCCGGAAGAAGGCATCCCTAGTTCTCCCCTCCTATCACAAGGTCTGGTGGGTTGGGTCACTGCTTTGCAGGAAAGCATTTGTGACTCCTGGATTTCCCTTTCAGGTTTAGCTAGCATGACATTCTAAAACACCAATGAGCAAAAAGGTCTCAGCAGTCTCTGCACCCCAGAGAAGATACATTGCTTTTGACACGGTGAAGATGCCTATTTAATATCTTGGTCAAATTTTTTGTTAGGATGAAATCATTTCTACCATGCAATTTCTAATCAGAACCATGAAATTAAAATTAGCCAACTACATTCTAGTTTACAAAGCAGTGCAGTGAATGTAGAATTGAAATCAGGTATGTTACTACTACTTAGAAAATTTGCTTAAAACCTCAGATTCACAAATCAACAGGAATTATATGTGGAAGCAAACAAGGAAAATATCTGTTAGGAGTTTACTGCCATATTTTCACATTTGCGGCCAGCACAAGACTTTAGGAAACAATCATATATCTGCTCTGCAGACATATAATTATGTCTCTTCAGCCTCCTGATAGAAAAGATAAATTTATAAATGTATGAGAACCTGTTTTCTTGGAGTTTCTATAGAAAGAAAAATTATTGTGTGCTCTGCTTTGCTTTCTTGAGACAGGGCCTGCCTGTATCCCGCGCTGGTCTGTAACTCACGATGTGGACCAGGCTGGACTGATCTCACAGAGATCCATCCACCTTCCTCCACCTCCCAAGCACTGGGATTAAAGGTGTCCATCTCCATGCATGGTAATAGAGTTGATCTTCTTTAAGGGAGTGATGCTAGACAGGCTGAACAGACTCCAGAGAATGAATTCCCCATGGAGGGATATCTGGGTATGTAAACTTGACTCAATAGGCCTTAACACACGTGACAAAATGCATGAAGTCCTGTGGGCAGGATATAGGGAAGGTGCGATAGCAGAAAGGGAGCTAAATATGATTGAGATGCATTTTGAAATCCACAAAATTCAATGAAAATCTTTTAAAATATTTTTTAAAATCAAAGATGCAAGATGAAAATTACCAGTTTACAACTGTCCTTTAAAGCAGACATCTTGTTCAATTCACAGTTAATAATAAAATTAGTTCTATGATCTCTAGTCATTTCCTGACGTTGGAACCTTGGAGTCCATCAGTCTTGAAGACATGAGTAACAAGCAATCTGGAAACACTTTGGAGGACTACTCTCTCTGTCTCCCACAGTCTGTAATCATACCTCTACAGAATCTGCAGGAGCATCAACTTTGCAGGCAGAAAACAAGCCACAGGAAGAGGTCATTGATCTTTTCCAGCCCCACCTGCAGCATGGCCCTGATTCTGGGCCCAGGCAAGTAAGTAGCCTTATAATGATTTAGGATGAGGCAAGTTTGGGGGTGCTCCCAACTTCTCCTCCCCAGAATGATGCAATCACAGCATCCTCTGATATATTCTCTATATTTGATAACATTTTTGTCACGGTAAGATCATATTTCAATATATTGCTTCACAAAAAAGCCAAGCTATGTTATTTATTGTATAAATAAGAGTTCTAATTAGATATTCACTTGCATTCGTGCTCTGATAAATCACATATGAATAAGCACATGGTTTGGGTTATTTTGCATTCACTCTAATCATAGCCTTATAGATGAACAAAAGACACTTAAAAGAATTAAGAGTAAAAAAAGATGAATTATTAAAACTACTAAGAACTATTTAAAAACAAACAGATCATAATGTACCAATAAATAAGGATTCTGAAGTACTGTCCATCACTTTTATATCAAAATATAAATATGTTACTTGAGAAATCATGTACAATAGTCCTGAAGTACTTGTAGAATTTTGAATTTTCCCCATCAACTATATTTCCTATTAATAAAAACGAAACTCATCAATCGTTTCCATTAAACATAGTGATCCTACCCCAGTTAACTACAGTAACGTCACCATATAAGCAAAATAGATGTACAGTGATATATGTCTTTCCATCCATTGAAGTTATTTTAAAGGTGATATTACAATCTAGTTTGATTCTCTATTCTTCAGAAAAGAAAGCTTTAGTGATCCTTTCTGACTTTATTGTGAAGTTAATCTGAATACTATAAAACACATTTATAGATGCCTCCCATTTAGTAGATTACAAATCTGTTATATTAATTTGTCTACCTAATAGACAAGCTAAATAACTGATATCTATAAGTTTTCTCTTGAGAAAACAAAATCTAATTTATTATTTGACTCCAGAGGAGACTGTTTTCACGTTTGTGTTTATGCTGCCCTCTAATTTTGGGATCCTCAGTGTATTCTACTCAGGCACCTCACCCAGCTGCTTTTCCTCCAAATTCACCCTGCTGTGTTGCTCTTTCCTCCAAGTGGGACATGATCAGAGCAGCTGTGATCAGACCCAAGCATCTTCACAAGACTGGACATATTGACATTCTCTCTTGATGGAACAATGAGACTAAACAGGCTCAGGAAACTCTGGAACCCCATCCCACCCCTCCCAAATTAGTTAAGCAGTTAACAGTAGCAGTGAGGAGACCCTTTGGTGGTGTAGCTATTCATAAATTGCACATACTCATGTTAAGTGACCCCTATAAACTCACTGGTCACTTACCTAGACATGCCTCCTTGACTGGAATCATCTTTTGAACATGTCATTGTACTATCTATTAGGGGTGAATAGAATTAGACGCCTAAGGAAAAGTCATGACATGCCTTGATTCCCATGCATTCTATCCATCTGCATTCTAGAAGAATTCCAATATGTCCTATGTCAAAGACTAAAACATTAGGGAATAAATAACTGCTGTTACCAGAGAGACTAAGCCCCAGAGGGAAGTCCTAGAAGGTATGTTTAACTTGGCATTTACGGGAAGAGATTTACTGATATATAACCACAAAAGGACAAATCATAGCGGAACTTCAAGGATGGCTACCAACTCTCTTTGGTCTCTTAGGTAGGAAGAGAATCCAAAGCAGGCATGGTGGCTTACATCTTTAGTCCCAGAACTGGGAGAGAAGGGGAAGAGGCAGAAAAATCTCTGTGAGATCAAGGCCAGACTGCTCATGTAGTGAGTTCCAGGCCAGTTGGGGCTATAGGGAGACCTTGTTTCAAAAACAAACAACAAAAACCCTTTGCTTTGGATTCAGATGGTGATTTACTCAGACTGATGATTCCACTGCTAAACTCTTTCAGAAACACCATCCATGACATATTCATAAATGATGATTTAATAGCAACCTGGGGATCCCTTTGCCTAACCAAAATGATGCATAATTAACTGGTATAAAAATATGATAGGAAAAAAAACAGAAAGAAAAAAAGACATGTTCTTGTTGTTAATTTTTTTTATTTTGTTCTTAGACAGAGTCTCCCTACAATCCCAGCTAACCTGGAACTCACTATGTAGACTGGGCTGGCCTCAGTATTACAGAGATCTGTCTGCATCTGCCTCTGCCCCTGCCCCTGCCTCTGCCTCTGCCTCTTGCCTCCCAAGTGCTGAGATTAAGATATGGGCCACCACACCCAGCACTATTACTCATTTTTAAGCTTAAACTTGCTAAAAGATACATCCTTCCCAGTCACTAAATATTATAGTGGCAACCCATCACCACACTACATCACACAGATATTTGAAAATAAATCCAGGATTTGAATTTAAATCTATCTGAGTCTTAACACACTTCTTTTTCATTGTGCAGCCTGAAACTAGGATGAGAAGTTTTTTCATTATTTAAATCATTGTGAAGTTTGTTCTGAGTCAGATGAAAATTGCCCTGTTTCATTATTCAGACTCATTCAACAGACATCTATGGAGAATTTGTTCCATGTATAAGCTGTACTGGTTAACTAGCACATCAAGGATCTTCAAGGAGTTTTTGTTGAAAGGCTAAATGTATTCTTGGCTTCTTCATGGAGCTTCAGATGACTTCCATCTCTTTCAGCCATCCTGCCTTAGGTTTTTACAGTTTTTCTATATTAAGCCAGCATTCCCTTAATATTCTTGGCCATAACCTATCCACCACACTTCTGACTGGTTTTTTGGTAAACCTTTTAAAGCATTCACATCTTATTTTTATATGCTTTAGTTCCAACTTTGTCATAGTCTAAAATTTACTTCAACTTCTGACTCTTTTGCTTGCACTGCTGCCTTGAGATGCTATGGGAAACGTCTTCATTTTCAAATGTCATCCTCAACTAATTTGCTCTGTTTGTATCACTGTCTTCACAAAATATTTCAGTGGCTTTAGATTTTTATTTTACCTGCATTTATCCTCTCTTCTCAGGGGAACTTCTTTACAAAGCATCTCTATAGGACCACTGGAATAATTTGTGAAAGTTATTTTGGTTACCTATTTCTTCTACCTGAAACCACTATATTCCTGAGTGTGGAGAGTTCTAAGACAGTTTACATTCTAATTTAAGCATATTCATTGATAAATAGTGTTAATAATTAAATAACAGAATATATACATGATTCATTTTTTTCACTGACTGTTGAATTGCCAATACATAAATGTTGAGGTTCATTTGTTTTTAAACAGCAATGAAATAAAGCATTCATATAACAATGCAGTAGTTATTATAGCTGGAAATAGTTTTCCTATAATACATTTCAAGAAAAATATCATGGCTTAGTAAGGATTAACTTGCTATATCAATATTTCATTAACTAAGAATCATGCTAAATAGACTATTTAGAATTATTGATCTAGTTTTCCCCTCTTACCTGACATTTAATTTTCCATGTTTCAGAATACTTTGCATGTTTTAAATTATACAGTGTTCTAAGTAGCAAGATAAACCATTGCACCATTCCCCTTTCCCACCAAGAACATGAGTCACTGCTTTCTCCACTGTGTCTCCGCTGTGTACGTTACTCACCATTAGTCACTTAGCTATTTCAGTTATTAAATTGGCTGTCAGTGTATCACAGTGCTTATATTCATGCAACTTCATTTTACTTAGAGTCCCCAACTCTGGTAATTTTATTAAACATAATGTCATAATCGATCTGTTTTATTATTAGCGATTGTTCATTTCCTACTATACCTAATCTATAAATTAAGTTTTATCATAGTTATGCATATGCAAGACAAATTAACCAACAGAGAATTCAGGAATTTCAACACAGTTTTAGAAATGCACTGGAGGCCGTGGTACACATCCCTCAGGGATAAGATGGAATTAACCTCTTTTTAATATTTTGAGCTATAAAAATTGGAATTTTATATGTTTCAAACTTTTTTCAAACTTTTGGCCTTCAACCCTATAAGATAATTTAGAATTATTTTAAGTCATCTAGTTTGTGGTAAATTTAACAATAAGCTAAGGAGACTAACTCAGCTACACATGGAAGTTCAGACTTTGAGTCAGTGCTAAAGATGGGATTCAAATTATCATGAGCTACTTTCTCCTTTACTTCTAATATATGTATTAATAAGTAATTATATGTTATATTGACATAGATGAGGCGATTGGATCTCAGAAAATGCAGCAACTTCCTAGCCAATGACTAGAGCAATATTTAAACTCAAGTCCAGTAATTTCTTTCTACTTCCCACTCAGGCCATGGTTGTACTTAGAACACAGGCAACTGGGTTTTTATTTCTTCACTACCTTTTGAACTCATGTACATGTTTTTTGTTCCTTGGGGGAGACTTGAAAACTGAATTGAAGACTTAACTACTACTCACCACCTTTTTAAATTCTACTTAGTAGCCTAGAATCATGAGATCCCTTCTAGTGTGCATCCATGGGGCTAAATCCCAAGGACCTTTGTTCCATGAAACTATTAACACTGCAACCATGATCACATTAAAAAGCACACTCAAAATGCAGAGAATAGCAGAAAGTAGTGGATACACCCTTAATCCCAGCATATCGGAGGCAGAGGCAAGTGGATTGAGGCAAGCCTGGTCTACATAGTGAGGTCCAGACCAGTTGGGGTGACAGGGAGTCCCTGTCTCAAAAAACAGCCCCCTCAAGATGCTGAGAATAAGTAAGTGGGGGCTTCCAAGTGATACATATACAATGCAGCCCCTATACCTAGGGCTTGGGAAACATTGCCAAAGAAGGGTGCAAAGATTGCAGGAGCCAGGGGATCAGGACACCTGAGGCTAGACAGTGTTTTCTAGAAATGACAAGGAAGCTGAAGTCAGGGAACATTAATAATATGGTTACCTAACCAAGACCTGCATAATGACAAGAGCAGTTGACATGCCAATACAGATGAGGGAAATTTCATGGGGTCCCACTTCTAGATAAAGAGCTACAGGCAATCAAAGGCTGCTGTGGGATGTGGTACTGACCCAAATGGTCAGCCTTAAACACATGTACACCCAAGTACCATTAAATGGACTCGCTAGATTTTATATATGTGTATATATGTTTAAATATATGTATGTATATATAAGAATAGTAATCCAAGAACAGGGGTCATGAAATTGAGAAGGAGCGGAGGGAGGGACAAGGAAAGAGTTGGAGGGGAGAAGGAGGGAGGGGTATAAATTGTGCAAAGACAGTACTCATGCATGAAATTCTCAAAAACATTTTTAAAGTTCACTCTTTACCATTTAAAACCCTCAGATGTCTGTAGCAGCCAATGGCCCCAAAGAGCCATAGGAAGTTTCCCATTTTAGTTGCAACCAGGGCAAGTTTGTTCCCCTTTGCCATTTCACAGAGCACAACAAATTCAAATTTAGAATAGGGTTCATCAAGTAATGAAAATGTAATCATAGATGGTGATACTATTGTTCAGCAAATACACACACTCACATACACAACACTCCAGAAGTGTTCACACTTTATTGATCCTGGGTTGGCCCATTTGACTTGCTTTGCCTACGGGATGTTCAATAAGTATGTCACAAACACGTTTAGAATATGCTGAACTAGAGCTTCTTAGTCTGTTTTCCTGCTATGGCCAAGGAAGGCTAGCTCATGGTACACAAGAAATACTTCTCAGCGCTCCCCAGCCCAGATCATGTGAGCCTCAGCCAGTTTACAGGAGTGTAGAGGAGGGTAAACGTCTGACTGTGTGCTGCTAGTACTTTTTGGTTGGTAACCATGCAGCATTGTTATTCTACTTGCTTGATGTGATCCAGAATTTTTTAAATGTTGTTATCCTTTGGGAAAATTTGTCTTTTTAATGCTTTTTAAATATCTTAATTGTTAAAAATCTCTTATCTTCTATAACCATTCCTTTATTTCCTGTTTCTGGATTGCCTTGGGCACCTGAGCCTGTTTCCATGTGCTGCTTGTGTTTTTATTTGCTCTCCGTTTCCTGAAAGATGATGAACCCACTGGGAAGAAGGAAATGAATCCAGGCCCAAGCATTTGTAAAATCTCAGAAGAATCCCTGTAGCCCTGCACAGTCATTTGTATTGGAGAGGACTCCCAGTAAAGTAAGGTCCAAACCGTAAATATACTAAATGGGATACCAGTCTTTAATGTCAGTGTAGATTTTCTGTAAAATACTATTACTCTATCAGTTGCTCATAATTTGTTAAGTTTCTGAGCAGTATAGCTGTGTAAGTTTATATGCTTCAGAATTCATTTTCATTTGTTAAAAGTTAGTATTTTCCATTTATTAACTATATATTAAATAATTATTAAATTATAGAAAAGTACAAATGCAGATCTAATACAACCAAAACTGTTGATAGCCAGCACAGCAGTGCATGTCTGTAGTCCCGCCACTGGAGAGTCTGTGAGTCTGGACAACATCATAACACCTTTCCTTAAAATAAATTAGTAAATAAAATACCATGGCACATGTTGTATATGAAGAAAATTTTTCATATCTATAAATTCCTTTGTGCTTAACAGTTATCTAGCCAGACTTTATCCTAAAATTATCTCCATCAAGGTCTTTTATTAAGCTATGATTTTTAGAATATTCCTCAAGACTCTGTCTCTCAAATAAAATTCAAATCATATCAAGTAACACTAATGGAGCTGGATAGATGCATCATCAGTAAAGTGGTTGCCACACTAATATGAGGAACTGAATTAGATCCCAGCACCTATGTAAAGAACCAGATGTGATAATGTAGGCAGGCCATGCCAGTGGGGGGAAGGGAGAGATAAGTGAATCCCTGGGGATCACCTGCTGACCAGCCTAACCTGATCATTGGGCCCCAGGTCCCAGTGAAAGACCATACCTTAAAAAACAAGATAGACAGTGCCTAAGGAATGATACTTGAGGTTTACCTCCAGACTCCATATCACACACACACACACACATACACACACACACACACACACACACACAAACAAATACCAGTTAGTAAACCAAATACTCTAAGTTCAAATGTCTTTTTTTTTTTTCCCAAAAATTTGAGTGGGAAGAGGTTCATGAACCACAACCCCTAAGTGAGGAGATGTGGACAGCTGACAGCTTCTGAAGGAGCTTCTTAATTTTCTTTAAGGGTGTGGATCCTGGTAGGTCAGAAACACTTGGGAGTATACAGACAGCAGAGATCGGAGTCAATGAGTTATCAAATTAAATTTTAAAAAAGGACAAGTAGTTTGGGAGACAATGAGGTGGTCTAGGAGGAGTTAAGGGGAGGAATTGAAGGTGAATATGATCAAAATACATTGCGTGAAATTCTCTAAGAATTAATAAAATTTTATTAAAAATAAAATTAGGGCTAAAGAGATGGCTCTGCTCAGTTTAGAGCACTAGCTGCTCTTACAGAAGACCCAGGTGCAGTCCCAGCTTTTATGGTGATTAACAACTGTCTGTAATTTCAGTTCCAGGGGACCCAGTGTCCTCTTCTGACTTCCACAGGCATCATACAACATGGGTGCACTTATATGTAGGCAAAACATTCAGACTCTTAAAATTAAAATTACATTTTTTAAAAACTGAACAATAGGTAAGAAAGTTACTGATTTCAGTGATAAAACCAAGGTGTAAAGCACACTTTCACATAAAACTTGTACAAAACAGATTAAGTACCAAGAATAAAAGAGGATTCCAGAAGAAGACATCAGACCTCTGGAACTGGAATGAAACCAGCTGTGCGCTGTCCACAGGTCTGCTGAGAGCAGAACCCAGGTCCTCCTCAAGAGCAGCAAATCCTCTGAAACACTGAGCCGTCTCGCCAGCCCATGAAGTGATTTTCTTAAACTGGATTTTCCTGCTTCACCTCCTCCAACCCTACCCCTACACACATGAAGTCCCACCTTAGCATTATCACTAGTGAGTTAATTATCACATATCTCCAACACCCACACTCTACGTATTCTGATACAGATAGACTTGAGAACACAGGAAGCTGCACAGACTGTAGCATATATGACAGAATGCATGAAATCTGGTGGGGCAGGGGTCTAGGGGCACGTTATGGGGAAAAATTCAATAAAAATGTATATTGAGATAAACTGCAGTAGGAAAATTTTTTTAAGAAATTTACATATGAAAAAATTATTCTGAGGTAGCCTTTACATGACCTTTCACCTTCCATAGGCTATATCAAGAAAAAATAAAGAGCTGAGCACGTTGTCCTATCCCCTTAATAATTGGGCTTAGGAGGCAGAGGTAAGAGGATCTCTGTGAGATCAAGGATAGTCTACACAGGAAATTCCAGTCAGTCCGGCTAAGGCTACATTATGAGATTTTGTAAAATGAATAAATAAATGAATAATAAATAAATAATTTAAAAAGAGGAAGGGATAAAGTCTTTAAAGGAGTTGTCATTGGATGACGATTAGAGATTTTTTTTTCTACTCTACATTTTTCTATGTGAACTATTTATGCAATTAAATAATCCAATTAAAAAAGGATTTTAGGGGACTATAGAGATGGCTCAGCAGTTAAAAGCCCTGATTGCTCTTGCAGAGTACTCAGGTTCAGTTCCCAGTACCTACATGGTAGCTAACAACCATCTGTAACTCCAGTTTCTAGGGATCCAGCACCTTCTGACCTCCACAGGCATTGTACAACACGGGTACACTTACACACATGCAAGCAATACATTCATACACATAAAGATAATAAAAAATGTATTTTTTAAAAAGGATTTTAAAAGAAAGACAATTTTTTAAAGCATATGATAGGTCCAGTCACAATTAGAAAGCATACTTGGATACAACATTGCACTAAGTGTGCATTCCGGTGATTCAGGACGATCTAATTCCATCATGTTCTTAGAGAGATATGGAAGAGAATATATAACAATGAGAAAGCAGAGCGAATGGGCAAGAGGAGGAACAGCAGGGTATGTGCACAGGGGAACCCCAGCACTTGCTACAACACACACAAGACTGGTACAAGCTCAACCCAGACAAAACTCAGCATGAATGGTAGAGGTTGACCAGAAGCCCCAGCTTTGGGGGCTGGGCTGATCATTGCTAGGACAGGGAGTCAGTTTTCTTCAGCGGTTTGTTATCTGGTAGGTTGGCCAGACCCCAAGAGATGATCCCACACTCAAGAGCAATTGGGACCACAAATGGGCCTTTTGAAAAAGAAAAATAACAATGGAGGGCATGAAGGCAAAGAAGAGGGGAATGAGGTGGAAATGAGAGACGGGGTCTACATACGATCAAATGCTTTGAATGAAATTCTCAAAGAATCAATAAAAATATCTGTAAAGGGAAGCAAGGACAGCAGCTCAAGGCGAGGAAGAAGAACGAAGGCACGTCATCACTGAATTACGCAAAGCTTCCATTTTTCTACAGACTCACTTTTTCTTTAAAAGTCTCTCTCTAACTCTTCATCCCTCGCTGTTTTCTTCTCAGATCCCAGTACACAGTTTCTGAAACCTGAATATGGAGAGAAAAATCATTGCTTCCAGCCACTTACAAAATGAACACTTTTTGTTCCATTGCTCTCAGTTGAACTCTCAGGAGCAGCTATGGCAACTGCGTAACAGGCCACTTGTCTCAGAAATAAATGTGCAATACTGTTTGACCTTCAGAGAAGCACAAAACAGGCCCAGCAGAGTTGAACGCGGTGCTCTTCTTAGTTTCACTGAGGTGTATTCTGCGGCCATCCTAGAAGAAACAAGCTGAATCAGCCTTATGCATAAACTCAAGATTCGCCTATCCTGAGCACCAGTTTCATGGCCTCTGTTGTCACATGAGTCCCAACAATTCAGCTATTTCACCTCCCCAAAATATTGAAGGCTACTTTTAATTTGCATCTAAAATAAGCAGTGGAAGAAAAATAAGGCAATACTTTCGGCTTAATTATGTATATTTCATTAAATAATTAAATATAAACTCAAATACGTCTATAGCAAAGGATAATGTTCAATCAGTGTATTGGGTGTCTTGTGATACCAACATCACAAGCTTGTTAGTGAATGACTCTATCTTTGATAGCTTTAAAAACAAGCCGGGCATGATGGCACAGGCATTTAATCCCAGCATTTGGGAGGCAGAGGTAGGATGAGCTTTGTAAGAGAGGCCAGCCTCCTCTACATAGCAAGTTCCAAATCAGCGGGGTCTACAGGAAGACCTTGTCTGAAACAACAATAACAAACATGGAAAAGAGCTTTCAAGTCTCCATTTTCTGCTGTTTTCCTAGTGTGGAATTCACTGCTGGTCCTCAGTATTCAGATGCTGTCCCTCGTCAATTCCACATCAGCCTGTGCCAGATTGCTCATGCCTTAGATCAAGACTAATACATGCACTGCAATGATTACAGCCTCTGCCCACAATTATTCAAAGATCAGACTTCAAAGACAGGTTTCTCAGTTTGAGAAAGCACAGGTTCACACAAATCTATATTGTAATGCTTGCCTGCTTTTACAGATAGCTCTCCTGTAAGTGCCAATCGATAGCCTGGCAATGAAATAAAATATTTTCTCCTTGGTCCTTAGAGGACTTTCAGTAACTGCCATAGCACTTGTTAAGAAAGCATAACTTCTGAGCTGAATGCTACTTGAAAAATAACATTCTTGCACTCTGAAGTCACTTAGGACGATACATTATAAATGTTTCTATGTATTCATTTCAGTGACTAGAACAAGGGTAAATGTTTATTCATTCTTCTGCCATTTTGCTATTTTTCTTATTTAGGTTCCAAAAGGTAGTATAACTTGAAATGAGAGCTCGAGGGCAAACAGCTTATTTGGGGAAAAGATTGCAAGGACTAGGAATTGGGTGTGGTAATTAAGGGCAAAAGGACAATCAATTCAAAGATAAGTTAGTTCTCAAGCCAGTTCCAACAGTGAGTAATGGATATTCTATCTCTCTAGGGGATCTTCTGAGGAACTCTGCTAGTTTTGTTTCCTAAAAAGTCTTTGAAGTGGAAAAAAATCTGATAGTCATTAGGCTAGAAGGATCAAAGCGCCTGGGTGACAGTGACCATGCTGAGTGATGATCAAGCTGGTGGCATCCAACACCCCTTCCTATCACCTCTGCTTCCAGCTTTGTACACAGCATCTTACCCACATTTTCTCATTTGACTTGTGTGGATTGATTTGTGGGCTTAACTAGGACGCCACATACTCTGACCTTTGGAGTATGTCTCTGAGGGTATTTCTAGATGAGACTGATTTGTCCTTGGTCTCCAGCTTGTCAACACCAACTACAGATTTTGAGACTTCTTAGGCCATTCTGTCTGGGTGTGTGTGATTCTACTGGCTCTATTTCTCCAGATGATCAATACTAACAGTTTTATGACATTCTTAGGATGTTGGTAACGTAACCTGCATTTCATTCTAAAGAAAGCTGAGTCACAGAACTGTTAGGCAACCCAAACAACCCAGCTAGCAGGATTGCAGATCTGACCACATGACTCAAGACTAGCTCGGATATAAGATTAAAATCATTTTGGCACATTTATTTCATGCAATGGTATAAAATGTACTTTAACGGGGATAGAGTGAAAAATAAGTATTTGTTTAAATATATTTAATAATAATCAGACAAAAAAATTGACAGGTCTTTTTGATTGTAAGACTCCTTTAGTGACAGCTATGACCAGGAAAATCTATAGATGTGAGAGGTACTACAGTTTATCTTCTGTAAACCTTTTCAGTGGACTTTAAATGATAACCTGTGAATGACCATGTTGTTTACTTTCATGGCCATCATGGTATCATTGTAGGTCAAATCCAGCCACAGAGTTAGGAGAAGTGGTAGAAGCCACCACTATCAACAAGATAACAGACTAAGAAGTCTATCTTCACAGAGAAAGGACAGGAAATAGAATTAGAACCATACTGTTCAGAAAACAAGATTATAGTCTTTGAATTAAAATACTTTAACTCTAGGAAGCACTATAATCATATCTTAGCATTTTAGAAATTCTAGACCATGCTAAACCTGACACTTAATATTCTGAAAGGAAATAGTCATTACATGGATTCTGAAAGGGATATAAATCATAGAAATAAGAAAAATTATAAAGTCAATAAGACAAATTATCAATGGTATGTCATCAATAGAAAATATAAAAGGTATACATGCTTGGCATGCTCAAGAACCTTGATGCTTCGCAGGAAGATCATGATGATTTACTATGGTGAACTGGAAAATTTCATAGTGTAGATAAGTATGTTTGATAAAACCATCCACATGATTTTGTAAAACTCACCAAACCCTGTATTTCATATAGCTCTCTGCTGAATTTGCAGTATGGCTTAGTAAAATAAAATAAAAATAGGAAAAAAACTCATCTGCATTCTCACTGAACAAGGGGAAGGAATTTCTCCACAATGGTAGACCCAGAAAGAAACCTGTTCTCCACAGCCTCACCCTCTCAGAACCACCCATCCATTTGCCTTGCCTTGGAACTGTGGCCCTGTGAGCTAAAATCTCACATCAAAATACACAGTCAACAACCTATCTCAAAATGCTTAGATTCCATTTAAAACACACATAATAAATTGTGTTCCCAGCAAAAATTACAAATGTCCTATTAATGGTCCCCAACAAGAATAATTTAGATGAAATTCAATACATAGAATTCAAAAGAACTATTATAAATGTGTTCAAAAAGTTCAAAGAATTCAAAGAGGATACAAATTAAACATACACACACACACACACACACACACACACACACACGGTAGAGGAGAGATGTCTCAACAGTTAAGAGGACTGCTCTTGCAGAGAACCCAGATTCAATTCCCAGTACCCACATGATGGTTAACAACCATCCACGACTCCAGTTCCAGGGGATCAGAGACCGTCTTCTGAATTCCACAGGCATTGCACGACAGGGGTGCACTCACATCCATGCAGGCAATACATTCATACATGTAAATAAAAATAATAAATAAAATATTTTTTAAAACATCGAATGAACTTAAAGAGGATAGGAAGAGACTCTTGACTGAAGCACAAGTAAACATAAGTTGCTGAATGAAATGAGGAAAATTCAGGACATAAAAATTGAACTCAATAAAGAGACTGAAATACTGAAGAAAACCAAAACTGGACTAAAGTTAGAAATTTAAAATCCAATAACTGTAACACGAAGCTCAGTGGAAAGCCTCACCAATAGAACAGATCATGTAGAAGACAGGATATCAAGGCTTGAAAAGAAGGGAGAGGAATTGGGTCATTCAAAGAAAATGATAATTTTTAAGAACTCACAAATGGAATAATGCAGGAACTATGGAACACTTAGAAAAGACAAAACCTTTTAAAGAATGTGTATACAAGAAATACAAGGAATTCCAGGTCAAAGTCATAGAAAATATTTTCAATAAAATAAGAGAAAAAAACTTCCCAAACCTTGGGAAAGAAGACAACTGGAAAAATTTGCTGATTGAAATAACTCAGGTACAAAAGGACAACCACAAATACCACAAATTCTCTCTCATATAAGGATCCTAGCTTCAAATCTTTACATTTGTTTGCTTAATTAGGAGTATCTGTGAAGGCCAAGAAACTAAAAAGGGACCATTTAGAGTGGTGGATGCCTTAAGGGATGGGTGATAGTAGAACATACAAAACATTAGAGAGCGGGGAAATAGTCAAGCAGGGATAGGACGAGGGATGGAGAAAAGGAGGGAACAAGGAGGAGGACTAAACAAAACAAAGGTTGTAGGAAACCCATGTGGGAACTAGCCACTTTGTAAGCCAACTGAAAATATGAATTTTTAAAGAGTTAGAAGGGAAGTATCTTATATGGCTGGAGAATACAGTTCCCAAAACTCAGGGTTTATTAAACAGAAATCCTCCTGCCAAGTATGGGACACCGCTGTAGGAGTTCATGGACAAGGAAGTCCCAGCAGCCCCACACACAATGCAGGCTGTGGCTATTATTCTTAGGTGTCCATCAGCAGCAATTGATAAGGATGTACTGCTGAAGACAACACACATTTGCAGTAGAAGACACTGAGAAATCAAGATGAGACGGACCTGGAAACGTTCTCATTGCTGTCTGGCTTTCATAGTACTGGAAAGTGTTATGCAGGCTGATAGGGGAGGAAAAAGGCATTAGTGGTCTTAACCAGCCATATACCCCAGAAACCTGCCAGGCAAGACGTGGCCACTGGTTTCCAGTGGCAACAGTGGCTTGACTCTTGTGGAGATAACAAATCACTTAGTAATTAGATGTTAGGCCTGCTCCACAGGATGAAATTCATGCCTGGTATTGTAAAGCCAGGCAAAACCCCGTAGCTTGCAAGTCATAGGTCCTAGTTATAGAACTTACTAGTGTCCATTAGCTAAACTGACATGGAGCTACACTGCCTTCTAAATATTTATGTTTATACCCATGGACAAATGCTACTCTTGACCTTAATCAGAGACGCTTCTACTCCAGTGAATGGAAGTGAATGCGGAGACCCATGGCTGCTGAAAGTGCTAAGAATAAATTATTATTGTGTGCCCTAAGCACAATATTTACACCACCCCCTCTGAGACTCAGAAGATATAGCAGAAGAGGGAATAGAAAGAACATAAAAGCCAGAAGATAGTGAAAAGGACTATGAAATTCTGTCTTCAAGGCATGACATAGCCAAGCCATCATGATCTCACAGCTGCTGTGGTTTCTTATCTTGGTCCTGCACAAGATTGGGCCAGTCAACAAATTCAATCATGGATCAAGGATGGCTCATGAGGCCCATTTTTCCCAAGCAACCAATGGGCTTTGCAGAAGGGGCAGTCATTGTCCATATTTACATACTCAGTGGTCAGTTCATCAGGCTCCAGTGGACAGTTCCAAACACATGGTCATACAGAGGGCCCTGGTTAGACTCATTGGTCCTCTGAATGTGAGAACAGGTCTTGAAGGGAATAGAGAGATGACAGGGTGGAAGGAAACTAGGAGAACATGGCAGTGAGAGCAACCAGAATGCACTACAGACATCCACGAAACTGTCAGCAACTTTATGAAAATGATCATTCTAAAAATATATAAAGAAAAGCTTGCAGTTGCACCCATTTCAACTAACTCGTTCACAGACCTGTCAGAAAGACTGTCCCCATGAAAATGAAGCAGCAAAACTGCCACCAAGATAAAAATGAATCTGACCTATTGTATATTTTATGAAGCTCTAGAATGGGAAGTCGAAGGCTCCAAACACAAAGAAATGATAAGCAGAAGAAAACGCTAGCTACCCGAATTTGACAAGTACATGCCATGAGCATGTGTTGAATGATTACACTGCACCCCATTAATGTGTAAAATTACAAGCTAAACCAAAGTGTTTGTATTAGACTGGAGAAGTCCTAATTGTCTATACTGTGGACTAAGGAGTTACCATCCAAATAGAGTGGGAGACAGAAGTGATAGATGGAGGGAAGCCTACAGGGAGAGAATAAATTTTATGTTCCAGTCACACAGGAAGAACGGCGGGAGGAAACTAAAGTGCCAGCGTTTTTCTCCAGATTCTACTTGGCAGCTTAAATTCCCAGGGCACTATACATCTCTTTCAGGATTAGGACCTCATTTTGAAGCTTCTCAGAGGCATCTTCTTAATATAAGCACTTTAAAATATAACTTTGAAAATATCCCAATTCCCAGGTAAGCAGAAATGTTTTTCTGAGAAGAGTACTGGTCAGAAAGGGATGGCAATTTAGCCATCTGAGCACATTACCAGAGTTCTGCTCCTGACCTGGGGTGCCTATAACAAAAAGAAGGCTCCAAAACCAGGTCAAACCAATTTTTCAATTGTTGAATTTCCTAACATTAGTGTTTCAATGGAAAGGCAAGAGCACTTTACTTCTCAAAGGACTAGCTAGACACAAATGAGCATGGAACTTACTAAGTTAAGAAGCTTCGACTTTGTCCAAGTTTTGTCTTATTAATGTCAGAATGGATGAGAAGCATCCAGATTATTCCAGGTTTCTTGTTTGGTCCAGTAAAGCTGACAGAAACCAAAAGAAAGCAAAATTGCACCACAGGACTCTCTGGGCCGTATACTATGTGCTAATACCCCTAGAAACACCTGAAATTCTTTATATAAGGGTCATTACTTAATGTCAAGTTATGTTTTTCAGTAGATTCATATTAAATATGCTCACTGAGAATAATAAATAAGGCACACCTAAGTTTAAATTCTGTTGATAGAGTACCCATACTAAAATCATTATACCAGTTTCTTTCTGAAAGAGTTCTAAGTCTTTAATATGCCCATGCACATCACGAATCTTCAAAGAAATGATACAGCATACAGGATGTTGCAAGCTCACCAAGTTGTATCTACCAAAATCTGGAGGAATTCACAATTCTGTCTATTAAGATCTAGAATACCTCGAGATGTGATGGGTCATCAAATATTTCTCAGTCCAACAGAAAACAAGATCCTAGAGTCTTTAGACCCAGGCCATGCAGGTTTGAAAACAGTCAGTGAATGACAGAGTCAGCACCCATAAGGTGACATGTTGGAATATAGGCACGAAGTAGAAAATGAGAGCCCAAGAACCAGGAAGATAGGAAACAGAGGACAAAGACCTGGACGTGGGATCAGGAGGCGGGTGAGAAGACCATGAATAAACAACTAATGTTAATTCAGCCTACTTCACAACTTTGTATATACAGATGCTATTCTTTCAAGAGGCAAAAATTACCATCAACAAATCATTTTGGCCTCAGTAGCTCATAGTTCCTCATCAACAAAGATCAACTGCCATAGCACAATGGCTGTTTATATCAAGAGGCCAAATAATATAAAAGGTTATATACTTTTATCTCCCAGTTTGCTTACAGGATATTAAACCTGTCTGTGTTAGATAACAATTTGGACAAGAATATTGTTGGATTGTCTCCCAAAAACTCATGAGCCAGACTCCTCCCCTACATCTTTATGGAGTTATTATCCTGTCTCTTTTAAGTGTCCAGTGTCCTCTGCCATTTTGCTATCTAAATCTTAGCCCTGTTAAATCCTTTCTCATTAGAATTACTACTGAATTTATTTGCATTATAACTTAAAACCCCCTAATGTTTAAAATTTCTCCCCTCCCAGGGAAAATGGCCAAGCCATAATTTCTACATGTGTCAAAGTGAGAGTTCTTTCTAATGATCCATGTCAAGGATTGACTTTCTTCCCATAGCAACCAGTTCAGATTCTCTGTTACTTTGTGTTATTGTCTTTAGAAACAATTTCATTCTTCTTTTCCTATAATTGTTTAATCTTTCTGATTGTTTGCCAAAATTTCATTTTCCTCCCAACTGACAAGCAGGCCAACCAGCTACAATCTTTCTTAGGAGGAAAGAGGTGATTTCAGACTTAATCTTGATTCTCTATGTTGACTTAAGTAATTTAACAAATAGAAGAAAACATCAAGTAATATTTTTAGTCATAAAAATCTGAAAATCAAAAAAAAATAAAAACTGCAAACTTTCACTTTGGTAATATAAGACAGAATTCAAAACTCAAACCAGAAGCCTCAGCTTCTTAGCATGAGATAAGAATCCTGGTCATGTAAGATAGATTAACATAAATAACAGTGAAGAGGCATATTATCCTTCCCAAAGTATCATCAGAACAGATACAGAACTAAAGAAAGGGTTCCAAATGAGGTCATACATCTATTTCTGCTACTAACTACCCATGGAAGCCTACACAGCTTAGATAAGAATGTGTTTCATAAGCCTCAGTTTCCTCGTAACAAACCTGGGAGCAATAAATAAGATCTGATGTTTGTAGGGACACTTGATGTGATGCAAAGCATGATTTCTGTATTTCTGTGCTAGTTATAGGGAGGGCTGGTGTGTGTGTGTCTGTGTGTGTGTGTGTGCGTGCGTATGTGTGATTCATGTGTTTTCAGAGTGGCTGTGTCTTCCTCAATCATTTATTCATTTTAATTTTTAAAGATTTAATTATGTGTATATGGGGTGGGGGCAGTTATATGCCTGTGAGTGCAGGTACCCATAGAGGCCAGAAGAAGACATCATATTCCCTGGAACTGGAGATAGAGGTGGTGTGAGCCACCTGATATGGAGGCCGGGAACTGAACTTCAGGCCTTTGCAAAAGTAACAAGCACTCTTAACTTCTAAGCCATCTCTCCAGCCCTCTACCTTACTATTTGAGACAGGTTCTCTCATTGAATCTAGAGATTACTGACTCAGCCACACTGGCTAGGTAGCAAGTGCCAGGGATCCTCCTGTGTCCATTTCCCCTCAGGGACTACAAGCATAGAGTGTGTGCTCAGATCTTTCACATGAGTGCTGGGGCTCAAACTCCTGTTTGCAGAACATTTACTGACTGAGCCATCTCCTCAGCTCCAAGGGAGGTTTTTAATAAATAGAATTCACCAATCTACCAAGTTTAAAAGGTTTTTTTGTTCCAGAAATCCTACTTAGCTTATTCTGCACCATCTCTGAGCTCAAAGCCTTCCCTTTTACCTTCCTTTTCCAAAATTCTCTCTGACTTGACCCCCGTCCCCGTCAGCTTCACAAAATATACTCTAGATGCCTTAAGGGGTATATCTTGAAATAAGTAATAACTATGTTGAAGATTTTAGGATAGCGCTAGATCTGAAACATATTACAAGCCTGGTTTTTACTACCTCCCCTATCTGGACTCCTGATATGGATTGATCCCCAGTGGTGATAAGAACAGGAGCTGGACGCTAGTCAGGCAGTTTTAGGGACAGTAAGTATAAGGCCCTTTCCTTGGTCAGAAGCCAGAAATGTCCTGACCAGGACAAAACCACCAGAAGTGTTTGGAGTCACTGGTCTTTGATCTAGTTTCTTGTCACCCTTCTTCTTTTATACCTGTCTGGAAACTACACATGAAGTCATAACTGAAACTTCAATGGAGACACCATCATCCCTTTTAGTAAACAAATTAGAAGTGGTTCTCTGGATTTCCATGGTGAAAATTAGGTCTAGCTGTTAAAATCTTAGAAGTAATACTATTAATCTTTGCAAATTATATAGTCAACTTCTGTCTTAATTTGTCTCCTTTCATTTAAAGTCTATCCAAACTCAGATGTTCCTATCTACAATCTAACTCCACCTACTTCAGTCCCTTTGATTTCCCTAAACGGCCTGAAAGCCAGTAAGAGTGGAGACACTGAACTCTTCTATACCATTTCTTCTGCCAGAAGTATCTAGATCAACTCACTCCTATCTCCTAAATAATTTTAAGCCCTCAATTCTTGAGGGAGAAATGTTAAGTAGCAAGATAGGGATTAATGGACTTGGAAGTCATTGAAGATGAGCCCTTCCCTCATGGTCAGCTTTGGTCCCCACTTTCCATTCCCTGGTGCCTCCGAGAGCAAGCACAGCATATCCTCCTTGTACAATGCTTTCTTCATGGGAAGAGATTTCAAGTGACTATTATCATTCCAGTTGATCCTACATATATAGAGACTAAAAAAAATGAAGATAGAATGTTACTGAAGATTTGATAGCAAGTTTGACATTGCAGATTACTGAAAATATGCCCCTTTTGATTTCTATACTTAGAAAAATAGATTAATTTTTATAGTCCAAACTCAGCAGCAAAGTCAGTACAGTAGACCTAGGAGGAATTCATAACTCTTACCTGTTAGACCTCACCTACCCTCTGAATGGAGTGAGGGATCAGGTACAGAGGGCAGGAGAAGAGCAGTTCCCCATGAAAATGCCCTGTCTACTTCATTTGACATAATGCCAAGCTTTTTGCATCTCATCTTCAAAAGATAGAGCTGACTTAACAGCTACCATGCACGAAAGATCTGAAGACCTTCAGGTAATTTCTACTGACGTGCTTGAACAAACAATATGTAGGAGATACGAAGTCTTCACAGACAATAAAACGTGCAGAAAATTGGCCATCTTTTCCAAAAATAGAATAATGCATTTGAATCTTCTGAGATTCTGAACTACTACATAAAAATGCAGTTGTGCTGAATAAGAAAACATCAAAGACCATATATAAATTGAGAAAAGAGATGTTTGCATGCAAAGAAATATGCTTGTTCTCTATGTCTTGCTAAAGTGTTTTGTTTTCCTAATAATATGACTTTTAAAAGACACTAATTTCCCACCATTTTACTTTCAGAGGGATTACTCAAAGACCATGGCTATCATAATAATTATTTTAATTTGTGTCAATGCTGCTTTTCCATAAACATCCTTCCAGAAGTCTTCTATGTCTGGCAAATATTAGTGATAAGGCTATTTTAATTTTATAATGAAATTATCCCAAAGCAGTTAATAGATTCACCTAGATTCACCCACAGTCTGACAAGGAGCAGTGCTAGGACTCCAACATGTTTTCTGAATCCTTATTCCATGATCTCGTTCTCCAGGAAAGCAAATTTGATAAGCATCACTCCCGTTTCTCACCCCTCATCTTTCCTCTTTTGTTCCCCAGACATTTTGCTTCCACATTCATGTCATGATATTATGCATCTATGACACCTAGGACCCACAAATGAGAGAGGATATGTGATATTTCTCTTTCTGTGAAGCACTTAACCTGCTTAATGTGGTTATCCTTGGTTGATTCCATCTTCCTGCAACTGACATTAACTTCATTCTTCTTTATGGCTGAAAAAATCCATTTTCTATGTAAACCAATTTTTCTACATCCGTTTCTCTGTTGTGGATCCATAACTTAGCTATCATAGGTAGTGCTGTAATAAACATTGATATGTAAGCATCTATGATGTTGACTGGAATCTTGGGTAAATTTCAGGAACTGTTATATCTGGTTCATATGATAGTTCTTTTTTTCGGGGGCGGGGGGTGTTTTAGTTTTAGTTTGTTTTGTTTTGCTTTGTCTTTGAGGAAGTTCTATGCTGGTTTCCATAGTGCCTAGACTGGGTTACGTTCCTGCCAGCAGTATGTGAGTTTCTTTCTGTCCTTGTTCTCTGCCAGCATTTGTGGTTCTATATTTTCTCAATGACTATCATTCTAACTAGAATGAAATGGTACCTTGAAGTGTCTTTTATTTGCATTTGCCTAGTGACTAGTGAGGTTGAACATTTCTCGTTTGTTTATTGGCTATTTGTATTTCATCTTCCTTTGGGGAATGAGGTTATTTTTAGACATGGTCTCCCTAGAGCCTGGGATTCACACTGGCCTGGAATTCAGTGTGTAGATAAGGGTAGCCTTGCTTGATCTCACAAACATCCACCTACCTCAACCTCCCAAATGCTGAGATTAAAGGCATATTCCACCACACCCAGCCTTGTGTTTCATCTTTTGAGAACTTTCTGCTCATTTCTTTAGCCCATTTATTTATTGGCTGCCATTTCTTATTTTTTGATTTTTAGCTCTTTATATATTCTATTATTTTTAGATATTTTTATTATTTTATTTTTGTATGTATGAGGTGCTGGGAATCAAACCTGGGTCCTCTGCAAGAGCAACCAGTGCTCTTAGCCACTGAACCATCTCTCCAGTCCTCTAGTTCTTTATGTAGTCTAGATATTAGTCCTATATCAGATGCACAGCTATCAAAGATTCTATTTAAAAAAACAAAACTATACCCCAGTCTCTCATCCGGTACGAAAATCAATTCTAAATGGATCAAAGATCTAAATATAAGACCTAAAACTCTAAAATTGATTGAGGAAAGTACAGAAAAAAAAATTTCAAGATATTGGTATAGGTAAGCACTTTCTGAGTATGACTCCAGTGATCCCAGAAATAGTACCAACATTTGGCAAATGAGACTTCACAAAATTAAAAACTTTCTGCATAGCAAAGGAAATAACTGAGTGAACAGACAACCTACAGAATTGGAGAAACATCATTCCTAGCCATCAGGATTATTATGAAGCTAAACAAATTTGCTTGTTTTTAACACATTTTCCTTATAAGTATTTTGGTGTAAACAGAGCATCGTTATAGTAAGAGTAGATCTAAGCATCCTTGGGTTTGATGCTCCTGACAGAGTGTTCTAATTATAACCTCCTCAGAGTGCATGTGTGACAATAGTAGTATGGTTTTGCTGTTGTCCTGGTAGAGATACTTTTATTTTTGCACCCAACAAATATGTGTAGCTGATTTCAGTCAATATGATTTGCTAAGAAATAGAGAGAGCCAACTAAGTGGGCTGAGGAAACAGACACCATCTTGGACTTGAAAGAATGATTCTCAGAGCCACATCCCTGAACAAGCCTGTCATGGAAGCTACTGCCGTTGGCATTATCAGACAGGGCCAGGTAGAACATCACCATCTCCGCTGCTAGAAGCCGATCCTTATTCCCTCTGCCTCAGTATCTGCTGCAAGATGGGAACCGCACCATGCTCTTTCCCACACATGACCTAGTTCAAGATGAAATCACTTCCAGATGTTTCTGGTGGCAAAATTTAAGTCACTTGTTCTCCCCAAGAAATAAGAGGCTTTATTTGTTGGCTTCCTCATGGAGACAGACCACTTAACATCACATAGAATTATAAGAATGTAGACAGTTATTTTTTTAATATTTTATGAAACGAAATATATCTGATACTGAGCCTAGTTGGGCTGCTGTAATTTTTCACTATAACAGGAAGGAAAATGAGTGTTTATCCACCAAAATCCAATGAAGGGTCATCAAAGCCACCTACAGGAATCTGTGAGACTGCAGGAAAGGGAGATTATCACCTCATTCCCCAGAGTGACTTGCTAATCTGCCCCAGAAGCCATCTGAGCACAGAACAGAGCTGAATACAGATGGCACAGGAAATGAGCCATGTGATGTCTAAAGGATGAGTATCCCACAGGTCGGTAGAACATTGGTGTAGCAGAGTTTGAACTATGTCACTAACTCCCTGATAAAAGTGTTCTCTGTTACTTCAAGAAGCAGCAGGAACTTGTGGCCATGCCATCTGCTAATGGTGAAGGAAGCAGGAGGCCAAACGAAGAGTTCAAGTTGGAGACAGATCTGCTATGATAGTAAGTAGGGACTAAGAAGCTTTCTCACAGGGCTGCCTATAGAACTTATGTCCAAACATTCATTTCTGTCTTCTTCCTCTCTGTCCCACTTCTTACTAGCCCAATATATGAAAGGAGAAGAAGAACAAGTGTCCCATTAGCCTACTGATAAATCTAGAGCTAGGAAGCAGTGCAGGTATGATAAGAATTTTATATTAGACTTAATAGCTGAAATTAGTTTGAATGCTACAAGACCTTCAAACATGCTATTAAGGTTTAGGAAAAGCAAATTTAACAAAATGAAATCAAAGATACTAGTTAAGAAGGTTCATAACTATTCCAGCAGGATACATACAATGCTATTACATTTTTTTTCTGTTCATCCACCACTTATTTCTCTGTGAGAGTCTTGCTCACCTTTTGAAAGACAAGATTAACAGCACAAAGTCACCTCAGCCAGTGTCATGAAAGTGTTTTCCCATCATTTGACTCTTTCTTCAGGCATTAAAGTACAGAGCCGCCACACTGCATGACCAAGCCCGATGGAGAGCACTTGTGCTCTCTTCTTTGAGATTTTTGCTCAGCACACTTGTCCACATACCACACATATCTCAACCTGACCAGTAGCCAAAAAGATGTGCTTCATGTTCTCTGTTAGACCGTGATCGGCTTCCCAACAACCCCTGAACTATAACACTGGATCATAAACGGCTTCTGAAACTTTTCCAGGAATTTTGTGCAAGTAAAAATTCTGATGCAAGAGGTCTGAGGAGGGGCACTTAAGAATTTACATTTCTAACATATTTCCAAGCTTTTGGATCACGCTTTATGTAGCAAGAGTATAGAGCAAAGAACATTCTGACTAATTTGATAAGACATTCTCCCTCCCCCCAAAACAAAACTTTCCAGCTATTCAAAAAGAACTCAACAAGGGCAGGCAGAGATTCCCTTCCTTCCCCGACTACCAGTGTCTGGGACTCTAACCAGCCCTTTATCACTAGATTTCCCACACCCCATTGATCTGTTTTTGTGGTAAAGTTTATCACCTGAGAGCAGTCATATTTTTCTTTCTAGTATTACGGATTTTCTGAGAATATGTACTAAAATAAGCTTCTCATCTCCGAAAACTAACTATAGTCAACCTGAAAAAGATGGCTTGTGTTATAAAAGGAAAAAAACCTAAAAATTCCTTCAAGAAGAAATAAAACTTGTTGAGACTTTAACCACAGGATTCTTAACGATTTAGTTATTAATTCCACGAATGTACTAGACTTCAACTTATCTTTTTTATTGTACAGATCTATCTATTATCTCTTTTGTGTTTTCCTTATGTTACTGTTCATATTTAGCAAAGTAAAGCATCAGGTATTTTAAGACACAGATTCAGATAGTTTGGCCTGCAGACTAATTATTACATCCTCACCTTTTGCTTCAAAGTGGATGTCTATATTTTTCTCAGAATTCTCAGATAGGTCTAGGGATGTTCGAATGAGTGCGGAAATGGCTCCCCCAGGCAAACTATGTGGTTGGAAAGCAACAGGAGTGGGGTTTGAGTCTACATGCAAATTCCAGAACCCCGGTGGCGTCAGCGCTACACCCACTGCTTGCTACTTTGTTGCGCAGCCTAAGGATGCAGCCATTGCTAATATTTGAAAATTCAAGCTGCTGTGCAGGCTAAGATCAGCAAGTTCAGTACTTTATATCACTAACAAACATCATTACTTTAGATTTCCAAGACAAGATGTTCTTAGCCAGATATATGTCTAGAAGAGATCCTGAGCATAATTCAAAGTGAGGTCTCTGATATACCACAAAGGAATTTTTCCTCATTGGAATGTAGAGGCCTGGAAGTGTTGAAGCTATCTGTATATAAATCTCCAATTTATGCTCTGCCCCACATATTCTGAAATCCCAAACCACGGTGCACATTGAAATAATCGTACCCTTCTCCATAGGAAGAAACAGTCACAGGGGGAGTTAGTGAGTGATGCAAAAGTTCATGTCTACTTAGTGGTTGGTGCCTGGTTTCAAAACTGTAGATCACATTTGTGTTTAAAGCTGAATTTAGAGATGGAAAGAAATAGTATCAGTACCGCCCACTAACTGCAGATAGGGGAGGGTCCTCTGATTACTAGTACTTTTAAAAAACAATTGGTCATGCTGTTCTACAGATACTTAGCAGATTTGAGACTAAATCTTAGTATAATCTGTTTAAAGTAAGGCTTAAAGCTTAATTAGAAATAAATAAGCTAAGACCCCAGTGATTCCCAGCTAATAACTATTCTCGCTTCTGATTTCTCACTTAAAAAATCAAGAAGAAGGTATTTATCTATAAACTTCATGACATTCACCAAGGATAACATAACTAATCACATGAGAAAGTAATCTGAAAACGAGAGTAGTTAGACTTTACAATTATTATCCAGCTTGTAGCTATAATAAATAAGACCCATTTTTCTAGAACTGGTCTGTTCAGATTTCCCTCTGGCAAAAGTGGCAGCTGCTCTATTACTGATTTTTTTAAAAGAACTCTGTAATATAAGGCCATTACAAGAATGTCTTTGTGAGGAGGTTGCTACAGCAGTTGTCAAATTCTGACAACTATAACATGGTCAAATAATCAAATCGCATGTAGGTAAATGAAAATAACTGTTTATTTTACCAGCACAAAGACTTCTGTAAAGCCCTTGCTCAGTTATGGTCATTGATCCTTTTTTCAAAGTGAAGCTGGATAGTGACCCCAGCTCACTATGCAAGAATCTCAACAATGCTAAAATACGCATATTTAGCCTATTTTTTGTAATTATACACTGTAGGAAAATTGACAAGTAAGCCAAAAGGTATTACTATTTTTTTAAAAAGGTCATGAATACACATGTGCTTCGTTTTATCCTGACAGTTATGTAAGTGGGAAAAAAGAACTGAAGTTCAGAATATGTGCCCAGATCTTAGGACTTCAGTACCTTAATGGGTGATAAAGATTTCTGCCATACTGCTAAACCAGGGTTGCCTGACTATTACATACTTTTTGTTCTCTGTATGTCACATGCTGTTATATATAAAATGCACAACATACATGGACTATTTTGTGAAAAAATAATCAATACTAAACATAAAGAATAGTGTTTGAAAGAATGAATTAGAATGCAATTCTTGTGTAGACTCACCACTGATTTCCATGCACACACTTTGTTGCTGACTTCCTTTGATCTATGTGTTTGTTTTGCCATTTATGTCCATATTCTCCCATAATAATATAAATGCTCAAAATGTAATAGGCATCTTTCAGTGTTTTATATACAGAATCATAGCAAATAAAAAGCTAGAGGAGCTTTTTGGAATGCCTGCTTCTAATCACCCTTGACCCCTTTTCTCTTGCTGAGCGTATGCTGCTCTCCATCCACCACCATGATCCAGAAACATAAGGGTTTTACTCAATGGTGGTCTATAAATTATGTCAATCAGTTGTTAGCATGAAATAGAAAATAGTCAACTCATGGCTTAAAAAGAGACTATTCATGGAAAACGCTTAGCTGGTAGGATTAAGAAGCACTGTAGAGGTCAGGAAAATTAGGGTAGCAAGAAGAGTTGGTCTACTTTTGACCTTCAGTTTATGAACAAAAACAAGTATAGTATAATGACACAGTAAATTCCATTGCTCACCCCCAACCATCACCACAGGGGTGTGGCATGGAAAAAACCTCAGTAGGAACCCAGAAGGCTGGTGTTATTAAAATTTCTCTTTGGGAGACGCAGACCAACTTAACCTGCCCCAGCCTTGCAACCCAAATATCTCCCCAGGCCTTGCAACAAACACACAAATTTCTCCACTCACAGTTAAGCAAATTCTACTAATTTACTTGGGCTTCCTAACAGAGCAGTGGGTAAGGGGTTACTTTCAGGACATGGGCGTCCACCCTCCCCTGGGCAAGTTATTTTAGTAAATCCACGAGGTTTGGATATTGCGACTTCCCGATGAACAGATCCAAATAGCCCATGAGGGAGGGGGAAAAAGGGCTGACCTCCTCGAGCCCCCAATTTAAATACTTTTAGCCCCTCCTCTTCTTACATCCAAGGCCAATAGACAGGGTGGGTGGGGCACAGGACTTTCCCATCTTCTTCTCTTTCTGTACAAGGTGATCCTGGGTGATACCACTCTGGGAGGGGTGTTTGTCCCCTCTGATACTGTCCAAAGTAAACTGGGACAAAGGAAGCTAGGAATAGCGGAAATAGAGCTAGATGAAAGGAAGTCATTATACCTTTGAGATGACTTACCCTAGAGCACACACTCTTAATAAAAGAAGTGGGACAGACACGGGCTTTCCTATTCTTATTCCCAAACATTTTTCTTTGTATGCCTCATGTGCATGTGTCTGTTGTCTGTTCTCATGCCCTCCTGCACACAGTTGACCATAAGGATCTAGCCACTGTGAAGATTCATCTGACAGGAGACTGGTTGGTACAAAATGCCATGGTTGGTCCTTTAGTTTTGTGACTAGCCAAGGCACTAGCCTAGTTCAATCGTTTTGGGGTTCTGTCTATCCAACCACCTGACCAGAGCTGCCACAGTTTAACTAGCCAACTTTTAGGGTCCTTCTAGATAACTCTATAAATATCGTTTCCTTCCTTTTACTGTGTTAGAACATAAAGCTTGCTTTCTGGATTTGGATGACCCCAAACTAGCTTATCTTTCTGACCCATGACATTACTGAAAATGTCAATGTGCCTTCCACTCAATGTTGTTTTGGAAAGCCCTGCACCCATAACTTATTCGGTGTAGTGTCCCAACTCCTCCTGTTGCATTTGTGAAAGTAAACAAAGAGGACTTTTAATGAGTGAGCTATTCAACGTTATTTAAAATGCCACAAATATCTCAGTCACCAGTGTCAACTAAAAGACTTCTCTCTTCTCCGTTTAAGTTTGGAGCATGAAAATACAAGTGGAAAGATTCAGATTGGGACAACTCTCCATTGGCTGAGCTTTACAAAAGGATCATATTTCTAGACATTTGGGAAAAACATTTTGGTATGATATAAAATATGCCATATACTATGTGATAAAAATATATAAAATATGAAATACTTCACAAAATACTTCAATGCACCACTCCAGTTTCACATTGCATAGACACGATCTTAAATTTCCATATGTATGAGTACATGTTCCCTTGCCTAGGTATAAAAATTCAAATCACAGCTGTGGTAATCAACTTGGAAACAAACACTTCCTTATTTTTACATTCAGTTCATGTGAGTGAGTGACTTTCTGCTGTGTACCAAGAAGGGTACTATTTGCTGAACAAACTGAACAACAGATAACACAAATAATTATTCTGAAACATTGTCCTGCTTCAAGCAACTCTGTCATCAAAAGCATTGCAAGTGTCATTAGTAAATATGAGCAATAGTGCTAAATATTCATGACTTGAAAAACAAAATATTTTGTTTGGAAGACTTTTCAATAGGAATAATCACTTTCTAGGTCAAATTCATTAATAGAAATTCCACTTATACATTAGCAACGGGTCACATTAAAGAAAGAACCAATATCATAAATAATTATCCCCATATTCTTGTGTCGGCATAGCACTTTCCTGCTTATAAAAGCTCTTCTTATTGATGGAGTTAAGAAAATGCCACCCAAACCTGTGTTGTTTTAGAATAATAACTAGTTTGAATTAAAGGCACCTGAAAACAAAGCTGTGGTGTGAGATTATTCCAAACTCTTTTCTCTTTCTTAAAAGCAGGAGATAAAATTCTCATATGAAAGATGCCCTCTCTATATCAAATAGAATATTCTGTTCTTCAAAGACTAGAAGTTGGACTCAAAATCTTCTATACAAAACTTCTTAAAATAATTCATCTTTTAACCCTTTCTCTGTCATCATGTTGCTTCTGCACAGCTTCCTACCCTCTGTTCAGTTTAGTTCTGTGTGTGTTTGACTCTGATTTGTTGGATTATCACATATATAATTTCTCATTGGTATACATAGCATTTGAGGTGGACAAGCATCTCTCCCTTTAGATCAAGGAATCGGATGGGGTTCCAAAACGTTAAGAAACATTCCCAAAATCATAGAGTTAGTAAGTAGCAGAACTAAGAAAATCTCATGATCTATTTCACATATGATTTAATATTATAATCTAACTTGCATCAAAATATCATCCCATTCCTGGGATTCTGCTGCCACACACATTGTAGAGCTTAGATCTTAAATGTTCCCACAATGGTCCATAGTAACAGCTTGCCACCTGCAAGGCTCAGTTTTATGTTCCGCTCCTTTCCCTCTCTGATGACACTTAAAATTTTATGACAGTATATGGTTACATTGTTCTATTTTATTATTAGTTCTTCTTATTAAACTCTTTCTGTTCCATGTTTCATCTCTCTGACTTGCAGCCTTCCTCCTGCCCCAGCTGGTTTTCATCACCATTCCTCTCTTTTGTCAGGTCCCAGAGTACCGTTCTATCACAACGTATGTTACAGTGTAATCCAACCAATCATTTCTCTGTCTCCCAAGAGGTGATGACTCTTCAATAGATGAAGTCGTAATGTATTTCTCCATTGTCGTATATAGCACTATCTTTACTTTTATGACCATGCATGCCCAGCTCTGGGCAGACACAGCTGTAAGAAGGAAACACACAACACTAAATTAATGTTGGAGCTCTAATCATGTGTTAGATTGGAAATTCTACTGAGCTGAAGCTGATTGTGATCTAGGTAACCAGGAAAATGTCCATGATTCAAGAGGGAACAGAGCACCCATGGGAATTCCTGAGTTCTTACCCACTGACTGAGAAACTGTAATGAGCAGAAGGAATAAAAAATGCAAATTTGCATTTTAGTTATAGCAGTCTTGTTCTACAAAGGAGTCATTTCATGCTCCTAGTCAATAACACTTTTGTCCTCATTATAAAGATTTCCTTAGTGCTTTCCAATCAATTCAGGATAGCCTTCCAAATTCAGATACCTGAGTCCTGCTCTTCAGAGATCCCAGTGGTATCTCAGGAAATTCTAGTTACACAGTTCCCCTGTGCCACAAAGGGATGGAATTCCCATTGAAATAGATGGAGAATTCAACACGATCCACCTGCCTTCATAGCCCACACTCTTAACCAGTGCCCCAACTGACTCTGTTCAATGATGGATCACCATAAATATAAAGACAAACAATGCAGCACCAAATAAGACGCCTACATCACCTACTTTCACCTAGGCTAAAGGACAATGAGGAAGGGAGGGTAGAAAAATCCTAAGGCGGATTTTTTTTCCAGACAGGACAAGGATAGTGCACTAGTCAACGCATAGCAGCTGTGGCTGCCTGTACAAGACCTACACAAGATCAAAACACTTAAAACTGCAGCATGGATAGAGAAAGAGCTCATGAGGCACCATCCCTAGCAAAGCTATTGGCAGTTTATGGCTCCTAGGAAAAGAAAATTCTGTTTTCTTTAGGGAATTGCCTTCTCTCACAGGTTGCCCATGCTCCATTTGGACGGTTCTACACCCATGTATATATGAACAGTTCCAAAGGAAAGGATATAGAAAAAGAAGATACGAATGTGAGGAGTTGTTGGTGGGTCTTTACGAAGTTAGAGGAGAGAGTGAAAGGGGATGTAGTGGAAAGGGATACAGAATGCATTGTATCCATGTATGTAATTCTCAAAGAGGTATAAAAATATTATATAAGAGCAGCAGAGGAATTCCAAGCAGAAGGAGCTATACTACAAGGAGTGGGATGTAGAGAAACTCATTTTCTGGGAGATAGATAATAGTTCTAAGGAGCTGCATGCTAAGAATGTGAATGGTAAAGGCAGGAGGGGTATGATGGGACCTGACCATAAAGGGCCTCATATGGCAAGGCAAGGAATTCCAGCACCACCTACAGACTACAGAGTAGGGTTTGTGGCAGCAGAGTGAAGAGAATAGAGAGGAATTTAGTCAGAAAGGAAGTATAGGTTTGTTGGACTCTGCTACTGTTGGGCTGAACTCAAACAGTGGGAAGATGAAGACGAGCAAAGGATTGGATTCAAAGGAACGTTATAAGCAGAAATGACAGGATCCAGTGTATAGTCGAGCATCCATAATCAGAAGGGAGGAAAAGAGGATTGCTTGGGGTTTTCTTTTGGGAGTTTGGCTGAATGGTAATGAAAGTGAGGAACAGTTTGCAAAGGAAGTGATGGTTTTAGTTGGGGGTATGCTCGCTGTAAATGACTAGAATATTCATGTCTAGAGGCACCTGAATATGGGAGGCTCCAGTAGATGGTCTTTTGTAGAACATTTTGCTAACATTTTCTTTCTGATTTCATCTGTATTTGCTAACATCATGTCTGAAGCCCTGAAATTCAATAAAATCATCTAAAAGAATACAGAGTGAAGAAAGGTAGATTTTTTTTCCTCTTCAATTTCAAGTTTTATAATATAGTCATATATCCTTTTATTATTCTTCTAAATATAAATTGGTATGAGCATTAACTTTTTTTACTTTCTGGGGTTATTTTTTATTATTTATTTACATTTTCCACGCATACTCCTTATATCATATAAAAGTATAGCTACACACACACACACACACGCACACACATGTATACACACACACAATTTTTCTTATAAATCAACTCAAAAACATCTGGGGATCAGCCCCATCTGAAAAGTCATCAAGTAGAGACTTTTATCTCAATAGGTGACTTCATCATTTATGAAGAATTAGCCCACACAGTTTTGAAAACTCACTGGTGGTGACCAGATCTTTTCTTGGCACACTATAGAGTAATGAGCAGTTGGAATTTTCTTTGTCTGGGACAGTGATATTATCTCAGGCAATCCTAAGCCCTACTGGTTTAGTAAACATAATAGGAGATGCATTATTTATGTTGGTCTTTATTAATAATTAATAAAATTACAGGTGCAAAATTACAGTGAGGCTGATACACAGTTGGCTTCTCCCAAAACATCACAATTAAATGATTACTGCTGAATGTATGTTTTTAATTAATTTGTGTAACTTCATGCGGAGGCTAGAAAACAATAAACTAAATTTCAAGTAAACATGTTTTGCTGTTGTATAGCAATTTCCACCTCGTTGAAATATTCCCTCCAGGAAGGAGGAGGGAAGCTCGTGAGACTTAGGAAATAAGCAAGCTTCGTATGTCTGGGAAAGCTGAACATAAAATTCACAAGGGTCTTCCCCAAGATTATAGAACAGCGGAGGAAGGAGGCTCTGACTCGTCCAGCTGCCTGGAAGAGGCTCTCTGATCTGCTGAGCAGCCTTCAAGTCATGCAGAGAGCTCCAAAATTCCAGCCTCATGCGTTGTCACCCTTGCTGGGATGGACTTTGGGTGACACAACTCTTTTTGAGTCTCTATAAGTAACTCCAATAGCCCCATTGGCTCACCAAGTTTGACCTTGGTAACATCATTCTGTTCTGTCATCCCCTCCCTAACTGGGGTAAGTAGATATGTGTTCACAGCTCCCTAGGCAAAGTGACAAAAGTGGTTTAAGAACTTGGGGTTTTAACGGTGATGTATTTCCATCAGACTCGTGTTTAATCTCTCAAAGCCACTGTAGCAGGAAAGATCAGGCCGGACACTGGGAATGCACAGGAGGCAGGTATTTTATTTAAGCTGCAGCCTGGTCCACTGGACTCAAGCCTCAAAATCTGAACCCAAAGGGAAATAGCATATATCGTTTACATCTTGGGCACTGGGTTAGAGTGAAAAGGAAACTTACATATTGATTGATTAACAATGAAGTCTTGGAACTAGGCAAATTATTCTGAGCTTTAGAAAAGAAAGAAATGCTTTTAAAAAGCCCCTGTCTGAGAGTCACTGCAGAAGTCTCTGTATGAGGAAAACAAAAAGAGAAAGCATCTATGAAAAGGGGGGACAAAACCAGAGGCGAGGATTAGGTGTCTGCAGCATTCCCACCACAAAGCCTGTCAGCAAAAATCTTGCTGAAAACTTGGTCACACATGAAAAGAGAGAAAAACAATGGTTAAAATCCCTATTTCCCTTGAACATTCCATAAGGCTCTACATAAATATCAAAATAAAGAGATCATATTAAATGATTCTAAAGATTAAAGAAATAGTGTGAGCAGAAGACTCTTGGCAGTAAGATGGAACTTGTCTTTCAAATTCAACACACATCACTCTTTTTGTCAAATACCCATCCCCAAAAACCTTTTCCCACTCTTTCTTTAAGATACTTGCCTTCTGACACCATGTTCTTCTAGACATGGGAACAAGCCCATTCCTGCTCTTAGAACTTCAGATACTTGGGCCAGACCCATCCACTGCTTCCTAAATCCCCCACTCAAAACAGCTCAGTTTTCAGTTTAGCTTGAGCCTTCCCAGGCTATCTCCTACCCCAACTTGCCACTGCATTTCTGTGACCTCACATCTACCTTGGCTGTCCCCCACCCCACCCTGCCTTGGATTTCTGTGAACAGCTTTCTTTGCAGGTAAGCCTGATCCTGCCCACTGCCTTCCTTTCCTCTTCCACCTGAGCAACTCCATTATCCCTGTCCCACATCCCACTCCTCTAGCCTTTAGCCTCGGGCACAGGTATGCATCCATGTTTGTTACTGTTCTTTTCAGAATAGCTAAGGGATGGAAGCCACCTAAGTGTCCCTCAGTGAATAATGAAAATATGGTACATTTACACAATGGAATTCTACTCAGCAGTAAAGAAAGATGAAATCATGACATTTGCAAGTAAATGGATGGAACTAGAAACTGCTATGCTAAGTGAAGTAACAGAGAATCCAGATTTTAAGCTATATTACAGAGCTATCATCATAAAAACAGCATGGTATTGGGTACAAAAATAGACCCATAGACCAATGGAATATAATTGAAGACTCAAACATGAATACATGTAATTTCAGCTACCTGTTATTTGTTAAAGGGCTTAAAGCAGCCAAGAACAATCACTGGAGGAAACAACATCTTCAGCAAATGGTGCTGGCAAAACTGGATCTCCACCTGGAGAAGAATGAAGCTAGACCCTTATTTTTCACTTTGCACAAAAGTCAACTACAAACAGATCAAAGTCCTCAATCTGAAATATGAAACTCTGAAACTGTTAGAAGAAAAGTTTGGCAGTAACCTACAAGCTGTAGGTGCAGAAAAGGACTTTCTAAATCATACAGCAGTTGCTCAGGAATTAAGGTCAATAATCAACAAGTGGGACCTCAATAAACTAAAATGCATCTTTACAGGAAAAGAAACAACCAAGGAAGTGAAGAGAAAACTCACAGAATGGGAGAAAATCTTCATTAGTGACACATAGGACAAAGAACTCAAAAACCAAAGAATCTTGAAAACAAGTGACCCAATTAAAACATGCAAAGTATTCTCAACAGAAGAAATAAAGATGGCTGAGAATCATCTTTAAAAAGTGTTCAACATTGTTGGTAATTAGGGAAATATAAATTAAAACCATTCAGACTGGCTGAGATCAAGAAAAAAATAATACCAAATACTGGAGAAAAACACTCGTTCACTGCTGGTGGGATTGTAAATGTACACAACCCCTATGGCAAGCAGTGTGGAGAACCCTTAAAAAAATTAAATGAATCTACCATTTGACCTGACCTGCTTATACCAATCCTTAACATACACCCACAAGACTCATCTATTGCAAAGATGCTTATACATACATGTTTGTCGCTGTTCTTTTCAGAATAACTAAGGGATGGAAGCTACCTAAATGTCCCTCAGTAGATAATGAGAACATTTACACAATGTACCACAGTAAAGAAAGAAGAAATCATGACATTTGCTGGTAAATGGGTAACAGACAGGGAGCCAGAGTGACTCCATTTTGTAATGTATCTCTTGCTTTGTGAAATCTGACTGCTGTGTGAACTTTGTACCTATTGTTCTTTTGTGCCAGAGAGACTCAAAAATTCAAAGAACAAGCAGAATGTCACAATCTTGAGCAAATAGATATCCTAACCTCAGGCAAACAGAAACTTCTGCTTCTGTGAGATATGCTTGCTTGCTCACTTGAGACATGCAGGAATTTAGGATTGGTCAATTTGGAACTAGCCTGATGCACCCATGTTTACCTAAAAAGACTAAACTCTAAGGACAGGTGGGACTAATTTTTGGAATTCCGTCTGTTTTTCAGACTACAACAAATTGATTGAACTAGAAACTGTTATGCTAAGTGAAGTGATAAAGAATCAGAAAAACAAACAACATGTGTTCTCTCTCATTTGTGGATCCTAGCACCAAACCTTATATGTGAGTATGTATCCTGATGTAACTGCAGGAACCAGGGAAATGGAAAAGAACCAGGGAAGTAAAGGGAAAGAAAGAACCTAACAGAGAAGAGAAATAAGAGACAGGTGTTCCTGTGGGAGAAATAGATAAAAGGGGGGTGTTTAAATTGAGGGAGGCAGAGAGGATTGTACAAGGAACTATGGGGAAAAGGGGAAAGCAAGAGATGCAGGACCTTAGGAAACTCGTATTATCAAGGGAGAAATGGGGAAAATGGGACACTTTAAATGGAGAAGTCATGAAAGAAGGGTTATACAAGGAAAGAGATGAAAAAGTGAGGGAGAAACAGAGAGAGAGAGAGAGGGAGAGAGAGAGAGAAGAGAGAGAATGTCTAGCTAGAGTAAAACACCAGAGGGAATCATATTAGTCTAACAATCTAATGACTAATTCCACATACAATAGCTCTACATGAGCCCATGTGCATAGCTGAAGGCTACGTAAAAAGAAACAGTGCCAGACAGGAGAAACTTTCCTTTGAGTTGTTTGTTGGTCAGGGTAGTCCAAGAGACTCTCAAAATTACACAGGCTATTGCCACAGCCCTTGATTGCCTCCCAGAACTAGAAGTTGCTGACAACAGGCCATACTTCAGACACCAGATTTGGAACAATGGAGCTGGAACTGACCTGGTAGCCACTTACCCTGAAGGCTAGCACTCATAGTTCTGGAGATTACTATGCAAGTAGCCAAGGGAGAACATCAATCAATGACCCAGCACCAGCTTCATGACCAAATAACCACATTGATGACTGCCACAGTATTCAACACTGGTGTAGTAGTGGCACGTTTATCTTGAGGCCAATCCACAGCTACCTAATTGGTCTTAGAGTTCACTCAATGAGAGGAATCTCATGTGTGGTACTATAATCATAGCCAAATACACATGACTGAAGAGGTCAGAGATCTTAGAGAAATCCCCAGGGCTGTCACATGCCTAGGCTAATGCAACATCTTACTAATTGCAAACATGTGTCCTTATATTACAGTCAAGTATCTCAGTCACCACTCATCAAAGAAGCTTCTTTACACCAGATGGAGACTAATACAGAGTACCACAGCTGGTCACATACAGACACTGTCTGTGAATTGCCCTGCATCTACAATGCAACCTTTACACCCAAGGCTCATGCGTTATAAAACAAGTAGTAAAGAAATCACTAATGAATCTCTCAACTCTCAATAATAAAGCTCCCACATGCAGCAAAGGGCCAGTAACACAAAAGGTCATAAATGGCTAAATCGTGGAGATTAATTCAGATTAAATCATGGAATCATTCAGAGTCTGGGTCCCTTATATAAGGACTCTTATATTAAGTTTCATTCGCCCAGGTCTCCGGGACCATTGCAGAAGAGGGAGCAGAACGATTGTAAGAGGCAGTGAGGAGGGGTGTGACCATATGGAAATAGAATCCTACAAGCTCCTGGGACCCTGCTCATATGAACTTACAGCAATGGTTTCAGCATGTTCAAGACCCATGCAAACTGAAGCAGACAAAAACCCAGCATGGCACTGGGGAAATGGGTAGCAGACCCCAGCCTGTGCTTAAGAAATATTGACAACTTATTACTGTTGAGTGAGGATGAGCAAGATCTTCCTAAAGTGAGGGACTCTGTGTAGGCTGACTAGACCTCAGTGGATGAACTGAGGTCATTTGGGGACATTAACTTGACACAGTAAACCCTGAAACAGATGAAAGAACGTATGAATTCCAGTTGGGGGGGTTATGGGAGGTACCATTGGGTAAGAGGTATGAAGATGACTAAGGCTGATTGAGATTTTCTATATGAAACACACAATGATTCAATAATTTTTTTAATTTTTAATGGATAGTAAACACACTATGACGAAAAGATACTTGCCTCCTTCGCTTAGTTGTTAACAGCAAATATTTAATGAAAATAGACTATAGTTTTCTAGACACTAAATATGTATCCCATTTATAATGCTCCCTAAAAGCATTTAAATGCTTTAGAAAATATTCTACCTATATTAAATAGGATATTTTAAACATTTTTTATTATTTTTATTTTATTTTACATGTGTGAGCGTATTGCCTGGGTGCATGTGAGTACACCCATATTATGCAGTGCCTGCAGAGGCCAAAAGTGGGCATCAGATCCTTTGGAACTGGAGTTATGAACAGCTGTTAGCTGCCAAGTAGGTGCTGGGAATTGAACCTGGGTCTTCTGCAAGAGCAGTCAGTACACTTAACCACTGAGTCATCTCTCCAGTCCCCAATAGGCTAATATTTATAAACTACAAAGATAATATGTACAGGATGCTTAGTCTAGTTATAAGGATCAAATGTGTAGCACAGATGATCAAACTATGAATCAGAAAATAGTAAGTCTATTCTTTCCTCTCTAGTCAGCACCCTGGAAATCAGGATTTTTAGATTCCCAATATCTAGGACCTCAGTTAGTTTCATGCTTAATCAGTAAAGGTTACAAAAAGAAGGATCATTCTTTTTACATGATGTCACTAACTGTACTAGTATCCTAAAAGAGGACAATAAAGACCAAAGACCAGGTCTCTGCCCTCAGATTGCTGCTGAACTTGTGAAAACATGAATGCAAACAATAGCAAGACTATGCAGATTTGGTAAGTGCTACAAATGAAATAAAAGAGAGATGAAGTAGAAAAAGTAATGGATTGTGAGGAAGAAGAGGATGAAAGCTTCAGGTTAGGAGGGCCAAAAGGATGCTGTGAGGAGGAGGCATTTAAATTGTGCTCTGAAGAGAGAGAATCCATCCAGGTGTAGAAACAGGCAAGGAGCACCCTAGAAAGAAGAAGCAACACTTGTGTGCAGAAGGAATTGTAGGAGGATGAGAGCAGAGCAGAGAACGATGAGGTGAGAACACCTGGGTTAGGGCGCAGGGACTCTGGATCCACAATGGGGACAGCAGAGGAAAGCTGGCCTGAGTGTTGGGAGGGTGTATCTAGACACTGTTTTCTTTTCTCAGAATATTTTTGTTGAATTTTTGGGTATTTCATACAAAACATTTCAGTCTTCTTTAGAGCCCTTCCCCGCTCCACGGGTTTTCATGCTTTTTGTCATTTATGCTAAGGCATATTGAGTTAAGTTAGTGTTCCCAGACATCCCTCAGTACAAATTCATCCACTGGGGTCTATTCAGACTATCTAGAGTCATTTCCTTAAAGAAGATCAGCTCTTCCTCACCCAGCAGTAATCAGCTGCCCAAGAGTTCTTCAACTAAGATTGAGACTGGAGAAGTCGTAGATCCTAGAGAAAACCCCAAGAATACCACATCCATAGACAAATGTAATTTCTTACTATGTGATCATCATATATGGATCATCATATTCACAGATAAATATGGCAGTCACCACTCATCAAAGAAGATTCTTTTGCAACAGACAGAGACTATTACAGAGTTCCACAACTGGTCACATACAAATATTAAGTGTCTGTAAATGCCCAACCCTAAGTGAAACATCTACAATGAAATCTCTACACTCGTCAACAGTCATCAGTGACATTTCCTCATACAACAGAAGACAATGAACCCAGGGATCAGGGACCATTGAGGAAGATTGTAGGAGCCAGGAGAGGAGGTGCAGGACCCTATGGAGAAAGTCTTTCAGGTTCCTGGAACCTCGCTCAAATGAACTTACAGCAATGGGGACAGCATACACAAGACCCATGCAAACTCAGACAAAAACCTAGCATGGAACTGTGGAAAATGGAGTGGAAAAGCCAGAGAACCACCCAACAGAAAAGATGCAGAGTAGAATAGCATTGCAAGAATGACTGCTTCAGTCAGTGGTAGAACCTCCTAAAGGGCTGTGAAATGTATCAGGACCACTTTAAGGGAGGAAGGAAAACAGGAACGTATTGCTTCAGTCTCTGCTGGAGTCACCCTCTAAGACTTGAACTGTAAAACTCTGAATTTGCATGTGAACCCCGAGGCATTGTTCACAATCTGTCCCGCTCTACCAGCTAAGTCCTACTAAAACATCAGTAGATGAACTCTAGGACAGGAAGCAAGAAGAGAAGCAGATGACAAAGCCTAAGTTGAAAGGATGGTAGGTTGCATCTGTGAGATAGATACTCATAAGATCCTGCACAGAACTGGTCCCACAACTCCATAAGATTAGTTGAGGCCAAAAGAATCTGATGATGCAACTAAAAAACACTTAATACTTTACATTTTCTTAAAGTAAAATTACAAGTCATAAGGGTGGGATGGCCAGCAGTGGGTGATTATATAATGTCAGTTTTAAAATGCAGCCTTCCAGTAACCCCTCTTAACAGCGTCCTATGCTGCCCAGTCCCATGTGTCTGTGTATACCTGTGCATATATTTCTACAGACTGTACAGGGACACATGTGTAAACTAAAGCCTTGATCTCCTAATTGTGATTATCAGTTTTCTTCCTAAATATGCAGTTAATTCACCATCTCAATAACTATAGGTATATTAAAAGACAAAAAATGTTGAATGAATGCCTGTACACGTGCATTCTGCACATCTGTTCAGTCCATCACGTTCTTCCCCATCCACTAGCATTACAGTCATTCTGTATCCTCTTATAGTGTTTCAGAAATCACCAATCGAGGACTGGAAAGATGGCTCAGTGGTTAAGAGCACTGATTGCTCTTGCAGAGGACCCTGGTTCTATTCCCATCACTGACATGGTAGCTAATAACTGTCTGTAACTCCAGTTCTAGGGAAATTCAAAGCCTTCTTCTGATCTCCATGGGCATTACAGGACTACATACATGCAGACAATATACTTATACACATAAAATAAAAATAACAAACAAACATTTAAAACATCACCAATCAAAATATATAATGTTATCTGTAAAAGTCACAAAAGCAAAAAGTATAAAAAGCTGGATTATTTGTTCAGGGCCTTGCTTTAGAGAAATATCTCTCTCAGGGTCACTGTACTTGTAAAATAAACTGCTTCCTGTTTGCTTTAGACTTCGGGGTGCTGTTCTCTATTCTAAGGCCTATAAAAGTAGCACAGTGCAGATTTAGAATTCTTGACAGCACTACATCACTTTGTCAAAGAAATGTAAAGAGAGTGAAGAGGGGAGAAACAGGAGCTCGCACTGTGAAGAAAGATCGGGCATTTCAAAGGCCTGGCAAGGTCTGAGCATGGTATTCAAGCACTGCAAGAATGACCACTTTTCCCTTTTCTCCTCCCACAGATCCTTCCCCATCACAAAATATCTTACTACATTTTGTTCCTGACGCTTTCACTGATAGGAGTTTTCACTGAGGGAAACTAAATGGGTCACGATGATTAACTGAAGAACAAAATATAACACTCTGACTAGTGTAAAATCCGTTTTTCTACTAAATAAATGACCAAAGAGTTAAATAATATTGGCTGAAGCACAGCAATTCTTTTTAGTTCTTCAGGGCACTGTAGGTACCTGTCCAGCTCTGACATTGGGCTAATTCTATCATCAAAAGCTGAGAAGCAAAGGTTTCCCAGTCACACAGAAAATCTCCATTACAGAAGCCAGGCCTAATCCTCACTGTGTGGAAGTTACTCTTTATAGCGTGCTATAAAAACTGAGATGCAAAACGGAGCAAGACAGAGAGAGAGACTCTACGTTGGAGACATGGATTCTATGGAAAAGAAAATCAAGAGCCTCCTCTTCTACTGCTCTATTTTGTCAATGACAATTTATTGGCAATTATTCGTCTAAAAGTGAATTAGACTATATGACCCTAATTTTGTAGGAGCTAATGATATGTCTTGAACTCTAAAGGCAAACACAACTCATTTTTCCCACACTCAAGTTATTTTGCAGGGAATTTTATTTTACAAAGGGTGGAGCCTCCTCGAGCAGGTGGGTATGTTTTCACCGTGTAAGTCATAATATAAGTACCAGCTAGCCTATTCCACACCAATCAAATGAAAATGTGCTTTGGATAGGCAACTTTTCTTTCATTAATATCTATTTCTACTCCACATGCTTCTTCATCATTCTGATTACTATGACAGATTGTTTGCAAAAGTGGCCACAATTATTTCCTTCCCTAGATCTCTTCGCATTTGTAATGTAACCTCCCAGCTGGGCTGATGTACTAATTCCAGACCCAAACCAAAAGAGAACTCACACTCTTGTTTTCTGCTTTAATTTTCTAGGGCTGCCATGACAAAATATTGTACACTATGTGGCTTAAATGGCAAAATTTTATTTTCTTACAAATGTGGAGTCTGAATATTCAAGAATACATTATCATTTGGGTCTTGTTATTTTCTGAAGCATCTCTCTTCTTGACTTTAAGATAATTCCTTTGCTATATCCTACATAGTTTTTCCTCTGTGTGTGCAGCCCCTGGCTTCTATGTGTCTAAATTTTTTCTCTTTATCCAGTTTTATTGGATAAGGGACCACTAATGACTTCATTGTAAATTTGTCATCTCTTTACAGACCCTATCTGCAAATATAGACGTATTTTGAGGTGCTGAGAGTTAAAACATCAGCACACAGATTTAAGGAGATAAAACCCAATTCACCGTGACTACTTCCGTCATTCTCCCAAGATCCTGTTGCCATCATTTGTACAAGCCCAGGCTGATTTCCTAGTTGGCCTGACAACTCCAAGGAGCAAAATTGCTCACTTGACCTGCAGTTGACCATGGAAACTTGAGAGAATTCAATTGAGACCAGAACCATCCAGCAATTTGGCCTGACCTGCACAATAGTAAACCTAATAAAATGACCATTAATTCAGACCACTGAGTTTAGAACATCAACTAATTGAAACATAACCAAATTAAAAATGTATGGAGACTTTACCTTATTAATAGTTGTATCCATCTGAGTTCTTCAGTTGTAGCCAATGGAAAATCCCTCTGGTTTACATAAATAACAAGGAATTCACTGGAAAGACTGCATACTATCAGAATTGGAAGGAAAGCTTAGAAATAGACTTTGAAGTGCAGACTACTTTATATCTTTGTCAGAATGCTACACTGCCAGAGGAGATTTTTTTTTTAAAATCCACTTAGCACACATGTGACCAACCTAAGATTCAAAGTCCAAGAGAAAGTATTATTGGTTCAAGCACATGCTGTCAGTCTCAGGGAGAGGGCTTCAGGTCAATTGCCAAGCAGATGTGCAAGGCATCATCAACTTACCCAACCTTGAGTTTACTTAACTTTAAAGAAAGGATAGTGGGGCTGGAGAAATGACTCAGTGATTATGAGCACTGACTGCTCCTGCAGAAAACCAGAGCTTAGTTCCCAGCATCCACATGGCAGTTAGCAACCATCCACAACTCAAGTTCCACTTGAATCTAATACTCTCTTCTGGCCTCCACTGGCATTACACAAACAGATATGCTTACATACATGCAGGCAAAACATTCACACACATTCAACAAATAAATAAATGCATAAAGTCCTGGGTTAGATCCTAGCACTGCATAAAACTAGGCCTGATAATTCATGCCTGTGATCTCAGAACCCAGGAAGTAGAGACAGAATAATCAGAAGATCAAAGTCATCCTCACCACATAGCAAGCTCAAGAAGGTACCCTGTTTGTTTGTTTATGTATTTGTTTGTTTGTTTGTTTTGTAAAAGATCAGGATTATGGAACAGGCACAGCAACAACCGTAATAACATCATGTGGACCTTAAACACCCCTGGCAGATATCTCACTACAGATGACACATTTATTCATGAGACAAACACTGACATGACAGACATGGTTGTAAATCACACAAGCCAGTGAAAGCTACAGAGCCAGTATCTCTCAACTTAAATGCCTTCACTGGGAGACTGAAAGAGGTGACTGCCTAGATTCCTTTCTTCTGTGCAGCTGCAAATCAGAACTTACCATTCATGCAATAAAGAATGCCGACAACCATGTACAATGCAAAAACTATTCATGCTTCAGCATTCTGTTCATAGCAACCCCAGGAAGACCTTCATTAATTTGCAGTGAATAAATTCCTAAGTTGATACTGGAAGAAATCTGAGAATGCTCTTTTTGTTGCTATTATATATAGTGGCACGTAATTGTACATATTAGTGACTTTCACTGTGACATTTTCATACAAGTATATATCATGCCTTGATTATGTCCATCTTTCTTTCCCCCAGATCTACATCTTCCTGCCATGTCCCCTTACCTAATCATCCCTCTCTATATTCAGGCCATTTTTCCTTCACTCATTTCCATATATAAGAGAAAACATCTGTTGCTTGTCTTTCTTTGTCTATCTTTACTCAATTGTGATTCCTAAGGAAGATTATATTACAGTCATTAACCAATGTCTTCCACCATCTCTTCTCCCCACTTGACTAGGAGACAGCAGGATGACTTTCTATTACTCACTGCTCTTCCTTAAATGGGCATATAATAATTTTCAAGAATGTGAGATGTTCTTAGGAAAAAGGGAACTAAACAGGAAATAAGAAGTAAGGGAAAAAATCTAGTTGTCAGAACAAAAAGACCCAGGAGTCTGGCAGCAGGAAGATGAGGTACAGTCATGGCTGCTCAGCAAGAATACCAAATGGTAATGGGCACCAGTGACACAAACATCCTCCTTCCACTCTATGTCTCACAGACTCTGACTCAGGCAAGATCAAGAACAGATCCAGCAGGGTCTTGAAGTTTGCAATTAATCCCCCAGGAAGAGGAGGAGGAAAGGAAATGTCATTTGGTAATCATTATTTATAATCTCAAACCATGGAAAAATAAAGATTTGGGGCAACAGCTGCATCAGGTCCCTCCTGCCTGTAGGCAGGATACGGACTTGTAACAGACTAAATTCAGTTACAGGTAAATTAGAAAGTTACATTTCTACACACCAGTTGGTGGGCTTTGAAGACATCATGCCTATGGGCACATTTTCCCTGGGAGAAAGTCTACAATTTTAACCAGATTTTCAAAAGAGTTCCGGACCAAATTAAGCATAGATCCACTAGGTTTGTTCAACAAAAGTCATTTAAGGGCAAAAAGAATGAAAGCAAGGAGGGTATCTCACACAGATGCCCACCACATTCGCTGTGGTCACAGACTCTCTGGCCCTCCTGGCTCTTAGTTCCTGCATGTCCTCACATTTACTCACCAGGATTCCAGTCACTCCCTGTAACTATCCCATAGATTTTCTCCTTTCCATTCTCGTAACCCTATCTAGATGGGTAGATTTAGAAAGGAAAGCAGGAGTCTGGATTATTTGATTTTCTTTTTCACAAAAGTAAAATTCCTTTCTTCCCTCATCATTCCTTTAGTTCTTTCAAACAGTCTTACTCTAGCCGAGACAGTCCTTGAACACTATGTAACCAACTCAGCTTTCCAAGTGTCAGGATTATACACAGAACCCACTATGCCCAGCCCAGAATTATATATTAACACATTAAGGAGCATTCCTGTCCATTGTGAAAGGGTTTTGAAAGGAAACAAAGCAATGCACTTGTGGGGGAAAATGATTTTAGAGCAAGTTTGATGATCTGTACTTTAGCCTAGCTCTGCCAGGCTGATATGCCTTTAGGGGTGAAATCAGTTTGTTAGTTGACTACAAACAGCCATGGCCCAAGCAGGTCCTGGACCAGGATGAAGGAAGAATAAGATATATCCCTTGGCTACATTTTCCACATGGTTCACCATCTTGATTTCAAACAGATTCTTTTAATATTCTCACATCTTGATCTTAAATTTTTTCATGTAATCATGCATTCTATGTCTTTTTGTTTTAATTATTATACTTCTGGGGATTCAACCCAGAGCCTGGTGCATTTTAGGCAAGGACTCTGATATTAAGCTATATTCTCAGTCACTCATAATGCATTTTAAAATGTGTTGAAGAGGAACAAGTTTTCACAAATGTGTACTGTGAACTCTCATGCCTAATGTCCATTTTCCTTTGATTGGTGCATGTATACTGTAGTACGTGTCACTTTTCACACTAAATTTAAAGTTAGAAATAACATGATTGTCTTTTTTTCCCACTAAGAATTTTCAATCACATCAAAACTTAGCACCTAGTAATATACTTGTGGATAAAGGAGACAGACTTTAACATCATTTATTGAAATACAATAGCTTTATATTTAAAGAATTTTTTAAAACTTCTCTAGGATATGGATCTCACTATACTTGGACTTTTGCAGCTAATGCCCATACTCCAACACTTACACTGCCTGTGTAGTTGGTGAATAAAACACTGACAATTACAATGTTAAAACTCAGAATGATATGACTTTAAAACATTTTTTTCTGTTACTCAAAATCAGCAGCTTTAAATTTTTGTTTGCCTAATCACTTTTCATATGAAATCTTGAATCCACCTTATCAGAGACAAAGACAAATTGTCCCGTTTGTAGCAGAAAGAAATAGGCAGTAGCCCTGTCTCCTTGTCCTGCTCCCTCACTCTGCTCATGGCCACAGAAACTTCCAGAATCCTTATGCAACACAGAACAGAGTTAAAATTGCCAGTGTGTTGTTTTCAAGGATCTGAGGTCCTAGATTCAGGCTTACTAACATTCAGTCCTCATTCATTCACTCAGCCTATAGTATTGATCATTTGTATGTGCCAAGCACTATTTTAGATGCTGAAGGCTCAGCAATGAATAAACAATCCATACGGTTTTTTGAGTTCAAAAACATACAAATGAAGATAGATGATAAACATAAATATATATAAAATAGTGATGAGTTCTATAAAAAGAAGAAGAAGAAAATAAAACAGGTAAAGGGAATGGAACATATGTGATTGGTCGGAATGGAGGCTGATATTTTAGACTGGATAGTGAAAGAAAGTCACATGGAGAAACCAGTGTTTCCATAAAATTTATGAAGAAAGTGAGGATTGGAGTGGCTGTCTGAACAGTCAAGAAAGGAAAAACAGTAAATGAGAAGGTCCCAAATAATTACTGGATTCTTACATCAATCAGACACACAAGTGAAAAGAGGATAAAAAAGATGAACCTAGTCTCTCAATAGTGCAGAGTAAAGCCCAGTAAGTGCTAATATACAAGAGCTTTTTATCCACCAAACAGAAATTTTAACTGACTTAGATTGTTTTTTGCAGGGAAGAAGTTAAAATGACATAAGTGAACAATTCACAGTGGAGAGACAAAGGACACGTAACAGCTAAAGCATGATTTTAAATCTCTAAAACCTCATCTCTGTCCATAGTCAGTCAAAATATACAGTGTGTCCTCAGTGTTTATGAGGAAGCCTGACCACCAACATTACATACATTACATTACATTACAGATTCAATGTGGCTCCTACCATATTTGGCCCAATAATGTAATTTTGACCTCGTCATGAAAAATCTAGCAATGCATCATATTTTGTTGTCTTTCCCATAAGTCCCACTGTAGTGTTAATCAAAATGGTAATACTTAAGTTATTCAAATCATGATGCTGAGCCTATTACTCTGTTAGACCCAATGAAATGAATAGAAACTTCATGTTTTGTATTGTCTTCAAAATCTATAAAATGAGTCAGGATGAAACACTAATTACATTTATCCCAAAGCCTGACTGCACACACCCTGAGATATAATGTCATGTATTTCTCCAAGCCTATTTGAAAAGGTTAATTGATTTGAACCAAGTAGTAAAATAATTCAGAAAATTCAACCTTGAGTACATAAATGCTCAAATTTCCTGATATTTACCCAAATGCTTGAAATTTTAATAATATAAAACCTCTCACATTTATCAATTTAATTTTTTTCTAAATCAAATTCCTCCTCTGTTTACTCACAGAAATTGAAAATCCTAAAATGTATTTCTCCAAGTTCCTTGTACTTCTTATTGTGATAAGTTCTAGTCAAACACCTTGAATCCAAGCACCTAACTAGACACAGGGATCTACCTCCAGACCGTGAAGGCAAGGATACCTTATACCAAATTAAATGTTTCTTAGCTCCCCTAGAGTTCCTAATCGTCCATGACTCACCAGCACAAGCTCAAAAGAAACTTAAGCTTAACACATCATCAGCTCCATCCCTACAAAACTTAATAAGCCTAAGCAAATCACCAGAACTAGCCCATATTTGAAGGCTGAAGAAATTTACAACTCAAGAATCAGTTAACATGCAACATTATTTTTCAAATTTTTGACATATTTTGACATATTTTTCAAATATGTCAAACATATTATGACATAGTTCTATATTGGAGTTAAGAACCATAAGCCATGACAGAAAAAAAAAAAATATATATATATATAAATATATATAGTGTTATCTATAGGGAGACGGTGGAATGAAAGGAATGGAGAAAAATAAGGCACTGTGGTTTTAGTTTTGTCACTGCATATCCTAGGTCATACCATGCTTAAATTTAGTTGGGACTTCTCAGCTTCCATAATCAAGTGAACCTATGTGTGTGTGTTGGGGTGTGTGTGTGTGTGTGTTATAATAATGATAAAAGATAGATGATTGATAGAGAGAGGAGAGAATATACTATTTCTGGTGCTACACATTGTAATTTATAGAATTATATACAACTTATAGAAGGCAGAAAGATACTGACTTGGTTTCAGCCTCTCCTTTACAGGTACCCAATATTTCCTTTGATAATATTTGCCTCAGATAAGTTTTTATAATAACCTAAAGTTCTTCTTCCCCAGAGCACTACTTTCTAAAATCCTCAATGACCTTACAGAATTCAGAGATTTCCAAAACTCAAAAGAGATTTTAATAAGCTGTCAATACAGCCAGACTAGGACTGAAATACTGTTTGCTGAGTTAACATGCAGTAACAAGTAAAATAAAGACAAACACTCTAGTTAATGAAAAGAATGCAAATGTAGCTTTGGCTTTCAGTTCTGGAGTGAATGCAAAAGAGGTGCTAGAGGGGGTTTCCATTACTGATGGCATTTTGGGAACTTGTTAGATATAGCATTAAGTAAAAAGGCAAAAACAAAAACCTAGCATTTGTCACATTGTAGACTATGTATTTGAATTCAGTTACTTCTGAGCAAAGTGAGGAAAGCTGATTCGGGGATAAGAAGAAAGCATTATATAGATATAGATATATCTTTTTAATTCATAAATAAAGTGTGTATAAGTATGGTACATGCTGCGGTGTATGCATTATAACATAGCTAAATTAAACTAATGTGTGCAGTACCTCACATACTTATCATTTTTGTGGTAGAACATTTTACTCTCTGAAGAATTTATATAATATCAACTGCTGTCATCATCCCTACAAAAGCCCTCAAGACATTAAGGGGTCCATTCATCTTGACTACAGTTTTCTGTCCTTTGATCAACAATCTCTCGATTACTAAACAGTTCATATGGGACCCACAATAACCACAATTCTACTCTCTGCTTCCATCCACTCACCTTTTCTAAGTTCCACATATAAATGAGAGCATATGGTATTTGTATTTCCGTTCTTGGATTACTTTGTTAACATCATTTTTTCAGGTTCCCCCATGTTGTTGAAATGGCACCGTTTCCTTCTTTTTCACACTCACTGTGGAGCATTATACACACATATGCACTGTCCTTATCCATTCATCTCATCATGGACACTCGGATTGACTCCATGTCTTGACTATTTTGAATAGTACTGCAGCATACACAGAAATATAGATATCTTTTTCACAAACTGACTTCATTTCCTTTGGATACATACACAGAAATTGGATTCACAGATAAATATAAATAAATAGACTTTTAAATCTTAAAATACAATAATCTATTGCGATCACCTTAAGTCAATATAGCCTTGAGGGATTTGATACCATGAATGGATACTGGAGAACATTCAGGCGAGATCTCCTCACTCACTTTTACCTATTATATGTAAACTTTCACCACAGAATTTAGAACCCACTACCAAGTAGATACTGATAAATGTTTACTGATTTACATATTCTTCTACATTTTGAAGGTCTAAATGATGATTGTCAAAATGTTGATTGTGTTTGCTTCTGATCCCTTAAGAGATGAGTGATTTTTCTTCTTGCTGTTTTTGATACTTTTCCATATATGTCAACTTTTTAAATTTTTTTTTATTTTATAGTATGGAGTGTTTTGCCTGCATGTCTGGCCCACAGTGGCCAGGAGAGAGCATTGGATGCCCTGGAACTGGAGATATGGACCACTTTTAGGCCTGATGTAGGTGCTGGGGATTGAAACTGAGTTCTCTGCAAAAGCAGTCAGTGTTCTTAACCAAATCTCTCCAGTTCCCAATATTTATTATATTTTTTTGAGAATTTCTTTTTTTAGCACCAAAGTCAAGTATAATTTATTTTCCAATTCTCCATCAATTGTTTGCCAAGTGACAATTTTTATTGAATTTTTTTTATATTTCATACGGAACATCTCAACCAATCTTAATCACTTTTACAGTGTCCTCACTGGCACCTTCGCACAGCCTTTCCTCCCAGAATTCACGCACTCTATCATTTGTGTTAAGGTCTGTTGTGTCAAGTTGCTGTCTCTGGACATTCCTCAGTACAAGATAATCCACTAAGGTCTAGTCAGCCCATCCAGGGACCCTTGCTTGAAGAGAATTTCATGCATGAGTATTGTGTTTGCACTATCTACATCCCTCCCAGTCCTCCTCCAACTCTTCCTATATTCCCTCAACTCCTCCCAATTACTTATCCTTTTCTTTAATTATTATTATTGCATATACATACATATATTTATAAATATGCATATATGTGCCAAGATTTTCATATTCTATATGTATAAGAAAAAACAGATCAATACTTAGTTTTTTAAAAAAAGAACCTATCACAATTAATTGTGGCTTAAATTTTAAATCTAAATTTAGAATAAACGGAGATGTAGTTTCTAAAGTATTGTTCAAAATACAGGCTTAATTAAGGACAGGCTTTATCAAATGAAGATTGAAACCTCATACTTATTAGGATGGCTATTGCTGTGGTTTGAATCTGAAGAATACTCCCCAGGATCATGTTTTCTGTGCTTGTTCCCAAGCTGGCAGTTTATTCTGGAAGGCTATGTACTTTGGGGGGATAAATCCTGGTAGAGGACGAGGCTCATTAGGGCAGGCCTGGAAGGGGTTAGCCTGGCTCCTAGTTTCCTGAGCACTCTCTGCTTCCTGGACCTCTGTGACATAAGAACTTTCGGCACATGTTCTGGTCACAGAGAACTCTACATGCCTTCCATGCCCTGCTAGTCTGAGATCCTCTGAATCCATGATCAAAAATAAGCTTTTCCTCTCTTGTTACTCCTGTCAGGTATATTGTCACAGTAGTGCAAACTGATACAGCTATGTACACTAACACAAAGCTGTTACAGCTACAGTAAGTATTGCTGAGGGAGATAAGGAGATCATAACCCTTGTGTACTATAGGTGGGACGGAAGATGGTACAGCCACTGTTGAAAACTGTAGCTGCTCAAAGCAATTTTAAAATACCACTGTATGATTCAGCAATTTCACTTCTGCATACATATCAAGAGGAAACAAAAAGCAGGGTCTTGAAGAGATATTTGAATACACACATTCCTATCAGCTTCATTAGCCGTAGCCAAAGGGTGAAAGCAGCATGAGTGTTTGAATGAACGACATTCAGAGTAAAGCAATTCTGATATTTCTACAACATGGATAAAGCTGAGGGACACTATCCCAAGTGAACTAGACCAGCCAAGACATAAGACAAACACTGAGTGAGCCTCGTACCTGTGACAGACACACTAAGACCAGTCAAGTTCGCAGAGACAGAGTGTAGTAGTGGTTTCTAGGGGCTGCACGGGAAATGAAGGACTGTTTCATGGGTAGAACTGGGGACTGTGTTATGAATATCATCATTTTCAAGATTAAAAAGTTCTGAAGATTTGTTATACAAAAATGTGAATACAAACACTACGAAATTGCACACTTAAAAATAGTTAATATGCTAAATAGCGTATCTGTTTTACTTCATTTAAAAATCCTTTGAAAACCACTATGACAATAAGAATAAAGGAAACTATCACAATATTACAACAGGGGGAAAAAGCTCAAACCACAAGATCTGAAAATGTCTCAAAAACTTAAGCAAAACGGGAATTTTCTTTAATAGGGGAGAATAATTGAGACTGGAGATAACTCAGCATGTGGGAGTGGATGGGCAGGTGGCCACATGACAGATAAGCAGAAAACATCTTTCCTAGCAGTCAGCAGACTGTCAGAAGAGGCTGCTGAGGAGAGCTGTGTACATTCCAGTGCTGGCTCGGGCTGAGAGTGGATCAAAGTTCAGCAGGCTCGAGGAAGAGAAGAAGCCTGCCTAAAGTTTGCTGAAATCACCATACTAGCATTTTGACTAGCAAGATTGTGCCCCATAGATCAGTGAATCACTTATAGATGAATAATGAAAATTTAGGGGTTCTATTATGTATAGCTTTGGCACAGGGACACACAGCATCCCAAGCATTATGTGGTCACATGGGAAAGCATGGATCTACACAGTTAGCAATCTCCCAGCACACAGTGAGTAGGAGATAGGGAGAATTTCTTAATTGTTGCTGTTTCCTTGGATCTCAGGTTCAGATGGAATCCAACACTATCAGAGACAAGGTTTAATAATATACATATAGAAAGATATTTGGAGTAGGAATCAGGCAGACAGATGTCAGTGTCTATGACCTCCATGAGTGCTATCTCAGGAACTGAGTTACCCTGTCATAAGCTCAGGTTGGACACCAAGTGAGAGGAGACACTGGTATGACTCCAGTAGATGTCTATGAGATTTACTGGAAAGAATATTAATCATAGTTGTCCAGAGAAACAAAACCAAGAGGACATATGTGCTTATGAGAGGGCATTTACTAAACTGATTCACATGATCAGAGGCTGAACAGTTCCAATGGCTTTCTGCAGGCTGGAGAGCTTGGGAAACCAGTATCTTCTCAGTCTAAACTGGAAGTCTCAAAATGATAAAGACCAATGATACAGTCCCAATGAGACGCCGAAGACCTTGAAAGCCCTTGGAAGGTCACCAGCACAAATCCTGTTCAAAAGTTTAAGAAGCTGGATTCATGTTCACTAGTGGAGGTAGTGGAAAAGTATACCCATTCAGGAAGGGTCATGTGCAAACCCACTCAGGAAAGGTCAAATGTGAATGAGAGAGCAAGTTCTCCTTTCTGGTTTTCTATTCCATCTGGGCCCCTAGCATATTGGATAGTGCCACCCACAGTGACAGAAGGTTTTCCACATCCAATTCGCTAACCAACATGCTCATCTTCTCTGGAAACATCTCCATAGATGTACCGAGAAAGTATGCTTTACCTATTTCCCAGGTATCCAAAAACTGAGCTGTGGTGGTTTGAATGTGAAATCTCCCCATTAGACTTAAGTATTTGAACATTTGGTTCCCAGTTGGTGGCACCATTTGGGGAGGACCCTTAGGAGATGCAATCTTGTTGAGGAAGTATGTCACTAGGAGCAGGCTTTGAGAGCTACAGCTATGCCCCACTTCCAGTCTTCTCTCTGCTTCATGTTTGTGGTTGAAGATGTGATCTCTCAGCTTTCAGCTCCTGACACCATGCCTGCCACTTGCTGACATACCTTCTCACCACTGTGGACACTTATCCCTCCAGAACTATAAGCCAAGATAAGTTCGTCAATAAGTTGACTTTGTTCAATGTTTTATCACAACATCACAAAAGTAACTAACAAGTTAAGTAACTGCAGTCAAGTTGATAGTAATCACCAAAATGATAAAACACTAGGGGCAGAAGGAGCAGCTCCAGTGGTAAAGCACTTAAGCTGTCATGTATTGGGCCCTGGGTCTAATACTAAAGAAGGAAAGAGGAGAGTGAAGAAGGAAGGGAGGGAGAGAAGAAGGAAAGACCTATAGCAGCAGCAGGTACTATGATCAAAATAAACCTACTTTCTGCCATAAATATAAAGTAAGAAACAAAAAGGAACCTTAGCTTTTGTATTTTCAGAGGATAAAAATGCTAGAGTTTATGGAACCATGTACATACAACAATGTGTTCTGAAGAGCTAAAGTGTGTGCCCGAAAGAATAAATCCCTGGGAAATCCAAAAGGCTAGAAGTTTTGTAAGGACAAGAGAAAGAAAAATGTCCTTGGAGGACATAGGGCTTGACTGGACATGGAAGGTGATGTCTGCTTGAGTGAAGGCAGGCATGGAGAACAGTGGCAACATTAACATGTCACAAAATAGTTCATCTATCTGCCAGGGATCTGTGCTAATATTCTAGGGCTGCTATGTGCCAAAATACCATAAAGTGATTTAAGCAACAGGAATGTATTTCATCACAGTTCTAGAGGCCGCAAGTTCCAGATCCAGGTCTGACTGAGCTGTGTCCAGTGAATGACCTCTGGCTTTTAGAAAGCCACCTTTTCAGTGGATTCTCCTATGGTCCTTCTTCTACATATGTACTCCCAGTGTCTCTTCTTGTGAAGGAGACTCCTAATGAATTGGACGTTATTAATATGACTTCATTTAATATCCAGAAAAGTAACTTTAAAAGTACGCAGTGACAAGCCTGCCTGTTCTTTTTGAAGGGAAATGATAGTATGCTGCAAAACACTTCTCATTCCCCAGGAAAGAAAGCACATGTGTTCACTCCCTAAGATCCCTGTATTCATTAGGACAGTGGTTTTGCTCCATGGCAGAGATTAGGGATCTAATCTCCAAGCACACAGAACAAGCCCCCACAATCAAGAATTCTCTACTCCCAAAAGTTAAGAATGCCAAGGTTGAGAAATTCTACAATTGGAGAATATCAAGAGATCTGAGGAAGAAAGGCTGCAGCAAGAGGTTGCCAGGGAAGTGCACGTGCAGAGAGCCCTGCAAAGCTCTGCCGTGCAAAGACTTGACCAGGTCAGATATAGTATGATTTCTGTTTTCTTGCTTTTTTCCGTATTTCACCATTAGTTTCTTTTCCCCAAACTTCTTAAACATGCTTTATTTTGATAATTAGCATCTGTTTTTCTATCTCTAAATATTAAACCATTAATAATTACTAAGCACTTTGTTAGCCTTTGGATCTCAAATGTTTGCTCAACTTTGAATAAACAAATTCTGGCAGCTGCTGTAAGTAACAGTTCTGGGTATCACAGGGAAAACAGGAAAAATCTTAGTCAGGGCTCTTCAGAGGAACAGAAGTTACAGAATGACTAAAAGGGGAATATATATATATATATATATATATATATATATATATATATATGGGATTTATACATATAAAGGGATTTAAAGGGGATTTATATATATCAAAAGGGGCTTTACTAGATTGACTTATCTAATACTGTCTGGGTGGTCCATCAATATCCATCTTCATATCAGAAAAGCTGAAAACTAGATAGTTGCTCAGTTTACAATACTGGATGCCTCCACAGTCCCAATCTAGTAATAAAAGTCTAGAAGATTCCTAGAGCACCACTGGCTATCAGTTCACCTTAGAAAACCAAAGAAGCTAGATTTGGGGGTCAGGAAAGGATGGTGTGGTCCAGCAGCAGCAGCAGTGACAACAGCAGCAACAGGGCAGATGAGCTCACCAGCAAGGCGTGAACAGGCTAGATGATTTCATCTGTTCAACAAGGCAAGCACACCGAAAGCAAACTCTTTCCCTCAGATCTAAAATCTAAGGTGCCACTCACATTCAGGGTTGGTCAACATTGGTTAATGTAGTCAGGAAAATTCCTCACAGATGTGCCCTGGGCCTTATTTCTTCAGTGATTCCAGATCCAGTCAAGTTGACAGCCAATACTAACCATCAGAGCTCCCTAGCAGGAAAATTTCTGTGTAACTAATACTTTTAAGAAACAATTTACACTTGGGCAAAATATTCAAAGCATGTTCTTAAGTTTTTCTGGTCTGTTTTTCGATTTGTAAGAAAACACAATTCTCAAACGTCTTGTTTTCAGTGCTTTCTTCAAAAGCACTCAGGAGGATTCCATTTTTATTTTTCTTGAACAAATCAAATGAGTGTTGTTACTACAAGTTGGCATAGGGACATCTATTTTTAAGTCTGTAGAGTATTTTAACTAGAAGATAATATATTCAGATATGCATTTTGTGACAATAGTTCTAATTGGAACATCTTTCTATATTTTATGACATAGCCATTCTCTCTTAATTCTATGTTCTTTCCAGCTTTCCAAATACAGCAACAAATTGTTTCCCAGTCTTCAAAATGAAAAGCTGTATGAGGACTTGTATTCTCTCTTTTTCAGTTAAAGTAGAACTTTTCATCTCCTGAAAGAAAATGAAATAGGAGCCAACAGAAAATGAGGCTAAAATCACTTTGTCAGGAATGACTGAGGGCAACAGAGAAAATGAGCAAGGAAAGGCAGAGGCAAACATTCAAACGAATATAAATGGATTGAGCCAAACTGCAAAGGCAAGCAAATATATCTCTGGGAAAATCACAAGGGAACAAACATTCAGAAGACACCCAAAGCACTACTTCTTACATTTCTTGCATGGCAGTGAGCTCTCCAAGAATTGTACCATGACCATCCCCCTACATTAAGAACATCTGCAGGCCCTCAAACTGCTGCAGGGCTAGGTTTTTTGCTCTTTACTAGGAGCCCAGACCTTTACAGACTGCCTGAGAACACCTGAATCCAGCCTCCACCTAGCAAACTTCACAAATTGTGCTGTGCCTGTTGGCTAGTAGGGACCCAAACATTAGGAGGAAGTTGGAGAGTATCTGATTGGCACATGACTTGGGCCTCTGCAGGAACCCCTGAGTAGCTGGACTAGAGCCAACTGGCCCTTCAAATATAAAATCAACAGAGAGAACCTACAGCCTAGAACAACCAGCTTTTAATATCCAATGAGAATACAACCAAGGCATTTAAGGACACAAACAGAATCAGGCTTCAACTCAACAAAGGAAGGTTTGCAGTTCACATTAGAATCACAAGCAACAAAGGATATTCACATGCAAAATCACAGTGGAAAAAATAATATGAAAAACAGATATGTCCCAACCAAATACCACTAGTCCTGTAGAAGAGTTCTACAGTGAGAAATCCCTAGAGATGACCCAGAACACAGAATTTAAAAGACCAATCATAAAATATGATCAAAGAATTCAATAAATTTAAAGAAAACACACAAATAATTTAAAGAATTGAAAGAAGATAGGGATAAACTTCTGACTGAATTCACAAGAGAGGTAGAAATTTTGAAGAATATTCAGACTGAAATGAAGAAGGAAGTAAAACATCCAGTAAGCCAACTTGAAACAACAGAAGAAAGCCTCAGCAATGGAATGAATTAAATGGAAAACAGAATACCAAGACTGATTGGTAAAGTTGAAGAATTGGATCACTCAAAAAATACTATGAATTTTTTCTTTAATGCAGGAATGGAATTTCATGAGATGCCATGAAAAGAACAAATTTATGCATTATAGGCATACAGGAAGGAAAAGAATCTTAGGATAATGGTATTGACCAGATCTTCAACAGAATTACAGCAGAAAATTTCACAAAATTAAGGGAACACATGCCGACAAGAAGCATGTAGAACACCAAATAGACAGGAGAAAATCCCCATGCCATATCACAGTAAAAACCCTAATGTATTAAAAAAAAGAGAGAAAATATTGACAGCAGCAAAAGAAACACAAATCACGTATAAAGGAAAGCCCATTACAATTACAGCTGACTTTTCAATGCAAACTATGAAAGTCAGAAGATCTTGGACCAAAGTATCTACAACCAATGCTACTTAAATTATTTAAAAAGATAGAAAGGGAGGAAGAATTCCCAGATTCCTTCTATGAAGCCAGCATCACTCTAACATCAAAACCAGGTAAAGATATAACTAAAAAATTAAACTTTACCCATATCCTTAATGAACATAAATGCATAAATATTCAACAAAATACTTGCAAATTGCATGAAGACACACATCAAAAAGATTCTCCACTATGATCAAGTCAGCTTTATTACAGAGACGCAAGAATGATACAATACCCATAAATCAATAAATGTCATAAATCAAATAAATGGACTCAAAGACAAAATCATATGGTCATCTGAATAGATGCAGAAAAGGTCCTTGACAAAATTCAACATGCATTTATGTTACGTCTTAGAGGGAATCAGACTAGAAGAAACATACCTCAACATAATTAAAGCTACAACAAACTCACAACCAACATCACTCTAAATGGAGAAAAAACTGGAAGCATTCACATTAAAATCAGGGACCAGATAAGGCTGTCTACTATACCTACTCCTTTCCAAACACAGTACTTGGAAGTCTTGCTAGAGCAATAAGACAAGAGAAGGAAATTACAGAAGTGTTAATTGGAAAAGAAAGGGTAAAATCATCCCTTTTTGCAGGCATAAGCTATTCTACGTAAGAGATGGCAAAAAGTTCACCAGAAAACTTCTAGAAAGGATTAACACTTTCAGTAAAGTAACAGGTTATAAAATTAATCTACAAGATCTATAGTCTTCCTATGTATCAGTAACAAGCAATCAGAGAAAATCTTTATGGGAACGCTCCTATTCTAAATAGCTTCAAAAAGATTTTTCTCATAATAAACCGGACCAAAGACATTAAAGATCTCTACAGTGAAGCTTTTAAATCTTTAAAAAAGAGATTGAGGAGGACACCAGAAGATGGAAGGACCTCACATGTTCATATATTGGAAGAATAAATATTGTGAAAATGACCACCCTACCAAAAACAATATATAGATCAACACAATCTAATCAAAATCCCCATGATATTCTTTACAAAACTGGGGAAAAAGAGCATCCCCAAATTCATATAGAAGCACAGAAGACCCCAGATAGCTTAAGCAACTCTGAGCACAAAGTGTAGGACTGAAGGGATTTCTACACAAGATTCCAAACTATATTACAGAGATATAGTCATAAAAGACAGCATGGTACTGGCACAAAAGTAGACCCATGTATCAATGGGACACAGATGAAGACCTGAACATGAGTGCATGCAATTTCAGCAACATGATATTTGACAAGGAGGCAAAGAACACTCACTGAAGGAAAGACAGCATCTTCAGCAAGTGGTGCTGGCAAACTGCATCTCCACCTTCCACCTGTAGAAGAATGAAACTAGACCATTATCTTTGACCTTGGACAAAAGGCAATTCCAAATTGATCAAAGGCCTCAATGTGAGACCTGAAGCTCTGAAACTGTTAAAAGAAAACATTGGCAGTAACCTACAAGGTATAGGTATAGGAAAGGACTTTCTAAATCAGACAGCAGTTGCTTGGGAATTAAGGTGAACAATCAACAAGCGGAACTTCATAAAACTAAAAAACTTTTGTACAGCAACATGGACAAAAAAGAAAGTGAATAGAAAACTCACAGAGTGGGAGAAAATCTTTGTCAATAACACATCTGACAGAAGTTTAACATCCAGCATATATGAAGAATTCACAGAACAAAGAATCAAGAACAAAAGTGGCCCAATTAAAGGATGGGCTAAGGATCTGAACAGAGAGTTCTTAAAAGAAGAACTTTAAAAGTGTTCAACATATTTAGCAATTAGAGAAATGCAAGACCAAAAGAACAAATGTTACCAAATGCCAGAGAGGATGTGGAAAGGAAGAAGGTGCATTCACTGCTGGGGTATTGCAACTCATGCAACCCTATGGAAAGCAGTGTGGAAAACTCTTAAAGATCTTAAAATGAACCTACCATTTGAGCTTTTAATATCACTACTTGGCATATACCCAGAGAACTCATCCTATTGCAGAGGTACTTATGCATCTATGTTTTTGGTTACTCTTTTCACAGTAGTGGAGAGATAAAAGCAACCTCAACTGATGAGTGGATAATGAAAATGTGGTAAATTTATCCAATAGAGTTCTACTCAGCTGTAAAGAAAGACGGAATCATGACATTTACAGGCAAATGGATGGAACAGAATCTATTATGCTGGCTCAGAGAAACAAATGACATATGTTTCCCCTCATATGTGAATCCTGGCACCAAATCCTTCCTTATATGCGAGTGTGTATCTTGATGTAATTGCAGGAACCAGGAACACAGAAAGGAACCAGGGAGCTAAAGGGAAAAAAAGAATCTGAGAGAGAAGAATAGCAGGAGACAGGTGTTACTAAGGGAGAAATGGATAAAATGGGAGTCTTAACATGGGAGAGGAATGTTAGGTAATAGAAGAACTTGGGAAGAATGGAAAGAAGGATCTCAAGAGAGGTGGGACCATAAGAGACTGACATTGTCAAGGGGAAAATGGGGACACTTTAAATGGGGAAGGCATGGAGGGAAGGTCAGACAGGGAGAGAGGAGAGAGATAAATAATGCCTAGCTAGTATTAAAAGACCAAAGGAATCGTATTAGTGCAGCAACAGTAGTCCAAGGACAAATTACACATACAGTATCTCTACATGAGTCCATATATATACCTGAAGGCTACATAACAAGAAACACTGCCAGACAGGAGAAACTTTCCTTTGAGGTGTTGGTCAGAGCAATCCAAGAGACTCCCAAAATTACACAGGCTATTGCCATAACCTTTGATTGCCTCCCAGAACTTGAAGTTAAAACCCTATTCCTGAAGACAGTACAGACTTCAGACACAGGATTTGGAGCAACAGAGCTGTAACTGACCTGGAAGCCACTTCCCCTGAAGTCTATATCTCATAGTTTTGAAGAGCGCTATGCAAACTGCTAAGGGAGAACATAAATTGATGGTCCAAACCCAGCTTCAAGGCCAAACTGACACATAAATGACCAGAACAGCATACGATATTGGTGCAGCAGTGCTTAACCCAAGACAAATGTAATTCTTTACTCTGTGTACAATATGCATTTTTATATGTATCCCAGTCACCATTCATCAAAGAAGCTTCTTTTGCACCAGGCAGAGTCTATTACAAGCACCACAAATGGCCATACACAGATATTGCCTGTGAATTGTCCAAGCCTAAGTGACACATCTACGATGGAATCTCTATTCCTAAGGCTGACAAAACATAGAACAAGATGTAAAGAGGACACTGATGATTCTCTCAATTCTGAATAATGAATGTTGCTCATTCGGTAGAGGGCCAGGAACAAAAAGGTCACAAATGGCCAAAACATAGAAAGTAAGGATCTTCAGAATGTGAGTCCTTCAGCAGGATTCCTATATTAAATTTTACCCACTCAGGGCTCATGGACCATTGCAGAATCGGTGGTTGAAAGACAATAAGAGCCAAGGAGGATGTGTAGACCATATGAAAATACAGTCCTAAAAGCACCTTGGCCCTTGATCACATGAACCTACAGCAACTGATGTCAGAATGCACAAAACTCATGCATACTCAAACACACAAAACCCAGCATAGAATTGAGGAAAATGGGCAGCATACCTCAATATTAGCTATAGAAAATTGGCAGCTGATTACCCATGGGCGAGGAAGAGCTTAATCTTCCTTAATTGGAGGACCTCTAAATAGGCTGAATAGACCTTAGTAGATGAGCTTACACAGAGGAATGACTGAACTGTACAGATTAACTTGACACAAAGACAAATGACAGAATGTATGAATTCCCCCCGGGGGTGAGGGGGTATGGGAGGGTGCCAGTGGGGAAGGAGGTACAAAAGTGATTAAGAGTGATTGAAATCTCCTGTGATATAGAAAAATTCAATTAAAAATTATTTTTAAATAGTTTCTGTTTTAGCTTGGGTAAATTTCTAAATAACTCTTTAGCAGGAAGAAAGAGAAAGAATATTATTTCATTAGTGATAAGTGCTGGTGAAAGTTCAGGTTTCCCACTTGGACATTTCTGACTGACTCTCAGGTAGTAGAGGGGTCATTAATACTGCTGGGTTAATGTTGGTGTTCTGGCTCTCTGCTCAGCTTCCCCTTGTTCCCCCATTACTGGGTCAGAGGGTAGGAATGCCTTGTTAACTGTTTCCCATATAATTTTTGCTGAAACTGTGCTTGGAGATTGCCTCAGTTGTACTGAAAGAGGATGAAAGTTTTGACTTTTCATTAGATCTCATGAACACCATACTAGTGGTGAGGACAGATGCCTTGCTACTTTCATTTATTATGGAACATTCAGGCCTTGCCAGTAATCTTCAAGGATATTATGTGGGTAAAGCACCTTCTTGTCCCCTGGTTGGGCCTTCTTGACTCCTTCTTCTGTCACAAACAAAAAAAAATTTACTGAATTGCAGTTTCTTTATGGTGGAAATAAAAATTTCTTACTTGGTTGTGTTGGCATAGTTGGAGTCAGGGCAATAGATTTTTCTGGTGTTCTTTGGTTAGATTAAACTAGTTATTTTAATGTTTTCTGTCTGGCTAGCCTACTCCTTTCTGACCCTTTGGCTTGAGGAACCAGTTTCTTATTGTGACATCTTTTTGTTTGTGCCTCTTGCATTATCAGATTAATGGCACCTTTAGTTCAAATCTGGGAATCTGTGAAGCTGAAGAGAACACTCATCTTTCTGTTGTTTCTCAAGTCTCTAGTCAGTGAGTCTTTTTTACCATCTTTGAGAATCTTCCTGTATTTGTTTCATATATAATGTTCAAAGTTTTTAGTTATACTTACCAGGTAAAATAGAGGAAATTATATCTATTTCATCTTTCTGGAAGTGCTGTAGTCTAGGAAAGGATATGGTACTTTTTAAATGAAAGCATTTCTAGAATTAGTAATTACAGTCTATGTGCCCATTGTATTCACTACTCTTCTTGTCACTGTGACAAAAAAAAACTGGCAAAAGCAACTTAAGTAAGGAGGGTTTGTTGTGGCTCACAGTTTGAGGTGAAACAATCTGTTGTGTTAAGGGAGGCTTGGTGGTATGAGTGAGAGGACCTGCCAGGTCACACTGTATCCACAGTCAGGAAGTAAAGAGTGATGAATGTGTACTCATTTGGCTTTGTCTTCTTTCTCTTTATTCAATCTGGAAGTTCAGGGCATGGGTTGCACCTCCAGGATGGATCTTTGTTCCTCAGGTAAACGTCTCTTGAAATCCCCCAAAGACATACTCAGAGGTGTGTCTTATAAGTGACTCCTAATCAGATTTATAGTGAAGATTAAGCATCATCCCATTTTCCTTTGCATTATTCTTAGACTCATTCTTGGCATGAGAAACATGCTAGTCATAGTCTTAAAACTGCATATTAATTGCTTGCTTTTACTGTTCTCCTCAGGTGAAAGAACTGAACAGATTCACTTGGGTTGAGAGTTGTTTAATAGAAGTAATAGGCTAAAAGAAAAACACTGAATGTTTATATTTACAATGGAAAGAACATAATTACTAGCAGAAGACAAACCCTGAAGACAGGAAAACAGATAAGCAAAGTGAAAGGAGTGCTTTTCCTGGAGCTGGGATTTGAGTGATAGTCAGAAAATATATAGAAATGTGGAAAAGAGAGAGGTACAAGCTATGAATGTGCAAAATAGAATGAAATATAAGGAACACATATGTGTGTGTGTGCGTGTGTGTGTGTGTGTGTGTGTGTGTGTGTGTGTGTATGGAATGACCATTGAATGATTTCAAAAAAGCTATAATTAGGTTTTGATTATTTTTTATGCCAAGACTGGTTTCTCTTTGATTGCAAAGCTATGCTAAGACTAGACCATAAATCAGTTGGGTTTAGTCTATGTAACATAACTGGCATTTGATATATTAGATTTAAATAATATTTTCAGGGGCTAGGGAGATGGCTTTTGCAGAGGACCTGAACTGAATTCCCAGTGCCCATATGGCAACTAACAACCATCTGTAACTCCAATTCCAGGGAAATTCGATCCGCTCCTCTGACCTCTGAGGGCGTTGCACGACACAGGTGCTGTAGTGGTTTAAATGAGAATGTCACTCATAGGCGCCAGGTATTTGAACATTTTGTCCCCACTTTGTGGCACTGTTTTGGGAGATCTTAGAAGGTGTGGCTGGAGGAAACCCATCGCCAAGGATTGGCTTAGAGAGTTATTGTGTCTTGCTGGATCTCCAGTCACTCTCTGTTTCCTGTGCATGCTTGAAGACATGAGCCTCTGCTTTCTGCTCCTGCTCTGACTACCTCCTTCCACCATGCCTCCCAGCTGTGACAGACTCTAATTTCCTTGGAACCATAAGTTCAAACAAACTCTTCTTTTTATAAGTTCTTTTCATCATGATGTTTTATCACAGCAGCATAAAAGTCACTAATATAGGTGCCCTTACACACATGGGGCAATACACTCACACACATAAAAAATAAATAATAAACAAAATATTTTAATAATATTCTTAGTGGGAAAAGGGTAGTCAGTAACTATGGAGTTTTAAACCCATAGAAGCAAATTTATATTTCATATTGGATTTTTAAGGAAATAAGAGTCTAACCTAAGTATCATTGAACGTATATTGAGCTTTTGTTCAATAGCACTGGTCTTTGTCTTGCTGTCCAATGTGGTACAATACTATTCTTTTAACAATCTTTATTTGATCCATTATTAAAAGAAAAGCAGAATAAACATAACTGAATTGCAAATTGAGTTTTGAGCACTATAGCTCTTCTTTCTGTTGCCCATGGTAAGTTTTAATTATAAATAATAATTACATATAAAATGCAGGTTTTACATTCAATGTCATATGGAAAACTTCTGCCACAGATGCAAAAAGAAGCATACTTTGGAGTAAGATGATAAATTATTTCAAGATTCCTATCTTGACTAGAGTATCTCAAAATTTTACTCTTGATTCAAATTATAAAAAATACAGATTAAATATTGCCTTGGAAAACTTTCAAGAATTTGAATTGAGATGGGATAAATCAATCAATATTAAAAGAAAAAATAATTCCTTTTCATGTATAAAATGCAATCCCAAATTATCAACATATCATAATTTTGAAAGTTAACAAAATGTTTCTAAAGATTATCTGAAATAATGTACATGTTATTATAGGAAGCAGATTCTAAAACATGGAAATATAAAGAGAACATATTTTTTCCAAATATTAAAATATGTTATGACACTTTGATTTGAAGAGACTGTAAAATACATTAAAAAATGTAAAATGCATGAAGTTCTGGAGGGTAGCCAAGAGCAAAGGCAGTTATCAATATTGTTTGATGGTCTGTGGAATCCCTTGGTCAACCACTCCAAAAGAGGTAGTCCATTCTTGGTGGTGAGTTCCTTTTTTGCTAACCTGTGTTGTCTAGTAGAGGCATTGCTCCCCAACACCCCCTGCTATAGGGTATTCCATTTAAACTATTTTGATATATGTATACTTTTAGGAAGCTTCTACAGTGCTAGGTTTCCATACGACTTCTTCAGAAGTCCTTTAGTGTTAGTTAACCCTCCTGATACTCTCTTCCACCCTAACCACCCATCCCTAAGCTCATTAACCCTTACTATCCCACTATGACATTCTATCTCTTCTTCCATGAAATTACTCCTTATTAGTTCCTTGACTTCATTAGATTTTCAAGTTGAAATACACATCAAGGAATTCAAAGCTAGTATCTTATATGAGATGCTTAACAAATGTGATGTTTGTTTTACGGGTCTGGTTACCATGCTCACAATTATCGTCTCCAATTCCATCCATTTAGCTTAAAATTTAATAATTTTGTTTTCTTAACAGCCAAATAATATTCCATTGTGTAAATATGCCATATTTCCATTACCCATTCATTAGCTGATGGACAACTGGGGTGTTTCCATTTCCTGGCTATTGTGAGCACGATTAACTATACAGAACAGTAATGAACATGATAAGCAGGAATTTCTGTAGTAGGATACAAAGCTCTTTGAATGTATCCCAAATGTGGTATAACTGTGTAGATCATGTGTTAGATCTATATCTAGCTTTTTGATGAATCTCCACACAGATTTCCAGAGTGTCTGCACTCCCATGAACAGTGGTAAGTATTCCCCTTCCCCACATCCTCGCAATATTCATCATCATCTGTGTTTTGGATCTTAACCTTTCTGACTGGCATAAAATAAAATCTCAAAGTAGTTTCAATTTGCATTTTCCTGATGGCCTAAGGATGCTGAATTTCTTTTTTATTTTCAATCATTTGTATTTCATATTTTGAGAACTGTAGTTTCTTGAAACAATTTTTAATTAGGGTTCTTTTTGTTGTCTCCCTTTTGAGTTCTTTGTGTATTTTAGACATTACCCATCTGTCAGATATATGGTTGGTTAATGTTTTTTCCATTCGTTAGGCTGTTTATCAATTGAATGATGGTGGCCATTTGTTGTACACCCATTGGTCAATTGTTTGTCTTAATGCCTGCACTATTGGTGTCTTGTTCAGTTAGTCCTTTCCTGTGCTTATAAGTTTCAGTATCTTCCCTGATTTCTCCTCTATCAGATTCAGGATATCAGGTCTTATGTTGAGGTCCTTGATTAATTTGGAGTTGCGTTTTGTGCAATGAGAGAGGGAGATCTAAATTCATTTTCAACATGTAGCAATCCAAATTGACCAGCACCATTTGTTAAAGATGTGATCTTTTTCTCAATGTGTATTTTGGCCACTGTCAAAAATCAGGTGACTGTAAGAATGTGGATTTAAATCTTGGTCTTAATTCAATTCCATTGATTGCTGTGATGCTTTATATCAATACCATGCTCTTACTATAGTTCTGTAGTAAAATTTGAAATTAGGAAGGCTGATGCCTCTAACTTTTTATTATTCAGGATTGTTTGGGCTAACTGGTGTTTCTGGTGTTTCTGCATGAAAAGATTTTTTTAACATCTGTGAAAATTGTATTGGAATATTTTTCGATGAGTGTTTTTATTTAATTTTTGTGGATTTAATATAATACCTCTTAATTATATTTAGACCTCCATCCCCTATCTACACCCACAAGACTTCATGCATTCTTTCATACATGTTAAAGCCTATGAGTCGAATTTGTGTACTCAGTTGTCTCTCAGTGTGAGTTCATGTACTGGAACTTGTTCAAACTGTTTAGCATTACTCCCTTAAAGAAGATCAGGTGTCCCAGCACCCAGCAGTGATTAGTTACCAGTAGTTTCTCAGCTAAGGCAAGGGGCCTCCTGCCCATTTCCTCATTTCTATACTATGTTTTGTCTGATTGAGTTTGCGTGGGTTTTGTGCATGCTGTCATCATTGCTATAAGTTTATATGAGCAAGTTCCCAGCATGTAAAACTCTGTATCACTATGGTCATACAGTTTTTTTGAGACAAGGTTTCCCTGTAGTCCCAGCTAGTCTGAAATTTGCTGTCCATACGAGGCTGGCATTGAACTCACCGAGATCTGCCTGCCTGTGCCTCCCGAGTGCTGGGAGCAAAGGTGTGTGCCACCATACCTGGATGCATTGGATTTTTTATAGGAATTACACTTAATCTGTCTATTCTTTAGAGTCATTATGTATAGAATAATATCACCTACAAATAAGAATATTTTATCATCTTTTTTTCCCAGTTTGTATCCCCTTTACCTTTATTACTTGTCTTACTATTCTGGCTAAGACTTCAAGTGCAGTGGAGAGAGTGGGCATCTTTGTCTTATTTCTAATTTGGGTAGAAATGCTTTATGATTTCTCCATTTTATATGATGTTGGCTGTGGGCTTAATGGATATCACCTTTGTTATGTTGAGATGTGTCCCCGGTATCCCTAGATTCTTCTTGGCTTTTATCATAAATGAATGTGCGATTTTGTCAAAAGCCTTTCTGCATCTAATGACAGGATTATGTGATTTTATGTGATTTCTATCTTTAAGTCTAGTTATTTCAGAGATTACATTGATGAATATATATATATATGTGTGTGTGTGTGTGTGTGTGTGTGTGTGTGTGTATAACCACCCTTGTATTTCTGAAATGAAATGAAGCTGACTTGATCATGGTGGATAATCTTTGTTGTGTGTTCTTACATTAAGTTTGCAAATATTTTATTGAGAATTCTTACCTCTATGATTCTCAGAGAGCTTCTGCACCAGCACCAGCACCCTTTCTTGGTGTATCTTTGGATTTGGTATCAGGGCGATGCTGGCTTTGTTGAAAGAATTTGGAACTTCTATATTTTATTTAAAAAGTTGAGGAGCGTTGATGTTAGTTCTTCTTTGAACATCTGATAGAACTCTGTGCTGAGTCTATCTGGCCCAGGGCTCTTTTTAATTGGGAGATATTTAACTAATGCTTCTACCTCCTTTGTTATTGCGGATCTATTTAAATTTTTCTATGTCATCTTTGCTTAATTTTGTTATATTGTCTATATCTAGAAATTCATTTAGATTTCACTTAGATGTATCCAGTTTAGTGGAATATAGGTTTTTAAAAGTATTTCCTTTGTTTTTCTGAATTTCCTCAGGGTCTGTTGTAAAGTTTCACTTTGATTTTATTCATCTAGGACGGATCTCTCTCTCTCTCTCTCCCTCTCTCTCTCTCTTTCTCTCCCTCTCTCTCTCTCTCTCTCTCTCTATCTCTCTCAGTTAATTTAGCTGGTAATTTGTCAATGGTGTTGCTCTTTTTAAAGGACCAACTCTTCGTTTCATTGGTTTTTTGGATTGTTTTATACTTCATTTTTATTTCATTAATTTCATCCATGATTTTATTTTTTTATTCTTATCTAGTCTTTGGGGTATTGTTTATTCTTGTTTTTATAAGGCTTTCGGGTGTACCATTAAGTTATTAATATGAGATGTTTCTAGTTTTTCTCATGTAGGCACTTAGCGCTAAATGTTTTCTTTTAGGGCTTCCTTCATTTTGTCCCATAGATTTTGTTATGTTCTGTTTTTATTTTCCTTTCAGTTCTAAGAATTATTAAATTTTCTTTTTTATTTTTCCCTTGACTCAATTTTCATGTAATAGTGTGTGGTTTAATTTCCATGAGTTTGTGTACTTCTGCAGTTTCTGATGCTGTTAATATCCAGCTTTATTGCTTTGTGATCAGACAGAATACAGGATTTTATTTTAATTTTCTTCTATTTGCAGAGACTTGTTTTATGTACTAATATTGGAGCATGTTTCAATAGTTGCTGAAAAGAAAGTGTGTTCTTTAGTGTTTGGGTGGAATTTGTAGATATCTGCCAAATCCATTTAATTTATGATGGTATTTAATTCTAGTGTTTCTCTGTTTAGTTATTGTCTGAATGATTTGTCTATTGGTGACAGTGAGTTATTGAAGTCACCACTATCACCGTGCTGATGTTGATCTGTGTTGTTTCTCTTACTAAGTTGGGTGCCCTTGTGTCTACACCATAAATATTTAGAAATTGTAATATCCTTTTGGTGGATTTTCCCTTTAATGAGTATGAAATATCTCTCTTTATCTCTACTAATTAGTTTTAGTATGAAGTCTATTCTTTCAGATGTTAGAATAGCCACATTGCTTGTTTCTTGGTTCTGTTTGTTTATAATGCTTTTTGCTATCGTTTCACCTTAAGGTGATATTTACCTTTGATGTTGAGGTGTATGTTTTGGAAGCAGCAAAGGATAGTTTGTGCTATCTGTTAGTCTGTGTCTCTTTTATAAAAGCTTTTTATATTGATTTTTTAAAGAATTTCATGCAGTGTATTTTGGTCAGATTCAGATGCCTTACCCCTCATATCCCAGCTTGTTACACATCCCGCGACTTCATGCCCTCTATTATTATTTACATTTTAAGGCTTATCAATGATCTGTGTCTCTTATTGGGTAATTGAGAGAATTAGAGAATTATTGAAATGTATATACTAATTCTTATTATTTTATTATGATGCAGTCTTCTTTTGAATAACTGTTCTGGGATTGCCTATTGATTCCCTGTCCTTTTGGGTATGTTTAACTTTTTCAGACTGAAGTATCCCTTTCAGTATTCTCTGTATAGTTGGTTTAGTGATCATAAGTCCCTTAAAACTCTTTTTATTATAGAATGTTTTTCTTTCTTCTTTGTATATGACTGGTAGTTTTGCTGCATATAATAGCCTAGGTTTGTGTCTCTGGTCTTTAAAAATTTGTAGAACATTATTCCATGCCCTCCTTGTTTTTAAAGTATCCATTGAAAGGTCTGATGGGACTGCCTTTAGATGTGATTTCGTCTTTCTCTCTTGCACCTTTCATTATCCTTTCTTTGTTTTGTATATTTGGTGTTTTTATTAGTATGTACATGGGAAGTTTCTTTTCCAGTCCTTTGTATTTGGTGTTCTGTTTGCCCCTTGCAGCTTGATAGGCATCTCTTTCCTTAGATTTGGGAAGTTTTCTTTTATGATTTTGTTAAAAAATATTTTCTGTGCCTTGGACCTAGGTTTCCTCTCCTGACTTTCTATACCTGTGATTCACAGGTTTGGTCTTTTTAAAAGGCCCTAGAGTTCCTGCACATTCATTCCAAGGTACTTTTAGATTTAGTGTTGTTTTTTTTTGACGGAGTGCTTTGATGCCACTCCCTTGTCTTCAGGGCTTGCTCGTCTTCCTTCTCTCTTCACTTCATTCGCTATACTGGTGAGGCTTTCCACTGAGTTGTGTCTTTTTCTTTATTTCACTGACTTTCTCATTTCAGGTTTATTTCATTTTGACTGTACTTCAGAAATTCTCATTCTATTCCTTTACTAAATCCTATTTTCATTTCTTGAATTGTTTTCTGCATTTCATTCAGCTAATTATTCTTCACATTCTTCATCTGGAATCTATGTATGTCACCTTTAAGTTCCTTGAATATGTTTATAACTGCAATTTTGAAATCACTGTCTTGTGCACTAAGTTGCTCTTCTTGGGGAACTTTGCAGTAGGTGTACTAATTTCTGGAAGACTTATTGTCTTGGTTACTCATGTTGTTTATGCTTTTGTGATGGAACCTAGGCATCTGTAATTAGGTTATTGGTGGTGTTTCTTGGTATGTATATCCACTCTTACCTTTGTTAAGTTGGTATTTGGATCCTTGTTGCTACCTCCTCTTGTCACGGTGCTTGGTGTTTGGTCTTGGGGTAACTGTGTTGATGTGTGAATGGGGTTTCAGACATGTCCCCAGCACAGCATGCAATATGAGCACTTCTCAGCCCAGGAGCAAATGTCATGTCAATTTAGAATATTCTCATTGTTGATCTTCAGAAGTCTGTGGAAGGCTCATATAGATCTATAGGTGGTCCTTTGGTGGCAGGGGCTGGGGTTACAATGGGAGTGAGTATTGCTCCCTGGTAGTTTGGGTATGGACATCACACCTACCTCCGGTAGAGGTGGGTGCAGTGGAGACTTGGATGGGAATCTCTATCTGGGACTAAGGTTTTAAGATGTCTTATGGTCCCTGAGCAATGTGGTGGGTGGAGTGGTTGCTGTTAGTGGGGAACAGACTCTGGGAGTAAGGAACAGACTCTGGAAGTGGCTATCTTGACATGTGAAAGGCTCTGGGACTGCCTACCTTGGTGTTGGAGTTACAGGCATATTTATCTTAAATATAAATCAACTTTACCTATGAAATAAAGGTCTTAGTTTTAGCAGTCTTACCTAAAAATGCAAAGAATGAAAGAAAAAATAAGTCATCAGAGGTTAAATCTTTAAGAGTTTTTCCAGGTGTCTGTCTTTCTTTAAAAAAAGAAAAGAAACATTCTATAACAGGAAAAAATTTAAATCTGTGTCATAGACTGATTGCTAAATTCCCTAAGAATATCACCTATAAATTGATTATTGCAGCATTAAGCCACATTTCAATTTGTACTGTTGAGGAAATGCCAAAATTTGCATAACAGTTTGCCTGACATATGTCAATTCACTCTTCAGTACTTAAAAAAGTGCATTCATAGAATGTAACCGAGGCTGCAAGTTCAGGATGAGAGTCAGCATTTGCTCAGTGTGTTTCATACATTTAACACACTAAAAATGGGTTGCCCACTCATCAAAGCATGCTGCTAAGTTTATGAGAAACTTTTAGAGAAGTAATCTGTTGACTATTCACCCACCCACAGTAAAACAAGATGTTCTAAATTAAATTTAGCTAATTTTTTAAATAAAAAAAGTTCACAAGTCTTGACACTCCTTGTTAAAGAAAGCAGAAAATTCCGCAGTGGAGACAAATTCTGATTTACCAACTGGGGCTGTGCTGTTGCCCTTTAATGTTTTTGAGACGGATAAAAGATTTGCTAGACAGTGTCAGTGGTACTTGGGAAATTATTTGGATTCTGAATTGTCAGCAATGAGGCTGAGACTACTTAACTGGTGTTTTTACTTCTTGCCTAAACCAGCAAGTAGGACAGAGGTTCTGAAAAGCAGTTGTGCAGTGGGTGACATAAGTGGCGTGCTGCTTTCTCCCCGTTTCTGATTCATTAGGTCTTCGGTGGGATACTGGGATCTACATCTTAAAAACCTATAGGTGATTTTTTTATGTATCCCAATAAAATGTGTCCCTGAATAGAGAAAGGGGAGGCTCAATGAGAGTAAGTGGTGAAACACAAGAAATGTTGGGCACTGTGCAGACCTATTGTTCTCTATACATCTGGGTTTACTATGGTTGTTGACCTTTTTGATGAGGAAGCATAAGTGGGAGGAAATGAGCTTGGATGAAACAGAGCATCAAATTTCTCCCATTTCCATTGCATATAGGAAGAAGTTAGTAAAAGGAACATGAGAAGTTTGGAGTAACAGTCTACCAGAATCAGACCTTTTTTCTTCTCTTTACCTCAGAAATTGAGAGGCCTTATGAAAAGAACTAGTGCAACTTTTGAGCAGATGGCCCAGCACAGTCAATTATATTATTACCAACTCTTAGTATGGCTGTGGACTGAGGTAAGCAATCATTTCAAAGACAATAAGCTTCAACAGAGTTAGTCCTGGTTTGGGTGAGGATTCCTAAATGAACTCCATAAAGACTGATCATATATATATATATTTGACAAAGACTGAAAAGCACAGAATGTTTCTGGCTCTAATAGGTCCGTTTACAAATTGTTCCTACTAAAGCTTTGGTATAATAGACCATTTTTTCTTTATTTAAAGGAACTAAAGACTTAGAAAATCCTACTGAGTACTTTGTGATTTTTGAATAGGTCCTTAATGTGCTATTAGTCACCTTTTAGGCAGTAATTTCAAACCACTTATGTAGTTTGAATGATTTGTTCTCATATCTGCCTGCCAAGAGTACATGTATGCTAAGATGACTGCTGTGCTAATTAATAGAATGGCTAGGAATGATGAACTGATCTAATAGAATGGCTTCATAGTTATATTGTGGGCTCTCAACTGGGGAATGGCCTCAAAGATGCATTTTTAATATTGTACATACGGGAAATACTTTTAAATTCTGCAAGTGTAGTGTGTATGACAGAACTAGAGACAGAGAAGATTCTAGAAGACATTTACTTGACAGAGAAGACTGAAGAGAAAAACTGTGAGAGAAAGCCAACCTATGATCTTTATGCCTTGGCCTCAAAAGACCTCATGCTCAGGCCTCGTAGAGTTAGCATATAAACAATATCTTGTAAAAACACCAAAGAAGAATAAATACTCATTTCACATTATAATTTGGGAGTCATCAATTTTATGCCTGGAAAGGGAAAATATTCGGTGCTGAAGCCATTTGATTGGGCCAGATGATCAACAGGAAGTGGTGAGACCACAATTCAAGATTTATTGTTTCATTGTGCTAAGATCTATTTTACTTTCATTCAAATAATTCATAGGTTCACTTTTTGTGAAGTGCTACATTCTACAGGTAAAAGCTGATATGAATTATAATTGAAAGAATTGTCCAAGATTCTTTCTTGAGCCAGACCATCTATAAGAAAAAGGAAAAAAATTATATATATATATATATATATGTATATATATATATATATATATATACACACACACACACACACACACACATATATATATATATAAAACTTAAAGGTGGAAGAACAATGATGCTTTTGTTTTTGAAGCACTGCAAGTTGTCTCTCTGGGAACTAAATCCAGTATTATCAAAATGTGCTTTGTACTATGGATATAGGAAGTAATTTCCATAATTGTACTGAACATTATTGAAAAGGCCAACTTTTGAATAATACAGCTATTTTGTGAAGCTAAAACTGCCTTAGAAGATTTATAAGACTATCAAGATTCATGTATTTATCAAACCTATAAACACATCAAGTTTTCCTCAGACATAGCAACATCATTAACTGAGGCCTTTGGAGTAAAATAAAATTAGCTGATGCCTAACACTTTGCACATAGACTTGATATCACAGCATCTGTTTTTGATGGCTTGTTAGCTAATCATTTGAGTTATGGTATCATAAACTTTATGAAACCATATAGATTTACTTTATATAAAGATGACTTAATGATAGAATGAAGGGCAATTTTGGTTTTGTAAAATACATTCAAGGGACAAGTAGTAGAAATCAACAAATCCTTCTTCAAAGAATTTCATGTTTTCCACTTTCATCTATTATTAGTGTTTCACATAGCCATTTCCAGGATGAACGCCAAAGGGAATCCAGGTGTGTAGAACATTCATTTAAGAATTAATTGGAATTTTTGCTTATAGTCATCTTGTGATATATTTATTAGAGTAGATGCTTAAATATTCCAAGTATTTTAGGAAATGGTTGTTTTCATAGCATTGAATATCCCTCTATTTCCCTTTTCTTTTCAAAAAATATTTTTAATGTATTTGAGTGTTTTGCTTGCATATATGTAAGTGCACCATACAATGCCTATGGGACCAGAAGAGGGTGTCAGATCCCATGAAACTGAAGTTTCAGATGGTCGTTAGCTACCACATGAGTTGTTCCCATAACTCAGGAAACCCAATATGATGTGAAATAGATGATAAATCAGGAAAAATGGGAACCTCTGCCAGTATTCTGAAAGCATTCTCTTTAGAATGTTTACTCAAAGAATCATTTTTCCCTTAAGGAACACATAGTTTTCCATTTTCTTATTATAGTTGGGGTGTGTGTGTGTGTCTGTATGTCTATGTTTATGTGTCTGTGTGTGTGTGTGTGTCTGTGTGCTTCTGTGTGTGTTTTATTGTATTATTTTTGTGTTATATCTTTATTGGTGGAAAAATCTTAATTAGTGTTTCTGAGTTCTTTTTCTTAATCGATGGAAACTCCATGCCTTCCTAATTTTCTTGTGAAGTATTTGAGAATTTCATTGTTACTTGAAATTTGGGTTTATGGAATTCCTTAGAACAAACCATTGCACACAGGAAATGAAGTTTTTGCCTATTCTCTGGCCTTTCTCCCATGCCCACACTCGAGAACCCCATGAGGAGTAGTTTACTTTCCCTTAATTAGTTAGTCACTTTGGTAGGAATGAAAATGATAATTATATTACTTTTACCTAATAGCCGAAAAGAAATGACAAAAATTACCATTTAACAGGAAATAAGTTAGATAACACACACACACATACACACACACACACACACACACACACACACACACACACCTTTAGTCCTGCTTCAGTGTTAGAAAAACTGCACAACACTTGACTGTCAAGCGTTCTTTTACCCAAATATCTCTGGGTTTCTTCCTTTCCAGATCCAGATCCAGATCCTTCCTATCCAGAAGTTTCACTTCTTGGATACTCTGCAGATGAGTAGATTCTGACCAGTGAGCCATGAGAAGAGGTGTTTGTATTTCTGGACTGGAACATTTAACCATTGGTGTGAGACAACGAGAATCATCTGCCCAGAGACATGTCACTTTAGAGACACAGAAACTCAGCATCAAGGATGCACAGATTATGGAGGGGATCAGAACTTTCCTTCTTATCTATGGTTCAATGTATCATGTGACTGAAAAACAGACTTTCTTTTAGCTGTGAAAAACTTCCTTCCACAAAGAAGGGTATTTGTAGGATTGGATATTACAATTTTGTAAAAATATTTTTTAAATGTGAATATTATAATCAACACAAGTAGTGGAGAAAATCTGAAGACTTAGTTAAGAAATTTAAAGATGTAGTGTGGCAGAACAGAAAGCTTATTGACTTTAGCGTCAGATTCAGCCAAGTCAACTCTATCAGGCCCAGGTCAAAACAGACAACCTTTCTCAGTTTCCTCAGCTAAAGACGTTGTATACTTACATCTGCTTTGCTGTTGTTTAATTTATTTTTATTTTTATTTTTAATTAAAACATTTTAAAATTGGACTTTACGTGTCAGTAGTACTTCACCTGAATGTCTATAATGCATCCATGTTGTACAATGCCCACAGAAGCCAGAAGAAAGCATGGACTCTCTGGAGCTGGTGTTATATGTGGCTGTTAGCTGACATTTGGATGCTGGGTACTGGACCAGAGTCTTCTGCAAGAGCAGTCAGTTCTTTTAATCACTGAGCCATTTCTCCACACACACACACATTAATTTTTAAGAGTCTCACGCATGAGTCCTGTATTTACATCATTTACACCCTTTTATCTCCCCTCTCCAGTGTTTCCCATGCCCCATCCCTCTCAATTCTGTGGCCTCTTCTTTACTTATTATTATTATTACGTATATATGCACCCGTTTAGTGCTGCTCATACGGACATGTTGCTCAGGGCTGACCACTTGGTACTCATCCCCGGAGAAAACTGATTTTCCCTCTCTCGCAGTCATTGATGGCCTAAAGCTCTTCATCTAGCAGCATGACCTCGTGAAATTTCCTCATCCACATTGACATGTCCACTGGTGTCATCTTGCCCATCTTTTTTAGGCAACCACATTGAGATTTCATGTGTGTAGCTTCCCTGCCATGTCTAGAAGACACTTTCTAGCAGCAGGCACCCTGGTTCTCTGGCTCTTACAGTCGTTCTATCCCCTTTCCTGTAATGTTCCCTGAATTGTGGGTATAAGGGTTGCATTATTGATGCATCAATTAGAGTTGTGCACCCACCCCATGGTCATTTAATCACTGCGCTTTGACCAATTGTGAATCTATGTAATAGTTTCCATCTGTGGGGAAAAAAAAGATTGTCAAATCTTTAAGGCAATCAATAGCCTGTATTGTTTTGGCATTCTTTGAGATGTGTCTTATGCTTGATAGTGGGGTTTCATTAGCTAGCCTATGGCTAAACACACACACACACACACACACACACACACACACAGAGGTAAGCTTACAAAGCAATATGCTTTCCTTTGATTCTTTCTGACATCCTTCTTTGGTTTCTTTCTGTAGCTTCTTGGGTATAGTCATTCCCTTTTTCAGGTCTTTGTATTGTTTCAAGTATTATCTGTACTTCTGGTTAGGTGGACACAAGTTCTTCAGGCCTGTTTGTATCATGGAAGTCTTTTTTCTCCACCTATGATAGAGAGTTTTGCTGTATGAATTATTCGGGGTTGGTATCTTTGAAGAAAACTATTGAAGAAGACATAAGGAGATAGAAAGACCTACTACACTCATGGATTGGTAGAATTAATACAGTGTAAAGGAGAAGAAGGACCTCAGAGGAGTGACAGTAGGAGACAGGTGTTATCAATGGGGAAAACAGTGATAATTTAACCAGGGAGGGGATTGATCTTAAGGCCCACTCAATGGGTGGGAACTCATGTGTGGTACTGTAAACATAGCCACACACATATGACTGGAATGGTCATAGATCCCAAAGAAAAACCTATTGTCACCTCCCTAGACCAATGCAATTTTTTGCTATATTCTAAATTTGTATCCTTATATTTACAGACAGGTGTACCACTCACTACTTAACAAAGAAGCTTCTTTTTGTAACATATGGAAACTATTACAAAGTTCCATAAGTGGTCAAAGGCAGAGGAAAAGTGTCTGTGAGTTTCCAACCCTAAGTGATGCCTCTACAGTCTTTTATAGTTTGTATTGAAAAATCAGCTGTAATTCTGATAGTTTTTCCTTCATGAGTAACTTTTTTTCTTACAGCTTGCAGTACTCTCTCCTTGTTCTGCACATTTAATGTTTTTACTATGTTATTCTGTAGGGAGTTTTTGTTCTGGTCCTGTCTAATTGATGTTCTGTGGGCTTCTTGTATCTGCATGGATATGTCTTTCCTTAATTTGTGGAAGTTTTCTTTTAAAATCCTGCTGAAGAACTGATTGGTGCCATTGACCTGAGATTCTTCTCCTTCTTCTAAGCCTAAAATGCTTAGGTTTGGTCCTTTCATGGTATCCCACATTTCTTTCATATTTCATTCCTGTGTTAAAATTTTTTTCTTTCATATTCTTTGCTTGAGCAGTCCAATTTTCCAACTTTACATTACAGGCTTGGTATTATGTTTTCCATTATGCTGGTGAGGCTTTCTCCTGTTGTTTCAAATTGGCCAATTTAGTTCTTCAATTCCATCTTCATTTCAAACTAAGTTTTCTTCAATAACTCTATCTCTTTCATGAATTCACTTTTCAAATCCTGAATTGTTTTTGCACTTCATTTAGCCATATATTTGTATTTTCTTGAGATTCAGCCAGGAATTTATTCCGATCCTCTTTGAGTTCTTTGAGTTGCTTGCATATTCTTTAAAATCCTTTAATTCTTTGATCATGTTTATGATTTTTTTTAAGTTCTAGATTCTGGGTTTCCACTGGACAGCTTTAATTTTAGAACACCTCTGTAGAACCAGTGGGATTTTGTATGAAAGTGTCTTAATTTTTTCATTTGTGTTTTTCTGTTGTGAGCCATGTATATGTACTTCTTTTACTGGTTGTGTGTCTTATATGAAATTCTACCTTGCTTTTGTTGAGTTGAAGTTTTCTTCTGTTTTTATTATTGCTGTAGCTTGGTTGCTTTTTTAACTAGTTTGTGCTTCAGGTTTCACTTTTGAATTTTTATTGGAGGACTGGAATGGTTCCAGGAAGGCTAGTAGGGAGTACTTCAGCTGCCTAAATGGGCCTAGCCTGGAAGCAGGAAGATGACAACCAGGTGGGCCTATTCTGACAGAATAGTCACTTGCTATCTGGCAGGTGAAAGGGACCTGCTGGAACAGTGCAGACCAGGTGGGTAGGTTCTGACTACCTAAGCAGGGTAGGTGTGGACCCTGGAGCAATGTGAAAGGTGATTATCCCAAAACATTGGAATAGAGAACCACTGGGCAGGATCTGACTAACTTACCAAGCTGGTCTGGAGCTGTCTGGCACTGAGAGGTGCCTAGTTCTAAAGCTGAGAGATAGGGGCTGCCTGTGTGTGCTCCAATTAGCTAAGCAGGGCAGACTGGAGCCTTGAGCAGCATGAAAGGGGCATGATCCCAAAGCAGGGCAATGATGACTGAGTGGTTGGTGATCTTACTAACCTTCCAGGCTCGTTGGGAGCTCTTCTTAAGTGAAAATGGGCCTAGTCCCAAAGTGGGAAAACGGGGGGAGCATATGATTCCTTTCAGCAAAAATAAAATCATATACAACCAAAGAAAAATTGGGAAGAGAAAGGAATCTATTAAAATAGGAATTGTGATTTAAAATGCAAGTGTCTCCCAATATAGTCCTCTAAATAACACCCCTATCCGAGTGTTCATAGGTCACAGGATCTTAGTAAGTGTTTGATGAATATATGTCATAAATTGAGGCTCTTGTTGTTTTGTATATAGAAGTCAGAAAACATTCTCTTATGAATCCTCTTTTAAGGAGAAAAAAATACTGCATGGGCTAACAACAATGATGCTGGACTCAGATTCTCACCATTCCACTAACGACCTATGAAGGCTTACCTCTTTCTTAGGCATGCAAGTTATCTAAGCCTCTATTTTCTTACCTTCAAATGGTGATTAATCTAGTAGTTATTCAGAATTTGTTTAATATTCACTGAATGGTTTATCCATTTTATATGCTGAGTCAATGGGAGCATTCTTACCTGTATTTTCTATTCATTCTAAAGTCAAATATGAAATATTTACACTAAGATAACTGAAATTCAAGTATCTCTTGGCCAAAAACACCTTTAATATCATTTCCAGTCTACCTAGGCTATCACATTCCCTGAACCTAAGGTCAAGTCAGTTTTCACCTTCCCTTTCCCACAGAGAGTTACTGTGACAAGGGCTCAGAGAGGAACAGGTCTCATTAATAGATAACTTCAAAATCCTCTTAACATACAAGGAATAATTGAAAAATGACAGGGCTTCTTGACTGTTTCAAAGAGATACTAAGAAATGGGAATTGAATTTAAAGCAAACATCATTAACAAGATTGAAATTTTTGGGAATCTCATGGCTTATTTCTGAGGATTAGATTCAGAAAAACAGTTTTCTAAATAAAGCATAGGTGAAATTTATGAGGTGGAGATAATTCTTTGCCTTGATAGATAAATCTCTTCAAAGAAATGACAGCATAAAACATGTTTGCGTTTCATTAGTGTTTATGAAAGATACTGTATACTTACTTATAAGCTCAAGCTTACAGGCCTATAACTTGATGATTAATATAATCTCCTACTGAAATATTGTCCTTAAGTCACCACAGACCCATCTGGATTCTCTATATTCTCCATCTGAATGCAGGAGAAAGAGAATGACATTAGCATCACATCTGCACAAGAACCAACTTTGCATTTAGAGAGAGAATGAAAAGATACCGGAATACACAGTTACTCAAATAGGCTTGGTGCCTGGTGACTACATGAACATTTGCTCTTTGGAACTGTTACAAGGTCATGAACACCTCTTGGTGTTCTGCAGATACCAACACTGGAGTACAAAGCCTCATATTCAGTGAGCCAAACTGAGTGTGGACAATGTGAACTTCTCATTGGTCCTCCCATATGGCAAATGTGCCTGCAGTCACAAACAGCTTCTATTTGAGAACTGATGTCTGTATTCCCATCTATTGCACAGTGGTCATGAGCATAGGCTTGCACTATACTTGAGTTTCTTTGTCTATAGAGAAGGGATACTAACAGAAATTATTTCAGAGGGTTCTTGTGATGGTTAAATGAATTGGTATGTGTGTTAATTTGTTTAGGCTGCAATAACAAAATACTATAGACTAATGGCTTGAAAAAGGAATGAAGGATATAAAATGAACCACGGGGGTAAAGGAGAAGAAGGAGCTCAAGGTTTTGGCAGACAATAGGAGACAGGTATTTATCAAAGGAAAATGGGGTACTAAAACTGGGGAGGGAGGAGGAAGTTTAGACAGGGAAAAAGAGAGGAGAGATAAATAAAGCTTAGATGGCATAAAAAAGCCAGAGGGAAGTGTATTAACTCAAAACCTCCCTGAAAACACACATACATCTGAACAAGAGTGCATGTGTATACCTGAAGACGTTATAAAGAAACACAGTACAAGACAGTAGAAACCTCCCTTTGACCTGTTGTTCATTGTAGTCCAGGAGACTTCCCAAACAACATCTCTCTCATATATCTAGACAAATGGCATTTCTTACTGTATGCTAAATACGGATCCTTATATTTACACAGAAGTATATTGTATACCACTCTTCAAATAAGCTTCTTTTGACAACAGACAGAGGTTGTTACAGAGTTCTGTAACTGGTCACACACACAGAATGTGCATCTGAGGTGACACATCTACAGTGGAACCTCTGCATCTAAGTCCCATGGAACATAGAGAACAGGAGGCGGAGAGAATACTAACACATCTCACAACTCTCAGATGCAAGGCTTCTTTATCCAGCAACAGAGTTTAATGCACACAGGTTACAACTGGCTAAGTTTTTGAAAATAAAAGACTATAGAATCCATGTCCCTGGATAAGACTCCTATACTAAATTTAACCCACCCACACCTCATGGACCACTGCACAAAGGGAGGTAGAAAGATTGTGGAAGAGGGGGTGGAAAGATCATAAAAGCCAGGGTTGGTACATTAACATAAAGAAACAGAGGTTTTCAGGCCTATGAGAACTTGTTCATGAACAATGGTGATGGCGTGGACAAGACCCATGTCAACTCATTTGGACAAAAACCCAGCATAGAAATGAACAACAGGCCCCAACCCTAGCCAAAAAACTATTGAGAAATGATTACTGTTGGGTGAGGGAGTGTAGACCTTCTTTAAGGAAGTGACTCCAGATAGACTGACTAGACTCCAGTGAATGAACTTGACCCGGATAAGACTTAACATATGTGACAGAATACCTGAAATCCAGTGGGGGAAGAGTCATCGGTAGTGGAAGGGGGTCTAAACTTAATTAAAATGTGTTATATGAAATGCCAAAAATGGAATAAAAATTTAAAAAATAAATTTCTCATAGATGTAGAAACTAGACAGTCAGGATGGAAGTTCCAGCAAGATTTGCTTTTCAAGTTTTATTCCTGCTTTGTGATGACCACCTTCTGTCTGTGTCTTAGACTGTAAAAAGAGTGATCTCTCTCTCCCATTCTTCCACCTGATATAAAACCACTAATGGCATCATGAGGGCCCCATCCTTATTAACTCATCTAATCCCAAACCTTCATCTCTAAATATAGTCATATTGGGGTTAGGATATCTGCATATGAAGGGAAAGTAGAGACAGAGTTCAGGGCATAAACATACTGAATGCATAGACCAGTTCCTAACAGCTAATTCTGTGCCGAATAATTAGTATTTCTCTTGTGCCAGGCACTTCGTAGTCGATCTCATTTTAAAAAAATCACAGGAGAGATAATAGGCCAAGAAAAAATACAGCTGAGATAGCAGGATCTAAGCACTATCAAGGGGGAAATAGAGAAAATGGGAGGGGGCAATTTAAGTGGAGAGGGGAAGGGAAAGTATTATAAAGTGATGAGGGGAAGGTTCAGGGAACGTTGTGGAACAGGGAGCAGAAAGAGTATTAATACATTTCTCAATTCTCATCAACAAAGCTTACGAATGTAACAGATGCTGATTAACCCAGAAAGTCACAATTGACCAAAGTAGAGAGACTAAGAGACTGCGGAGTGCTTATCCCTGAATAGCACACTTATGTCCAATCTCTGCCACACAAGGTTCAGAAACAACAGTGGAAGAGGAGATGGAAAGATTGTAGCAGCCAGAGGGATTGATGACCACAAGGGAACCAAGTGCTTCAGACAGCTGGGAAGTCACTCACATGAACTTACAGCAGTGTTAACAGTATGCACGAGCCCCAGGCAAGCTCAAGCCAGACAAAATCCCAACCCTGGGAGAGTTATGGGGACATGAGACATACCCCAATGTTCTGAATAACTTTATATAACCAGGACTTAGGGAACAAACCTTAGTTGAGGAATTATTGGCAACTACTGGCAGAGGGAGAGTTGTTTTTTTTTTTTTAAGGATGTGACGCTAGATAAGTTAACCAGGTTCCAGTGGATGGACACACACCAAAAGACTTTTGGGGATGGAAACTTGGCTTGATAGGTCTTAATATATAAGTCAGAGTACAGGAAAACTGGCAGGGGTGTATGAGGTGGTGCAGATATTGGAGGAGGTCTAAATATATTCAAAATTTATTGTATGAACTCTCAAAAATTCAATAAAAATTATAAATATAAGATATACCTTATATGTGCATAGACATAAATGGAGGGCTACACTTTAACATGTGACTAATTCTTTTTAAGTACTAATGCATATTGACTGTATATATTAGTGGAGTTAACAGCAAACTCCACTAACTCATACATCGCATATTAATTGCAAATTCATATTGTTCCTACTTTTTGATTTGTCAAGATAAGGCCCATGGAAAATAAAGAGCTAAGATATCAGTTCAAAGTTCTTAGAAGCTTTTCAAAGGCATCCAAAGATTTGCTTGGGGACACTTCAAAATCCATTGACTTTCTAGTGTTTATTAGGTGCCAACTATCTGTGAAGTCAATTGATTATCCAGAGAATACAGAACTGAATAAGAGATTTTCCTGCCTATGAGGCGTTCTAAATCTTACAGGGCCATTGATCAGTTTTAGTTGCAAATGCAGAGACTGTTACATACAGAAATGGAATAGCTCCATACCCACGAGGGACTGAAAAGCATAGCATAGCTTCCTATGATGTTATTACAGGAGAAAAATATCAAAATAATAGAGAAAATGTTATAAAGTTTAGGAGAGTGGAATTAACCCTGGGAGAATTATTGGGACATGAGACATAATCCCAATGTTCTGAATAACTTTATATAACCAGGTCTTAGGGAACAAGCTTCTGAGCTCTCAAGGCAAGAAAGAAAACATGATCATTCCCAAGCTTCATAATATCCACAGAAGCATACCTGTTGCTCAGAAGAGGCAAAAATCATGTTGAAATACGAGAAAATTTTTTCTGTGAGTTTTTCTAAAGGAGAGTCATGTGAAACAGGGAGTTACGTCCTAAGCAGCATCTCACATGCCAGTAATAAATACAATGAGAATTTCCAAGTGGCAGCTTACTGACATCCCACCAAACAATCCCAAAGTGAAATTCTGAAAATAAGTGTTTACAAAGAGTAAAGTTGTATGTTTTTGAGCATAATGGCTATTGTTATGGCTTAATCTGGGCTGGAAATCTACCTTGAAACTGGGAGAAACATTCAGAGATTATCTCTGCCCTAAATTCTGAGTTTCAAAGGGAAGAGCAATTAGCTACTTTGCTCCATGTAAGTGATTATAAAAAGGTATTCACCCGCCATCAGTCTGTCATTCTATCTTCTGTCTGTCTGCCTGTCTATCATCAGTGTATCTCTCTAGCATCAATTATCTATCATCTCTATGATTTATCTATCATCTGCTAATTTTTCTTTCACAGATCTATCATTTATCATCTATGTCTATTTCTATCTACTGTCATCTGTGTAACTGTGTATCTATTATCTATCTATCATTTGTCTCTCTAGCAAATGTCATTTATAATGTTGGAGTGATTGGAGCTAATCTCTACTCTTGTTTATGTTCTGTCACCTTGGAAAGTTTGCCTGTTCCTTTCCCTAAGCTTTAGCTTTGTTCCTCTGTGGGTTGAGAAAGTACTACCTGCTTTACAGATGAACTGGTGAAGTGGGAGAGACAGTGTATAAAAGCTCTGAGCTCTGTGCTCAGGGTTCAGCACTCATTTAAGATTAGTCATGAACATGAGTAATACTGGTCACAATGTTGCTCCTCTTTAAATTGCACAGGGAGGCCCCTTGTCCTCTTTAGAACTCTAGTTAAATTTTCAATTATTATGTATCAGTTAAAGATAAAAGAGATCTTTGTTAAATGTTTCTTTCATTACATTAGCACTTTGCTAGAAATTGTTCTTGCTAAGGGCTCAATGTGGGATTTTATTTTTTAATAGTTTTTGTATAATCTTAAACCAGATTTTGCTAACAGCAAATATTGACACTGGAGCTCTCCAGGTGTATGAAAATGCAAAACAAGTGAAGCGAAACGACACACTTCACGTCAACAGAAGCCTTGCTGCGGTTCCAAGACTGAGTGTCTGACAGTGACTTAAAGAAATGCACTGGAGACCCTTGCAGCTGTGTGCCTAGTTTTGATTCAAGATTTCCGGAATGGCTCCTTTAGTATCCTAATTAACACATAGTAGGAATGTGCCTATCTGGACACTGTAGAGCATGCGATGACAGCTAGTTATAGCAAGGCTGAGAAAGAAAAGTGCTAGCTGAGCTTGACTGTATGATCAGCCATGGAGCAAGGCCCCATGTCCATGTGCTTCACCAACATGCCTACGACTTTATGGTGCTCACAGGTGACGTAGACATGCTCTTTCTGTTGTTTTTTGTATATTTTTATGGAATTTTTGTGTATTTCATACACAACATCTTAATCATCTTTATACCCCCTTCCGCATCCGTCCCCTCACACAGTCCCTCCCCTGGATTTCATGTCTTCTATCATTTATGCTATGGCCTATCGAGTGAAGTTAGTGTTCCCAGATGTCCTCAGTACAAGTTCATCCACCGGAATCTAGTCAGCCTATCTAAGGTCACTCCCTTAAAGAACATCAGCACTTCCCCACCCAGAAGTACTCAGTTTCCCAATAGTTCTTCAGCTAAGACTGGAGCCTGCTGTCCATCTCCACAGTTCTGTGCTACGTTCTTGTCTGCTTGAGTTTGCATGGATGTTGTGCATGTTGTCACCATTGCTGCAAGCTGATATGGCCAAGGACCCAGGAACCTGTAAAACTATATTCCTATATGGTCATGCAGCTCCTCGCCTGACTCTTAAAATATTTTCACCCTGTTTTTCTTTTCTTTTCTTGAGACAGGGTTTCATGTAGCCCAGACTCGCCTTGAACTCAGTACATAGAAAAGGATGACCTTGAACTTTTGATCCTCTAGCCTCAATTTCCTCAGGGGTAGGATTACAGGCATGCACCACCACACTTGATTTCTGTGGTACTATGGATGTATCCCAGGGTTTCGTGCATGCTAGGCAAGCACTTCACCAAATGAAGGGCATCTCCAGCCCCTTCTCTGTTTTTCTCATCTTGGCCATTTTACTCTTTCTTCTCTCAGCTAAGGTCTTTTGTGTAGCTCCCATCAGGTTCAGTAACATGGGGGTCAGCAGAGCCTCTGGCCGCACTCGGTCAGTCCTCACAGGACAGATTGTTCAGTAGGCATGTAGAGAAGCATGGGAAAGTATTAAAAGTCTATACTGGGGCTGGAATGCGGATTCTGCAGTTAAGAGCACAGGCTGCTCTTACAGAGGACCGGAGTTCAGTTCCCAGCACCCACATGGCAGATAACAATTGACCATAATTCCAGTTGCAGGGGAATCCAACACCTTCCTCTGACCTCCTTGGGCTTTATGTGACAAGAGCACACTTACATATGTGCAGACTTTATACTCATACACATAAAATAAAAACAATAACTTTTTTAAAGTTTATGTGGAATTTCTCTGGAAACAGGAGCTGCTTGAATTCCAACACTGTCAGAAATCAGATCTCTGTGAAGTAGAGCATGTATCTGTGGCTTGAAAGTCTCCAGGGTGGCATGTGGCACTGCCTAGGATCACACTGCCCCAGTCTTATGTCATAACTTTATTTGGATAGTGGTCTAGAGAATATCTTACTAAGTGTGAAAATTAGATCATGTTAAGTGACTTGAGTACTTGGAAGAGAAAGATTAAATTTCAAAGTAACCTTAGAGAATGGGCCAGACATAGCTGCAGCAAGGCTAGACATGATTTTATTATACATATAGGAGGTAGGAGCAATGATGACAAATGAAGAAAAAGAGAGAGGAGAGAGAAAGAGGGAGAATATGATACTCACTGGGCACTCTGTCCAGTGATGTCTGACGAAGAGTAATCACCAAGTCAATATAGATTAACCTAACAAAGATTCAGTCAAAATATCAGGTCTGCCCTTCCATGACATGGTTCACAAAGACACCCCAATCAAGACACTACATAAACTTTGTAAGTTTCAGGTATTTTCAATGTTGTGGTCTCCAGCTGCTTACGAAAAGAGCTACTTCCAAACAGAAAACTCAATCTCTCTCTCAAAAAAAAAAGCTCCAGAGTACAAGGAAGAACACACTGACAAACCTGGGCTCTTCTCCATCCTCTTATTGCCTGTTGTGGTGCTAAAGATGCTTCTGGAGCTACAAGAGATGGTGATATGGTTTTTAATTTAGATTTGGAGACTGATTGTACCATGTCTGGGTCTTATTTGTTGTTGACAATAATTCCCTGCACTCACAAACCTTCTAGGCCCTCTTAGTCATCCTGAGCCACCAAATCTTGTGCTGTGAACTCTGAGTAGATGGACCCATAGGAATTATTGACATGTAAGGTACTATTGTTTTCATTCACTTGAGATAATTTAAAATTTCAAACAAGAAGGGAAATCTTGTTCACCACAACTATGAAACTGACTCTGAAGTACTATGAAGATTTTTCTTTATAAAGAAAGGGATCCTGAGGCAGCTATCAAATATCAAAATAAAAGTTTTTTCTCATTTCCTATTTTACCTTCAGAACATATATAACTTGTTCTAGTTTGTTTCTCCATTGCTGTGACAAAGCTACTCTGACCAATCCAACTTGGGGAGAAAAGGGTTTATTTGTCTTACATCTCCCAGGTCATCATACATAGTTCATCATTAAGGGAGCCCAAGGTAGGAACTCAAGGCAGGAACCTGGAGGCAGGGACTGAAGCATAGCCATGGAGGACCACAGCTTTCTGGCTTGCTGCACAACACTGAACCCCTAGAAATTTCACTGAGATAGAAGGCTCTTGAATTTTGGTTGGATTTATTTCCCATCTTTCTTGCGCTTATGCTTTACCAACAAATCCAGAGTGGTTGCTACCTTCTGCTCACTGGATCCAGTCAGCATAACATCATCAATATAGTGGACAGTGTGATATTTTGTGGAAGACACAGGCGATCAAGGTCCCTTTGAACTAAGTTATGGCACAAGACTGAAGAGGTAATACAACCTTGAGATAGGATGGTAAAGGTATACTGTTGGCCTTGCCAGCTGAAAGCAAATTTCTTCAGGTGATCCTTATGAACCAGTATTGAGAAGAAAATATTTTCCAGATCAATTGCTGCATACCAGGTACCAGAAGATGTCTGAAAATGGTATGGTGTGTGAGGTATTGCTGTGACAGACCTGACCCAATTGTTTTGGGAAGAACTGTGGAAGCATTTTGAACTTTGGGCTGGGAAATCCATTGAGTGCTTAGAGTTTAGTGAGCTATTGCTGTGGATCAGCTCTGCTAAAAGAGGTATAAGTGATGGAGGTCTGACTTGTGGAGACTGTCAGGGCTGTTTGTGTGATACTTTGAATTGAAAATCTGTGATTTCTGGTTGGCTGGGGCTGAAGAATCAGCTGTGATTAAAAAGAGACCAGAATCACTGGAGTGAAACCTTTGCTTTAATAGAATAACTGATGCTTGTTAACTAGGGCTGAAAAATCAGATGTGAGTAACAAGAGACCATTATTACTGTGGCAAAATTGTCTGGGAAGAATTTCCTCATGGTCAGCCCACAGAATGTGTGGTCCATAGGGGACCCCAACCTCCATTTCAAGCTGGAATCAGAACTTTGTAATGTGTAAGAGTCTCATGCATGTGGTTCTGGTGTTAACAGCGTGAAGCGATCACAGAGAGCAGTTGAGGCTTGCACACTGAGAGGCCAGGAAAGGCCGTTAGTGAAAGAGTAGCCTCAGCTGCAGTGAAGACCCCCAGGACTGAAGGAGTCATGGAGGGTATCCAAGACTTTGCATCCTTAGAGGCCAGAAGAGCCCATTGGTGAAGGTGCAGCCCTAATTTCAGTGGAAACGAGATGCCAAGGCCATGGGGCAACCACCAAGGGTAAAAGCAGTTGTGTGATGGAGCCCACAGCAGACCCAGAGAAGTGGAGCCTGGAGTCCTTTAGAACCCAGATCGTGAGTGAATCCCAGGTGTTCAGCCTTGAGCTGCTTTGCTGGACCTAGGTTTTGCTTAGGTGTGCCTGATTCTTCACTTTTGAAATACTTGTTTTGTTTTTTATAGGAACTTACAGTTAAGAGGCTTTTAAGAAAGACTTTGAACATTTAAAGTGTTTGAATTATTTAAAGACTGTGGGACTTTTAATGTTGTACTGTCTTATGTGGTGATGTTAATATTAACATCATACCTTGGGGATAAGAAGTGGAAAGCCTGTGGTTTAACAGTGATGTGTTTGGTTGTCAAGTTGACAAGGGTGGGTCAATTGTGCTAGATAGCTTTACTTGTCACCTTTACATACCTAGGCAAAGGGAACTTCATTTGGGGAATTGCTTTCATTGGACTGGCCTGTGGCCATATCTCTGGGCATTTTCTTGATTGTTGAGTGATGTGGGAGGGCCCAGCCAACTGTGTGTGGTGCCACCCTGTTAGGGTCCCTCTGCTTGGGGCCAGTCTGAGTGGGACTCAGGGTCTCCGCCATGAGGGGGGAAGAGGCACCGAGTCAACACACAGACCCCGGGAGCTGGGTGGAAGCTTGTGGAGGGTGAGCCACAGCAAACTCAGTTTATTCAAGGAAGTGCAAAAGGTTTTATGATTTTAGTTAGCCAATCACCCTATGAGGTCGTTTCCAACTGTGGCCAATAGTAATCTGTCCCCAGGTAGATCATCTCAGGGCAGGTTCTCTCCAGACACTGGGCGAAAGCTGGTGTCATGCCTGGCCAGAGCAGAGTGCCATGTCCACAGGGGTCATTTCCTTATTCCTCATGGCAGGCGGCCTGGCTAAGGCCCATCCTGCATTATGCCATACACCATCCCTGGCAAGTGGTCTTGTATTGTATAACAAAGCAGGACAAGCATGGGTTAGGAGAGCTAGTCTGTAAGTAGCATTCTTCCATGGCCTGTGCTACAGCTCATATGTCCAGGTTCCTGCCCTGAGTTCCTACCTTTGGCTCCTTCAGTAATGAACTGTGACCCAGGAGATGTAAGAGACAAATAAACACTTTCTTCCCCAAGTTGGCACTAGTCAGAATATTTTTGTCACAGAAATTGAAAGTGAACCAGAACATATTCCTAAAGCAGTTCTAAAGAGTGAAAGTCAGAGGTCAGGTAGAGATTATTTTTCAGAATTCATAGATTGGCCACATAAAATGCTTAATGAAATAGTTATTTAAGTTTTAATTAAGGTTAAAAACCTTTGTCAGTTTTATTTCCTTTCTACTTGTCTATTTCCTATATAGACTCTAATTTTTAACTTTTTTAAAAAGCAGGCAATGGAGCTGGAAATGTGACATAACCTTTAAGACCACTGGCTGCTCTTGCAGAGGACCCAGGTTTGGTTCCCAGCACTCACATGATGACTAACAACCATTCATATCTCCAGTTCCAGTGGATCAGACGCCCTCTTCTGACCTCTCCAGGCATCACAGGACACTGGTGCACTTACATACATGCAGGCAAAAAACTCATACACATAAAAAATAAAAATAATAAGTAAAATAAGTTTTTAAAGCAGGCAGCATAAACAGATCTAAAGAGATGGCTCAAGAGTTAAGAGCACTGGCTGCTCTTACATAGGACCTGGGTTTGTTTCCCAGTAACAAAATAGTGTCTAGCAAACCATCTATAACTCCAGTTCCAGGGTATCCAAAGCCCTCTTCTGACTTCTATGGGAATTGCATGGGTGCATTTATGTGCATGCAAGCAAAAGAATCATATACATAAAACAAAAATAAGTAAATGATAAATGAATAATAAAGCAGCATAAATATTTTCACATGGAATATTCCAGAACTTCAGTATATAAAACATAAATATCTTGAATTCAATATTCATCTTTTGTGTGATCCTTAGAAAAGTTAATCTTTTGATTTTTTTCCTTTCAGCATTGTAAGAATAACAATATTTATCTTACAGATTATTGCCAGGATTAAATAAAATAATTCAGGTAAAACTTCTAGCCCACTGCTGGACATACAACAGATCCTCCCATGAAGGCTAGGACCTAAGCCATAGCTTCAGACAGAGCAAGCCAGATTCCTGTCAAGCCTTCAGGGTATCCAGAGTCATACTACTTGCTCGATACTTTTTGCAATATGCCAAGGCCCCACATCCCCCCTTTATTTTCATTTATAATGGGGAGGTATCATCATAGTTGTCACTAGGCTTGTGGATGTTTTGGTATTGTACCAATACTCATGGGGCCAAAAAAGAAGGGTGCACAGGGTTAATAAGGGCTCCAGTAAAGGTAGGATCCACGTCATGAGGGGATTGGAAAACCAGGGGGAATTGGCATTGAGGGAGTAACGGGCTTAAAGTTCATTGCTGAGTTTATGAAGAGTCTTTCAGCTGATAAACCAAAGAATTTATAGTCTCAGTTAGCTATTTGTTTTCTAACATCCTCTCTCTGAAGAGGTAACCCTAAAATCTTTTAGGAATTAGATAAGAGCTTCCAAATACTTTGGACATATTTGGCCTTTGGTACAGGGTAGGTTGCTAAAAGGCACAAGGAACTAGATACTTTTCTTTGAGGTCTTTTTACCCTAAACTGCCTATCAAATGTCTACTTCCCATTTTTAATCACACCACTCTCTGATGAGGTCACCCTAATTGCCAATAGGGAATTGGGGCTCTGACCACTCTGGCCTCTTCAAGGCTGAATAGGGACATAGGTTGTGGCAATTAGGGTACCCCTTCAGTGAGTCTGTCTAAAAGACCTCTGAATTGTGTAACTGTTAGCTGTAGAGAGAAAAGAAAGTCCTTGACTGGTGCCTGGAAGATGAACCAAAAATAGTCAGAACAGGGGAAATCTCAAATGTCCATATCAAAGTCCATTAGAATTTCTTGCTTAGGATAATTAATAACACAAGCATAATGTTTATTCTTCTCCAAAGTCAGCAAATAATTGAGGATAATCTAAACTTAGTCCCAGAGAGGGTCCAAAAAAATATGCTAAATGTCAAGGACTGAATGATTAGAAAAGACAAATGCCAGGTCTTCTTTTCCTACCATTCCTACCAAAAGATGGTTTTATCAGACGCTTTTCCCAGCAGGGGAAATCCTTCATTACACAAGCTGTGTTTATTACTGAGAACTGACCTTTCTACTATTGGAGATTTGAAGAAATAAAGGACCTCAATTCCTCCTCGTGTTTATAGAGAGCCAAGAGGGAGATTCTGCATGACTGGAGGAGGGAACAAGCTGCAGTCAGTCAGAAGTCCCAGTCAAAATAAATAGCTGTGAGAAGCCTGAGAGTTAAGAATGAAAGAGTGAAAGGAAGACATTGTAGACTTGCTGCCAACCTTAAAGATGGGAGCACATTAATACTAGAGCACATCGGGTAGTTTTTAACTTCAACAAGAGATCAGGGGGGAAAGATAAGACCTAAGGAATAAAATCAAACATTTGTTATTCTGTACAAAGAAGGCTGGGGAGTGAGAGAGAACAAGCTGAAGAAAAGGCAACAGTGTAGCTCTTAAGTATTCGGTAACCCAAGGTAGTGGAAACAAAGGAAATTATTGCCAAAGAGATAAAAATAATTCTATATACTTACTTTCTAAAAAATATTTTTGATAACATCTATTTCCTATTATCTCCCTCTCTGGCTCCTTCTTTCCCTTTATCTCCATGATCACTTTCCATTTTTCTGGTTTCTGCAGTTACACCAAGGCATATACTCACATATAAGGCTTTGGTGCTAAGGTCCACAAATCAAAGCATGTGGCTTGCTTTTCTGAGTCTGTGTTACTTCACTTAGCATAATAGTCTAGTTCCATCTATATACCTGTAAATTTCATAATTTCCTCTTTCCTTACCGCTGAGTAGAACTCCGTTGTGTAAATGTACCACATTGTCATTACCCATTGTCAATTGAGGGACATTAATTTGTTTCCATTTCTTAGCTACTGTGAAAAGAGCAGCAACAAAAATGGATGTATAAGTATCTCTAGAGTAGAAAGAGTCCTTTGAGTATATGCCACAAGGTGTGGTACAACTGGAACACATGATTGTTGGTTGATTCCTTTTTAGCTTTTGAAGATTTCTCCACAATACTTTCCATAATGGTTATGCTCCATTAATCTATGTGTAAGCTTTTGTGCCCATATGTTACGACTAAAGCTCTGTAATATAGCTTGAGATCTGGTGTGGTAAATTTCCCCAGAATTTCTCTTCTTGCTGAAGATCGCATTGACCATCTGGGGTCTTTTGTGATTCCACATGAATTTAGGGATTTTTTTCTAATTCTGTGAAGCATGTCCTGGGAATTTTGATTAGCACTGCATGGAATCTATAAATTGCTTTTGGTAGGATGCAAAGGGGAAATGGGGGAAATGGTTTATTTAGCTGGGAAGGGAGAAGTCAACTATATATAAGCAAGCATGGGGGTAACGGGGAAGAAGGAGTTCAAGAGAGGGGGCGTAATAAGAGACGGGTATTCTCAAGAAGGAAATGCGGGGAGATACCTTAACTGGGGAGGGAGGGCAGAGGTTGGAGGTCAGACAGGGAGAGAGAGGAGAGATATAAATAAAACTTAGGTGGTATGGAAAACCAGAGGGAAATGTATTAGCTCAAAAACCTATTGAAAAATGTGCATACAACATGTGAACATGAGTGCATGTTTATACCTAGAGACCTTTAATAAGAAACATTGTGCCAGACAAGAGAAAACTCACCTTGAGTTGTTGATCAGGGTAGTCCAAGAGAATCCAAAAATAACACAGCCTGTTGCCACAGCCCTTGATTGCACCCCAAAACTTGAAGGTAAGATCGTATTGCTGAAGACAGAAAATACCTTGAACATAGGACTTGGAACAATTGAGCTGGAAATGACTTAGAAACGTCCTCACTGAAGACTAGCTCTTATAAGTTCTAAAGGATAATACACAAACTGCTAAGGGAGAAAATCAATCAACTGTCCAATCCAAGTTTTAAAACCTAATAAGCACAACAATGGCCAGCACAATAAACCAGTGCAGCATTGGTGTTTTTATCTTGTAGGTAATCAACCACTATCTAATTGAACTTAAAACCCTCTCAATGGAACGTAAGGTAGAACTGTAATCATAGCCAAATACACATGACTGGAGAGGTCATTGATCCTAGAGAACACCCTAACTCTGTCACATCCCTAGACAAATGTAATTTCTTGTTATATACTAAATATGGATCCTTATATTTACAGAAAAGTATGCCATTCACCACTCATCAAAGAAGCTTCCTTTTGTTACACATGGAAACCATTACAGAGTTTCACAACTGGTCAAACACAGAGAATGAATAAGTGTCTGACAGATGTGCCATATCTAAAATAGAACCTTTTCACCTAAAATCATGAAACATATTGGAACAGGGGATAGAAAGAATACTGATGCATCTCTTGCCTCTCACCAACAAAGCTTCCTCATGCAACAGAAGGCAATGAACACAGAAGACCACAACTGGCCAAAGTGTAGAGAATAAGAGACTACAGAGTATGTGTTCCTAGTTAGAACTTCTATATTAAATCTCACCCACCTATGGCTCAGGGACCATTGTAAAAGAGGGAAAAGAAAGATTGTAAGAGCCAGGATTATGTATGATCACAAGGAAACAGTCTTACAGGACTCTGGGGTCTTGCACATATGGACTTGCAAGAATAGTCTCAGCATGTTACAAGACCCATGAAAACTGATTCAGGCAAAAACCCATCATAGAACTAGTAACTGGGCAGCAAGCCCTAACCTTAGTTGAGGAACTATTGGCAACTAATTACTGCAGGGTGAAAGAGTTGATCTTCTTTGTATGAGTGATTCTAGATAAGTTGATGGGACTTGAGTGGATGAATTCACACTGAGGGACATCTGGGTACACAAACTTGATTTGATACACCTTGACATGTATTAGAGAGTGCATGAAATCAGGTCAAGAGTGCCTGTAGGGGGTACAGGTATGGGGGGAGTCTGAATATGATTAAGATGTATTATATGAAATGCACAAAAGTTCAATAAGAATATACATTGAGAAAAAACATTTTGAATTAGCAGGTTTTTTTTTTGAATAAAATTTTAGTTTTAGATTAGTGTTATATGTGCAAAAATTGCAAAGACAGATTAATGTGCCCCAAGTTCCTGTCATTAATGTCTCATATTAGTAGCATGCCCTCATCACAATGAAATGATATTGACATGTTATTATGAATCCATACTTATGTTTTTTCTTGATATTCCTTTCTTCCCTGATCTCACCCAGAGGCAATGGAAGGTTTAATTGCCACGTTTCCTTTCACTCTTCTTAGTTTTAAGTTTCTCAGACTGTTTTTTACTAACTTATTGTTTTAAAATTGTGTTTCTCTTTCTGTGTATTCTGCACATGCCACGGTATGCATGTGGATGTCAGCGGATAACTTGTGAGAGTTGGCCCCCTCGTTCCACCATGTGGTGGTCCCAAGGTCCTCAGGTCATCAGGTTTGGCAACAAGCATCTTTCCCTGCTGAGTCATATCTCTAGGCTCACTTTGATGATTTGAGGAGTCAGGTATTTGTAGACTGTTCCCCAGCTGGGGTTTGTCTGATGTTTATCTCATGATGACATTAGGCTGTGGGCTTCTCAGAGGAAACCCACATGGTTAAAGCACCATTTTATCAGCTCGTGTTAAGGGTCTGTGCAGTGACTTACTGCTGGTAGTGTAAACCTCCATCAACTGATGTGCTGCATTTGTTAGCATTCCCAAGTCACTGTGAATCTGCTCTATTTTCCTCTCCCTTATTCTTTAGAAGAGAGTCACCATACTCAGACTTCACAAACAGATTGGGGGTTAATGCTCCACTTCCCTGAGGGTGGGGTATTCACGTGAATCATTTGGAATTCTTCCACACAGGAGATTTGTTTTCCCCCTTTTATTTATCTAACCAATCATTTATTCATATTAATATGAATTCTCAGACCTTTGTCTTATACTTTAGGTTATTAATCAATGGTATTCTGTTTGTTTTGTTGACATTCTTACAGATTTGACCATTGGAATCTTCCTCGGTTGGCTCATGTTCCTTAAACAAACTCATATATTGAAGTTTAAAAGAATTTTAAAGAATTTCTTTGCCTCTAAACTATGCAGATGTTTAGGTTAATCTTGTACTTTTCCTGTCTCGATCCAAGATTGTGCCATTTCTCTCAGGAGTCCTGATTCTTTTGACTGGAGAATGTTGAATCAAGATCTGGGTACTAGGTGCAATCAACGTCTGAGTAGTTTAGGGAATGATATATAATAAAACCTCTTGCTTTTATTCAAGAGTAAAATAGCCTGCATTTATTCAGCTAAATAGAATTTTTTTCAGTTAACATATTGGCTTGGACTGCAGCTTTGTGTTTGTGTTAGTTTTGGTGTGTGAGTGTGTGTGGGTATGTTGGTGTGTGTGGTGTGTGTGTTGGTGTTGTGTGTGTAGCATATGTTTGTATTGGTTTGGGATGTATGAATGAATATGGGGAGTATGGTATGCGCATGTGTGCGAGGGTTACTGTGTGCTCTATGGCTATGTGTGTGTGTGTATTAGTTTGTGGTATATGTATTACGTGTGTTGGTATGTAGAATGTGAGTATGTGTATGTTGTATGTATATGGCCAAGCATATGAGTGTACTAGTATGTGTGCAAGTACATGTATGCAGAGGCCCACAGTATTAAATGTCTTCCTCTAGGCTCTCTGCCTTATTATCTTGAGACAGGGTCTTTCACTGAACTGGAAGCTCACCATTTTAGGGCCCTCCGGATCTGCCTGTTTCTGCCTTCAATGCTAGGGTTATGGGCATGAACAGCTAGTCCCTGCTGTTTAAAACAGGGTTTTTGTTTATTGTTTTTATTTTATGTGTATAAGTGTATTGCCTGCACGTGTGTAAGTGCACCCATCCTGTGCAAAGCCTTACGAGGCCCGAAAGGGCACTGGATCCCCTGGAACTGGAGATAAGTTAACTGCCATATAGGTGCTGAGAACTGAACCCAGGTCCTCTAGAAGAGCAGCAAGTGTTCTTAACCACTGAGCCATATCTTCAGCCCTAGCCCCAGCTCTTTCCGTGGGTGAGGGCATTTGAACTCAGGTCCTCATGCTTACACACCAAGTGCTCTCACCCACCGTGCACATCTCCCTAGTCTTTACACTGCAACTTCTAAGATAATTATTAATTCGTAGTAATTTGACAGATGAGTGGGCTTCGCTGTGATATCTCCACACATGCATAAGTCATGTTTCATTTTTGAGCCACCTCCTTGATGCCTTCTCCGGCCTCCCCCCCTCCGCCCCCTCCCCCTCCCCTGTCCCCCTGATGCCTTCTCCGGCTCCCTTCCCCCTTCACCCTCTGTAACTTTCCAGCCTTCCTGCTCATTTCTCTTGTACTTTCAAGTTTCCACGTCTGAGGAAAAATGTGCTACTTATGTAGGCATGTCTACTCTATGCTGCCATTGATCCTTCAGACTTATACCCTACAGTGGTGTAGCTGGGTCATAGGCATGCTGTTTCTACTCTTTTAGAAGGGTCACCACATGGATTTCCACAGTGTCTGTAGAGTTGGCATTCCAGTCAACAGTATATAAAGGTTCCTTTTCTCCACATCCACACAAGCATCTGGGTTGTTGTTTTTTATAATAACCATTATGGAGATTAAAAAATGGAAGGTCCAGAGAGTAGATGAACAGCTTAAAAGGCTTTTAAATTGTGTGTGCATGTGTGCATGTGTGTGTGTGTGTGTGTGTGTGTGTGTGTACCTGCACGTGTGGATTTTCAAGGACAATCTGTGGGAGCTGGTTTTCACCCTCCAAAATGTGGGACTAAAGGATAGAAATCATAAAAATCAGGTTGTTAGGCTTGGCAGCAAGTGCCTTTACCCATTGAGTCATCTTGTTGGCTCAGGGTTGAATGACTTAGTGATTTAAAAATCTGTGACCCCTTTTATGCTTTTTAGTGGGAGAACTGATGAGTATGTCTAACGTGCTTATCAGCTTTAAAATCTGTCGTCAAGCAATTTACACTTGTAGGAGTGACTTTTACAATATTGACATACTCTGGAAAAATAACTTTTGCCTAACCTTGCAACTAAAACATTAATCTTCTTAGCTTGCTTATGATGCAGACAAGCTCATTCAGCCACTTGCTACTCTTGTGGCATAGGATTATGACCTTAATCCCTTGTGACCCTTCCTTATCATGGACCCAAAATAATATATGAATGTGTGTATGCCTGCTTTACACATCCAAGTGCTGCAAACAACGCTTGCCTCATTGCAAACAATGTGAGAAATTGTTTGTAGTTCTGTGTGTGATATTCCAGGTCTAGGGATCAAAGGGCGAAATTCTTTTCAGATAAGACAGTTCTGCACTTGTTCTGGAACACAGTTCTAAGAGAATTCTGAAGGAACAGGTTCTCAGCAATTTGAGCTCATGCTTGGCCTTAAAGTAGGTGCCAAGAGTCAGACATATGAGTGTCACTGGTCATAAGTAATAGAAGGGGCCTAGTATCATCTTATTCCAAGTACCTGGTGTAGGGACAAAGCAAACTAAGACCTCTTAAATTTTAATCACCTCACCCCACCCTGCTACATTCTGGGTACTAACACGTCAGCGTGCATCCTGGCGCCAAGCCAAGACACCACAGACTACAGGTCTGAGTTGTCCAATACAGATAATCTCTGAGGGACAGGCAGGTTCTGGACCAACCAATTCCAAGGTTAAACTAGCCCACAGAGCTGCACAGCTAAAGAACTTTTAAAAGATGGCTGCACCCTGGAGAGTGCGTGGCAGTTCCCCAATCTGGCTTTAGGGACTGCAACCTGGCTAGCCTCTTGATTCACTTTGTTTGCCAAATTATGTAAATAAAGTTTCCTTTTTGCATCATAGTGGAGTCATGGGGTTTGTTTTCCACTGTAGGACCCTAACACCTGGCGTTCTGCTTGTCATATCTCAGGGACTCAGAAGTAACTGTTGAATTGATGTTGGAAAAAACTTTCGGGTAACTGCAAAAACATGTTGAACAATCAAAAGCAGAACTCAGAAACCCTTTTTCTTAAGGACCAGCACTGTTAAGCAGAGCTGCTGGGGCCTACTAATTGTGGGCACTAGCTGATGAAGAACAATGAAGTACGTTCATTTCTAATATAAATGTCACTTCGCGTGAGCAGTTTTCAAACTTTTATACATTTCAGAGATGGTTTATTAAAGTGCAGTTGCTTGTTTCTTTTTTAGTTTCTGGTTCACGCTCCCACGTTTATGAGAATGTTCATTTCCTGAGATTTGGCATCTACTGCAGCTGGTTGGATTATACTTGGATATAGACTCACATGGACTGCAAGCCACCAGTTCATTTGACAAGCAGTTCCATCCCTGTGTTGGGAGGAGACATTTTGCTCAGCTCAACGGTTGTTCACAAGACTGACGGTGAGTCTGACTGCATGCAGAAAGTGACCTGCCTCTGGCAGTTTCCTCCTGGCCCACGTTCTTCTCCCTGGGGATCCTGGCACCTATACTAACAGATTAATGACAATGAAAACAAACTTGGAAATCTGCTTCGTAAGAACTTGGCACCCAGAAATTCACTATATTGAGCTTCAGTTTAACTTCTAGTCATGGTGAGGACAGTTCAAACATGTGAATGTTGCAGACTATCATCAGACTTTACCCTGTTTTTGAAAATTTGCAGAAGTTGGCTTGCTCAGTCTAAATATGTGGGGGCACATGGCTTACAGTTTGAATTTCACTTCACACACTTCAGTTTCATGGAAACACTTTTCATTTTGTAATTGAGCACCTGAGTAATTGTGTTTTTGCATCAAACTAAACAAGAAAAAAAATTAAAAAACACCACCTCTGAGCTAAAAGGAATTGAATGTTTGCGGTCCTTCGGTGCGTGAACTCAGTAAAGCTCCTGCTTGCACTGCATGTATGCAACCAGCAAGGTGCAAACCAGCCGTCACGTACTTCCCTGACGGGGAGCAGTGTGCATTCCAGTGTGAGCAGAAGTACATTGCCAGTGAAACAGCTAGCTGCTATTCCAAAGCCATAATTCCCTTAGGAAAGTGAAAAGAAACACGGCTTTTAAAATAGAACTAACAAAAAAGAAACAGGTGCACAAATGCTCATGTATTATTAGCTATGGAAGAGAGAGTTGGGGTCTGATCTCTTTTATGTTAGAGAAACGAAAACTTCAGAGATACTAGGTCCTCTGCCAACGTCACTGGATTGAATACACACAGAGCCGAACTGGAACCCAGATTTTCTGTCTCCTGGACAGATTCCATTTTCCTGATATCTTAAACTCTTATGCCTGAGTTATGTTCAAGGTCATTGTTGCCAAGGTTATTGGCAGGTCAGAAATGGGTTATCCCTTAGGGTTTCATTTCTTCTCTTGGGACAGAAGCGTAACCAGGGTTTCTTAGCAGTGGGAATCAGGCAAACCAATGGAAACCTCACTTTCACTTCCTCAAACAGGGTTTAGACATCAGATTTTAAGCCTACATCATGAAAACCAGAGTCAGGAGAGGTAAAAAGGATGCTAACACTGAAATTGTTTAGGCCCCTCAGATTCTTATCCTTGCTCTCAAGGATCATTGGTTACTGTTCAAATTCAGCATATAGCATCATTTCAGTCTGTTTTGGTTTCGGTTTTGGTTTCGGTTTGGGTTTTTGAGACAGGGTTTCAGCATGCAGCCCTGACTAGCCTAGAATTCACTATGTAGACCAGGCTGGCTGGATCTCACAAAGATTCGCTTGTCTCTGCCTGCTGAGTGCTGAGATTAAAAGCATGCAGCACTAGGCCTGGCCTTCATTTCAACAACTTTACCAAAGCCCTGGGCTGCAAAGATAAGAAACTCAAGACTGGCATATATGAAAGAATATTATTTTTAAATATAACAATTAACACTAGACATGGTGGCTCAGGCCTTTAATCCCAACCCTTGGGAGGCAGAACAGGGAAATCTCTGTGAGATCAAAGCCACCCTGGTCCACATAGTGACTTCCAAGTGGACTGGGACTAGGGAGCTAGGGAGACCCTTTCAAAAACAAATAAATAAGTAAATATATAAATAAAATATAACAATTAGTATCATATAGTCAAAGATAAAGAATGGTGTGCCACCAAGCCTAAGGGAGGCTGGAATTAAAGAGTTCTCAGAGAGTCTGACAGTCGGTCTATTAATATTTACTAAATATCTGTTATAAACCAAATACATGGGGACATAATACTGAAAATGGCAAAGTCACTGCCTCAAAGAGTTAATATTCCAATGGGAAAATCATATATTAAACATTCAAATGGAGAAACAATGACTTTAACACCGTCAGGTGCTAGGAAATCAGAGAGATGTGGTAAATTGTGATGGGGCGAGGGGTCTCCCCATTGGATATTAAGGAAGACCTCTCTGAGGTCACATATCATTGTAAGAGGAAGGCAGACACATGGAAAATCTGGAGAAGACTCTTCCACGTAGAAGGCACAGTAGATGTAATTAGCTCCAAAACGAAACTAAACTTAAAACTTATAAAGGATGGGAATGAGCCTGGCGTGTCTTAAATGAAGAACTGAGGTGTGCAGGAGGACCCAGTCTGAAGTAGGAGATAATGTTAACATCTTCTAGATCTTAGTAAGTTTATATTTAGATTTGGATGACATGGAAATTCATTAAATATAATACAGTGAGATAGTAACTGGTCACTACTCTTTTTAGTTTAAAGAATGTTGCTATCACTTAGTAGGAATGCTTAGAGGGTGATGGTGAAGTGGGAAGGGTTAGTCAGGCTCAGAATAAATTTTGCAGATTGTCCTAGTTACTTCTCTGCTGTTGTGATAAAACAACTTGGGGAGGAAAGGATTTATATGACTTATAGCTCATAGTCCATCACTGAGGGAAGGCAAGGTAGACCCTCAAGACTGGAACCTGGAAGCAGGAACTGAAGCAGAGACCATGCAGGAACACTGCTCACTGACTTCCTTTCCCTGGCTTGCTTAGCCAACCTTCATACACAGGTCAGGCCCACCTGCTCAGTGATGGCACTTTCCACAGTGGGATGCGCCCTCCTTCCTCAAGAAAATGAAGAGATGGAAGAAATTCCGAAGCCTGGGATTCCCCCTTCCCAGATGTGTCAGGTTGACAACCAAAGCCAGCCAGCACAAAGTGAGGGCTCATGAGGCTAGCAGTTGGATCAGATATGGGATATTTAGGAAGAAGAGGAATTAAAGATGACTTGTAAGATATTTTACCTGAACAGTTGATAACAGATATTGATATTTTTTTATTGAAGAGATGTGGACTAAGAAGGTATAAGCAAGGGAATCAAAAATTGTTCAGCCAGGATAAGGGTAAGGAAATTAGTAAATAGCTATGGGAAGATGCAGAAAAGGGACAAATTTAAACTCATTAACTCATTCAGAAGTGGGTTTCCAGAGTGTATTTGAAGTCAGGGAATTAGAAGAGGCTAGCTAGAATTGAGATTCGGATAGGCTCCAAGGCCAAATCTTTGAAAAAATGTCAGCAGAGGAGAAAAAGAAAGGGTCTCAAGGACCTTGGAGGAAGGAATATCAGCTATATCAAACGCTGCCAAGAGGTCATGTATCTGAGGGTATTTGCCGTCACCTGTGACTTTAAGAGCTGTTTCTATGAAGCACTGGAGTCAAAAACACTTTGGGTTGAGGAAGAAATAGGAAGCTAAAGAATGGAGCTGCAGGGCCTAGGCAAGTCCTCTGAAAGGCTGGAAGAACAGAGACTGGAAGTCACTGGAAGAAGATGGGGGCTGCAGGACAGCTCTGAGGAGGACCAACGTGAGGCAGGTTTGCACACCAAGCCAGCAGATCAGGAGGAGGGGAGAACCTAAGGGAGAAAGAGACTCACTGTAACAATCAAGGCCTTGAAAAATTGTAAGGGGTTGGAATCCATAAACCCAGGGGGATCAATTTTCCCTGGATGGGGCAGGAATAATTCTTATTCTGTAATGAGAAGGTGTGAGTATAAATGCAATTAGGATGTTAGAATCGTGGTGGGAAAATGAGATCATTCTCTGCTGATTGCACATGATTTCACTGTAAAGTGTAAAGTGGTTTACTTAGCTCTTCATTTTCCTATTTTGCAGATTGCAGAGATAGTACTTAAGTCTCCTGGAACTAAGTTTACACTTACTATGGAACCAACTCTGTTCTACAATAGATGTGAGTCTACAGCCTCAGAGGCCACCACAAGCTGGCAGTGGTTCTTGTGTCTCTGAGATATAAATTCTTGACAGAGAGAATTTGATTGTCTTAGCTGGTTTTATTGGCTTTGTGTCAGTATCTGTTCCTGATTTTGATAACTCTAGCTAGGAGTCTGGGTTATCTTTTATTGTGGGCTAAAAATGACAATATGGATTAGACAGTGTTTTCATTTCCTGTGACTGCTGGATAAAATTATCTCAGACATGTTGTCTTAAAACAATGGAAATGTATTCTGTCACAGTTTTGGAGAATAGGAGTTCAAAATTTAGGTGTTTGCGTAGCCACATTCTCTGTCTATGCTCTTGGGGAGCATCAGTTGCTTACTTCTTTTAACTTCTGGGGGATGCCAGCATGTCTTGAAATTCATTGGACTGTGGTTGTATCATGCCACTGTCTGACTTTATACCACCTTCTCTTCTGAGTGTCTCTCTCCTGTGTGTCTGTACCTCAAGTCCCTGTCTTTTCTTATACCATATAAAAATACATGGGTCACTAGTATAATCCAGAAAAGTTCTTAAAATCTTTAAGGGCATCTGTTACCAGACCAAGTACTATTGTTTTCCGTATAAGGTATCAATCACAAGTTTTAGGAATTAGGATATGAATCTCTGTCTCTCTTTTGGTATTATCATTTAGCCCACTATAGACAGGTACTTGAAAATATTTTCCAGGGCTTTCCCTTGTTATACATTCTATGAAGAAAAAAAATTGGAATAAACAATGCAAGGATTAGATTTAAGATTTTGCTTGAATCAGTCTCTGAATAACAATTTCATCAAAAGGAATTTTGGTAACCTAAGTGTGTTAATAGCCTACTAAGAATAGCTCAGATTGGCACTGCTTTAGTTATGTTATTAAAGAACTCACCTGACTCAACTATGTTTTTGTTGTTGTTGTTGTTGTTGTTGTTGAACATCTATGCACACAGAAAGGAAGCAATAGACAACTGAGAAACTGGCTACATAAGTATTTTTCCATCTAATCTAGGCTTTGTAAAGTATAGTCAAACAATTTATTAAAGAAGCAGTCTGTTTTTACCTTGCTGTCCTTTCTTGTCAATCAAAAACAAACAAAAAAAATAGAATAAAAATAGAAATGTAGCTTCTGGGCTTAGAAGAGGATAAGAATAAATATTTGTAGCATTATTAAGGTTGTTGGAGTTATTTCCTCTGCCACATTGCCTGCTTTTTGTGAAATTCCCTCATCCTGCCTTCTTGGCTGGTAAAAGTTGTTACACTGCTGTCCTTGAGATGACCTTTCAGGAGGAAACCCTTCTCTTGGCTCGTTATTCTTATCAGGACCTTTCCCCTATAGTCATCCAACCCTAATCTCGACTACTAAATTAGAATGGAGTAATTATTCTAAATGTTCTGTCAGTAACTTTCTCTTTGGGAATGATTAAAATTTTCATTGTTGTCTCCTTAAAAAGCATTGTCCTATGCTTGTATCTCTTCCTGACTTCAGTTTATGTTAAACAAGGATTTGTTTATCCTGAAGTCTGTGGAGTCACGGGTGGTATCCACAATGGCAAAGCTCGCCTCTCCTGATTTGGTTAACCTTGGGAAGGCTTATGGTATAGCAGTAGTATGAAGGAAGGAAATGATAGAAGATTTCTTGTGGACTTCTTAGCCTGTTGAATAGCTTCTCATTTCCATCTTCAACAGTAGTTTCTAGACCTGCCAACAGGGAGCTGCGGGCCATGTCCACTGCCTTCCTCCTCTCTGTTCAGAGCCAGCCATAAAGCAGCTTGTGGTGGAGGCATTTGGGAAGGATTAGAGAGAAGCTTATCTACTCTCCACAGTGTCAGGGGGAGAGGATCTATTTGAATGAAACAGCAGAGAATTACATCTTCCAAAGTACATCCCCAGAGAGGGCAGATGGTCTTAACGTTTAGATAAACAACTGAATATTCTGTGCCCCATCTCCAGACTTGAATGGACCCTTTTTAGAATCCTAGGTGATTTTGACATTATGTCTAGGCAAATACCTCTTTTATTTCTTTTCTCCAGCAAAGAATTACATAACATGGGTAACTGCCTAAACTTTGAAAAGACATTTCTTATGTGAAGACAATAATGAAATTATCACTCCTCAGTTTTTTCTTTTCCAGGTGTATTCTTGAATGTTTTCATTTTTAATTCATTTTCTATATCTTTGATCATGTTTGCAAGTTTCCTAAAAGTTTTCCTTGCTTCTACAGCCTTTATGGCAACTAAAATACTCATGACATCCTGATCTGACAGTTCCTTGGTATAGTATAGAAATCACCTGTACTTGAGACTAACACTCTTATTTTTGCTTAAAGTGAATATTATGAAAAATAGCTGACTTCTCCTGGTAAATAATTTTGTGTCAAACTGACCAGGCTATGAGGACCCTAGATATTTGGTTAACCATCATTTCTGAGTATTTGTGAGAATATTCTCAATAAAATCAACTTTTAAATTGGTAGATTGAGTAAAGCATATAAAGCATATTGCTCTCCACAATACACGTCATTCCCATCCAGTCTGCTGAGGGAGTAGATAGAATGAAAAGCTGATACACTCTTGTTCTCTGCTCAACCATCATTAAGCTGAGCTATCAGTCATCTCTCACCTTGGATGCAGGCATGGCCAAGGACAAGAACTTTATTATCGGCTCTCCTGAATCTTCAGCAGCTTCCATAATTGCATGAAACAATTCATTATAGTATTCTCTCTCTCTCTCTCTCTCTCTCTCTCTCTCTCTCTCTCACACACACACACACACACACACACTTTTCATCTTAGGAAAACAAAGAAATCAGAGACATCTGTTTTTTTGCCTGAAAGTATAAACTATCAAAGAATTCTAGGGTCATGCCAATAGGACACAAGGGTCAGCTTTAAGGACTTCTACTGTATAAAGATAAGACTATTTGAACATGAAAAGGCTGCCATAAACTTAAATAATACAAATTAATTAATGAGTTAATAATTACAATTCAACCACATTGGCTTCTATTGTAGGTTTCCAGAGAAGTACTCATTTTTCTGAAAGGCCACAATTGAAGAAGATCAGGGACTAGAAAGATGGCTCAGCAGTTAAGAGCACTCGCTGCTCTTGTAGAGGACCCATTTGGGTTCCCCAAACCAACTTAGCAACTAACAGCTACCTGTAACTTCAGTTCCAGGGCATCTGAGGCCCTCTTCTGACCTCCACGGGAATTGCACAGCACAGGTTCACTTACATATATGCACTCATACATATAAAATAATAAATAAAATGTTTTTAAAATAAAGGGAAAAAATCGATTCCTCTGTAGACTGCATTTCATAAAAAACATATTTCCTCCCTCACATCCTTCACACAGTAAGTCATTAGCCACGGAAAACATACTTGTAACTTATTAAGTTGGGGTAATGCAGGGAAAAAGGCATGCCGTGCAGAACTGTCGGTGTCTCAGATATGAGGAAGGACATATAGAATTCAGGCAGTGATTACATGATGTCAGGGAAGATTCAAGGAAGAGTTTTTTTCTGGAGTAGTTGCTCTCAGGAAGAGAGGATCCTTTTGTTACTGGGTAATTAATAAATCTCACAGAGTAGGCTAGAGCAAGGTTAAAACTATAATAATTACAGAGGCCGTCATGCAATTATATGGAAAATGATAATGTTTGATTTAGTTATGGTCTGCTGAGTAACCTGATTTTTGCCATCAGACTAGACATTATGAAGTAGCATTGTTCTCATTTTATTTCTTCAAAGTCACAATATAACTTGATGTTTGGTGAGATTGTTTGCATTCAGTAAGAGAATTCTGAAGCCTGAATGTGAGCGTTAATCCAACTTCAGCAGCTTCTGTATTTCTCACAGATGATAAAGGAGGCTTCCTTCATTCTTTCCTTCCTTTCTTCTATTTATTTTGTTTTGTTTTAAAAATAGAAGAATAACAGAGAATAAACGAAGAAGAAATGAAAGATTTAGATAATTCCATTTTTAACACTTACTGAAATAATAAACATAGAAGATTTAAATGGTGAACTCATTGATTATGCATTAATGGGGTACTTTCTTAGGGATGGTTCAGGCTGACCTCACCAGGAATCTAATTTAACAGTACTGAATAAAGAACAGACATTATGTATATCCCTATATGAACCATACATCACTTTTGGAATATTCTTGCTAAAATATTTGAATTTGCTTACTGAACTCTCTACCAGTTTACAGGAAAATAAAGGTACACTGTAATCTTAAATGACATCATGACTGTACAACCAGTCAAACCTAGAATCTTTAGCAAACCAGTGGCATGAAAAAAAGAGAATAGGGCATATTATTAATACTAATAAATTAAAATGGTTTATGGAACACACTACACACAATATGTGAATTTTCTTGGTATTTTAATTCAAACATACTGTACTAAAATAGATTTTTTTTAGATATACAGAGAAAACTAAGGCGGGAAAGGAAGTTGGGTAATTTGAAGAGTTGTGTTGGTTATGAAAATGGGGCAGGGGATGATTTTTCAAATGCTCTTACCTGTTAGAGATCCATTCTGAAGTAGTTGGGAATATAATGATAAATCTGGTGGTAGCTCCAGGAAAAAAACAAAGACTGGAAACAAAGCCACAGAATGTTACTGATTCTTAAATGTGGGTGATGAATCTATGCTGATCCTCCTTCCTTCTACATTGGGCTGTTTGAGCAGTTCTATAGTCGATGAGCATTTAAAAGTTGTTGTTTCTTTTGTCTCACTTCGTGTGTTTTCTCATCACCATGTCTTTCCATTACGCACTATTTAAAATTATAAAAGGAAAGAAAATTTTTGGTTTCCCCAAATTTTCAAGCAGAATTAAGTCTGTTTTCTAAAAATGATTCTACAACTGCAGACACTGTGTATGTTCATCTCTACTTCATACAACCTTCATGGGATAAAGGGTCCTTGACATGACAAAGACTCTGGCTGTTAAAAATATAAAACTTTACCTATTTTCTACTGCATTCATTTCCACAAAGTTAAACGCTCATCAAAATAAAAGGCCATTTATTAAGATAACTGAGTACATTATAACATGGACCATAATCGATTCTTCTTTGATGATAGTTGTTACTCTCGGCATTTTAAGGATGAGATGATAGTTGACTGACTGTTTATATTTCTCTGAAAACTTTCATTGAAATAAAGATTTTTGTGGCATTTTCCACTCAGAAGCAAATGTCCTATAAATGTTCATATTTTTAAAATCCCAGTGGAGCTGAGATAATAGTCTCTGCTTAAACTGGATGAAGGCTAAAAGTCAAACCTAACCAAGCATTAGCTCTCCTCTTGGAGTATTTTTAGCCTTCATCTTACTCCCAGAGATAGAGGTAACTTTGTTGTCCATTGTTAAATGTACATCTGTCTTCTCTTTCCTTATGCGTCAGATTGGCGTCTTGAGTTTCTAATCCCTTGAAGGATTATTACTAACTCAAGATCGCTGCCTTTATGCTCATACGCATGGAGTTCCCTGGAGAATTCTGTTATAGAATGCACGCTGAATACAGTGGTGCACAGCACTGAACTGCTGTTTTGTGGATTCTTTCTTTTGCAATTCTGTGGGAACTTTTGTAAAATAGACTGAACATTTCTGTGGTCCCCAGGCTTGGTTCTATGACATGACTTTGTTCACTTGCCAATCAAACTTTTTAAAATAAATGTGATATTGTGATTTGAGGATAGCCCATGACACCCTTTAGATTCTCTTTTAACAGTGGTGCTGACTGCAACAATGGAAAGTTGTTAATCTATGTAAGGAGAGAATCAATCAATAGCTATTTGAAAGTTGCAATTCTGAAATACTTCTAATCTTGCAGGGGTTATCATTCTGCCTTCCATCCTTCCATATATGAGACCAAACCTGTATTTTAGGAGGTTCTGGAAGGGAAATAATCCAACAAGACTACTTGCTTCTAGTTAAGTAGGGGCAGAGATAAAAAAGGAAGGAATGATTAATTCTTGGGGCCTCTTGAGGCCTCAAAGTGCAGTATCTATTAAGAAAGTAGAACTTTGTTCTGGAGATGATAGGGAGATTTGGGGGGTGTTGGCCCCTTAACATTATCCTTTCTCTATCACAAGCTTTTACTAACAGCCCAAACACTCATATAGAAGTCTGAGATTATTTTTGGAAACAGTACATCTTTCAAAGCAAGATATGGATTAACTGTACATTTGTAACCATATTTCTTTGTTGGGGGAAGACTATATCTCAAGTTTAAGTTTTTTTAGAATCTTGGCCACATTTCTTGTTTCATAGAGTTAAAAGCCAGTCACCAGAGTACGGAAACAGCTTTTCTAGGAATGCCTACTGCTACAAATTGAACTTTTGCCTAATCTTATAACCAAGTTAGTTACACACTTTGAGTTTGTTTTGCGCTATGTATTCAGTTTGTCTTCCTAGTCTATAATCAACTTATTTAAATTTAATTATCCTTTAAGAAAACTATATAAGCAATCTTACTAGGCCTTAGGCTTCCCATGCAATCAACGTTTACAAGCTAAGCTGAATACATAGCTTTAATCTTAAACTATACTCCCTGTTTTTCTCTCCTGACCCTTCCTTGTCCAGTTCAATAATAATAATAATAAATGTATACGTTAATTTCATTTTTGAAAGCAGTGATCACCTTGAAAGCAACAAATTACTTATAAGAAATGTTGCAACCAATGTTTGGCCTTAGGTGGATAGCATCTGTTTGTGGTTCTATGAGCTGTTCTAGGTTAGTAGGGGTCAGAACAAGCAATGTCTTCTCTTATAGAACTCTGGTTAAAGATTCTTTAGGACAAAGTTCCTCATTCTTTTCCCATATCGTGCTTGATGTGCCTCTTAATAAATAGAGGATGCCCTTTGTTCAGGGATGAACAGTTCCGAGAGAAAGCAGAGCACTACAGAACAAATTAGGCTCACTTTCAGTTAAATGATTCCAGCACTGCCACATTCTAGAAGAAACTCATTAGAGGTAAGATTTACTAGAGATCTGTAGGGGCATCTAAATGGCACCTCACGGAAGAACTATACTTGCATTCTATGCAAGACTTTGCTATGTTTTTATAGAAATCTGGCCTCATTTTGCCTCCACATTTCTATGAACCATCACTAGCTTCTTGGTGATTTTATTTAAGCTTTTTCATATGCAGTCTTCGTGATTTAAAAAGGGGCTTCATTTGGCTAATATGTGTACTTATAGTTTAGTGACCCTGAAATAATGATTTGTATAGAAAAGCATAAAGAGCAAAGGCATCAAATATTTTTTGCATAATTCCAATTAGTTCCTCAGTGAACTTCAGAGCAAACAATAAACTCGCTGTCATTTGGAGAAGACAGTGCTTTTTTCAGTTTATGCCGAAATGGGAGATATTGCTGGAAATGTCTCCAGCTATTAGAAGAGGAAGGTAACATGGAAATCCATGGCTCTCTTATTTGGTAAAGTAAAGTGCCATCTTCTTGAAGGTCTTACAGCAATCTATCTGGAGAAAAATCAGGCAGGAAAATCTGACAATTTAGATTAAGAGCTGCCTAGAAATAGCTGTGTTTTTGTTTCGTTAAAACAATACATTTAGCTCATCCTAGCCAGAGTCTAAGACACAGAAGTACTTTGAGATAGTCTGTCCTTCAAGCTGCTGAACCCCAAGCCTTTGCATCTGTGGTAAAATCAGACTGCAGTATCTTTACAAGGTGTTTGGTTATCTATGGCTGCTCAGCACAGAGTGGCTTAAACTACTTTTGTCTGGTATTGAGGGTCAAGAATTCAGATAAGGCACAGTGGGTAAGACTTTTCTCTGTTTTCAGGATCTGTACCTTCAGCTAGGATGATTATAATAGCTGATGATTATCAAAACACTTCACCCTGAGGTAGTCTTGGGAGTTCCTTTTGTCTACCACTCATGTAATTTTACTAGCCTGGTGGGCATAGTGTGTCCTGAATTGTTATATAGAGGTTTAGAGTTCTAAAACTGAGCATTCTACAGCACCAAGAACTTTTACAACTGGTTCTGGAAAGAGACGCAGTATTACTCTGTCATATTCACTCAGACTCTCAGGGCCAACCTCCACATGGCATGGGAGAGGCAGACCCTGGACATCAATACTGGATGGTGTGGATCAGAGTATGGAGAGTAGAGAGAGTTTAGGAGATGAATACTCCACCAAGATACTACCAAGACTAGAAACTTGCTTCTTTAGTGTGCTGGATAGCTTTAGTTCTCGATTTGACACATCTTGTGAGAGAGATCCTCAGTTGAGGAATTGTCCCTATTGTATTGGCCTTTGGTCATGTCTGCGGGGAATTTTCTCAATTGCTGAGTGATGTGGGAAGGCCCAGCCCACTATTGGCAGTACCACCCCTGTACAGGTGATCCTGTGCTATGTAAGAAAACAAGCAGGTTGAGCATAGGTCAGAGGAACAAGACAGTAAACAATGTTTCTCCATAGACTGTGCTCCAGGCTCCTTCCCCGAGTTCCTGCCTTGGCTTTCCTTGATGATGGACCGTGCTGTAAGCCAAATAAACCCTTTCCTCTCCAAGTTTGTTTTGGTCAGTGATTTTCTCACAACAATAAGAAACTAAGATTGGTGCCTGGAGTGGAGTATTGCTGTAAAAGACCTGACCTTGTTGTTTTGGGGACGATTGTGGAAGTGTTGGGAACCTTGAGATGGAAAAGCCATTGAGTGCTCAGAGCTTAGTGAGCTGTTGCTGAAACAGTCATGCTAAAGAGAAATATGGACGATGAATGCCTGAATTGTGACATTCCAAGGGCAGCAAAGATTATCAAGGATGTTTGTATGATATTTTGAATTGAGAATCTGTGATTTCTGGTTGTCTGGGGCTGTAAGAATCCGCTGTAATTAAGAAGCAATCATACCACTGAAGTGAACCTTTGCTTTACTGTGACAATGGATGTTAGTTAGCTGGGGCTGAGAAATCAGCTGTGTGTTTAACAAGATACCAGCATCATTGTGGCAAAATCTTCTGGGAAATATTTCCTCAGGGTCAGCACATAGAAGCTATGGTCCAGATGGGGCCTGAGCCTCCATCTCAAGCTGGAAGCAGGACTTGGTAATGTGTAACAGTCTCCTGTATGGTATTTATTTTGAAGGCATGAAGAGGTCACAGACAGCAGTTCAGTCTTGGCACCCTGAGGGACCAAGAAAGCCCATTGGTGAAAGTGAGGCCTCAGTTGCAGTGAAGAGCACCTGAACTGAAGGAGTCATAGGGAGGGCCTGAGGTTCTGCAGCCTGAGAGGCCACACGGTCCATTAGTGAAGGAGCAGCCTCAGGTTTAGCAGAGATTCAAGTATATTGGAGATGCCAGCATCAGGGGATGACCAGCAAGGCAGAGGCAGGTGTGGAGTAGAGCCCACCTGAGCCTACCAAACAAGCTGTGTGTGCTATAGATGGCAGACCCAGAGAAGTGGAGCATTGCACAACATGGCTGCGCTTGCATACATGCATGGAATACACATTCACAGAAAATAAAAATAAAGCAAAAAAATTTTTAATCAGTCTGAGAAGTTAAAAAAGAAAAGAAATCGCTGTAATAGCTAAACTGATAAAATCCTCAAACTAAAAATATGTAATTATTAACTCTAGTAACCATATGAACTCATGGAGATTAAACAGCACCATCCTGAATGATGAATGAGTAAAAGAAGAAATTTAAAAAGAAATAAAAGTAGGCCTGGAACTAAATGAAAAGGATAATACAACAAAACAAAACCTCTGGGACACTTTAAAAGCAGTCTGAGAGGGACATTTATAGCTCTTTGTTAAATAAAGAAATTATTTGTTAAACAAATAAATGGTTTAACAAGAGTACATGCAATTTCAGCCATCTGATATCTGACAGAGGAGCCCAAGGACACACAGTGGAGGAAAGACGACATCTTCAATGGGTGCTGCTGGCAAAATATTGGATCTCCACCTGTAGAAGAATGAAACTGGACCATGACCTTTCACCCTGCACAAAAGTCAACTCCAAATGAATGAAAGACCTCAATATAAAACCTGAAATTTTAAAACTGCTAATAGAAAACATAGGCAGTAGCCTACAAGATATAGGCTTAGGAAAGGACTTCTCAATCAGACATCAGTTGTGCAGGAATTAAGGTCTACAATCTGCAAGTGGGACTTCATTGGACTAAAAAGCTTCTGTATACCAGAAGAAACACCAAGGAAATGAAAAGAAGACCCACTGAGTGGGAGACACATCTCACCTATTACACATCTGACAGAGGATTAATATCCAGAATATTCAAAGAACTCAAAAAAAAAAAAAGGAACAAGAAACTAAATAAAAAGATGGGCTAAGGAACTGAACAGAGAGACCCCAAATGAGGAAATAAAAGTTGCTTAAAAACACCTTAAAAAGTGCCCAACATCCTTAGTATTAGATAAATTCAAATCAAAACCACTTTAAGATTTCATCTTACCCCAGTCAGACTGGCTAAGATCAAGAGAACAAAAGACACCAAAGGCTGAGGAGGATGTGGAGAAGGGGGACGCTCATTCACCGCTGAGGAAAAGGCAAACTCATGCAACCCCTAAGGAAAGCAGTGTGGAGAGCTCTAAAAACTAAAAATGAGTGTCCTGGGTAGTGACTCACACTTTTATTCCCAGCACCTGGGAAGAAGAGGCAGGAAGTTTTCTGTAAAATCAAGGTCTACATAGTGAGTTCCAGGTCAGCTAGGGCTACAGGGAGACCCTGTCTCAAAAAGATACCCCCCCAAAATATAACTAACTAAAAATGATCTCGTATACCACCCTTTGTCATGAACTCAAAGGACTCATCCTACTGTAGAGATACCGATATATTCATGTTTATTGCTGCTTTTTTCACAATAGCTAAGAAATGGAAATAACCTAAATGTCCTTCAGCTCACTAATGGATAATGAAAACGTGGTACATTTACACAGAAGAGTTCTATGCCGCAGTAAAAAGATGAGATTGCAAAATTTGCAGGTAAATGGGTAGAACTAGAAACCGTTATGCTGAGTGAAGTAACACAGGCTCAGAAAAGCAAGTGGCATATGTTCTTTCTCATTTGCAGATCTTAGCACCAATATATACATGTGAGTATATATTCCTTATATGTGAGTATATGTCCTGTAACAGCAGACACCCCAAAAATGGAAAGGAAAAAAGGAGGTAAAGGGAAAGAAAGAGCTTGAGAGGGGAGGATAGTAGGGAACAAATGTTACCAAGGGAGAATGGAGTTATTCAACTGGGAAGGAAAGAGAGAAGGACATACAAGGAGCCATGGGGGTGAATGAGAAGAAGAAAGTCAGGACAGAGGGATAAATAGGAGACAGGTATTATCAAAGGGAAATGGGGGACTTAGGGAGGAAGTGGAAGGTTAGACAGGTAGAGAGGGAGAAAAGAGATAAGTAAAGCTTAGGTGGTGTAAAAAGCCAGAGGAAAATGTATTAACTCAAAACCGCTTGAAAATACACATCCAATATCTGACCATCGGCGCATGTTTTTACCTGAAAGCTATATAACAAGGAACACAGTGCCAGACAGGAGAAACCTCCCTGCAAGTTGTTGATCAAGGTAGTACAAGAGACTTCCAAAATAACACGAGCTATTGCAGCCCTTGATTACCTCCCAGAACTTGAAGATAAGACCCTTATTGCTTAAGACAGGACACACTTCAGACACAGAACTTGGACCAATGGAGCTGGAACCAACCTAGAACCCTTCTTCCTGAAGACTAATTCTTATAGTTCTAGAGAATATCATGCAAGCTGCTAAGGGAAAAAACAATCAGTGGTCCAATATAGTTGTAAAACCTAATAACCACCAAGACTGTCACAGCAAACTACTTCAATTGGTGCAGTAGTGGCACTTCTATCCATCGGGTAATCAATAGCTATCTAATTGGACTTAAAACCCTCTTAGTGGGATGAAATTCATGGGTGGCTCTGTAAATATAGTCAAATACACATGGCTGGAATGGTCATATATCCAAGAGAAAACCCTATGTCTGCCATACCTCTAGACAAATGAAATTTCATACTGTATGAATATTTCTTACTGAATATGGATCCTTATATTTGCAGACAAGTATACCATACAGTACTTATCAAAGAATCTTCTTTTTGCAACAAATGAAGGCTATTACAAAGTTTCACACCTGGTCACACATAGAGAATATGTGTCTAAGAGATGCTTATCCCTAAATGACACATCTACAGTGAACTCTGTAAGATTGAGGCCAACCTGGTCTATATAGTGAGTTCCAGTCAAGCTGGGACTACAAGGAGACCCTGTCTCAAAAAAATCCAAAAAGATGCTAGATAAATAATAGGTAAATAGATGATGGTAGATAGATAGATGACAGATAGTTAGATGGTAAATGATAGATAATTAGATAATTCATAGATGATAGAAGATGGGTTATAGAAAGAAGATAGATAGATAGATAGATAGATAGATGATAGATAAAAATAAATAATAAACAACTTTAACATGATGGTTAATTTTAGGGATCAATTTTCAGGATTAAGAAATACCTAGATCACTGATAAAATATTATTTGAGTATGTTTGTGAGGCATTTCTGGATGAGACCGGCCTTTGAATCAGTGAACTAAGTAAGAGGTATCCTCCCTCACCCACTGTATGGGGGGCAGCCTCTAATCAGCTGAGAAACTAGAGAGAACACACAGAGAAAAGGCAAACTTTCTCTTTTACTCCTGGAGCTCGAACAATCATGTTCTCTTCACCTTGGACTTCAGAATTTCAAGTTCCTTGGTGTTCAGACACTGGGACTTACATTGTTTCCCTCCCATACACCATCGGGTTCTCCACTTGCAGTCTTGACCCAAGATCTGTAATGGTCGCTCTCCTGGTCATGATACAAGCTTCTTTGCTTTTCCAGGTTATGACTTTACATCATAGAATTTTTAGCCACCATAATCAGGTGAACTAATTCACATAATAAATTAATTATCTGTCTATCCATCATCTAACTATTTTTATCTAGCTCGCTATGTATCATCATCTACCTATTTTTATTGATTTCTTTATCTCTTTATCATCTACCCATCTATCTTCTATTGGTTTAGTTTCTCTGGGGAACATTTATATAAGAGCCATGCTTCCTGCACTCCATGCTGTGCTAATTCTTCTTATTTTCTTGAATGTCTTCTGTCCGTTTCTCTTATGGCCAACACCTACACTTCATTTTCTGTCTGGCTGGAATGCCTTTCCTATACTACTTTCCTCAACTAGTGAATCCCTACTATGTCATTACTTTCTCAAAGAAACCTTCCTGACCCCTTTGATGAAGTTAACATTTCTATAGCACCCAAAAATTATTTAATACTGAATGATACCTTTGCCAGAGCTTATGCTATATGGGTAGAAGGACCCTTTCTCTTTTGATTACCCCCAATATATGCAAGACTGGCTTGGTGCCTGGAACCTAATAGTGCAAGCATTAATTCAATCCATTCTGTATTTTCATTTAAAAATTATAATATGATTATCTTTCAACTTTCTGGTTATTCTTTAACAGCCAAGCTACCTCTCTAGTCATTATTGTCTCTCTCATATTATGCAGGTAAGATTCTGTGTATACTGTTTCTACATATAATATACTAAGTTCTCTCCCCCTCACCCTCTGTCTCAACAGATGGGACTTAAATTAGTTCCTTAATACAGAATCTGCCCAAGGGCAGAGATTCAGTGCATAGCTCTGGAAATCCTCTCAAACACCTGAAAAACTTTTTTTTCTATTGGCAAGGCCATATCACATTTGTATTATATTCAGGCTTGTCCAAGGATTTTCTCTGTCTGGAAACACACAGAAGTGTTAAGTGGCAGGTCAGTCAGTCCAGGGAGAGTGTCTCCTGTTTCCCACACTTGAGCCCACTATTTCCCCATAGATGTCAGCACGTATGTCATACTTCTGAAGAGCTTAAGCTTCTTCAATGAGACAAGATGTGGATTCATTCATACTGAAATGTCATTTCGGTTCCTTGCTGCCTTTCACGGGGAATATTTGTAGAAGTGTCTTTTCCGCACAGAAGGCGAGAAGGGAAATGGAAGTGCCCGAGAGGTAGAAGGCAGTTTATTACCAGCGTGTATTTCCTAGCTTACGCCCCAGCTGAGCTTCACACAGCAACGAACGCAGGTCTGCAGGGAGAGAAGACGTAATGAGGCCCGCAGTACCAGGGGAGACGCCACCTTTGAGAACAACTTCATATTTTTAGTTTCTGTGTTTTAAGTGTAATTGTTATCAGTGGATCAAATTTATCTTCATTAAATAGTACTGTGCAATTTTCTAGGACTAGCAAGTGAAATATTCGAAGCCATGACTTTTGTCCTGAAAACCTCCCTAGCAATCTTCATGGGCATTTTTAATTAACACAGTGGCATTAGCCAGAAATAAATCCATTTGTGGCAATAAGGTCTTCTCCTGTTCCAGAGAGCTGGGCTGTGACCGCAGGGCCTGTTCTTGGGAAAATCACGAAGTGGTCAGAGACCGTCACTGCAGTCTCCTCCAATACACAGGCACCTTGGTGAGAGCCCCATTTTGATTTTGTGATTCCTGTCCTTCTTCCACTGGAGACTATCAGAGGTATTAATATCCTGTTTCCAATTTTGTAATGCAAACAACCTTCATCATTCTAAAGGAACTTTGGAACATCATGGGTCATTAATACAGAATCTTTTTAGATACAATGGCTCTTTTAACACCCCAGCAATTCTATTATGGAGGCAAGATTGTACATAAATTAAGGTCCAGTGCTTATTCATCTCTCACCTTTCAATTTTCTTCTTTCACCAATCAATCAACTGCTAATTTCTCAAAAGTTCTCCACCCCCTGTCATGCAATAATCGCATTAACCTTTTTTTTCCAGTTAGAGCCAGTATCATGAAAACTTGTGAGGAAATGAAGTTTGTCCTTTTAGGTTGTGTTTGTCAACATTATTTTGGTTGTAGATGAGTGAAACTGGTATCTTAAATTAACTTTTAAAAGGACTTTCTTTATTGGTTCATTTAGCCAGAAAGTCAAAAGGAAACTCTAGCTAAGGGTACCAGAGTTTTGAATGATGGGGTCAGGTGCCAGCTATGCTACAAGCACATTTGGACTCTGCGGATCATCACCCTCTCACACACCTTCTCAGTTCAGGATGGGAAAGGTTCCCTCCTCTCCTATCAGTATGTGCATCCAAAAGGAATGTACATTCCAGAGAACAGAATGTTTTGCTTAGTGAGCTTGAACCAGTTTGCTGTTGCAGTAAAGGGGGCGGTTCTAGTGGCATTTCACATGGGTTGGGGCAGTTCTCAGCAAGTACATTCCCTGCAAATGATGAGGTGCACCTGGCTACGTCCACCACATGCTGTGGACACCGTGCCCTGAAAGAAGGAATTTTCACTAATCAGGCTCTATTTCTGTTCCTCACCACAGGACCCTTCTTTTTTTTCAATCAGCAGCTAACTCTGGGGATCCCAAGGACAGAACAAGGACAGGAGAATGTCTCAGAGAAGTAATTTCCAACTAAAGATAAGGGGGAACTTTTAACAGTCGGTTACAAAACAGTCAAACGTTGAACTGTCTTAGAAACAGTGACTTCCCGGTCACTAGCTTTTAACCAAATGCCTCCTGTCCACATGTGTGCTTTAGAGATTTGTACGGTAAGTAAGAGCTGAAACTAATGGCCATCACTTCTGTCTCTAGAGGCTCATGTGTCCAAATACATTTATTTGCTTAAGAGGTCTGAGGCTTAAGTCAGAAACAAACAAGTTCTTCTGTACACATTTCTGTTGATTTTTAATTGTTGCTTCTTCACTCTTAAAGTGTCCTCTCATGATTTTATTTGCTTGTTTATTCTCCATTTTTTATACTCTGAGTGTGTGTAGTGAATGTCAGCTGTTTCATTCCCCCATTTTCCTCTTGCTCTTCTTCCTTCTCCTGACTTCTGGGGCCTCCTCAGGCCAGCGCCTTGCAGGGAGGTATCCCACATCTCACACTGGAATTTGTTCTAATTACCCATGACTTGCTGGAAGAGCCTTATCCCTCCCATGGAGGGTACCTCTGTTCAAACTCTTTTTTTTTAACATTATATTTTTAATACGCTTCTAAAATAGTGTCGACATGGTTTTCATTCCCCTTCCCCCCCCCGCCCTCCTCTTCCTGCCTTCTCCCACCTTTCTGCTTAGCTCTTTCTATCTCCAGTGCTCTTCCTCGTGCTTTCATGACCAATGTGCTCCACTGTCCTCCCTCCCTCAAAGCCTCTTTTTGCATCTCTTCATCTTCTCATCTCTTTCACCAGAACACTAAATTTTTTGGTTTTTACATTATATTTTCTTTTCAATGTTTTTTTATGCATTCCACTTTCATATTTTCATTGTGATAATTCATTTCTTTACTAAGTGTAATAATATGATCAAATTTATATTTCTGATCTCTAATAGTTTTGTAACTACATCTCATCTTAATGTAATTACCCATTTAATTACAGCATTTAATTTGGAGTTATGGTCTCCAGTTGTTTTCTGAGTCAACACATCTAATAGATGCTTGATTTAGATAATGCATGTACCAAATGAGAATATTTATTTAAATAATTTTGTTGAATACATAAATTTACATTATCAAAACTATATAGTTTGAAAATTTGGAGTTTTGTTTGATAATGAAGGCAAAGCCAGCTATTTTTTCCATAAAAGATTATTTGATGTATTTGTCTGTATATGTTTGTTGGCACCTAGAGACTAGATGTAGACACCTGACTTCAAATCACGTACCTTTCCTCTCAGTTGCATGATTTAGGAAGTTGCCTTTGTTGTTTCTTTATTTGCTCCTTCTTCCTTTCTTCCTCCCTTCACTCCTTCCTTTCTTTCTTCTTTCTTTTTTGATACTGGAAATTGAATCTAGACCCTCATGCATGCTAAACAAATGTTTGCCACCAAACTATATCCCCAGCTAGGACATTTTTTATGCCTGAGTTCAGAGCTATGTAAAATGTTAGCAAAAGAAGCATTTTCATGTTGGGACTAGAGTGAATTTCAAGATAACGCAAGCTAAACCATAGCATGACTATGACAGAGGTAAACTTAACTGTTAGAATATCATTTTCTCCTTAATATCTTACAGAGGTGTGAATAAAGCTCTATGCCAGGAGGAAGTGTGTCAGCTCTGTTAGTTGTTTGTAATTGCTGCATGCTTGTGAACCTGATTGTGTGTCAATACTTTGTTTTGAGGTGAGTTGAAGCACTGAACCTCTCATGTCTGAAGAGTACAACAATTGTTAGCATTAAAAATTCCTGAAGCTAGGCATGGTGGTGCACATCTTGAATCCCAGAACTCTGGAGGCAGAGGCAAGCAATTCTCTGTGAGATCGGGTCCATCCTGCTCTACATAGCAAGTTCTAGGCCAGCAAGGGCTACAGGGAGATCCTGTCTCAAAAAGACAAAAAAAGGAGGGACCCAAATATCATCAAAATACATTGTATGATGTTCACAAAAATTCAATAAAAATATTCTTGATAAAAAAATTATTTGTTGGGCTGGAGAAATGGCTCAGTGGTTAAGAACACTTGCTGCTCTTGCAGAAGACCTGGGTTCCATTCCCAGCACCCACATGGCAGCTAACAACCTTACATAACTCCAGTTGCAGGGAAATCTGAAGTCTTCTTCTGACCTCTTCAGGCATTGCATGACATGGGTGCACTTACATACATGCAGGCACTACAGTCATACATATAAAAAATAATTTTTAAATTTAAAATAAAAAGATTTTAAAAAATCATTCATGTCAGAAAATAGGATGAAGTAAGTATCTGGCTAACATGGAAGAAGGCCTTAACGCTGAAGAATAAAAATTTTATTATGGACAAAGTCCTGATTTAAAGTTAATGTAATATCCTCAGAGGAATGCAATGCAGTGTTGGGTCAAATGTTGGAAGAGTCCTTTATTAGGTAGTGGTTGAGAAGGGGTTAACATCCCAAAGAACTCTCAACCCCAAGGGGAGGCAGCGTGGAATGTATAAAGCTCAAAACTGCAATTACAATATTCCAGGGGCAAAGCAGATAACCATCATTACATTAGATCACCATAGTTAACACTAGACCAAGGGCAGGTCCGTCAACAGAGGTTTTCAGTTAACAAAACATTTCAGTTAGGAAAAACAAGTTTCTCAGTATTGCAGAAATAATGGGCCCCATGGAAATGCAGGGCTAGCTGGGTAAGAGGACATGCTACTGGGCTACTTGGAAGTTTTGCCGTACTGTAGAAACAATGTACCCCTGAAACTACAGGTGCAGCATTCATGGCTGGCTAGTTGCAGTCGGAGTGGCCGGGCAGAAACACAGGATAAAGAAAAAGTCAGCTGGAACAAAATGGAGTCAGATTTGCCATTTCAGTTAAGACCAAAATTTTTTAAAAGAAACATTTTAGAACGTGATAAGAAACAATGTGCATTGCGGGTACTGTGGGCTGAAATCTTCTGCTGTAGAAATGATTCAGAATAGCAAAGACTGACTGTGTGATACCTTTTATAAAGAGAAGGGCAAGTGGTCAAGTAACCCCAAATGTTAATGTGTTAAATTCTTTAAAACTGCAATCAGAAACCAAAGTTAATCCAAGGAGTGTTAAAATAAATAAACAAATAAATAAAAATAAATAACTGAGTCTGGGCTGGGTAGGAGCCAAGGGCATGTGTATATACCCATTGGACTGGGAGGTTAAAATCCCATTCACTCTGTTCTGAGTCACCTTAAAATAATGGTAGTTAATTAGTAGGTCCATCCAAGGTGCCAATGTGTTCACTCTAAAACTACCTCCACAGACTTTCAGAGCAGATAAAACTGATCAATTTTGTAAAAAAAAAAAAAAAGTTAAAGGAAAAGGAAAGAGATCATATATCACAGGGGTAGAGAAGGATGACTGGCTTTACTGCTTCAAAGGACTAATTTGTACTCTTTGAGGAATCACATCTGTGTGCTGGGAGCTTCAATCCCTCTTTGTTTGAAGTCACAAACCAAGAGTTAATTAAAGCATTTCAGAATTGATTTTGTCTCAAAGATTCACAGTTCCTGAATGACTGAAACTGTCTTATTTATGTACTATCCTTTATAATTATTTCTAAATAATCGGAAATGACATGGGAAATGTATTTTTTGAAATTTAAATTAACACAGAATATTGAAGTGGTCAAACTTTCTTGCTTGGCCATACAATATAAAGAGAAAATTTTCATGCCAAAATTAATTTCCATGGTGCTCTGCCACAAAATAATAAGTATGATGCTACATATTTTGTGCCAGTTGGTTTTTCTTTGCATTTGTTGACACTGATTCCTTTTGTGTGCTGTGAAATAAATGAAACAGCTTTTATTTAAGGTCATAAGACATTTTTGAGAAGTCTCCTATGTGTCTAGTGTGTTACCAACTAACACTTGTATGATTCACTGACTTTTTCAGAGTAGGATAAGATGTTAAAATCAGAACCATGCTCAGTGAATAATTCAGTTTGACGGGACAAGGTAAACAGGTCATTGAAACAGAGTCTCACACTGGACCTGGAGCGTGCTGATCTGTCTAGAATGGTCAGTCAGTGAGCCCTAGAGATTGTTCTGTCTCTGCCTCCCCAGCTCTGGAATTATAGGTACACACCACTACAGCAGACTGTTTATGTGACTGAATACTGAAGATCCAAATTCAGGTCCCCACACTTATGTGGCAACGTATGAGCTGTCAGTCCAGCCATATCTTAAACATTTTTTAAATAGACGGGTTTTGTAAATGTATCAGTTGGGGCTAGGCACCCCCACAGTTGCTTATTCTTTGCACTTGGACCAGTTGTGGAACTTTGTAATAATCTCCATCTATTTAAAAAGAACCTTCTTTTGTGAGTGATGAGAACTACACTTACCATGACTGTAAGGGTATTTCAAATATAGTGATACATTACATTGGTTTAGAAAAGTGGCAGTAGTTGGTTCTCCTCTAGGTTTATGGCTTCTCCAGTCTCGCCTTTCTGACTATTTACAGTACCAGGCATTAATTTCCTCCTACTGAGTTGGTCTTAAGTCCAATTAAACAGAAATTGATTACACCCAAAATAAAAGTGCCACTATTGCACCTATAGAGATATTTTATTGTGCTGGTCATTGTTGTGGTTCGTAGGTTTTACAGCTGTTACAATGCAATCCTCATATCTAAGACTCAGAAAACGTTGCAGAAGAGATGGCAGAAATACTGTAGGAGCCAGAGAATGAATCAGTATGCCTGCTAAGAGATAGTGTATTCTTGACACAGCAGGTAAGCTATCATTGTCTGAACAAGACCTGCATAATGACACTACTAGTTGTCGTGCCAGTGTGGTTGGAGGAAATTTCAGAAGTTCCACTTCTAGATGGGGAGCTACAGCCATTCAGTGGCTACTAAGGGATGGAGAATCAGTTTTCTCCAAGGATGAGCTCCATGATAGGTAATTCAATCCCAAGTGGTCAGCCTGAAACACATGTATATATTTATGCACCACTAAAAGGACTCAGAAGGTGATATGTATGTGTATATGTGAATGTACAGATATGTAACAATAATAATCAATAAAATTGAGAGGGAGTGGAGGGACATGGGAAGAGTTAAAGGGACAAAGGGAGGAATAGAAATGATGTAGACACAGTACTCATGTATGAAATTCTCAAAAATGAAATGAAATTAAACATATGGTTTTTAATGCAGATATGCAACCAGACTGATAGAAAGATACTTCAAAAGGTCATGCCAATTTTACATGTCATAAAAATTCAACAGTCACTAATCAGAAAGTTAAAATTATAATTGTTTTACAATACATATATGAGATGATTTATAACAGAAATTTTCCAAGAATCTTTATAGAATACAATAGCTGTATATAAACATAAAGTGAAATTTCATGTCATAATCTTTTCATGCTAACATAAGTCTTTTTGAATCTGTCCTTTCTTCCCCTTCCCCACATAAATTGTTTGGCAGTTGCCAGAGTGGTTCACTTCTGAGAAACAAGTTCAGACACTGGGCTCAGGCAGGACACCTGCAGTTTCATCTCTATCCTTGGCACTCCTTGTCATACTTGCTGTGCGGGTATCCACCTAAATGAACTCTCGGAGGACACTTTTCTCTTAGCCACTACTGTCTCCCACATGACAATGAGTGATCCACCAGGAAATACCACACACCACTGCTTAGTACGGCTATTCCCAGGCCGTACCACACTGCTGAGAAGTATTCCTGGATTCCTGTACTTTGTTCCATGAAGAAATGGGGATCATATCTCACACTGATTCTGGGATTACCAGAGTTTGCATCTAGGATTTAATGGATTGTTAATGGGAATGGATGTCAACTTTTACATCCAGCAGCTGCCCCATGCCCAGCCAACCTCCAGTAGGTGTCTAGCCCAGGACACTAGAAGGTCAGTTTTCATGTTGTTTATCCTGAACCCTTCCTCATAGATCATCATTTATCCTATGACTTCTTCGACTAAGTTTGTTTGATTCAGGATGAATAACAAACAGCTCAAGGCTTATGAACACAATGATTTCTTTTTATTTTTGGAGAAATTTATTTCACTCTTTATCAAACTCTATTTATTAACTAGAGTGAATAATTCTTTTGAATTTTTAATTGAATTTTTGTATATTTCATACAGAACATCTCACTCTTAATCATCTTTATACCCTTTCCCCGCGAGCACCCTCCCAGAGCCCCCCCTTGAATTCATACATTCTTTCATTTGTGTTAAGTCCAATTGTGCCAAGTTAATGTCCCTAGACATTCCTCAGTCCAAGTTCATCCACTGAAGTCTAGCCAGCCTATCTAGAGTCCCTCGCTTTAGGAAGATCAGCTCTTCCTCACCCAGCAGTAATTAGTCACCAGTATTTCTTCAGCTAAGATTGGGGTCAGCAATCCATTTCCCCAGGTCTATGCCGGGATTTGCCTGCTTGCGTTTGCATGGGTCTTGTGCATGCTGACACCATTGCTGTAGGTTCATATGAGCAGGATCCAAGAAGCTTGCGTGACTCTATTTTCATGTCCTTATGCATTTCTTCCTAGGCTCTTACAATCTTTCTGCCCTCACTTCCGAAATGATCCCTGAGCCCTCGGTGGATGAAGTTTAATATAGGGGCCCTGTCCAAGAACCAGAGTTCTGCAAACAATGTTTACACTTTGACCATTTGTGACTTTTTGTTTTCCTAGCCCTCTGTTGCATGAGGGAGCTTCATTAATGAGAATAATTGAAAGATTCATTAGTATCCTCTTTATGTTTTGTTCTGTGTTCCATGAGCATTAGGTGAAGAGATTGCATTGTAGATGTGCCATTTAGGCTTGTGCAATTCATGGACAATGTCTGTGGGTGACGAGTTGTAGTACTCTCGAATAGTCTCCATCTGGTGCAAAAGAAGCTTCTTTGATGAGTGGTGATTGGGATATTTGTCCATAAATATAAAGATACATATTTTGCATATAGTAAAAAATTACATTAATCTAGGGATATGACAGCCTTGAGGTTTTCTCTAAGATCTATGTCCTCTCCATTCATATGTATTTGGCTATGTTTACAGTAACAAATATGAGTTTCTTCCCATTGACGGGACCTTAAGTTTAATTAGGTAGCTGTTGATTGTGTCACTACTGCATCAATGTCATGTGCTGTATCAGTCACTGATATTGTTATTTGGTCTTGAAGCTGGTGTTAGATTATCAAGTGGGGTTCTCCCTTACCAGTTTGCATAGTGTATTCCAGGGGAAGCCTTCATGGGAAGTGACTTCCAGGTCAGTTCCAACTCCATTGCTCCAAATCCTGTGTCCAAAGTCTGTCTTGTATTCAGCAATAGAATCTTACCTTTACGGTAAGGTAAGGGTTGTAACCTATGTGATTTTTTGAGTCTCTGAACTACCCTGACCAACATCTCAAAGGAAGGTTTCACCTATCTTGCACTGTTTCTTGCTATGTAGCCTTCAGCTATACACAAAGACTAATATGATGTCCTCTCTTTTTATACACTAGTTAGGCATTATTTATCTCTCCTCTCTCTTCCTTTCTTACTCTTCCTCCATGCCTTCCAATTTAAAGTGTCTTATTTGCCCCACTTCTCCCTTGATAGTATCAGTCTCCTACGGTCCCACTTCTCTTAAGCTCCTTCTTTCCCTTTATTCCCAAAGTTCCTTATATAATCCTCTGCACATCCCTCCCATTTAAATTCCCCATTTTATCCATTTCTCCCATAGTAATACCTGTCTCCTGATGTTCTCTCTCAAGTTCCTTCTTTATGTTTACCTCCCTGGTTCCTTTCCATTACCCTGGCTCCTGAGTTTACATCAGGACATATATTCACATATAAGGATTTGGTGCTAGGATCCACATATGAGAGGAAACATATGTCATTTCTTTTTCTGAATGTGGGTTACTTCACTTATTATAACAGTTTCTAGTTCTATCCATTTACCTGCAAATTTCATGGTTTCGTCTTTCCTTACTGCTGAGTAGAACTCCATTGTGTAAATGTACCACACTTTCATTATCCACTCCTCAACTGAGGGACACTTAGGTTGCTTCCATCTCTTAGCTATTGTGAAAAGAGCAGCAACAAACATGGATGTACAAATATCTCTGAGATATGATGAGTTCTTTTATATATGCCAATGAATGATACAACTGGGTAAAATGGTAAGTCTATTTTTAATTTTTAAGGGTTCTCCACACTGTTTTCCAAAGGGGTTATATGGATTTGCAATTCCACCAGTAGTGAATGAGCATTCCTCTTTCCCCACATCCTCTCCAGCATTTGATATCATTTGTTCTCTTGATCTTAGCCAGTCTGAGTGGGGTAAGATGAAATCTTAAAGTGGTTTTAATTTGCATTTCTCTAATTATTAACAATGTTGAACAGTTTTTAAGATGTTTCTTAGCCATCTTCATTTCTTCCTGTGAGAACTCTCTGTTCAGAAAAGAATATTTTCATGACAGAAAACACATGGAAGGGAATATCTACTTGGAAGTTCTGGGATTTCAAACTGTAACTGACTTTTAGAAGGGATTCTCATGTTTGTGAGTAGAAGTCTGAAAATTCATAAGTAATGATATTACTTCACATTCATTAATTACTTGATATGTTATAACCTAAATGTTATTTTTGAATCAACAAAGTAATGAGATTTCCCTCATTTTTGTTCATCTGGGAAGGAGTTAGAATACGTTAAAATCCCTTCCCTTAAGAATGCTCAGTTCCTTTAATGTGAAGGATTTTGGTGTAAATCTGAGGAGCACAAACTATTTGGAAGCTATGAAACAGAGAAGTGAAAACACAGATTTGGAGCAGACAACCTATGTTCCAGCCTGTTTCTCTGTTTCACATCTGTATATCTTGAACAACTTAACCTCTTCACTTCAGTGTATCAATGTGAGAACAATAATAATAGTATCTACATCATGTGACTCATGTGAGGGCTGAAGGAGCCTTGGACTTGTACAGAGCTTCATACAGAACCTGGCCTATAGAAATCCCTCAGTACCAGCAACTACTGCTAATTTAGACCAGTCTATTTTATTTTACAGAAAGAATTTCCCACCTGATATCAAAACCAGAAAAAAAGATGGGTGCCTGCATTCGGCTTACAGGCACAGCTGTCCCTTTCTCATCCAGCAGGGCTCGTGTGCACTATCAGAGTCTGCATATCTAACAAGCTCCCGGTCAATCTGAGGTTGTTGGTCACAGGAGCACATTTCTAAGGCTCTTGCCAGCAGCCAAGAGCACACAGGAGTAGAGGGAGGCAAGAGGCAGGCAGGTTGTTAATAGATCCCCACCAACTGTTGGAATTCAGAGCAGGTATCTGGTTCATGTGGAGGTGCTGGAGGGCAAATTTGGAAAGAGGAAGAAATGCTCAGTGCAGAGACACCTAAGACTGGCCTAAGGATGTGAAATTCTAGTAGCTACCAAAGGCAGCAGGCAGCTGCAAAGGAAGGTTAGACTCATCAGTGACTGAAATTGAGCACAGCATGGGAAGATGAGACTCGGCAAGTGCCACACTTTTTCTTAGTTATGTTTTACTTCTTCGCATGTCTCCCCTCCAAAAACAGATTACAATTAAACATAGTGGTTTCTGCTCCACTCCCCAAAGTAGTATGATTATTGTTAATGGCTTCTTAAATTTGCTCTTGTTTTACGTTAAAGGAAATTTAAAAAGAAAAATTCTTGGGACAAATTTAGTCTAATTAATTTATTTTAGAATTTATTTCATGCCTCAAATCTCTTCTTAAATCTCTTCACTTCCCCAATCCCATTACTTTATCACTTCCTTGTGCCTCAGAGAATAGTACTGTGTAGCAGTGACTTTCTTTAGTGTGGGCCAGGGACAGCTCTCTAGAAGATATAAGGTCAAATTGTCCCTGGTATGCCTAATGTCACAAGAGTGATGTGATAAACTTTATATAACTCTGAAGCAATTTCTCGGGACAGTAGCGTGAAGCAGATATACCACCATGTCTCTGTGCATCAATATTAACACTACAAAGCTGACAAGAATAAAGCCTTACTGGGTTTTCTAAACTGAATAAATGTGAGAGGCGGTGAGGAAATATGTTTATGACAGTCTAAGTGTCACTTATACAGTGATCTTATTCACATGAGAAATGCTTTTAGATCAACAGACAGCATATTTACATAGATATGCTTCTAAACCTACTGGCAATGGATTTGATAAATATCTTTTAATATGAAAGGACTCCAGGTATCTGTTCTGTGTGGTACAAGGCCCCTTTGCTCATTTTTCCTTTCTTTAATATCAGATATTACAGAAACACAAAGGCACCAGGGAAAACAAGCCAAGATTTGGAGTCATTTATTTAATTTGATGACACTAATACAGCAAAAGCCATTGCTTGAGTATGTGTTAGTGAAATAGCATTTTGTTTTGCAGTAACTATGCATAATGATAGAGCAAACTGCATCATCCATTTATCATATCATCTATCTATCTATCTATTTATCTGACATCAATGTGTAAGTGTGTTCCAAGATTCGTTTCTCTTTTGCAACTCTTCTGATTGCATTATTAGTAAGGTGCTGTGGTAGAAAGTCTCTGATTCATTAGAAACCATGAGTTTTATTTACATATTTAGAACAATAATAAAAAACAGTATTCCTTTTGTTATTGTTGCTGTCATTGGTGAATTCTTTTCGGTATAATTAGATCTTGGAGCCTGGTAAGATAAAGGTTTTTCAATGATGCCGAAATGACATTTGTGGTGTTGACATTATCAAGCAACTCAGAAGCCACCAAACACCAAACCCTTAGTGTCTCATTAACACTGTTGAAATGACTTTGAAAACACAGAACACTCTTTCTAAGTAAATGTGAAACAGCAATATAAAGCTGGTGTGACGGTTTCATAATTAAAATCAGGCAGGCTTATTGATGTCTGTGCAATGTGTCCTGAGATTTATTGCTGGGTCCTGTTTATAAATTATGCCCTGAGACAACTTTGTGGGTTTTCTCTAGCTATATAACAAATAGGGATGACCTCTCTGCCCTTGTATCAGGGAAATGGGTAACAAATCATTTCTTCTAAGGTCCTTTTCCAGACCTATCACATTATGTGCTATGCTGTGCATTCAGCTGCTAGTACTAGACAGAGACCTGATTTGGGAAATTTGACATTTTTTTCCCATAAGAAGAAATCTGAAGTGTAAAGTGACTGGTGTTGGTAGAGTGGGTCACAAAAATTCTATCCAAAGTGTCCAGGCTTTCTCACATCATTCCCTCCTGATCAAATGACTGTTGAAGCCTCAACTACCACATTTGCTTTCCAATGACTAAAGGAAGAGGAGGAGTTTGAAGGGGCATGTTTAATTGTTAGTTTTTTAAAAACAAACAGACAAACAGGGTGTTGCTCTCATAGTCCAGGTTGGCCTAGAGCTGACCATCCTCCTGCCTCAGTCTCCCAAGTAGAAAAATTAGACTTGTGAAACGACAAGTGTCCATAAAGAAGCTCCAGGAAGAATATTTGTTTTCATTTCCTCGGCTACCCTGCATTTAAAAGAGATTAGAACATGGGATTTTTTTAGGTGAACATATAACCCAGTGCTCTGCTATGTAGGAATAAGGTAGTAGATACTCCCTGCCATGTTGACAGACATCTGAAATTGTCTCCAAGGACCGAGGAGTGTTTCACAACACCTTCATTCTGGTCTACTGCTTTCTTCATACACTTCACCATTCAGGTTTCCCTGCTTTGTCTGTGGTACCCACTGCTTTAGTTTGGATAGATTCAGAAGCAGACGAAGACAAGGATTTTAGTGTAGGTGGTCTGTCTGTGAGGCACTGTAGGGGAGTAGGGAAGTAAAGCAGCGAAGACAGCTGTGTGACCAGGCCAGCTACAACTCTGGGTGGTTGTAAATTAACAGTGTAAGGAACACGTCCTGCTTCTCTTATCAAAAGTAAAGGAGCAGAGACATTTATACAGAAACCATGGCAGACGTGTTCAAGTCCTGAGGCCTCTTCCCTACCTTGGAAGTTATTGGGTGGGGAGGACCCAAGAGGTATGAGTACCTGAAGGGTATGCCTCCATCCACATGCTATGTGAAATTAACCTCTTTTCCCATGTCTACTAATTTGAGGAACATGCACTGATTTTCATGACCCCATGAAAGGAGAAGAAGTTACTTCCTTGATATGCTTCGTTTCTACTACATCGTGACACGTGACCATGAACTTAGTGGATTCAAATTACAACCATTTGTCAGTCACAGCTCTGTAGATTAGACATCTGGATGGGAATGCTGAATCCTGTCTAAGGGTATCAAAAACTAAATTCAAGTTGTCCAGGTTGTCTGTCCTCACAGAAGGCTCTGGAGAGAATCTGTCACAGGCTTATTCAGGTTGTTGGACCATTCAGTTCCATGTAGTTATGACAAAGTCCACAGTGTGGAGCTGCCTTCAACTTCTGGAGGGAAATGGCATTCCTTCCCATGTGGTCCCCTCTTGTCACATCAATGATGCCATGCTGTTGCCTTCTCATATTGGGCTATCTCCAGCCCCCTTCTCTGTCAGCATCCGGAGGAAGCTCTCTGCTTTCCAGGAGTGCTGTGTTACATCTTGTCTGCCCAGATAGTCTGCATGTTTCAGGAATACCTGGGCTGTAAACTGTGTGTAATCATTGCAGAGGTATCTCATTGCATTTATAGGTTTTAGAGATTATCATGTAAAAATTTAGGCTTGGCCCATTTTTAGAATTTTGCCAATTATGCTGATAAAAGTTCTTTTTCTCTAAAACTTCCTTTTCCACCATCCGTTGCTCACTTTGTACCCGGCTCCAAGTATAACTGATAACGCTGATTTTGAGACTCATTATTCTCTGTTCCATCAGAGCAAATAGTACTCATTACTGTACTAATTATTATTCTGAAAGGCAGGCTTTGGAACTGTGCAGTGAAGGTTCAAATATAATCCTGTGCTTGAATACTTACAGCTAATTGTCAACCTTTCTAAATTTCATTGTTTTCCTTCCCGGATGGTTTTGAAGGAAGAAGTATGTATACACATAAAATAAAAATAAACAAATATTTTTAAAAGATTATGAAGATCAAATGTCATGATATGGGAATATATGTATTTTTCATTTATAAAACTTTTGAGAAGACAAGATTCAGCAGAATATGGTACAGAGGATGAAGCTTACACATATGAAGGAATAAAGGTATTTTTTTACAAATAGTAAATAATTGATCATATTGAAAATAAGAACCTGATTTAATATTAGGGAATATAGGAGACTGTTCATGGGCCTGTGACTTAGAGTGATTAACTGACTAGATCTGAACAAAGATGGTAATAGCAGTGAATGCAATTGCCTGAGTTAGAGTCATAGGCCTAAATTCATTCAATGGTGTTGACTATACTTTTAGACTAACTTATTGAAACATCCTGTCAACTAGATTCATTTTAATGAGCAACTTGTTACCATTTAAAAATTCTATGTTGGTGCCCATATGAGTACAAGATGCACATATAACACCAAATTGACAGGATGACCCAAAAAAGAAACTCCTCATGGCATATCACGGTAAAAACACTAAGCATACAGAACAAAGAGAAAATACTGAAAGCTGAAAAGAAAAAGAACCAGTCACATATAAAGGAAAACCCAACAGAAATAGAGCTGGCTTTTCAATGCAAACCCAGAACAGCCTGAAACAAAGTATTCCCCAGTTCTAAATGAGCAGAAATGCCTACCTAGAATACTTTACCCAGCAAAAATGTCTACTTAAGGGGAAAGAAAAATTTTCCACAGAATGAATAGGCTGAAAAAATTCATGTCCAGAAAACCAGCCCTTCTGAGAATACTTGAAGTAATACAAAGAGCTTAACAATGAAATGACTATAGCCAAGGGACAACAGAAAGAAACTAAATGAAAGTATAAATGGGGAACAACAAACTTAGACCAAGAATGCAAACAGAAATTAAAATGATGGGAATCAGTACCCATCTTTCAACAATAACTTTAAATATCAATGATCTGAACACCCCAGTCAAAAGACACAGGCTAATTGAATGTATTAAAAAACAAAATCCATTCTTTTGTTGTCTGCAAGAAACCCATCTCACCTTCAAGGACAGGCACTACCTTAAGGTGAAAGAATGCGAAAAAATATTCCAAGCAAATGGCACTAAGAAACAAGCAAGAGTTTCCATTCTAATATCTGACAAAATAGATTTCAAACTAAAACTAATCAGAAGAAATAAAGAGGGTCACTTCATTCTGATCCAAGAAACAATTAACCAAGAAGATATTACAGTCATGAACATATATGCAACAAGTTCTGGTGCACCCAACTTCATAAAATCATTACTACAAGACTTTAAGATGCAGATTAATCCCAACTCACTAATCATAGAGGACTTCAATAGCTTACTGTCTGCATTAGACAGATCAACAGGACAGAGAATAAATGGAGAGATATTTGAATTAAACAACCATACATCGAATGGACCTAACACACAACTACCAAATATTCCACCCAAGTGCCAAAGAATACACACTGTATCCAGCACTCCAAGGAACTATCTCCAAAATCAACTACATACTGGGGCACAAAACAAACCTCAACAAATACAAAAAATATTCCATGAATTCTCTCAGACCACAATGCAATAAAGCTTGCATTTTCTTGGAAGAAGCCCTAGTAAATTTACAAACTCTTGGAGACTAAACAACACACTCCTGAATGATGAATGGGTCAAAGGAGAAATTAAGAATGAAATAAAAGTATTCCTAGAATTAAACAAACAGGACAATACAACACAACAAAACCTCTTGGAAACTTTAAAAGTTATTCTAAGAGGGAAGTTTATAGCTCTAAGTGCCTACATTTAAAAATCAGAAAGAACACAAATAAATTATTTAATATTGGAACCCAACAATCTTGAAAGCCAACCCAGCAGACAAGAAGAAATAACAAAAATCAGAGCAGAAATTAATGACATAGAAACAAAGAAAGAATTCATGAATCCAAGAGCTGGTTCTTTTAAAGGCTATACAAGATAGACCACTAGCCCAGTTAACCAAAATAAAGAGAAATAGCAACTCCAAATCAACAAAATCAGAGATGAAAGTAGAATTATCACAACAAACAACAAAAAGATTCAACACATTATAAGATAATACTTTAAAAACCTATATGCTATTAAATGTGAAAAGCTTTAAAAAATGAATATATATCTAAAATCATGGGACTCACAAAAGCCAAACCAAGAAGAGATCAACAGCTTAAACAGACCTATATCATATAAGGAAATTGAAACAATAATACAAAACCTCCAGACTAAAAAATGCTCAGGCCCAGATGGATTCACAGCAGAATTCTACTAAACATTCAAAGAAGACCTATCTCCAATACTACTTAAATTATTCAAAAAGATAGAAACAGAGGGAGAACTCTCAAATTCCTTCTATGAAACCAGCATCACTTCTAATACCAAAACCAGGTAAAGATACAACCAAAAAAAGAAAACTATAAACCCATATCTTTAATGGACATAAATGCAAAAATTGTCAACAAAATACTTGCAAACCACATACAGACACAAGTGAAAAAGATCATCCACCATGATCAAATACAAAAATCACATGGTCATATAAATAGGTACATAAAAAGCCTTTGACAAAATTCAACATGCATTTATGTTAAAAGTCCTAGAGGAAATTGAACTGGAGGGAACGTATCTCAACATAATTAAAGCTATAAAAAAAAGCCTCACAATCAACATCATTCTAAATAAAGAAGAACTGGAAGTATTCCCATTAAAATCAGGAACCAGACAAGGCTGTCCACTATCTCTACACCTTTCTAATATAGTGCTTGAAAGTGGTGCTAGAGCAACAAGACAAGAGAAGGAAATTAAAAGAGAACTCTAAAAAAGAAGGGGTCAAATTATCCTCTTTTGCAGATGACATGATATTATACCTAAGAGATGTTTTAAAAATCCATCAGAAAACTCCTAGAAATGATTAACACTTTCAGTAAAGTGGCATGTTACAAAATTGATCTATAGAAATGAGTAGCCTTTCTATGCTATAACAAGCAACTGGAGAAAGAGTACAAGGAGACCTTCCCATTCACAACAGCCTCAAAAAACTCTCTGACCAACGACACTAAAGATCACTACAATGAAAATTTTAGATCTTTAAAGAAAGAGATTAATGAGGACACCAGAAGATGGAAGGCCTCCCATGCTCAAGAATTGGAAGAATTAATATTATGAAGATGACCATCCTACCAAAAGCAATATATAGATTGAATGAAATCCCAATCCAAATCTCCATGACAATCTTTTAAAAAAAATAGGAAAAAATCCTAAAATTCATTTGAAAGTGCAAAAAAAATCCAGGTAGCCAAAGGAACAATGAGCACAAAGACCAATGCAGGGGAGATTATTACACCAGAATTCAGACTATATTGCAGATCTATAGTCATAAAAATAGCATGGAAAAATAGCACAGAAATAGATACATAGATCAATGGAATATATTTGAAGACTCAAACATGAATACATGCAATTTCAGTCACCGATATTTGCAAAGTGGCCAAGAACACTCACTGGAGGAAAGATAGATATCATCTTTGGCAAATGGTGCTGAAAAAACTGGATCTCCATTTGTAGAAGAATGAAACTAGACCCTTGTCTTTGACCTTGCATAAAAGTCAACTCCAAATGGATCAAACACCTCCTTTGAAACCTGAAACTCTGAAACTGTTAGAAGAAACATTGTCAAAAGCCTACAAGATATAGGTATATCAAAGGACTTTCTAAATCAGACATCAGTTGCTCAGGAATTAAGGTCAATAATTAATAAGTGGGATCTCATTCAACTAAAAAGCTTCTGTATAACAAAAGAAACAACCAAGGAAGTGAAGAGCAAAATGCACAGAATGGGAGAAAACTCTTCATGAGTAACACATCAGACAAAGCTTTAACACCCAAAATATATAAAGAACTCAAAAAACAAAGAACCATGAAAAAAGTGACCCAATTAAAAGATGGGATAAGGATCTTACTAGGGAGTTCTCAAAAGAAGAGATTAAGATGGCTGAGAATCATCTTAAAACGTGTTCAGCATTGTTAATAATTATGGGAATTCAAATTAAAACCACTTAAGATTTCATCTTACCCCAGTCAGACTGGCTAAGATCAACAAATGCTGGAGAGGATGTGGGGATAGAGGCATGCTCATTCATTGCTGATGGAATTGCAAACTCAAACAATCCATTTGGAAAACAGTATGGAAAACCCTTCAAAAGACTAAAAATAGACTTACCATTTTGCCCAGTTATATCATTCATTGGCATGTACCCAAAAAACTCATCCTATTGCAGAGATACTTATACATCCGTGTTTGTTGCTGTTCTGTCCACAATAGCTAAGGAATGGAAGCCACCTAAGTGTCCAACAGTGAATAATGAAAATGTGGTACATTTACAAAATACAGTTCTACTCAGCAGTAAAGAAAGACGAAATCATGACATTGAAAGATAAATGAATGGAACTAGAAACTGTTATACTAAGTGAAATAACCCAAACTCATAAAAACAAACAACATAGGATCCTCATATGTGGATCCTAGCACCAAATTTTTATATGTGAGTATATATCCTGATGTAAATTCAGGAGCCACGATAATGGAAAGGAACCAGGGAGGTAAAGAAGGAACCTGAGAGAGAACAGCAGGAGAGAGGTGTTACTAAGTGAGAAATGGATAAAATTGGGAGTATTTAAATGGAGTGGCAAGGGAGGGCTATACAAGGAACTTTGGGGATAAAAGAAAAGAAAGGAGCTCAAGAGAGGTGGGACCATTGGAGACTGGTATTGTCAAGGGAGAAATGGGGAAAGTGGGGACACTGTAAATAAGGAAGGCATGGAGGAAGAGTTAGAAAGGGAGAGAGAAGAGCTATAAATAATGCTTAACTAGTGTAAAAAACACAGAGGAAATCATATTGCTCCAAAAACCTACAGAAAAATTATGCAATATCTTTACATGAGTCTATGTATACAGCTGAAGGCTATATAACAAAAAACAGTACCAGACAGGAAAAATCTCCCTTTGAGATGTTAGCCAAGGTAGCCCAAGAGACTCCAAAAATTACACAGCTATTGCAATAGCCCTTGATGGTCTCCCAGAACTTGAAAGAAGACCCTATTGCTGAAGACAGGAAAGATTTTGGACACAGGATTTGGAGCAACGGAGCTGGAACTGACCTGGAAGCCACTTCCCATGAAGGCTTCCCCTGGAGTATACTATGCAAGCTGGTAAGGGAGAACACCAATTGCTGGTCCAACACTAGATTTGAGACCAAATAACCGCATCAATGACTGGTACAGCACACAACACTTTATCTTGTGGGCAATCAACAGCTACCTAACTGAATTTAAAGCCCACTGAATGGGAGGAAACTCAGGTGTGGTACTGTAAACATAGCCAAATACATATGACTGGAGAGATCATAGATCTTAGAGAAATCTCCAAGGCTGTCACATCCCTAGATTAATGTAATTTTTTACTATATGCAAAATATGTATCTTTATATTTACAGACAAATATTCCAATCACCACTCATCAAAGAAGCTTCTTTTGTACCAGATGGACACTATTACAGTGTACCAGAACTGGTCACACACAGACATTTTCTGTGAATTGCCCAAGTCTAAGTCACACATCTACAATGCAACCTGTACACCTAATGCTCATGGTACATAGAACAAAGCATAAAGAGGACACTAATGAATCTCTCAATTCTCATTCATGAAGTTTCTTCATGCAACAGAGGGCCAGGAACACAAAAGGTCACAAATGGTCAAAGCATAGATATTGTTTGCAGGATGCTGGTCCTCAGACAGGGTTCCTATATTAAACTTCATCCACCCAGGGCTCAAGGACCATTTCAGAAGTGAGGGCAGAAAGACTGTAAGAGCCTAGGAGGAGGTGCATGATCATATGGAAAGAGAGTCCTACAAGCTTCTGGACCTTGCTCATATGAACCTACAGCAATGGCGTCAGCATGCACAAGACCCATGCAAACGCAAGCAGGCAAATCTCAGCATAGACCTAGGATTTTTTTGCTGAAGAAATATTGCCAACTGATTACTGTTGGGCAAGAATTAGCTAATCTTCCTAAAGCGAGGGACTCTGCATAGGCTGACTAGACCTCAGTGGCTGAACCTGCACTGAGGAACATTTGGGCTAGGGACATGGCTCAGTCATTAATAGTACTGGCTATGCTTGCAGAGGACCTGCGCTTGAATCCCAGCACCCATTTCCTTATATTGATAACAAAAGCAACATCACTTCAGAAGAAATGGTGGCAGCAATTACTTGGGCTAAATTTGTCCAGGACTATTCTGTTGAAAACCACTGTAATTAGATTATTCCCTTTCAAGGTATAGCTCCAGTTTTCAGTGGTGAACCTCATAGGCAGTCTGGGAAATCATGCACTATTTCTGCTCTTTGTGTGCAGCAGCACAGACACATACAAGGGTGCTTCAGTGATTCGTGAGATTATTTTTGAGCAGAACTTCTGAAAGGCTTGTCAGATTTTAACACTATGCTGTTTCTCTCTTGAGGGTTTAAGATATTCGCTTTGTAGGGACATGCAATAGACTTGATTCTGCAAAGCTTATCACTTTGAGCACACAATCATGAAAGATATTTCAGGATGAAACGTGCTTGGCTACTCAGGGATACTGGGATTTTTATATATACTTGTTTTAAGTGAACAAATATTTTCTGAATCCCACAGGATGGATATCATTTTTTTTTCTAGGTGGAAGCTTAGCAGAAAGGAAATGTTAGTTCTACTACATTTACAAAAAAAAAATGAATCAAAGAAATTTTTAGAAAATGAACAGATAACACCTTTCATGAAGATAATTTCCTTGTTTTATCACACTGATACTTTGGTATTCAAATTGGGATTTCCAGCCTTTGGAGTTAATGTCTTAAGCCCTTGTTGAGTGATATTTCCGTATTTGCTAATAAGTGATGTGGAAAGAACTCATCCCACACATAAAAGGATGTATTTTTCTTCACAGTATTTTCTGTTCAGTTGTTGAATCATAATTTGTTTCCCAAATTAAAGTTTTATCAAAAGTGCATGTCTCATTTATTCTCAGTTGAAATTTTACAGGAGGGAAGAGAATTTTCAATGGCAAATGATGATTGATTAATTTATGTTCTCTCTTCCATTTCGAGTGCCTCAGGTGGATGAGATCAGCTGATTGTATTTCTTATACATGGTACAGCATTATCACAAATCATACAAACCTCATGTTCAGTTTTATTGTTTTTTAACAGTTAATTTTAGCCTTAAGTCTGTTCTCAAATGCTTTTATCTTTTCCCACAAGCCTCTAGCATATGGCATTTGTTGAGATATTTGTGTATGCTTTTGAAATTTAATGTTGATCTGTGTTTTAATATGAATGGTTGCATATTATCCATTATTATATTACTATCTGTTTTGTTATATTTCACTTTACATTATTATTGAGCCCCATTCATGTTACCCTATGTTTCTTCTGTGGAATAGTTTTCCATTGTACATGTATACCATGTACTATGTTGTATAGCTGTGACCCCAAATATGAGAGAACAACTTAAAGAAATATTTGTTTTGGCTTATGGTTTCCGTGGGTTCAGTTCATGGTTACTTGGACCTATGCTCTTGGGCAGACCATCATGGAAGCAGGAGCTGGCCAAAGGAGGGCCTTCACCTCGTGGCAGGCAAGTAGCAGACACCAAGGAGATAACTGAGAACCAGCATATCCTTCAATAGCATGCCCCCAGTGACCTACTTCTTCCAGAGGCCCAGCCTAAAGTTTCCACAACTCCTAGAACAACACTGCCAGCCCAGCCAGGAGCCAACAGCTCAGCACATAAGCCTTTGAGACATTTCATTTTTGGATAACACCATATTTTTTAACTCCTAATTAATAGACACTTGATTTTCTTCCAGCTCTTTTCTTCTATGGACAACGTGTAATAAACATTCTCATACCTCAATGGAATGGGCAAAATGCCTGTACTGGGTCTGGGTACTCAGCCAACTTCATTTTAGTTGCTTGGAGTAAATTAATTTTTCTAATTATTTGTTTTTAATACATTAGAATTTATTTTATAGTTTCAACTTTAGTTCTCCTCTCACTTTGCCTAGCAATTTTTCTCCTACCTAGCAATTTCTGCTTACCTCCAGGTCTGATACTAAATTTTCTTTAGTAAACAGTGCTTCTGAGCTTGCAGGCATAAGACTTGGGTCTTGGTTGAAAAGCTGTTTCTGTTTCTTTTCCTCTTCCCAGTGTACAGGCATCCTCAGGTAATGTTCTTGGCTAGACTCCCACAGAGGAGGACAGTTTTAAGCTGTCATCTGGCTTGGATTCTTCTCTCATGGAGGGCACACTGGGTACACATTAGTAATCATACTGATTATTACTGGCTACATATTAACATTGTCACACAGCAGCTCTACCAGAACTCACAGCTGTAAATTTTTAAAGCTTTTCTTTCTAACTTGTTTTTACTTGAACACTTGACATGCTATTAAAATTATATATACATATCGCTGGTCCTTGAAACTCTGGTTCTTCCTTTAGGCTTTTCTTAGATGAAGTTTTTTGGACACTTAGTTCAAATGATATGGAGTGCAGAACTGGATTGAAAGGTTCTGAAAATATCTATTTAATTCATGTTCTCTGCTATTGCAAAAACATGATCTTCATTCTTGTACAACTCTTCAGAGAATAATAGGTCATCTTTCAGGCATTTCAGTGTCATATCTGCCCAGCTACAGACTGACAAAATGTAGCTTCAAGTTCTAATAAGTGCCTTCTTTTGAACTTCAGAAATAGCCAAGTACATGTGTCTCTTAATTTTTTAATCGAGTAGTAATGTTCCCTACCATGGTACCATGGTATTTGAGATATGATCAGCAACTCTCAGAATCAAATCTCTCTCTCTCTCTCTGTCTTCCTCCCTCCCTCCCTCCCTCTCGTTCTCACATTCTCTCTCTCTCTCGTTCTCTTCTACGTAAAAAGACATGATAGAGGCTGTTCTCCATCTTTGCAAAGAAAGCTTTTATTGGTTACTTATAAATTTATACTGTTTTTCTTCTGTTTCTTTGAACTTGGACTGAAGTATCTCAGTCTCAGGAAGCATCTTTAAGCTCCAGGAGGGATAAATTGTCCAAATTATACTTTAGTGTATTTTTAAAATTTTGATGACAACTCTCAATTCTTGGTGTATAATTTGATGAATTTTTGACAAATGTTTAGAGTCATATAACTACAATGATCACAATATAGTGTTTTCTGTCACTCCCCTCCCCCACCCAAAGACCTCATCCTCTTTGCATGCAGAGCCCTACTTTGACCCTTTGCTCTTTGGAAACACTCATCTGCTTTGCAGAGTACAATTTAACCTTTCCTAAAATTTCCTATAAGTGAAATTATGAAGTTATAGTCCACAAATAATGAATTATCCCCCTTGTCATTATGTAATATCCCTGGAAACCTTCCTTTTCTGATATCTGCTTTAAGTGGCATTAATATAGCCTTCAGCTTTTCTTTACTAGTCATAACATAGTTCATATATGCATATATGCTTCTGTGCCCTTCTAGTTTTACTGACATATAAACAAAAAACGAAAGCTATATGCATATATTTGAGATATGTTACTTAATATTTCAATGTATATTTACATTATAAAATGATAAACTAGTTAATATGCCACTTGATGTTATTTCTTTCTCTTTCTTCTTCCTCCTCTCTCTCTTGTTTCTTTCTCATAAGAATATTTAAAAATCTATTTACCTTCTTAACAAATTCCAGATACTATTAATTGTTGTCATCATGCTATATCTCCAGAACCCCTTCATTGTGTATTCCTGAAACCTTGGATTCCTTTCTCTCCTCCACAGGGCCTACAGCTAAATTCTGCTTTCTGCTGCTGGGAGTCTGTTTTTGATTGCACATATATGTGAGACCATATGATGAATGTCCTTTCTGTCTGATTTATTGCACTTTTCATAATATCCTTTAGGTTGATTCGCATTCTCACAAATGAAAGTTCCCTACTTTTTAAGAACAAATAATATTTCATTTTGTACCTCCATACACAGAACTCAGTGTCCAATACATATATTTATGGTATTTTCAATATCCATTCATCCATGAATGGATACTTAGGTTATTTCCTGTATTGTCTTTTGTGGATAATGTTACAACAAGCATGGTATGACAGTAAAGATAACTCTGAGATCCCAATTACCTTTGGATTTTTACCTGGAAATGGGATTGCTGAATCATATAATAGTGCTACTGTGTGTGTGTGTGTGTGTGTGTGTGTGTGTGTGTGTGTACTAATCCATACGTGTATGTGTTGGAGATCAGAGCTCTATGTTCTGTGTCTTCCTTTATTGCTTTCCACTTATTGTTTTTTTGAGACAGGGTCTCTCACTGAACCGTACGCTTACTGGTTGGCTAGACTGGCAGAAACCTCTGAGTTCTTCCTGTGTTTGCCTCCCCAGCTATGGTGGTGAGACATTGGATCAGGAAGCAGAGACAGAAGAGGAGGCAGGACTGGGCTATAAAGCCTTAAGGCCTGCCCCTTTCCAGTGATCTGCTTCCTACATTTAGGCCCCAACTCCTAAAGCTTCTACAAGCCCCCAAATCAACTTCAACAGTTAGAACCCAGGTGTTCAAACACTTGAGCCTGTGGGAAACATTTCACATTCAAAATGTGGTATTCTGCTCAGGACCTCATAGGCTCATGGCCACCTAGTTTAACGTCAAAATCCTACCAAGTCTTTGCCAGTTTCAACACTGTTCAAAAATCAAAGTCCAAAATCTCTTCTAAGACCCAAGACAGTTTCTTAATTGTGACTCCTTGTAAAATGAAAAAATAAGCTATATACTTCCAATATACAGTGACACATAATAAACATTCCTGGTCTAAAAGAGGAATGGAAGCATATCAAGTAAAGATTGGACCACAGCAAAACAAAAACCCAGCAGAGCAAATCCTAAACCCAGTGGCCACATGCCCAGCAACCAGGGCTTGAGGGACCATCATCGGAGCTCCAACACACTTGGAGATCCCCATCCCTTTAGCTGTTATCTTAGGCACCTGTGATTTCCTTCTTGGGCCCGCTGCACCTGGAGCCTGAAGCTTTTCTTGACAGATATCCCATGTCTCTGGCATTTCTGGTTTCCTGGAGTTTCCAATGCTAGTTGGGCTTCATCTCCACAGCCTCATATACTGCCAGCTCCATGCAAGGAATTTGACCTTACTAGATATTACCTGGCTTCGGAGACTTTCTGATGGGAACTTCCTTGAGCCCCTCACTCTTGAATCCATCTGGTTTATTTTGCTTAACATAATCATCTCCAGTTCCAGTCACTGTCTTGCAAACTACATAATTTAGCTCTTCCTTATGCTTGAGTAAATTTCCCATTGTGTAAATGCGCCACATTTTCCCTGTTCCCTTCACAGGTTAATGGCTACTGTGACTAGTGCACCAACAAACCTGCATATGCAAGCTTATCTCGGATATGATAAGGCAGACGCCTTCTGTTCTATGCTCCCAGTACTGCCCCCATTTTTAAAAGGTCAAATGTATTTTGCTTGTTTTTGTTTTTTGTCTTTTTGAGACAGGGTCTCCCCATAGCCCCAGCTGGCCTGGAACTCACTTTGTAGACCAGGCAGGTCGTGAACTCACAGAGATCCACCTGCCTCTGCCTCCCGAGTGCTGGGATTAAAGGCATGTGCCACCACACCCAGCCGTTTACATGTACTTTTATGTGTGCTTGAATTTCATACAATATACTTTGATCATATTTAGATCCCCTCCTGTACCTACACCCATCTTCTAATCCCCTCACAAAATTTCTGTACTCTGATATAGATATGGTCTATAGAGTCAGGTTTGTGTCCCCAAATGCCTTTCAGTGTGAGTTTGACCACTGGAACCTGGTCAACCTACCAAGTTTCACCTTTAGATGAAACTGAAGAGACTAGATCCGCCTTTCCCAGCAGGCAGGAAAAAAAGCAGGCGCCTTTCCCTTTGCCACGAGGTTCCTCAGATAAGGCTGGGATTTCTTACTTCCCCAAGTGTGTGTTGGTATTTTGTCTGGCTTGTTTGCTCACATCTTGATGGAGCAGAAAGAGGAGAAGAAAAAACAAAACAGGAAGGAAGACTGGACCCCAGAGTCCCACCTCATAATGACTCCTTAACTTCCCAAAAGAATGCCACAAGATGGGAACCTGTCGTTCAAACACATGTGGAAGACATTTTACATCTTTACATGTGAAATGTAAAGAGGCATTTTTCCTTATTTCCTGCCAATAATTTTATGGCTTCAGATCTTATGTTTAAGTCTTAAATTCATTTTACGTTGCTTTTATTCTTATCCCTTTTTTCCAGTGTAATTTACTGAAAAGACTTCCCTCTGTGGTGTATTGTTGGCAAAAATGCACGGAATTTTTTGGTTCTCTGTTAAGACTCATTTGTTACTACTCAAATACTATACTTTTGATTATTATGCACTTATAACATAATTTATTTATATTTTGAGAGGGGGTCTCCATGTAGCCCCAGCTGGGCTGAAACTCACTATGTAGATCAGGGATCTACCTGCCTCTGCCTCTCAAGTTCTGGGATTGGAGAGAAGTGCCAACATTCCCATCATTATAATGTATTTTATAATAAGGGAATTAGATGCTTTCAAGTTCATTCCTCTTACTCAAGATTGTTCTGGCTACTCTGGGCATTCCATGGCTAAATTTGAATTTTAAGACTGCTTTTTCCAATTGTGTAAAGAATACTATTAAGATTTTTTAAAATATTTTTATGGATTCTTTGAGATTTCATACAATTTATTTGGACCACAGTCAGACACCCTCCTCCTTCCCCACGCCAAATTCATGCCTCTATTCTTTTCTGAAAGGCCTATCGAGCCAAATTAGACTCAAGAGAGCATTAATAGGGTATTAATAGAGAATTCTACCGAATCTGTAGATTGCTTTGGCTAGCATAGGCAGTACAAAACCTTTTCCAGGCGTGAACCTCGATTTGTCAGGCAACCTCCTATAATCCTCTACAGCTTCACCTTGAACTTCTGTCTGAAAGTCATACAAGACTCTGTTCCCCAACTGGCTATATTCTTTATCCTTTATGCTTCTAACCATCATGATAAATTAAAGATGCCCACAAATTCCCTGGCACTCTCCTTACTAAAAGATGGGGCCAGTTTTCATTCTGCTTAATCTGGGTGTATTTTAATTACCTACATGTCTATTACTACTTCACTAAACTTCAGCTCCAGCAAGTTTTCCTCAGAGGGATCAATGCCCCTTAGTATGTTCTTTCATGAAACCATGCCCTTTTCTTTTGTAGTAGTTGCTATAGTAGAAGTTTATCATTTGATTGGTGACAGTTTGACTAATACCTATCTCTACGCTAGGAATAGGGACTGTGTGTCTTTTTTTGTCAGTTCACCATTATATTCCATCCAACCCTGTGGCATGTGGTTTTGTGCTCCAATTTTGTAAAATAAATAAAATAGATCCAAGATTAGTGGGAATGCTGAGAGGTGCGTCAAAGCAAGTAAGTCCACAAGACTTTAGTATAGATCAGGAAGCATTTGGAAGCCAGAGTGTCTGCTTTTGTTCAGATGGTAGACACTAGAAATCTGTGCATTCCTAAGTGCTTCCTCTAATAAAGTATACCAAAATTTCTTAATCCAGTCATTACTATTAAAATATTTAAAATAACATAGAGCTTTCCAGAAGACCACACATTCTCTTATAATCAGTGGCTGGACGCTGGGCAGGGTACTAAAATTGTCAATGAGTGCCAAAGCTTCCAATTCATTTGTTCTGTTTCCTAAAATCGTCAAAGGAAATTTAAAAATAGATGTAGAATGACACACACATTTTAAAATCACATTTACATTTTATATTAGAGAAAATGCCTTCTGGATCATGAGGAAAGGAAGAACTTGGCATTTGCAATGCCTTCTTTCTTAGAAAGTTTGGGCTCGTGAGGAAATCATAGTCACATGAGTAAAGTTTTTGGCAATTCACGTAACATTTTTGGGTGGAATGACTCCAGAAGACTATGTCTGGCACATTTTAAGTTTCCTTCTGATAATCGCAAAACAGCCACATCCATCAGTGAGTAGTGTGTGTGTGTGTGTGTGTGTGTGTGTGTGCACGCGTGTGCAGAGAGATCAACATTAGGTATCTGCCCCTATTTCTCTCCACCTTGCTTTTTGGGATACGGTCTCTCTTGGAACCTGGATCTCATAATTTTGGCTAGACTACTGGCTAGCAAGCTCCTGGGATCTCCCCGTGTCTGCCCCCACTTCAATGCTTGGCTTACAGACATGTACCACCATACCCCACTTTTGAGTGGGTGCTGTGATCCAAACTCAAATCCTCTTGCTTTCACAACCAGCACTTCATCTACTGAGCTATATCCCTAAGTCCCCATCTATAGATTTGTTTTTAACATATTTGTGTGGCATCCTAGAACTGGTCACACACACACACACACACACACACACACACACACACACACGAATACATGAGGCTGAGCCTATCTATTCAACAAATGACCCTAATATCTGTTGAGTTTCTCATTTCAGATTATCCCCAATGGGAAAAAAGCAAGGTCAACAAGAGTCTTCACAGTCATGGCATGAAGAAAGCCATGGTTCGTCCTGAAGTGCAAGTGTTAAGCTGCCAAAGAAAGCCATCTCAGAGTCAGTGGAGGTTCTTCTATGACTTGAGGACTCTAGCCCAGAAAGGTGTTGATTCAAGATTTACACATTCTCAGATACATTCTTTCTTAATTTGTCAGGATAAATTAGCAGAAAAATTATGTATTTTTTTCCTTTTTGTACTTCACATAGTAAAGTTGTGTTAAACAAGTTATTGATCTCTTGTTAAGAATTTCCATTAAATAAGTATGACCCCATACATTTTGCTTATGAAGAACATTTGTTTTTAGTACCTCTGTTTCCCATAAATCACTTCACACCAAACAATAAGAGTTTATAGAGAACTTCAATAAGAGCTTAGAAATAAATAAAAGTTTCCATTGTGGTCTATTTCAATGCACTGTTGAATGGACCACATGTTAGCAGTGTGATTTGGATTTGTACCCAATGAACAAAATATTCTTCAGGTTTTTTATGATTCAGTATTTATAAACTTTGAAATGATATTGTTTTGACAGAATTCTATGTATTCTTTATAATAGAGAACTGTCAACATGGAAATCTAGAGGTCCATATGCCATAGGCTGAAATTTGATAGTGTTGAAGGAAGCGTTCTGAAAATGCTTCTGCAAACTATCTACTCACCAGTCAACAAACATCCATGTTATCTATAAACAAGTGATGAACTGAAGTCAATAATGCTTCTTTCATTTTCTCTTCATTTCATTTAACATTGGCTATGATTTTTTTACATATCTTTTATTACCTTGGGGCATATTTCTTCTATTCCTAGTCTTTTTCAGACTTTTTCATGAAGAGATACTGAAGCTTGTCAAAGACCTTTAAAATAAAATACCTAGGAATAAACCAAACCAAAGAGGTGAAAGACAACTACAATGGAAACTAAAACACAGAAGGAAGAAAGAGAAGCAGACACTAGACAATGGAAAGACCTCCCATGCTCATGGATCGGCAGAATTAATATTGTGAAAATCGCTGTTACCAAAAGTCATCTACCAATTCAATGTCACTTCCATCAAAAGTTCAGCTGTATTCTTACAGAAATAAAAAAATCCTAACATTCATATGGCAACATAAAAAATTCCAGCCAGGCAAGGCAGTGCTCAGTAAACAGAGCAATGCTGGCCGTATCACAAGGCCTAATCTGAAATTATATTATAGAGCATAGTAACAGCAACAGCATGATATTGGTATAAAACTAAACACGTAGATCAATGGAACAAAAAAGAGGACCAGGAGTAAACCCACATAGCTAGAGCCACCTAAGTGTTCACAAGGGTGTCAGAGACCTACATCGGTAAAATGCCAGCCACTTCAAAAAATGATACTGGGAAACCTGGATACACATATTTATAGAAGGATGAAACTAGTTCCACCTCTCCCATCCCGCACAAACATCAGTTCAAAATGGCCAAAATGCCGTAATGTGAGAAAGACCTGAAACTCTAAAACTGCTAGAGTAAGACACAGGAAAAGCTCTTTAAGATATAGGTAAAGGCAATGACTGAAAAAAAGAACTGCAATAACACAGGAACTAGTCACAGTAACTTATAAAAGGGATTGAATTAATTTCAAAAGCTTTGTACAGCAATAGAAACGATCAACAGAGTGAACAGACAACCTACAGAAATGACAAAAATCTTTACCAACTATACAGCCAACAGAGGATTAATATATGGAATATATAAATAACTTCAAAAAGCAAATATCCAAAACACAATTCATCCAATCCAATCAATGAGCAAAGGAATTGACCAGACTATTCTCCAAAGAGGACTTATAAAAGACATAAATATTTCCTTAGCCATCAGGAAAATGCACTCTAAAACTACATTTGAGGGCTGAAGACATGGCTCAGTGGTTAAGAGCACTGGCCTCTCTTGCAGAGAACCTGGGTTCAATTCCCAGCACCCACATGATGGCTAACAACCATCCATAACTCCAGTTTCAAGGGAATCCCACACTCTCTTCTGACCTACGGGGCATTACAGAAATGGGTGCGCTTACATATATGCAAGCAAAACACACATACATATAAAATAAAATATTTTTAAAATCAATAAAACTGCATTTGAGGTTCCATCTCCTACCAGTCAGAATAATTAACAAACAAACAAATACACAATAAAAATACCCAAACCAAAGCAAAACAAATAAAAACCCAAACAACAAATACTGGAGAGGAGGGGGAAGAAGATTCCTTACTCATTGTCATGGCGTTGTAAACTAGTGCAGCCGCTATGTAAATCAGTGGTGGTTGTACCAGGTTTCTCAATAAACTCAGAGCAGAACAACCATATGACTCAGCTACTGTACTCTTGGGTGCATATCTAAAGGACTATTAAGTCAACATGCCACAGAGTTACTTACACATCCACATCTATTGCAGCATCACTCACAATAACCAAGACACAGAAACAGCCTAGAAGTCTATCAAGAGATGACTAGGGGGCTGGAGAGATAGCTCAGAAATTAAGAGTACTGATTGCTTTTGCAAGGACCCGAGTTTGATTCCCAGCACAAACATGGAAGTTAACAGCCCTCTGTAACTGAAGTTCCAGGGGATACAACGCCCTCTTCAGACCTCTGTGGGCACTGCACAGCATGGGTGCACCTACATGCATGCAGGCATTACATTCATACACATAAAATAACAATAATGAATAAAATAATTTTTAAAAAGAATGAATAAAGAAAATGTGGTGTCTATACATAATGATATTTTATCCAATGGTAAAGAAGAATGAAAGTCTACCATTGTGAAGAAAATCAATGAAACTGAAGATCACTATTATAGGTGAGATAAACCAGACTCAGAAAGACAAATATTGCCTGTTTTCTCTGATTGTGTACCTAGATCTAAAGACTTCCCCCACATACACTTATGAAAGTTGGAGGAACAAGTGCAAATGGATGGGGGAGGGCTGAACAAAGGTGGGTGACTGGGCAGGAAAAATGGTACATTTTCTTTCATATATGGAAACACATACACACACATACACAAACACAGACACAAACACTGACATAAAAGCGGAAGGGGAACTCTTTCAGGTGATAAAGGGGCCTCAAGATGAGATGGCTGGAGGAGCACAGTGAGGGGAGATGAATATGAACATGATTCAATGACAAGTGTATGAAAAACGATGAAACCCATTATTTTACATACTAATCTAAAATAGTAGAATTTTTTAAAATGTTCTTATGTAGTACTGACTTAGACTGCTGTTTGTAAATAACAAGTCAGACAAGAGTTCCCAAATTTTGTACCAGCAGAATCAGCATTGTGTAAGATCATGCTAGAAATGCAAATCCTTGGGCTTTGTACCAGAGCTGTTGAACTGGAAACCCTTGCGCACTGTGCTCTGTATTTAAGCCAGCCTTCTTTGTGACTCTGATGTCTTCTCAAGTTTGATAACCAGTGGCCTGTATCATTGGTGAAACAGTAAATTTAATGGTTGTGAATGTGTGTGTGTGTGAGAGAGAGAGAGAAAGAGAGAGAGAGAGGAAATAAAGAGAGAGAGAGAGTAGATGTGCCCTATATAAAACAACCTAGGAAAGTTGGTTTGTTGTTCATGGATATTTCATTGTTATCATTTTATAATAAAACTCACTTTAATACCCATATACTTAAGAATGCTGTCTCATAGTTCATCAGTTCATTTATCTTATGATAAAAAAATGAGCAATAAAGATAGCCCATTCTATAATTTAAACTTGTATTGTGCTTTATTAGCCTATATAAAATGGACTTGAACTGTGGCCTATAAATCCTCCAGTTATTGGACATCGGCCCAAATAGTCTCAGTGAATTTCCAAACGCTTATCTGGATACCACAGCAATCTGAGCTATCTTCCCTCTGCAGTGCTTTTCCCTGCCCCAGTGTCGCTAGCATCTGGGTTTACTCCTGAGATGCTTTCCACAAAGTCGGGCTTATCATCCTTTCTCAGGTGCTGTCCTAGGGTTCATCCATGTTTCAACGAATGAAAATTTTCTTTCCTTTCAAGGTGGAAATGCATTGCATTGCGTATACGTGTCACATTTTGTTTATTCGTTTATCCTTTGATAGACATCAGAGTTTCTTCTAACTCTTCACTACTAAGAATAGTACTAATGTGAGCATAGTATTATAAACATCTTTTTAAATTATTTAATTAAAAAATTATTGGGGTGGAGAGTTAGATCGGGAGTAAAGAGTGCTTACTGCCTTTGCAGAGGACCCGGGTTCTGTTCCCAGCAACCACAGGGCGCTTCACAACCATCTTGTAACTTCAGCTCCAGGGGATCTGACGCCCTCTTCTGGTCTCTGTGGGCACCGGACATGCACATAGTGCACATTCTTACATGCAAGACAAACACTCATATACTGGAGCTGAGCATGGTGATGCATGCTTTTAATCCTAGAACTCAGGGGAAAGAGGTATACAGATTCCTATGAGTTCAAGACCAGCCTGGTCTACACAGAGAGTTCAAGGCCAGCCAGGGCTACATAGTGAGCCTCTGTCTCAAAAAAATAAATAAATAAATAAATAAATAAAATTTAAAAAAAATAAAAAACTAACCGAACAAACACTTGTACACATAAAATAAAAATAAATAAATCTTAAAATTCTCTTTTGTGAAAATTTTTTTTATTTTATGTGCATGTGTGTATTGCCTACATGTAAATATACCCATGCTATGCAGTGCCCACAAAGGTCAGAAGGGGGTATGGGATTCCCCTGGAACTTGAGTTACAGAGTTGTCAGCCATGTGAATGATAGGAATCAAATGTGGGTCCTCGGCAAGAGCAGCCAGTGTTCTTAACTGTGAGCCTTCTTTCCAGCCTGCTCTCTTTAATATATCCAAATTTGGATTTCTCGATCATATAGTAATTCTATTCTGTATTTTTGAGGAACTTCTGCGTTGCTACCCAAAGCAGTCGCAGTTTTACAGTCCCATCCACAGTGCACGAGGCTTTCACATTCTTCACATCCTCACCAATATTTCTCCTTTTCTGTGTTTTTGGAAGTAGCTATCCTAAATGTAGGAGGATTTCTCATTATGGATGTGATTTGCATTTCTCTAATGATTAGTGAGATTATTTTTCACAAATGTTTTAGCCATGTGTGTAGCATCTTTTCAAAAATATCTATTCAAGCCTGCTGCCTCCTTCTAAAACTTATTTATTTATTGTATAAGTATATACTGTATTTGAGCACATTTCCCCATGCCCTGTACCCTCCCTCTGCCCCCTCCTCTTCCATTAGTCCCCTTTGTTCCCTGAAAAATTTCACTCCTATTTATGCCATATATCCATATCTGCTCTTATGTATCTATATAAAATCTAGAATCCACAAATGAGAGAAACGGTTGGTATTTTTCTTTCTTTCTGAGACTAATTTAATTCACTTAATGTATTTGTCTCCAGTTGCCTCCATTTTTCTACAAATGACATTACTCTGTTCTTCTTCGTGACTGAAAAGAAAATCCACTGTGTATACATCATAGTTTCTTCATTCATTCTGTTTTCTGCTTTTGAACCAAGATATTTTAATTTATTTTGTGGTTGAGCTAGACAAGTTCATCATGCATTGAGATATTAACTCATATACAAATACGATTTGCTCATATTTGTCCTAACCTGAGAATTCCTTTTTACTCTAATTGTGTCTTTTCATGCACAAAACTTTTGCTTTTCCCATTTGTCTACCTTTGTTTTCGTCACTTGGCCTTCTGCAGTCAAATCTAGGAAGTCGTAGCAAATTCAACACTGTGGAGGCTTTCTTCTCTGTTTCTTTCTCACCGCTCATAGAGTTTTGAGGAGCTGAATTGTCACTCTTTGTAATATTTTTGATGTATGTTTTTAATTTTGATCACAAATTGTGATACTAAACATGGATAAAATAAAAACATAATCTGAGACAGGACTTAAAGAAAGACTCTTCTAGAATTTCCCCATTGTTGAGAGACAATTGTAGCAAGAACGGACTATTACAGGGTCTATATGTAATGAATTTATAGTCTCTTAAAAACATGATACATTGATAAAAGTCCTTTAAAATTAGGAATAAACTCTGAGATATTGTGTGTTTCAAGCACAGGAGACATGCTTTACTTTTTTCTTAAACCACTTATTTATAAAATGCCTGGTTTTTAGGCTTTCTGCTTCTTTCTGGCCAAGTTACAGTTGCTAAAATTTCATATTTGGAATATGGTGCAATTGAAAAGATATGATCAGTGAGCCCAGAACTAGCAATTTCCTGGAGAAAGGATTGGCCATTTGGCAATGAAGAGCTGACATTTCAAAGTTGAACATTAAGCTATAATTCTGGGGGGAAAAATACCAGCACACCACCAAATGAAGAGCTCCAAATTTAACAAATATGGCCTTCCAGTCATTCTCTCTTGAGGCAAAATGTAGGTTTAAGGTCCAAAAAATTGCCTTATGACAAGCTATTTGCAGAACAAAATCAAACATAAGTAATTTAAGTCTGAAGTTATGATGAGACAAGACTGCAATGATTTTCTTAAAATGGGCTATCAAATTCTGTGAAATCTGCCTAAAATAAAGAGCCAAGCATAGCTCCCCCTCAAAATACAGAAATTAAAGAGTAAATCCCATTTGTTGTCTAAAGCAGTGTTCTCCTCATTAAATTTCCAATGCTGCCAAAAGGAAGTTTGGGGGAATGATTTAAGCCTCGTTGGTAATGAACTGCAGACAACTAGAGCAGTGTTGAATAATTTTGATAACAGAGAAGTGAATAATTCCCAGAATGCTTTATTATACATTTAAGTTTCTTCTCATTTTAAACTAGGGAGGAAGGAAGTTAAGAATTTTTATAATTAAATGGTACCAGAAGAAGGCTTGAGGAGATATTGATCACCAGATTCCCCAGGGAGACGGACCAAGGAGATAGTGAATGCTAGCTGTGATTCTCCAAATACAATTATACTCTGTGGGTCAATTCAACAATGACTTGAATGTTTACTTATACAAGGCACTATTCTAGATGCTTAGAATTCATCTCTGTAAAAACAAAAACATACTTACCTTGATGGGAGGGAGGGAAGGAGAGAGAGAGAGAGAGAGCGTGCTGTGAAAGGGGCTTTCTGTCTTATGGTACTCTCAGAAAGATCTAGAGAAGAGATTTTTGAACAGAAAGCTGACTAAAAGCAGACAGCAAGCTGCTCTACCTGCCTGGTGGCAGGGAGTTCTAGGCAGGGGGAAGCGGACATGAGGGTTCCAGGGAGGAAAGTGTTTTGTAGAGAAGCTAGATGCTGGTGTGGAGAGAGAAGAGAGACTGTGAGCAGAGAGCTGTGTGCAGACAGGGTTGTATTGGCCTTGTACACCATGGGTTTTATTCTAAGTTTGTTAGAAAGGCTCTAGGTCCTTTAAACAGTAACATGACATGATCAAATGTGCATTTTAAATGAATTGTTCTATCCTGTAGATAGGAGATTGTAGAAAAGCAAGAATGGATGTTCTCAAGGTTGATTTCTGTTCTTCAACTCTCTATATTGCTATAAGCAATATACTAAAGTTGGGCCGCAGAATAAAGTGTGACAAATTGCAACACATGACTTGATTCACAAAGTCACAGTTACAATCAGGATAAACTCTCTCTGTTATGGTTACATCTTATTCTAGCCTCCCTGGCAGCCAGCCATCTGTTCCCCACAATGGTAGTTTTGTAGTTTTATGCTTTAAATGATGCCAAATGAAAGAAAACAAATAAGATGTAGGATTTAGAAACTGCCTTCTTTGTTGTGATCTGTCCAGGTTGTTGCTTGTACTGTCAGTTACTTTGTCTTTGTGGAATAGTGTTCCATTGGATAGATTCACTAGTTGAAAGGCATTTGAGTTGCTTCCAGTGTTTGATTATTGTGAACAAAGCTGGTATTGTATAAATATTCAGGCCTTTATATGAAAGGAAAATATCATTTCTCTATGAGAAATAACCAGGATTGGAGTTTGAAGAGCGATGAATATGTCTATCTTTGACTTCAGAAATTATTATTTTTCCAGAATATTTGTATATGTTTGCATCCTCATTGGCAATGAATGAAAGACATGTACTATTTCTTTGCTGGCACTTACCACTGTCAGCATATTTTGTGTTAATTCATTATTACAATTTCGATTTGTAGGTCCCTGATGGCTAATAACATATAACCAGTTCTCATGTGTTTATTTGATATATGTGAATTGACTGTTGAGGACTCTTGTTCATTCATTAATTGATGAATTGTACAATTGTTTTCTGTTGAGTTGTAAAAATTCGTAATATACTCAGACTATTTCATATGGTACCTTAAGACTGTGAGAGCATCATGGCAGGTGAGAGGACAAGCACTATTTCTACAGATATGCTTCTGTGTAAGTGAAATGAAAACCAACAAAGGAGGAAGGGTTCCATGGCCTGAAGACCTGATCCATCTCTTATCCATCCGCCTATTGGGAACATATGTATGTGATAAATCAACCCCATAAGACTCTCATCAAGATTTTCGAGACCACAGAAAGATGAACTGGCACGTTGCTTTGAGTAATTTCTTGTTCCTCCCCCTGCTATGTCTCTTGAACAGAAAGACAGTGAAACGGAGAAAGGTGGTATGTTTGAGGGGAAGAGTAACAACAGAAAGATGAACTTCTCCTGATGGTGTAACAGTGATGGAAGAAGGGCTTCTGAGGCAGGTGGAAGCAAGAGACAAAAATGCGATTTGGGACATCCTTTCCAAATTTCCCTAAAAGGAGTGGGCATAGGTTATAAATATATTTATACTTATAAATATATTTTTATGGGTATTTATAGGTTTTACTAGGTATTGCTAAACCTTTTTCCTAGTGTGATTAACCAAGTTTCTATTTGTCCTACAGGTGTGAATTTCTTATTGCATTATATTCCAAAGGAGTTTCTGAAACACCAATTTAAAATCTAAGTAAGCTCAGTGGGAAGGTGGGAGAAGTGCCACAGAGGAGCCTGACTGCTGCTGTCCTTACATTGGGAGCAGTTTTCCTGCGGAACTGCATCTCTATTTATCACTTTCTTTCAATTTCCAGAGCTCCAAAATAGCATAATATATTATAATATAATATAATATAATATAATATAATATAATATAGAAATACAATAATTCCCAGTTGAATACTTGTTTCTTTAGGGAAAGAATTCTCCAAATTCTATCCACTTTTACAGCTGCAAGTCCAATTTCCATAATTTTAAAAGGCTTATTATACTGTTCCTTTCCACCTTATTAGGTAAGATGATTTGCTCACTAATTTCCAGACTATTTTTTAATGTGAAAAGCTAAGAATGTACCTTCACCTTAAGGCCTGCTGCCGTTCACACTTCTTTTGACATACGGTGTCTGTGTTACCGTTCTATATAAGTATAACCTAATACTCATTTTTTCCATTTTTAATTGCTTATGTTTCCATCCATCTTTTTCTGGCAGCACTGAGGACTGAGCCTAGGCTCTCATGCATGGGAGGCATGTGATCCACCCTTGAGCTCCAACACCAGCTCTCCTATGTTTTCTTTCTAATAAGTTTTGTTACTGATTTTTTAATTGAGTTCCAATATGACAAAGTACATGTTAGGTTTTTGATACGGTTTCATATGCATTTGGAACATAAAGAATATTTATTCTTAAAATGTTGTGCATTATTGTCTATACATGCTCATTGTTTTTAAACTTCTTAGTATTTAAATCAACTATGTCCTTTCATTATATTTTCCTTATCTATGAATAAAGTATCTGAAAAAACCCTACTGTTATTTCTTCTAAATTTTTGTTAATTTTTTACAATATGTATTGTAAGACTATGTTATTGTCTTCTATTTATTATATTATTTCTGAAATTGTTTTGCTTTAAAGTCTTAAAGTCTACTTTTTGTGTTACTGCAATAATTATGTGTGCATTCATATGTTAATATTTGCTTACTATGTTTTCTATTTGTCCTTTTATATGCTGAAGGGTTTGTTTGTCTTTTGTTTTTTTGAGACAGAGTTTCCCTGTAGCCCCAGCTGTCCTGGAACTTGCTATGTAGACCAAGCTGGCCTCAGTTTCACTAAGATCGATCTGTCTCCTTAGCGCTGGTATTAAAGGCTTGGCCACCATGCCTGGCTTATATGCTGTTTTTTAAATTTTCACTTCTTCACCAAAGATGCTTCCTCATGTAGAAGATGGCAAGATTAGCACAGAGATCCACAACTGGCCAGGATGCAGAGAATAAAAAGCTGCAGAGTGCTTATTCCTGACATCTATATCAAGCTTCTCCCTCTCAAGGTTCAGGAATCACTGTGGAAGAGGGGCCAGAAAGATTGTAAGAGTCACAGGTGGTAGATAAGGAAACGGAGTCTTCCAGACAGCTGGTAAGTTACTCATATAAACTCATAGCAATAAGGACGGCATGCACAAGTCCCATGCAAGTCAAGTCAGACAAAACCTCAGCACAGAAATGGGAAAGTGGGAAAAAAAATCCAACCCTACCTGAGGAGATGTTAACTGACGAATGCTAGGAGGTGGAGAGTCAGTCTTCTGGGTAGGTTGACTAGGCTCAAGTGGAATCACCCACACTGAAGGGTGTTTGGGGACACAAATTTGACTCAGTAGATCTTAAAGTATATATTTGGGGCGCTGGAGAGCTGGCTCAGCAGTTAAGAGCACTGGCTGCTCTTCCAGAGGACCTGGATTTGATTCTCAGCATCCACATAGCAGCTAACAACTGTCCATAACTCCAGTTCCAAGGAATCCAATGACCTTTCTAACCTCTACGGGCACTGCATGACACAGGTGCACTTATATACATGCAGGCAATTCATTCATACACACAAAATAAAAATAGTAAATAGATTATGAAAGTTATGTATTTATATATAATACAGGAAATCAGGTGAGAGCAGTAAGGAGAGGTGCAAACGGGAAGGGGTCTAAATATGATAAAGATAGAGTGTATGAAATTCACAAAAAATTCAATAAAAATTCTTTCCTTCTGCACATTTTTCCTTTACTGTTTGGAATCTGTGCTCCACATACATCTTCTGAGCAGTTATTCCAGCTATTTTAACATGCATATGTTTCATGCTTCACTCTGTATGAAATTAATAAACTGTCACTGTTTCTGAATAACAGCAGGATTTTAGATCATTCTAATGCTCTTGATTTACATGCTTTTACACCTGCCTTTGGTCATACATAAGTTTAGAGTCCGGTAAATCCAGGATTTAAATTTGCTTCTTGTTTCATAACTAAGAGTTTTCAAGACCATGTATCAGATGCAGTATTTTCTCTTCAACTGTTTTCAGCACTTGTAATAAGGATGGTGAGCTTTCAAAGAACATTTTGCATCATCAAACATTAATAATAACAAATATTCACATGAAGGCTTCTTGTAGTTCAAAATATTAAGCATTTTACCTATGTTAATTTATTCTTGGCACAACTCTATATTACTGTTAGGAAACCAAGTTAACAGAAGAGTTATAAACAGGGTTGATCTAGGATTGAACTGGGTAATTTGGCACCCAGATTTCAAGTCTTGGCCTCACTTTTGCTGCCCAAGGATATTTTTAGTTCCTTATAGGAGCAGCCATAGTCAACTCTTTCCTGAGACATTAGCAGTATCTAAAATTGCACCACAAGTTGCTCTATCCTTCACTGTTATCAGGCCATCATTGCCTTCTCTTAATTGTAGAGGCACTTTTTGCCTTTGGTAAATATTGAAATATAGACTATTTGTGAGCTAACTGCATTTTTATTTAAACAAACCTGCTACTTAGAGAAAAGGTGTTTGGAAACTAGACTATGTCTTGCAATTTTATATTGTTATTTTATGTGTTATCCCAGCACAATCCTAGGACAAAAGGAAGTAAGAGAGAGAAGGAGGAAGGGACAGGTGGGGGTGGGGGAGGAAATAACAAGCTCTCAAAGAGAAGCATTCATTCTGACTAGTAAAATGGTAAGAAAAGTTGACTTCACAGTCAGATTATTTTCTAACTGAGAGAAGCACAAAGCTGGACTTACAATTTCCTCTGAGATTGTATTTTCTCTGATGTACATCTTATATCCACATGTGTATTAATTATTGCAGTAAAGACAATTATTTCTATATTCTATACTCTACCTGAGTAGCCTAACATCTTGGTGTCATAAAGAATTTCCATTAAGAGGAGTAGAAGGATCTACAAAGGTGGTCATTTTGTAAGGTCAAAGTCATAAGGCAAATTTGAAGCTCTTGCTAAAAGCAACTCCATTAGCCAATTAATTGCATACCATCAACCCATTATTTCTGGAAAATTCTGCCACAGATCTTGAAGTTATAAGGCATGCTGGGTATCCTGGCAACATTATCAGAAAGAAGAATTATTAATTTATATTGATATTTTAAAAAATAATATTTTCCCTTGGAAGTTTGCATAGTATCTGTTTTAGCTAAAAAGGAAGAGTTTATCTGAGCTTGAGGTTCCAGGGGAATTTGAGTCCATCATGGCTGGGAAGCATGGTGGCAGGACATGGCCAGAGCAGGAGGAGAAAGTAGTGTTCACATCCTCAAGCAGGCACAGGAAGCAGAGAGTCACTAGGGACCAGCAAGGCTTAAAAATTCTCTAAGCCCGCCCCCAGTGACGTGCTTCCTCCCGCATGGCCGCACCTTCTAAGACCTCCCAAAACAGTACCACCCACCGGGGACAAAAGTTCTGAATATTTGGAGTCTATGGGAGACATTCTCATTCAAACCACCACAGTGTCTTCCGATATTATGAGAGCTAGCCTTCAGTGAGGAGGCTTCCAGATCAGTTCCAGTTCAATTACTCCAAATCCTTTGTCCAAAGTATGTTCCATCTTCAGCAAAAGGACCTTACCTTTCAAGTTCTGAAAAGCAATCAACAGCTATAGCAATAGCCTGTGTTGTCTGGAGAGACTTTTGGACTGTCCTGACCAAAAATTCTCAAAGGGTGAACTGGGGGCTTTCCCTGCCTGGCACTCTGCTTTTGTTATGCAGCCTTCCGCTATACGTGTGTGTGTGTGTGTGTGTGTGTGTGTGTGTGTGTGTGTGTGTGTGTTTCAGTGGGCTTTTGAATTAATAGAATTCATTCTGGTTTTCACTCTAAGTGTTAGTTTCCTCTCCTTTTTCTCCCTCTGGACAGCCCTCCCTCTCCCTTCCCTGGCTAAAGTGCCCCACACTTCCCTAGTCCCCCACTGATAACACCTGTCTCCTATCATCCCCCTCTCTGGAGCTCCTTTCCCCGTCTACTCCCATGGCTCCTTTCCATTTTCCTGACTCCTGCTGCAGTTACATCAGGATATATACTCACATCTAAGTATTTGGAGTTAAGATCCACAAATGAGAAAGAACATACGTTACTTGTTTTTCTGAGTCTGTGTTACTTTATTTAATATAACAGTGCCTAGTTCCAGCCGTTTACCTGCAAATTTTATAATTTCAATATTCTTAACAGCTAGATAATATTCCATTGTGTAAATGTGCCATACTTTCATTATCCATTCATCAGTTCATGTATATCTAAGTTGTTTCCATTCAATGGTTATTGTGAATACAGCATCAATGATCATTAATGAACAGGTATCTCTGTAGTAGGCTATAGAATTCTTTGGCTTCTATGCCCAAGACTGGTATAGCTGGAGCATATGGTAGAACTATTTCTAGCTTTCTGATGAACTTCCATACTGATTCATATGTCTGTACCAGTTTATACTCCCACCAGAAGTGAATAGTGTTACCCTTTATCCACACCCTTGCCAGCATTTGTCTTCATTTGTTTTTGTACCTTTCATCATTTCCAAATTCTCTGTTTAGCCCTTTGCTCCCATTTTTAATTGGTTTTATGTGTTTAGGCTTTTTATTGTGCTGTATATTCTTCTGTCAGATGTCTAACTGGTAAAGATTTTGTTTCCATTTTGTATGTGCCTCTTCACTTAAATGATGGTTTTCTTTGCTATACAGAAGCTTTTTAGTTTCATGAGTTCCGATTTTTCAATTGTCTTTAATACCTATGCTATCATGGTCCTATTCATAAAGTCCTTTCCTTTATGTTTCCTATAAGTTCAAGTCTGTTCCTTATTTTCTCTTCTCTGAAATTCAGGATGTCGGATCTTAGTCAAAGTATCCTTATTTGCATATGATATGATTCTGTACACAAAAGATTCTAAAGACTCCATCAGAGAGCTCCTAGAACTGATAAACACATTCATAGCAGGATACAAAATCAACACACAAAAATCAGTAGCCTTTTTATATACCAACAAGAAACATACTGATAAAGAAACCAGTATAACATCCCATTTATGATAGCTTCAATCAATATAAAATATCTTGGAATAAATCTAATCAAAAGAGTAAAGAATTTGTGTAATAAAAATTTTAAGACATTGAAGAAATAAAGTCAAGAAGATACCAGAAGATGGAAGTCCTCCCATACTCACAGATTGGCAGGATTAATGTTGTAAAAATGGCCATCCTATTGAACACAATTTATTGATTCAATGCAATTTCTATTAAAATTCCAATACAATTATTCACAAAAATGGAAAAAATAATCTCAAATTTCATATGGAAAGACAAAAAAATCCTGATTAGCCAAAACAATACTGGACAATAAAAGAAAAGCTGGCAGCATCACCATTCCGATTTCAAACTATACTCCTTAGTTATACTAATAAAAACAGCATGGTACTTGAATAAATAGAGGCACATTTATCGATAGAATAGAAGTGAGGACTCCAGTTTAAGTCCACTAACTTAAAACTACCTGATTTTTGACAAAGGAACCAAGAACTCAGGTTGTAGAAAAGACAGCATGTTCAACAACTGATGCTGGTAAAAGTGGATACCTACAGGTGGAAGAATGAAATTAGATCCTTCTCTCCCGCTCTGTACAAAACTCAACTCCAAATGCATCAAGGGCCTCAATATATTGATGCTTTGTATCATAAGACAACCTGAAAAAAAGATGAAAGAAACCCAAGATCCAATCCATGCTCAGAGAAAAACTGAAAACATTTTTCAAACATAAATTATGAGATTTGTCCATAAGTTATGTAAGATTTTGGTTTGCTAAAGGATTTGTGCCATTAAGAGTATACATCAACTATATTCAACTGAATGAAGCATCTGTTTTATTATTATAATTTAACATTCTTCTGTAAATCACATTTACAAGCACTATGAAAGAGTTTGCTTTTGCTCTAATCCTGGGTTTCATTCCTCTCTCCAGACTTTGCATTTAATTTGGCTGATTCATTCTCCAAACTGTTTCCCATGTAATTTTAAGCAAAACTTCTCACCTTAATCTCCCAGAATAGTATTGTTACAAGATAACCACAATTCACTAATTTCTTTCAAAGTCTAATTAGCATCTGTTATCAGGTTAATCTGAAATTACCTGGAAAGGGTTCATAGAATAATTCCACAAACATGAGCCTTCAGAAAAGTAAATATTTGCTTTGAATTATTTTAATGACATATCATTCAAAGAATCTAATTGTAGCTCCTACAAATTTACTTTATAATTGTTGAAAATCTAATTCAAGTCTGTTTTCAAGTATCTCATGAAGATATTTCTCTAAAATCAATTCACCAAAGTCCTAACTTGTACGAAAGTGGTTTCTTGCCTTTTGGCACACCTGTGTTGATTTGCATTTGGACATGTGGGCCTGTCATTGCTCTATAACCTGGACTTCAGTCACTGAAGCAGTTCTCCCTCTTCCTTCATGGCCTTTCATGCTCACTGTCCAGTTTTGTAATTATGCTTTGGATCTTTGTTAGACTCTCATATAGAATGTATGCATTCATGTGGGATCCTTTTATCGTCCTATTACCTTATCATCCTAATATTATCCCGTTTTTCCAACTGGCATTTGGAGGGCACAGACATATTTTGGGAGTTTAATTAACCTGAGATAATGTTAGTCTCTAGGAAATGATGATTCTGAGTATTTTGGCAAAATCATAATTTTTTATTTAAAATGCTGTACTGTAAATGGAATATTCAAAAAAATAATAATATTTTTTTAAAACTCATGTACTTGTTTAACCTCCACGCTACTCTGGTGGCATTCCCTCCTTTGTCAATTCCATAGAAGCTTGTTTGCATTTATAGCAAAACAAATTATTCTCTTTTTTTGTTTTAGATGCTTTCTGTGTCATCAGCAGATACTTTATTTTGGCCATAATGAAAAGGGGTGAGGATCTTTCTGGGGCCTCAGCTTACCCATCTGCCTTCTTTTACAAACTATTTCTGAAAATATTGTTTTCACAATACAAATATCATTTGTTCTTCTCTAAGTCCTTTGGGAACACTGACTAAAATTAACTTGGATTCTCTGATGCTTTGTATTTGACCCAGTGAGTTCCAAGTATGATCTTGACTAACCACTCCTAAAAACACAAGTAACTACAAAGAGAAGATATTTAAACTCGACTTTTCAGACTCAGCATGTATAAAAATTCATTTTAAAGGATTGCTTGTAATTGGTATACAGAAAGGCTACTGATTTTTGTAGGTTAATTTAATAGCCTTCCACTTTACTGAAAGTGTTAATCATTTCTAGGAGTTTTCTAGTAGAATTTTTGGCATCTCTAAGGTATAATATCATATCATGTACAAAAAAGGATAATTTGACCTCTTCTTTTTCAATTGGTACTCCTTTAATTTTCTTCTCTTGTCTTATTGCTCTAGCATGAGTTTCAAGCACTAGATTTAAAAACTGAGGACAATGGACAGCCTGGTTCCTGATTTTAATGGGAATGCCTCCAGTTTTTCTTCATTTAGAATGATGCTGAATATGGTTTCATTGCATATAGCTTTAATATGTTGAGGTATATTCCCTCCAATTCAGTTTCCTCTAGGACTTTTAACATAAATCCATGTTAAAGGATTTTTTTTTAATCAAAGGCCTTTTCTGAATCTATTGATATATTATGTGATTTTTTTTGTCTTTGAGTCCATTTGTATGATTTATGACATTCATTGACTTACATATATTAGACCATCCCTGAATCTCTAGAATAAAGCCAATTTGATCATGGTGGATGATCTTTTTGCTGTGTGTCTGTATGGAGTTTGCAAGTATTTTGTTGAGAATTTTTGAATCTATGTTCATTAAGGATATGGGTTTATAGTGGTTTTTCTTTGATTGTTGTTCTGTTTTTTTGTTTGGTTTTTGTTTGGTTTTGGTTGTATTTTTACCTAGTTTTGTATTAGATTGATGCTGGCTTCATAGAAAGAATCTGAGAGTTCTCCCTCTGTTTCTATCTTTTTTAATACTCTAAGTAGTATTGGTTATAGATCTTCTTTGAATGACTGCTAAAATTCTGCTGTGAATCCATCTGGGCCTGGGGTTTTTAATCAGGAAATTATGTACTGCTATTTCAATTTCCTTATATGTTGTGGGTCTGTTTAAGTTATTGATTTCTTTCACCACTCCGAGGCTGGATTCAGGCAGTCCCAGGCAGTCTGGAACTTGTCTGGGCCCCTACTCACAGCAACATTTTTAAAAGCTCTTGTGGTTCTCAGGTACCATTAAGACTGAAGGCAATTTGATTTAACTTAAGCATCGAAAGAAAATATGCAAAAATAGACAGAGCATGCATAAAAAGCTGCTTAGTGAGTGGAAGTGGTGACGGGGGTGATAATGTGGGGGGAAGTGTCTGCCCAGGTTATAAATATGCACCTACAGCCCGTACGTTCTCAGGTGCATCATTAAACCAATGATAGCCTTTTAAGGGGAAATAGATTTTTTCTATCTCTGCATTTCAATAGAGTCTCCATAATTTATCTCCAAACAATAACTCAAATTCAATATATAGTGGATTATTGCTGATATTATGAAAACTTCAGTATAAGAAGCTAGTGAGTTTGTGGCATGAGGTACTAAAGACACTTATAATGAAAGAAGTAGTCTACACTACTGAATCAGGTAGAAGTGTTCTCCGAAATGTAGCTAAATATATATTACCTAGAGGTTGAATCATGTGTTAGTTCACCAGATCAAAAATTCATTTATCTGATATAAAAAAATAAATTGCTTTACCTATCATAAAGGGTTTCATAATTCAGTCATAGGTATGTTTTCATTTTCTTTCTTTTTTGATAAAAGATTCTTCTTTCTCTCCTGTCCTGGAAATAATTGTGTTCTCAACAGGATATCAAATTATTTAGAAGTTAGTGTCTGCAAAAGGTATCATTTTAAAAAATGAATTTTAATTAACCATTTGATCTTTTCTCTTCCCTGGAGTAATCCTGTTCTACAGTTGTTCTTGTGTTTTACACAGTATAATATTAGAAAAATCGGTCCTTTTCTTTTTAGACAAATAAAGCCATAATGCTCTTTCGTGGTGGATTCCTCTTTAATGGTATTGTTCTAACTCTGGTAACAAGGAAAAACACGTAGGGATTCTGAATAATTTCTTTTGAAAAACTTTTTTACACATTGCCTCACATATCTGCTATTAAGTAGTTTGTTCCTACTGCAAATATGAAGTAGAAATGTACAATCGGTAGTGTAGAGGTGATTCACGTAAAGTCTGTGCTGAACCCCACTATTTCCTGTGTTCTTATCTATGTCAAGATGACAAGTTTCATTATGAATATGACAATCATTGATGAAAGAAAAGACTGTATCTGCACATTTCCTGGAAGTTACCTATGTGAGAGGATCTTCATTTGATTTGAGACTAATGTGGAAATATGTTAAGGATAGATTCAAGTTCAAAGAATGTGTCCTCAGAGAGAATTATTTAAACTCCTCACAGCCAGGCTGTCCAGAGGCATAACTATTTTGGACATGAAAATATATATCCATAGGTGACAGAGTTTGAAACCAAAAAATGGAAATCTTGAATTAGGAAAGAAAAGATTGTTTTTGTTTTTGTTTATTTAATGCTAGAGGAAGATGGCAATAGTTCTATAAATGACTTAGGATTCATCAGATTTGGACTTTGGCAGTTTAGACAGCATGAGTACAAAGAATTAATAATACCAACAGAAGAAATATCAGCTGCAAATGTTTGTTGAAATATTGTGAATTTAATTAGGGCACAAATCCGAAACGCTTTTACTTTTAAATTCAGCAGTATTAGTTGACCCTCCCTTCTTAGCTCTTGATAATATTTGGGACTGATTCTCAAATGCTATGGTTCATCCTACAACATGGATGAACACTGACAGCATTATGTAAAGCAAAGTAGGGCAGTCCCAAGATGATACATACTATAAGAGTCCACTGATGCAAGTGGACTAAAATTCATAGAAACAATATGCAGAAGTGGTTTCCAGGCAGTGGGTGGGTAAGTATATACTGGGAATTAATTTTCACTTTCACAAGATGAAAGGAGTTCTAGAGATTGGTGCCCCCCCATCAAATTCACTGCTTTCTCTCTAGATGATGATAGATGATAGATAGATGATAGATAGATAGATAGATAGATAGATAGATAGATAGATGATAGATAGATACATATTACTATGGGAAGAGCACTATCTGAAAAGGCTACATAGGATATTATTTTAACTATATGAAATTATAGAAGAGTCAAAATTAATATAGCAAAAATATCAGTCATTTTGGATCATATTGTAAGAAGGAATGAACAGGAGAACTCAGGATTTCTAAGGCAATGAACATGCAATACTCCGATACAGCACCTACATGCCATATATGACATGTTTGTCAAAACCCACAGAATGTACCACACCAAGAGAGAACCCAGTACAAACTGCAGGCTTTGGAGCACAGATCTATGAATGATTTTAGTTTAGTATCTATTAAAACTACAAATATGTTGAACATTGTGGTAAAGCTATGATCTCAGCACTTAGGTGGCCTGGGGCTGCCAGATAACAAGTTCAAGACCAGTCTTGACTATATAGTGGGGCCCTGCATTACTGAAGTTGTTAGGGTCAGAGCCTGGACTCTGGCAGCTTTAACAATCTCAGCTCAACCACTCTCCTCAACAATAAAAAGCAGAACAATGAGATGTATTCAGTGTGGCCTCATTGGGAAGAGGAACAAAGAGATCCAATGTCCCTCCCCCTCACTTTAGTTCAGCTTCGGTCTTATGACATGAGGTTTAGGTTAAACAGAAGACAAGAGGTGGTGTCAGGTTATCCTTATATCAAACTTCTGCCTCCAAGGGCTCAGGAATCATTGCTGAAGAAGGGGTTGGAAAGATTGTAAGAGCCAGAGAAGATGGATGACCACAAGGAAGCAAAGTTTTCCAGACAGCTGGTCAGTTAATCATATGAACTCACAGCAATGGTGACAGCATGCACAAGTTCTTGAAGAACTATTGGTATTGGCAACCAGTGGCTGCTGGGAAGGAGAGATTCAGATTCAGTCTCATTTAAGGGTGAGACTCTTGCCTTATGCTGATCAAACTCCAGGGGATGAACCCATATTGAAGGGCATTTGGAGATGCAAAAATATATATTCAAACCTATAGAGTCAAATTTTGTGTCTCCGTATGGCTTAAGAGCACATTTCTTTCTGGCACTGGATAATGTTTTATTATCTCAGTAATGACAGTGTGTTTAGCTATTTAGTTACTGAAGGACATTGTGTCAAATTTATTTGTTGCTGTAACAAATGATCTGAGAGGAGAACTTGAAGGAGCAATGATTTATTTTTGTTCACAGTTTCAGGGGGTTCCATTCCTGGTTGTTCCATGTCATGTTCTTGAACATCACAATAGAGGATAAAATACAGCAAGAATCCAGAGCGCACAGGTAGTCCCAAAGCACACAGTGCCAGTGACCTGCTTCTTTCAACCAGCTCTCCCTTCGACATTTACTACCTCAGGATAACACCACCACATTATGAATTTTTCACAGTATTGATCCTTTCATTCTGTCAGCTTGATGATATATCTAATAATTGTTTCTGGAAATGTCACCAGAAACACAGCCTTAAAGTATGCTTTCCTAATCTCCTTGGCATCTCTCAATCCAGTCACATTGCCAATGAAGATTAACCATCGCAGGCTTCTTGGTTGTGCCTAGGTTTTGACAATTAGGAATAAAGCTTTCATAAATACCTCTCTGTGCAAGTTTTTGTGTGAACAGTTTTCAGTTTGTTTGAGTGAATACAAAAACTAAGATTGCTGGATCATATGATATAAGTATGTTTACTTTTATAAGTAAGGTGACTGTTGTATCATTTTACAGTTTCACCAGTAATGAGAGTTCCTCCTGTTTCACATACTCGCCAACATTTGCTGCTGTCAGTGTTTCAGAATTCTACTGTTCTAATAAATGTGCAGTGACATCTCATTGTGATTTACACTTGGAATTCCCTATTTATCTATACTGAATACCAGTCACATGATTATTTTCCATCTATATGACTTCTTTGATTAGGTATTTATTCGTATCTTTTGTCCATTTTAAAATTGTATCATTAACTTTTTGTTGTTGAATTTAAAGAGTTTTTTGTATTTGGGAACAGCAATTACTTGTCATTAGTTTCTGTTAATTTATAGCTTGCTTTTTCACTCACTTGACTTTGTCTTTTATGTAGTAGAACATTTTTTACTTTCAAATTCTAGTTTATCCATTTTCAGGATTGTGCCTTTAGTCTCATTTCTAAAAAGCTAATGAATGCCAAGTCCAAGACCATATAGACTTTCTATTGTGTCATCTATAGAAACTGATAGTGGTTTTGTATTTTAAAATTAGGTCTATATCCACTCTTAGTTAACTCTTTTGCATGTATGTATCCAAGCCTGCATCAGTTGTTGAAAAGATTTATCTTTCCTTCAATCTATTGCTTTTGCTACTTGGTTAAAAGTCAGTTAACTATTCTTGTGTGTGTGTGTGTGTGTGTGTGTGTGTGTTGCTATTTCACCAACACCAAGCTGTGTTGGTCTTTAACTCAGGTAGCATCAATCCTCCACGTTTGTTGGGAGTTTTGTTGTTGTTATTGTTGTTGTTGTTTTTAGATCACCACACCAGTCACTTTTGCTACTGCACTTTAGCTAGTCTCTTGAATTTGATATTCCAAAGTGAGGGGCTTGTTTCTCACATCTGTAATTACTTTTATAGGTGCTACTATGTATGTGCATAGATCTCACTCAGGGCCACTGTCTTACTGTTCTACTTCATCTATTTTCTCTTCTCACCTCCCTCCTAGTCTATCATCTCTTTCTTGTCTCACTGTTTCTCTTATCTGGAAATAATACAAAATGAAAATGTATTGAATACCATTTTATGTTTCTTGTTAATTAAAAAACTCAGTAGCAGAAGGTTTATTTCATTCTGCATATCAAAGAGAACAATAACAAAAGCTGAACTGAATTACTTTTAACTTACATGTTATTCAATTGATTTTTCTCCCTGTTCTTATAGATGATAGGCTTTATTTCCCCTGGAGGAAGAAAAGTTCTTTTGGTTGATTTAAGAGTTTTAGTAATACAGAGAACTTGGTGTGCTTTAAAGTTATTGTCCCTTATAGTCAGTAACCACCCGTGTAAAGTGAGAAAGCAGAAATAGTAACATCTACATTTTACTGACAAAAGAATAGGAGAATAGCAAAGATAAGCAATGTGTTCCAGATCAGACAGCGACAGTAAAGTTGACGTTACAGTTCAGCACTTTGAATTAGTATTTTAGTGGTCTTTAGAAATGCTTAAAAATATCAAAGTAGAGGAATGGCTTAACAAACACCAACAAAACTATCACCCAATATCTTTTCTTCTAGATTTTTTTAAGCTTAACTTATATGTTCCTCTTTTTTGCTGTTAATAATTTTACTTTTTAAATATATTTTATCAAGTTTTTATAGATTTCATGCAATACATCTAATTATGTTTGGACCCTCCCTTCTCTGTCTGCATCTCCCCCATAGCCCACCCACAGGACTTTGTGTATTTTGTCATGTATATTAAAGCCCACTGAGTCAAGTGTGTGTACCCAGATGTCCCTCGGTGTCAGTTCACACACTGGAACCTGTTCCGCTTGTCTAGCTTCACTCTTTTAAAGAAAATCAACTCTCTCTCGCCCAGCAGTAATCAGCTGCCAATACTTCCTTGCCAGAGTTGTGGCCTCCTGTCCCTTTATCCAGTTCTATGCTGGTTTCTGTCGCTTCAGTTTGCATGGCTCCTGTGCATGCTGTAACTATTGCTGTAAGTTCATATAAGCAAGGTCCCAGGAACCTGGAAGATTCTGTTTCTTTATGGTCATGCACCTCCTCCCCAGCTCTTACAATCTTTCTGCTCCCTCTTCCACAATGGTCCCTGAACCACAGGAAGTAAAGTTTAATATAGGTGTCCTGTCCAAGAACCCACACTCTGCAGACTCTTATCCTCTACGGTTTGGCCAGTTGTGGCCGTTTGTGTTCATCACCCTCTGTATGAGGAAGTTTTGTTGATGCAAGTTGAAATATGCATTAGCATTCTCTCTACCTCTTGTTCCACTATGTTCTGTGACCTTAGGTGTAGGTTCCATTGTAGGTATGTCACAGGGTATATGTTCCTCTTTGAAGCAAATTTTTCAGATCTCTATTAACCACATTAGATAATAAAATGTTTCCTTATATTCACAAATGTTAACCATTTCTTAATTCAGCATATATTTCTGAATTAATATATCATATTATCTTTTTGTAAAATTTCTAATTCATGTATGTTTATTATTTCTTATATAGCATAAATGCAAATTATAACCAAAGAAATAAAAGACACAATGAACAATCTATCAGTTTACCTATCTGTGCTACCATATCACTTACCCTTTTCTGTTGATTCTGTGGAGATGGTATCTCTGCTGTCACGTGTCAAAGGAAACAATACATTATTGAGAAATATAAATATCTTCATGACTCAGAATAGGACAAGATTAAGTGGGATGTAGAATGCATTGATCATAAAGTAAGTGATTTATTGTAAAGATTTCCTTAAATTTAAATATTTCATTTCATCAAAAAACATTATTAAGACAATGGAAAGCAATCCACACAAAACAAGACAAATTATTTTCAGTTATATATCTGAGAGGACTCATATTGAGAATATACCAATAACTCCTGTAAACCTATAAGAAAAAGAGTCATATTAGATATAATTGGTATAACTACATTGGAGATGACTTAGCAATATGTACTAACCTTGAAATATACATACTAAAACCAGCAACGCCACACTAAGATATATATCCGACAGAAGCTAACACCTAAAAAGACAAATTATTACATCATAGCTTTCATCCCAGGATAGTTTACTGGAGAGGAAACCTGGACAAGTCAAATTTAATAGCTACGATATATGTATAAGACATATGCTCCATGTTAGTTCTAGACTTAAGCATGCTTCAGTATGATTCAATCTTTAAAGAGATTTTTAATACTAATTTTCACAAGAGTCCAGAAACTATTCAGTTGATCCTTAAAACATCATTTTGTTATCAGATTTATTGACTAAAAATCTTTAGATGTCCAATTCAAATTATGTCGGAGATAATGTGTATTACTAAATGAAATCATACGGGTTTGTGCAAGGAACCATTGCTTAGATGACTTCTCTAGATACATGAGCAAGACAAATCACTTGTCACTGTTTAGTTCTTTACATCTTGATAGAAATGGTGTGTTCTTTATGGGACTGGAAGCATAGAGCAAAGTACAGATGCCTTATCCTAGCCTGGAGCCTTTACATATTTGTAGTTAAAACTAATCACACAAGTATGTCTTGTTTTCCTCCTCTTCTTTCTTCTTTATTATGCATCAGATTGTTATAGTAAAGTTTGCAAAAAAAAAAAAAAAGAACAAAGTCTTTGAAAATGCATGAAACAAAACACAACGGTCCCCTCCCCCAACCCAAAGAAAACTAAACTACTGTGTTTTTCTCATGCAGCAGACAGCTTTGGCTGACATATGGGAGAAATCAGTTTACAAGGTAAGTACATTCCCAGAGTCATTTTAGTAAACTAATGTTATCAACAAGATTCAGGTGCGCAAATAAGCAAAAATCTAATGAAGATGATGCTGTCAGAAGATTGGGAAAAGACCAAAAAAAAGACTGTATGGACTAAAGGAATCCAGGGAGCTGAATAGGAATCTATAGATTGAGGCTCTGTTCTTGGTTTCATGGTAGTGATAGAAATGCCAGCCTACGGATCATGTTGAAGTTGGCGTCACTACCCCTCCCAGGGAAGCTTTTTGCCCTGGGGTGACAAGCACTGGCGCAGTGCGAGAGGAATCCACAATTGGAAGTATCACAACAGTCTAGGGAGAGAACCCTGCTGAAAGAGCTTTCGACATCCAACTCTGCTGCCGAGAGCAAACTTACACATTCCATCTTATTTCAGTATCCACCGCTCTCCCTAAGAAATATAAAATCTCTGCTTTTCAAATTCTCTGTTGCCTTTTAAAGTGCTGTGCAGGAGTGATTAACTTTCTGTCTTCCTCCAATTAATGTAGGAGTTTCCAAAACTGGAAAAATAACAGTGACCATATTTTTTTTTCTTTTTCTCCTGCATGACTGTGTGATCACAAACCATTTCTATTTTCCTTTCAGTAGAGATTAGAACTTCTTGGGGTGCAGAATTATTTCAAGGATATAAAAGATATGTTCCCTGCAACTTTACTTTTAGCAGAATCATAGGGTAATCAAATAAGTTAGACATTACTCACTGAAAATTTAACTTGGAATTGGATGCTGTATAATCTCAACAATGTCTATAACTTCTTATGTTATGGTTTTATGCACATTAAAAACATCACTACCATCTTCAAGGTGCTCAAAAGGTTGAACCTGCTGAATGTGAATATTCTTAGAGCACCTGGTTTCTTTACCAATGTATGCATTTGGCTATTTGTTCTGAAATATTAGGTTAATAGACATAATATCTTTATTCTATTAGTTACTGGGTACTATTGGAGACTATTTATTCAGACTATAATAAGTAGGTAAATAAACCTCCTTGTTTCCTGTATCTCTGTTTTTCTGTTTGACATAGAAGGCCTCTGGTCCTTATTTTTTCAGTAACTAGGCTGGATGAACTGTTAAACTATCATCGCTTGGGATTATATCAGATGAACTTCAGATGCTTGTGGGGAAAAATGTAGAGCTTTAATATTTTTAACTTGGCCTAAGTGGTAAACACCTGAGCGTGCAAAAGGACGTTGCCAGTGGGTGCCTCTCCTTCCTCTGACACCCACCTTCCATAAAAAAGGCAAAGTGCTTCATCTACAGTTTATGTCTGTCCCCAACAATTTCATTTTATGGTAAGGGCTAGAAGAATACTATAACACACTTTCCCTCGCCTCTACCAGCCCTTTTAATGACCATTTCAGTTTCTACCTCCCTAAAAGAAATAATTGCATTCCAAAGATGCACATGATTTGGTTCAGTTTTGTTTCTTAAGACTGATTTACAAAGGAATTTTTTAATTTCCATTTAATTCATCCCCTTTTATAACTCCTTTGTTCTGAGTATATTTTCATAATGTTTTCAATGAGTGTAGAAACCTACACTTTAAAAAAAAAAAGATTAAAAATACTAGCTAAGGGGGCAGAAAAGAATATGTGTCCGATGGAAAAGACACCTGCTGCTAGTTTAGACATTTTTGATATGATAGGGAAGTTACATCAATGAAATCTCCACAGAATGGTGGTTTAATGATATCTGCATACTGACAAAACCAGTTGGCATGCCAAAGGGTCTCACTTCAAGATGAAGAGCTACAGGCAATCCGTGGATACTAAGAAAAGGAGAATCAGTTTCCTCCAGGGACTAGCTCCCTGAGAGGTTTTCTAAGCTCAGTTGGGCAGCCCTCAACACAGGTACACACAAACATCACAAAATGGACTCAGTGCATTATATATATATATATATATATATATATATATATATAATGCATAATATATATGATACATATTCCATATCTGTGTATATATATTTATAAATTTACATATATGTAAAACTAATAATCAAAGAAGAAGACAAGAAATTAAGAGGGAGTAGACGAATTGGGGGGTTGTTGGAAGAGTAGGAGGGATGGAATAATGCAAACCCAATACTCACGTATGAAATTCTCAAAAAAAAATAAAAGAAATACTATCTATTGATTATGATATAATTCTGGAATCACAATTACATATTAAAGAAAAATATTCATGTATTGTGGGAAGCCTCTTTCTGACTCTGATATCAGTGTTATAATTCAGTCTATGTATTTCTCCAGAGATTGGACAAAATTAAATTCTAATGCCGATACACATTATCATGCCTTGTGACACCTATTTCTAATACATTTCCCTCACTGACCTTTATCTTAGGAGTTCTCGTTTCTTACAGATGAGACAAGAAATGTTATTATAATATTCATAACTGGTTTTTTTCTTATTTCTACAGGAACTTTAAAGCAAGAGAATTAATTTCTTAGTCCTTTCCAGAAGGGGTCAAGCCTTGGTTGATCTGAGTCTGTGCTCTATGTTCTAGAGACTTATTAGAAATTTTTCTGTTTTACTGACCAAAACAGAAGTTGTCAATCATTTGAAGAAAATCCCACATCCAGGATTTGAGGATATGTGAGGACCTTTTGGGAATAAAAGCAGTGAAGCTAGCATTTCAGGTTGCACAGGAAAGGGAGAGGGGCTAGGTAGAGGGTTAATGACTCTGAAACTGAGGGAACAGGAGTTTGTGTATCTTCCCCAAGTACCAGTGATCTAGACCTTGTGTGTTGTAGGAACCCCGGGACCAACAGTTGAAAGGTGGTTCTTGTCATGAATGCAGGCCACTGTGGAGAAAGACAGAACTTGTCTCTTAGACTGTTTTCACTGGAGAGAACCAGAATGTGTGTCCAGAACAGCAGTCTGACAGACCATAAAGAGTAAGGGTTGGATGGATGAGACAGAACTAAAGGTTAAAGCACTTGTTACTAAATCTGATGATTTGAGTTCAGTTCTGGGGATCCACAAGGTAGAAGGAGAGACCCAGTGCCTACAAGTTGCCTTTTGACCTCCACACACAATCCCCTCCCCTTCCTCAAAAGTAAATGTAGTAAAAACATTTTAAACATAGAGGATAGCCATGGTGGCAGGATAATGATTTCTCAGAGATGCCTAGATTGCAACACCAGAGATGTGAATATCTTACATATCAAAAAGGACTTTGCAGCTGTAATTTGGCTACATAATCTTAGATTGTTTGAGTGGACCAAACATAATAAGAACTGGGTAAGAGAAAGAGAGAAGTAGGAGGACAGAAAAGTCAATATGAGGACAGGAGCAAAGTGCTCACTGTTTCTGAATACAGAAGAGCCAGGAACCAAGGAATTCAAGACCTTTCTAAACCTGCCAAAGGCAAGGAAATGGTTCCTCACTAGAGCCCCAGAAGGACGAAGACCTGACAGGGCCCTGCCTTTTGCCCTGTGTGCTGTGTGACTTCCGCTGGTTCATCCTGATTTCTGAGGTACAAAGTGATAAACTTGTGTTGTTTCAAGCTTCTAAGTTTGTAGAAGCTGAAAGTGAGGGCAGAGGTTCAACCAGTGAAAAGTCAGCCCAGTTCCCTAATTTTCTAGGTTTCCTAGCATAAGTTTGTGTTTTCCCTAGAGAAAGAAATTTTCTTCTCCCAAACAAAATCAAAAACAACAAAACCACCAGAAAACAAAATGGAAATTGCCATAATCAAAGATCTTGCGGTAAAAAATGGAACTTAGAACCAAATATGATTTTCTTAAAGAAAAATTAATTGTTGTGTTATACATCACGGTGTCAGACTCAAGTGTATACCTCATTAATCATTTTGATTCCTTGAGACTTAAAAGTATCATACGATGCATCAAAGACTGAATCTTTGTTTCCTTAAAATTTGTGTGTATAACAGATATTGGTAAAAACTAGTTGACTAATTCCAATGCTGAACTCTACAACAGGTTCAGTCACAGCCTCAGGGGCAGAAAATCCTCTGGATCAGCAATATAGTTGTCACAAGGTACTGGGATTGAGAAAATAAAGTCAATTTGGAAGGCCAGTTCTAGCTCCTAGGAGAGGGAGCTGGAAGTCTTCAAAGACACATTGGGAGGACAAAATAAAAACATAAAAATAGCTCCCCCTCCTAAGAAGAGTGAATTCTTGTTTTCCTCCTCTGGGAGGAGGAAGCAGCCATGGCATTATATAGAGCCAGAAGGTGAAAGAAACTTTCAATGATAAGAACAGATTTAAGAAATTTATGCCCATTAAGGCAGTACTTTAAATTTTCATCTTCCTGATAGCTATGTATATTGAAAAAATAGTTCAAAATTCATCAATTTTGTTAAACTTTGATATTATGGATGATTATTTTCTATCTTTTTTTGAATGTTCTGAAAGTGGTCATAAAGCTTCTAAAATCAGAAAGTTGATTTGGAAAGCAAAGACACCCCCTTATTCTATTTCTCTGCTTCCTTCTTTCATTAATATAATCTTTACAGGAAATTATCAAGCTACTGAATCTGTTTTAGCCCTGTTGTCACATGGAGAGCAGCTAGCTTCAGCAGACTCATATTATGCAGTGAGAGAGTCACAGAATCCTCTCTGTGGACATTATCAGCTGCTCATTGGAGTGTGCTGCTGAATCTGCCTAGTCACTTGCAAATATCCAAGCTGTGCTTCCCACTCTCAAATGTCTGGTGGACTAATGGAATGCAGAAAAGCTAATAGTGATAAATGCAAATCTCTGTGGGTTGTTGTTACCTAGTAGGATGCAGAGAAAGAGCAGCTGGGAAATTTTACTTCATTTTCAAAGCTGGAGTCCTTCCCAAATGACTGATGGACTCACAGCTAAGCTCTAGAGGGGACAAGGAAGGCAAACCCCAACAGATTGTGAGCAGAGGCTCCAGCCGCCTCCAGCTGTCCCCTTCTTCCTGAACCCTATGCATCTGCTCATTCCTTGTGACTTCGAGGGTGGAGGGAATACAGGACCTTAACAGAATTCACAGAGATGTTCACTTTGAAGGGCTTCAGGCTTTCAGAATCTTAGGCCATGTGGGTCAGTCAGTGAGAAATGAATTCATTCCAATGCCTTTATAGCCACGCCCCCATTTTACACTTGGACCACTTGCATTTTGTCCATGCTGAATTGGCTTGATGGTTGATCTGAGCCATCTATTGCCTTAAGAGGTCAGTGTATTATATCATATTATATGCCTGGCATTATACTTGTCATCCTCTCCAAAGGTAATGAGTTTATTGAGGGATAATAAGGCTGCTTATTCCCCATTTGACCCTTCAAATCCTTACAAATCCTTACACATGATTATCAACAGGGCACCCTTCAGTGAAATAGCATATCAACATGTGCTCAATTAAGAAAGCTTTGATTTTTGTAGATGCCACTGTAGAAAAGAATAGGGACCCAAAAAAAAAAAAAAAAAAAAAAAAGAACTACAATTGATGATTTAAAAATTTTTTATTGCAGAGTTAGTATCATGGCAAAGTCTCCAGAACCAATCATCTGAGGAAAAGGATTTCCAAACCAGCTTGAATTCAATTTTGTATGGACTGGGGTAACTACAGAAAAACAGAGGCATGAAAATATTTTCATTGTTACTCTATTAGCTCCACTTTGTGTCTGATCAGGTGCTAGCTAGCTCTGCTCTGTGGTATGAGGATGCTCTGCATCCCTTTCCAGGGTTCCAAGCACTGGTTAAAATGCTCTAACACTGAGAAGGCTGCATTCCACATACAGGTCCCGAGGAGAGTGCTATAGAGAGGTTCTGTAGGGCGTGACAGAGAAGATGTATTTCTTATTGCATTGTTGAGGAGCCCCTGAAGTGAGCTCACAGCTCCTGCCCAATTTTGCCATCTCTCCCAAAGCAGCCCTCAGGGGCAGTCATTGGGAACTGGGCTGAGAACTTTTGGGAAGGAACTTATGAGACTGCTGGTGGCAGCTTGCTACATTCCTAGAATGACCACAGAAACTTACACCAATTCTTCTTTTTCTTATTGCTGCCATTCTCTTAGAATATGGGTCTTTGAACTTTGATTAAAATGTGTCCCCTTTTAGCCACCAGTCTGCTTGTCTTTTGGCCAAGACAAGTGGCTCCTTTAGGAGATACTATCATGCTGGTGCAGTAAGAACTATAACGAATCTGTGACAATTTCAAGACAAAGAGCTCTGAAGCATCCCATGTCTCACTGCTCATAACTCAAGAACAATGGTGGAAACACTGAAAAATGACAGATTTTTCTTAACCTTATCACTTGCATTGGCAGTAATAAAAATCTTTTTTTTTCTTTTTTAGAAGGAACATTCATCTTCACATTTATATGCACAATGTTTTTTTCCAAACCCTCTATACAATTTTTACTAGTCACTTACACGATGTTTCTCCCTTTTAATGCACAGCTGCCTAGTTTCAGTTTGCCTGGGGAAAACTAAAAGACCCAATAAAGTGAGCAAAGGACCGTGAAAGAAAAGCGGGTTGTCTGTGCTCTCAGTCTCTAGCTTCAAACCTATCTGAACTATGCACAGTAACTTTTTTATACTGCTGTTTTAGTTCATGTCTGTGAATACGGGATGCATTCATTGAGAATAAATAGTCTAAGAATTGCTTTTCATGAATAAGATCACAAAAGTAACACAATGGATTCCTGAGTTTCACCCTCAGAGGGATGGAGATTGGAGATCTGGAATTGGGTACGTATGAAAACATAGAGAGCATTATTTGATGTGTTAATTTAAAAAGAAACATAAAACAAAGCTATAGTAATTTGCTAATGAGGATACAATATATAGAAGATGATTATTGTGACATCAATATCAATGGGATGTGAGTTCAAGTGTGCAGTTATCTTATATGTGACCAAAAATAAGGTTAAAGATTTAGTTACAACTGTATAAAAAACAGAACAGGGCCAAAAGGAGTAGTTAGGAGCCAGTACAAAGTTCTAGAAGAACTAAACAGGTTGGGTATATGATAGATGCTATCTAGATAATACAACCTGTCAAAGAATGCCCAAATTACTTATTAAAATATTTACAGTTCAGGGGTGGTAACACTCAACTTTAATCCCAACACTTGGGAGGCAGAGGCAGGTAGGTAGATCTCTATGAGATCCAGGCCAGCCTGATCTACATAGCAAGTTCCAGGCCAGCTGGAGATGTAAAGAAACTCCCTCTCTCTCCCTCCCTCTCTCTCTCTCTCTCTCTCTCTCTCTCTCTCACACACACACACACACACATTGAATTAGCTTAAAAGTAGGGGAAATTATAGTAGATCAAATGCAATGAGAAAGCGTACATATAGTCAGAAAATGAGTCTTGGAAATGGCCTTGGTCAGAGGGCATTTTAATGGTGAGTCACAATTCTTCATGGGAAAATAAAGGCTTCAGTGTGTGCAAAGTCTAGGTTAGATTTGAGACCCTCGAATGAAGCCAGTTCACCTTCTCTAAGTGTACATGGAAAAAACCCCTCACAGCCATGACAGATGATAGAGATGTTACCTGTTGATCCCTTGTTTCAGTATTGAGTGGAGAAAATATCGCTCCATAAAATTCCCACAGTCATAGAAGTTTTGTGATGGAAATGATTCTCTGTAGGACCTGAGAAGAACACCAAATTCAAAAGAATGCTCCTAAAGCAGTTGTGTCTTTGGGTATTTGGCAGAAAAAGATCTAAATCTCCCTGGAAGGAAACACTTCAAAATAAGACTTCAGAGAATCCCTGCACATACGTTTATTAAGGATTTGATTGCTGTAAGGTCTGGGTTCGAGAGATGCAGCAGACAAAGGGACCAGAAACTCCACTGGGAGCTAACAGGACCGGTTTATTAAGAGAAGATCAGATGGGACTAGAGTGGAGAAATGCTAGCCCCCTCATCTTGGGGCTGTGGGGGGCTCTGGGGAACCCGGCTGGCATGCCTGGCTCCAGATCAGGATGGAGAAGCTCCCTCAGGGAGAGTGCCAGAAGCTAACTGCTGAGGAGAGTGAGATCAGCAAAAAGCCTCTAGCCCTCTAGACCCCAGCCCCCTCCTAGCTGGTCACTAGGCCCTTTTATGGGAAGGGGTTGGGGTTCCCATGACATCTGATTGATGTTTAAGGCAAACTTCTGGCCAGGAAGCAGTCCTTTGTTTTTCAGCTGTTTGTGAATCCTGGGCTTGGAATCTTATCTTTTCAAGAAGTTGTAAAAGTCAGTTCCTTTCTCAGATCTCAGTTTTGGGCTCTGAGAGTCTGGTTGGAATTGCCAAGGTGTCTGTCCTGGGACGGGGGGGAGACAGGGAGGACTCCAGTCAGATCTTACAATTGCAGAGTATAAAAAATGACATGTGTGAGAATCACACCACTACAAAGAAGAATGAATAAAAACAGTAAACATAATCAAACTTTAAAGAGCAGAGATTTGGGGAAATCCCAATACCAAATAAAAAAATAATGATGTTATAATAAGATCTAAGGAAATAAAGATGACATTGAAAGTGTACTGAAGGAGCATATACTTACTGAAAACAATCATGGATGCTTGAAAAGTAACCAAAATAGAAATTTTAGAAATAAAAAACACAGTAACTGAAATGAGAAAGTCCGTACATGTCAAGCACAAAGAATTGAAGGATGTGATGCAAAACTAAATGCACCCTAAAGAGACTGCTCAGAGTCAGAGAAACAAAGGGATAGAGACAATTATAGGGCATTTAACACACGTTAGAACTCCGAGGATAATGTCTACTTTATCAAATTGAGACTAAGGATGGAGAGCGAGCCTTGGTGGTCCACACCTACAATCCCACTTCACTAGAGGATAAGGCAGGAGGCTTCCAAATTCAAGAATTACCCAGTGAGTTCAAGCCCAGCCTAGTCAGCATACTGAGACCTTGTCTTGAAATAAAAGTTTAAAGAGGCCTGGGACTATAAATCAGTGGTGGACATTTGCTCAGTATGTGCAAGGTCCTGTGTTAAATCTCAAATACAAAACATATACTAGGGGCTCAAGACATGGCTCAGAGGTTAAGAGCACTGACTGCTCTTACAGAGGACCCGAGTTCTAACAACCATCCATAACTCCAGTTCCAGGGTATCTGATGCCCATTTCTGACTTCCATGGGCATTGCACAACACAGGAACCCTTGCATTCATGCAAACAATACACTCATAAAATAAAAATAAAACTAACAAATAAAAATATTTTTAAAAGAAGTAGGAAAAGGATATATCAGAAAATTATTGTTTTTAAATGCTGAACAAACAGACTTCAAGGTAGAAAGCCTTACTAGATAGAAATGAAGAAGCTATTACATGGTGTTAAATGTTTTAGCTTTTCACATAGTTACTGGCAATTTCTAACTTAGAGGATACTTGAAGCAATGGTGTTAAAATATGTAAAGCAAGAATTCAGCTTTATATGTGAATTGAAATCAGCAAATAAACAATGTAATGGGAAAATTTAATTTGTTTCTTTCAGTAATTAGTAAGTCAGTAGACAAAAGTCAACAGTCAAAAAGGATGTAAAAGACCACAGTCAACCATATTGATCTAGTCAAGATCCAAGCAACTGGAAAATATTTTTCATCTATCTGGCTGGCTATCTCCCCCTCCATCCATTCATCCATCCATCCTTTTTTCTTAGCTCATGAAGTACTGAAAACGAACATGTTGTGGAACATGTGTAAAGCCTGTTTCAACAAATTTCAAAGACAATTACTCTGATCAAATTTTAGAAGAACTTAGAAAAAGATCTCCTAAGATGGAGCGAAGGAGCAAAACTTTTTATCTGATTCCTCCAGTTTCTTAATAGTGGTTCTATTAAGCAGAAAAGCATAGACCGATTTCTCTTTAAAGACAGTGTGAAATGTTAGTTTAAAATGAAGAATTTATTTGCCAGAAAGTGGAAGAAAAATGGTTGAGTGCATTGAGAGCCAGCTATGTTACTGATGATTTGGAGTTCTGTTGCAAGAGAGATGCTTTGAATTCTACAGCCTATGTGCAGGCAGGAATAAACATGTGAATATATGTATATTTATACACACACGTAATGTATATAACTTTTTATTGCTGCTTTCATAATTTTGCTACTCCTCAGGGTAAGGCGCTAACAAGAATGAAGGTACAGATAAGGTAGCAAATGATATATGGAATCTCTCAAGAAATGTGAAGTCTTTGAATTTATCTCAAATCAATTACTTTTTAACCAGAATAATACTTCCTAATTTATCCCTTTGTCTTGAATAACTTGAAAAGAGTTACATTATTTACATGGATTTTAGCTTAATTAATTTAAAATGAGAAGTTGTTCGGTTTTCTTTCTGTTGTTGTTGTTGCTGTTATTGTTGTTTTCTGAGACAGGTGTTTTACTGTAGCCCCAGCTGGCTTGGAACTCTCTGTGTAGACCAGGCCTTCATCTTTCTGCCTACCTCTGCTTCCTGAGTGATGAAATTCAAAGTGTGTGTCACCCACACCTGGCCTGTTATTGTTGTTATTTGTTTTTAAAACTCTGCGACTAGCATCTTGCCTTTATGTTGACTGCTCTGTAATCTCATTGCCTTTGGAATTGTATTGGCTTTAGGCATTACCTACTTTGAAAACAATAGATGTACAAGTCAAGTTCATCCTCCATATAAGGATTTTTATTTTATCTCTGGGGACCTAATCTAGGCCTTTATATTTACTAGGCAACTGCTCTATTACTAAGCTATCCTTCAGTCCTAAACAGGGGGATTTCAATTGCTATAAAACCTTAATTATATAGATACTAAATGCCCAAATTAGATTACATTAAAGTTAATCACTCTAACCCCTGGTTCTTTAGCTTCAAACAGATATTTTGCCAAAAATTGTTTCAATAATATGACACACTTATTTTCATTTTTAAAATTTGAAACATTAAAGAGTATCATTATAGTACAACTCAGTAAACAAGTAATATCACTTCAACAGAATCATAGATCTGAAGGAATTTGATTCTCTGTAAGTAGAGAATGAGAGAAAGAGTTTCAAATATGGATTTCAGAAAATATTAAAGAAATTTCAACTCCCTGTAGCTCAGTGTCTAGAATTATCCTGCCCTGTGTAGGTTTTATCAAGAAAGATAAGATATGGTCTTTATCGTTATATGAGAAAGAACAAAGAATAAGATTGCAGTTCCTAACAACAGCAGGATTCAGGATATGAGAAATTAATATGGGCTGGAGAATTAACTACATGATGGGGCAATTACACTAGATGGAGGATGTGAAAAGAGAGCCCGGGAGGACAATGAGGTGAGAGGAGCAGATGAACAGGATGTGTCACGGGCAGCTGCTGTGAATTCGCTTATCCCTATAGAGCTTCTGATGAAGCATGAAGCCTTGATGTATGAAATGTCACTCTCTTGATGGTGACACTCTCTTGAAGCATTGCTGGTCTTCTGAAGGGTCCAATTTTTTGTCTGAGAAGAGCTGATTCATCATAGGAGACAGGTTTCTGTCTGAGAATCAACGCAGACCAAAAACATTATTTTGTTGTTTGTAAAGGAAAATCGTGTATTTTTTAATTCTTTTTTTTAATATTTAAGAATTTCCTACATGAATATTGTATTTGCATTATTTCCATTCCTCCCATCCCCCCTCCAACTCTGTCTCAAATTTCTGTCCTCTTCTTTGATTATTGTTACCTATACATACATTTTAAAATATATAAATACATATATACAAAATATTGGGCCCATTTAGTAGTGCTCATGTGTACCTAGCTTTAGGGCTTCCCAAATGAGATTAGATAACCTCTCAGGGATCTAGTCTCTGGAGGAAAGTGATTCTTCCTCTCTCTCCCTCAACACACTTTGATTGCCTGTACCTTTTTGTCTTGAGGTTGGACCCTGTGAACTTGCCCCCATGTACCTTGGTATGTCAACTGGTTTTTTGCCATTATGCAGATCACACTAGACTACCCTACTGTGGAGATTTCATTAGTCCATCTTCTCAGTCATGTCTAGAATGCTGTGACTAGCAGGAGGTCCCTTGTCTTCTTGCTCTTACATTCTTTCCGCCCCTCTCCATGATGTTCCTTGAGCCTCAGGGGTAGATGTAGAATTGTAGATGTATCACATAGGGCTGGGCACCTCACAGTCACCTATTCTCTGTGTTTGACTTGTTGTGGAACTTTGTAAAAACCTCCATCTGTGGCAGAAAAAAAGCTTCTTTCATGAGTGGTGGCAGGTACACTTGTCAGTAACTATAAGGATATGCATGTAGAATATAGCAAGAAAATGTATTAGTCTAAGAAAGTTACAGAATTAGTTTCTTCTTTAGGGTCTATGACCTCTCCAGCCACGTGTACTTGGCTATGTTTACAGTACCATGCATGAATTTCCTCCCATTGATCAGGCCTTAAGTCCAATTAGACAGCTGTTGATTACCCACATGATAAAAATGCCACTACTACACCAAAAGAGATGGTTTGCCGGGTCAGTCATTGATGTGTTTATTAGGTTTCACAGTGGGACCATTGATTGGTTTACTACCTTAACAGTATCTTCTGATAACTATGAGAGCTAGTCTTTGGGGAAGAAGCTTTCAGGTCAGTTCCACCTCAGTTGCTCCAAGTCCTATATCCAAACCAAAGTCTGTCATGTCATTGTCTTCAGAAATGAGGACTTACCTTAAAGTTCTGAAAGGCAATCAAGCACTGTGGCAATAGCTTGTATTATCTGGGTAGAGTGGATCACTATGTATCTCAAGCTGGCCTTGAACTCACTATGTAATGTGTTTTTACATTAGTGTTGCACCCAGCAGCAAAGGACCTGCCCCAGTCATTTCTAAACATTCCTAGGGATTTATGGAGAATTTATCTGTAGTCTACAATATTAATTTAGTGGGTAAATATTGACTAAGTATTCAACAATATTGTAAATGCTTTAATTATCAGGGGCAAAGTTTAGTATAAACATCTTAATAATCCTACTATATGTTAATTTCTATATCAAAACACAAAGAAGACAGTAGAAAACCTACTGTAACTATGGCTATATGAATTCAGAATTCATGACTGTTTTCTGTTTTCTGATCTATTTTACTCACCTTCTGAATTTTTATGTTTCTACTTCTAGTTTTCTATTGTTTTGGTTTTCTTTGTCATTTGTTCTTTTTACCTAACATTTTTGCCTGTAGTTGGCTATTTTTATCTGACATTGTGAATGATTATTTGAACTCAATCCTCTTTCTGCATTAAGACTAGTGTTTTACAGCAGATTGGTATGTGGCAGCCTAGGTACAACACTGGAAGGCTATACACATTATTTGATACTTGTATTGTATCTGTAGATATTATTTTCCTCATTTATTAATGAGGATGGGTCCCATGAGTCATAATGACCTGCTTTGGTGCACAAAGAGATATAGTATTTGGCAGGGTCAAGACTTGAACCCAGGTCTCTGAGGCTTCTAGCCACTGGGCTTTCCATCTTTCTAGTTCTTTTCCCTTTGTTCTCCCTTCCATCATGATTTCCTTTAATTCACACTGTATCTAGATTTAAAATCTTTTTTAGGCATGCATTCTATTTTTTAAAACCTCTTAATATTTGTATTGAATATACAGTGATCGTAGGGAAACACTTTAAGCAGAACTTGACATTTTGCTGATCACATTATTTTAAATATTTTATTATTTTTATGTGTAAGAATGTATTGCCTGCATGTGTGTAAGTTCACCCATGTCATGCAATGCCTATGGAGGTCAGAAGAGGGTGTTGATCCCCTGGACCTGTAGCTACGGATAGCAGTTAGTCACCATGTGGATGCTGGGAATCTGCTGCTTCAAGTAAGAGTCTCTCTTGTTTTTTATTTCAGAACTATCTTTTTAACTTATGGCATTTCCTTTTTCATACATGCAAAGACTTCTGAGAATATTAAAAAGACTATTTGGCAAGCTTTGCACATTTATCACAATATATTGCAGGCATTCATTATGTCTCCAAATTTTCATTTCTCAAAAGCACTAAAATGTTTCTGTTGTCTAGTGGTTTTTGTTTTCTGTCCCCCTTACTGGTGGTTTCTTGGGTGTTCAGTGTCAGAAGTTGAGCTGTTTCACCAGCGACTTCCTTTAGATCTTCTAGTTACAGGTAAGTGAGAAAATAGAGGCTTGCATTTTTATTGTTTTTAATTTGTTCATTTTGACTCAGTATTACTTCTATGTCTAGAAATACATTATTGAAGCAAAGAAAATCCATGCATTCAATGAATATTTGTAGAAGGCCACGTCTATGTCAGGCCACTGGGCCCAGGAGATGTGAAGATGAATGTGACAGATTTGATTCTTGCATTTATACAGATGTATCTCAACTTCAGCGAGACTGCATCCAGATGAACGCATTGTAAATTGAAAATGCCATAAATCTAAAATAGGTTGACCGTACCTAATCTCCCACACATCATAGCTTAGCAAAACAGCACTCTGTAGAGGCCTCCTTGATTGCTGTGGCTTGCTGCTGCCTAACACTGTGAGAGAGTAGCTCTTGAAAAGATCAAAATTCAACCAGGGTCCAGTGGATGGACCCACACTGAAGGACATTTGGAAACACAAATTAGACTCTATAGGCCTTACTATATACATACATACATATATATATATATGTATGTATATATATATAGAGAGAGAGAGACAGAGACAGAGACAGAGACAGAGATAGACACAGACAGAGAGAGAACATTAAATTGGGCAGGGGCAGGAAGAGGAGGTGCAGATAGGCAGGGGTTTTAAATACCATCAAATTACATTATATGAAAATCTTAAAAAATTTTTACAAATGGATTGAATAGAAAGGAAAAGTGAAAGATAGATTAAGTAGATTGGTATTCTTGAGCTAAATGGATAAGGGGCTGAGACAGAGGTTAATCTGATTAAGGAAAGAACTATAGGAATGAGAGACCTCTTCTGAGGTAACTAAATGAATCATATTGTACTGAAATCATGAGCGGTGTGTTAGGCTTATGTAGTTCACATAGCTCCCTAAGGGAAAATAAGAGCTGTGGATATGAAAGGCTATTGGATGACACAGTTCCCTGTACTGTGAGCTGAGCTGGGTGAAGCAGAGGTAGGATGGGATTCTGGCACACTGCAATTTCTTTGTTTCAAGTTGTTGGTGAGTTGGGTGTTGATGACCTGGATATGGGAATACTTTTAGATCTTAGCTCTAATTTACTCTGGGATATGTGATACAATAAGCAAAGCGTCATTATAAGTATAAAGTACTGAGCTTGGCACCAAGGACATAGTAAAGAATTCATGTTCTTATTTTCTGGCATTTAACATATTCATATCCATATATCTACAGATATTATTCATATTCTTCGTTTATTATTACTGAATAAAGTCCTATAAATAATGAACTAAAAATTAAAACAGCAAAAAAGAAAAGATCAAAATTCACAATTTGGAGTGTGGTTCCAAGTGAATGCACACTGCATCTCAACATTGTAAGTGAAACCATTGTAAATTGGGAATATCTTCAACGTTCTTAGAGAAGTTATACAACAGTCAAATAATTACACAAATATATGCATAATTGCTAGTATTGATAAAGGCTGTAGATACTTGCTGGGATTCTGATGAATTGGAGGATAAAAAAAGAAACTGTTCAGAGTGAAGAGCACCATCTAGATTTGCCACAGGAATGGCCAGATCATGTAAGGGCATAGCAAGCTCTGTTAAGGACTCTGAGAATGATTCAAGTGCAATGGAAAGCTCTGGGAAAACATTAGCTAGGTGAATGTTCTGTTTAAGGTCGTGGGGTAAGGCCCACTAGTTTTCATTGTGCAGGACAAATTTAAGGGGTGTTTATGAAGACCACAGTAGACTATTCTTGTCATCACTCACACAAGAAGTATAAATGATTGTAACTGGGACCAAGTTCATTGTCGTGGAGATGGAACAAAAAGGACATTTCAGAATTGGGCTAGATGGGGCAGGATTGTGAAGAGGAATGGTTAGCTGATTTACTATGGGGATGAGAAAGAATTTTATTCTCTTGTGTGTCACAGTAGCTGAGAGTTGGCTGGTAGTCATTCTGTATCTAGTACACCATGGTCCTTAGGAGCCGTGCCTTCCCCAAGCACAACCCACTGCAGAAAGCAAGTACCAGTGAGTCCCACTCCTCATGCCAGCATCCTATTTAATGAACCTAATGTCAGATTCTAAGTCTGTGAGTGTGTGTGTGTGTGTGTGTGTATGTGTATGTGTATGTGTGTGTATGCATGTATGCAAATGTGTATGTATGTGGTGTGCTTTCCCTGTGGGCAAGTGTAGAGACCAGGGGGATGTTGTTGTTGGGATATCTTCCTCTTTGCTGCTCCACTTCATTTTTTTGAGAAGCGGTCTCTTGTCACTTCTAGGCGAATGGCCAGTGAGCCCCAGGATCTGCCTGTCTAACTCCAAGCACTAGGGTTATTGATGTGTGCCACTACCCCTAGCTTTTGTAGGTGCTGGGGATCTGAACTTGGGTCTTCAAGCTTGCACCATGATACTTTACCCACTAAGCCATCTCCTCAGACCCACGTGTCTTTTTCGTCAATGCCAACTCATGTCAATTTTGCCTCCGTTTTAATATCTGTAAGTGAGGTTAGTTCCACAATCTGCTTCATCCAGCAAAACATACATGTGTCTCCACTTATAAAGCATGTTGAAGAGTGTTACGTACATTATTACTCTTATATCATGGTGGCTGGGCACATGCTAAAGATCTTGTCCTCTCATTTTTTTGACAATCGCTTTTACAGTAACTATTTTCTTGTAAATATGTCACAGATTCCATACATTTAAAAACTTTTTCTTTTTTTATTAGTACCCACTGTTGTTTCTTTATTAGCAAAATTCTTTGCTCTACTAACCAAGAAATTGGTTATGACCACTGTTTTAAATGGGAGTTCTCTACTAATTCTTAGTGGTGGCAAGGTCATACCTATCTGGCATATTCATTTATTATATGATATTGAATTGATGAGGTTTATTTAGGAAACTGACCTATGGGTATCTGCAAGAGATATATATGATATAATGAATAACTAAAAGAAAAAGGTAGCAATTGTAATCCAATTGGAGAAACAAAGTCAGCGGGAGATACATAAGGAGATTTACCAGGTGATACTGGCTTATATGACTGTGAGCTGACTGGAAACATCTAATAGGACAGGCTGTCAGGAAGAGGAGAAATTATACAGGAAGCTATCAGGAAGGACAAACCCTGGGGCTGGAGCTGCAGTTTACAGCAGAATTCCTTCTTGCGGGGAGTGTCAGTTCTGCTCTAAAGGCCTGCCATCAGATTGAACTAGACCACCTGGCTTACTAAATTAATCACTCTTACAATCAACTTTAGTCACTTCAGCAAGATAGCACATCAACATCTAGATTAAGGACTAATGGGACTGCAGCCAGCCTAACTGACATGTAAAAGACTCACAGAAAACTGTACTTAGAAATAAATGAGTTTACTTGTTTTAGGAAGAAAATATGATCTAGAAATAAAACTGGAGAAATCAATTTTAACTGATTGGAATTTTTTCTAAAATTTGGACTTTGCTGTTAAAAATCACTAAAGAGGTTTTTTCTAATTGAGAAGTCTTAATACTATGCTAATTTTCCACCATTCTCTCTCCCACTGACCTCCCAGTACAATTCACCTTATTCTGAATCAAACAAAGACAGCCATTAAAGTTTGGTCATAACATCTTCTCAGTATTTTTCTATTTACTTCAAAAAACCTATCTCCATTCTTTTGTTAATGTTTCTCTCCCTAAAGAGCAATTGCTGCAATATCTTCTCATCTTTTGAAATTTTTAAATTCGTCATAGACTTCTATATAGGAGCATCCAACCATATCTACTACAGCCTTGATTAGAAGCCTGGGCAGAATTGTTATCTCTCAAGTTGACTCTGGTTAGCAGCAAAACCAGTCAGTTGATAATCCATTTACATTGTGACATTATTCACTGTACAAAAATTAGGCTGGGCACACTTTGAGCTGAGATCCTTCCACAATGTTGATGTTTCATTTCTCTGATTTTAACCTAGAACCTTCACTTTCAGTGAGAGTGGGCTTCAGGAGATTTAAAAACAGCTGGGAACACCACTGACCACTCAAAATCCTGACTAGAAGCAACTTACTGGCCAGAATAGTATGTTGGTTAGAAAGGAGGCATTTTAAGAGTCAGGACAATGCAAGGTAAAGCAAGTGTCAACCGAAGTGATGCCACCTAGAGTCTGTTCCTGGGTCCATTTCTTCTCCAGGTAAAGAATTACAAGAACAGAAGCATACAGCAAAGGTTGAGAGTCTGGGCTTTTACATTCTATAAGGTAGGATAAGGAGACAGGACTGGGTTCCCCTTTCCCAGTTTGAATAGGACAGGGTAGGATGAATGTTGTTGATTGGCTCACTCATGAAAGCAGAAACCTGATTAGGTAAGCAAGGGCAGGAAATTTGAAAATCCCACCAGAGGAAGCCCACGAAGAAAAGGGGGGCAAAGGGCCAACTTTGGACAAGAACCAGGAGTGGGCCATCTTGGATGAAAGTGAGAGTGATTGGAACACAGCTGAATCTAGTCTGAGGCCTCCTCCCCTGACTATCTGCCTAATTTAGAACTGCCTCCTCTTCTCTTTCACAAGGAAAATGGTGTATGAGAAAAAGGACCCCTAGACAAATTGCAAAGGCCACACAAGATTTTTTAAGATGGGGAAAACTATGAACAAGTTACGTGATTTCTGGAAAAAGGCATCCTTTTAGAAAGGATGATTTGCCTTTTTCCTTTGTGATATGAGTTAATTAATATTGCATTTCTTCAAAATATCCTTGGAATTATTTACTCAGAAGTAGTACTTTTAAAAAATATTTTATTGATTCCTTAAGACTTTCAATGTATTTTGAATACACTCAGATGCCTTCCCAGCTCCAGCCCCACTTTATGACACGCCCTCCCCCATTTCATGTCCTCTATCATTTGTCTTTTTCTTTAAGGCCCATCTAGTCTAATCTGTGTTTGCAAAATGCTCCTGAGTATCCCCTGGAGTCTGGTCAGCCTACCAAGTACCACACCCGTGAAGAAAGCGAACTCTCCCTCTCCCAGTTATCAATTGCCAACACATCCTCAGCTAGGGCTGGGGTTTTTGCCCACCTCCTCATCCTGGGTTTTTGTATGTCTTGGCCTTGCCACAAACCTTGTGCATGCTGTCCCAGCACTCTGGGTTCATTCATACAACTACCCTGTGATGTCCAGGCAACACAGTTTCCTGGTATTTATCTACCAGCTCTGGCTCTTACAATCTTTCTGTCCCTTCTTCTGCAATGAGTCCTGAACCTTGGGAAGAGACTTTTTATATAGGTATCCCATTTGTGGCTGAACTCTCTGAAATCTCTTATTCTCTGCACATTGATCAGCTGTGTGTCTCTATATTTATCCCATCTGCTGCAAGAAAATGATTCTCTAGTGAGAACTGAGAGATACACTAATCTGAAGTAGTACTTTTGCATTTTTTTTAATTTTTAAAAAGAAAAATACAATATATTTTGATATTTTCTCACGCACCCAATTTCTTTTGCATCTACCCTCACCTTTCTTCCCACCAAATTTCGTGTTCTTTTCTTCGTCCCCCTCCCCCTATCAAGCCCAATTTTTGCCACCCAAATACTCTTGGGTGTGGAACCTGGAGTGTAGTCTACCAATCAGGAGTTACACCCTTAAAGAAAGAAGTATCACTGTTAAAAAAAATTTGCCTTTATTACCCTTCCTTTACTCAAATTAAATATTTCTTATTAGTCTATATTATTTTTAGACATAATTCAGATCAAGTTCTCAAAGCTGTATTAATTTCATCTGGGAACTTGGTATAACTGCAAATCCCAAACCTACATCCTAGACCCATTGGAGTAAGAACTCTGGTTATGGGGTCCAGCAATCCATATGTTATCAAACTCTTTAACATGAGTTCAAGTTAAAGAAGTACTGGTTTTGAATGTAAAAGCTGTGTTTAAGAATACCAATTTTCAGTGTTCTGCACAGTTTCTCCTGGTCCTCTAGAAGGGTGCTAAGCCCAGTATCTAGACCAGTGCTCTTTGTGGGTCTGTTGCGTTCACTGTGCTGCCAACACCTGTAGTTCATGGTGCTCTCGTTTCTGAAGCATTGAAGAGACATTGCATCCTCATCTGCTAAATGGAAGTTTAAGGAGTTTTCAGAGCATTTCTTTGCATACTGGTAATGTCCTCAAAATAAATTCAATTTCTCTACTCATCTGAAGTACATATAATTCTTATTTTGAGGGATTTGATGTATTACAAATGTCCTTTGGGTTCATTTCAATTGAATTTATAATGAGGCTCCGTAATATACTCATGCTGGGAAGTGACTCTCTCAACCTTTGAAGTGACTCACAACAGATTTCCCTTTAAGGGATCCTCTTAGAGAACCCATGTATATTTGATCATTCTCGTTCATACTGCCCTGCGGTCTTTATGAAATGTTAAATATCCTAAACAGTGGTATCTACTTCCTTTCAGTGATTCCTTCCCTTCCTCCAAAACTAGTGTCTTAAACTGTTGTGTGACTCCGTATGGTGATGGAATAGATGGGGGAGGGGCACTGTCATGAAGAGTCTGGCAACTATACAAGATTTATGAACATACAACTCATAACTAGTTCAAAATCAAATACATAATGAGTCCAAGCAATTTCTGGCAGCATGCACCCATTTTGCATCAAAACTTTACTGTAGCCTTGGTTCTGAATATATAACATGCACTTTGCAATAAGCATGTCACAAGTCCACACAATGCCAATGAACACAGCATGAAACACCTTAGCTTAGATTTGAGGTTATTGTACATTATTAATTTCTCGTTATTTTTTGTTGTTCTTGTTGTTTTATTGTACATACAGTGTTTTCTCTTTTTATAGACTGAAAGAAAAGTAGTCTAAACTACTTGATGATGATGATGATACATTGATACATATTCAGTATGTATCAAATCAATATATCTTTGGATTGTATTATGTTAGAATATTCGATTTTAAAATATTTTTTTATTTTATGTGTATGGGTGTTTTGCTTGCATGTATGTAAGTACCATGTGCATGCATTGCTCTGCAGAGGCCAGAAGGTAGTGTCAGATCCCCTGGAACTGGAGTTACAGATGGTTGTTGGTCACCAGGTGGGTACTGGGAATTAAACTTGGGTCCTCTGGAAGAACAGCAAGTATTCTTGACTGCTGAACCATCTCTCCGTCCCCAGAATATTCTATTTTTAAAAACTGCTGTTTGAGTTGCTGACTTGAGTTTCATTTTTTAAAAAATTGAATGAATTTTAGCTTGGAATTAGGACAGAATTTTCAACAAATTCTGAAGTAGCCTTAACGTACTTCTGCCGTTTTGCACCCCACATTAAGTGAAACAGTATTATCAGTATTGGTAATTAGTAAATCAAAATAATGATCAACTCTGAAAACATAAATCATTCCTTATAACCTACAGTATTAATTATTCAGCCAAAACTTAATTAATTATGTAAAAGTAAACAAATACATCCATCTCGTTGCTTCGCAAATTTACTTTCATTTTAAAAATTACTATTTTTACTATTTGAGAATTTTATCAAATTCACTCTCCATTCCTACCCCTAACTTCTTTCAGATCCATCCCTACTTCTCCTTACTCTTCCAACTTTTCTTCCTTTTTAAAAAGTGTTTTTTTAGTCACTGGATCCAATTTGTTCTACCCATATACACAAGGGTACAGTCAATCCACTGAAGTATGATTGACCTACCAGGGACTACACCCTTTAAAAAAACTGACTCTCTTCTCAGAAGCCATCAACTGTCAATAGCTCCTCAATTACAGTGAGCCCTTCCCCAACTCCATGTTGAAATGTTGACTGGTTTGATCCTGTGCAGATCTTATGCTGGTAATCACAGCTGCTGTGGGTTCATGAATGCAGTGATCTTATCGTGTCCAGAAGATACTGTTTCACTCTGGTCGTCTCCAACTTCTGACTCATAATCTTTACACCTCCTTTTCTTTGATAGGTCCTGAGCCATGATGTGTGTATGTGTGTGTGTGTTATAAATGCTTATTCTCTGCACTTTGATCAGTTGTGAATTTCTGTTACCTTTTATTTTTAATAAATTGCAAAGTTATATATACAAAAGACATTGTTTTAAAATAAATTTCTCTATGATTTATTGTGCCTAAATGTTTAATTTTTATATTATTTTATATACTTGGATGCATAGGGTCTGGTAAAAATCTCTTAGGCAAAAAGGGATGGAGTGGAAAAAGTTTTAGAAATCTTGCTCTACAGCATTGCATTTTAATGTCTTTTCTCTCTCTTTCACTCTGTCTCTCTACTATTATGTTTAAAACTGATATCAGATGCTTTCTATGTACTTTGCAGATTCCTTTCTGAATTCAGGAATGAGAAGAGGATGAGAGTAGATGCAGTAGGGGGATTCATTTGTTTACTGAAAGCTTAAGATATTCAGTGGCTTTTCCACTGCAGCATTCCCAGTGGAGTAGGAGATGAGGTCATCTGTTGAGGCTGGAGAGCTAAGCAAATTGGAGACATGGAGAAATAGGGCATGTTTGTGTTTAAAATATTGAAATACTCCTAAGCCAGATTATGTCCCCATAGGCTCTTATTTCAGTGTTTCTACCTTGGCCCAGGACCCTACATCTTCCTTGTGCTCAGTGTCTAGCAGTATTGATGCTTGTCAGGTGGACAATGATTCCTTTTACATCTATTAGCAATTTTATATCAGTATTTCTGACTGCTTATGTGTATGTCTGTTCTTTAGATTTTAGTTGAAATGATTTTATATATCTTGACTTAGGCACACATTCATTTTATATTTTTATGAGTCAGGACTTTGCTGAGAATATCCTGTAAGAACTACATTACTTGTTACTGTGGACTGGTACTTTCAGCATGTGGTTCTTTCTTCCTGGATCATTGTCTTCTGAAGAAGAAGGTAAACTTTGGAGTAAAACTGACCTAAACCTAATTCTGTTTCTAGCATTTGTTAGACTTTTGACAGTGCATAAGCAATTCATAGTCTCCAAAGTATGGAGATAACTTTAGTGGGAAAGGCTCTTTGTAACAAGCCTTTACAAATTTCACATTTTACATACCCTTGTAAACCAAGTTAATCATTTGTTTTAAGAACATTTAGAATTATGTACTCCTAAGAAAAACAACAGAATGGGTCCTACAGTGATGTGTAAACTCTCACAAGCTAAGCTTAACACATAGCTTTAATCTTATACCATTTTCCCTATTTTTGACTCAGTTACACCCCTGACTCAGGACAATGTATGTGTGAGTGAGATGTGACAGCAATGATGTTGGAAATAATGTCTGCCCCATTAATGTTGAAAGCAACATGGAAAATGACTCTGTCTGTGGCTTCATATGCTGTTCTGAGTCAATAGGACCAAAACATAACTTGTTCCTTTGTAAAATTGTTTTCAAAGACAGTTAATGCCTTTCTCATACGATGCTTTATATTCTGGTCAATAAATATGAGAAGAGCCCTTCATTAGATACAAGAATAGATTAGACACAGTTCTGAGAGAATAAGAACACTGCAGAACAAGTTCAGGATCATTGTTGATCAGAATACTACTGTCTCTCTTTAATGGGGTCCCTGCCACACCAAGTCACAGTTCTATTTTGCAAAGTTAGTGGAGGAAGCAGCATTTATCTTAGAGGAAAATTGCAATGATCTAATGAGGTAGTGTATCCAAATCACTTAGAGCAAGATACATGAAGTTCTCAGGAAATGCTGGAGACTGCATTGTACGACATTGAAACTGTAGAATGGTGTTGAACATCATCACAGCAAAATTTTCTCAATTCCTTTATCATCCACTTCAAATTAGGTATGATTATATTTCATCCCCTGTTAAGTAGTCATGTAGATGTAATGAGTTAATACCAGTTAAATGCTTAAATCCTAGACAAATATTAACTATATTTTATTAAAATCAAAAATTAAATAAATTATTACTCTGCCTTGTTCTCTCTTTCAATTTATTGAATGTAGAACCAGTTCTATGTTCCTATGACCTGTTTCATAGGGTTCAGAAGGATGCTATACTCAGAATAGGATGCTGTTATTTCTGTCTTGAAATTTATAATTGTGTTTCCTTGTTACTTTCTGATCATGTTCAGATTTCTCATCTGTAATCATTCACTCAAAAATAACCATAAAGTATTTATAACATATCAAATATTAGATTCTGAACTTGGTTTAGCATCTTTTTATCAGCTCATAGCCTAACTTTTGAATTTCATTTGTCAGTCTAACATGTGTTTTGTAATTGAAGCCCAATAGACCAATGAAGCATGTTCCAATGCAAAGAAAATACGTATCAATAGTTCATTGTTGTTCCATACAGTGGTTGTGATGTCCCGCAGTCACAGAATTCATGAAGACCCATGGTGCATGCAAGGTCAGAGCTCTAGCGTTGTAGTCAGCTATCCTTCTCCTTCAATTTCTCCATCAGAAAATATGGGTTGTGAACATGTGGTGAAGGTAAAGAAGGCTACTACATACTGAAAAAAGAAATAGTTCTCGGGAAGCATACAAATATTGTAAATATTTATACAGCAAATCTTGGGACCCCCTCAGTTTCATAAAACAAACACTACAAGGCACAGAAGGCCACATAGATTCAGACATAATAATAATGGGAGACTTAATACCTCAGTTTTGGATGGGTCATCAAAATAAAAAAAATTACATTTGGATAGTCCCTTCAAATAAAGACTGATGGCCTGTGAACCAGGGTAGCCAATGATGTACATCCTAGCCTGAGGTCCAGGGAAGATAAGATGAGATGTATCAGTTCAAATAGGCAGGAAAGAAGGAAATGGGAGAATACCTCTTCCACTACATTCTGGTCTACTCAAGCCCTCAAAAGATTGGAGGAGGTCAACCTATATCTAAAGATTAATTTCATCTGGAACTACTCACATGAGCACACCCAGATAGATTGTTTCCTCTAGGAACATCCTGGCCGATCAGATTAACATATAAATTAACCATCACAGAAACCAAGTCTCTTAGCTACTGAAGTAGACATGGAGATAGTCATGATTATTTTCTAGCCTCACTGTTAAGGCTGCTGTAACACATAAACGGTCACCACAACTGGACCAGGAATATAACTACACTACTTGCAACACATGTTCTCATCCTACAAAAAAAAAAAAAAAGGTAAAAATTTCCTCTAGAATCTTTACAAATAGGTATAATAGTCATTGTATGGATTTTTAATATGTCTTGCCATAAGTTTAAAAATATCCAATGGAAAAACTCATATATAAGAAATGACTTCATTAGAAACATATTACTAGACATGCATCTCTTCCATGAACAGTACTTGTCCCCTTTTTTATATGCATGGAACTTGCTTTAACATGCCTTCTATTACCTTTGTGAATGTCTGTCTGCACCACCGGACTTACCAGTGTATCATGAGCAATGTATCTCTGTGACACATTCACTTGTGAGGAAAGTTTATTGAAATGCCAGATCAAGCTACTGGGCAAACTTAATTTGGGAGGGGTTAGACAATTATAATTCATAGCTCAAACTAAGGAGAAAGTAAATTTGAGAGGGAAAATAAGAATCTCTGAAGTTCAATTAGGGAAGATTGAACAAGAAGTCCCAGCAGTTTTGCTTCTTTACGTAATCAAATTCTAACAATTTCTGGAACATTCGTGATCTTTTACTCTTCTACTGCTGTCTTTTTGAGACTGACCCAGCCATACAAGCCTCAGATCACAGCACCAGTCGCATGTCCTCTCTCTGTTGGATGCCACAGAGCCAGGGACTGCCCTGCAACACATACACATTCCCACTGAGACTGTTAGGGGTCGGGTTGGCAGGAAGATACAATAGCCACTGCACTGAAACCTGTGATGCCATTGGGTCCTGCTGTGTCTCTCACTGAAGCAGAAAGCAGATTTCTTCTCTGTTTGTATAGAACATTCTGGTATGTCTGCCCTAAAACTATGTTTTCTTATTAATATAACTTCCTACAGAAATTTCTCCTAGACAGCTTTTTCAGACTCCAGTCCCTGCCTGGCTGTTTGTAGACCCAAGAAGACAATACTGATTCTGCTCTCCTCAGTACCACCCAGTCACTGCTGGTCTCCTGACCTACTCTCACATCTGAACTCTGCTGCCTTATACTGAGTTGGACATTCACATTAGTTGATCACTGACAGCTTCATCCTGAAAATATCAATATGATCTGCCCCCAAAGGCCTAAATGCCAGAATGAACAGCATTTGATCTCTCACACTAATTTGGGACACCCTAAACCATGCACTTTAAGAAAAATTAGTGAAATTAAAATTCCCATTTGTGGTTTGATGTTGTTTACCAGAAACTGTGTAGATTGCCAGAACAAAGGCAAATCATCAGAGCAGTTCCCTTCAAGGTGTACTTTAAGGCCAAATGCAGTTCACTGGGAATTAAGGACAGTGTGGCTAACTGGGTGCTCCAAACACATAATCAGGCTTGACTGTAAGAACACCACAGGATTTAGATTTAAGAAATCATGTATGTGATATGAAATTAGAAGGGGGGCTATTTGTACAAGGAAGGGGACCTGAACAAGAGAAGAAGGAGACATTGAGAGCGGGTGAGCACAAGCAAAACACAAGGATGCATGTGTATGAAAACTGATAGGGAACCTATCATTTTTATATCAAACAATTATATATATAGCATATATGTATATATTGTATACATACGGAGGGATAGAGAGGGTGGAGAGAGAGAGAGCTGGTCTTGAAAACAAAAATCTATAATATCTAAGTATGCTAGAGTCAAGGGAATTCAAACCAAGTACAAGTCAGAGTTCAGGTTTATATAGATGGAAAAAGTCTCAAGGCCAAAAACTCGGCCTCCAGTGCAAAGCTAAAAAGCAATAAAAAGCTGCCCATCAGGGAAAGGGAAACTTGAGAAAAGCAATATGTGATCCAGGAGAAAAAACAGAAAGCAGCTTACCTGTCCAGTCAGGAGTCACCCTTAGCAGATCGGCACTCAAAGCCTGTCATGGGCCTGCTGCGTTCACATATTGTCCTGTGAAGTATCCAAGCCGAGATTTGCCTTAAAAATTGTTCCAAACATAGTAATATACACTAAGTTCTTCATCATGCATGAAATTCTAGAACATGCTAAGAAACTGTGCCTGTGGTTGCTTTGGGGAGTAGTGATTAGGAAGAGGGCTGAGTGACAGAAATGTCTCATGCCTTGACACAGCACATGTATGACATATGCATCAGTTTGACCAAACAACACACTTGAGATATGAACATTTTACTCTCTGAAATTACAACTCAGACAGTAAGTAGTCTAAATGCTAAAACAAAAGTATCCCAAACTAAAAGTAAACCTACATAAAAGTCCACCCAAGGTGATGCTGTGACCCCTGCAGGGGAATTTCTGCACTGCTAAGCATGTATAGAAAATAAACATTTTCCTCTTCCTGGCTTCTGCAAGCTCTATCAGAACTTGACTGCAGTCAATCCAAGGCTCCCATTGGGCCTTTGAATCTTGTAGCGGGCCAGCAGCCTCACAGTAGTTAGGACATGGTGCAGGACCACAGCGGTAAAGTCCAGTTGGCCTAACATGCTGAACCTGGATTCCCAGTCTTCTTTTTTTAAGTACCTCTTTTTGAATATGTATGTCTGTATGGTGTACATGTGTGGGGATGCACACACATGCACATGCATATGGAAGTCAGAAGTTGACATCAAATGTCTTCCTCTATTGTGCTCCACTTTGTTTCCTGAGGCAAAATTTCTTGCTGAACCCAGTGCCCACCAGTTCCAGCTAGTCTAGATAGCCAACTTGCTCAAAGGATCTGTCTCTGCCTCCCAAGTGCTGGGATTATCAGTGGCCTCTCTCCCTGCCTAGCTTTTACATGCATTCTGGGGATTCAAACTCTGGTTCTCAACCTTGTAGGGCAAGTGTTTTATCCACTGAACCATCTCCCAATCTCCCTTTTGTTTTTAAAATACTTTTTGATATATATGAGTGTATTGCCTGCATGTGTGTAAGTGCATCCATGTCAGGCAATGTCCATGGAGGTCAGAAGAAGGTCATAGATCCCCTTGAACTGGAGTTACAGATGACTGTTAGCCACCATGTGGGTGCTGGGAATCAAACTTGGGTTCTCTGCAAGAGCAGTCAGTGAGCTTAACCACTGAGCCATCTCTCCAGCCCCATTTTAAAAATACTTTGATTAACCAATATCAGTTACTGTTGTTTACAATTTAGGCTCTAACCAACATAGCATCTAGTACCAGAAGTAAGTGGCTATCTATACGCACACAGCTTCAGGAATGTGTGTATGGAATTCTGATCTGGCCTGGAAAGTTTAGAGTAAGAAAAATTGAGGCTATGAAAATCGCAATCCACATATGACACACAGCAGTTAAGGAGCTGATTAAATTGTGCCCTGGGTTGTCTGGAAATGAAATGCCCATTAAAGACCAGGTTTTGTCGGACTCAGCAGCCACATCACAGGCAAAGTCCCTTAATCCTCAGTACAGCCTGCTGAGGAGCCCATTATCATCCCCTTTGTTTAAAGAGGATGTGAAGCTTAGAGAGGGAAAAGCCTGCTGGGACTCAGTTCTAAAAATGGCTCTAAATCACCCACAATGTGACTTCACATGCTTTCTGGGTGTTGTTTAAACAGACGTGTTTATCCATAGACACAGTATAAAATTGTATTCATGACCATGGCAGGCAACTTCTAAGAAAGTGTTGAAAGGGACCAGGATCCAGTAGAAGGAAAGTCAAGTCTTTTACAAGATACTTTGACATAGTCACCCTACCAATTTCTCTCACTTATCCTCTCTCCCTCCTTCCCAATTTCCTTTTGCTTCCCTAACTCTCCCCAGTCTACTTTCATATCTGTCTTTTTACTTTACATGCCTCATATGAGAGAAAGCATACAATCCTTGTCTTTGGGAGTTTGGCTTATTTCATGTAACATGATTGTTATAGACAGTTCAGAGGGGCCCCTGCTAAGGCTTCTAAGTTCCTGGACTAGGGACACATAAGTAGTGATAGAAATAAAAGCAGTTTATTAAGAAAGAAAAAGGCACTCCTGAGGGTGGAAATGGGCTCGTGAGCTGGGAAAAAAAAGACAGACACTCAAAAGCCTGGCATCGTGAGTTCAGATCTTTCAGAAGTTATTTACACAGCACTTACCTTCTCCTGCACTTATGTACTGCAAGCTTTTCTCAAGCATATTCTGTCTGTTACATGTAGCCCGGGTGGAGAAGAGTCTCCAGTCATTCTTTCCCAACCGGCTTGCTTCTTATAGTAATCTTGGTGCCTTTTTCTCCATACCTTTAACTTTGCCACAATGGTGATCTACAGTTCTGTACATTTTACTGCAGATGTTTGATTTCATTGATCATATGTCTGGGGGCGCTTGTACTAGGGATTAAACCTAGGACTTTTCACATTCTTGAAAATGTCCCGGCCTCATTTCCTTTTTGTAGCTGTATAATAACCCATTGTGTATGTGCATATATCACATTTTTTCATCCATTCATCCACTGATGGACACTCGTTGATTTCTTACCTTAGCTATTGTAAATAGTGTTGCAATAAAGATGGGAGTGCAGTGTAGCTCTTGTATACTGACTTTGGTTCTTTTAGGTATACACCCACGAGTGGTGTGTTAAATCATATGATAGTCCTATTTCTACTTTCTTGAAGAATCTCCAAGTTGATTTCCATTGGGGCTGCACTCAAATATATTCCCACCAAGAATGTATAGGGCCCTTCACTCCCCTACATCCACATTTGTTTTGTCTTCCTGATAATAGCCATTTTGAAAGGAGTGAGATGGGATCTCAGTGTAGCTTTGATTTACATTTCCTGATGACTAAAGATGTTGAACATGTTTATTTTATTTATGATAATTTTCTTTTGAAAATGTCTGTTCGGTTTACTCCTTTATTGACTGGATTTCCTCGGGATGTCAACTCTTAATGGGTCCACTATGTGGTTCCAAATGCATTGATGCCCATCTAGTAGCATAATTATGTAGCTTGAAATGACTCTTTAGAGAATACTTTAGGTTGAAAATAAATTCTCTCATGATCCATAAAGGAAAAAAACAGATATACTGAGCACATGAAGCTACTTACAGGAAGTAAACAAGGGAAATTTCTGGTAAAAATCACTCAGAGTTAGGTAAGAAGACTAGAAGAGGAAAAGATTCATATTCCATTTTTTATGCTTTTCTGTATTTTTGAATGTTTAAAGTATGCATTTGTTACTTTTGTTTTAAATTTTTTATAGTATTGATTCTTGCTAAAACTCAGATCACCTTGACTAATATTAACTTTTGAGTATCCGTGTCTCTACTAGATAAGGAGCAGTAGAATGTAGCAAATCAATGTATTGGCTTTAAAGCCACATGGTCACAGATTAAAGTGCTGTGGTTGCTATTGTTAGACCCCACTCTCAGCCCGGGGACTCGAACCCCAATGGGCCACCTGGGTGACTAACGTCGGGAGCCCCAGTCCCAAGAATCCAGACCGTCAGATGCAAAATGCAAGAAGTAGGTTTATTTCACTTGCGCAAGTGGGAGACTCAGCCTCAGGAGACTAAGCCCGCCTGACTTCTGCCAGGCCAGGTTTTTATAGTAGGAATTCACAGGATAATTATGTATTGACATATAGTTTAACAAACAGTTCACAAACAGGATATTTGCTTACAGATCAGGGTTACAGAGAAGACAATTTTCCAGAAATACTACACACATTATTTTGCAGTTCACAGGAGGTAAACTTTAACCGAATGTTTTAGCCCACAATTCTATAGACGGGATATTGGGGAACTGTTTAACCTATAATCCTATAAATGCGAGATTAGGGGGCTGTTTAACCTACAATTCTATGTTAGGGGAATGTTTAACCTACAATCCTAAAACGGGATGATAGGGGACTCTTCCTGTGGAATGTTTAACCCACAGACGTTATCTCGCATACCAAGGGATGTTGACATGACCTTTGTATTCCCTGGGTCTTTTCCTCCTAGTCTTGTAGTTTCTTGGTTACTTTTCTAATTAAGGGGGGTGTTCGTAGGGAGGCTGAGCTTGTATCACAGAGTGCCTCACAAAACAAAGTGTCTCACACTATCTACTCTCAATGTAGAATCTTGGTTAATTCATAATACAATTGTGAGCCTCACCTTCCTCATGATATACAGAAAGCAGAGAACTGTTCTTTATAATCAGAGAAATTTTCTAAATTAGATGGTTTCTCTAAAACTAATGTCTCTCTTGTTGCAACCCTGAAGGGAAGACAAGTTCAGAAGATTAGAGCCAATCGTACAGCCAAAGGTTTGCTGTGGTACTGAATGAAGTGGCCACCAGGAACACATACGGTAAGGATGACTAAATGATTTTCAGAAACAGTATATGCAATTTTAATTTGTTTGCAGTGTACAAAATCCCCTGAAAATACATACACACACCCCTCCCTTTTGGATGTTTCTAAGGATATCAGACATAGAGAAAGTTAAAGGAAAATAGACTGGATATCAATTATATGAACAAGAATGAAGTGGAAGCAGAAATTATAGTCAGAGATGACTACAAAAACATGGAAGATCTGGAGAAGTCTTTGCATTGATATTATCAAAAATCTCTGGATACTGGAAGACCTTGGAGCATTACCTGGATTGCATAGGTAATGAGGTAATCAATTGTACAGAGTTCCTAGGGCTTTTGTGAATGTGAGTGCATATAAACAATGTCTGACACTCATAGCTTCTCAAGTAATGCTGCAATGGAAACAAAGCAGGTGTCAGAGAACAGCTTCAGGAAGAATGAGAGCACAGTAGGACAGCTGAGCGCTGACTGACCTGAGGCCTGGCTAAAGAGGGTCAATCAGCGCTCCTAAACAACCAACAGGGGGCACATGGAACAGGGCACAGATATAGCAAGGGAAAACTGAAGCCAACATAGGACTATCAGCTACAGCGCTTCACAGTAAGCCACGGACAAGAAGTACCTCTGCTTCAATCTTGTCTCTATGCTATTTTCCTGTACTATTCTTCCCTCTATTAATCAACTGTGATGTGCATGACCCTGAAGTCTGAAGCATCTGCTATAGCCCTTGGTTTCTTTTCTTAAGAGGAGACTCTGTCTGATTGGCTGTATTTGAGACATATGCCCACTCCTGGTCCAATCAGAGTAATGTACAAAGTGACTGCTAATACGGGATTCATAGCACTATTTTTAAAGACTGTTTCCAAGTCTTACCTAATGACTTTGTCAACAGTGTCAGCTTTCCATTAGCCATAACGCTGTAAAAACAGTAAAAATTTATCCAGATTCTTAATATTCTTCATGTTTCTCATTCCTCTTTGTTCTAAATTTTGTAGATGGAATATAACCTGCAGGTACTTGATGTGTTCTCATATCTGTAAGCTCGAACATCTTTCAATTAAAGGATATTTTCCTGGGCACCACCTAGCAATTGGCACAGAACAAATGTTTCTTAAGTGAATGACTTAGTAAGGAGAATGGTGATGAGGACAACCTTCCTCATATCTTATCCTTTCTACTGTCTTCTGAAAATTAGCCATAGAGAGGTACAATCACTTGAAGAAAGAAATTCCCCATTTTGAAATCTATTTATGCCCAGTTTTCATAAGGTTCATTTAACAAGAAAGTTTGGGAAGGTTTCTCTTCATATATTCATCCTTATATTCAACCATGACTAATATAGTCAGTGAATCAGAATAGGATTGCATTGTACCAATAAACTGACATGTTTTTAATCTTCCTTTGATTCCAAGAGCCCTGCAGGATCTTGTTAAGCCTCAGAGTCACACATTATGAACATGATTTGTATGGTTACATGATATAGATGGAAAACAAATACTTGAGTATTTGGTTTGGTTTGCTTGGAAATGGATCTTGAACAAAAGTGCATTTGATTCTACCTGATTGCCATAAAAGGCAGGTACTTCAACCAAATATACTCTATTAGAAGGTAACTACTCCTGTCCAATTAGTCAATTTTCTGTCTCTTTGACAAATACCTGAAATAACCTGTAAATAAAAAAAATTGGTATTGGGGAATGTAGCTCTATGTAGAATCATAGAGCATTTGCTGAGAGAGGAGAGAGATTTAGCTCACAAGTTTGGAAGCTTGATTCCAGGATGGAATGATGGATTGGCTTCATTATTTTGAGCCTGTCAGGCAGCAGCATAGTGTGCTGGAACACATGGCAAGATGAAATCTCTTACTTCATAGCTGGGAAGAGGAAGAGGATAGGCCCTATTATACACTTCAAGAGCATCTCCCAATAATCTGAAAACCTCTCAGTAGGCTCTGCATCTTCTAACACCATTCATTAGTATCAGCATGGGAACCAGACATTTTTTATGTGTATGAGTATATTGCCTGCAAGTGCACCATGTAATGCAATGCCCATGGAGGTCAGAAAAGGGGTTGGATCCTCTGGAACTGAAGTTACAGGTGGTTGTTAGCCACTGTGTGGGTGTTGGGAACTGAACGAGGACCCTCTGCAAGAGCAGACAGTGCTCTTAAGCAATGAACTATCTGTCCAGCCCACAGAATGCAAACTTTTAACGTGAGAGTTTGGAGAAATTCCAGATGCAAACTATATCACTGTATTTCTAGTCCACAAATCCAAATTACCCCTACCTCCTTCACAAAGCTTATCCACACCCTCCCATTTCTCTCCCAGAGCACTGCTTTGTTATCTAGTCTACTGTTCATCATTTTCCAGTGTTTTGGAGGTCTATGTTCCACTAGAAGCTATAAAACAAGAATGATTTAACCTCTGCAATTGTTGAAGCCCTCAAGAAAGTCAGGTGGACAATTTCAATAGATAGCCCTCTTCACATCACAAAAAAATGTCTTCAAGCACTGAAAAGTTACATGGTACAAGTCATAGGCTTAATATTTTTTTAAGATTTTAATATAATATTTTTATTTATTCTTTGAAAACTTCATGCAATATGTTTGATCATGTTCCTCTTCTACTCCTCCTAGCTGCCTCAAAATCCACTCCCTCCCACCTTCATGTCCTCTTTTTTTTTTTTTTTTAATAATCCACCAAGTCCAATTTTACCTGCTATATACTCATGGGTGTCGGGTCATCCACAAGAGCATGGTTGACCTACCAGAGGCTAGACCCTTAAAGAAAACTGACCCTCCGTCCTGCAGAAGCCATTAACTGTCCAAAGCTCCTCAGCTAGGAGTGGGGGTTCATAATCCCCTCATGACTCGATGTTAGAATGTTGACTGGCTTGATTTTGTAGAGATCTTATGCAGGCTTTTGTGAGTTCATGACTAAAGTGGTCTTGCTATATTCAAAAGATGCTGCTTCACTCTGGTCTTCCCTGAACCGGGCCCTTACACTCCTTCTGCCCCTTCTTTCTTAATGGTCCCTGAGAACTGAGAGGAGGTGATATAGATGTCCCATTTGTTACTGAGCATTCAACTGACATGGGTTCTCTACACTTCGATTAGCTATAAGTTTCTGCATCAACTACTGTCCACTGCACAAAGAAGCCTCTCTAATGAGGTCGGGAAGCTACATGAATCTATTGTTAGAGAAGAAATTTAGAGGACAATTTTATACTATGTCCATTTAAGCAAAATAATAATAGTAGATTCATTCCTGGAACGTGCAAGCCTCCCAAACATGGGTTCTTGGCCACATTTACTGTACCAGGCATGCATTTCCTCTTGTGGAGTGGGCTGTAACTCTAATTAGAAAGTAGTTGGTTATCCTTATAACAATTGTGGCAGCAATATACACGTGGGCATATCTTGCCACACTGATCGTTGTAGTTTACAGTGTTCACAGACTGTGACTTTTTTCCTCTCAGCAGTCTATATAGTACTTTCGGGTACTATGAAAGCTAGGTAAGGTACAAAACATGTTTATATTGAAGGAAATATAGAAAAGATGAAATAAATAGACAGGGATGGATAGACATAGATACATGCATAGATACATAGATATATAGATGATAGATGATAGATAGGTAGATGGATAGACAGTTAGATGATAGATATATTAATAGACAGGTAGATTAAAAAAAACACAAAGAACCAAGTTCTCTCAAGATAATTTTCTATATTCTCAAAAAATAAAAAAATCCAAAAGAATATCACTCAGCTGGCTCTGTCCTCTCCACAGACCCTGCTGGGCCTCAGAATGGAGGGGATTTTTCCCATTATACCTTCTTCATTACTGATTCTGCTACACAATGATGGTGTGCATAGCGAAGGGGAAGTGCTAAACAACTCCATGCAAATGCGGTCTTGCCCTCCAGTATAGCCATGTCTTCATGCCGAAATTAAGAGAACATGTTAATAGACTATCATGCACAGAGTTGTCAGAATTAGGTGGGTTCCTCTTGCTCCACCACTTTCATTCTTTTCCTTTTCTTGCATCAGCATCACTGACCAGAACCTGAGGCCCTAACTTCACACCATTTGGAGGTTTTGGGGAAAACATACATTAACATTCCCTGTTCTACAGTCTCAGTTCTGTTATTCTTACTGATTATAAACATTAACAATTAAGCATTTCATAAGGACTCTTTCCAGTTGGTTGCTTTTTAATAATGCTTCAGATAACACACATCATCAGCCCTGAGAGGTAATCTTATAGAGTATATTATCAGAAGTGTGAAAGTCCAAGCTCAACAAGCCTCATGCAGCCTGATGCATTGTCCTATAGATTCCTAGAGCACCTCTTTCCCAAAAGTGTTCAGTTGTCTCCACTGTCCCTGACTCCCATCTTCCAGTGATGCCTTCCACGACTTTGTAGTTATAATAAGGAACCTGTTGCAGTAAAGAAAATTCATCTTTGTTTTAAAGAGTCACAAATCTAAAAAGTGTGCTAGATAGCTTTAGTGTCTACTTGACACACCTGGGTTGAAGGAGCCCCAATTGAGGAATTTCCTCCATTGGTCTGGCCTGTGGCCATGTCTTGGGATATTTTCTTGATGAGTGATGTGGGAGGGCCCAGCCCACTGTGGGCTGTGCTACCTCTGGGCAGGTTGTTCTGTATGGTATAAGAAAGCAGGCTGAGCATGGGCCAGGGGAGTAAGCCGGTAAGCAGTGTTTCTCCATGGTCTGTGCTTTGGCTTCTGCCTCCAGGTTCCTACCCTAAGTTCCTACCTTGGGCTCCCTGAGTGATGAACTGTGTGACCTGGGAGATAAATAAACCCTTTCCTCTCCAACTTGGTATTGATCAGAGTGTTTTGTCACAGCAGTGGAGAAGCAAACTAGAACAGAAATATTACTGTATTAGTTACTTTACTGTCACGGTGATAGAAACACTGACCAAGGTACCTTATAAAAGAAGAATTTATTTAGTTTGTGGTTCCAAAGGGGCAAGAGTCCATCATGGCAGGGAGGCATGATGGCAGAGGTGGTTACAGCAAGCACAGAAGCTAAGCACTCACATCTTCAAGCAGGAACAGGATGCAGAGAGTGACTGGAGATCCAGAAAGACTTAAAAACTCTCCACCCCCCACCTCCCCCACCCTCCACCCCCGTGACCACAGTGATGTGCTTCCTCCAGCATGGCCACACCTTCTAAGACCTCCCCAAACAGCGCCACCAACTGGGGACAAAATGTCAAATACTTAGAGCCTATGGGAGACATTCTCATTCAAACTACCACATTCTACTCCCTGGTCCCCAATAGGCTCATGACCATATAAAATGCAAAATGTATATAGTCCAACTTTAAAAGTTCCCATGGTCTTTACTAGTCTCAATACTATTCAAAAGTCCACAATCCAAAGTCTCTTCCGAGACTCAAGGCAATCTCCTAACTGTAAGCCCCTTTAAAATCAAAAGACAAATCACATAAACCCAATATACATTCATAGGTAACTTCTAATGTTGACTAACAGCCAAATCAGGGAGGAAATATGACCAAGTTAATTGCTTGATATTTACATTCTATTCTCGAAACACATTTTGACAAATTAAGATGTAACCTGAATTACACAAACTCTTCATTTCCTACTTCAAAGTAGGTAATTTCAACACTTTCATGTAGATCCATTGTCTTAGTATATTTTGTGTTGCTATAATACAGTATCTGAAACTGGATAATTCGTAAATTTATTTCTTACAGTTGTGGAGATTGAGAAGCTCAAGGTTGAAGGCCTTCATCAAGTGAGGACATTCATGTTATTTCATTTCACAGTAGAAAGCAGAAAGACGAGGCAGCATGAATGGAGGAGAAAGCGGAAAGGGGCTGAATGCATCATTTCATCAGAATCTACTTCCACAGTAACGAGCCCACTGCAGACATAACGGCCTAACCACCTAGTCCAGCCTCTACCTCTCAGCACTTACACTGGGCATCAATTTTCCAACAGGAACTTTGAGGGGCATTCAAATTCTCACACCTATAGTAAGTCTGTACTTTAAGTTGACAAGATCCTTCCAGTAAGAACATCTTCACTAAACCATCTCATTGCTTAACTGAAAGGGCTTGCTAAAATAATCCCCTGCTTTCAGAAGTGTTGAGAACCTGTTTTGAGAACTGTGTCTCCTTCTTTGCTAAACCATATGTCATGGTTATTCTGAGACACTATCTCATCAATCTTTTTAAATTATATTTATTTAATGTGTGTGTGTGTGTGTGTGTGTGTGTGTGTGTGTGCCTCCATGTACATGCATACATGAAACTTCGTGTCTGTATGGAGGGAGAACAGAACACAACTTGCATGAGTCAGGTTTCTCATCCCACCATTTGGGGTCCAGGGACCAAACTCAGGTACACAGCTTTAACAGCAGTCAGCTTTATCCACTGAATCATCCTGCCAGGCTCTCCTCAATCTTTCAACAAAATGCCATCTCTGTCTTTGAACTCTGAACCAAACCATCTGATTCTCTGAGTTATAAAAAAGAGGATCATTTCTCATCAGATAAAATCCTAATACTAAATAACATATATAATACGAGGCCATACCCCAGATTGTTTCTTTTCACTTTTTAAAAAAACAACTGTGTATAACAGTTGGATGAAATTTTATTATAGGCCGACCTCTGTCCCTTCCAAATTCACATGGTGAATCCCTAACCCCTAATATTCCAGAATGTGACTGTATTTAGAAAAAAATGTTTAATAAAATAATAGAATTAAAATAGAGCCATTAGCATGGCTCTGATTCAATCTGCCTGGGTTTGTGAACACAAATAACCAGTCTGTGAAGATGGGCAAGTAAGGACCCACCTGCCATCCAAGGAAAAAGGCCACAGAAAGCTTGTGTGGCTTATGTGCCACAGAGATGCTCAGGAACTTGCTAAGGGGATGAGAATGTGCTTCCCCTGTGCTGGAAACCAAGAAAAAGAGGTGACATGAGGCAGCATTAGGTCACATGCAAAAGGGAAAAGAATCTTGTTTTTAGTGTTTTAATTATTTCTGAGTAGGAGTAGTCCAACTAGCAAATTAAATCTTAATTGACTTCTCAGGAAGAAAAGCTCAAAAATAGCTATACTAAGTGAAAATGAGAGAGATTTACTAACAGTAATATTGAAAATAGTAGATGTTCACACTGAATAATTGGTTTAGGGCTCCTTTCTACCCCATTTAGCCTGTTGTTTCTCCATAATACAATCCTGTCTTAAACCTAACATCTCCCAGGACCACAAAGCCAAGTAATATCCAAGAAATATGTCTTTGTGTTGCCTTTTTTTGTACTTTACTATTATTTTACTCCAAAACTATGTACTTCGTGTGAAATAAAGCCTAATTATACTTTTAAGTATCATCCACTCAGTGAGCCAATTCATGGATTTAAGGCAGTGAACACATCTAAGGAAAACACTGGTACTATTGCCACCATCCCTGAGTTCCTCACATATTCCATCTGTAGAAAAGTGGAGCAGCCCTCTCTACACAGGAACCCAGGGCAGGCTCTGAAATGCCCACAGAAGTTGAGGATTCTGGCACCTGAAGAAAAAGTTGCTTACTCTAACCACAGAGGCAGAACATCTGTACCACAGGCACCTGTTTCAGAACTCAGTCCCAAATTGACTGTCAGGCTGTACTTGCCAAAAGCTTACGGCAAATTGTATTTGAAAGAAATTCTACTGAACATGTTAATTACCAGAGCTATAAGCCTGAACTCCCTTATAGTTATTAGGGAAAAAAAAAATTCCCCCGACCACCCTATGTATTTCTTTGCAGAAGTTATTTAATGCCACAGTTTAATATTTTGCTTTGGTACAGAAAAATCACAATTTTAAAAAATTCATTTTTTAAGACAGGATTTCATTTTATTCTAGGCTGGCCTCCAAGTCAGTAGGAAGCTGAGGACGACCTTGAACTTCCGATCTCAAGCCTTGATCTTCCAACTCTGGGAGTTGTGCCACTATGCCAGTGTTTGCCATGCTGGGGATTGAGCCCAGTGCTTTGTGCATGGTAGGAAGCACTCTACCAACTGAGCTACATCCTTAACCCTAAATTCTTCTTTTCATTTTGTGCAAAATAACATGAAAAGTGAGATTGCCTTGGTCTTTTCCACTGGTCCCTCTTGTGCCGCTCATTCTGTTAAAATGGAGTGATTCCAGGTTAGGTCCAGCCTCTCTTCTCCCACGACATCCCTCCTTAGTGCCTTAACTGGTTCCCAAGTACAGTCATCATTTCTCTGTCAATGACTACCTCCCAAGTCTTCCAGTCACAGTCATCCCCAAATTTTACCAGCTGTCCTACTTGACCCCTTGCCAGCCAGCACTCCAAAACCAAAATACTCAGTTCAAGATGTTCCATTCCTATCCCCAGAATAAAGTTCTCCTCTTCACTGGCTTGTTCCTATTCATTGTATTACCATACTGTTCATCCAGTGGTAACATAGTCTTCACATCCACTTTATTTCCCAGAGTCATATCTCTGAATAAGGAAGGGAATTCATTTAAGAAAACAATAATTTAGAACAAATGTGTAAGGAACAGATTAATGTGCTTTAGTTGGTGTTTTAATTATTCAGCTCTTTCCTGGAAACATTAGCCAGTATTCAATATTGCATTAATATAATGTGAACTACAAGACCTTTATCAATTGGCAGGGGGACTGTTTCAAAGGAGAAATCTATAATAAACAGGAAGGAAAGTTGTCAAGGTTAGGCAGTAGAAATGGCATGAATTAAATTATTTAAGTCAGGAGAAATTTTACAGGTCAGCAGATATCAGAGGAGTGCAGAGAAGAGAGAGGAGAAGGGAAGGAAGGAAAAAAAGAAAAAGCAGGTAGAATTCTTGTGAGAGATAAGAAAGAACTTATTGAAAGTTCAACAATGGAAACTTAAAGTCTGGGTGAAGACGTAGAGTGCACAGGTCCTGGCTGTGCCGGGGAAGGACTTGCATCTTATGTAATTACTCCATAGTGAGAAGGAAGGAGCTAAGCAATAATTGGAGGCGGGACTACCACTGGGTTCGAGCACTGACAGAAATATAACACGAGCCACACACAGAGGTTTGAATGTGCTAAGAGACCTTTCAAAAGTGGAATATTGGTGAGATGGCTCAGCAGACATCTAAGCACTTTCAGCCAAGCCTGGGGACTTGAGTTTGATCCCTGGAACCCATCTGGTGGAAGGAAAGAACCAACTTCTACAAGTTGTGCTCTGACTTCCTCATATACACCATTGCATGTGCATACATACATAAATAAATGTAAAACTTTGTAAGTTTAAGCAAAACAATATTTGTAATATGCTTTATTTAAATAATCTCAGTTCAATATGTAACTGGTATTTTAAAATTAATTTAGGAGATATATTTTTAATGTTTCAAATTCTAGTATATATCTTACAATGACAGTATATTTCAGTTTGCACACCAAATTTTCTTTAGATGTACTTGATATTTATATAATTTTCAAAAACTAACAAAATGAGAAAACAAAGTCAGAACTGTCAGGTAAGATGGCCGATTAGAAGCTCTGTCTGAATGAGTGGACGGTTATAGTTGTTAAAGCACAGGGACCAATATTGCTATAGAGCCCAGCCAAGCAGTTCACACCCTGGTCAGAATTCACAATTGCTGACAGTGAGCTTCCTTCAGCATCTGACTTGGCAGACTGCTTGGGACACTACTGGTGAGCACAGGCTTTGTGATCTTGTTCGTTTGTTAATTGGTTAGTTGGTGCTGGTTGTCACACCTAGGACTTCACACATGCTGATTCTAAGTACTCTACCACTGAGACACATCTGTAGCCCTAGAACTCTAGTTCCTCAGCTCCACCAGACACATTTTAAATGCCCAATAGATATAGTTAGTGGCTACCATATTATACAGCACAAACATAGACTATACCACTTTAGAAAAAGCCATGGGGAATTTTATCAGAAACTTGTGCTATAGACAAAGGCTGCATAGAGAAGGAGGAGGAGGAGAAGGAAGTAGAGAGGGAGGGGGAAGGGGAGGAGGAGAATTATTTTCAGGGGCTGGAGAGAGAGTTAAGCAGTTAGAACACTTGCTGCTCTTTCAGCACCTGGGTTCCATTCCAAGCACCTAGATCACAATTTCCAACCATGTGTAACTCCAGTTCCAGTTCCAGGGGATCTGATGCCCTCCTCCGGCCTCCATGTGCACCAGGCACACAGGTGGTACACATACATACACGCAGGCGAAACATTCATACACATAAAATAAAAATAAATCTTTTTTAAAGAATTTTCATAAAACAAGAATTTATTTAAACATGCACAATCAGAGAGAGCTTTGGGAATTGCAAATCTCCTTTTTCTTACCAACTCTTTCCATGTCCATACAGGTGAGAAATCATGTGGTTACAGATTCATGATGTCCCACTATCCTCCAACCACTGGCCTCACTGCCTGTCATGAGAAAGATGGTTCATTGTCATGAGAAAGGGGGTTCCCTTCTAAACTGCTCTAAGATTGAAGAAGATTGAAGTAAGATACTAGGAACATATCAAGAAGCCAAGAAAAGTACCTGTGTTCAAGCTGGGTACCAAAGCTGTTGGTTGGGTGTTATTTTATCTTAGCATTTGACCTACCATATTGCTACCATAGGGTCATACTGTCTCAAAATAATGGAATATTAACTAACAGGAAAGAGTTATTGTCCTTTTTTATTTACTGCTGTATTTCTAGAACCTAGGCCCATAGTTGGAGAGCAACAATTATTTGTTTAGCAAACAAATTAGTGAACAGCTCTATGGCTTCCCATGTAATGAGCACCCAGCAGCTTGAGCACCACAGAGATTCTTGCTCCAAGTTTGCTATTTAATCATTTCTCAGCAAGTATTCATAAGTATTCACTATGCATTAGTCACTCTAATAGATGCTATGAAAACAGAAATAATAAGCACAAAAAAAAACTGAAGGAAAAATCATAAGATGTATACTACACCCTCTATTCCGCAACTACAAAAAAATAGGCCTTACATAATTTAACAGATCTGGTTGGCTAATAGAGGTTTTGTGGTATGAAATATTAAAATGAAATTTCATCACAGGTCACTAGATTCCATCTAATTCTTAAAACTTGCATCAACAGAAGTAAATATTCCTCCTGCAGAAAGTACTAATGACTTTGACTCTCTCTGGTTTTATTTGTCTAACCCTAATTAGGCATCGCATTTTAAATCTTTTCTGAGTTCATATGGGAGTTTTCCTATAATTTCTATAATTCCTGGCTTAGCCCAAGTGATACTCTTTTTTCCCTATTTTGGGGCTTTTCAGACCAAGCTAATCATGGGAACACTTCCAAAATGTAGAATTAGAGAAAGGAGTTGATTGCTTAATTCTTGCCTCTGACTCCGTGCTTGTGTTAATTAGCTAAAGGCAGAGTCTTCAGCATGCTCTTGAGAGCTCTGTGAGCCACTGATTAGCAATGACAAGGCCATCTGGCCTCCCCACAGCACGTTGGAGAAAGTCTCTCTTGGCATAAAAATCAGGGATGCCTGTAATTTAGAATGAGTCAAGCGCTTCGACCACATTAGAAGGAGATGATGATGTCTGACTGCAGATGAGGCCTGCCCAAAGATCTTAACAGAGGCACACCAGTGCCCTGATCCAAAGGACCAGCCCGGCTCCTCCTCTTCCTGTCCCTTAGTGACACTGCCTTGTCTCCTCTTTCAGTTCTTCTTCCTCTAACAGCTACTGCATCTAAACTGACAAACTTCAGTTTGAAGCTTTTGGTTAAATTTTTAAATAGCTATATGTCAAGGGGATGTCAAAATGGAAACAAAAAAAGAGTTGGAAACATTGGAGAGAGATAACCAGGCACAGTGAGCTGGTTAGCCTCCTTACCAGACAAGTCCGGGAACCGGCAGAGAGGTAAACAGAAAGATGGCAATGCTTCCTGTGGAAGAGAATGGCCAGGGCCCACTGGGGTATGAATGTAATTAGTAACATATCCTCACCGACATGGAAGGCAGAAAGCACTCTTGCCTTCCCCAGGCCAATAATTTCTAGCCAAAGTTTCCAAGGTAGTTTTATTCTAGACAAAAAAAAGAAAAGAAAGCATCGCCTTTAGTCATTAGACCATGTGTCCACTTTGAAGATCAAGATACAACGTTGCCTGAAGATCTCTGGACACAGAGGAACTATCCTTATAAATCCCGCCTACTGCCTGGGGACAGATTAGACAAGAACAGATTATAATAAAAGAGAAGTCGAAGGTCTGGGAAGGTTGTTCAGTGGTCAAGAGCACTGACTACTCTTGCCTAGGACCCAGGTTCAAGTCCCAGCACCCACATGGTAGCTAATAACTGTTCATACCTCCACTTCCAGGGATCTGATGTCCTCTTCTGACTTCCATGGGCACTGCACAACATGGGTGCGCTTACACACATGCAGGCAATTCACTCATACACAAAAAATAAAAATAATAAATAAATTATTTTTTAAAAGACAAGTGGAAAAACCAGACTCTGGAGAAAAATTCATTTGATGATGAAGCTCCTCAGACCTCATGGAGGTCTTCAGTGTAAGACGACAAAACACTGAAATGGCTGAAGCGATGTATATGCATTGTGCCCTGATTCTAAATGCATGGATTTGTACACACAACAGAGCAGTTTAATTTGCATCAACCTTCTCTTTGCATCTCAGGAAGTTCTGTCTATGCATGCTCATTGCAAGTCTCTGAAGTCTAGCATATCCTTGAACTGTTTTAAGTTTCCCTCTTTGGGTCACTCACATTTCTATAAGACTATAAGATGGGTGAGCTTCTCTATACTGAGTTGTTTTGGTTGAATGCTTTTATAAAGAAACTATACTCCCCTGTGGAGAAACAATGGGGCCAAGTCCGAGAGGAGTGTAAATACCTCCAAACTCTTCCACTTGGGTTCTTTGGGAACCAAATGGTCTTAGATGATCCAACATAGACACGACACAAGTAGGCAAAAGCAGACATGTAAGCACCTGAGTCCCTTATACTGAGTGGAGGAAATTTGTACCTTGTGTTACCAACTATACTCCACCAAGCTATACATTTTCCAAGGAGCCAGATTAAAATTCACATTGGCAACCAAATTTGTAGCTCTTGATTCTAAAAAGTGCAACAGGTTTTGCTGTCATGTGTCTGACAAAGTTCTGTGAAAATGCAGATGTTTTTCAGTGCTGTACATGTCATCTGTGATTTCTTAGATCCAGTTTGGCAAGCTTCCACCTCTACAGAAACTCTCCCACATGTGCCAGTATCTATACTGAATATTAAGTTTCTCCTTTAGGTCTTACTCTTCTAAATAAGAAAATAAAGAGATGGTTATATTGTCATTTTATAACATCTTTCTTATAAGGAATATAAAGCTCTGAAAAATATTTAGCCTAACCATATCTATATCTATATATAGAGAGATATATTTAGCCCAAAAAATATTTAGCCTAAAATAAAAATATTTAGCCTTTCTTCTAAAAATAAAGAAGGAGGGAATAAGGGAAGGAAGGAAGGAAGGAAGGAAGGAAGGAAGGAAGGAAGGAAGGAAGGAAGGAAGGAAGGAGAGGAACATTAATCTCTCAACTTTCTTGTGTGTCCTTTAACAAATTATCTTTTCTAAGACATTAAATGGCTCTCCAGCAGCCAGGCTGAATTATCAGCCCTGCAAACAGCAATTCTTTAGCCTATACAATATATAATAACACCACTACATCATCTTGTTCACATCACGATTGTAATAAGGGGAATCAAAGTCGACTCTGCAAACAGGTAACTGTCTATTGACCCCACCATCCAGTTCACATGCTATTTCCTCTTCCCATTCATCTTTGAAACAAGAGCACACAAAATCCTTCAACAAATACAAACTTACTGGGGCTCTACTATGTGCCAAGTCCATCATCTCCATGGCTCACTGGGCATGCATAGCTTGTACATGTGGATGACTTTTAGCCCTGTTTTCATACACTGGAGTTAGACCCTAAAAAAATAGATTACAGTAAAAATAGAAAAGTAACAGCATGACTAAATCCCTCCTAAAGGCCTTATACTTCTAAAATATATTTATTCCTTGGCAATTCTATACATGTATTTCATACATATAATGTATGTCAGTTATATTCATCCCCCACTCACTCTACCACTTCCCCCTGGACCCCACCCAACACATGCCTCTCCCATCATCATGTCCTCCTTCTTTTTCATAACTCACTGAGTCCAATCAGTGCTGCCTACACGAGCATAGCCACACCCCTAAAGAAAAATGACTCCTCATACTCTAGCAGTCATCAATTTTCAGTAGCTTCTCAGCTAAGGGTCGAGCCTCATGAACCCTCTGCGAATTCATGTTGGACTTTAACTGGCTTAATCTTGTGCAGATCTTGTTCAGGTAACCATAGCTACTATGATTTCATGAGTGTCATGCGTAGAAGACAACATTTCAGAGTATTTCTCCTCGTTTTCCAGCTCTGACATTTTTCTGCCCCCTCTTCTGCAATGTTCCCTGAGCCTTGGAGGTGTTGATACAGATGTCTTATTTAGCATCAATAGTCACCAATTCTCAGCACTTTGACTAGTTATAAATCTCTACATTGACTGCTACCCACTGCAAAAAGTTTCTCACCAGAGTTGAGTTCAGAGCACTAATCTATGGTTATAAACGTTAATATTTATAAGGCAAATGACATCGGTTTCCCAAAATAGAAGTGGTATGTGTGCCTCCTAGGGCCTATGACTTTCCAAGCCACAGGCTTTTGACTAGGTTTACAGTACTAGGCATGAATTCCTTCCAATGGAGCAGGCCTCCAATACAAGCAGCAGAAAACAGTTGATTAACCCAGTAATAACTTCTGCATTCATGGGCATATCTTGCCTATATAGGTCAGTAGTATAGTATTCGTAGTATAATATTCAGAGTCCACTGATAGGTAAGTCTATTAATGACTTTTCTTCCCTAGTGACTTGCATAGCACCTTCTGATACTATGAAAGATAGCCCACAAGGGAGTCTGGTTTGATTTCTCTATGTCCTGCAACCAAAATGTTTGTACCTTCAACAACAGGATTTTACATTCTAATTAGGATGGGCAACCAAGAGCAATAGCAATCACTTGTAAGGTTTTGGGGGCCTTTGGGACCTTCCTTACCAACAACTTGTAAGTAGGTATCCCACACCTGGCAATGAGAATTTCATTTCATAGTCTATGTCTTCTGGGGGAAGCACTGTCCACTTATGTAGAGTACCTCAATTAAGCTCCTTTTTATTGCATATTGATTCTTATTTTATGTGTATGAGGGTTATGCCTGCATGTATGTAAGTGCATTTGTGTCCTGTAGTATCCACAGAGGACAGAAGAGAGTGAGGGTATCAGATCCCCTAGAACTGGAGTTATGACAATTCTTAGCCACCATGTGGGTACTAGGATGTGAACCCAGGTCTTCTACAAGAGCAGCCAGTGCTCTTAACCATTGAACCACTTCTCAAATCCCTTTATTGTATTTTTTAAATATTCTATTTATTATTTTTATTTTATGTGTTTAAGTATATTGCCTGCATGTATGTTAGTGTATCTGTGTCCTGCAATGGCCACAGAGGTCAGAAGAGAGCATCGGTCTCCTGGAACTGGAGTTAGAGAAGATTGCTAGCTGGGTACTGGGAATGGAACCCAGTTCTGCAAGAGCAGCCAGTGTTCTTAACTGCTGAGCCATCTCTAATTGTGTTTTTTAATTAGCTTACAAAGTAATGAGTTTTTGAAAGGCTTTTTCACACATCCTTAGTTGTGGTTAACCCACCCCCAAAGCCTTACACTTTTACAATAATCTTATATATGACAATAGCCAAGGAAGAAATAAATGATTATCTACATAATTTTATAATTAAGAAAACTCTCATTCTGAGCAATTAAACATAATTTTCCTAAAGATACACAGATGGTACAACCTGAATTTTAACATATCTGAGGTTGAGCCTTGTCTCTTTGCAAGCCACATATGAATGTATGATAGAATACAGATGTCACATTAGTCAAACTTTGCCCTATGACAAAAACCTGAGACCAACTTAAAGACGGAAATATTTACTGTGGCACATGGTCTTACAGTTTTCCATCTATGTGTAATTCATTTCTCTCTCTCTCTCTCTCTCTCTCTCTCTCTCTCTCTCTCTCTCTCTCTCTCTTTCATTTTCAGACCTGTGGCAAGCAGAAACAACAAGGTGCAAGGGCATAACAGAGGACACAGGCTCACCTCATGGCAGTCAGGGAAGGACGTGGTAGGGGAGGATGGGGTCAAAGACAAAATATACTCTTCAAATGCACACCTCCCCTTGGCCTACCTCTTCTATTCAGACCCTACTGCTATTATTCCATACAGTATAAACTTCCGAATAGATTAACTCATTCATAAAGTTAGTACTTTCATTATCTAATCACCTCTGAATAGTGCTAACTTGCAGTCCAAACCTTTAGCACACAAGCCTTTGGAGGAGAGGAAACACCGCTTATCTGAACCACAATAGATGCTGGACAAAACGATGGGATTTGGGGCTTCAGTGATGAAAAAGCACAGTTTTCAGATCCAGGAAGTGAAATATTCAGATCATGGGAGTTTAGAGTCATTTTACCCTTGAGGTTCAGCAGAGCATATATAGAATACATACTGAGTTTTAAACTTCAGATTTGGAAGGATCTCTGACACACTCAAAGAGTATGAAAAATGAACAAAGAAATAAGCATTCCGGGAACTTCCTCATAGATGAACTATTGGTGGAACCGGAAGGCTCAGCCTACAAAATAAAAGGCTCAAAAGAATGATACAAGAGCTATTAGCAAATGATTGAACACAGCCATATTTTTTTAAAAAGGAAAATAAATCAAAGGCTCATTTCTTATAACTCCAGAGGACAACCAGGGAAACCAGAATGACCTTCCTCATATCCCTGTGAAGTGATTTAGAAATGAGATGTTGAGGTCCTAGAAAGATGCTAATGTAACCCTGGTACAGACAAGTGAATATCAGAAATATCTAAGAGAAGCACTGTCAGAAACTGATACCTACTACATGAGCAGGAGTCATGGAAGATCCCAATAATTTGAGTCCAGGAATATTCCATTAGAGGAAGAATCATGAACTATACCACCCTGTCCTCAACGCCTTGTCTTCTAACAGGACACATCCAGCCACTTCCATGGCAGAAGCAGTGAGCTACAGCAGAACTACTATACTAACCACACTGGCAGGTGAACCTAAAGTTTTCACCATACTGACAGCTGTGAAACGCCTACCTCCGCCTCTGTCCTTGGCTATTCACCTTGCTGGGATGCTCTTACCCTGTACAGCTGTATTCTTATAGCTCTCTTTCATGTGGGTCTCTGCATAAGTGATATCTCTCCACAGAGACCTCCTCTGATTCTCCCCTTATTCACACATATTTTATAGTACATATAATTAACCGTGTATCATCCCTATATAAATATTTTCCTGTTTTCTCCACTTGAAAGCCAATCCCATGAGATATAAACTTCACTTTGCTCACTAATACATTCGTTCTCCTGTGCCAAGAACAGTGCCTGGTATGGTGCAGATGCTCAAGAAACAGATGTGAAATACAGGAACTTTTCCCAAGGATGGTTTATATCACTTCAAGGTCAATATTTTCCATACCAATCCTGCCTGTTGAAACAGAACTTTCTGGCATAGATCATCATTGCTGTTAAGAATTCGTATTTGAAATCAACAACTCAACCTTGAAAATGAGAACATTGACTCTCTCCAATTTTAAATTAACCACAAATCTCATCATTTTCAACACTATTCCAAGAGGGTGGCATTAACTTCTTGAATTTTCAATCAAATCAATGCATAAATTATTTTTGTCAAATTAAAATGCTATATATCAGACAAAATATTACCCATATTGCCATTTTTCATGTGTGGAAATGACTCACATGGAATCAAATTTGAAACTTGAATGTGAAAGGGTTTTGTCTAAAAAAGAAAATCATTGTTCACTAGACTTCTCAGATTAGCTAAAGATGAAGAAGAATATTCTACGTATTTGCATACATATTGAAAAATATGATAGCACTTTTCCTCTGCATAGCTCTTCTCTCTGAAAGGCTTCTTAGGACAGTTCAATCCCTGAAGAATCAAAGACAGAGATGCTGGCAATTTACCTAATGCCAGCCAGGGCTACATTGTGAGTTTACAGGCCACTTGGCTATCCAGTGAGGGTCTGACTTGAAACAAACAAAAAAGTGGCCTCTGAAACTTTATTACCTTGTTGAGATCAAGGTAATCAGGTGTGTCAGAGATTAAGGACGGAAGGTAGTGGTAAAGCCCATCAACTATGATTACAATGAATCTACCTGTGTCCATGCATTTGTGCAATAATTATTCGTGGAACACCTGCTATGAGCCAAGCCGCGTGCGTGCCTGGAGATATTGGTGTCAGCATGTGCATGCCCCCTGTCTTCTGAGGACTTCCTTTAGTAAGGCAGTCAATGAAGCAACGCATAATAAACCAAATAACTACAGAAATTCCCTGAAGAAAGTCAAGCTCTGTCATAGGGACAACAGGACGGCAAATGTAAACGGTAGCTAGCACAGGTGGAATGGGCGCCAGGAGAAAGAACGCCCCGACCTTCCTTCCTCTCCTTACTGCCTCCGGCCTCACAGTGGTGCCTGGCATTGACTCAGCTAGAAACCAGAGGGCCAGTGACCAACCATCATAGTACTGTGCAGGCAGGGCTAGCAGTACACAGTGAAAGCACACCAAAATAGGCCCAAAGAGGCCAGGGCCTCCTAATTCCTTCCTGACTGCTGTTGCGTCCATTGCACAGTTTCCTCCTCGCTCTCCAGTGGAATACCTACTTTCCCATGTATACTTCTTCCTCTTTTAGGCTCCACAGCTACAGTCATCCTTTAAGCTTTCATTAACTAAGTTCACGAGTCTCAACATCTGTAACTTTTCCTCTCAGTTTTTAAAGTTCTTTTAGTTTTCCAATAGTCTTTCCTTCCCTGCAGTGCTAGGGCTCCAAGCTAGGATTTGCTAGCCAGTGCTCTACCACTGAGCCTTATCTCTAGCCTTAGATTTCTCTAGTCTTCCAAAGATCCTGTCCAGCATCACCACAGCTTTCTGAATATGTAAAACAAAATGTTTTTCACAGCACATATACCACTTATTAGTAGGATAATAGTTTTATTTGCATGAAAATGAGCCTTTTCAAATTTGACTGGCATGTTAAGACATGGCAAGTTTATTTTTAAAGGCCTTTTTTTAAAAAAAAAAAAGTGGCCCATAATGATTAGTGCTTTCAAATACCTGTATTTATATGCATACAAGATACCTTCACATTTAAATTCTCAGAACTTAAACATAAAGTTAAAACTCCCCTTCAGAATCTATAATGTTAACGTCTATCATTAATTGAGCAGTTTCTACACACATCAGAAATTATGTCAACTATTTTAAAACATTATTTAATCTTCACAATTAAAGGGAAGCACAGGAAGAATAGGTCACCGAGGAAGATGACACAGATATTATATGAGACCTGGGTTCAAAATTCATTTAATTATGTCTGAGACCACAGACTACCAAGCTAGCAGGGCCCTGGAGCATAGTTCTGTGGGATCCCGACACATTCCTTAGCCATCTTTCCCCTTCCAGACATTTTCAAGGACATAAAACTTTGAGTATACTTATTGGCCCATAATAATAACATCCCATAATAAAATAACAGAAAAATATAGTAAGAAAGTTCTGCTAACTGTACAAATAGAACAATATATGACAACTGTGACCCCAACGATCCCATCTGTCACAGAACAAGAGTAGATGTTTGTAAGATAAATAGGTCTACAGTTACATATAATGGAAAATACATGGTACACAGTTACCAAGGTGACTATGTTTTTATAATCATGGATAACTTCTGAAAAGATAGAGTAACTGTCAATACATAGAGTTGCCTAGCAACTGTGCCCAAAGGGGACAAAGGAGTGTTTATTTCCCACTGCACCTTTTTCACCATTTGACTTTACCACAGACTTAAGTGTTATCATATTAATTATATTAATATCTCATTAAGAAGGTAAAGGCTGAGGTGATAATCCAATAACCGCATCACAAAAGAACATTGCTAGCAACCCCCAGTGTACCCAGTAGGAATTTCTTCCAAGTTTTAAACAGTTTGTTCCCTTTATCTTGCTGTCTGTGTATGTTGTACTATTAGAAAAAGAAGCCACAAAATATCTTCCTTGGTTATCTGAATTCCAGCAGACCATCTACATACTTGAAATAAACAACTTTAGCATCAGTTCAGCTGTATATTTGTAAGTACAAACCGTACCTAGAATGAGTTCAGCTATAGAGCTTGGCTGATACTTTTGTTGTTAACCATCCATGACCTGGCATTGAACATTATGGAAGACCTTGATTGTCAAAAACAAAGTGGGTGGATTTAATTGTTTACAAATGCAATGTACCATGACTGATATGGTACAAACTCCAGAACCTAAGCATGGTTCTACAAGCAGTAAAACCTAATTCAAAGTGATTAGTTATAGCAACAACTTGCTCAAGACCAAAATTCTTTAGATTTTGAGTTCTCAATACTTGTTAATAGGGACTAGTTAAATAAATTAAGAAGTATTCATTTATTGAAACCTATAGCAGCCACCAAATTCATGTAAAAAAGTGACAGGAATCAATATTCCACATTATCATAAAATTTGACATTATTTCCTCCAATGGTCATTCATTCCAGTAAACCTATTATAAAGTAAAAATATTAACAGTCAGAAATGCACTTAATATGCCTGGCCTTGTGAATATCACAGTCTGGCAACAAGATACCCAGTGTGCTTTCTCCTTGTGATCATGGCTGTTATGAATGGCAACTGACTGACACTGCCAAGCACCACCAGAGTGCTCTATAACACACCAGTAGCCCAGGAAAAGACAAAAGTCAGAATTCTAAGTAGAGTTCCTACTGTATCACTTCTCTACCATTATAACCTTGAAAAGGTGTAAGTCAAACCACCCTATATAAGCTGCAGACAATCTCTACTCCTAAAGGTGTATTCTTGCATGGCATCTGTGCCATTGACCATCAAGCATGATAAGTACTTCCAGGAGCTGGAAAGATGGCTCAGCAGTTAAGAACACTGGCTGCTCTTGCAGAGGACCTGGGTTAAGTTCCAAGCACCAAAATGATAGCTAAAAACTGTCTGTAGCTCCAGCTCCAGGGGACCCAACACCCTCTTCTGACCTTCCCGGGCTTTGCACACACACATAGTATGCCTACATAAATGCAGGCAAAACACCTATACATATGAAGCATATTTAAAAAAAAAGAAACGGAAGGAAGGAAGGAAGGAAGGAAGGAAGGAAGGAAGGAAGGAAGGAAGGAAGGAAGGAAGGAAGGAAGGAGGGAAGGAAGAGCACTGCTCCTCCCAGCATTCTCGGAGCTTCGTCCTTCGCCGGAGCTAGGAAGTACATGGCATTCCACACCTCTGCTCCATCTGCTAGGCTGCTTCTGTTGTCTTAATTGCTGAGTAATAATCTTTGCGTTTCGCTCCTACTATTCTGCTTGCTTGACTTACTCTGTGGTACGGCTACTGTCACAGAATGAAATAATCTTTTCATGAATAAGCGTGCTATGTAGCATGCTGATTAGAAATGTGACACTCTGGGGATTGAATGAATGTGAGGTAGAATGCAAATTCCACAAGTGAGAAGCCATGGGACTTTGAGCAATATAATAAACCATTATGAAACCGTTTTCTCGTCTTTAAAATGAGACAGCTTTGTACCTTACAAATGGTTTAAAGGGCCAAGCAAGATGATATACAGTACTCAGTATGGGACTAACAAGTACTAAGTACTCAGCAAACTATAGTTTTTCATTTCAGAGCCTCCCTCCAATCCCTCTTCAGAGCATGCTCTTCTCAGCCTATCTTCAAGGTTCAAGAAAGCCCAAATCACCATACTGACAGAGTCAAAGACTCTTTTGGTCACAGCACCTGACACTTTGGATGGATGGGTCTAGATTTTATAACAGAGAAAAATCTCAGGATGACACCTTTACAGAGGGCATCTCACGGTGGCATAGTGATTTTACTCCAGGGCTGGTTAAAATTGTAAAACTTTCAATTAAAGTAACATCAAATGAGTATACCACTGCATCTGGAAAAACTTAATCAGATGTCAATTTTGTGTGCTTACAGGAACAGGAAACTGAACAAATAACATCCATACATCATAGGATCTAGAAAGAAATCTAGTTAAAAATAACAACACCGCCCTCTTCTACAGCTCTGTCTGGGAAGTTTGCAAATGTTAATGAGTGCCATTTCATCTGTAGCTGAAAGTGAAATCTCCTGAGAAGATGGAAGGATTAACGGAAATAAGCGCCGTGTACAGAGTGAGCAAAGAGCAATGCAGACGCACTCAGCGGCCGCGGCACCTACTAAACCCGCCACGGCAGCAGAGACCCAGATGGGGGACTGAGGAACTCCCGGCTGCTTGCTCATTCTCTAATGTAACATCTTAGATTTTTTATTTGAGAACTTCATACATGTACACAATGCATTCTGATCATATATCCAATGCCTTCTGAGTCCATCCCAAACATCCCCTTCACAATTTCATGCCCTGGTTCAGTTTGGTTTTTAAATAAGCCACTGAGTCCAATGAGTACTGCCCATGTTCATATGGCTATGCACCACAGCATGGGGACCCACCCAGCAGAGGCCACACCCTGCAGAAAATTGGCTCTTTCTGCGCCCAGCAGCAATCAAATGCCAATTGCTCCTTAACTAGTAGAGGCGTAGTGATAGCCCCTCCCCATGCACGGTGGAATGCTGACTGGTTTGATCTTGGGCAGGTCTTCTGGGGCAACCACAGCCGCTGTGAGTTCGTGAGCTCAGAGGCCCTGCCACCTGCAGGAGACACCGTTTTGCAGCAGTCTCGCCTGACCTTTGCCTTTCCTAATCATTCCCCAGACTGGTGCTTAAAGTAAATGGTTTTCCTCCCTGCGACCATTGCTGTGTTGCTTATCTTTTCTACTTTTTCTAAATATCAATATCCTCCAATAAATTATACCAGTGTCATGTTATGGAACACAATTCTTATTAAAGTCCTTCATATAGTAAATTTAGGATTATCGTATGGAATTACTCTAATGAACAGTTGACAAAAGGAGAGTTACACTCTAGATGATATTCTCAGAAAAAAACACTCTGTCATAACCTGCTGATGACTTCACATTCTTCTCCACACCTTGCAAATTCACAATGCACACATTTACATGCTTAAGTCAGCTTGAAATTCTTTGCTAGCAAAAGAAAGAAAAAAATATAATAAATATGTCTTTGTACCTCATTTTTCTTAAATTAATTACAGTTTAGGTCATAGCTTCTGGTTTTGAAAAAGCTAATGGTATATCTAGAAAGCTCTGCTGAGGTTTCAGATACGGCAAAGATTGTTCGCTGTTCATCCTGACTAGAACTTCATTAAGCAGCATCTGATCTGATTACACCCATAAAACTTCTGTGCCCAAATGAACTTCAAATAAAGCTTCCTACAGGGACTACAGGCCATTAAATCTCTTCCTCTTGGCATAATGGGCAGGACTGGAGGTATGAGATGACACTGACTGAGCATCTCATATCAGGATCTCGTAATAAACTAAATAACTTTCAATCCCAAGGTACAAAAAACATTATCAAAAGAAAGAGGAAGGCCTGAACTGGGACAGAAAGTTCTGAGATAAGCAAAATATCTCTGTTTTCCTTTATCAGGCCATAGTCATATAGTCACAGGTAAAGAAAGGGAACTGTGTTGATAAATGATGCATCAAGTGTCTCAGCCTTGATGCCTACTCCACAGACAGCCACTGTTCAAGCACTATTCACAAGAAGCCATAATATTGTAAGATTTTTGGCCCCCAAACACACATACATAAACAGTGGAGCCTATAACTTAGGTCCCAAACACACATACATAAACAGTGGAGCCTATAACTTAGGTCATGGGCTGCCCACACCCAAAATGAAAATGGGACCATTCATCTTTAAGAATGTGAACTAGAAAATAACACTGGACATTGGGAGACATTTGATAACCCAGAGTCTACTGGAAGATCACTAAGAATATTGAGCCAGAGTGAAAACACAGTGTTGGTAGCCATCAAAATGCCTGCTAAATAAAGCACAATAACAGAGAGCCACACCAAGGAGAGAAGAAGCCCAGGCTGCTTGCTGAGTGCTAGTTCTTCCCAGGATCACTGCTGTGTTACCTACCTTCTCCACCTTGTCAAAATTTCAGCATCCTCAAATAAAAAATAATACCAGTATCTTATGTCACAGAACACAAAGTAGAGGGTATTGTTTCCATTTCCCACACTGACATTGGGCGGGTTAGTTTTTTTGTCCACCTGACACAGACTAGAGTCACCTGGGAAGAAGAAGTCACACCTAAGGAATTTTCTCCACCCATTTTGCCTGTAGCCATGACTGTAAGGCATTTTCTTATTGAAGTAGGATTGAAGTAGGAGGGCCCAGCCCACTGTGGATGGTGCTAACCCTGGTCAGGTGGATCTGGGTTGTACAAAACAGCTGAGGACTGGAGAGATGGCTCAGGGTTAAGAGCACGGGCTGCTCTTGCAAAGACCTGGGTTCATATCCCAGCACCCACATGATGGCTAGCAAATCTGTAACTCCAGTTCCAGGGGATCTGACACCCTCTTCTGGCCTCTGTGGGAATTGCACAACACAGGTGCATGTATATATATGCAGACATAACACTCATAAACATAAAGCTTGGGAACTGGAGAGATGGCTCAGTGATTAAGAGCACCAGCTGCTCTTGCAGAGGATTTGGACTTGATTCCCAGTACACACATGGTGGCTAACAACCGTCTGCAACTCCAGTTCCAGGGGAATCCAACACCTTCTTCTGACTCTGTGTGCATTTCACGACACAGGTGCACTTGCATACGTGCAGGCAATACACTCATACACATAAAATAAAAATAAGTAAAATACTCTAAAAATAAAATTAATAAAAATAATAACGGTGTTCCTCTATGGTCTCTGCCTCTGTCCTTGCCTCCAGGTTCCCGCCCTGAGTTCTTGTCTAACTTCTCTCAAAGATGGACTTGGAAATGTAAGCTGAAATAAACCCATTCATCTCCAAGTTGGTTTTGTTTCATCACAGCAATAAAAAGTAACTAGAACAGACATCCTTCCAAACAACTTCATATTATGCCTCTTCTAGGTGCAGAGGCTAGTGTTGGTACACACAAGCACCTAACACATACTTAAGTTCAACTAAATTAACCTCATATTCTATTTTCTGTCCTAGCTGAAGAAAAGATCTGAAACTATCAAAGTGCTTTATCCAGGACCTCTTCTAGTTAAGCCTTGGAGGCATTAAAGCAATATGTCCACCACAACTGGGCAAAATAATAAATCTGCTTGAAAAATAAGACTTAAGTCCAGCTGTGCACAGTGGAATGTCCTAGATTCTGTGAAGGCTTGACTGATAGTGCAGGAACAGTGAACCTCCACTGGAACCAATCAGCTAACCTTAAATCACAGGCTCTGGTTGGGATGGGCGGGTTTCCTAAGCTTCGCTCCTATTGCTCCGCTACACCGCTTCGCCTCTAGGGGGCAGCCGAGTCAGCGTCCCCACAGAGTTGATACTCGACCAACGCTGTGGGTAACTCCAAAGGCCAACATTTAGTTTCTGCCTCCAGCATTCACTGACTAAATAAGTAATTCTCATTTGAAAACAACAAAATAGTTCTTGCCATATAGGAACTCCTGTGAAGATCAAATGAAGGAACATACGAGAAGGGCACGGCACAGTGCCCAACACACAGTGACTGTGATGGTTGTACATACCCCTAGGGCACGTGACACAGAGCTGAGGCTGCTAAGCCAGAGCAAGCTAGAGAACCATGATGATGTGATACTGTTCCACGGCGGCTCCCAGGCTCCACTGGAGGAACTCTTGAGTCCTGGATCCTAGGCCAGTGCTCTTCAAATCTCTAATTGTACAACCTCTAATTGTAAGGAGACACGAATGTATTCTCTAGAGACTTGTTCGAAGCTTCCAAATTCAACGTTAGGTTTTGGGTTACAACTTTATGTCTTTTCAATCAGGTCAAAAGCAAACCTAAATTTGTTTTAATATAAAAATAATCTTTCCTCCTAAATGTCTGAGAAATACATCCAAGGAGCTGTGCTGTGGTTCTGACAGGACTTGCCCTCACTCTGCACCTTCCCCCGTAGACTGGATATAGATTCCCCCCACGGACTAATGTACCTCAATATCTGCCCATGTAGAGATGTCTTTCCATTACAGTTGATAGTGTAGGCCCAGCCTGGGATATTGCAGCATCTCATTATTAATGTAGAAACTCTGAGGCCCTGAGAAGCTAAAGGATTTTCTCCAAATCAGGATTCAGGAGGAGATTGACTGAACCAAGAATGACTGTTTGAATTCAGCCCACCTTCCTTTCCCACAATAAATGCCACAGACAGAAAACAACACATGAACACAGTGTTCTGAGATGGTCTCAATAGACCATGTCACAGGCACCCTAAGAGAAAAAGCATCTCATCTCTCAATGTCAGACTATCTCCAAGCAGTGCCTTCTGTCTACCAAATGTAGGCGAATGCATAGAACACTTCAAAGGTTTGGAAAGGAAGTTGAAGAGCTTGCATTTGAAGACTTCATAAAAGCCAAATAAGCCAAAGTTGTATTTAAATAAAGCACAGTATTTACTGACGAGGTCATCTATACTGAGAGCTGCTTCTTACCAAAAAAGTAATATAGATAGATTTTGATGAGTTCACAGCCCTAAGTGGGTTAGCTATTGATAGACACTGCAGCAGCTCGAGGGAAATTACAATTTCTTAACGTTTAATATGCACAGTGCCAATGCTACATGCATATATTTTCAAAAGATTTTGCTGATGGGAGGCACTCTTTTTGCTTTTCCTATTTTGTGAGTCACACCTAGGATTTCAGAGGCACTAGACAAGGGCTCTGCCAGTGAGCTACACCCCCAGCCCAAAGCTACAACTGACACTGTAAAATAAGAACTAAATTCAAATAAACAATGATTCCACAGGAAAACTACCTCTTCGTGTTTTGTAAGTAAAATATTACAGTGATTTTAAGTGAGAAGTTAAATAATCTTTTTTTTTTTTAATTATATTTTCAAGTCTTCTGCTACAGTTCCTCCAGGGGGAGCTCAAGGCTTTCTCTCTACCCAATCTCTGTCCACCGTCTGTCCTTCATCTTCATCTCTTCACTTAGAAGATCCACCCTGTCCTTTTCTACTCCCACAAAAGACTAAAAACCTGGGACCTCAGAAGAAAAGCAGGAAAACCACTGGTCTGATATCCCTATCTAATCCATCAAGGGACTGTTTTTCTTTTTAGGGAAAAAAACTAAATTACTGATAAACCAATCATTGGTGCCCTGATTCCCTGTGCCCTGTGGATTCACAACAGCAACAGTATGTGACAGAGACTACTCCTGTGCCAATCATCTCTAGGTTCTTGTGACCTTGCAACTACTGACTAGTACTTCAGTTCCAGCACTGTGACTCTAGCAATACTGGGATAATGAATATCAGCATTTCCCAGAATACCTTTCAAAGAAAATCAGCTTTACTCTAAGTTAGCAAATTATATAGAAAGTGAAGGGCCTGGGTTAAACTAAGTTCAAAGATGTCCTTTACCTTAAGGCTTCTCAGCCTTTAATAATGATGGCTCTCCAAAAAGGGAGGGGACAAGTAGGAATACTTTATCAAACTTACATGACCACAGCTTGTTTCCTTAAAGGATTCCCACCTAGGACTTTTTGTAAGAATGTTCTCCTAGAAATATTACTCAAGATCACGGGGACTATAGTCAAGCAAAGCAGCACAGAATCGGGATTTTTTTTTTTTCTTTAGCAACTCACTTTAGTTCAAACAATAGGAACCGTTTTGTCTAACTTATCTGGATGTTTGCTTTCATTAGTCATTCTAATGCACACAAAGAATTTAAAATTAGTTAGACAGGAGGAAGAACTTCAAGCCTTCTATTGTACCACATAGTGATTAGAGCTGATGATCACATACCAAGTTCCAGAAAACGATAAGACAGAATGTTAGGTACTTTCACCACAAAAAGTATAATTATGTGAGGTAACAAATGTCATAATTAGCTCGGTTAAACCACTGTCCATTATACACATACGCACATATACCTTAAAACATCTTGCTGCATGCTATGTACATACACATTTACATATATTTCAATTTAAAATAATTTTGAAAAATTGCTGAAAATCATAGATTCTCTCAACATATTTTAAAAGTATTCTACCCCAAATAAAATTGATTTTACCTATAATGTTTCAAGAATATTCCTAGCTTCTTTTTCATTATTTTCATTTTATGTATATGAGTGTAGTACCTTCATGTATGTAAGTGCACACATGGCATGCAGTGCCCGTGGAGGTCATAAGAGGACACTGAATCCCCTGGAATTGAGGTTAAGGACAATTGTTAGCTGCCATGTGGGTCCTCTACAAGAGCAGCTGCACTTAACTGCTGAGTCACCTCTCCAGCCTCCCACCCTAGCTTATTTTTTAAAATATAGTTGCATATAGCTTTACATGGTGACCATCTTTGAATGAAAACAAATGCAAACCCCACAAAAAGTCATTTAATTTTTACTATAACTTCAAATATTTGTTTTACTCTTTGTTTTGATATCACATCAGTCTAAGCACAATTTGAATGTAGAAAAAAAATCACCATCTTAAGATTTAGATGAGGAATGTTAAGACCTCATTGCTGCAAGCAGCCCCCACCTTCACAAGGCAAGTAGGTGGGCTTGTTACTCTCCTGTGCCAGAGAGTTAAATAAGGGCAGCTGACAGACTTCTCCAAAGTACACTTCCTGGCATCCGCCCTCAGATGCTCCTTGGTGAGTCACTGCTTCACGGTGTTAAAATGATAGAAGTGAGATGTAGCCCAAAGGAATGTTGGAGCATGAAAATTATTCCTAATCATAAATATAAGACCAAAGTTTCCAAAGTTAGGTATATACACCAGATAATATGTTTTAAAATAATAGCATTTCTGTTTATATTTTTAGGTCAAAAACCAGAAATTAGACTTTCTTAAAATTCCACATACAGAATAACAATACTACATGTATACAATCTGAAGGAAGAAGTAATATATACACTTTTTTCAAAGAGACAGATTTAAAGTGTTTTTGCTGATGGGAGCACAGTTTGAAAGTTGAGAGACCAATGGTACAGAAAAAATTATGCCTGTGAAAGCATATGTCAGGTTAATTAGAAGATAACTTAGACAGATGTGAGCCTGCAGTCCAAAAAATGGTCTCCCATTGTCAAATAAATGCCAAAACAAAGCAAAACTTGTCTCTGAAATGGTCCCATGCTATTATAAGAACAAAACTTCATATTCTGCAAAGATTGTCACTTGGGTAGCAAATAACAAAATTTGGGACTGGATGGCCAATAAAGAAGAAAAATACAGAAGTAAAATTCAGCTTTGAAAACTATTAGGTTCAAGATATGGGCTTTCTGCTCTACAACATCTGCAACATATGAATTTTGGGTAGCTTTTTTTTAAATCAAGCAATAGTAATCAAGAGTAGTCTAAACATCAGGTTTTTAAGTTTTACAAGTAACCTGAATATAACTGTCACTCTTGAATGAGCATGAAGCTTGCCAAGTTTGTAAGGGTATTTAACTTGGCTCCTTCCCAATTAAATGATGTAAAGAAATAGTGTCAGTAAAAAGTTAAGATTCTTCTCCTGAGACTATGCAATCTATCTCTACATTGAAGCTTCTAAATGTGCTCAAACTGGTAGCATCATTGTCTGAAGAACATTTTCCCTCATAAAATAAACTTTACATTCTTTGTGAGAGTCAAATCAAAAAAAAAGTTCAGCCTCCCAAGATTAATTATATACAAGTAACATGAGTTAACAAGAATAAATTCCAACAATTAGTTACCTTTCATAGAGAAATAGATTTGTGGTCACATAAAGGACTAACACAATTAACACAATTATATATGTAATCATCTGTTTTTCACTGGTATTAAAAGAAAATACCTGAGGCACACTAACTACTTCATATGGGGGCGGGGGTAGAAATAGACTGTGGTTTATTGTACTGAAGTACAAGGTCAAGAGGCTGCATCAGAAATAATTTTCTCTGTACCAATGGCCTCCCAACTCTTTTGCTGACACCGTGTTAGAACAGTACAGGACACTACATTGTAAAAGATGGAGTGTATGTCGGTCTGACATCTGTCCCTCTTCTTATAAATCCATCAGGATTCAATCTTGTAGGCTCCATACCAATAACCTTATCTAATTCATTTCCAAAGGCCTCAGCAGTTTATGCTTTTACCCTCTTAATAGCTTACAATTGGATTTAAATTTCAAGACATGAAGCCTTAGGGGACATGCTCAAACAATTCCAAAACCATTATGTGCAGGTTACCAAATATTGTTGCCTCTCATATTGTTGCCTCTCATTTGAAGCATGCTGATCAACTGGCACATTCATAGTATGCTTTGGGAATAAATTAATGGCCTATGTTGTTGTAAAGACCTTCACAGTTCATAACACACTCTAATTATAGGAAAGTCTGTGACTAAGTACTTAAAAAAACTCTTTCATATTGTTGATCAAAATACTTTCCTCCTTAATATTGTTAGTTGCAACAGTACATTAACCAGAACCATTTTATCATATCATACAAAAAGGTTTCACTATTTATCTCACATTTACCTAAAACTCCTTATTATAAGCTTACTATTAGGAACTAAATCTTCTAAAAGAAACATAAAAATATCTCAGTATAAGAATGTGGTAGGTTCCTTGGACTACTAGTACTACAAAAATGTAATGAGCAGCTCTAACTGGCCTCAATAACACAGAAAGTTGGGTGTGATTAAATGATCATTTCTAGGATTTTGAAATCCTGAAATTCGCAGCCCTACTTGAGGCAGGTGGCTCCCATGAAGCACATTTGAGACCAAACCTCCTAGGCTGGATAGCTTCAGTTGTCAACTTGACATACCTTGATAGAGGAACTTCAGCTGAGGAATTACCTCCATTGGATTGGCCTGTGGCTGTGTCTATGGGCTCTTTCCACGACTGCTGAATGATGTGGTAGGCTCCAACCCACTGTGGGTGGTGCCACCCCTGAGCAGGTGGTCCTATGTTGTAAAAGAAAGCAGGCTGAATCCGAGTGTGATGGTGCATGCCTTTAATCCCAGCACTTGGAAGGCAGAGGCAGGAGGATCTTTGTGAGTTCAAGGCCAGCCTGGGCTACAGGAAGACCCTGTCTCAAAAAGAAAAAAAAAAGCAGGCTTAGCACAGGCAACACAGTAAACAGAGTTCTTCCATGGTGGAAAATATAAATAAAATAAACCCTTTCCTCCCCAAGTTGGTTTTGGTCAGCATTTTTATCACAGCAATAGAAAGTAACTAGGACACTCCCCAGGAGCAGGTCACTGAAGGCCATGCGCTGCTTTGCAGATTTTGTGCCTGCTGGTTCTAGACTGTACACAGATCCTCCTTCAATCACAGTGATCTCAAGAGCCTCACCCCTAACAAACTGTCAAGTAGAGAACAAAGTCAGATGTCATCCCAGTCAAGTAATCCTGATCAAAATTAAAGGGACGTCTAAATAAATCAAGGAACACATAGTCTTTCTTCAAGCCTTAATAATTTCTTGTCCTAATGTGCAGATGTCCAGTGCATGGTCTCCAGAGTCTTAAAATGCTGCCATCCACTCCCTTATGTGCTAGACAATCCCACAGCTCCTGCAGTTAGGAGGAGTGAACTCTAACTGTCGATGACGTCCTTAGAGCAGGCTCAGGATAGCAATGCAGACCTGGACTGATCATGTTCTGAGAAGCAATGTCCTGTTCTTCCAGATACACTGACAAATGACCAGAAGATGGTAACTGGACATTGAGACAAAATTCACAGCTTACAAAAATGGATGGTACCATGACTCACAAAACAGACAAACTGCACCAAATCATGGCATGCAAGACAAACATTCTAAGCTCAAACTCGACAGCAGCTTTTTCAGAGTCTGTTATTCCAAGATACGACTCAGGTGGCTTACAAATTCTGATCAAGCCCCACCAAGACCATCATGTTCCCCAATCCCTAGAGTACCCTCTAATAGCGGCCCTTTAGGGATACTGTCACAGATGGTACTCAAACTTCACTGAAGGAAGTTTTAACAATTTTTGTTGACTTATTTATTTTTATTTTATGTGTATGAGTGTTTTTGCCTGCATGTATGTAAGTGCACCATGTGCATGAAATGCTGACGGAGACCAGAGAGGGCATTCAGATCCCTTGGAACTGGAGTTATGGACGGCTGTTAGCCACCATATGGGTGCTGGGAACTGAACCTGGGTCCTCTGCAAGAGCAGCCACTGCTCTTAACCGATGAGCATCTCTCCAGCCCAAATGAAACAAACTTTTTAATTTAAATTTTTTGTTGTTGTAATTGTTTCTGGTTATCTTTGGTCAGTAGGATCTTTAAGAAACGTCATCAAGTTACTTTACTACAGACCACTGAGCTACATCTCCAGCTTAGAAGTTTTTGAGAGAGGATCTCACTATACAGCCTAGACTGGCCTCAAATTCACGATCCCCCTGCCTCCCAAGTGCTGGGATTACAAGCATACACTACCATGCCCAGCTATACACAGTCTAGATATAGAGGGCTTGTAGCACAGTACAGTATTTCAAGCAAAGCTGAAGAAAGGGTAAGGAAAAGAAAATGGGCTACTGCCTCAACGGTAGCAAACCCTTCAGCCCTGCGGCTTTTCCATCTGTGCAGCTGCCAGTGAATAGAGAACAATACGAAGGATCTCTGTAGCGTTGCTTGATGCATAGAGAACCCATACTTCTACTCACAGGTCTTAGGATACTATACATAATTATCAGATACTGTATAAATACCAGTGAAAAGAGCAATGGCAATGAAGTTCTCATACACACACACACACACACACACACACACACACACACACACTTACCTTTGTGTCACTCTCTTATTTCAAACAGTTTTTTAAAATGAACCCAGTCAGGCATGGTGGTACATGTCTTTAATTGCCACACCTCAGAGGAAGAGGCGGGCAGATCTCTGTAAGATGGAGGCCAGCCTGGTTTCTATAGCAAGTTCCAGACCAGCTGTCACTACAAGAAGACCCTTTCTCAAAAAGACCAAAAAAAAAAAAAAATTGAACCCAAAACACAAACACACAAACTCAGTTACTAACCACTATGATAAACTCCTTTCCTGTTTGTTTTGTTTTGTTTTGTTTAATTTGGGGGCAGAGATATTATAAAATAAGAACATATGTCTCTGTTGTAGTTTGGATAAGTCTGTGTTCCCCTGGGGTTTGTATGTTGAAAGTTTAATTTCTCGGAGCAATGACATGAGACATGAGAGAAGCTTTAAGAGGTAGAACCTAGTGGAAGGTCACTGGAGATGCTGCCCTGGAAGGAACTAAAAGCTTTCTTCCAGGTATGCTGGTGCATGCCTTTAATCTCAGCACTCAGGAGGCAGAGGCAGATGAATTTCTGTAAGATCAAGGTTAGTCTGTTCTAAACAACAATTCTAGGCCAGCTGGGGCTACAGGGAGAACCTGTCTCAAAAAAGTTTTCTTGAAACCCCAGTTAGTGAGTTGTTATAAAAGGGCAAGCCTGACCCCAAATTGCTTTCTGACTTCCTGCCTCCCATGTGACTGTTCTTACACACACTTCTAGTGAGACACCATATGCCATCAGGCCCTCACTAGAAGAAAGATATACAAAGTGCCCAATCCTGGAGTTTCAGCTTTCAAATTATGAGCTAAACACTCATTGATTCTCCATATGATACCCAGATTCATGTTTTGTGTTATATCAATGACAGAGTCTAGTACAGTCATTTTGTGTATATAACAAAAATTTAATCATTTCATTTAAAGAATACTAGAGTTGCTATTAAAAAAAAAAAAACTTTTTGACAAAAACCCAACCCTTTTAATCATCATTTTCTTAGACCATGGCCTTTATGCAGTCAAGAGTTATTTTAATAACATTTAACTACAGCAAAAGTTTTTGTTAGAATACTCTAAGTAATACTACCAAAGATTTCAACTTGACCTTATTATGAGGTCAAACAGACTCAAATGCTTTGAGAAAGAGCTGGCCACACTATTATCTGAAAGGAATAATCACCTTTTAGATGGTCAACAATATTGAAATGTGAACATAGCCTTAGGTAAAAGCACTGATCCACGGGAAAACTTAGATTATTTTGTTAAACTGGGCTATTAAACACATTCATAGTTCATAAAATTTAATGGTCTGTCTGTAATGATTTATTTTTAAGTCAACCAAAGGCTTTTAAGAAGCCAAAACATGACCAAATGTCATCAACTACTCTGTGGAGCTTAGTGTTAACATTTAAAAGTCTTACCATAAACTTAACAAATTAACTAACTTCCCCCAGCATGAACTGAAAGTCTCCCCTGGAATAAATTAGAATGTTTCCAGACCTCCAGAATTTCTCTGGGGGAAAATGATATATTGTTTCCAGGGGTCTGTGAAGAAATGACAGAAGTCAGTGGGAAACAGGAACATCTCCCAGACAAGAGAGTCAGGAAGAAGTGTGCAGAGACGGCATCCCTGAAAATGAAGACGGTCATTGCACTGGTGAGGAGGAGGGTAAAAATAAAATTATACTAACAGGAAATGTACTTCTATGACACGGGCCAAGGGTAAGGATACAAATTCCACAATTGCTAATCAGAAGATATGTAAGTTCAAGGCTATCAACAGATAATGTCACCATTTCCCTGTGAACCACTAGCTAAGGGGAAAATTCTCAATTTACCTGCTAGTTATCTTAGTCAATAAATCATCAGATGTACACATGTGCATTCTTTCCAAAACTGGGCTGTCAAAAAGTCAGACCTCACTATAATTCCCCGTAAGACTCATCCGATCAATTGATGGTTCTTCATATCTGTATCCTCTCACAAATCCACCCACCACCAGGAACTGGGCTAATGAGTAAAAAAATAATAATAATCAAAAGAACAATAAAACAGACAATAATACCCTCAACTAACCATAAACTAGAGAAGTTTCTAGTAAAAATCACTATACAGTTGATTCTTCCTGCTCCCAATACAGATCCCACTTAAAGCATAGTGGACCATCATGCCACACAATGCTAATGCACACCGCTCGAACCATCTTGGCTCAGATTCAAGATGACTCTATGTTATGAATTATAGTATTTTCATTGTACATACAAAGAGTTCTACAGAAACATAATGGCTTAATTACAGAAAAAAACTAAATATTTTTGTACCATCCTGCCTTAACATGCAAATATCAAATTGGTATATCTTTGGATTATATTTTAATAAACTGATTTTTAAAATTGCTGTTTAAGCAGTTAACTTGAGCTTCTTTTTTGTTTTAAAAAATATTTTATTGAGATTTTGTATATTTCTTATAGTGCTTCTTAATCAAATTTAAACCCCTTCCTCCAAAGAGTTTTTGGGGGTGGGGGCAGTACTGGGGATTAAACTTAGGGCCTTGCATATACTAGCCAAGGACTCTATCACTGAGCCACCTCCACCCTGACTTGAGTTTCTGTACAGAAATCATTAAGTGAATTTTGATTTGGGACTAGAACACAACTTTTTAAATGTATAATAGTTTTATTAATTCCTTGAGAAATTCATACATGTATACAATGTATTTTGATCACAATCATCCCCACTCTTCCCCTAATTCCTCCCAAATCCACTTCCTACCTCCTCCCAATTTTATATAGGACAGAACCTTTAGTAATTCTCAAATGGCCCCCAGTATACCTCTGCCACTTTATACCATGTATTTATGCAAAGTAGATTCTCAGCATAGAAAAAGCATTGATCAACTGTGAAAAATGTCAAAGATGCTCTGCATCCTGCAGTGTCAAATATTCAGCCACAGTTTGTTATATAAAAATCAACAAGCATATAATTTTATTAGTATGAAATTTTACTTTCTTTAATAAATGCTAGTTATATGTAGTGTTTTAAAATAAATATTTTGATTTATTATCAGTAAATGTTTGATTTATATACCTACTTTATGTACCTGTATAGTGAGGTCATATCCAAGAGCAGCAAATTTAAGAATTCTTGAACTAGAGGATAGAAAGATCTCTCATATTCATGAACTGGAAGAATTCATCTTGTGAAAATGGCCATACTATCAAAAATGGTCTATAATTGAAGGCAATTTCCATTAATATTCCAATGACATTCTTTACAGAGCTAGAAAAAAATCCTAAAACTGATATGAAAATACAAAAGACTAGATAAAGCAATCCTGAGCAAAAAGACGTATGCTGATAGTATCATAGCATTTAATTTCAAATTGCACTATAGAACCACAGTAAAAAAAACAATTTGGTACTGCTACAAAAACAGACATATTGACCAACAGGTCAGAACAAGACCCAGAAACAAGCTCATGTAGCTATAGTCATCTTACCTTCAACAAAGGTACCAAAAACATACATTGGAGAAAAGGCAAGCTTTTCAATAAATAGTGCTTGGAAAACTGAATGTCCACATGTAGAAGATTGAAACTAGACTCATTCCTAGCTCTAATGGTGTAGAAAAATCAACTCAAAATGGATTTAAGACTTTAAACTTTGATACTACCAGAAAACAGAAGTGAAGTACAAGATATTGGCACAGGCAACAATTTCCTGATTTCCTGAGTAGAAATCCAATGGCCTGAGAAACAAAATCACAAATTGATAAATGGATTACTCAAATTTAAAAGCTTGTATACAGCAAAGAAACAATAGAATAAAGAGAAAACAGAGATAAAGAGAAAATACAGAGGGAAAGAGAATCTTTGCCAGCTATCCCTCTGCCTGAGGATTAGCATCCAGCATGAAGGACTCAAAAAAAAATAGCAAAGAACAGGCAATCCAGCCAGAAAATGGGAAATGAATTGGACAGTTCCCAAGAGAAGAAATACAAATAGGCAAGAAATATATGAAAAATAGTCACTATATTTAGCCATCAGGGAATTGTAAGTAAAACTACAATGATATTCCATCTTGCCACAACTAGAATGGCTTCTGAAAAAAAGAAAATGCTGATAAAGCAGAAGAAAAATGAACCTTTATAGACTGCTGGTGGGAATGTAAATTAGTAAAATCACCATGGAAAACAGTATAGAAGCCCCTCAAAAAAATAAAAACAACTACCATATATATGATCCAGCTGTATCACATCTGCATATTAATTTCAAGGCAATAAAGTGAGCTTGCAAAAGAGATGCCTGCACATCCATGTTTACTGCTGCCTACTCACAACAGCCAAGTTATGAAATCAGCTTAGACGTCCTTCAACCAATGAATGCATAAAGAAAATATGAAATATATACACAATGGTTCTATTCAGCTATAAAGAATAGAATCATGAAACAGTGTAACAAGGGACCCTAAAAATAATGGTCCATCCAGAACTGCAATTGTCCCAGGAATCCCCTGCTGAGAGAGAAAACAGACTGAAGCCCTGATGTCAGAGGAAGAGGAACTTTCTCCTGGGGAAGAAATTCTGACAGCTTCTCTCACAGCGAAATCAGTACATGCATATTCCCTGGGTTTTATTTCAGCTTTTCTATGAAATTATAACCTCTCTATAGGAAACATGGAGAGAGACTAAGAATTTCTCTCTCCCTAGTTTTGGCTAAACGGTAAATAAATATTTTCCTTATCAATTTGTTTCCTGATTTCTTTAGAAATATAATGAAATTAAGTAGATGGGTTTATGAACCTATGTGCCAGGCAACACCTTGGTTCTAGCCAGCCAGGAGGAAGACTCCATGACTAATCAATGGATGGAACGCAGGGGAATTTTCAGCAGCTGAGGGCTTTTCCTCTCTTCCCAGAACCTTAGCATCCCTTACGTATAATGGCATGTTGGTGAAATGGTAAAGGAAAAGGGATTCTGAGCTAAGATTATCTGTGAAGAGAGCTCTAGTTGTTTGGATTTGTGGTTTGGAAAGTTCCTGGTAAACTCTCATAGTCTCATAGTGTGTTTTGTGCTGTTAGACCGCTTTGTAAAGAAGCCAAGAGGAACCAGGTACATTTGAAATGCCTGTCAGTTTGAAGGCTCAGTTGAGCTGTTCTTAGTTCAGTTACACATCAGGGAAGTTCAGGGTTTGTTTGGAAGAGCACTCACTATATTTGACTTTCTGCCTAGCCTGATTTGGCATTTGTCTTTTTAGATTTTGATTTAAGCTTTATCTCCACATTTGAGAAGTAACAGTCACTTGTACTCCCCTGAGATCACTTTTGAGGAGCAGCTGATCCAAGATGAGCTATCCCCATTGTCTGAAGCTTGAGTAGCCATTTTGTTTAGCTTTGTCTACAGCCCTTGTGGGATAAAAATTTTTAATTTTTGAGGAACTTGTCTTTTTGCATTTCAGTTTTAATCAGTTTGGGGGTGATCTCTACTGTCATTGTGTAGGCATGGGAAATACTAAGTCTGTACTATCTTATCTTGGTGCCACTCTAGCTGACTAGTCCTTTTACAGTTTAAGAGTGCACTCTGAATTTACTATTTTTGTCATCAGTCTATGACTAGCATAACGGAGGCTGGAACTCGGACGGCTGCAGCAGCAGTCTGTCTCATCAGAGATTTATCTTTATTAAGAATTCTTTGAACTCAGCAAAAGGGAGATAAGTTCTGCCCCTGGCACCTTCTTGATGGTTCTAGGTGATTAGGGTCTTAGTGAGGGAGTCAGTCTGACACCATGATCTTGCAGTAGTCTCACGGGAAATTACATCAGAAGAGCATCTCAAATTCATGGGCTGGTTGGGACTCAAACCAGCTCATCTGGGTGATACATCGAGGACTGGCCATCCTGCAACCTTGAACTACTCCACACCTTTGGAGTTGAAGCTTTCTGAGATGCTGACATAACTCTCACCTCAGAAAGGATAAGAGATAGTTTGTTGTGGAGCCAAATATAAGTGACCATGGCCTGGGAACACAGATTCAGTTTACCCCAAATTCTATGTTCCAACCTGGTAACAGTTTCAAGAAGTTTTTATAGTAATAGAACAAAGAAAAGTTATAAATCAAGACACTTTTCAAGTGCGCTGATGGAAGCATTAAGTAGGCAGATATAGAAAAGAGAACTCTCAGATGCTGTCTGATGACAGTCTTTGGTTGGTGGAAGTTGGTGGACTGCTAAGTTAATATATTCCAAAAGATTTTTATCTGTTAGTCACAGGATGTTAAGTCAGAAACAAAGGTGAGCAGGGAGTGAAAATTTGGGGGGCTAAACAGAAGCCCTTGCTGTGGGAAGAGGGACTTGGAAAAGACAGAGAGAGCACTTTAAAAACAAAGTTTTAAAATAAAAGTAAATTATATCAGCTTGTTTTATTCATAAGTATATTTTGGATTTAACTATCTGTTCAAAAGCCTGATAAATATTTATGGTTTTACCCTATAAACTTAAACGCTCTTAGCTTCTTAAAATCTATTGAAAATTATATATTTGTATCTAGAAAATATAATTTCCTAGAAATTATTAAATTTATATTATAAATAACTATATATATATTATAAATAATTAATAAACAGATATTTTATCTTCTAAAACAAATATTTTTGAAAAGACAATATTCATCTAAAATAAGGACTTTGTGCTGAGGAGATAGCTCAGTGGTTAAGATCACTGGCTGCTCTTGCAGAACACCCAAGTTAAAATCCCAGCACCAACATGGCAGCTAACAACTATCTATAACTCCAGTTCCAGGGGATCTAATGCCCTTTTCTGTGCTCTGAGGGCACTGTGCAGCAGGGGTGTACTTATATACATGCAGGCATAACATTCATACACATAAAATAAAAATAAAATACTTTGCTAAAATTACAGTTTGTGTTTATATAAAACAGCATTCATTAGACCATAAGGTAAAACTTTTAAGTTACAAAATTTTGTATTGACTACAAAGATTTTGATAAGGATTTTCTTCTGAAATATATTCCAAAAGAAATTAAATTTTATATTCCTTTTTTTTTCCTCAATAGTAGTCAAGGACAATAGGAAACAAGAAGATATAAAAATATGTTAAGGAAAATGCATTATTTAAAATATAATGGAAAACAAATACATGAAGACTGGTTTTATCTAAATTATAATTATGTCTAAATCTAATTAGGCAACAATTATGAAAATCTAAATATAATATATTGTAACTAACTATAATTGCTTTATATCATTTTCTTGATCTATGGAGGCTTTCAAGCAGGAATATGTTAAGATATAATGTCTTAATACATACTAATAGAAATAAAATCAAAAATACCAATAAATGATGCACACTAAAAATCTGCCTGTCCTGAAGATTTTTCTTTAAATTCTAATAAAATTGTCCTAAAGCTTATGTTAGAGTGTATTTTTTAATTCTTTTATGAATGAGACTAAGAACACTAATAAAGACCCCATTTTCCCCTGTATCATCATCCTGCATTTAAAGAGTGATTAAATTGTTAAACTATGGTATTTAGATTTAGAATCTCTACAAATAGACACAATTTTTTGTATGATGAGGATCTGCGTATTGTCAAATGGCATTAGGTAAAAAGATTTGAACGTGAAAAAATCTTGAGACTTTTCATATCCCAAATATGCTGTTTTAATGACTATACAATGCTTGTATAGACACACATCTATATAACTATTAGCCAGCCCATATTTTGAAAGCAATCAATGAAGCTACAAACTGTTTAGACACAAATTGAAATTCTGAAGAGTTTTATGATTAAGAATTATTTGAAATATAATATCAGAAAATTAAAGTCAAAAGGTCTAATTAGATTTGATCTTTCTTTTCCTCATCCCAAGTCAAAATTTTTAAAAAGAGCATTAACCAGTAACTGAAGGAGTACTGACTGCTACTGTATATATGATTTCTGATTTCTGGGTTAATGTCATCTCATAGCAATCTGAGATTATGTTTTTTAAATATAGATGAGTTATAAAATTTTTTATTCAGTTTCAAGAGACATAAAAATAAACTTGGGCTAGAGAGATGACTCAGTGGTTAAAAGAGCATTAGCTGATCTTGCAGAGAACCTGAGTTTGGTTTGCAGCACCCACATGGTGGCTGATAATTGTTCATAACTCCAGTTCCAGGGAATCCAATGCCCTCTTCTGACCTCCACGGGCATTGCATGCTATGAGTGCACTTACATACATGCAGGTACTCATACACATAAAATATAAAATATTAATTATTGGAAATTTGTATTAATCAAGGTGGCTATAATCAAAATGTTGTTTCTATGATTTTCTAATTCTTTATATTCAAAACAGTTGAATTTTGTCATCTACATTTCTGTTTTTAATGAAGTTTATTAAAGAACTAACTTTAAAATCAGGACTCTAATCCTAGGCAGGCAGATCTTTGAGTTGAAGGCTAGCCTGGTCTACATAGTGAGTTCCAGGCCAGCCAGGGCTACCATGTCTAACAGGGCTCATTTAAATTTTTATTTGGACTGAAATCTTTGAAATGATCATTTTACAACTCTTTCGAATGAAGCTATCTCTTGTGAGATGGATTTATATACCAGATAGTAAGTCTATTTATGGTCAGTGATGAGTTTTTTATTATAAAGTGTCTCAAATCTTTTAAAATTCTCAATCTTGTCTCAAAAGTAAAATTTCTCTGTATAACAAGATGTTGGTTTCATTATATGTCTATAAGTCTTCTATAATGCAAAGCCTAAAAATGTTTTGCCAACCTGTTTCCACAGACAGTAAAATTGTTAACAATAATCTTCTTGGACATAATATGTTTCCAACTGTATTTTATCATAATTTTCAACATAGATAATTAGATATTCCCAACCACTTTGCATACTGAGCAGTACCACTCTATAAGAGCTAAAAGCATTAAATGTTAATTACCTAGACAGTCCTGACATGCTGTGTGCTGTGGGATTAACTAGACTGCTTTGTCAAATGCTGAACTTTCGCAAATCACTTGTCCTAAATCTTTTGTCATCCACAGTGTATATTTGGTTTTTGTTTTGTTTGTTTTGTTGAGTTTTTTTAGACAGTATCTTACTGTGGAGCCATGGCTGGCTTGGAACTCACTATGTAGATCAGGCTAACCTGGAACTTGTGATGATCCTCCTGCCTCTGCCACTGTAGTGCTAGAATTACAGCACCACCATGCCTAGTGTCAGCCACAGTTTTGAGCCTTCTCTAAACCATTTATAATCAAACACATAAAAATTACTCCCATGAGTACTTATTTTTCAAACAGGTTTTTCCTTAAATATTTGCTCTTGGTATTATTTTTTCCTTATAAAGACTTATGGTGTTTATAATATCCTGTTACAAAAAGAGGAACAAAAGCACCTCTTTCAATTATAAAGTTGGGGTTTAACACATACTACTAGAGGCTAAACCTAAAGTTATCTTCAAAAAGAAAGAAAAAGAATTTTTACCCTACAATGTGTTTAAGATAAATCATAAATGGACCTGGAGAAAAACAAACAAACAAAAACCACCACTCCATTCATGCAGAAAGAGGGATTCTTTCCACCCAAGATTCAATATTCTTAAACTTTTGAGAATAAACTCTGGTAAACTCAACACAAGAATCCTTCTTTCTAGACCTGTCAACTATTCAAATCTGGCCAAGAAAGAGTCTTTAGCCTGACCCCTGACTATTGCCACTTCCCTCTGGGTCCCCTCACCCCTCACCAACCTGGGACCAGGACAACCAGGAAAAAGCCTCATTCCAGTGATTCAGGACAATTAAAACCAAATGACAAAATGGTTAAACAGCTCTGAAGAAAATTGTTTAAGGGTAAGAGAGGACGGAAGGAAGGAAGGAAGGAAGGAAGGAAGGAAGGAAGGAAGGAAGGAAGGAAGGCGAGGGAGGGAGGGAAGGGAAAGGAAGGGAATGGAGGCAGGGAGGGAAGAATTTCTGCATAAGAAAAATTATTAGTACTCATACATAGCAGTAGCCAAAATATCAACATGTTATAGTGTGAGACATTTTGTTTTATGAGGCACTCGGTGATACGAGCTCGCCCCCCCCATTAGAAAAACATCTAAGAAACTATAAATCCAGGAGGAAGAGACCCAGGGAATTCAAGAGTTATGTAAGCATCCCTTGGTATGCAAGATAAAGCCTGTGGGCTTAACATTCCACAGGAAGAGTCTCCATTATCCCATCCATAAATTGTGGAAAAGTTTACCTCCTGTGAACTGCAAAGTAATGTGTGAGGTTTATGGAGAAGTTGTCCCTTCTGTAACCCTGATCTGTAAGCAAATATCTTGTATGTGAACTCTTTGTTGAGCTATATGTCAATGCATAATCATCCTGTGAAACCTTACTATAAAAACCTGGCCTGGCAGGAGTCAGGCGGGCTGAGTCTCATGAACGAGACTGAGTCTCCCAATTGCGCAAGTGAAATAAATCTACTTCTTGCATTTTGCATCTGACGGTCTGGATTCTTGGGACTGACTCTCAGGCAGCCTACAGGGGTTCGAGTCCCCTGGGCTGAGTGAGGTCAGTGGGCTTGAGGCTCCCCGACGTTAGTCACCCAGGCGGCCCACTGGGGTTCGAGTCCCCGGGCTGAGAGTGGGGTCTAACAATAGCACCATTCCGGAAGTCCCAGTCTCACAGGACATTGCAAAGAGGGCCAGAAAACATCTACGTATGCTCTGAGTTATATTATTAAAGGGGAGCTCTAAGATTAAAGAATTCAAGTCATTTCCACTTGGTAATAAGCATGCTTGTCCTTTTCTCTGGAAGAGATCTCTCTTTTCAAGGCTGTTCAACAGTGCAAACTTCTTTGTAAGATAGTCTAGAACTAAAGCAGTCAGCACTTCTGTTCTTAAGATCCACAGAATGAAAAATGCCTGAGGAATCAGCAGCCAGCAGGTCCCATCTGTCTCTTAAGATGCTTAATATTGGACTGTATTCAAGTTGCAGGGTGCTCTTGTAATTGTCTTGTTGCTGCAACAAAACACTTGACAAGGGCAACTTGAAAAGTTTATTTGGGCTCAGAGTTCCAGCATGCAGCCGGTCAAGGCAGGGAAACTGACATCACAAGCCTGAGGCAGATCACATTGCATCCAAGAAGCAGAATAAAGGATGGGGACAGCCCAGAGAATGGGCTGCTCACATTTAAAGTAGTGTCTCACTTCAGTTAACCTGATCTAAAAGCTCCCTCACAGACATGTGCAGAGATTTGTCTCCAAGGTGACTCTAGAAACTGTTGACAATATAAATCATCAAAGATGTGTTTAACCGATGTTTCATAAGAATGATTAGTTGTTTTTAAACCTACTACTAATATTCTTAAACTTCTTTTATTTCTTTGAGATTAACCTAGAAGTGAGATTGCTAAATTTTGTTTTGTTTTTCTCATTAAAAAACCCAAGGAAAATTTGTTCAACTTTTTCTCTTGAAAAAAATTTTTTTGAAAAAAAAATTTATTGAATTATTTCAAGACAAGAGGTTCCTTGGGGCACTGGATGAGAAAATCAAAACAAAATTCTTTTTGAAAAGAATATAGCCTGATTGAGCAATCCCACCTCTGGATTAATCTCAAAGAAATGATGAAGTCCAAGAATATTAGTAGTTTTAACAACAACTAACAGTTCTTAAGTATTTTTGCAAAGTTCATACAGTACATCTTGATCATATTTAGACCCTCTCCCTTATTTGGAACACTCCATTGCCCCGCATCAGATTGCATGCATTCTGTCTTGTATGTTAAGGCCAAGTTTCTGTCCCCAAATGTCCCTCTGTGTGAGTACATCAACTGGAGCCTGGTCAACCTCTCTAGTATCATTCCTTCTACCAACTAGTTCTAATCACCAGTTGCCAGCAGTTCCTCAGCTAAGGTTGGGCTTCTTCTTCATCTCTGTGCTTCTGTGCTGAGCTTTTGTCTGGCCTGAGTTTGCATGGGTGTTGTACATGCTGTCATTATTGCTGTAAATTCATATGAGCAAGTTCCCAACCACCTGAAAAACTCTTGTTTCCTTGTGGCCATCTACCACCCCTGGCTCTTACAGTCTTTCCACCCCCTCTTCCACAATGGCCCTGAGCCTGCCACAGTGGTGGCAGAGGTTTGATATAGGTGTCCCGCTCAGGAACAAGTACTCAACAGTTTCTTATTCTCTGCACTTTGACCAGCTGTGGCTTTCTGTCAGTCACCATTTATCTGTTGCATGAAGAAGCTTTGTTGGTGAGGGTTGAGAGATGCATTAATCTTCTTTCTGCCCACCCTCTCCCCCGCCTGAGTCATTCCACTATGTTCCCTGAGCCTTAGGTATGGAGGTTGCATTGTAAATGTGTCATTTGGGGCTGAGCATCTTATAGATACTTATTACGTTTGACCAGTTTGGGAACTCTGTAATACTCTCCATCTGTTGCAAAAGAAGCTTCTTTAATGAGTGACTAGAGGTACACTTGTCTGTAAATATAAAAATACATATTTAGAATACAATAAGAAATTATATTGATCTAGGGATGTGACAAATAGGTTTTTCTCTAGGATCTATGACCTCTTCAGCAAAGTGTACATAGCTATATTTACATTGCCAAATGTAATTGAGTTCCCTCCAGTTGAGCAGGCCTTAGGTCCAATTGTTAGACCTCACTCTCAGCCCAGGGGACTCGAACCCCTGTAGGCTGCCTGAGAGCCCAACGTCGGGGAGCCTCAAGCCCACTGACCTCACTCTCAGCCCAGGGGACTCGAACCCCTGCAGGCTGCCTGAGAGTCAGTCCCAAGAATCCAGACCATCAGATGCAAACAGCAAGAGGAATTTATTCACTTGCGCAAGTGGGTGACTTGACCTTGGGGAGCCAAGCACACCCGACTTCTGCCAGGCCAGGTTTTTATAGTAGAAACTCACAGGATTATCATGCATTTAACATATGGGGTATTTGTTACATTTGGATTGGCTCTTGGCCCTTAGGCCAGAGTCACAGAGGGGATAATTTTACATAGTTCAACCTTTTCTCAGGAATTCCACAAGCATTGTTTCACATATCACAAGATATTGACTTAACAAAATGTTATAACCATAAACTTTGTTTTACAATATTGACGTACATTTTGGGGCCATAAACTTTGTTTTACAATATTGACGTACATTTTGGGGCTTTTCTGGTAAATAGCATAGACATTGTCTCACATACCATGTAATGTTGACATAGCCTTTTGTGACCCTGAGACTCTCCAGTTAAGAGAGGGCAAGTTAACAGAGGGCCCAGGTGTTTTTCCACTAGAGCAGGGGTCTTACACAATTAGACTGCTGTTGATTATCTCCCAAATAAGTGTCACTACTGCAACAATAGAGATAGTTTGATAGGCCAGTTGTTGTTGTGCTTATTAGGCTTTACAGCTGAATAGAACCAGTGATTATTTTCTCTCTTGACAGCTTGCATACTAATCTTTGATACCATGAAAGCTAGTCTTCAGGAAGGAGACTAACAGATTAGTTCCAGCTCAATTGCTCTAGGTTCTGTGTCCAAAATATGTCTTCAGCAATAGGATCTTACCTTCTGTCGGGAGCCATCTGCCTGTTTTTTGAGCTATGCCCTAGCTTAAGGACTAAACAGACAACAGTCATGGAAGTGCTGTGGGAGCAGGGTGCTTTAATATGCAAGAATCCTGTGACTCCTGAATGGGAGTCTGCCTTGAGCCCAAGGCTGAGGACCCATTGTTAGTAGATGTGAGTGGTTTGAATATTTTCACATATGTAAATGCATGCTTGAACTCCTGATGGTGGTATTGTTCCTCATACGTTTGTAAGACTATAACTACATTGAGTAAAATAAAGCCGGGGCCTCACCTCAGTATTGACTGAGAGCCGAAGTCAAAAGATTGTTCAAGGTTCCTGAATAAACTGCATAAAGAAGAGTGGTGTTGCGTCTTCCTTGCTGGACGAGACAGACGTGACAACCTTCAGGTTCTGGGAAATCAAGGGCTGTGGCAATGGTTTGTGTTATTTAGGGAGTCTCTTGGACTACCTTGGCCAGCAACTCAAAGGGAGGTTTCTCCTGCCTGGCACTGTTTGTTTATTATATAGCCTTCAGCTATACACACGCACTATTTTTTTTTCAGGAGGCTTTTGAACATACATTTCCCTGTAGTTTATCACACCACCTAAGTGTTATTTGTCTCTCCCTTCTGCCTGTGTAACCTCCCCTACTCTCCCCACAATCAAAGTATCCCCGTTTCCCCATTTCCCCCTTAACAACGCCTGTCTCCTACCATCCCCTCTCTGGAGCTCCTTCTTCCCTCTTAACCCCATGGCTCCTTTCCATTTTCCTGACTCCTGAGGTTATATCAGCATATATATCTCACATCTAAGGATTTAGCTAGGATCCACAAATGAGAGACAACATGTATTGCTTGCTTTTCTGAGTCTGGGTTGCCTAACTTAGCATAACAGTTTCTAGTTCCATCCATTTACCTGCCAACTGCATGATTTTGCTTCTCTTTATTGCTTAGTTAACCCTGTTGTGTAATGTACCACATTTTCATTCTTGAAAAAAAACTTATAGGTCCTATACATTTCCTTAGGTTTCCTGTTTGCAGGAATTGCTCTTGTTCCACTGGATGAATTTTTAATTTCCCACCTTTCAGCAATGCTGCATATTATCAATCCATTTGATCTCTTCCAATCTAATGGACAACATGACATTTGACTTTATTTTCTTTTTATTATTTTTATTTTCTGTGTATGAGCATATTGCCTGCATGTATATTAGTGCACCCTTGTCAGGCAATGCCCATGGAGGTCAGAAGACGGCATTGAATTCCCCTGAAACTGGAGTTACCATTGTTAGCCACTATGTGGGTATTAGGAATCAAGCCCAGGTCCTCTGCAAAAGCAGTCAGTTCTCTTAACCACTGAGCCATCACTCCAGTCCCTTGACTTTGTTTTCAACTCCATCGATTGACTACCGAATGACCATGGAGACTGCAAACTATACTGACTATTGCCATTGCTCTTGGTTACCTCCCAGACCTAGACAGTAAGACCCTATTGCTGTAGCATCTATATACATGAGCCATAGAACAAACAAGGAGAAATCAAGCTGGTACTGCTTGAAGTTTCATCACTACTGGCTAGCTTTCATAGTACTAAAAGGTACTACTCATGTTATTGACAGAGAAAGGTAATCATCCCCCTTACTGAGTGCAAGCTACAGCAACAACTGGCCTGGCAAAATATACCTACTGGTGCAATAGTGGCAATATGTTACAGGAGTAACCAACCACCTTCTGAATGGGTTTAAGGCCCACTTCACAAGATGGAGCCCATACCTCATACAAACCTAGACAAGAACCTGTGGCTAGACAGGTCACAGGCCATAGGGGAGAATCTACTACTATTGTTCTGCTAAGTAGACATAGTTTTAAACTGACTCCTAATGACCCCTTATTTTTATACCCATAGATTTGTGCATATCTTGGTTTTCACCAGAGAAGCTTTCTCCTTGCAGCAGATGGCAATTAACACAGTGACCCATGGCTGTCAACATGCAGAGAATGAGACTACTCAGCCCTAATGGGACACCTGTATCACACCCTGTCCTCCCAAGGCTCAGGGGTCATTGCCAAAGTGGGTACAGACAGATTATAAGAACCAGACCTGGTAGATAAATACAAGGAAATTGTGTTGTCTGGATACCACAGGGTAGTTGTTCATATGAACCCACAACATTTGTGACAACACGCAAAAGACTTGTGTAATCCCATGCCACACAAAACCCCAGAATGATGGGGGAGGTGGGCAAGAAGCCCTAACCCTAGCTGAGGAACTATTGGCAGTTAACAGCTGCTGGAAGAGGGAGAGACAGTTTTCTTTAAGAGTATGAAACCTAGTGGATTGACCAAACTCCAAGGGATAGACCCATATCCAGGAGCAGTTGAGGAACATAGATTAGACTCAATAAGCCATTAAAAAATTAATAATAAAGTAAATAAAGTGGAGGGTAGTAGGTTTGGGCTGTTTTCTGAATTCTACATTTCTCCTTTTGTGTTTTAAACATTTAGATCCCCACCCTCATCCATTTTTTTACAAGGAGTGATATGTTCATGACTTGGTTTAATTTCCATTGCTGTGACAGAATACCCAGGCAAGAAGCAACTTAGGAAAGGAAGGGTTTATTCTGCTACAATTTCAGGCTGCAGGCCGTCATTTCAGGGAAGTCAGGGCAGGAGCTCAAGGCAGAAAGCCACATCACATCCTCAGTCAAGAGCAGAGAGATTCTCACTTGTTTTCTTGTGCTCAGTTTGATTTCTCCACTTTTATACAGGGCAGAACCCTCTGCCCAGGGAGTGGTGCCACCCACAGTGGGCTGGATCTCCCTCTGCCCAGGGAGTGGTGCCACCCACAGTGGGCTGGATCTCCCTCTGTTCAGGGAGTGGTGCCACCCACAGTGGACTGGATCTCCCTACATCAATTAGCTGAATTAAGACAATCTCCCACAGACATGCTCACAGACAACCCAATGCAGACAACCCCTCATTGAGACTCTCTGCTTAGGTGATTCTAGATTGTGTCAAGTTGACAATTAAATTTAACTATCACATGCCTAATTGACTGGTGTTTTTATACATATATAAAGACAGTTAATCCTCTATTATAAGCTATATATTCATAAATAGATTCACTACATTAAGAATTTGTATACAGTAGAGTACCTAGTTTAAGGTCTACCCATATACCTTTAACCTATTCTTAAAGACTTTCTACATCTCAGGTTAGAGACAGTACAGAAATAGAATTCTACAGCTTTATCACAATCATAAACCCCTTTATTTCTTCATTTGAGCATCTCTGTCTTAATATGTGATCAAAGGTTTGTACCAAATAGCTTAATTATTCAGCTGCAAATTTTCACATAAGTCTTTCCTTTTTCCTCTCAGATTGTTATGTGATTAAGTTTGAAACTAATTATGAAAAACAATGTGGAACACTGAAGAACAGAACCTAAAAACTCTAATAAAGGAGTTTGATTCTAGCCTATTATAATAAGTATCTCATCTCTCAAAGGTGCAATGAAAGTTATTATCTACAAATACTTTAATATCCCAGGCCAAGTAAATGAAAAAAAAGGAAATGTTAAATTTGCATGTACAAACATGTGGAGTTTTGTTGTAAATATTATAAAACAAAGTTATATAATGTGCTATTCTTAGTGGTCTTTTTAACAGGAAACCTAACTACCTCTGAACATCTTTCTCCTTCAAAACATAAATCCTCTATTACAAATCAAAGCCAGAAATTAGAGGAATGTAATTGAGACAATGTATTCAAATTTTAATTTTAAAAATATGTGATTGCAACATTAAAGTTCTCCAACTCCATAGCAACAAACTTATTCCCTAAATGCATTTTTAAAACTTTGAGGTAGCTGTTTTCAAATAATTTATGAGTTTAAAGTTTGACAAGGGCTTTTCAGTGAAATAAAAGGCTCTGTGTTAACTTTGAATTCAGCAACGAATGTCAGATCTCAACATTTTCAAGAAAACCTCTCCACTGATTTCAGGCAGTTAGTGTATTTAGGTAGTAGATATTTAAATAAAACTTTAAAAAGTAATTTCAAGGTCAGAAATAAAATGAAATAAAATATCAGATTCACTGAGGACTTGCATTGCTCTGAGAAAACCAAGTATGCTGGTTATTTGCCAACTTGACATAAACTGTAGTCACATGGGAAGACGGAACCTCAACTGAGGAATGAGACTGGCCTATAGGCATATCTGTGAGGCATTTTCTTAATTGTTGATTGGTAGGGAGGGTCCAACCCATGATGGGTGATTGCCATCCCTGGGCAGGCAGGCCTGAGTGTTTAAGAAGAGTAGCTGAGCAAGGCAGGGGGAGCAAGCCAGTAAGCAACATTCTTGCATGGTCTCTGCTTCAGTTCCTGCCTCTAGATTCCTGCTTGAGTTTCTGCCCTGACTCCCCTCAGTAATGAATTGTGATCTGGGAATTGTATGCTGAAACAAACCCTTTCCTCCTCAAGTTGGTTTTGATCAGAGCAATAGAATAGCAAACCAATACACCAAGGCTATACTAAATCTCTTAAGACTGTAAAGCCAGCATCCTCTGGACTTTCCAAACTTATGAGATGCAAAGAGCACCTTGGAAGCATAGCTAGTAAATATTCAGTAATGTAACCTTCATTGCAACCAATTGTCCTACCAGCACCAGAGAAACTGCTTTTATACGAGACATTGACAATATTCTCCAGGTCATAGTAGAAACACCCAAGTACGCAGAAGTTACATTCTCTCTCTTCTTTGTGTTATATGTTTACTTGGGATCTATTGATACACACACACACACATAGCTTTAAAATGAAATTTCCTTTCAATTTCTCTTTCTCATGACAATACTGATAACACAAAAATAACCAACATGAACTTGGACTAATACCTTCTTCCCATCCCTTCTGTTAAGGGATTTATTAGATTCTCACAACATCCTCTTGTCATAAACAACAGCCTCTGGCCATTATGTGACTTATCTCAAATCACATACTTCAAGAACAATCAGCAAACTTTCAATTCTAGATACTTCCAGGGCTGAATTTTCTTTACCTCTCTCTTGGCCACTTGGTTCAACTACCTTCTTGAGAACATGCAAGGACTCTTCTGTTTCTGTCATCTCTGAGATAATCACAGATATCTAGAATAGCAAACAGTATCTTCAGCCTTTAAGAAGAAAACAAGACTGGGTACATTAGCACAAATCTATAATCTTAATACTCAGGAAGAGCTCAAGTTCAAGGCACGTGTGGGCTGCATTGAGAAACTCTGTCTCTAACACAGAAGTGGGGGAAGTGGGGGAAAACAGGAGATAAGATACCCTATTTGCAGACCCCATTACAGGTACAGCTAAGACCCTAGGCCAACAGACTCAATAAGAGAGGTTTTCCATAGCTCTAAACAGTGAACTTGCAAGGTTAGTGCCATAGCCTGCATAGCAACAGTGATGCAAAGAATCGTGAAGTCTTTGCCCTACATAGAACTAGACAGTTCATTTGACTCAACAACATGTTTTCTAAGGAGATAAGATACAAACTCAGGAGACATTCTTTGCTCAGTAAGACACAGGGTAGTCTTCTTTCATTGCTAAAGCTTGGCTTAAAATCAACCATGCAGTCCTCCCCATCATTTAGAGAAAAATGGAACTGTGAGGTCAAGAAGAAAAGGCTAAGAATGCTGAGTGAAGTAGAGCATGTTAGGATGGGGGCCAAGGGATGTGTGGAGGAAAGATCTCATTGCTCAGAAATATTGAGGGAAGTTCTTAAAGCCACTTCATTATTCACTCTTTACAATCAAAACTGGCACTCATCTAATTTGAAAATTAGGATGTAAAGTATGAACCTGGCTTTTTGTCAATTAGAAAAACTGATTCTAATAACAAAATATCTCTCAGATCAATATTCCTATAACCCTCTGACTATTGTTAGTTCTCTAAAGATCTGTAGGCACAGAAGCATATCTTTACTATTAAAGAATCTCAGTTTTCAGACCCCTCACCTGCATTGCCTCTTTCCAAAGTCATTGGCGATGCCCCACTGATGTCACATGACCATGTACTTTGTACAATATGCACAAGACATTTTAGCTGCAACTGGTTGATTAGGACCCCTTTCTTGTTCCTTATATTTCAACATATTCTTTATGCAGATGTTAAAATATAAAGAAACAGCACTCTTAATCAAACGAATGCAGTAGGGTGATATTGAAGTACCAGTAGTTATTTGGGGATCCTGCTAAGAGAGAAAATCAAATTAAAAATGCACTTAGTTTAATTTAATCGAATGGAGCTATGTGGTTTGTAGCCAATTTTGTATGTAGTTAACTTATTGCTAGCTAAGCCAGTATAAGAATATATTCTAGGAAGACTATTCCAACTGCTGCTATGCAACTCTCACAGCGTCAGAGCCCAAAGATGCAGAAGATGTATCTTAATATAAATTGATCCTAAAGCACTCACTGCTGAAAGTCAGAACTCTGGGAAACTGAAAGTTAGCTTGAGGAAAACTCACTCAATCATGAATTTATAAGCAAGATCTCACTGACATCTGGTTAAAAGGAATTCACTAATATCAGGACTGTACTTGATTATGTAGTCACATGAACTATAATCCCCATATTTTCTATTCCTTACTTAGGAAATGTACCACCAAGAGCTCATAATAGCCCTTGTTTGTAGGATACAAACCTATTGGAGTACATTAAATAGCAATTATGTATATAGCAGCTCAGATATGAAACTATAAAGCTTTTCATATTTGGCAATTATCCTAAAACTGTAAATTACCAATAATGAGATATGAAGTTAAAAGTAAACTTAGTGAACTTTCCAGGTTGCAAAGTGCAACCGCATTGAATTCCCACTGAGTCCTTATGTGGTGGACGGATGAGGAAGTTCTTTGGGGTACTTTTTATTTTTTTATTATTTTTATTTTATGTATATGAGTGGATTGCCTACATGTATGTAAGTGCACCTGTGTTGCACAATACCCCTGGAAGTCAGAGGGCATCAGGTTCCCTGGACTGGAGTAACAGATAGTTATGAGCTGCAAGGTGGGTACTGGGAACCAAATTCAGGTCCTCAGCAAAAGCAGTCAGTGTTCTTAACTGCTAGCAATCTCTTCAGCCCCTGGGGTGCCTTTTATAAAAGCACTAGTCCTATTCACAGGAGCTCCATCCTCAACCTATCTTCCAAAGGCCCTATCTCTTAATATTACCACTTAGATATATAGGGTTTCTATATATGTGCTTTGAAAGAGTACCTAAAGACTTCTTTGAGCAGTTGAGTATAAAGTTAAATATTGATTTATGACAATATGACAAGTGCTGAAAAGAAAGAGGGCCAAGAGGGGTCAGTGGGTAAAAGTGTTTGCTGTGCACGGCTGATAACCAGAGTTTGATCCCTGGAATCCATGGTGGAAAGAAAGAACAACTCCTGAAAGTTGTCCTTGACCTACACATGTGCAAAAACACATTCACACACAATAATAATTACTACTATTATAATAATTTTTCAAAAGAATAGACAGTGCCATAACCACACCTGACAGTGATGTGATTAGACCTAGTGAAACCTTCTGAGGAAGTGACTTAAGATATAAACACTTGGGGCTGGAGAGATGGATGTTCTTGCAGAAGACCCAGGTTTGAATCCCAGCACCCACATGGTGGCTAACAACCACCTGTAACTCCAGTTCCAGGGGACCCAACACCCTCTTCTGTCCTCTGTGGGCACTGCATGACACAGGTGCACTTATATACATGTAGGCATAACACTAACACACCGAAAATAAAAATAAATTTTTAAAAAGATGTAAAACCTTAAGAATGAGTAGAAATTAGCTGAGCAAACATAAAGATAGTGCTTTGGTCAGACTTTGCATCTCTCTGACAAAATAAGAGAACAACCTAGGTCGAGGAAAGATTTATTTTGGCTCACAGTATCAGAGGGTTCAGTTCACAGTCTTGGTCTCTGCTGATTCTGGGCCCCTCCCCCATGGTGAGGCAGAGTATCACAGCAGTAGGAGCGTGTGGTAGGAACCATTCACCTCATGGCTGACAAGAAGTAGAAAGCATGATAGAAAGGGACGGGGAAAAAGACACACTCCAGAGGACCAATATCCTCCAGCTAGGCCCCACCTCCTAAAATTTCCAGAACATCCCAAAATAGTATCACCAGCTTAGCCCCAAGCATTCAGCAATGGGGTTTTTTTGTGCACTTTTAATATCCAAACCATAATAGATGGGGAAACTATGCAGAAGGCCCTGAGGCAGGAAAGGGGAATGATACATCTCAGGAATAGAGAACCAGCATGGCAGAACTGCAGAGTACTACCAAGAGTGAGGATGAGACAACCATCTTTAAAAACACATAGCTGTGAGCCAGACATGGTGGCTCATAATTTCAGGGCCCCAGTGACTGAGATGGAACTGCCTGCATTTGAGGCCATTTGGGACTATATATAGTGAGTTCCAGGTAGGCATGAGATACAGTGTAAAATCCAATATTACATCCCCAAGATGCAACTATCTTTGATGCACTGTAGAGACCAAGAAATATGACTGGTGGGACACCGTTAGCAGAGATGGGAGTTTAAATCAAGGAATGGACAGAAGTCATCCATCAAACTTGCTGAGTGACTTCAGCTGCCCCACACAAAATATGTGAATTTTCCACTTATAGAATAAACAAAGTTAGAAGTGGAAGTAAACTTCAAAAGCCTAGGTTCAGACTAGATAGCTATAAATCAGGAAACTGAGAACCAAGGACTAAGGAGCTTGACCTTTGGCAGTACCAAAACAAGGCCCCACAGCCTCCTTTCCAATTATTCTCTAACTGCTTTGTCATATACTGAGACCTTTCCCACGTACCACATCAGTTTGCTTTCTTATCAACTTTAAGAAGTAGATAAGAGGCTAGAGAAATGGGTCAGTGGTTAAGAACACTGGTTGCTCTTGCAGAAGACCTGGGTTCAGTTCCCAGCACCCATATGGTGGTTAACAACCATCCATAACTCCAGTTCCAGAGGCTATGATGCCCTCTTCTGACCTCCACAGGTGCCGGGATCACCGGCAGGTAGGGCGGTGGCGAAGCTGGTCCAGCCGGTCTCCTCCAGGGGCTGAGCGGGATGGTGAGTGTCGCGACCCGGCCCCTCTCCACTCCGGAGAAAAACAAACAAAAAAAAACCCGCCGAGTTGGGAGTCTGTCTAGCAGGATCTCGTTTATTGAAGTTTACAGAATGACTTATATAGGGTAGGGGTGGGGCTAAAAGGGAGTGAAGGACCAATCAATCTCTGTAACATAATGTGCAGCCAGGCAAAGTCCATTCTGATAGGCTGTCAGACTCGGGTGAGGCTCTGACAGCTGCATTCTAAAGGGTTGATGACAGTTGGTTTGACAGTTGGAAACCGTTAGAAGTCTGGCCGTGGCAAGCCTGCACTAAGGCTGAGTCACGATCAACCCAGGTCAATCTGCAGCTCCCAGTGCATCGTATGAGGACACCTGTCAGTGTCGTGCAGTCTGGCCTCGAACTCACAGATCCTCCTGCCTCTGCCTCCATCAGCTTATCCTACCGGTGTGTGCCACCATCACCGGCCCCCAGCAGCCTGCAAGAGGCGCGGAGCGGGGTCTGGCCGGCGTCCCGCCCTGCCTGGAGCTGCCGAGCCACCCTGCAGCCTGGGTGCTGGAAAGCCGCCGCCATTTTTACCTGGGAGCCGCGTCACACCACAGACTCCACGCTGCAGCCCAGGAGGGGATGATCCTCGGGAGGAGGGGTCAGTGGGGGAAGGCCAGGGCGGACGGGGGGGTTGGCCCCGCGTGGTGGGAGGCCGGCCTGGCAGGGAGATCAGCAGCCCGGGAGGGGGCGATCCTCAAGGGCTCAGGAGTGGGGGGGGGCGGATCGCCAGGGGCAGCGCCCTGGGAGAGGGCGTTGGCCAGGGCAGCCGCCCGGGAGAAGGCAATCATTGGCGGCACCTGCCACGCCTCCATCTCCCAAACTGACAGCTGCAGTCGGCCCCACTGGGAACTGCAAACCCGCCCTTAAAGGGCGGGCCGGAGCTGCAGCAGCCTTGGAGGCCCAACACAAAGGCACTTCAGGACCTGCTCTTATATACATGCAGGCAGGACACTCATAAACATAAAACAAAAGTAATAAATATTTTTTTTAAAAAATAAGTAGATAAGGTACCTATAATGACTCTAATTTTGTTTGAGACAAAGTCTCACTGCATGGCCCAGATTAGCCTCAATCTTACTATATAGCCCAGGGCCTCTGAATTGGCCTCAGCTTTATGAGTACTGGAATTACAGATGTGTGCCACCAAGCCCAATCAACAATGCTGATTTTACTTGGGAATAAGGTAAAGCCAAAATTAATTTAAAGTTTCCATTGTTAATAGTGCCAGAGTCGGGATTAGAACATAGGGCCCTGGCCTAGCATCACATAATTAATTCAATTAACATGGACAGAACATTGAATGCATGAGCTTCTGTGCTGCTATAGAGAGGCAAATTATTGAAAGATTTATAACACAGCAAATAAGGTTATCTCTGGTTAAGAGATGAGGACCATCACCCTGTTCTCATTTCTGGAGTCTGGAATCTTTGAGAAAGCATGTATTTATTTCTTGACTCTTCTGTTCTTTCTCGACCCAGGCAGACCTCAGTGTGGAGGTCATTCATCAGGCTCTTGGGAAGGTCTTTTTAACAGCTAGATTTGCTTGATTGTGGGCAGCAGAAACTGGCTACCCAGTTCAAACAGAAGTGCACTATTCAGAATAAGAGAAAAAGTGAGAACAAAAACAGAATGCACCTGCTCCAGGGGCTGATTAGGGTTAGGAGTTTTTTTTTTTTTTTTAAGATTTCTTTTAGGGACTGGAGAGATGGTTCAGCTGTTAAGAACACTGGCTGTTATTACAGAAAACCTGGGTTCAAATTCCAGCATCCACATAGAGGCTAACAACTGCCTGTAACTTCAGCTCCAAGGGATCCAATGCCATCTTCTTTCCTCTGCAGGCATTGCATAACAAGGGTATGTTTGCATGTTTGCATGCAAGTAATACATGCATGCACATTTTAAAAAGTAAAGCATTTTTTTTATTTTAAAGACTTATTTTAGCTAGGTGTGATGGTATACACCTTTAATTTCAGCACCTGGGAGGCAGAGGCAGATTGATCTCTGTGAGACTGAGGCTAGCCTGGTCTACATAGCTAGTTCCAGTCCTGCTGGAGCTACAGGACAACCCTGTCTCAAAAAAAAAAAAATATTTATTTTACGTGTATACATGTGTGAGTGGAGGCCAGAAGAGGACATCAGATTCCCTGGAGCTGGAGTTACAGGTGCTTGTGAGCAGACATGGGTGCTAGAACCAAACTCAGGTCCTCTGAAAGAGCAGTATGCGTTCTTAACTGCTGAGCCATGTCCCTAGTCCCAGGATATAACACTTTGTTTATCCAAGACCTACCTGTCAACCAGATGTGCAGAATCCAAGCATAATCCATCTTTTTGTCCCTCTAGTTAAGATCTGTAAAGAACAATGATGAAAGCAACTGTGCCCGAGGCCTCCCGTACAGCAGCACCACACTAGACATTTTACCTATATACTTTTCCTCACACCACTCTGATGTGAAAACACATCATCATCATCTCATGGCTGCCAATGACAGTAGTCTCTGCTCTTTCTAGACATTTCTAGAGATTACTTCTGTCCAGAGCAGTAGACACCACAGGTCCAGCTGAAAACAATAAAGCTGTCTGGAGAACAAATGTTTGGAAGAATAATGCCTTGAGCTTTCTCGGGAGCTAACTCTTGCCAGCCTGCAATGCTTCCTCTCACTTCTAGGTTGAAATATTTCACTTATAAAACAATCTTTTAAGGTGCCATATAAAAGAGAAAAATCAAACTGACTTGCAGAAATAGATCACAGGCAGACCTAAGGCCTTGGAGAAAAGGATAATCTAGAGAATTTAACCTTTGCAGTCAATATTCTAGAATAGCCTGAGGTTGCTTTGGCTGTTTATTGCATCTGGTAAGTAGGCAAGCACATAGCTAAATTTTTAGAACAGCGAAGAGATGCCCAGAAAGATAAAAATCTCTGTGAGCATGACAGGGAAGCATCTCGCAGCCAGAAGAATCCTCACTGTGTACAGGTGGGGACACCAGGAGGTGGGAGCATATGAGAGATGGGAGAGCCCACATAAACACCCAAGAATATCCTACATGTCTAATTTGTAGAGTCGTCACAAAGCAGGTGAACTTTTATACACTTTGTAATGAAGCAGTGCTGTGTTCACAGCCTGCAGACATTTCGCTATCAGTTACAGCATCCTCGTATACTGATACACACACATTACTCTTAAAATGTCTGGCTCAAAAAGGAGAGATTGAGGAAGATCTACTGAGACAATGAGCATCTGTTGGTATACTGGATAAGTCAGGGAGGGGGCTTCATTAGAAGCACATAATGGTGATGGTGAGAAAAAGAATCCCATTTAAGGTATAGTGAATGACCAATTGAAGACAAAACAGAGCTCAAAGAATAAATATTTGCCAAAGCATTGAATAAATGGAAAAAGAAAAGACTGGTTCTTGAATACTATACATTTTTTTTAGGTAGGATCTCACTGTATAGTCCTAGCTGACTTGGAATTTGCAGCGTAAACCTGACTGACCTCAATCTCATACAAATCTAGCTGCCTCTGCCTCTCTACTGCTGAGATTAAAGGAGTGCACCACCACACACACCTGTATAGAATACTATACATTTTTTACAACTATAAGTTTGGGTGGGGAATGGTGGGACATGCCCTTAGGAGGCAGAAGCAGGCAGATCTCTGAGAGATCAAGGGCAACCTGGTCTACATAGTAAGTTCCATGCAGGCTGGGACTAAGGAGACCCTGTCAAAAAAAAAAAGTTTGGAATAAATTAAGGAGCCCATGACATCATTTAACACTGATAGAAAATGCCTTGTATGATGGCCAGTCTTGATTGCCAATTTTAAATACCTAACAGATTAGTAAAGCACTGTGAAGCATTTCTATAGATGACTAGATCATGAAGATTCTGACCTAATGAATGGTTTAATCTGTTGATGGACTCAAAATTTGAACAGACTACTGGGAAATACTGGAATTGTGGAAAGGAGGCTCTGGTTGAAGGAAGCAGGTCACTGGAGGCGTATCCTTAAGGTCTGTTATCTTTCCCAGCACTATTTCCATCACTGCTGTATTCCATTTCCTGTCTGCCATGAAGTGAACAACCTTTACCTCCTCCATATGCTCCCACTGCTATGGACGGCCTGCCTCATCAGTGGCCCAAAGATAACAGAATAAAATATCCCAAACTATGAGCCAAAAAGTCCTTCCTCTTTTAAACTTGTAATAACAGACAATAGATATTTTGTCACAGGAATGAAAAAGTAACCAATTTACCTGGGAGCAAAGATACGAAGGCACTGAGGCTTGGGTCAATAGCATTTAAGGTGTTAGACTACATAATAATGAGTGCATCTAAGTGGAAATGTTTTTTAAGTACTGGTATGTTAGACAATTTGGAGATATTAAAAATAAGCAGACACCAGTGATATTTTGGAGAAATAGTATAAAGATAGGTAAAGAGTAAGGAAGTACAAAATATAATTCCACTTGCCAGGAAGTCATTCTGAGGTCAAATGTAAAATGTTAAGAGAAAGAAGAGGCCTCATGAAGAACTGGAGCCAAAAGTCTATCATTGTCAAGTTCAGCAGGAACCCTAGGGCCAGGGCATCTTAACACTCTATAGGGATAAGACTGTACAGCTTGCAACTGCTTTATCTATTGCATTCTTTATATATGTCTTATTTGAAAAAAACAGACTTGATTTAGAAAAAAACAGGTAAGATTTAGAATAGTCATGCATGAGCCAAATCATTACATGGTACTTAAATTTCTTCAAAGCTAACCTACATAATGTGGCTTTTTAAAATGATTTTTTATGTATGTGAGTGCTTTGCCTGCATGTATGTAAGTGCATCATGTGTGCAGTGCTCATGGAGGCCAGAAGAGGGTGTTGAATGCTCTGTAACCAGTATTACAGATAACTGTCAGCCACTATATAGGTTCCAGAAACTGAACCCAATCCTCTGCAAGAGCAGCCAATGCTCTTAACTGCTGAGCCATCTCTCCAGCCCCTGTAATGTGGCTTTTTAATCAATTATTTCAACAAATACTCACTGAGCACTTACTATGGACTAGTCATTGGCTCAAACACTTAAGCTGCAACCAGAATATTAAATAGAATAGAATAAACAAGATCTGTGCCTTCATGGATCTTACAGGGTAGAAGGCAAACACTGAAAGTGTAGAGCAATAATACAGCAACAGCCTAAAAAGGGCACATTAGAAAGGTGCCTAACCCTGATCTGTTAAGCCAAAAATATTCCTCAAAGGAAATGACTTCTATAGTGACAATATTGGCCAAATGTGTGTGCATATGAACACTGAAAGAAGCTTGGACAAATGAACACAAAAGGAAGCTCTTGATGGATACTAGGCAAGAGATGAATATGGAAAAGAAGTTAAATAGTCATTCAATTTTCTGACTACAGGTTACTGGACAAATGACTGTATTATTGGTGAAGAACCCAAGTAAGAGAAACAAGTTTGAAGAGAAAAATGATGAGTTCTAGTTTGAATATGTCAATGCTAAGATGCCTGTGGGACACCCAAGGGAAGATGCCCAGCAGGCAGTTGATAATAGATAATAATAGAAACAGAAAAAGAGTTCCGTGCATAGACCGGAGCTTGTCAAGAGCTGTATCCAGAGATACAGTTGTGGAAGACATCAATATGTAGATGGAAAAAGATGCTGGGGCTTGAATATGCCCTCCCAGGATGACTCAGCTAGAAGGAGATGGCATAGTTATTTAGCACAATACAAAGTCACTTTCTCAGAAAGAACCACCGGAGATGTTTTTCTGAGAAAGGGGTATGAGTAGACAACGCTTCCTAGACTGCCCAGCATGGGGACAGGGGATGTTTACTGATTCCTACTTTTGACTACATAGCCTTTCCTATTTCCCAATCACACTTCACATTCTAGTCCCACTAAACTAACCTCATGTACCTTTTTGCTATGAAAGCCAGGTACCTTGCTGGTCCTCTGGATCTTTATGTAGTTTATTTTTTTGGATTAGGATTATCCTCTCATTAAAAGAATATAGCTCAGATATTTCACAGAAGAGTTGTGGAGTTTTTGGTATGACTGTCTATAGCAGAAAGATAGATACAGAAAGAAACTACTGGATAACTATCACAGCCCATGACAGCACAGCCTAATGAAGTAGAATAAAGGCATTTGGAATGCAGGAGCCCCTCCCCATGGCTACTGTGGACAAGTTCAGAAGAAATGTCAGAAGGAAAGAGAAAAGAGTCCTGGGAGGAATGTACCCCTAGCTGCTGCTATCCTGGCACCACCTCACCAAGCAGCCAGAGACCCTGGCAATGAGCTCAGGCCAGCAGAGTCTGCTGTCTCACTTGCACCTGGCCAGGAAAGACACAAAACCAGGTTTCTGGCTCATCTTTCTTTCATCAGCAAACCTGGAATTTCTAAGTCATTGTTAATGTGTGATGCCACATTAGCTTTATTATATTGTGAAAAATACTTCTCTGAACCCACATCTCTAGCAAAAGTGACAAAAAGCTGATTCTTATCTGAGAAGACCTGTGGTTTACATATTTTCATTAGTTACTTTAAGCCCTCTTGGGACATCCCATTCCACTCATTTACACTAGTTAACTAGCACCTCCAATATCACCATTTTATAGATCACAGCTTAACGATATTTCCAGCATGAGAATTCATATTATGGAGCAAATTTTATGTTGGTCAGAGTGTTGTGAGCTTAGACAATGTACTCTGTTCAAAAGATGAAGATCACAACCTTACAATATCACTTTCAACAAAGACAGGTGTTTGGCCACCAAGATCGGTATTACACTATAATAATTAAGAGTATTACATATAAAACAACAAAGCATATTCTGAAGTGAACCCATAAGAAGCATATTTCAGTAGGGCAATTGCTAAAACATTCATTACACACACAGTTACCCTGCCTTAATGGGTGTGTGTTAGCAGATTTTGTTGTTCATCACATAGAACAACCACAACTCATCCTAAATGATCACACTCCTGAAAATGTTGTTAACAGTCTGTGATGATTTTGCTGGGGACAAGAAACAAGAAATCAGGCAACTGAAAACTCTTAAGAACCATTTACTTTGTGGTTCTGACAGTCGACCCTCCCCATTCCAAACACACACACTAACACTGCTGGAATGCAGCACCCAACAACACCATGAAGATGACCCCCAGTAACATGCATGAATGGCAAAACTGTTTCTCAAGAGAAATTTCACCCATTACAAAACAAGTTCTCTGTTCTTTCCAAGGAAAAAAGGGGATACCTGGTAACAAGCAAAAAGACTTCATTACAAACAATTCCTGTCATGTTAATCTGATCTTCTTCCAAGACAGTGAGACTACCTGGCAGGTTAAGGAGGAGAAAGAAGTTGCATGGTTTAAAGAGAGGGCGTGACACCATTTCCCTAGGAAGATACAGCTCTGCAACTCAGCAGATTCAAACTACACTAAGCTTCTGACACGAGTCAGGCCCGAGATAAGTGAGGCACACATAGCAATGGTTATGGATGTTCAAAGTTCATTACACAAAATCTTAGTGAAAAAGCCTAAAACGAATGCTGGAAGGCAGAAAACACCATGCTGGAACCCTGAGTTCATCGAAAACAGCATTTATCTAACTTTAAAGGTTTTTCTTTTTTAAATAATGCTCATCATGCAAATTATAAAATAGCAAAAATAATCAGGTCACCTGCTGAAAGTGAGCAATTATAAATAATCAAAATCCCTCCCACATGATCCAAATCACAAAGTAAAAAATTGGTGTCATCAATATTTGACAAATTCCATTGTCATGCTACACTTGCTGAGAAAAACAACAGGCATTTGCTTAGGAAGAGAAAAACCAACACCTAGTCTCAGTCTTTTGTCTTTTGAATACCATCTTACAGGCATAGCAGTTTGCTTTTGAAGATTTCAAAACACCATGCAAACAACTGTGATCTCCACAGTACTGAGATGCCAAGGGAAAGGGGCTCTGAGAGCAGACAGCATGTGCAAAGCAACCTTGAGAGTCACTGGTGGAAACAGATAAAAACAAATCTCTGTTTATATCCTCCTGCTTTAACTTTCTCACTCAGGGAAATATGTATGTGATTTCCATGTTCCTTTAGATATGTGCTCTAAGATTTTTTAATTAGAAATGAAAAGCCTCTCTTCTAGAACTAATATATAAGAATGCACAAATATATCGGAATAATAGAGGTACTGTACCCTGATCATTGTTGTGCCCACAGACACCTCCATAATGCCTACAAAGAATGGATATTTAGCAAATCCTCCTTTTAAATTTTGTATGTGTGTGAACACAAGGATGATGGTGGGGAGGCATACAGGCCACAGTCTACCTCTGGAGTCAGTTCTCTCATTTACATCAGTTCCAGGGACGGAAATCGGGTCAGTGACTTCTGGGGCGAACACCATTACTTCTTACTCCATCTTACCAGCCTTCAGCCCAGCAACACTTTTAAAATTAATTAACCTAATTAAATAGCCACAAAGTCTAATTCTTTAATATGCAAGCATTATAATCAAATTGACCTGAATCCATAAATCATGAATTTGTTTGTTCAGATGGAGATATTTTTGTTTCTTTCCTCTAAGAATATTAAAAGCTTTTCCTTCATATAAAATAGGTATGTCCCATCAAAATAGCTTGCTATCAAACAAGAATTCCCGTTAACAATACAGAATGTGAATCCTGAACACTGAGAAGCATCAGGCTACCGATTCATATTGGCCTTTCTCAACACCTCTGAAAAACTAGTCACTGAAACTGGATCTGAAAATGATTACTTAAATTACAAATGGATGAATCAGATTTGATCCCCTAATTTTTTAGATATTAGAAACTACTTTAAAAATAACCCAAATATCATTAAAATGAAGTCAAGAGAGGGAAAAAAGTAGAATATAGGCATGTAAAAAGAAATTAAACCCTGCAGACACCAAAAGAACATTTTCACTTAGAACAAAGAGACTGTAGAACTGCTTTTTTATTAAACCAAATTTTTATCTGGCTATGCAGGAATATTTTTAAGGATCATCATTTGCCTGCTAGTCTAGAGATCTAATATTCAAAAGTTACTTGTGCATTTCATTCTCAATGATCCACTTTGGGTATAACCTTAAAGAACCAAATATTAAGAATTTTTTTGTATCTATACATGAGTGTGAACATATGAACTACTTCAGACTCACTTTCAATTGTGGCTCCAGCACGATGACAGCTGACTACTCTCACATCTCAAAAAGAATTCTGTTTATCACCACGCAGAACTGGCAAAGAAAGTGTCTCCACCCCTCACACTAAAGTTAAGAGGGGTGAACGGCAGACTGGAGGGGGACTTCTGTGTACACGAACTGCAGAGATTCTGTTCCCTCTGTCCTAGGACTTCGTCTTCCCCCTCAAGCTGAGAGACAGGTTTTCATGGAAGCCACTCAGTGAAGAGATATGGCTGCCTCTGGTGTGGGGAACAGTGACTTGGTCTGATTCACATCTGAGCAATGGCTGTACTTGAATCTGCTTGCACGGGACCTAATGACAAGAGTACTATGCTTGGAAGGTAAATTCCCATCGATGTGGGTAAAATCCCATATTTTATGTGTATTAGAGGCGGGGAGAAGAGGAGTAAAATGGGAGGAGGGTGCCAGCACGAGGCCTTACCAAAAGGTTGTCCTAGAAGATAACAGGCTCTCAGAAGAATGAGGCTAAAGATGACCAGTCAAGAGACCTAGAACAGGAACTCAGAGCAGATCCGAAGTAACCAGTCAGAGTCGATTCACTGACCTCGAGGGAATTATGAAAGTCCTCAGTAATGAGGGAGGATATCTCCAAAAAACCAGAATCATTGCCCTGAAAGATTTAGCTCTGATCATCCAGTGAGCCCAGTGTGTGTCAAAAATAGTTCACAACACTACCAATCAAGGAAGACCTTACCTATCCCCTCACCTTAACTAGCTGAGTGCCCCCAACAAGGAAACCACAAAGCTCAGGCGCAATGAGCCACTCCCACCCCCACCCTCACCCCACCCTGACTATTCCATCCCTCCACCCCTACTCCACCCTGACTATTCCATACCCCCACCCCTGCTGCTGAACTGCCGGGAAGAAATGTGCTTATAACACTGGATCCAATGAGCTGAACTGGACTGGCATCAGTTCATAGTGATCCTATTTGAGTGCTCAAGAGACTGAAAGACTTTATACTTAACAATAAACTGGCTATAGAACACTTCTAAAACTTTCATTTAAGGGGCAAAGAAAGTCAGTCTAATAAAATGCTTATGTGAAGTCTATTATGAGATAATGATATTGATATGATTTTACCTAAAGAATTGATTTCACAGTGTCTCTATACATAGAGAGGTATTTGAACCACTAGAAGCACATCAAATACAGGTCTTGTTTTTCTCTCAAATGCTGAATTTATTCATTCAGTCATATATCCATTTGCTTAAAGTTACTGAATGCACATTATAAATGCCTGGTATTACACAACATGCTGCTGGGGTTCAAAAGTTAGGTCCTGCGTAAAGTGAGGACCTAACATCTTGACATGTTAAAAATCAACAAAGGTTGTTCATTGTCTGTTTAGTATGCTTCCATGGCAATGTTTGAAAAAATGGAAGAGGAGAAGGAGGAAAAGGAGGAGGAGGAGGAGGAGGAGGAGGAGGAGGAGGAGGAGGAGGAGGAGGAGGAGGAGGAGGCAACAGAAGTAGCAGGAAGTTAGTTTGATAGAGTGTCAGTCAACCCAGCATGCGCTCCTTCCCCTGTGCAGTTGCTGTTACTTCTGGGATACTGAGGGAGTTCATCAGAACATGCAGCTACATAATTTATTTCCTGCATGGACTCAAATCGAAGAAAGAAACAAGTCATAATATTCATCAGTTGTCCCAGGTACGTGAAGCAAAAGCTAACCCTTTAGCCAGCAAAGTGCCACATGATCCCAGTCCTATGGAAAGAATGAAAGAGTTGAGAGTGAAATGATGGCTACCACAGACTGGAGAGTCGGGGGAGGGTTGGGGAGAGGTTGATCAGGGTTCTAAGTATGGTCAGATAGACGGTCTGGGGCTGGAGAGATGGCTCAGTGGTTAAGAGCACCCACATGGCAGCTAATAACGGTCTGTAACTCCAGTTCCAGGGGATCTGACACCCTCTACTAACCTCCACAGGCATTGCATGACAAGGGTGCACTTTCGTACATTCAGGCAATACACTCCTGCAAATAAAATTTAAAAATTAATTAATAAAATATTTTTTAAAAAAGAAGAAAGAAGTTCTGATGTGCTATTGTACAGCAGGGTGACTAGAGATGACAACAAGGTTCAGCACATTACCAAAAACTAGAAGAGAGGGGCTTGACTGATTTCCTAGCACAAACAAATGATGTGTTTAACATGTATATGCAAAACTCTGTCTTGAAATATCACAGGGTAGCCCATAAGTGTGTACAGCATTTGTTTTTATATTTTTTATATATTAATTTAGAGGTTTTCAATTGTAGATAAATAAAAATTAGTTACCCTCCCCCCCCCATAAAGCCCTTATTGCACACAACTCAAAAATCCTTTCTTCTCCATCTCCCTTCTTCACCTGGACACAACTTATCCAGCCCTTCTTGCCAGATCTTTCTCCAAGCTGAGTCTAGCTGAACTGAATTTAGCACTGCTCCTACCTACGTTTTTTATATTTTATCTATTATTTTATAGTTTTTTCTGCGTATGAGTGTATTGCCTGCAGGTATGTAAGTGCACCCATGTCATACAATGCCTATGGTCAGAAGAGGGTGCTGGATTCCCCTGAAACTGGAGTTATGGATGGTTGTTAGCTTCCATGTGGGTTCTGGGAACTGAACCTGGATCCTCTGCAAGAGGAGCCAGTACCCTTAATTGCTGACCTCCATGGGCCTTGCACAATATGGGTGCACTTACATACATGCAGCAATCCACTCATACACATATAATAAAAATAATAATATGAATTTTTTAAAGACATCCATTGTCCAAATAGGAGGATCATTTCCATGTCAACAGTACTAAGGCACATTCAGCTATGAGCTGTCCCATGTGAACCAGGTGAGCCTGTGAAACCTGCTCTCTTCCCCTTGTTTTATTCACTGTATAAGATCACGGGACCTAAATTCCCTGACATCATACTTTTTATTTCTACTAATTAGCCCTGATATCCTCCCTCCCTCCTTCTAGTATAATAACTTTTCTTTTCCAACAATTCTATCTGCTTAAAAGAGAAGGACATTTGAACATCAGAATATTTAGTCCCTTATTCAACACCTAAGACATATTTTTCTAATACTTTTGCACATAATATCTTCTAGGTACAGTCAGTACCTAATTAGGCAAGCTAAAATAGTTGCAGGAATACAAATAAATTTGAAAGATATTTTTATCTGATTTAGTGGGCATCATGCAATCGTTGTTTTGATATACTATCAGTCAATTTATTCTTACTAACCCTGCTTTTCTTAAGTTGATGCCAAAATAAGTTTACAATCCACAGTGCTTACTAAATAGACTTGGGAAATTGTAGGGAAACTAATTAAATGATTATACATACATCTTGAATTTAACATACTCTGAGCTAATCCACAAAGTAAAGGTGACATTATTTGCTTAGCCTGTGAGGCAGTTAAGCTAGCTAGTAAAATGCAGCCTTCTACAACATGCATTATTCATATGCCCACAGAGTATCCACAGGCACTATCAATTAGTCCATTTATAACTGGTACCAATTGTTCCACATACCCAGAGTGCAAGAACTGGCTCCTTTATTTTTCCAAATAAAATTACTTCCTATTCAAGTTTCAACTGGCAAAGGTTGACAGGAAGAACAAGATTGAGGACACAAAGTTGGGTGGGAAGGAGGTGGATCTGGGAAGATGTAGGGAGTGGAGGTGTTCTAGTTTTCTTTCTGTTACTGTGATAACACACTAACCAAAGTCAGCTTGGGAAAGGAATGGGTTTATTTGGCTTACAGGTTACAGTCCATCATTGAGGAACTCGAAGGCAGAAATTCAAGCAGGAACCTGGAGGCAGAAAGTGAAGCACAGAAATTCTGCCTACTAGATTCTTCCCCGGCCCGTGCTCAGCTACCTTTCTTATACAGCCCAAGTCCAACTGCCCTTCGGATGGCACCTCCCACAGTGGGCTGGGACCTCCTTATACCAATTAGCAATCAAGAAAATGCCCCACAGACGTCCACAGACCAATCTTATGGAAGCAATTCTGTAATTGAGATTCCCTCTTCCTGGTCACAAAATTGAGAGGGATGGGGGGAGGGCATGGGAAGCGTTAGAAAGGGAGGGGGAGGGTAGAAACAATGTAAATACAGTACTCGTGTACAAAGTTCTCAAAACAATTTTTTTTTAATTTTTACGAGATCCCCTCTTCTCGGGTATCTCTACGTTTGTGACAAGTTAACAAAACTAACTAGCACAGGGAGTAAATATAATCAAAACACAATGCATGAAATTTTCAAAGAGTTAATAAAAATATAAAAAATGCTAAAGGTCAGATGTCAGTCATCTTAGTTTCTTTCTATTGATATGATAAAAACACTGACCAAAACCAACCTGTAGAGGAAAGGGTTTATTTGGTTTACAGCACAGTTCATCAAGGGAAGTCGAGGAAGAATCTCAGGTCAGGAACCTGGAGCACAGACCATGGCGGAACACTAGTTACTAGCTTGCTCGTCTTGCTGATGCTCAGCCCGCTTTCTTATACAACACAGGGCTCCTTGCCCAGGGGTGGCCCAGTCCACAGTGGGCTGAGCCTTCCCATATCAATCAACAATCAAGAAAATGTCCCACAGACATGGCCAACCCAATGGAAGTGATTGAGGGTCCCTCTTCCCAGGTGTGTCAAGTTGACAACTACAGCTATCCAGAACATCAGTGATAGATGACAGGATCAAAAATCAAAAACAAAAGCAAAACATGAGGTTTTCATAATCCAGAAAAGTGAGATGGCCCCAGATTCAGGGGCCCCATACAAAGGTTCTCAGTTTCTAGTATTCATAGTTTCCCATGATGCCCTCCCAATCCAGGTTCTGTCTGATCCAAAGCAAGGGAAACAATCTGTAACTTCTAACTACCACTGCCCTCCCATTCCAGTGAATCTAACTGCAGACCTCTCAAAAGTAAATTGGCTAAAAAATAAGCCCACTTGGACAATCTGCCCAAATCATCATGATGGCATTCCACCTTTGAAAATTTTTGTAAAGTTTCTTTCATATTTGTGAAGAACATATGAAAGATCATAATGGAAAAACATTTCAAGCTGCATTGACCAAGTAACAATAGCCAGTATGAGAAATAAACCCACACTAGTAATGCGACATACTAGGTAAAACAAGAGGCTCGGTCACTTAACTAATGCTTCCAGGACTACTCTCAATATTGACACTCAGCACAGAAAAAGGGAGATTCCATGATGAAAACATTTTGCTTCTCAGACAAGCTCAGTTTGTCAGTCTAGTTTGTTAGAGTCTTCACAAGCTGTCCCCATCCCAACCTGTCTTTGCATTCCTGAGACCCGCCTTCTATCCTGGCAGTGCCCACCCCCAACTTGCCTTGGATTTCTGAGACCAGCCTCCTTCCCTGGTAAATCTGATGCTGCCTCCTGCACACCCACTACCCGACCAGCAAAGCAAAGCCAAACTCCCCCGCCCCACATTGTTCTCCTAGCCTTCAGCACAGGCACACTTTTACTCTTGGCCCCCCAGATCTCTGGACTACCCTATCACTCAGCCTGGCTGTGAGCTCTCCAAATCACACTATGCCCATTCCCCCACATTGGTACCCTCTGCAGCCCCCCACCCCTGACACACACACACACACACACACACACACACACACACACACACACTGCTGCAGGGCTCGGCTTCTGTGCCCTTCAGTAGGCACCCAGAACTTTGCAGACTGCCTGAGGAAACATGAATTCAGCCTCTGCCTAGCCATCTGTGCCTGCTGGGTAGAGGGGCCCAGATCTTAAGAGAGAAACTGAGATCATTTGATCTCACCTAATTTGTGCCTGTGAGGGAACTCCTGTGCAATAGAATATAATCATCTGGTCCCACCAATATAAAACCAAAAAAGAGAACCAGAAGCCTTCACCAACCAGCTTTATATACTCAATAAGAAAATAACTAAGTCACAATCACCTCAAACTTAACTGAACAAAGGAAGGCTTGAGTCTCACAGACTTAACTAAACAAAGGAAGGCCTGAGTCTCACGTCGGAATCAAAAACAACAAAATAAATCCACATGCCAAGATCACAACAAAAAAAAATAATGCTATGAAGTTATGTTAGCCTAGGGATGTGACAGGCCTGGGGATCTCTCTAAGATCTATGACCTCTTCAACCATGTGTATTTGATTATGATTATGTACCACACATGAGTTTCCTCCCATTGAGTGGGCTCTAAGACTGATTACGTAGCTGTTCATCGGCCTCAAGAAAAAAGCAGCACTACTGCGCCAGTGTTGAAAGCTGTGCCCGTCATTGCTGGTAATTTGGTTATGAAGCTGCTGTTGGGCCATTGGTCGATGCTCTCCTTTGGCTACTTTCATCGTGGTCTTCAGAGCTATAGTGCTAGCCTTCAGGGGAAGTGGCTTCCAAGTCAGTTCCAGCTCCATTGCTCCAAATCCGGTCTCCAAAGTATATCCTGTCCTCAGCAATAGGGTTTTACCTTCAAGTTTTAAGAGACAGTCAAGGCTATGGCAACAGCCTGTGTAATTTTTGGAGTCTCTTGAACCACCCTAACCAACAACTCAAAGGAAGGTTTCTCCTGCCTGGCACTCATTGTTTCTTGTTACGTAGACTTCAGCTACACATGGGCTCATGCAGAGTTATTGTATGTGGAATTTGTCATTAGGTTGTTAGACTAATATGATTCCCTCTGGTGTTTTACACTAGCTAGGCATTCTCTCTCTCTCTCTCTTTCTCTCTCTCTCTCTCTCTCTCTCTCTCTCTTTCTTTCCCGCCCCCCCCCCAGTTTTCCCTGTTTCTTCCATAATAACAGTCTCCTAAGGCCCCACCTCTCTCTCCTTCTTTCCCTTCACCCATATTTCCGTGTATAACCTCCCTCCCCCTTACACTTAAAAACACACTTTTTCATCTATTTCTCCCTTACTAACACCTGTCTTCTGTTATTCTTCTCTCTTAAGTTCCTCTTTACCTTTACCTCCCCGAAACCCTTATATTTACAGTCAGGAATCCTACTCACCACTCATTAAAGAAGCTTCTTTGACACCAGATGGAAACTAATACAGAGTACCACAGGTGGTCACATACATTGTTTGTGAATTGCCCAAGCCTAAGCAGCATATCTACAATGCGGCCTCTATACTCAAGGCTCAAGAAATACAGAACAAGGGGTAAAGAAGATACTAATGAATCTATCAACTCTCATTAATGAAGTTCCCTCATGTAACAAAGGGCCAGTAACACAAAAAGTCACAAATGACTAAATCATGGAGAATAGGAATCTGTAGAGTGTGGGCCCCTGGATAGGATTCATACAATAAGTTTCACTCAACCAGAGCTCAGGGAATAGTGCAGAAGAGGGGATGGAAATATTGTAAGAGCCAATGAGGAAGGGCATGACCATATGAAAATAGAATTCAACAAGTTCCTGAGACCCTATTCATATGAACCTACGGCAATCGTTTCAGCATGTTCAAGACCCATGCAAACTCAAGCAGACAAAAACCCAGCATGGCACTGGGGAAATGGGTAGCAGACCCCAACCTTTGGTTAAGAAATATTGGCAACTTATTACTGTTGGGTGATGATGGGCTAGTTTTCCTAAAGTGAGGGACTCTGGGTAGGCTGACTAGACCTCAGTAGATGAACCTGCACTGAGGTCACTTGGGGAAACTAACTTGACACAATAGAACTTAGCACAGATGAAAGAATGTCACTTCATTCTGAAGAAAGGAACAATTAACCAAAAGATATTATAATCATGAACATATATGCATCAAACTCTGGTGCACCCAACTTCACAAAATCATTACTATAAGACATTGAGAGACAGATTAATTCCAACTCACTAATATCAGAGGACTTCGATAGCCCACTGTTTCCATTGACAGGTCAACTGGATAGAGAATAAACAGAGTGACATCTGAATTAAACAATACCATACATCAAATGGACCTAACAGGCATCTACCAAATATTGTAGCCAAGCACAAAAGAATACACATTCTACTCAGCATCTGATGGAACTTTCTCCAAAACCAAAAAGATATGGGGGCACAAAACAAACCTCAACAAAAAAATGAAATAATTCTATGCATTCTATGAGACCACAATGCAATAAAATTTAAAATCAATACTGGAAGAAGCCCTAGTAACTTCATAAACTCATGGAGATTAACAACAGATTCCTAAATGATAGAGGAAAAATTAAGAAAGAAATAAAAGTATTCCTAGAATTAAACAAAAAACACAAGACAACACAACAAAACCTCTGGGACACTTTAAAAGCACTCCTAAGAGGGAATTTTATAGCTCCAAGTGCCTACAATGAAAAATGAGAAAAAGCAGAAATAAATGACTTAACATTACAACTTGGGACTCTTGAAAGGCAATAACAAATGAAACCCAAACCCAGCAGACAAGAAGAAATACCAAAAATCAGAGTAGAAATTAATGAAATAGAAACAAAGAAAATAATACAAAAAATCAATTAATCCAAGAGTTGGTTCTTTTAAAGGATAAAAAATATAAACAGATGCTTACCACAGTTAACCAAAAGAAATAAAGAGCAACTCCAAATCAACAAAATCAGAGATAAAAGGTGAACTATCACAACAGACAACAAAAAGATTCAACACATGATAATGGAATACTTTAAAAACCTATATACTATTAAATGTGAAAAGCTTTAAAAAATGAATATATATCTAAAATCATGGGAATCACCAAAGTTAAACCAAGAAGAGATCAACAGCTTAAACAGACCTATAACGTATAAAGAAATTGAAACAGTAATACGAAACCTCTGGACTAAAAAAAGGCCCAGGCCCAGATGGATTCACAGTAGAATTCTACCAGACATTCATTGAAGACCTATATTCAATACTACTTAAATTATTCCAAAAGGTAGAAACAGAGGGAGAACTCTCAAATTCCTTCTATGAAGTCAGCATCACTCTAATACCAAAACAAGGTAAAGATACAACCAAAAACAAAAACTAGAGACCCGTATCCTTAATGAACATAGAGGCAAAAATTCTCAACAAAATACTTGCAAACCATATACAGACACACATCAAAAAGATCATCAACCATGACCAAGTCAGCTTTATTCCAGAGATGCAGGGATGGTTCAATGTAAATAAGTCAATAAATGTCATAAAGCACATAAATGGACTCAAAGATTTAAAAAAATCACATGGTCACCTCAACAGATGCAGGAAAGGCCTTTAACAAAATTCAGCATGCATTTATGTTTAAAGTCGTGGAGGGATCTGGACTGGAGGGAACATGCCTTAACATAATCAAAGCTATATACAAAAAAAAAAAACTCACAGCCAACATCATTCTTAATGTAGAAAAACTGGAAGCATTCCCATTAAAATCAGGAAGCAGTAGAGCTTGAGACTCCTGCTTAGAGCAATAAGACAAGAGAAGGAAGTTAAAGGAGTACTCATTGGAAAAGAAGAGGTCAAATCATTCCTTTTTGCAGATTACATGATATTATTCCTAAAAGATGCCAAAAATTTCACCAGAAAACTAGAAATGAGTAACACTTTCAATAAAGTGCCAGGTTACAAAATTTATCTACAAAGATCAGTAGCCTTTCTATACACCAATAACAAGCCACTGGAGAGAGAGTACAGGGAGACTCTCCCATTCACAATAGCCTCAAAAAAAATCTCAGAATAAACATGACCAAAACCATTAAAGATCTCTACAATGAAAATTTTAGATCTTTAAAGTAAGAGATTGATGAGGACACCAGAAGATGGAGGGAACTCCCATGCTCATGGATCAGAAGAATTAATATTGTGAAAATGACCATCCTACCAAAAGCAATATATAGATTCAATACAATCCCAATCAAAATCCCCATGACATTCTTTATGAAATTAGAAAAAATAATCTTAAAATGCGTACACAAGCACAAAAACCCCTGGTAGCCAAAGCAACCCTGAGCACAAAGACCACTGCAGGAGGGACTACTGTAACAGATTTCCAACTACATTACAGATCTATAGTAATAAAAGCAGCATGGTACTGGCACAAAAACAGATCATAGACCAATGCAATTTAACTGAAGACTCAAACATGAGTACATGCAATTTCAGCCACCTGATACTTAACAAAGGGGCCAAGAACATTCACTGAAAGAAAGATAGCATCTTCAGCAAATGGTGCTGACAAAACAAGATCTCCACCTGTAGAAGAATGAAACTAGACCCTTATCTTTGACCTTGCAAAAAACGTCAACTCCAAATGGATCAAAGACCTCATTGTGAAACCTGAAACTATGAAACTGTTAGAAAAAAATATTAGCAGTAACCTACAACATGTAAGTGTAGGAAAGGACTTTCTAAATCAGACATCAGTTGCTTAGGAATTAACGTCAACAACCAACAACTAAAAGGCAAAAGAAACAACCAAGGAAGTGAAGAGAAAACCCACAGACTGGAAGGAAATCTTCACCAGCCACACATCTGACAGAGGTTTAACATCCAGAACATATAAAGAACCCAAAAAACAAAGAAACAAGAACACAAGTGACCCAATTAAAAGATGAGTTAAGGATCTGAAAAGAGAATTCCCAAAAGAAGAAATAACAATGAATAAGAAACATCTTTAAAAATGTTCAACATCATTAATAATTAGGGAAATACAAATTAAAACTACTGTAAGATTTCATCTTACCCCAGTCAGATTGGATAAGATCAAAAGAATAAATGATACCAAATGCTGGCAAGGATGTGGGGAAAGATGAATGCTCATTCACTGCTGGTGGGATTGTAAACTCATGCAACCCCTATGAAAAGCAGTGAGGAGAACTCTTTAAAAACTAAAAATGAAGCCACCATTTGATCCAGTTGTACCACTCCTTGGTATATACCCAAAGGACTCATCCTATTGCAGAGATACTTGTACATCCATGTTTGTTGCTGCTCTTTTCACAAAAGCTAAGAGATGAAAGCAACCTAAGTGTCCCTCACTTGACAAGTGGATAATGAAAATGTGGTACATTTATACAAGGGAGTTCTACTCCATGATAAAGGAAGACACTATCATCACATTTGCAGGTAAATGAATGGAACTAGAAACTGTGATGCTAAGTAACATAGACTCAGAAAAACAAATGATGTATATTTGTCATATGTGGATCCTAGCTCCAAACCCTTATATTTGAGTATGTATCCTCATGTAAATGGAGGAAACGGGAAAATGGAAAGGAGCCAGGGAGGTAAAGGGAAAGAAGGAACATAATAGAGAAGTAATAAGTATCACTATGGGAGAAATAGATAAAAGGGAGTATTTAAATAGGAGAGGGGAGGGAGTGTTGTACAAGGAACTATGGAGATTACGCATTGCCTATGAGTTGTCCGTGCCTATACGGCACATCTACAATGCAGCCTCTACACCCAAGGCTCATACAACATGGAACAAGGGGTAAAGAGGACACTAATGAATCTCTCAGCTCTATTAATAAAGCTCCCTCATGCAACAGAGGGTCAGTAACACAAAATGTGACAAATGGCCAAAGAATGGAGATTAGAAATCTTCAGAGTGTGGGTCCCTAGACAGGACTCTTATATCGAGCTTCACCTACCCAAAGCTCAGGGACTGTTGTGGAAGAGGGGGCAGAAAGATGTAAGAGCCAATGAGGGGACATGTGACTCTACAGAAACAGAATCCTACAAGCTCATGGGACCCTGCTCATATGAACCTACAGCATGCTCAAAACCCATGCAAACTCAAGCAGACAAAAACCCAGCAAGGAATTGGAAAGTAGGTAGCAGATCCCAATCTTTGCTGAAGAAATATTGGCAACTGATTACTATTGGCTGACTAGACCTCAGAGTATGAACCTGAGGAACATTTGGGGATACTAACTTGACACAATAGACCTTAACACAAAGAATGTATGGATTCCAGTTGGAGAGTTATGTGGGGATGCCAGTGGGGGAGAGGTATAAAGATGATTAAGATTCATTGAGATGTTCTGTATGAAATACACAACTATTCAGTTATATATAATTTTATATATATATATAATATTATTATAGTATATTATATACATAACTCAAGAAATGAAACATCAAATAAAGAACACAACCCAATAAAATATGGGTGATGGAACTGAACAGAATTCTTAAAAGAAGAAATACAAATAGCTATTAAACATTTTTTAAAGTTTAAAGTTTTCAATATCTTTGTACATCAAGGCAATGCAAATTAAAACTACCTTGAGATTCTATCTCTCTCTAGTCAGAGTGACTATCATCAAAAAAAAAAAAAACAAATTATGACTAGAATGTAGCAAAAGGGGACTCTTTCACAGGGGTTATAAACTGTTTCTGATTGGCTATGAAGCCTGCTCCACAGGAAGAAAATCATGCCTGGCACTGAAAGCCTGCTCAAAGGCCCATGGGGTACCGGGGGGGCTGGGCGGGTGTACAGCTGAACCTGTTGCTGTTGTTTTACTAAATATTCATGTTGTCAAACAACCCTCTAAATATTTACCTTCTTGTTTTGGGCAAAAAGGGAAAGCAGGATATGGTAGTCTTGTACCTGCTGTTTCTCAGTTACTCTCAGCTCAAAGCATCATACTTTGGACATACTCCTGAACCCCTTCAGAAGAAAATGGGGAGAGGAGACTTTTCGTGTTCTTACCTAATGACACCTATGAACACCTATTGATGTCTTTGTTTGCCTATAATCAGGATGTAATGTCATATACCCAATGTACTAATTATCAGTTGGGTCTCTGCCTTACTGATCCCATCTTGAACTACACACAGTTTTGTCAGGCAGTTTGTTTCTTTTTTGGTAGCTTTCATATTAAAAACTGTAAGTTTATTGCCAAACAAAACTACACTTACAGAGTTGCTGATGATTCATGGGAAAAATTGGAATTTCTATTTAGGGATAATTCTGCTTCAGTATTGAATCATGTTTTCGGTGTGCCTTTCTTTGCATTTGAAGAAGTATATTTGGTCCTTCTAAGTTTGTTGGCTCTTGTTATTTATTTTTCACCTGAAATCATTCTGTTTCTGATATTAAAATCTGTTGCCCTGGAAACAATTATGGTATGTTAAGAGACCAAAAGATAATGAATTCATAGGAAGCCTTAGTAGTAGGAACTGACAAAAATTTCAATAACAAAGATATTATTTTCATACAGAAAGTGCTGGTAAAACGTGTTGGAGAACGGGAGCTGGTGATGAGAGGAGACAACATGTCACTAGAATGTGTCTACAGTGTCTCGAGGAAACTCTCATTAATCTGAGTTGGAGAAGCACAAATTATGAGCTCATGATCGCTCCCAGACTGCTTTAGAAATTTCCAGAGTGAAGTACATTTTTATAGAAGTTGGCTATATTGTCTGACTTTCTTGGCCTGTGTCAATGAAAGGCAACTGTAGCTCTTTTTGTGAACCTTCTCTGTGCAGAAATAGGTACCAAGACACAGCACAAAGACCAAGAAGACTTGGAAAGATGGCAACAAATGGTGACAGTGTTTTCCCTTTGGCTGTGAATTTTGGTGAGGACAGAGTGGAAAGTAAAGATGCTTTGCACAGTCCTCGTTCTAGAGTGCCACCCAGCACGGCGCTGCCACAAGCCCACAGTACTAAAGAGAGTTGTTGCCATCACCCTTTCACTCCCAGCAAACCAAGTCAGTGCTTCTCAAACCTGGCTAGACATTGGAGTGGGGTGGAGTGCCCAGACGTGAGCCCAACCGAAACAGCCACAATTTCTGTGGTTGAGCTCATACTAGTATTTTTGTGAAGGATCCTGGGTGACTGCAGTATAAAGCCAACATGAAGAACCACTGGCCCACAAGAAGAGAAGACTAACAGTCTTTGGATCTGTACAAATGTGCTAAGTGTTTCAGCTTCTTTCTCCCCTCCTGGGCCCAAATCAAGGCCCAAATCTGCTTTGAAGTGGCTTCTAAATGTGCCTCCCAAGGGACACACTCACGTACCTAGAGAGAATTTGCATTGAGATGCCAGCTACACAGAAGTTATGGACAGGCAGGGACTGACCACAAAAGTAGCCTTGGAGAAAAAAAAAAAAAAAAAAAAACTTTGGCTATTGTCCAAGATCCCTCTCTGTTCCACCTAAGAAAGGGCTAAAAATCAGAAAAGAAGGGGAAAGTATGAACAGACTCGCCACCCACCACATATACAAATCCTCTAGCTGAAGCTTAGCAGTCTGCTGGGGCAGAGAGGAGGTCAACAGTAAATTGGATGTGAGATTGAAGTTTCAACATAAGCAAATAAGACTGGACTTTTCAATATCTGAAAATGACTGCAGACTTACAGGAACTGCCCAAGATTCTGTTAAAGGATGCAAAAAGAAAAGGCGATTCAAAGAAGCATATTTGAAGGAAATGATCGGAGAAAAACCACTTCATATGGGAATCCCACTGAGTTGAGATGTTCAGTAAGCCACTTGCAGTTGGTGGTTAGGCATCCTGCAAGAATTAATTACATCGCAATTGGAGGACACACAAAAAAATGAATTGATTCTATAACCTCCAGTGATTCTATCAAAGGTAAAACACCAGAGAATTCAAAACAGAAAAAGAGAGTTCAGGGAAAGGTGAAGAGTTTATAGAAATCTAATATTCAGATGGGCAGTGATGGATATATTAATTAATTTGATTGTGCCAATCATTATGCCATATATGTGTATTAAATTATCATGTTGTCTCCTTTAAATTTAATCAAGCTTTGTCAACTAAATGTTTTAAAGGAAAAAATCACCCCTTCTGCTATTCTGCCCACTGTATTACTCCAGGACTGCATAGAGTCCAATCTGGAGCCCCAGGTAGTGACTGCTAGTCCCAGTCCACAAGCTCACCCAGGTGCCAAGAGCCACTCCACCCACCTTGTCACTCCAGCACACCTGCAGCTCGAACCTGAACAGCAAGAGGCAACTTCTAGCCCCAGTCTGCCCACCAGACCACCCCACCCACTGCACTCTGCTCAAGGACTGCGTGGAGTCTGATTCAGACACTAGGTAACAACCCAGGTAGCACCCAGTCCACCAAACTGGTCCTCTAGCAGACAGTCCTTCCATCAAGTCACTCCAGGACCATGTAAATCCCAATCCATAATGGTAGAAAGCAACCAACAGACCCAATCAACTGGTCACGTAGCAGGCACCCTACCCATTGTCCTGCTACACAACCACTTTGAGTCCAACCAGGAACAACAGGCTCAGAAGTTATATCGCTCCCTAGCTGGACTGAGACCACTTCTGACATCTCAATCGCACATCAACACAGAGTGACCCCCAAGACTGAACTTCAAGCACCACTCAGCTGATCCCAGACCTGACAAGTTTGAGTAACAGAAATCAAATGTCCAAATATCCATTTGACAAAAGTCAGATCAGATATTTCATACCAAGAAATATGACCAAAGACATAACTCTAGATGTTAGGTTCCACTGCAAAAACACAAACAACATGAATAATCCAGATATTTCCCTTCCAGAAATTAGCATCTCCATCATAATGTTTCCTGAGAAAAGCAATTTAACTGATGCACAGTACAATGATTGCAAAACAGCAATCATACATACATTCAAGGAACTCAAAGAGCACATGAATAAAAGATTGAATGAAGACTGGAAAAACCCAAACAGGTGAATGAAATAAAACATCTCAAGATATGAAATTAGAATTTAATAAAAGAGATAGAATCTTTGAAGAAAAGCCAAGCTGAACTAAAACTCAAAATGAAAAATTCAGGAAGTCAAACAAAAACTTCAGAAGAATGTTTCATCAATATATTGGATCAAGTAGAAGATAGAATATGAGATCTCAAAGACAGTGTTGAGGAAATATAGCACTCAGTCAAACAAAATGTTAAACCTAAAATAACCCAGACACATAACATGAAGAAACTTTAGAAACTACAAAAAGACCAAACTTATGAATCCTAGGTATAGAAGAAGAAAAAGAAACTCAGGTCAAAGGAACAGAAAATATTTTCAACAAAGTTATAGAGGAAAATTTCCTAAATCTAAGGAAAGAGATACCTATTAAGATGAAAGAGGCAAACAAAATACCAAATAAACAAACAGGAAAGAAACGCCTCACATCATATAATAGGCAAAACACTGAATGTACAGAACAAAGAAAAAATACGGAAAGCTGTGAGAAAGAGCAAGTCATTTACAAAGACAGGCCCTTTACAATAACAGCTGGTTTTCAGGGGAGACTATGAAAGCCAGAAGGACTTGGGCTGATGTCCTACAAGTCATGAAAGAACACAGATACTAGACCAGACTACTATACCCAGCAAAACTATAAACTATATTCAAAGGAGAAAGAAAAATGTCCCATGATGGAAATAGATATAAGAAATTTATGTCTGCTAAGCCAGCTCCACAGAAAACACTAGAAGGAATAGTTCATCCTGAAGAGAAGATTAAACACAACCAAGTGTGTACAAGGAATAAATAATTCCAGAACAGTTAACAAAAAAACCCTAAAAATAGCACCACAAAAACAACATAAAATGAATTAATAAATAAATAATTCCAGAACAGTTAACAAAAAAAAACTAAAAATAGCACCACAAAAACAACATAAAATGAATTAATAAACATTGGTCAGTAGTAATTCCTATTCTCAATTCCCCCAATAAAAAGACTAAATTAGAAGACAAGGTCCATCTTTATGCTGCCTCCAAGAAACATACATCACTATCAAGGATAGACACCACCTTAAGATAAAAGGATGGAAACAGTATTCTAAGCAAGTGGAAGTAATAAACAAGAAAACATAGCTATTCTGATATCTCACAAACTTCAAACAAAAATTGGACAGAAGAGGTAAGGAAGGATACTTTAAACTTAGTGCAGGGAATATCCACCAAGAGAATGTTACTAAATTCTAAGCATATGCACAAATAGAGAGGCACTCAATTTTATAAAAGAAATATTATTGCACATAAATCACAGATCAGTCCCAAAACACAGTGACAATGGGTGACCTCAATACCCCAGTCTTACCAATAGACAGAAAAACTATAGAGATAAATGACATATATCAAATGGACATAACAGACATTTACAGAACATTTCACCCAAACACTAAGAATATACTTTCTTCACAGCAGCCCACAGAACTTTCTCCAAAATAGACCTTGTATCAGAATACAAAGCAATCCTCAATTAATTTAGAAACTTTGACATAACATCTTGTAACCTATCTAACCAAAAATAATAATATTCTGTCAACAATAGAAACTTCACAAAGTATAAAACCTTGCCAAACAAACAACACACTATTGAATGAATACTAGGTCAAAGAAGAAATTAATAAGGAAATTTTTAAATCCTAGAATTGGGATTGGATAAATGATTCAGCAGTTAAGAATGGCTGCTCTTGCAAAGGACCCAGCTTCAATTCTCAGAACCCGCATGGCAGCTAACAACCACCCATACCTCCACTTCTAGGGGAATCCAATTCTTTTTCTGACCTCCAAGGGCACTGTGCAACACAGGTGAACATACATAAATGGAGGCAATGCACTCATACACACAAAAATAAAAAATAATAAATTTTTTAAATTCCTAGAACTGAACTAGGCTTGATGGCACACACCTTTAACCCTAGCACTCAGGAGGCAGAGGCAGGCAGATTTCTGTGAGTTCAGGGCCAGCCTGGTCTACATAACGAGTTCCAGGATAGCTGGAACTACAGGGGAGACCCTCTCTCAAAAAGACAAAAAAATAATTCCTAAAATTGAATGAAAACAAAACCACAACATACCAAAATCTAGAGGACACAATGAAGGCAGTCCCAAGAGAGAAGTTTATAGCACTTGGTTTCTACCTCAAAAATCTGGAGATAATTTCCATCAATGACTTAATGATACACCTGAAGGCTTTGGAAAAGCAAGAACAAACAACATTCAAAAAGAGTAGGCAGGAAGATACCAATAGTTGATTCTTTGAAAAGATTAACAAGATTGCATAAACCTTTACGTAGATTAACCAAAAGAAAGAGGACCCACATTAATAAAACCAGAGATGAAAATGGTAACATTACAACTGATACTGAGGAAATCCAAAAAATCACAAGGGCATACTTTACAAATCTATAGTTTACTAACCTGGAAAATCTAAAAGAAATGGATGAATTTCTAGATATGGATGACCTATCAAAATTAAATCAACATGAAGTAAACAATTTAAATGGATTTATAATAACCAATGAGATAAAGCAGTAATAAACAATCTTACAAATAAAAAAAAGACCAGGTCCAGAAGGACACAGCACAGAATTCTACAAGACCATCAAAGAACTCACAGCAGTACTCCTCAAAGTATTGCATAAAATAAAAAAGGCAGAATCATTTCCAATTTCTTTTATGAAGTTAGTATTACCCGGCTACCAAAACCAAAGACCCAACCAAACAAAACAGACATGTAGATCAATGGGGAAAGATCAATGGCATGCAACTTCTGCCACAGGATATTTGATAAAGATGCCAAGAATACACAGTGGAGGAAAGACAGCATCTTCAACAAAGAGTGCTGAGAAAACTGGATCTTCGCAATGGAAGAATGAAACTAGACAATACCTACCACACTGCACAAAAATCAACTCCAATGGATGAATGTGAAAGCTGAAACACTGAAACCAGAAAACATGGGTAGTACCCTACAAGATATATGTGCAGGATGACATACTTAAATCAGACTCTGCTCAGAAATTAAGGTCAACAACTGACATATGGGATCTTGGTTAACTAAAATGCTTCTATACAGCACAGGAAACAATCAGTTTAATGAAGAGGAAGCCCACAGATGGGAAGGAATCTTTGCCAGTTATACTTCTAATAGATAGTTAATTTCCAGAATATACAAGGAACTCAGAAACAAAAAATCAAGAATACATATGACTCAATTTTTTAAAAGGCCTACAGATTTGAACAGAGTTCTCAAAAGAAGGCATGTTTGTTGCAGCTCTTTGCACAAGAGCTGACAAATGGAAACAACATAAATGTTCCTCAACCATTGAATGGATAATGAAAATGTGGTACATTTACACAAAGAAGTTCTACTCAGCAGTAAAGAAATAAAAATCATGAAATTTGCAGGTAAATGGATAGAAATAGAAACTGTTATTTTGGGGGCTGGAGAGATGGCTCAGAAGTTAAGAGCATTGGCTTTTCTTGCAGAGGACCCAGGTTTGATTCCCAGAACCCACATGGTGGCTATAAAAACCATCCATAACTCCAGTTCTAGGGGAATCCAATGCCTTTTTCTGACAACTGCAGACACTGCACAACACAGGTGCACTTACACACATGCAGGCAATACACTCATACACTCAAAAATTATACAAACACACACACACACACACACACACACACACACATATATATATACATATATATATATGTATATATATATATATATATATATGAAACTGTTGTGCCAAGTGAGGTAACCCAGACTCAGAAAAACAAGTGATGCATGTTCTCTCTCACTTGTGAATCCCAGCTTTGAACCCTTAGATGTGAGTATATATCCTGATGTAAGCATGAGAACCAAGAAAATGGAAAGGAACTGTGGACATAAAGGGGAAGAAGGTACTCAAGAGAATGAGATAATAGAAGATATGTACTATCAAAGGGAATATGGGGAACTGAGGGTTCTCTAGCTGGGGAAGGAGTAGGAGAGCTATACAGGGGGAAAGAGAGTAAAGAACGGTAAATAATATAAATATAAATATATAGTCTGGACAGCTGAAGGCTATATAACAAGAAACATAGTGCCAGGTAAGAGAAACCTCCCTTCAAATTGTTGATCAGGGTAGTCCAAGAGACTCCAGAAAAAAATACAGGCTATTGGTACAGCCCTTGGTTGCCTCCCAGAAATTCAAGGTAAGACCCTATTGCTAAAACACCACATGCTTCAGACACAGGACTTGGAGTAATGGAGCTGGAACTGACCTAGAAGCCTCCTCTCTGAAGACTATGCAAACTGCCAAGGGAGAAAACCAATCAATGATCCCATCCAGCTGTAAAGCCTATGAACCACAACAATGAATAGCCCAAATTATCTCTGTTGATGCAATAGTGCTATTTTTATTTGGGAAGTAGCCAATAACAGTCTAATGGGACTTAAGGCCTGCTCAATGGGAGGAAATTCATGCATGGTACTGTAAACATAGTCAAGTACACATGTCTGGAGAGGTAATAAATCCTAGAAAAAAACCTAGTCCTGTCACTTCTCTAAACCAATGTAATTCTTACTATATTCTAAATACATATTCTTTTATTTATAGACAAGTGTACCTCTCACTGCTTATCAAAGAAGCTTCTTTTCACAACAGATGGAGCATATTACAGAGTTCCACAACTGGTCAAATGCAGAGAATAGGTGTCCGTGAAGTGCCCAGTCCTAAGTGGGACATCTACAATGCAATTTCTACACCTATGGTTCAAGAAGCAACATGAAAGAGGAGAAGAAAGAATGCAAGAGTCTGAGGGACAAGACAGCTGCTGCTACTTAATGCATTCTAGATATGATAGGAAAACTACATCAATGAAATCTCCACAGTATGTTAGTCTAACAAGATTTGCATATAATGACAAAACCAGCTGACATTCCAAGATTGATGGGAGAAATTTTTCAGGGTCTCACCTCAAGGTGAAAAGCTACAGGCAATCAATGAATGCTGACGGAGGGAGAATCAGTTTTGTCTACGGACTAGCTCCCTGAGAGGTTATCTAATCCCAAGTAGACAGCCCTAAACACATGTATACACAAGCATCACTAAATAGATTCAGTGTATTTTATATTTATAATTGTGCAACAGGGCCAATAACACAAAAGGTCACAATAACACAAATGACCAAAGAATGGAGATCAAGAATCTGCATAGTGTGGGTCCCTGGACAGGACTCTTATATCAAATTTCACTCACCCAAGGCTCAGGGCTCAATGTGGAAGAGGAGGCAGAAAGATGTAAGAACCAGTGAGGAGGTGTGTGACCATACAGAAATTGAATCCTACAAGTGCCTGGAACCCTGCTCATATGAAACTACAGCAATGACCAATGCTCAAGACCCATGCAAACTCAAGCAGACAAAAACTCAATATTGAACTGAAGAAACAGTAGCAGACCCCAATCTTTGCTGAAGAAATACTTGCAATTGATTATTTTTAGTTGAGGATGAGCTAATCTTCCCAAAGTGAGGGACTCCAGATAGATTGACTAGACCTCAGTGGATGAACCTGCCCTGAGGAACATCTGGGGACACTAACTTGACACAATAAGCCATAACACAGATTAAAGAATTAAGGATTCCAGTTGGAGGGCCATGAGGATGCTGGTAGGGAAGGGTGCATAAAGATGATTAAGATAGTCTATGTAATACACAATGATTCAATTTTTTAAATCAGTATGCAAAAATCAGTAACATTCCTACATGTGCATGAAAAACATACTAAGAAAGAAATCAGAGAAACAATCCAATTCATGATAGGCTCAAAAAATATAAATGTCTTGGGGAAAAAAAATCTAAGTTAGGAGGTGAAAGACTTGTATAATAAAACCTTTAAGATGTTGAAGAAAACAATTGAATAAGATAGCAGAAGACGAAAAAGCTTGTGTGCTCGTGGATCAGTGTATCAATAATTTGAAAATGGACATCCTACCAAAATCAATCTACAGACTCAATGCAAATCCCATCAAAATTCCAAGACAGTTATTCACAGAAATTGAAAACAATAATCTTAAATTTTATATGGAAACATACATACACACAAAAACAGTATAGCCAAAGCAATAGAACTGGTGGAGGCATCACCCTCCCTGATTTTAAGTTATACAACAGAGCTATAATGATAAAAAAGCACAGTACTGACATAAAAGCAGAAACATCGATCAACAGAATAGAGCTGAGGACTTGTATATAAGTTCCAACACCTGGAACACCTGATTTTTGACAAAGAGTCCAAAAATACACATTGGAGAAAAGATAATATCCTCAACAAATGGTGCTAGTCAAACTGGACTGACATGTGTAGAGGAATGAAACCAGATCTGTATCTCTCAACCTGCACAAAATTCAATTCCAAATAGATCCAGGGTCTCAACATATGGTTTGATACCCTGAATTTGATAGATAAGAAATTAGGGACTCTACTGGCACTTACAGGCACAGGACAGGCTTTCCTGAATAGGACCTGGATAGCACAGACATTAAGACCAAACACTGACAAATGAGACCACATGAAACTAAAAAGCTTCTGCAAAGCAGGAAACAACATCATTTGAGTGAAAAGGCAGCCTACAGAAAGAGAAAAAAAAATCTTTACGAGCTATACATCTGATAGGGGGTTAATGCCTAGCATATACAAAGAATTCAAAAAAAACAAACATCGAAAAACTAGCCAACCCAATTTTAAAATAGAACCTAAAACTAAACAGGGTTCTCAAAAGATAAAATACAAATGGCCGAGAAACACTTTTAAAAACATTCAGCATCTTTAGGCCTGAAGGAAATGTAAGTGAAATCTACTTTGAAGTTTCATCTTACTCCAGTCAGAATGCTCAAGCTCAAGAAAACAAAGAAGGGGCTTGCAAGATGGCTCAGTAGTTAAGAGCACCGGTTGCTCTTCCAGAGGATGTGGGTTTCGTTCCCAGCACCTACATGGTGGCTAACAACTATGCATAACTCCAATTCCAGGGGATTCAGAGCCCTCTTCAGGACTCCACAGATTTGCACGCAAATAATGCACTTACAAGCATGCAGGAAAAACACTTATATAAATATAAATAAATAAATAATATCTTAAAGAAAATGACAACAAATGGTGTTGTGGGTGCAGAGAAAGGGGGGGGCCACCCACTAGTGGTAGGATTATAAAATGGTGCTATAGAAACCAATAGGGAGGCTCCTCAAAAAGCTACAAATAGATCTACCACAAGATCCTTCGGTACCACTTTTGGGCACATACTCAAAGGACTCTATACCCTACTACAGAGATACCTGCTCATCCATGTTCATGGCTGCTCTATTCACAATAGCCAGGAAATGGAAACAGCTTCAATGCTCATCTACTGATGAATGGATAATAAAAATGTGTCACATTTACACAATGGAATATTATTCAGCTATTAAGAAAAATGAAATGGTGAAATTTACAGATAAATAGATGGAATAAAAAACAATCATCCTGTGTGAAGTAACCCAAATGCCAAAAAATAAACATTGCACCTTTTCTCTCAAATGTGGATGCTAACTCTGAATCTTTGGATATGTACATTTCATTTGGAATATACATGGAGCTTAGGAAACCAGTAAAGGAGCACACCTGAGGGGAGATACTTCACAGGAAGGGAGAGTGAGTAGAGTGCTATAAAGAGAGAAAGATAAATAATTGAATATGACAGATTAAATAGGGTAAAGGATAGGAGGGTAGAGGAGAGAACCTGGGGAGGGATAACTAACACTGAAGAACTCTTGAAAAAGTAATATGAAGCCTACTGCTGTAGATGCTCTCTAATATATATACATATATATAAAGAGCTTAAATGGAACTACCCTATAATGGGGGAACAGTACCTCAACTACATACCTCTTCCTAGCAAAGAAAATTCCAGGAATGGGTTATTTATCTTTGAGTAGTTGGCTGTGGGATCCCATAGACCCCTAAACATTTGTCAGTCTTCTTGGTTACCTTTCAGAACTTGAAGCTAAGACCCTATTGCTGAAAACAACACATACGTGATTCATAAAACAAGGAGAAATCATTCTACTGCTAGCTTTCTCAGTGCTGGAAGGTGCTATGCATGCTATCAGAAGAGAAAAGTAATCATCCGTCTTACCCAGCTGTGAACCCCGTGAGCTACAATAATGACTGGCCTGGAAGTTATGTCCACTAGTATAATCGTGGCATGAGTATTATGGGAATAACCAAGCACCCTCTGATTGAATTGAAGGTAAGACCCTATTGGTTGGTAAGGCCTGCTCCATGAGATGGAGCCTAAACCTGGGATCAGTATCCAGGCCAAGCACCTGTGGCTAGATAGGTCACAGGCCCCAGGAGAGAATCTCCTGTGAATATTCTACTAAATAGATATAGTATTAAAATGACTTCTAATGATTTGTTGCTATACCCATAGATTAGAGCATCTCTCAACCCTCATCAGAGAAGCTTCTTCTTACAGGAGAGGACAATTATCACAGAGACCCACAGATGGTCAATGCGCAAAGAATAAGAGACTGCAGAGTGCTCATGCACAAGAGGGACATCTATCTCACACCCCTTTCCCAAAGGCTTAGGGGAAATCATCACAAAAGAGGGGAGAGAAGGATTGTAAGAGCCAGAGGTAGTGGACAACGACAAGGAAATGGCGGTTTCAGGCAGCAGGGCAGTTTCACTTAGGTATCCACAGCCATTGCAACAGCATGCAAGAGACCTACTCAAGCCAGACACAATCTGAGCATGGAATGGGGAGAGGATGTCGACAGGAAGTCCTACCTCGAGCTGAGGAACTATTCATATTTGATAGTTTCCTTCACGAATGTGTCCCCTGATTAACCCCAATCCAGAGCAGACTCCACAACCAAGAATATTTGGGCAACACATATCGAACCTAATGGGGAGAGGGAGAAGAACCTAAAATTGGGTGTGCAAGGATGTGGGAGTTGATCTAGAAGGAGATGGAGAAAGGAGAAATATCAAAATATATTGTATGATGTTCTCAAAGTGTTAACATAAAAATCTAGAAGAAAGATTCAAAAGGGAATATATTCCTTTTCATTTTCTAGATCTAACCAAAAAGTTGAATTGTGCCATTTGCAACCTATAGGATGGTATCCCCAGAGCTAGAGTTGCTCCAGGAATGATTTTACTATCTTTTTGAAATGTGCAATGAGAAGCAGTCCCTGTCCATCATCTGCTCTTACCTACTGAAACTGCTGGACTGACTAGAGGGAGACATAACCACCAGACTAACGTTAGACCTTAAGCCCAGCCCTGAAACCCACAGGTAACAGAGAGCTGAGAGTACTCAGGTGGCCAACTCCATGGCCCTGGATTGCTGAGATCCCTGTTATCCTCCATTACCTCATTGCTATCAAAAGTTACTCTCTTACCCACCTCTGGTCAGACTTCACCTACTGGCAAGAGAAGAAACCAAAGAACTTCACTCAGCTACAGAGACAAGCGCATCATGTGGCTGGCTGTGTAAAACTACTGGCTCTAGGCAGCTGAATTCTGTCCAGAGAATGGCCATTTTGACAAGTGCCTAACTGATGACCGAAATTCAGATTTCTTTGTGTATCAGACAATAAAAAAGAAGAAAATTTTAAAAATCTCTTTCTAAATCAAGTATAAAGATGACTGGAAGTCAAATGATAAATATCCCCATCAGTCTGCCATTTGTATTCTTTTTGGTCGACTAGTTTGAAATTCCTTTCATAATCACTAACAGGTAACCCCATAAAGAGTTAATGTCATCCTGAGATGCAGAAACTAAATAAAGCTATACATTTCTTTTTTACATTTTGTTTATTATTTTTATTTTATGTGTATGAGTGTACTGCCTGTATGTGTAAGTACACCCATGTCGTGCAGTGCCCACAGAAGTCACGAGAGGGTGAGGATTCCCTGGAACTGGAGCTACGGATGGTTGTTAGCCACCATATGGGGAATTCTCTAAGAGAAGCCAGGGCTGAGCCAACTCTCAAGCCCCGTAAACCTATGTATTTCTTAGAAATGATTTCATTCCATCAGCATAGTATGGACTGAAAACATCTATATACTGACAGAGGGTGAAATTAATGAATTAACAAACAAATGAACAGAGAGCGTACATGTTCACAGAGGGCACGCCCAGAGTTGTGTTGGAGGCAGGGCCAAAGACAAGAGAAAAAAAGGGGACAAAACACCACAGGGGAGCAAAATATAAAACAAAAATTTACATTATAATTTTGCCAGAACTAATGTATTACTAACAGTTGAAATATAAGAACATGTTATTCCTTCACAATGAATACATTTCAGTCTCTGCTGAACAATCTAAAGTTTAAAAAGCCTGGTTTGGCCTTGAAAGGTGACCTAGCCTTGGTTTTTTCATTTAAAACTGCCAGACATCTTTTTTTTTCCTTCATCCACAGCTGGCAAATTGCAGAGTTTCAATATCTGAACCAGACTTGAACAACTTTAGACATAATGAAACTCCAACTAAGCAAGTTCTCTGAACTCAAAGATTTCTCACAAATTAGGCATGTCCTAGGAATCCACTCTTGATAAAGTTAGCGCTGAGTTGCCTTAGACTGTGAAGACTGTGTACAGGAAAGTTTTGACAAGGCTGAATGCTGAATTTGGGATTTTAAACATGACTTCTGGTTATTTCAAGCTATTCCTGTCTTCTTGATGGCATTATAATGAAAGAACCTCAGAAGGAATTTTCATTCACTCACAAGTAATTCTAGCAAAAACACAATGCTATTCATTTGAATTGCAAAAATCCTCCACTGTCTAATAAATGTGTCCATACAAAAACAAGAATCATTAATAAGAGTATTCATTAGTATGTACATACCAAAGCTAACTACCAAGCATAAGTCCTCACTAATCAAAAATTACTAAAGCTTTGCAATTTCCCATAAAATCAATATACAGTTATCTCTTGGATGTGCAGCCACAAACCACTAACTCATGGTTCTCAGTGATGAGGTGAAGGATTCTATGAGTTCCCAAGGAGAGACAGCAAGATGGGTGGAGACCATTCCAATTGTGTGTCTCTGAACACTGGGACCTAGGTGGGTAACTTAAGAATTGCCCTAAAGGCTAAAATAGACAGATGCCCTCCATTGATGTGTTTGTTTGCTTGTCTGTTTGTTTGAAACAGGGTCTCATGTTTTAGAGGAAAAGAAATACACTCTTACATTAAAGTCACTTCTGTGTGTCTAAAAAGATTTTATGACTGATTTATGCTTTAGAATAGTATTCACCTTACAGTAGTTTTATTAATGCTTATTAAAAATTGTATTAAAAAAAGAATCAAAACTAAAATGGAGAAAGCCATCTTGAGAAACCAATACCACAATTATCTAGTAGAACACATTTGCAACTACCTTACTTGCTAAGGTGCCAGTGATAAACCCTGTTAAAGAATATTCTGACTCCTTCCCTCAATATCTGCCTCTGTGAACATACCTGCAGCAAGAATTTCCCCTCAGTGGTCTTAGGGCACATTAGCATCTGCATTGGTAGTCATGGAGGCTGTAACTTAAACCCACCAATATTGTAACCATTAAAGAATGATGCAGGAAGACCTATTAAAAACTGTGAACAAACTAAACTTGGGTCTTGAGTTCTTTAGGAGGTGTAAATAAATTTTCTGGATTTCTTCACATGTCTTGGGTGCCTTCTTTGTGTGCAGTGGGTCCTTTGCCTCAGTTTTCCATAAGAATATAGGTTAAGATGGACTTGAACTTGCTATGCAGTAACTATGACCTTGAACTTCTGAAACTTCTGCCTCCCTATCCCAAGTGCTGAGAGTTACAGTCGTGCCATAAGCCACCAAGCCCAGTTTATGCAGTGCTGGGACTCAGACCCATGGCTTTGAGTATGCTGGGAAAGCACTCTACAGGTTGAGCTACATCCCCAGTCTTCCACTAGGCTTAAATGCTACATTTGAGTTATTCTTTTCGATTAAGTCAGGGCTTTGGAATCAGAATTTCATGTTGAGGGAAATGCATTTTGCCTAATCATCAGATGAGGGATTCTCCAGAATGCCCCATGAAACGTTATTCAGATCCTCACTCCTATTAGGAGAGTTTAGAAGACAAAGCTGACCTCCCATTCTCTGCCTGCCTCTTAGCAACAAAAATTCTAAAGTCAGAAGCAGTCCATTGTGAGTCATAATTGTATATTTTTACAGCATTTAACTTTTTATATATGACATACATATAAAAGACTATACAAGTCCACATTGCAACAAATGTGTAAACACACTCATGAAACCACCACTGAACCAGATAAATATTACCAGTCAACACCAGAGAGGAACACCTCATGACTTCTCAGTCAGCAGTCCAAACGCAGCTTCGGAGATCAGCGTGTCTGTTCTTGAGATTCATGTAAATGGAATCATGGGATATGGCACTCCCACTGTGTCTGGCTTCTTTTGCTCCACAGCACATCTGTGTTACTTGTAGCTTTCGTTTGTTCAGTATGTTCTCTGTGAAATTCCACTGTGTGAAAAATGCCACAACTTATCCATCCAAAGGTTGAGATATCTCCAGTTGGGAGATAGCACACATAATGCTACTATGAATGCATTTATACATGCTCTTTTGGTCACACAGACACAAGTTGTTATATGCTAACTCTTTGTATTTGACTACTGATAAAGATGACTCGATGAAGCTCCCTGCCGGGGGACTGTTTATTTGTTTAGCTTCCATCTATTGCTGTGACACACTGTGGCATCTTCTGTTCTTATTGATTGGTTCCTGAGTAGAATGAAGAAACATTACTGCCCACAGAGCACTTGATCAAAACTGGGCTCAGCTGGAGAAAGGCTCAGTGGGCTCATTTGGCTACAATGGGATTTTGTGAAAGAGAACAGCACCTGTTTTGAACAGAAATGAGCTGTGTGAAGGGATAGATTTGATGGGAAGGACAAGAATTCTCGGGAGGAAATTTTAGAACATGAAAGGTTGGGTCCCATCTGCTTTCTTTCCAGGTAAACAAAAAAACTGGGAACACGAGTGAGAGATCCACAACTCACATGAACCCAAAACCGTTTTGTCTTATCTCATTGTACAGTTGTTCTAACTTCATGCATCAACAAACTCATGAAGAAGCAGGAAGCCACTATAAGCAGCTCTGCCTCTTTCAGAGTGGCCTGCCAAGTAGCAGGGAGGCTGCCCCTCCTAGCAGGCTACAAGAATTCAGACATCGGAGCAGAGGCCTCTGTAATGTGTGTCAGTGGCAGGTCACAAGCCAGAAAACCTGAAGGAGAGAGAATAAAGACCCCCCCCCCATTAAACATCCTTCCACAGGACATTTGCTTCACTTGCTACCATGTTTGCTAAAGAGAACTGCAAATAATGACAGGTTTTCACAGGATCTTCGGCAGGACTTGGCCTCATTTCCCCTGAAGGAATATGGGAGCACCTGCAAACACAGCAAGCCTTGCAAAAACTCAGTCTCAATACTGTTTCTCACCACCAACTCATCTAAGTACTATCCTGAATTAAGTGGTAAAATTAATTCATTTGAAGTATTTATGAAAACTATTACCAAAGTTAGAAAAAGAATCACCATCACCACCTATAGATAATAGATGTGTGCACACGTACAGACACACACATCACCTCCATCACCACAGATGGGGTCCAGTTGCACAGGGAAAGCAGCCTATTCTAATTCCTGGGTCAAGCACAGAAGCTGCCTAATTGTAGATTATTTTCTAAAGATTCACTCTGAAAAAATGTGTTGAGCACTTAGTATTACAAGCAGTTAAGAGACAGTCAACAAGACCCACTTCTGGCCTTCTCCATTCTGAGTAACTATGCCATAGACTTCACTTCTCAGAGAGTATCCTAGAGAATAATTATCCTACAAGAAATGATTCTGTGGTCAAATGAATTTTGGAAACGTTGCCAATCATATATCTTCTGGGAAATGCATAATATACTAAAGGCTTTGAAAAGCTCTTCAAGGGGACTGGAGAGATGGCTCAGTGGTTAAGAGCACAGGCTGCTCTTGCAAAGGACCCAGGTTCAATTCTCAGGCACCATATGGTGGCTGACAACCATCTCTAATACTGGTTCCAAGGGATCTGACGTCTTCTTCTGACGTCCATGGGCACTGCACAATAATAAATTCTCTCTCTCTCTCTCTCTCTCTCTCTCTCTCTCTCTCTCTCTGTGTGTGTGTGTGTGTGTGTGCACATGTGAAGGTCAGAGGACAACTTGTGAGGAAATAGTTCCCTCCTTCTACAATGTGACTCCTAGGGTATCAAACTCAGGTCCTCAGTCTTGATAGCAAGCACTTTACCGACTGAACCATCTCACCTCTTTCACTTTCTTTAAACTAAAATTTTCCAAACTGTTTTGTCCAGGGCTCTTTTCCATAAAACACTATTCCTGGACCACATTTGAGAAATGATGCTTGAAAAGCCTATATGAGCTCACCAAGGTGTCTTGGACCGGACTATGCTGTAACCAAGTACATGAGAGTGAACGGGATGGGCAGATGTTTTTGAGGACTCACTGTGCAGCCTTCCCCCTAGTTATAAGTAAGCAAGACATCTTTTATTTAAAATATCAATTTACCAGTCTATGAAATATACAGTACAAAATAATGTACCTACCAAAGGGGCATATGTGATGATACCAATTATTATTACTAAATCTATGTAAATTACAATCTCCTTTCATAAAAGCTAATTCCCTAGAACAGAGATCCATCAGATGGCGACTATACCTTTCTGCCACTCACAATGCAGATCATAACCCTTGAGTCTACTAGCAAGTAGGGAGGGCTGAGTACACACAGGCAGAGCCACCTTCATAGGAGGAATTATCTTCCTTCCTGCAAAGCCATCCTCACTTGCCAGATGGGCACCAGTCAATGAAAGTTCACACAACTCTGGAAGTGTGGATGGTGGCTTCCAAACTGGACTGTGAGTTTCCAGACACTTTGAGCTGTCACTATGCCGTTCTGCTCTTATTTTCCAAATCTGGGTACTCCACAAGTCAGGCAAAGCCCGCTTCCCCTGTGTTATGTATGTTGGTTTACAACTACTGCTTCATTAGGGTTGATGTTAAGCTTTATTGAAGGAGAACACAGTCGTTTCAGTTGACCTGAAGAACAATGGAACATGTTTCCTGATGATAAAACCCCTGCACAGGCATAACCCCATGTTTTCATCATTATCAACTTCCTTGTATTAGCCCTGAAGGCAGCTATTAAATTGCAAATACGTTATGGATGAGATGATTGTAGTGAGGCATTATCAGCAAAGAATGTCTTTGTTCTACTAAATTTATCAACTAGTGGCAGAGAATAGGGTCCTAATGGAATGAGACAGAAGACAGATGTGTTTGATGGAAGCAAATTATCAAGAGAATGGACAACTTATCACTTTAAAGTGATTGCAATGGAATGGCAATTTGGGAATCAATACTGAAAGGGAAGAATATGAGATTCTGGGGACAATTTCTAACCACATTTAAACTATACCTTTGTGACTTTACATATTTTTGTTTTATTCCTTCCACTAAATAAATCCTTTCTTTTTAACACATGTACACAATGTATTTTTATCATATTCTTCCTCTTTTCCTCCCCTCCAACTCCCCCTAGCACCCTCCAACACACCCCGCTTCCAGCTTCATGTCTTTTCTTTCCTTTCCTTTGTCTTTTTTTTTTTAACAAACAAACTCAGTGAGTCAGCAGGACATGGTGGTACATGCCTTTAGTCCCACCTAGCACTTTGAGAGGCAGAAGCAGGTAGGTCTCTGTGAGATCAAGTCCAGTCTGATTTACATAGTGAGTTCCAGGCCAGTTGTGGCTAAAGGAAGACCCTGACTCAAAAAAAGTGAGTGTAATTAGTACTGCCCATTTACACATGAGTGTGGAGCCATCCACTGGTACATGAGCAACCTGCCAGGGCCAGGACCCCAAAGAAAATGGCTTTCCCTCCCCGAGTGGCCATCACCTGCCAATAGCTCCTCAGCTAGGGGTGGAGCCTCATGAGCTTCTTCCCACTCCATACTGGAGTTTTGAGTGGCGTGGTCTTGTGTAGTTCTTATACATGGGTAACCGTAGCTGTTGTGAGCTCGTGAGTACAATGGCCATGTCATGTGCATAAAACAGCACTTCACAGCCCTCCTCCTCAACCGTCTGGCTCTGACATTCTTTCCATCCCCTTTTCCAGGATGTTCCCTGAGCCTTGGAGAGGCAGGAGTTAATACAGATGTTCCATTTTGAGCTGGGCACTCACAGTCATGTGTTTTCAGCACTTTGAATCATTATGAATCTCTGCATTAACCACTGCCTATTGCAAAGTGAAACTTCTCAGACCAAGGTTGAAAGGAGCACAAGTTATGGAGTGAATTGCTAGCACGGGTTTCCAGGTTGAAGCAGGAAGCTCACAGATCCCTCTGGCTCTCACAGATTCCACATGATGCTGGGGTGGGAGGGTGGGAGCCACTGGTCTCTGCAATGTCCATGTTCACGGGGCGGGGGGGTGTATAAGTCTTTTTCTTGTGCTCCATTGTGGGCTCTTCTGGTCCTACAGGTCCACAGTGTGTGAGGGGCAGCACTTCCCTTGCAGTTTCTACTGGTCTCTCTGGGCAGTTTTACTGGGCAGGGCTTCAGCACTTAATGTTCCTGCCTGCAGAGATCTCTCTTGCCTTAGTAAGTTTGTTAACAGACTTTGTCTCTTGCAGGATAAGAGTTTACTGCGCATTTTCTTTACTGTTTTCTCTCACTGAGATTCAGTGATGAGGCTTCTTATCCACAAGTCCAGTCCTTTCTTTTTATATTTTCATGCTCAATCCCTAATACAGAGTACCATGTTCTACCAAATCTATAACTTTATAAGACCATGAAGGTACAATAAGCCAGAGGGCTTCAAAATTTAAACATCTCAACTGAGCCAAATGATATCACAACCCTCAACCAGAGAAGATGAACTGAAAATCCTTGAACTTGTGTGCAATTCCAGGAGAGTTTCAGATTTTAAGGAGAAAAATCACTTGTCTTTCTCAGAAATAAATAAGTGTAAATTTTAGAGAAAAAAGTTCTATATCATGATTTATGATGGTTTATACCCAATAATGCCAAGTTATTAATGTGATTAGCTCACTCACATATTTCTTGGTATAAATTTTAAGAAAAGGCTATGAGGAGAAATCATGCAGGTGGGAGGAGAGCAGATCGGTGAGAGATGGAAAACAGGAGCATATTCATGTATGCAGCAGAGCTATATATTTTAAATTTTGGACTCTTAAAACCTCAACATTAACATAAAAGATACAGAATGTGTCAATGATTAAGGGAAATGAGGCTTCACATTATAGAAAAATCATATACTCAGCTTTTTTAAAAACATGTCATTTAAAACTTCCTTTCCTTTACCAAGAGTTAAGCCCAGGAAATTTACAACACTGGAACTAAAGCAAGACAAAACCACCAGAAAATAGCACATACAGAATCCAAACAAAATAACACAGGCAGCATTCCCTCACAGGCTGAAGATGGGTCACTCAAAGAAGCCATGAGATCTCCTTCACCAGAGTATTTTTAGGACAAGACAAATGCCTTTGGAATTACCTAGCAAATCTCCCTGGAAGTCAAGAAATGAAGAAGAACAACACATCCTATTTAAACCTCTTCTGTATGTGCTGCAGTGGTTTAGAACTACAGGAGGAGGAATGCACATCATGCGGCATAGTTAATAAAGAGATGCATCTCAGACCTTCCAATTGGCTAGCATGGTGTTCAGCCTTATTCTTTCTCACTATGCAAATTTATTACAGAAAAGTTCCTAAGACACAGGGAGCTTAGTGTTCCTCTAGGCTTCCCCACCCCTCAATTAACATTTGGTTTGATGAATCACTTTAATATACACTAAAGGACTGAGAAATACAGAAGCAGTATGTGCCAAACAATAGAGCTTTATAAAGAGTTCCTGCTTCTCAGTTTTGTTTGACTCTAAAGGGAAAGTTACTTTGACCTAAAAAGGCACTAAGTAGAAAGACTAATAATGTAGAAGCTAAGTCACTGTTGATTGGTCTTAACTCAAAGCAGAGAGAGAAATTATCCCTTAAAGTTCTGTGTTTTCTGATGCTTCAAAGTGAAGTACAGAAGAGGGAAGCCAGAGAGCTAATGCAGTGCACAGCACACTCGTGGCTAGAGGAAACATGGGCCTGAGATCTCACAGCCTTGTCCCCTCTATCTACCTTATTCCTTACTCCAGGCCATCCCACAGGGCACCTGGATCCACGGGAGCATCTTTGGAGGGAATTCTTGTATTTTTTGGTTCTATATACATAGATAGGAAATTGCCTAGCCACAAATGTCTTCCCTGGCTCCAGTCGGCACAGGGATTGAAAGTCCCCTGTTTTGTTTTGTTTTTTAATAGAAGGAAGGGTTTATTTGGGGTTGCAGCTCCAGAGGGATGAGTCCATCATGTCAGGGAGCCACTGTGGAAGAGATGGCTACAACAGAAAGCTGAGAGCTCACACCTTCAAGAATGCACAGAATATGGAGAGAACACACTGGAAGTAAGCAAAGCTATGAACTCTCAAAGTCCAAGCCTAATAACACACTTCCTCCAGAAAGGCCTGTTCTGAACATTTTATTGAAATAAGTCCTATGAGTCTACTCTGTGAAAACAAAAATTGAGAGGGTCTGCTATACTTAATGCTATTAGCACATATTAATACTGCTTGGTCACATACATTAAGTTATCTGATCTCTAAAAGCACTCCTCCAGAGGGAAATAAAGATTGACCTGGGAAGAGAACAGGAAAGTTAAGGATAAGTCCCAAAGTAAGCACTGTTTATTCCAATCCATTCCTTTATGCATCTCTTGGGAATGGGAATTCAAAGTTAAGCTGTTTTTAAGCCTCCATGACAGCCACATCTCCCCTCTGTCTCCTCCTAGGAATCTGATTTCACAGAGAGAGAATTGTGTTAATTATATCATGACAAGTTATAATTAAGACTGCTATCTATTCAGAGGGAAAACTTGTTTGTGAATACTGAAGACTGTGGTATCACTATAGACTATGCATGATGGGAAATATTTCACTTAACACCTAATAAGAATTTCTCTCCCCATTTTTATTTTACTTTATTTTGTTTTATTTTATTTTATTTTGAGACAGGGTCTCCCTGTAGCCACATCTGGTCTGGAACTCCCTGTGTAGGCCAGGCTGGCCTTGATCTTACAGAGATCCACCTGCTTCTGCCTCCCAAGTGCTGGGATTAGAGGTGTGCACCACCATGCCTGGATTCTTCTTGTTTTTAAAAGTAAAAATTCTTCTAAACCTAAGAGGATATCTTTGGACAGACTCAGCACGTGACTTCCCTGTGAACTACCATGGACACCCAGTTAACAGTAGCAGACTTGATACATGCAAACTCATGGGCAGACTATGGGATGCAAGGCATGCATCAGAGGGAAGCCTGCATGTGGAACAACATCCTGAACCCTAGTGAGGGGAGAAAATCCAGTCATAAAGTAGGGATCATAAGAAAGATAAAGCTAGCTGCCAAGGACCCACACAGAACAGAACAAGCAAAGAAAAAAAGTGAGGAAAAGAAAACAAATGAAAAAACCCACTAAAATATATATCTTTCACAACATACAGGAAAATATGAAAAACCAAGTCAATCTGACCCCTCCAAAAGCTCATAGCTCCTCAAAAACTGAAACCAAAGAGGACAAAATAATTTATGTTAGACAAAGAATCCAAAACTTCACTCTGAAAAATTATCAGTAACTTTAAAGAGGAGTCAAACAAATGAATGAAATAAAGAAATTAAATCAAGGACTGGAGAGATGGCTCAGCAATTAAGCACACTGGCTGCTCTTGCAGAGGACCCAGGTTTGTTTCCCAGAACCCACATGGCAGCTAACAACTGTTTGTAGCTCCAGTTCCAGGGGATTCAAAGCCCTCTTCTGACCTCCGTGACCATTGCACATCACGAGCACACTACATACATGCAGACAACACTCAATATACATAAAATAAAAATAAATAACTTAAAAAAAAAGAAAGACTGTCTTATCACATGTGGTGATGCATGCCTTTAGTACCTGTACTCTGGTTGCAGAGTCAGACAGAGCTCTGTGACTTTGAGGCTAACCTAGTCTACACAGTGAGTTCTTGGCTCACTGAGGCTACAGGGAGACACTATCTCCAAAAAGAATAAAAGGAAGGAAGGCAGGAAAGGAGGGAGGGAGGGAAGGAGGGAGGGAAGGAGGAAGGGAAGGAGGGAGGGAGGGAGAAGGGTCTCACAAGATGAGGCAAATAAGAAGTAGAGAAGAAGCAAACATGTCCAACACAGCAAACACCTAGGTTGAATAAGTGAGGAAAAATAATGAAATATTCAAACCAACCAGAAAAATCAAGCAGCTGAGAAATCAAGCACTCACCTGAAAATCTGGAGAACTTTCTGTTATGCTAGCATACAGACAAGTTAAGGTTCTGAAGTGCTGGGCCCCAATTACAGATATCCATAGTCTTTCATAGGACATTTTACATAATTTCTTAACAGGTACAGAATTGGTGGGTTGAGACTACAGCCTACATGACTTCCCACACAAATGTTTTCATTTATGTAAACCATTACAGGAAATTCCTTTTATGGTCAAGCATTCATCGTGTTTACAGAAGTAAATATTGTGGGCAAGGGTTAAGACAATAATGTAATATACTGCTTGCACCAATACAATAGTTAATAGGCCCTTTGTCTTCCCTGTCTTCGCTTTACTTTCTGTAGTTAAATGCTTACTAGGAAAGGTATTACAGAGGTTACAGTGACCACTTGTTCTGAAACAGTAAAGTACAACACTCAGCCATAAGAAAATGGTCTCAGGCACTCATGCATGCATCTACCTGTCTCATTTTGGTATCTCAGAGAATAAGTTTGGAAGGGTTCCCTTCCTTTCAACTTTTGGAATAATTTGAGAAGAACTGATGTTAATTCTTCTTAAAAGTTTGGTAAAACTTAGCAGTGAAGTCATGTAACCATGGGCTTTATCTGGTCAGGAAATTTTGCTGGTGAAGTTGTATTACTCATTATTGGTTTCTTTGTATGGTCTACATTTTCATGGCTCAAGTTAAGTGTGTCTACAAATGTATCAGTTTCTTCTAGGTTCTCCAATTTGTTGAGGTATAGTTGATTATCATAGTCTTTAATTATCCTTTATATTTTTAATTTTTTTGATGTGTTTATTTTTATTTTATGCATATAAGTGATTTGCCTACACATATATGATTGCACCTGCACATGCAATGCCAGGATTGGGTAACAGGTCCCCTGAAGTGGAGATATGGACAGTTGTTACCTACCATGTGGGTGCCAAGATCTAATCCTGGGTCCTTTACAAGAGTGGCCAGTGCTCTTAACTGCTGAGCCATCTCTCTAGTCCCCTATCCTTTGGACTTTGATGATACTAATGTAGTACCTCATTTTCATTTCTGATTTTATTTTGTCCTTTTAAAAAGTTTTTTAAATCTAGCTAATTGCCCATTTTTATCTTTTCAGAGTATCAATTCCTTATTTTTTGTGCTTTTTTCAATATATATTTTGTTGAATTTGTATGCATGTCATACAATATTTCTTACCATATTTAGACCCCTCTCCTATCTGCACACCCCCATATCCCCCCAGAATTCATGCATTCTATCAAATATGTTAAGACCTATTGAGTCAAGCTTGTTTTCCCAGATGTCCCTCAGTGTGAGTTCATCCACTGAAGCCAGATCAGTCTCTCTAGTGTCACTCCCTTAAAGAAGACCAACTCTCCCTCACCCAGCAGTGATCAGTTGCCAATCATTCCTAAACTAAGTTTGGAGCATCTTGCCTATTTCCCCAGCTCTAAGCTGGGTTCTTATCTGATTGAGTTTGTGGGTCTTGTGCATGCTGTCAGGTCACCCTGTAGCTTGTGATCTTGAGCTTGTTAATGTAGTAAACCCGGCTGACCTCCATCTCACACAGATCCACCTGCCACTTCCTCCCAACTGCTGGGATTAAAGGCATGCACAACTGCACCCAGCTGTTTCAAAGTTTTGATTCATTTGGGGTTTCATTTTCCCACTGGTCATTAAAAGACATGTTGATAAATTTCCATGCATTTGTACAATTTCAAAATTATTGATTGTTGATTTCTAATGAGGTAACACATATGATTTGATGTTTTTAATTTATTGAAATCTTAACTTTCCTGACTTAATATGTGCGCTACCCTAGAGAGTGCGCCTTGTGTGAAGGAGAGAGCTTGAGACATAACCCAGTGGTAAAGCATTCCTTGCCTAGATGCACAAAGCCCTGTGTTTGGTTCCCAGCTCTGCAAAAACACTGCTTTGGTTTTTTTATTAATGTGGATGTCTGATACATTGCTGCATAACTTGCAGGCAGCTGGTCATGTTAGAGGGTATCTCTTCTGAGGGGCTCGCTGGTCTGAGCCTCCACCAGCAGCTCAGCTTGTCTGAATGTCTCTCAGCAGTTCTTACTCCTATGAATGGTTGGGGAAGAGAGGGATCAAGAGTATCTGGTCAATTTCAAGGACTTCCTAAAGACTTTTAATTGTTTACCTCCTGAGTTTCCCTACAGGATGGAAAGTTTCACCTTCAAGTAGAAGATATTCTGTTTTAAGGAGCTTCCTCCTCCAAGATAGAAGGTTTTATTTCAGAGGAAATTGCTTCACAATTTCTTAGTAAAAGATTTTCTTCTGGCGATGTATCCTAGGTTGTCTGTTGGCTTTGTTTCCAGGTGGACACAGTAGTATGGTGTTCAGGATGCTTTTTCAGGTGGAATCAGCCCAGATGGTTTTGTGGGTATTCAGTGGCCTCAGGGTGAAATATTGGTGAGATTTCTCTAACAACTGGAATGCAGCTCTCTCAGACAAGCATGGGTTTGCCAGAACTTCTGACCACCACAATCCTAGCTTCAGGTGCAGGGTGCCTGCCATTTTAAATGGGCTATGTGTGGCACTGAACGACTCTGGTAGACTCAGACAGAAAAGAAATGGTTGTTGAGTGCCTCTCAGATTCCAAGAACTATGCAAGGGTGAGGCTGTGCCAGTTGGCTTGGGCAATATACACATTCATGTCCTAGGGCTGCACAAGTGCCCCGCTGGCCAATAGCAGACAATGCTACTTCGAGTAGTCTGGCTGGCTGCTTCATAAGGCTAAAAGTGAGTGAATGAGCCTTCCAGCTATTTCTCAGGAGCCTCAAGAGACAGTCATGCAGAGGGCTATCGAGCTGTTTCTGAACTATAGGAGAGTGGGTAGGGACACCAGATTATTCTTGGGTCTGTGAAAGAGTAGACAGGGCCACCTTGAAGGCCTTCTGGGTTATGGATGGTGAATGGTGTCACCTCTCCGTGTCACAGAGCCAGCCAGTACCTTGTGTGAAGGGTAATGTAAAGATGAAGCTTGGGTATGAAAGGGTGCAGCCTAGCCCTTTCTCATCCTGTAATACTATCTTCCCTTCCTCAGCAGCACAGACTGCCTCAGCAGCTCTCCAGACGGGGCTGAGGGTTGGTGAGGACTGCAGGCTTATCCAAAAGCCTTGCTGTACACACTAATACACACCAATACTGCCTACAGTGTCCACGGAATCAGTAGAAACTGCTGGGTTTTTTTCTCTCCATGCAAATTTCCTCTTGCTTCACGGATGATCTCTACTAGATCCTAAGTGCACTGTCACTTACAGGGGCTCAGTCTCCAGCGTCATGTTAATGATATTAAAAGGGTGAAACCAGAGTTGGAGAGATGGCTCAGTGGTTAAAAGGACTGACTGCTTTTGCAAAGGACCTGGGTTCAATTCCCAGCACCCACATATGGCAACTAACAACTGTTCATAATTCTAGTTCCAATGGATCCAACACTTTCTTCTTATTTCCAGGGACATTGCACAGCATGGGTACACTTACACATGTGAGGCAATACACTCATACACACGAAGTAAAAATAATAAATAAAATATTTTTAAAATAAATAAAAGGGTGAAACCTAGTTCAACTATAGTTTTTAAAGGTGGGCCCTTTGAAAAGTGATTAGGTCATTAGAGTGGTTCTCCATGACTGAATCTTGCTGACTTTACAAAAAACAGGTACAGATACAAAGGATACAGACATATACAGGTACATCCCCTTCATCTTGCTATGTGATGCCTTATGCCTCCTCAAAGTCTGCCAGCCATAAGCCAATCACTATGCATAGACCCTGAACCTTGTACTTCCTGAACAATGAGCTAAATAAACCTGTTTTCTTTATAAATTAGCCTGCTTCAGGGTTTTCATTATAGTAATGAAAACCTAAGGTAGTTTCTTTCTACAATCATTGTGTAGATTCATGCTCCCTAATTCATGCCCATTGGTCCATGCTCCCTGATATATCTGCTGTGTTTCTATTGCACTTTGGTGTCCGGCCAAAAGAACTCTAGTGCACTAGCAATCATTTTTCCTTTGTTTTAGTTTTAGTGTGTATTATTTGCACAAAGGGATTCCATTATGACATTGCCACACATGCATATAATTCACTCCCCTCTTTCTTGACCCTATCCCCTTCTAACCCTTCCTTTGTCCACATTTCTAACAGCTCCCTTTTAGTTTTATGTTCTCTTTTGTTCTGCAGATTCTATGTATGAGAGAAAACGTGGTTTGTGTCTTTATGGGACTTGCTTATTTTTTCACTCAATATGATCTCGAGTTCCATTCATTTTATTGTAAACAAACTTCTTCATTAAGGCTGAGTAAAACTCCACTGTGCATTCATACCACATTTTCTTTATCCATTCATCTACTGATGGGCACTCAAGCTGCTTTCATAATTTGTTTTGGTTCTTTGCAAAGGGAAGCATTTTTGCCTCCTCTGGTGAGCCATTTTGCTGATATCTTCCTATGACAAGATGTTTGGAGAGCAGTGTTTCCAATGCTCCTGGAAGCAACAGACTCCACATACCTCTCAGACCAGAGACTACAAGACAAGTTGGAAGGAGTATGTTACAGAAAATTTTTCTTCAGATAGATCTTAAAAGAAAAGACAATAGCTGACACCAGCCCGATGCTCAGCGAAGACAAACTGGACCCAAAGGAAGGAGGAAGTTTAAAACGCTAAAGCTCAGCTGGGCTTATTTCCAAAACCTGGAAAGAGAGGGCAAAATGCAGCCTTCTCCATACCTCTGCAAAGACAGACAGAAAGGAGTGTGGAAAGAATCAGAAACTTAGAAGAGTGAAGTTAGACCCTAGGAGCACAAGTTTTAGGAATACAACATCAGCCTCAGGAAGAAAAGAACGCTACTCTAGCTGAAGCAATTGTAAGCACAAAACAGCTCTGTGATCTAAGGACCTGCAAAACAGGAGCCAGGGGCATGGTGGTAGTGCCTTGTGTGTCCTCCCATGATCCTGGGCATTGAAGCAACTACTAAGAGCTTTGGAGGAGCTGTCAAGGATGAGCACACAGAAGGGCTGCAACAGTGGAGAGTGCAGAAGCCACCACTTCTGCGCTTTATTGACTTACCTGCAGAACACCAAGCACAGTACAGTCTCACTGTCTGCCACCTACACTGACTGTTTTATAATGGCAGAAAATGTGCTTATATAAATTCATAATAGGTTTGCAACCACATATAACTGTGACTTTGAAGGTGAAATGGCAAGTTGATATTGAGAATTAGAAGAAAATGTATCTGCATGAAAATTAAGGAGATTGCGAATGCTTTGTGTGATGCTGCACATTTATAATCCCAGTATGTGGAATGCTGAGGCAGGAACATCTCAACGAGGTCATCCTGAACCACATAGGAACACCCTGTCTCCAAAAAAGTGATTCTTTTTTTAAATAAAAAAGGACCTCCACGTCAGATTAGAGGCTCCTTGAGAGGGAGATAGATCTTCACTGAGCTTAACCTCTGATCTGGCACTGAGTTTTCTCCCAGTGTTTCTTCCAGTGTGATAGGCAGAAGTCTGGCAGCATACTCAGTTGCAGATCAGTCCCTGGTCATCTCTGGGCTTCCAAGCTGCCAAGGCAGAAGGCACCTTCTCATGCATCTAGAAGAGCCCTGGTATGCATAGCTGTCCCATTATTACCTAACAGCAGAAGAGAAGCTCTAAATCATAATAGATTGATACGCATTAGTCCAGAGCTATGTCCTTTTAGAAAATTAAACACAAGGAACAACATTTAATTTCAGTCAACTCATATCGGGATTAAGGCTTCTTCACAAAAGCATCCTTCACCCAGCCCTGGTGGTAGAAATCATAGTAAGGGAAGTTTAATCCAGAGACTATCTTAATGGTCCAGTTTTGTTGTGTTCATTGTGTAATTCAACATACCAAGAGACATTATCCCACCTCTTATTATTTAAAAAGCTTATTTCAAGATCCCTCTCCCATACATACCGCTCTCCAGGAGTCTATACTGCCAAGACTTAAATGTGAGTCCCTTGGTGAGCCTCTGCCAGCCTTTCCTGGACCTCCCTCTCAAGCTATTCTCTTGGCATGACTTGCAGAAATTAATCATTTTTCCCTTGAATTTCCACCACAACTTTGCCACCATACCAAAAAATAAACACAAAAACACTACTCGCCTAGATGATTATCAAATTGAGGGTGGAGAAATTCAGACAGCCAGGAGAGAAAAAGAATGCAAACTAAAGAGGTAGCAGACCTCAGTGCAAAATGAAAGTTCTTTGAAAGAGCAGAAGGGCTGGCTATTGAGAAAGTACCCTTCAGGCTCCCACTCCGGTTCACTTACGCAAATGAGGTATGCAAGCATGATCCTGATTGGTCTCCGGTTACACATGATTGTATAAGCTGTAACTTATTGGTTAGATGCAGGCAGCAAAAATGAGTGTTTACCAGAGCTGTTTTTCTTGACAGCTGAAATAGGATCAAGCTTCAGCAAAGGCAGGAACAGACCCCACGTGTGGTCCCATGATCAGCAAATGGCTGTCAGATTATATCTGGATTTTATTTCCAATTAGCCACATCAAATCTTACTTGGAGATTCAGCTTCTCTGAAAGTTCACAGGGCAGACATGGGGCCAGTGAATGACTCGGCAGGTAAAGGTGCATGCCTTCGAGCTTAACCACCTGAGTTGATTCCCAGAACCGACAGAGGAAAGAATCAACTCCCACAAGTTGTTCTCTGACAGCCACACACATGCCATGCCATACACACACACACACACACACACACACACACACACACACACACATATATACACACACATTTTTTTATTTAAATTTTATTTTATTTATGTATATGTGTTTTCCCTCAATGTATGTTTGCCAGAGTAAGTGTTTCCATCAACTCCAAGGTTCTGTGAAGATCAAGCTCCTTCCAGGGCACATGACCAAAATCTCATTTCTGCTCATAAATGAATTACAAAAGCTTCCTAAAGTAAGACAGTGTATTATTCCCCAAGATATTTTTTGTGTCAACAGCTAAGTAATATGTTTTCCACCCCAATACTATTCAGATATATTTTCAACTAGTTTTTTGGTTTGAGATATTTTTTAATCCTCTGTTTTGTTTTACTTTTAATATCAATTTATGTGACTTGTTCAGTTCTTTAATTTACTGGTGCATTTGGCTTAAATTTCTGCTTATAAATAAACCTACCCCATTCAATGCATTTTTGCTTTATACTGTGTTTTGACACATTCTGACAAAGCTAAAAAAGAATATGAAGCAGCCACCTGCCTCTACTTCAAACATATTTAAGAAGATGAATTTTAATCTTGCTAAGACTGACTCAGGAAAGAGGTACTCATAAAAACTAGAAAATCTTTTTTTTCCCCCAAATACAATTTTAAAACATGCTTCCATTTGAAAGTAATTGAGCCAACAATATAAAAAAGAAACATATACTGAGTTATAAAATTATAGTAATGAATTTATATCTTTCAATTCAGAAACCTAGAAATGGTTTCCTACACACCTGCCCTCCCCCCACCACGCTCGCAAATTCATTTCATCTCAAAGAAAATTTAGCGGAACAGCAGAGGGAAGAGAAGACGTTTGTACGAATGGTGGTCAGATTGGAAGCCCAGGTGCAATCTGGGAACTAAGAAACTGTGTTTTCTTAAGAATTCTGTTTTCCTTCTCACCTCCCTCACAGATAACGAGGAGTTATGTGTTTCTACTGTGGTCATCTCCTTAAGAAGTAAATTCTATTTGAGTGGAGGGAACTCAGAGAACAGAACACGGATATGTGGGTGTTTCAGTCCCAGTTCTGTTTCTATCACATAAATTAGCATAAGCTATTTAGCTTCTTGTGAATTAGTGTTCCCTTCTACAGACTGAAGTTACCATATAATTTATCCAAAATGTTGAAGTTGGCCACAGAGATTTCCAGGGGTTCTTTAACATGGTACTTGGTTTGCTGTTCTATCTATTTTTCTGCACCATAGAGACCAAGTTAACATTGTAAATTTTTTTCCAGTAGAGTTACCAATCATTTTCATCCTGTAGATTCATAATCATAAAGATTATGGTCACATTACTAAGTTTTGTATTTCATCCTTCCATTATCTAAAAACTATCCAATTCCTCAATGTTCTCTAACCAATATTAATATTTCAATGTTTTTTTCATTCATTCATTAAGTAAACAAAATCTCTGATTTGAAATTATTTTATATTTGCATGAGAATCATGATTTTATGTTTCTGAAAGCTCTACCTCATCCAGAGTTAATTATCTAGGTTTGGAGATAATTCAATGAAGGATTCTAACAACAATGATGATGATTTGTGTTTCACTGGCCACTTAACTCTGTGCTAGCATTCTTCCTAAACATTCACATTATACATACTAATCTGTTTGATCCACTGAATTCTGTTATGTCGACAGTATCCTCAGTTTATAACCATTAAGACTTTGTTTTGAAATGGTTAAAGTCATTACCCAGTCACAGAGCTATTATTAGAGCCGGTAGCAAGGCCTTTATAGAAGGTAAGAGACCTAAGCACCTACTACTAATATGAAGAAGCCTTTCTCTTCCTGTCCTACAACCTCAATTGTCTACTAGAACATGGTTGTTAAACTCAATCAGTGACTAAAACACTGGCTGAGGAGTCAGGAATGGGCTTAATAGGGCCACCTTTCTCCTAGACATTTCTCTAGTCAGCCAATCTCCTCTCAATACCTTCCTTCACATTTATCTCCAAACACCTTCTCCAGCTATCACACTAACCCCCAGGGATGCACTGTCCCCTGAACTCTGAAATGAGTCTTTGAGAAGCCAAAATACAGTGGTGAACACTCTTGATTATTGTTGCCATCACCATCCTCCCCCGTGAAACAACCTTGTCCTTTGGAGACTATAACCAACTTAAAAGACAAAAAAACCTGGAGTTAATCTTTATGTCATGATTTTGAATAGGAAACTTCATTCTTGACTCAAAATGGTTATTCTGAGCCAGGCTGTAAACATTCTCAAAGGCCTTTGAGAGCAGTGGTTCTAAGACTGCTTCATGTCACTCTGGGAAGTCAAACCCCTAAGTCAGGTACTCGCAAAGCAAGGCCCACAGACCCCTGAAGTCTCCAAGGTCCTGGCAAGTGGTCCATGAGGACAAAAATGTTTTTATCATAATAGTAAGATATTATTTGTAATTTTTGTGTTGGTTTTGACATTTTCAGAGAAAAAAATGATGATAAACTGCTGAGATGTTAACACAAACAAGACAGAGGCGCCAGCCTATACTTTGGTCATCGTGTTCTTCACTGCTATGCACTCACAGCTAAAGAGGAAAATGCCAGTTTTGCTTAAAAGTCCCCTTGATGTCAATTTGAAAAATAGGAATTTTATTAGATCTCAACTTTCCCACGTCGTTCAAATAAGCTTTCATATCGAAGTAGGAAATAATCACTTCTGCTATCTTGAGTTTATCTCAAAGAAAAGCCCTTTTAACCACTTGAGTCACAGGGTGAACTGGTCACTTTCTTATTCCATGGGCATCTTTATGTATGAGCATGACTGACAAACTGGTTCATCATCATTTCCTCAACATCAAATCAAGTGGGCCTGTCACTTCAAGGAAAACAGACAGTGTCTGTTGTCAATGATTTTAAAAACTTTCTTTTTGAACTCTGAAGAAAAGTAGAGGGTTTTATAAATCTAACACCCACTACAATGCTAACAGGTTCCCAGTTCTTAAAGCATTTTCTGGTAAGACAGAAATTTTGACTTTGTTGTATTCCTATAACAAAATGTGCCAACATTTAGTAAATCTGCATAATTCAGCAACCTGATTTTCTAAATGGCCAGTAGAAAATGAAACAAAATTATTTAACAGATAAAAGATCCACTCAAGATACAAGGTAGACCAATGGACTCTAATGTTCAGAGCACAAAACATGCATCACAATGTCCTCAGACCTACATTGCAAGAAACTCGCTGAGTGAGGTTTCCTCTCACAATTATCTGAAACACTGATGAAATATCACTCTCTTCCAACTAAATATATGGTTGAGTCCAGATTTTCTTCATATGCTTCAATCAGCACTACAGATTCCAACAGTTTGAATGGAAAAACACAGGAAAATCTTCCTTTAAACATTGTGTTAGATATTATAGAGATGTGTAAAATGTAAAACAATTGCTGCTTTTCTCACTAAATCTGTTTTAGATAACGTATTTTTCATAAAACATCAATTATTTGTGTTGAAATGTGGTGGGCTTAATAATTATTCTTAAGCAAATATTTTAAATGCTGATTTAAATACATATGATAGCTATTACTAAAAAATAAAATAAAAGCTCTCTATTATGCCCAACAATGTTTAATAATATTAAGGGGTCTATTCTCGTTAACTTTCCATTGCTGTGAATAAACACCATGACCAACAACAACCTGAGGGGAGGAAAGGTTTATTCGGCTTGCATTTCCACATCACAGTCCATCACTAGGGAAGTCAGGACAGGAGTTCAAGGCAGGAACCTGGAGACAGGAAGTAAAGTAGAGACCATGGGGGTATGCTGCTTACTAGCTTGACCCGGCTGGCTTGCTCATACTTTTCTTATACAGCCCAAGAACAGTGGCCCAGAGCTGGCACAACCCACAGTGGGATGGTCCCCACTGCATCAACTAGCTTAATTAAGAAAATGCCTCACAAACATGGCCAAGACCAATTCAATGAAAGAAACTCCTTAATTGAGATTCCCCTCTTCCCAAGTATATCTAGTTTGTGTCAAATTGACAAAAACTAACTAGCACAGGGTCTGATAGGTAAACATTGTAAAGAAAAAAGGTTCATGGGGCTGTAGTCCTCTCCTGTGAGCCAGAGTTCTGGCCCCCTTTCCAAATTCCCTACCTATACTAAGTCTTTCAATGTAATCGTGTTACTTCTTAAAGAAAGCAATGATAATAAAATATTCTTAAATAACTAAATAATAAATAAGTAAAATATTGCATATCTACTTAAAAGATTATTATAAAAGTATCTAGCTGTAATTTTGACTTAAACAATAACAGAAGCAAAGTTGTCACTGAGAAACCCAAGAATGTAGACCATTCACGTTATTGCTTTCTATCTGTTACCTTCCTAAAACTATTGAATTCATATGTAACTCACAAAACGTAAAAGAAAAAAGGGCTCAACAGAAGTGGAAGGGTAATGAGAAAGGGTATTAGGGGATAAATAAAATGTATTCTATACATGTATGAGATTGTCAAAGAATAATAAAAATGGCTCAAAATAATAATAGCATAAAAAATAAAGGGGTCTGAGACCAAAAGATGTGAGAAATGTAGAGGACCTATATTCCTGCTATAGTTTGGATCTTGAATGCCCACCCCCAGGTCTGGGTGTTAAAGGCTTGATCCTTGGGTATTGTTATTAGCAGGTAATGAAGCCTTTAAGATACAGGGCTTGATTGGAAGTTTTAGGGTGGGGGGTGGGGGGCAAGCCCTGAAGGGTGCTGTGGACTCCAAGCTCCTCTTCATCTTTGTTTTTCCTGGTTGTTTTGCTTTGCTTCCTGCCATGAGGGAACACTTTGTCTCGGCAACATGCTACCACCATGATGTGCTGACTCCGTCACAGACTCAAAGGGCCGATCCATCATGGACTCATATCTCCAAAGCTAGGAGCCAAAGTAAGTCTTTTGCCCTTTGAGTTGGTTATCTCAAGTATTTAGTTATAGTAATGGAAAACTGGGTTACCAGGGAACAGCTTTTTCTTACTATGCAAGGAAATATATGCACAGGTTCGGAATCTATAGCATTGAATTTTCCTGGAATCTGCTTATCTCCAGGTCCTCTCTTTAAGTGAGGAGTAAGAATAACTCCCATTTATAGCAAAAGCAAACCTAACACCATGTGTTACTATACCAACATCATCTCCCTTTCTGTTGTGAAACATAAGCACCTTCGTGGATCTCAATCATAGCTTCTGCTCTTTCATCTCAGCTAAGTACCTTATATAAGGTAAATACAGACTGATTTTCATCAAGCTGATGTATATCCCAAGGGTCTATGCTCTCCCTCACATGAACTTAGTCAATTTGTTGTTGCAGTATTGCTTACATGGCTTGGGATGAAGTACACACTGCCTTTTTCTTTATGGCCATTCTCTTCATGAGGAAGGGAGAGGCCTCCTATCTGTTCCAGACCGACTCAATTGGACTTTCTCAGTAGAGTATTCTAACAAGCCTCTAGAATACACACACACACACATCCCTGAAGTTATATTTGTTAACCCAAAAGCATAATGAACCTAATTAACATATGAGTAGAAAACTGAACAAGGCATATGAGTTTGGTAATCTTACATTTGCATGGCACTTTATCATTTGAAAATCTTTCTACCGATCATGGAGTTCTTGAAACATTACAGTGAGGTGGAGCAGCCATTGTGAGTAGACTGAGGCAAGGAGAGGTGAAATCACTCACCAGCATCCATGCAACAGCTTAAGCCATCCTGGTGCTGGAAGCCAGAGGTCCTAACACACTGCATGGTGTGCTTTTCACTATTTTGTGGGAACTCTAGCTCCTGTTGCCATTTTGGCTTTGAAAGGAATAGAGAGAGAGAGAGAGAGAGAGTCAGTAGCTAATTTTACTCCTTTATTCTTGTTTCTAGGAGTATTTCATTTTTTTAAATTTACACTAGAACCTGGAATATTTTTATCTTAAAAATTTGCCTGTTATGTCCATAGGATTCTAAACCGCTCTCTTCCTAATCAGAACTCAAGAAACAAGCAAATTTAGCTGTGTGATACTACAGCTTAATTACCTGCTGTAGCTCTTTTCTCTTGCCTCATAATATGTGTCAAGGGTTCAAGTTGTAGCAGACAGAGATATATTTATTTTGGCAGTATACACTCCCATATCTTCCAGATGGTTAGATACAGATCAAATCTAGAAAGCACTTTCCAAAAATTCCTTGCTGTTAGAAAACATATAGGACCTTTTTTAAAAAATCAAATACCCATAATTCCAGGGCTTCGTTCTTTGAACCATGTATTGTTTCAGATGTCTAGAATAATAATATTGACTCAAAACCCTAGTAGTTTAGTACATGGAGGAAAGCCGCCTAAGGTTCTACAAGTAAGATGGTAGAGCTCATATGCAGCCCCTAGGCTGTAACTACACAAAATATCCTCTTAAGACACTAGAAATGGTCCAGATATACATTTTAAAGACCTATCAGGGCATTTCAGACAGAGTTATGTTTGGACGAAGTTCCACCAGGTCACTATCCTGATGATTCAGATGTGACATGGATCTCTCCACACCCACCCATGCCACCTGCAAGTACCATAACATGTAGAGTGTCCTCCCCTGAGGATCCACATCCTTGCAGACCCCAGCCTTCCAGAGGCATGCATCTAAACAGAGATTTGCTCTAGCTTGAGGTGAGTAGGAAGCACAATATGCAATTCCCAAGTATGCCACTCTAATAGAGATATTTGGAGTAAAGGTGATTGAGAAGATATAAGAAAAATTGTGTTTAGGACTGGAGAGATGGCTTGGCAGAGAACCCCTGTTCAAATCCCAGCACCCACATGGTGGCTGATAACCTGTAACTCCAGTTCCATGGGATCTGATGCCCTCTTCTGACTTCCTCGGGCATTACAGCATGTGGTATACTCACATACGTGCAGGTAAAACACTCATACACATAAAATACAAATAAATAAATAAAATATTCAAAAGAAAAGCGCATGGGTCACTCCAAAAAAAACTTTTAACTTTCATAATCTCGTCTCTTGCCAGACACTGATTTATACCATTAATATGTTGGTTTCCTTGGGGCTGGCATCAACCCTAGCCAACAATCTTTAGGAAAAAACATGCTTTATTAACTAATTCACATTTTGAATTTTAAATTCAGCCCAGGGACTGGCAAGATGGCTTAATGAGTAAAGGTACCTGCTGCCAAGGCTGACAACCTGGGTTCAGTCCTTCAGCCCACATGTAGGAGAGAACTGAGTTCCTCAAGTTGTTCTTTGATCTCCACATGCCCACCATGACATGTGCACGCATGCACACACACACACACACACACACACACACACACTAATAAATAAATAAATAGTAAAATGTAAATTTTAAAAATAATTCAGTCCAAAAGCGTCAACTTCCTTCTGATCCTATGTAAAGGAAACGCAGCCTCCACACTGCTGGGACTGGGCTGAGATGTCTGGCACTCTTTCTGTCTTTTATGCTTGTCTTGAGACATTTTATGCTCCTAATTTGTGGTCCTACTGCTATCTGTAAGTTATTTCACTGGTACTGATTTACTGATTACAGACAATCTAACAACAATAATTAGTTAAGCTCTAAAATATTCAAGCAAAAACATCTTCCACACTTTGATCTCCTCTAGAAATAATAAAATTGCATAAGGAATGGTGAAGAATTTCTGGTTTTATTCTTCAGACTTGGGTACGGAGGTCCAAGCGGAGTCATGTGGGGTGAAGGGCAGGCAGAGCTGAAAGTCTTTTCCTCACGGGAAGGTTTTCAGACACTACATCCTATAGTGTGTGTTTCTGGATCCCTGGCAGGAGAACTAATATCTGAACAAGGAGTGATGACACTCCATCCAGAAGAGTATCCATAAGGGTTCACACTAGATCAACAGAACTGAAAGTTGCAACTTCTTGTGTGTGCTGCCACCCTCTGGGGAGAGCATGTATTTCACCCAACACCTCCAGATAAAACAAGTCATTCACCAAGGTCAATCTACTCAGACCGTATCTTCTAAGTTTGATGCCTTTCCCATGCCATACACATTTCCAAAGTGATTCATTTTTGTTTGAGTTTTGCTTTGTTTTAGTTTTGAGACAGTTCTCATGTAGCCCAGATCCTGTTTCCACATCCCAAATGCTGAGAATACAGGTGTGTGCCACTACACCCAGCTTTTCTTCTTTCTTGAGTGCATAAAGCTCATTTCAAATTAAAGAAAACAAGTGGCTGCTCTGAGATTACTACATAAGGCTGACATAGCATCCTTGACCAGGTTCTAGGGTCTGGAAGGTTCTTGAAGTTGATACCCTGATCATTCCAACTAAAGCTGCATGCACTTGCTCCTCATCAAGTGAAAGCTTTGTGATTTTTTTTTTCTCAGACACAGAAAACAGAGACTCCTTCCTTCAGGCCCTCCTCAAACCTTTCATCCCTATCCTCGGACCTCTGGCCAGCTGACTCTGACAGCATCCAGGCATCTCTTCTTTGCACAGGACTCATTATTTTCTGAATCCCCTGTCAAATGGCCTGCAGCAGTCCATGCTTCTGATGAATCAGGTAGGGTCTGGAAGAGATGAGAAGTGCACCTACATCCCTCCCAGCCCTCTCTCATACGGAAAACTGGGATGAGAGAACCCTGTTGGGGACACCCAGACTTAAGGATCCTTCACAGAAGTCAGGATCAGTCACAAGGACCAAACATGTGCCACAGTGGAATGAAGTGCATGATAAGAGCCAAGGAAGAAGAATCCATTCACATACTAGCAGCATCACTGGGGATAACGTGGGAGGAAGGGTGGAGATGGGTCTTTCTCCATTCTCAGTGTGCTCAGAACCACTGAGCCACAGTCCCAGGAAGGCAGATGCAACCTGTCTGGGATAGGACTGTCATCAGTACTTTTCACAAGGTACCAATGTTCTTGGGATTAGGGAGATGGCTCATTCAGTAAAGTACTTGCCTTACAAACATGAAAACCTGAGTTTGATCCTCAGAACCCATGTAAAAAATGCTGAGCACGGTGACTGTTAGTAATTCCAGCCCAAGGGAGGCAGAGACAGGGACTTGCTGCTAGCTAGCCTAGCCTACTTGGTGAGTTCAAGGCCAGTGAGAGAGACTGCCTCAAAAATAAAGGGAAAAAAAAGATAGACTGCCCTCCTGAGAAACAAGAGCCAAAGTTGTTCCTTAGCCTCTGCATGCACAAACACACACACACACACACACACTCATACACACATGCTCACACATTCATATGTGTACACATGAACAGACACATGCTTGCACATTCATATGCACACATATGAACACACACATGATACCAGGTATTTCTAACATGCAGCCAGCATTTAGATCCACTGGACCAAAGGTGAGCAAAGTAAGTTGAACATGGTATTCATTTAAAAACCAGTGTCCCTAGACCCCTACATTGCTACCTTAAGAGGGCACTCCTGACTTGTTATCTTAAGAGGGCAGTAGGCTGTCTGAGATAGCTACATAAAATGGAGTGGAAAAGATCCACAGCCATTGCAAGGAAGCGGGCATCACTTAGAGAAGGAAAGTGGGCATCCTACAGGAAGAAGAGGCATCTCTCCATGAGCTGGGATGTAAGCGGTCCATACATACTGGGGACAAGAAAGATGCACACTTGCATCTGAAGCTCCAGCTTGTGGCAGCCATGAGTCCTCAGATTTAGGGCTGTTCCAAAGTGTCTCAAGACAATTGTGAGCTATTTATTACCAAGTGAGTCCTTTTGATTGTTTTTTTGTTACTCTTCTAGAAATAGCATCTCTGGCAACTCTCTCTACGTTGTTTAGATCACAGAGAGAGGAGGGTACTGGGTTCCTGCTTACCTTTGTGTTCAGACTTGTTAAACCTGGGCTGGGGACGTAGCTCATTTGGTAAAGTACTTGCCTAGAATGCAGGAAGCCCCAACACAGCACGCACTCGCATGGTGCTCGATTACACCTGTAATCCCAGCCCTTGGGAGGTGGAAACAGGAGGATGTCACCCTTGGTGTTACACAGTGAGTTCAAGAGCAGCCTGGATTACATGAGACCCTGTATTAACCAAAAATAAAATAAAGTTGTTGAGTCAGCTGACTAAGATCTGGGTTGGAATTCAGTACCCTTGGAACGGAGTACCCTTGACCCCTCAAACCCTCTGTCCCTGGCAGCTCAGCAGAGCCTCTGGTGAGTGGGGCCAAACCACGCATCTTGGAAACACCAAAGTAGATACACCTACGGAACTGAACAAGTGTTCTCAAAACAAGAAATGCATATGGAAAATAAACACTTTAAAAATTGGGGCTGGAGAGATGGCTCAGTGGTTAAGAGCACTAGCTGCTCTTACAGAGGCCCTGGGTTCAGTTCCCGGCATCCACATGGCAGCTAACAACCATCTATAACTCTGGTTCCAAGGGACTGAACATCCTCTTCTGCTCTCCACAGGCACTGCATGACACAGGTGCACTTACATACATGCAAGCAATACATGCATATACATAAAAATAATAAATAAAATATTTTTTAAAGTGTTCAACACCCTTAGCTATGCAAATTAAAACTATTTTAAGAATGGCCAAGATCAGGAATACAAGTGACGACAAATGTGGATGTGGATGTGGGGAAAGGTGAAGGCTCAGACTCCCTGGTGAGAGTGTAAACTGGTGCAGCCACTGTGGAAGTGGAGTTTTCTCAAAAAACTAGAACTAGAACTGCCATAGGAACCAGCCATATTACTCCTGAGCATACTCGCACATCCACGTTCATTGCAGCTTAATTCACAATGGCTAGAAAATGGAATCAACCAAGACAGCCATCAACTGAGGAACGGAGAGGGAGAAGGAGGTGCCTTTACACATTGGAGTACCATTTGGCTGTAAAGAAAACTAAATTCATGAAATGTGTAGGGAAACGGACGGAACTGAAAAAACTGATGCCGAGTAAGGTTACCCAAGCCCAGAAAGACAAACACCGACACATTCTGTCTCACACGTGGATCCTAGCTTCCTACCTTTTAATTGCATGTTTAAGCTAGAGTACATGTAAAAGGCAGGAAACTAGAAACAGGTCACTGGGGATGGAAACCTACAGTCTTCCAAAGCCCAAGAAAAAAATCAATTAGAGAGGATGTAGAACACAGGAGACATGAAAAGACAGGGAGGCACGTACTCGGGGTTAAAGGGTTAAGTGGGGACAGGAGGGATGAGGAGGGAGGAGGGCGTGTTCGCCACAGCTAAGGACATATGAAGAAATCTTATGGATATTCACTCATTTATAAGCTAATTAAAAGCGTTATACACACACACACACACACACACACACATGCATACACACACAATTTAAGAGCATTTGAACAGAAATACCCTGCATCAGTTGGCAACTCTGCTTCTACAAGACATGAGTTATTAAATGAAAATCTCAGTGCATGGGTTCCCTCACTGTGAATTATTCATCGTGGAGGTCACGGGGGTACCCCCAAATAACAAAAGCCATTGCCATTGTTCTTCATTTCCCACTATCACTAGATAATAAGACCCTATTACTGAAGACACCTCTCACTTTAAACACCAGACATAGAGAAATCAACCTGGAAATGACCACAAAACTCTCCTGCTGGCTAGTTTACATAGTACCAGAAGGTATTACATAGGTTTCTGGGGGGAAAAAAGATTCAGTGGTCCAGTGCCAGACCCTGCATGCTAAAATACTGACCAGCTGCCAAGATGTGCCAAATGGTAAAATAATGCCATGATGGTTATGGAGGTGACCAAACCACTTTCTGAGTGGATATGAGACCTTCACAGATTTCCTGCCTTATTCTATAAATCTGGTCAAAAGCCATGGCTGAGGAAATCACAGGATCCTAGGGGTGATTCTGCTTCATTTTTTTTTTGCTAAATGGTCTCAGCTGTCAAACTGCACTCTAAATATTTATATGTACCCACACTTTTGTGTTGCTCTCAACTTTGGTCGGAGGAGCTTCTTTTTGCAGTGGGTAGAGGTTAATGCAAAGACTCATAACTGGTCAAAGTGTCGAGTATAAATGAGTGGTCATCTGTGGAGGGGTCATTTATATCAACCCCCCATCATTCAAGGCTCAGGGAATTTCCAGGAGAATGATATAGAAAGAATAAAGAGCCAGTGGATGGTAAGAACTGCATAATGCTGACTTCTGGACATGGCATAATTGTTGCACACATCAACTGACAACAGCTGTGGTTATCTGCACAAGATCAAGCTAGTCAAAATTCCATCATGGATGGGGGTGGACTCCTGAGGTCCCACCCCTACAGAGGTGTTATTGGCAGTTATTGCTGCTGAGGGAGGAAGAGTCATTCTCCTTTGGGGACATGGCTGCTGGTAGGTTGCTCGTGTACCTGTGGATGGTCGTACATTCACATGAATATGGGCAACACTAATTGGATGCAGTGAGTTATCAATAACAGAGCCAAAAAATAAGATCAAGACATAAAATTGGGAGGGAGATGGGATGGGAGGCACTAGAGAGAGTGGGAGAGAGGTGGTGGTGGGTGAATGTGTTCAATATACACTTTATAAATATATGGAACTTTCAAAGAATAAAAATCATTATGTTTTAAAAGCAGTTCCACCATCCCCAGGCCTCTTTCATTTTTGCAACTTCAGTCTTCTAGATTTGCTTACTCTATTGAAAAACTTAAGGAAATGCTTTACCAGGAAGAGAGAAAAAATAAGATTCCATTATACAGGCCTGCACTGCAGCTTACAAGCCACCCATTCAACATCTTCTCAGCCCCTAAGCATCTCCAGGTCCATCTTAGCCCCATCCTGAGCCATGGGAACTAGGAAAGAGAAATGGTACTTGACTATCCTGAGGGAGAAGCCCAGATGTCCTGTTTCAGTCTTTGGTCTAAATAACAACTCTGCCTCTAAAACCAGGTTCCAGTAAATGTCCAGGGACCTTCTACCCACTTCCAAGTGCATCTCCAGATGTGAGGGTCTGGGGCATGAAGGTGGGGAAGACAGGAAGCCATGAACTTGAGTAACCTACATGTGCTCTTAGGGGAGACCACTGAGTGCTTTCCACAGCTGTCTCCGTAAGTTGTCCACAGAGCACATCCTCAAGCCCGTTTGGTATGGTTTGCCTATTCGGAGGTGGTAAGCACTTTTCTCCTAGGATCTTCTATGATTCCCAATAAGCTTGGAGCAATAGTTTCCCACCCTGGGTTTTCAAGTTAGCCTAAGGCTAACCAAACATACTTATATTTGCAAGCCACTAAGAGGAAACACAGAATCTGTCTGGACTCCAAGCAAGATAGAACAGTTCCCAACGGTTTTGTTTCTCTTTGTTTTGTTTTGTTTTGTTTTGTTTTGCTTTCTACCCCTACTGCCTAAGACATAGGACTTAACACGTGAAACAAGCTTAATAAATACTGAATACAAATAAATGTGTGCCTTTCTCTATAGACACAAAGTTCCAAAACTACTAAACTTAACTGTAGAACTGACTTTGTAAGCCTTTCATTGTGACCCAATGAGACCTTAGACTTAATGAAGCTCTTTATAGAAACTTGCTTCTGGTCCCAAAGAGTAAACATACAAAATATCAGTCTTACATCTGTTTCCACAAGAAATACAAATAAACTAAAGTAAGAAAACAATGCCCTTGGGATAGACAGCCCACTGCTTTGAGCTCTTCAAGTATCTATACAAACTTAGATTAGTATCCTGCAAGACAACAAGAAGTACCTCTCCATGAGAGATGAATCTGAGAGATACTACAGCAATTATTTGAAAGTTTTGAGATTTTTCTATACACTTTAAAAACCATTAGAACTCTGTGCTTTCTTAGTAGGAATCAGAGGGTCTAACTATCAAAAGGAGTACAGCTATTTCTGAAGTAGAAATAAACAACCCGCTCTTAATCTTTTTCCCATTTCACAAAGATATCAGTGACCAGTCTTTATTGAATGTCTATTGTATACACATGCCATTTCTCTTTACTCGTGCAGAAAAGGAAAATCTTTGCTTACCTCAAATGCTGTCTGGACCCCTGTCAGAAAAGACAGATTAATAAAAGGAAAGCGTGAAAATTTATTTCATATGTTATGAGGTTCTTTACAGAGAAATAAAGATCTACAGAATCATCTAAATATGAGCACTTTTGTACTAGGTTAGGTGGAGAATAGAAAATATGATGGGATAAAAATGGTATAAGCTAAAAGTAGAAAAGAAAAACTGAGCAAGGTCTCTTCATTCTGATTCCTCTGAACGTCTGACCCACTTTGGAAATGAGGACACCCCTTTCCTCCAAGCATGGTGAGGCACTTAAAACAAGAGGGTTGCGTGACCTCCCTTGTGGGAGATCAGCAAGTCCTGCTTCTCCTGAGTCCTTCAGCTTGACATGGTCAACAAGCCAAAGTATTATATTTTGGGGAAGCCTGCCCTAAAACATACCATGGCAACCTAGCACTTAGCATATGTAATCTCTCAGACACAATTAACCTGAGTTTTCACTTGATTCATTCTCACTCTCCAAAGTGAAAGGATAGCTAAGTATGGTGGTCTGTAATCCCAGCACTCAGGTGGCTGGGGCAGGAAGACAATAAGTTCATGGTCAGCCTGGGATATGTAACAAAACACTGTCCAAATAAGTAAGTAAGTAAATAAATAAATACATAAATATATAAAACAGAACACTCTGTGGTGGTTTAAATGAGAAATGTCCCACATAGGCTTAAGTATTTGAACACTTGGTCTCCAGTTTGGCACTGCTTGTGGAAAGTCATGGACCATTTAGGAGGCCTTGCTGGATGAAGCACATCACTGGGGGGCAAACTTTAAAGAGTTCACAGTCTTGAGGCTAGAGACATGGCCCAGTGCTCTTACAGAAGACCTAGGTTCAGTTCCTAGCACCCATGCGGTGGCTAACAACCATCTATAACTCTAGCTCCAGGGAATTTGATTCCCTTTTCTGTCTTCTATGGGCATTGCACACATATGGTACATTTACATACATGAAGCCAAAACAGTCATATACATAAAAATAAATTAATTAAATAAATTTAAATTTTTAATAAGAATTCATAGGGCTTGAGAGATGGTTCAGTGATTAAGAGCACTGGTTTCTCTTGCAGACGACTAGGGCTCAGTTCCCAGCACCCACATGGCAGCTAACAACCATTTGTAACTCCAGTCATAACTCCAGTCCCAGGGTATCTGATACCCTCTTCTGGCCTCCATGGGCCTTGCTTATACATGGCACATTTACATACATGCAGGCAAAACACTTATATACATAAAAAAGAAAAATAAACACTTTTTTTCAAAAAGAGTTCATAGCCTTGCCCCACTTCCCCTTCACTCTCTCCCTTTCATGTCTGTGGTTCGAGATATCATCACTCAGCTTTCATATCCTGCCTCTGTACCTTCCGCTTGCTGCCATGCCTCCCTGACATTATGGAGTCTTAGCCCTCTGGAACAATAAACCCAAATAAATTCTGTCTTCCACAAGTTGCTTTGGTCATGGTGTTCTAGCACAGCAACAGAAAAGTAACTAATATACACCCTCAACTAAAACAAAAAACAAAGTACAAAGCTAGGCCCAAATAGATAAAATATTTTAATGAATTATTTGAATCCTCACTCAGGCTTTAAAATAAAAGAACATCAGTTTCATGACAAATAATTTACCCACAAAATTGTAAAATCATAGGCTATTAAGCCCTAATAGCCCACCATCTATACTTACATGTGTCATCAAAACATCTCTTTGAGATAGAAGTGGTAAGGCTAGTGTTCTGGTTAATTCTGTCAACTTGACAAAACCTAGAGTCACCTGGGAAGAGAGAACTTCAAATGAAGAATTGCATCCATTAGACTGGCCTGTGGGAGTGTCTATGGGGCATTATCTTGACTGCTAATTAATGTAAGAGGGTCCAGCCCACTGTGGGCAGTACTAGGCAGTACTAGGCAGTACTAGGCAGGTGGTCCTGGGCTGTATATGGACCAGAGTTATAAGAAAGCTAGCTGAGCATAAGCCATCAAGTGAGCTAGCAAGCATCATTTCTCCATGGTTTCTGCTTCAGTTTCTGCTTGAGTTCTTACCCCAACTTCAGGAAGTAAAGGACTATTACCTGGAAAATGTAAGCTGAAAGAAACCCTTTACTTCCCTAATTTGTTTTTTATTATGACGTTCATCACAGCAACAGAACAGAATTAGAATAACCAGGTAAATTATACTAAATCTTTATGAAGTAAGTCAGGAAGAGTGGAATGATGCAACCTCCCATTAATTATATTTGAAATCAGTAATTGCACCCTGAGCCCTACTAGGTGGCTGGTACACCACTCTAGGTCTGGAATAGGAGACATGAAAAATTTCATTTAAAACTCATATGGAAAATGTTATTTTAAAAGCTGTGTGCAAGAGCTATGGAGGGGCCAAAAGAGAGAGAACAGCCCCATAACCCTGAAAGAGATGTTCCCTGAAAGATGTGATGTCTTTATTGAGCATAGGATCACATCCGCACTCACCAGGCATCAAGCCAGGAGAAGATGGTAGATGTCAGGCAGAGGAGACAACTCAGATGTATGCGTGGGACTTTTCCAGGAAGAGAGCCACTTTAAGGAGCTGGACGAGGGAACACGGTGAGAGGCTTTCTGAAGTTGGAATGTATCCTTAGACAACAAGGAAGGAACCTATGGGAGCTTCAAGACAAAGTGTTGTAAGTCAAAATACCCTAACTAGAAATATATCTGCCAGGAGTGTAAAGGATGAATTCACTAGGGAAGAAATTGGTAAGAAAAGGGCAGGCACAACTTTCCCTCTCTGTCTCCCCCAGATGGCATGCAGACCGCGCCTGGAGGTACCTTGTCACTGAGAAGCAGCCTTTACACATTCTGGAGAGGTCAGACCCTGCCTAGAAAGTGCACTTCAACACTCACCAAATAGAACTCTATGTAGGATGACTGATCCTGCAGAGGCGATTGTCCTGTTCTGGTCATAGCCATTACATGTGTGTCAAACATTCAAACAAATTGTGGTTCTGGTGGAAAATCATCCATTGAAACTTCCAGTTTCTCAACATGCTGACATTCTAACATTACGCTTGACTGCTTTCAAGTGACAATTTCTGTAGCAATTCTCATATCACTTGACAAGGTGTAAGTTTGTAAACTCCTTCCATGGGCAATAAAGATAGCTAAACTTTTATCTCTGATCCTGGTGTGGGACAGATAAGTCACCAGGAGATGCAGGAAGCAGGTTTATTTAGGCTGCAGCCTGGTCCAGAGGACTTAAGTCTCAAAGTCTGGATCCCAAAAGGAGGAAGCATTTATCTTTTATGCCTTAGTCAATGAGTTACAGTGAGAAGGAAACTTACATACAGTCTCAAAATTGGGCAAATTATTATAAATTTAGAAAGAAAATAAATGTTAAGAAAAAAATCCTCTGTCTGAAAATCATGACAGAAGTCTCCATCTGAGACGAACAGAATTGAGACAGTTTCGTCAGGACACAAAGGCAGTGGTTCTAGCTGGCTGAATTAGCATTCTGACCAGCTAAAAATTCGCTGACAGAGACGGAAGGAGAAAACAAGGATTAAAATTCATATTTTCCTTAAATATTCCATTTAGTTATATCAATCTTATAAGCATGGAAACAGAATTGGAGTTCAATTTCTGGTGCTCTGAGTACCAAGTCCACAAGGAAGTACAATGATCAGAACCATTTCCCCAAAACAGATTTAAAGAGCTATAAAAACCTGTTCCCATTCCCTCCTTGCTTCCTTGCTTCCTTTCCTCTTTCCTTCCTTCCTTCCCTTCTTCCTCTCCTTTCTTCCTTCTTTTCTCCCTTCTTTCCCGGCAGAGTGGTTACGACAGTGACCTTTCACTGTCAACTTAACAGGATTTAGAATCATCTAGGAAACACTCCTCGGAACATGATCAAGGGGCATTTCCATAGAGGTTTAAGTGAGGAAGGAAGATCCACCCTGAATGTGGGCAGCACCATCATTTAGGCTGGAATCCCAGACTGAATAAAAAGGAAAAAAGAAGAAAGTGAAGCTGAGTACCAGCATTCATCTCTCCTGCTTTCCCAACTGTGAAAACAATGTGACCATCAGCACCATGACTTCCTGCCATGATGGATTGGGAGCCAAAATAAACTTCACCTCCCTTAGGTTGCTTTTGTTTGGTATTTTCTCATAGTCGTGTGGAAAAGTAACTAACAGAGTGACTGGCTTGATCTGCATTTCCTTGTCCCTCCTAAGTAATTATCAGTTGTTCTCAGGGCATCTTGAACCATTTCCTGTTTTAAATGGTATCTCCGTAAAAGTCAAAATAGACCCTTCTAATTTTTCAGCTCAAATCCTATAGAGAAATGAGAATGAACCAGAGTCAAGCCTTTTAAGAAGAAGGACTGATTGTTGAGGCTTCTGCTATCTGGAAAACAAAAGAACTTCTAACAAACAATGAGGACCCAAATAAGAAGGCAGAGTATGCCTGACTCCAAGAACCAACAAACACACCACTAGGCTGAAGACCAGCTTCTCTGTAAGTCATCAGGCCTGCTGTCATCTATAACTGTCTTATTTGTTTTCCCTTCCACATCTCAACTGGAACCTGGGTCTCACTGGCACTATCTGTCACAGCATGAAGATACCTGTTATTAAATGAGGGCTTACTCCATCCTGGGTAAGCTACTCCAGTAGCTTCAGATTCCAAATGTGTTCAAAAACCCTCTTTTGCATATGGAAGGTCTTAGGATGCCCACAGTTAAAACTGTGAATGTGTTACAGCATCAAGACTCCTAGGAAGGACCACTCAGATTCCAGATGTTCCAAATTAGCTGAATCTTATTTAGCTGGCCAGTGACCGCACTCTCTGGGTCAGGATTTGTAGAGTACAGCCCTGACTCAGAGGGGAACAAAGGTTATAAAGACAAAAAGCCCATCCTGATGGACCAGATGGTTATACAAGATTACATAGGCATCACATGTTTGTTCCTACAATTGTGCAAGCAAGCAGTTACAGAAGCCAGATAAGCATTAAGCAAGTGATTACAAAAGCTGTAAGACATTAACTGAGACCTGCTGAGTTTTGTGGGGGTATTTTTCTTTGGTCAGGTCTTCCTGGAACAGTCCTGTGGTCAAACTTTTCCTGGAACTGCCTGCCAGAGTTAGGAACAGCTCATCGAGATGGTGGCCTTATACAAAATGGAGGAACTCAGGCCATCACAAATGTAAGTTCCCAGGAAAAACCTGCATCTTCCAAACCTTCTACAAGGCTGAACAGCTGATTAGAACTTGATTGTGGAGAGTTTAGAATGTCACAGATCCTTAGCCTAATTACAAATTTATCTTGGATTATCTCTATCCACCTAAATAGCCACTCCTTGCTCACTTCTGTGTCTGATGTAACATCCTGAGACTAATAGATTAAAAACCTTTTGATGTTAATATAAAATCTTGGTTTCCACCAACTGAAAACTGAGTATCATCAGATGGCACCTAACGCCTATAAGTTACAGAGGTTTCTCTGCTTTTCTATAACCAGCCTCTCTGATGTCTCCAACAATGTATTTGAAAAGTGCCTCAATTTATGACTTTCTTTGTTCTGCTACTATAAAAAAACGTCATCATAAAACTGCTTCCACATTGGAACATGGAATTTAAGGGAACTTAAATCTGTGTTCCTTGATCATAGTCACTCATATTTGGCATCAGAATAAGCAATCTCACCTTTGAGGTGAGAGTCTGAGGTGTGTGTGTGTTTTAGTGGAGGCTTGCTGGGGGCAAGGGTTCCTTTTTTTTTAGCTTTTTTGAGACAGGGTTTCCCTGTAGCCCCAGTTGGTTTGGAATTTGCTATGTAGACCAGGCTAACTTCCATTCCATTGAGACCCACTGCCTCTGCCTCTCCAGTGCTGGGATTAAAGGTGTATGCCACTCAGCCCAGAGTTGTGTTTTTGCTGGGACAAAACTGAAGCTTGGAAAATTTAATTAATTTGCTCAGTTACTCTCCAGGGAGAGTGAGCAGAGACCTGAGTCTAGTTGCATGACTTCCACCCTGTCTTTTTACACTAACCTCAGTACCTCTGTGGAAAACAGGGCTAAACAAGGGTTTCAGCTCTGAACTTATTTTCCCTAGTCCAAGTGCACACATCTGCCAAAATTACATCCTAGAGCAAATAGCCATAAAAGTAAATTCATATTTGACCTATACTATAAAAATCATAAAGTGGGTCTCCATAGAGAAAAAAGTCCCCTGAAAGAGAAAAGTAGAAACTTGGTAATACAACAGCAATGACTCCACGGACAACAGCAGTAGCTGGAAGCTTTTAAAAATTACAAAATCTCAGGTCCTACCCTACTGGATGAGAATGTTGTACTCTAATATTGTCCATTTATTCATATGTGCATTGCAGTCTAGGAAGAAGTGCCCTCAGCTTTACAATATTTTCCTCAAGCTATCCCTATGTTATTTGACAAGCTCATTTCCTTACCAGCACTCTGATAAGCCTATGTAGGATTTCCATGACTTCACACTTGTTCTTTGGAATGAATGTATAACATGTGGTGGGGCTCCCTAAATGACTAGCAGAATGAATACCTAAAACTAAGCCAGGAGACACAATTCTAACCACAGTACACTTGAGTAGATTGCTTTGTACATGCTTAATCAATAATATAATCTATGGATCTAAACCCTGGATGAAGGTGAGAATCATTTAGAGAATATTTAAAAATACTGATGATTGGGTCTTACCTAAAATTAAACCAGATTCTGATGTGTCATTAGGGTTAGAGCCTAACCTATCAATTATACTGCGCTGTGCATAGTAGATTCTCAGTAGGTGCTTTGAGAATCAATCCATTCCATTTTACAGTACCAGGGTAACATTTCTTCACGGACAATTCAGTACATTCAATCAGCTGCAATTGTTCTCTTCCTAATTTCACTGTAAAGCCAATCCTCCTACCTCTCATGAGAACATTGCCCATCTAAGTTAACACATATAGACTGCTAGAAATCATGCTTATAAGCAGCCCATGACAGTGATTGGCCACCTAGCAACAGCAGGAAGAGGAAGAATCAGGATAGAAGCTTTCAGGGTGGGTTCTGATCCCAATGGCATTGCGTTAAAAGCCTTTGTAGTTCCACAAGTCACTGTTGCCATGTAAAACTGCATGGCAGTTTCTATAAGTTTCTGCTTGGGAGAGCAAGTTGGTTTCTCCAGTGGCACAACTGATGTCCCCTGGACCTCCAAACCATTTGCAGTGTGACTTTACAGTTCCTACCAACAAAAGTGTTGCTTCCATCCTACATTTTGAATCTGGGCTTTGAATAACAGAATGCAATGGAAATGATGGTGTACCCATTCCAAAATAGAACTCAGGAGGCCTTGCACATCCATAATCTTTTATTTTGGAACCCTTCACAGCTCTGAAAACAAATCTGAGGTAACCCACTGACCAAAGCCCTACATGCAAGAGACACCAGATATTCCAGCATCACTTGTGAAAGTCCTGCTTTCTCAGAGCTGCACTTGAAACCCACATATCAGCTGATCAAGGACCGGAAGAATTCGTCTGGTGGTAGACCCCCAAGCAATTAGAAGTTTAAAGCTAGATTTTTGGGACAAGGCAAGTGACTGATGAACCAGTTCTTTAAGAGCTGGTCAGAAGATCTGAACTTGGTAATGAGGTCATTTTCCTGGTTCCATATCAAGAGGAAAGCTGATTTTAAAAGAACTAGAAGTCTGTTTACTTCTCGTTCCAAGAAACATTTGTAGAAACAACGTATAAATGCATTGTTTGTCAGTTAAGAATGGGGCTTTCCCCATAACCTTGCCAGTCAAACACAAAGCATTGAACAGTTGGTCTGCTTTGTTCCTTACCATCTGTCATATTAGCTACTACAGTTAAAATGACTTAATCTTGCTGCTTTGATCTGTTTTAGTCAGTAAACCAGGCCAAGCATAAAGGCCCCAAAATGTAAAATATATTCAAAGCAGGCAATTTAACCAAAATTATGCAAGTAATAACACAAATTTTACCTCTGAAGGAAAAGCCTTAAGCCCTCAATTCAAGAATTCAGTGGAACTCTATTCTAGCTGTGAGCAGAATCCCTGAGGTTCTTTACAAATTATGTGGTAGACGTCCCACAAAGTTAAGTAACTATACCAGAAAGAGATCATTATTCTTTGGTAAAGAGTCTTGTTTTATGCCCTAATATTATTTGTCATTTGTTGAATGTCAACAAGGTGCTAAGAGCAGATTCCCAGAAGCACGAGTTGGTTGCAGACACTGACTATAGGGATAGTCATATTACTAAGACAAGCAAGGTGTTGGTGACACACACCTGTAATCTCAGCATGCCGGAGATAAGAGGATCATGAACTCAAGTTCAGCCTGGACAAAATAACATGAGCCTATAGAAATGACTTTTACAATACGGGAGTACTCTGGACAAATGACTTTTACTTCACCTTGCAACCAAAAAGTTAATCTTACCTTAGTTTGTTTATAATGTAAACAAACCTCATAGATCTTGAGCTTCTCTTGTAACCAAAAGTATATAGCCTTAATCTTTCTTGACTCTTCTTTGGCCTTGACCAAAAATAATGGATGAATCTGAGTGTGTATGTTTTGCACATTTGTTGGAAGCAACCAAGATTATCCTATTTGTGTTGCAAACAACAACAGGGATTAAATTGATAACATCTGTTTGTAGTTGTGGGTACTATTCTAAGTCAGTAGGGTTCAGAGGGGACAAAGTCTTCTGATAAGACAAATCCTCTGCCTTTCCCGTCTCTATTTCATGCTAGATATATTGTTTCAATAAAAGAATGAAGTAGTCCTTGTTTGAGAACACAGTTCCTAGAGATTTCTGAAAGAACACCACAGTTTGGGTCTCTCTTGGTTTTAAAATAGATGCTAAGAGTCAGGCTGACTTTATTCAGGCAAAGCCATAATGTGGTTTCAAGTAATAAATGCTACATGAACCCACCTCAAAACATGACTAAGACAAGCACTCAATAATCCAAAAGACATAGAATAGAATATTTTACAGCTGAGTAACAGCCTCAGTACTCAATACCTCAGCAAATAGGGATGTGAGATGTGAAATAGCTTTAGTGGAAGCATTGAAACTGATGATATCATGTTCTAAAGTGTGAGGCTCTCATCAAGTAGGATTTACATTAGAAGGGATCAGAATCCAGATTGTGCCTCATACCCTTGAACTTCTCTCCTGTATCACATTACTCTTCTCTCACATAAAAGAAAGGTGGTTGGAATCAGAAGAAATATGTCAAAAGACCTACTGTTAGGTTGAGTCCATCTGCTGCACAGAGGTCCCTAAGGAAAGAGGCATGTCTTACCCTTTTTTCAGTGACTGTGATAAAATACTCTGACAAAAGCAACTTAAGGGAGAAAAGGGTTATGTTAGCTCATAGTTTACAGTCTATCCGAGGGGGAAGTCAAGGCAGCAGGAGCTCGGGGCAGATAGTCACATTGCATCTGCAAGGAAGAAGCAGAGCGAAATGAACGGATGCATGCAGACACATGCACACATGCGCACGTGCATGCACACACACACACACACACACACACACACATACACACACACCTCCTTTTGAAGGATCCTGGGAAAACATAAACTTTGTCTCAAAACAAAACAAAAAATTACCATCTAGCCAGAGGTTCTCTGATAAAGAACAAATACAAACTATTGTCCCTTCCCTTAAGAATTAATCTAGTGACTCTGTCGATCACCTGGCTAGGAAGAAGCTGTCTGTTCTAGATACTTTAGAAACAGTATGAAGTCTACTTAAATTGTAGGTGTTTTCCTGCCACTGTCCACTCTCGCCTCAGTGCTTCTTAATAAACACTGTCTTCTCCACTATGCTTTTTGTGTCCCATCTGAATTCTTACAATGGAGATCAGAGGAATAGGGAGTTCAGGGGAGGCTGGAGCAAGATCCCAGGATCCCAGTGTGCAACCCTCACCCAAGATTCTGCAGTGGGCATATCTCTCAACCTGAGTTCATAGCAGCCCTTGGTTAAGCTGTCACCAAGGTGCTGGGATGTTGTGACACAGTGATTCATCAATGGTGGCCAATATTTAGAACCCACAAGAAAGAGGATGAGCGCCAGTGCGTGCTGACAGCACGCTGTGGTGGAGAAGATTGAGAGCAGAGTGAAGTGGGACCAGAGAGGAGCTGTGAAGGGAGGGCTGGTTCTCTGGCCACTTCTCCAGAGACCAGGAGACAGGTAGAAAAACAGGCAGCCTGAGATGAGACGGAATTCACAAAATATTTGTAGTGATTCGTGCATCAAAGTCAGAGTAAGAGCTTAATTTCCTGACAGTTTTACATAGGCCAGCCAGAGGGAAAGCCAAAGGCTGAGATAAATCACTCTGATCTCAGACATCCAAGGATCGGATCAGCTGGCTTTGCAATCTGCTCTTACTTTAAACCAGTGGCTGTCAACATGCTCCATACTAAAAATATGCCTGTCCCCTTCTCAATCTTACAGACCATAAAACATTGAATTTATAGGTGTTTACACCTCTGCCACCCACTTACATGTCAATTCAAAGGTGAAGCTGCTATAATTAGTCCTTTTCAAAGGATCTTGATATTTTTTCCTTCCCTGTCTTCCAAATGCAGAAATATAAAATCTGTTGGAGAACTTGCTTCTCCAAAAAAAATTTCAGAAACCTTGTCAGCTAATTATATCCTTTAGTTGGAAAAATTTGGTTGTTTTGCTTTCCACAAAATAAAAAAATCGCCTGTCTCCTTCCTGGGGTCAGAAGCGGGCAGCCACTTCTGGATTTTCTCCTTTATCTCTGAGCTCTCCAAATGGATTCTCCATTCAAAAAAGGCACTCTTACTTTTGTTTCCTTTTCTTGCAGCCTCAGCCCAACACTGAAGGCAGACACAAGGGACAAACCTTCACACACAAGCCAAGTGTGTTGTCAGGTACAGCACAGAATACCTGCAGTGACTCAGGGGAGCAGCCCTGGAGAGCTTGACTCCTTTGCAGATTTCTCTGTCCCATGTCCTTTGATTTTCCCCCATCAGTTTTCAATATGAAGTAAAGTAACAGTTACCGCTTAACATTTTCAGTCACAATGACGACAGTAGTCAATGGCCACTTTGGAATTTTGATACATACATGTCAGGAAGAAGTCAACTCTGCTTAGCATTTTATCCCGATTTCCATCATGAATGGCAAGAAGGATCTGGCCCTCTCACCAACACTGATAGAAGTAGCTGAGTGGAGAGCGCCGCAGGGCAGGATTCTGAAGCTACAGGCTGGTTCGGTGGGAAACAACACCCTGGCCAATTAGCAAGGGCCTGGCAGCATCCAGGACTATACTTGTATTTATTTACCAAGCCTATTCGAAGTGCAGCCACCCCAAAGTCAGTACTAGGATGCATCCTGCCATGGTATGCAAGGTCTGGATGCTCATCCTGGGTCTGTGGTTGGCCTCTGTGACTTGAGACAACTTCCTCTTGCTTTGATTCTTCCTGCAGGGAATTACTTCATTGATGCCAATCCCTCTCCTGGTGCTTGAAGATGAATAGGACACTTTAATCACATACAGGACTCTTGCAAGGAAAAACACTACATAAATCCTAGACAATGGCATAGGTATTGTCTGGATTACCTCTCTGAGGAAACATATCTCTCAGGTCATTGGATTTCTTTGACTGGATTTCAGTCTCTGGGAGGACAATGATAAGAAATCACTGTAATAGAAGGTCGAGATGGATTGGCCAATCAGAATCCTTTATAGCCCTATTCTATAACTAAGGAGGTCAGCATGCTCTGTTAACAATGCCAGGTCGATCTCTGGCATGCTGACAGAGAACATAGGTCTGGCGTGTAACTTCTCATGCATAGGCAATAAATGGCTTTTAATTTCCTGTGAGGCTGGTAGAGCCCAGCGCTCTTCTCCACGCCTCACTGGTCCATCATTCACTTGGTCACCTCCACTGTTCACAGCACCAAAAAATGACCCTAGGAGTCAGCATTAATTAGCCTCAAACAGCAGATTCAGGGCTGGAGTCACATCCCAAAAAAGAAGCAGGTAGCTGCATTAGCCGAAAACATGCATAAGTAGCATGTATATATAGCATACCTATGATGAATATATACAAACACATGGCTGGCCCTTTGGCCACTTCAGGAGTTACAACATCGGGCTAGAACAGTCATGGATCTGGCATCATATAGGCTAGGTTCCTGATAAACAATAATATAAATACACCGAAACATGACTAAGCCTTTGCCTGGCACTTCAACATGCGTAGCCTCGCCCAAAGTACAAAGACTGCTGTACAAAAGCTCTAAGTCAGTTGACTCACCCCAGACTTTAGAGGATTGCACAGATGGCTCTTTATCATCCTTTCTCACTCTTAAGAGGTTACCTCAACTTTGTCTGCAAACAACCTTTCTAATTGCTTCAGCATCTTGGTCTTCTTCATCTTGTTTTACATAGTGCATGGTTTGAATGTGAACTGTGCCCCACAGCATGTGCTTTTACAGTTGGTCAGTGTGGTAGTATTGATAGTCAACATGACAGGATCTGGAATCACCTAGAAGGCAAGCTTCCAGGTATGTCTAGGAGGGGATTATCTTGGTTAAGTTAAGACCTTCCCTGAAAGTAGACAGCCCAGGGCTGGACCTATGCCCTGGGCTTGGGTCCCAGGCTGCATAAAAAGGAGAAAGCTAGCAGAATAGGAGCATTCACCGTGCTCCACTTCTGCACTGTGAATGCAGTGCGACCAGCTGCCTCAAGCTCCTGCCACCATGACCTCCCCAGCATGATGAGTCGATTCCCTCAAGCTGTATGCTAGAATATAGCCCTCCTTCCTAAGTTGCTTTTCTCAGTTACTATATCACAGCAACAAGAAGAGTGACTACTACAGTTGGCAACTGTCGGCATTGTTTGGGCATCTGTGGAACCTTCTGGACATGGGGATTGGCTGACAGCTATAGAACTGCATAGGGTGGGAATTGGGGGGCGGTGTGGGCTGGATGTGCTTTTTGCGTGATCTCTCTGCTTCCTGGTCCCCCAAGTGTGAGCAAGTGACTACCATATCCTCTGACCACCATAGAGCTACTTGCTGTCATAGCTTCCCCATCATGGTGGGCTTCATACTTTCAAACTGTGAGCCGAAATAAATCTTTTCTCCTTTAAGATGTTTCTGTCACAATGTGACATAAAATTAACTAATGTACATACTTTCACATTTGAATTTTTGTTGTTGTTACATTTACTGGTTTATCATACAGGATACAACTCAGGAACAGCCAAATGGAAGAGATGCTCAGGGATAAGGACAAGCAGGGGCCCAGCAAACCCTGACCTTTCTGGACACCCTCCATGCATCTCTTTGTGTTCACCAACCCAGAAATTCTTGATTGGGAAACAATGTTTCTTCATTTGCCATTCCACAGGGCAGTAATCTATAATGGGACCTTGTGGCTCACAACAAACTTTCTAATAGACTATCTCAGGACCCTCAGAAGGAACATTCAGAGTCAGCCTCCATGAGAGTTGATAGCTAAACCCAGCTAGCTTGGGATTATTGTGTCCTGAAGATCCATTTTCAGATCTCTTCCTGTCTCCTGAGGAAATCTGGCATGGCTTTGCCTAAAGAGTCCCACATCAGCACTTGCTTATATCTTTCTCCAGGAGCCACAGCCTGAAAAAGGAAAAGCCATGTTTATGATCAATTTCTCTTTTAAAACTCAAATTGGCTAGAAAGCCATTAAAATAATATGGATCGAAATGGCCAAGTATGACTGCAATTGTTTTCTGAAGAAGGAATGAAAATAAGTTTGTATCAGAAGAGCTTTTTGAAACTTTTGTGTTATAGGTCAGGTTGGCTTAGCCTTCAACCAAATTGCCAGGCAATAATGCTCACATTCAGCCTCCTACCATCTCAAAGCACTTAACTCTCCAAGTCCTAAGGTCCTTCTGCCCACTGGGTCTTCACAAAGATGATCTCATATTTCATCAGAAGCTGAAGAAGACATGAAATAATCTGTTATTCATCTCTTGGTGTGAACCTGCTGTCCACCTTGATACTCTCCTGGATATATTTTAAACCTACTTCTGATAATGATAGGAAGGCTTTTCTGCTTTGAATGCAATGGTCACTATTTGAAGCCACTGAAGTATCTGAAATGTTCAGGAAAAAAAGACGATGAAACTTCCTAGGTATTTCCTATTTAAGAAATGTATCTCAATGTAAAATTTATAACTCTGACCCAAAGTGCAATGATGCCCAACTTCAAATGATATCCAAAAAGAGCAGCATGACATCATACCAGTCACTAAGATTACTGACTTTTGTTTTCCTAAACTTGCTTTTGTCTACACCCCTTTGTGGGAATTCTTGATATGTTAATGCACATGTATGTATATAAGAAGCATAATATGTATGTGTGCCTTCATGGATGTACACACAAGGAGAAACCAATTTATGCATGCATATTGGTGATGGGAACAACAATTACAGATGAAGGACCTGAGAGCCAAGTAAGAAATGGCATGTTCAAAACAATATCCATCACTGTGAATCAGAGGCAGGTCACCAATCTACTGCTCCAAAGCTTTGTTCGTGCTCCATGCACTCCTGATTCCTCCCATTTAATCTCAGTGTTTCTCAGAATCTCACAAATTTCTCACAGTCTTTTTTATAAAGGTTCCAGTTGAGGTCATTCAGTATTGGTTTTGCTGATTGCTGTTGTTGTTATAAGAAATTACTACCTTACTGAATTAGCTTACTTTTCAGCCATCCCTAAGGATATGTATATGTACATATTCTCAGATCTTCTGAGTACCTTTACAGGCCCCATTTCTACCTTATGCCTCAGTGCAGGAACTTGTCCACAGTTCTCAAGTAGTCAAACACTACCTAGATTTTGCTGTAAAAGGTATTTTGCAGATGCAGTTAAAGCTCTAATCAGTTGACCTTAAGTAAGAGATATTATCTGGAACAACTTGGATGGATCTGATTATTATGTTGAAAGGTTTAGAGGTGCTGGCTCCTAACTGAGTTCAACCCATGGTCTAATCTTTAGGACTTGCCCTGTGGATTTTAGAAGTACTTAGCCAGCACCAATTACATAGGTTAGTTCCTTATAGTAAATAGATGGAGGGGGGTCTTGGGTGGGTAGAGGCAGAGATGGATATAGATGCAGATATATATGTATACATGTATAGCTACATAGATGTAGAGATATAAAATATTTAGATTTAGATTTCATACTGGTTCTACCTCTTTTGTGGGACTCTTAATTAATACAGATTTTGGTACCAGGATTGAGCTTCAAGCTCATGTAGACATGATTAAACACTGACTAATGTCCATATGTCCTTAAAGTATGAAACTTGAAACACTTCATCATGTGAGAATAGGGAAAAGGAAAACAGCCTCGTTGTCATCCCCCTGGACTATGAAGCAATGTCAGGAATAATGTAAATAAATGCGGAGTCATGTCCTAAAGAGCCAGCTATTTTTTCTAGGCCTCCAAATCCTAAAAACATAGAATACCCTAAACCCAAGGGGAAGAATATTGTACCCTCATTAAAGTGCTAATGAACCCCATAACAGTAAGCTGAATTCTGCTCTTCAACGAAGGAAGAGATGCTGACAGCAAGGAGAGCAGGGAGCTGTGCTTCTCTTGCTTTCTTGTGCATCACTTTCCCATTGTAACTCCATCTTGAAAGCCCCTGCAATGAGCTGTCAGGCAAAGTTTACTTGATGTATTTATGGTTGGCCAAAAATTTCCATAAACTTGACCAAGTCCATTGTCCGGCCAGTCATTCAGCTACAAAGGTTTTCTGTTATCCGGTATCTCCAGTCACTTCTGAGTGGCAAAGATAAGTTATTGTTCCTTCTTTGTGGTTGGAGAGACAAATGAGCAGACAAACAAAAACTGCTTTAAGAAACATGAACCGCAAAGCAATTTTAAAGTTTAGTAAGAACCATAAAGGAAATGAAACTGGTCACAGGGTAAGAACAATGACTAGAGGCTAGGAATAGTAAGTCTATGGTCATAGCGCCCTGAACAAACATGAGCTCTTCCAAACTAGAAAGCTAAGCAGAGTCTGGTCAGGTTAGTGCTTGAATGGGAGAGAATACTGTAGGCCTTTCTTAGGAGCTGTGACCTGCAGGATAGGAAGAGTTTAGCCTCAGGGCTGGAGAGATGGCTTAGCAGTTTAGCACTGGCTGCTCTTGTAGAGGACCCAAGTTCAGTTCCCAGAACCCACATGGTGGCTAACAACCATCTATAACTCCAGTTCCAGGGAATCTGATACCCTCTTCTGCCCTCTGTAGGTACATAGTACATTCACATATATGTACACAAAACATAGACACATAAAAGAAAAATAAATAAATCAAAAAATATTTTAAAAGAAGAATGTAACCTATTGTGGATTGGGAGTGTAAGGCAAAACTTGCCATAAATTTTCTCCTCCCTGGGATTTTTTCTACTCCCTTGCGTTCAGACTGGCCATATGGCCTACTTTTTCTGTGGGGCCTTAGCAATGTGATGCCTACTCAACATGTACTCCTACACAGGAGCTTGTGCTCATGCAGTTTCCTAAGACCCTGTGACCACCAGCATGCAGAGATGCCAATAGTCTGATGGGTTACAACAGGTACTTGGCCAGCTGCTTCTGTGTCCTGGTTGACAGTTTGACAACCATCAACTTCATCAGCTAATGTGTGTATGAGCCAGCTGACATCCACTGAGTCCACTGGGACAGAAGGACACGCTACCAAGGACCCTGAGCTAAACACACAGTCAGAGGCTGTTGGGAGTCAATAAGTTGTGAGGTAGTTTGTTAGGTAGCAAATACCACGGATTCCTGGGGGAACAGGATACTCACTTGAGACATTTGACATGAGGTTCAAGGAATGTCATCAAATCCATTGCCACTCTGCTTTCAACTTTCCCCGTGCTCCAAGAGCACTCCATGCTACTTACTGTAGACAGACAGTCCTTTACAGTCAGCTGGCGTTTCTCTGTGTCTTACAGGCAGCACTGACTGTCCTTGCTCCGAATTACCTTTTCAAGGATATTTGTTCAGTGTTTGTTCAGCCTTGGAAAACAGAGATAGTTCTGCCCTCCGAAGCACAAGATGGGAGTGCTTTGTCCAATCAATGATGGAGGCTTCAAAAGCTCTGAGGTTCCATAACACACCCCACTGCCTATGCAGGTGTTACTTGGCCCATTTCTGTCCTCCTGGTACAGAAATTGCCCATATTCTGGGCATTGCAATGCTGTCAGTAAGGAAGTCATTTTTTCTTACCCAAAAGTCTCCAGTCTTGTGCCAGCCTCCAGGAAACTGTGGCCGGCAAATTTGTTAACTTACAAGAAAGTAAAACCTCAGACCTTCCACAGTTCCTGACACCAATTAATCAAAACTCCTGTTTATAAAATCATCAGCCAAACTCATACAGGGAACATTGCTTTGAGTCTGTAAAGGTCCATTTCTCTGCAAATTACCATGGAAAAGCACATTTTGTGACTGTTCCCAGAAACATCAGGACAGGGGCATCTGTACACATCCTTTTTCCTCCTTTAAAGGACACAGGACAAAGGCATGAGGCCAAACCCATCTTTCAAATCATTAAAGAGAAGGGAAATGGCAAGCCAGATACAGATATGGGAAGCTAGACACAGATATGCCGAGAACACAGAGGCTTAACAACAAAAGGAAAGCATAGCTGTCTTTCCACTTCCTGCTTTCCTTCAACATGGGCTAAAAGAATGTGTAAACTCCATCTAAGGAACACAGAGTCTAAAACTGCTGAAACCAGTGAACTCTGTCAGTCTTCACTGTCACTCAGGCAAAGTGTTCTCATCTACTGACTGGCACGTACACAGGACTTCTCAGGTGTTCTAGTCTTTGAATACAACTTAGAACTCTATTCCCAGGGCAAGAGAGATTTACACATTTGCCCCTAACTCTACTGTCTTCGGTTCAGCCATTTCTACCAAGAAATTAAGTCCACAAGTTAAACTCCTGTAGGGACTTGGCAGATGGCCCACTGCTGTCAAGACAGACCATGGAGAACAGACAACTGAGGAAGGAAAGATGCCAGGCCTCCCTTAGGACAACAGCTCAGTGCCTATTCATGTCCTGCAGATGTGCAGATACTTCACAGGACTTCAGCTGAGCCCTTGAGGGGTTTCCAGACAATATTCTTGTCTTCTGCCTCTGGGTAAATGTCTAGAGGCCAGTATCTTTTTCCCACAGTGGTCAGATTCTGTAGGATATGACCCATCTCCAGGATAACATCAGCAAGAAGGTACTAATTGTTCCAGAGGAATGTGGAGCAGTGATTCAATAAAACATGTAGCAAAGGGCTTTAAAAATGCTGATTTCCAGAAATATTAAAGGCAATCAAGTTAGAATCTCAAAGGCACATGGTATAGTATGAACTCTGCTACTCAAAAAAATACTCAAGTGATTGCAGTGTACAGCCAGGAGTAAAAACCTTATTAAAGCAAAACATGGATATGTAGCTTTGAGTGTGTGTGTAACCATCAATCCAATGGCTTTCTCCTAAAATACACTCCACTCTACAGATGGGGGATTAGGAAGACCTCTTTTCTGGGAATGCAAACATGTGCCTTTTATGAGTTTCTGGAATAAACTATGCGTCCTTCTTCCTATCTTCCAGGAAGAGAAGAAAACTGAATTTGACTATCAGTCATGACTTGATAGCTGGATGACATTAAGAAAGTCACTGAAGTCAAACATGGTAGTGCATGCCTTTAATCCCAGCACTGGGATCTCTGTGAGATAAAGGCCAGTTGGTCTACATAGCAACTTCCAAGCTAGCTGATGTTACAGGGAGACCCTTTCTCAACAAAACAAAACAACAACAACAAAAAAGCCATTGAATCTCTCAGTCTCTCAGGACACTTTATTTCCTTGACCTGTAAATGAGGACAATGGCTGTTCAAAGAGAGGCACTGTCAAGATCCCTGCAATGAACACCTGCATCTAGAATGTAACAGCTTTGAATGTGGGGGTGGGGGTGGGGGGTGTATGTGTGTATACAGGTGTGTATGTGATAGATGCATGTGTGTGCAGGTGAGCACATGTGCAGAGACCAGCAGAGGACATCAGGTATCTTGTTCTATCACTCTCCAGCTTATTTCTTTGAGACACAGTCGCTTACTGAACTTCCCATTTCTTAGGCTAGGCACACTACTCCACTCAGCCCAGCACTGGGGTTACAGGCACAAATGGGCACACCAGGCTTTCATGTGGTTGTTGGTGATCTGAACTCAGGTCCTCATACTTGCACAGCAAACATTCTATCCCCTGAGCCATCTCACCAGCCATACAACTGTGAATTTCTAACTTACTATAGCACAGCCTGTTTCTCTTTATTTAGTAAGTACAATATAAAATCTCTATATTTAATATATAATATCTCCCAAATCAGTACCAAGCAGATATAAGACAATCACGTTGCCAAAATTGTAAAGTGTCTGCAATATCCTGCTGTGTATATTCACTTCGAGTCTGAAACATTATTGCTTTGATGGTTTGCAGAATTTGCAGGTACACAAATGGAATAAAGTATGGTGCTCTTTGAAGTTTAACAATATTCTTCTATTTCAAAGCAGCCTTCATCAGGTACACGAGGTGATCTGAGGAAATGTGGAGAGTGTGGAACTAGGAGGAGGAAGGATGATGAGGTTAATGATTCTACTTTGTTTGTTTGTTTGTTTGTTTGTAGACAGTCTTATATAGCCCAGACTGGACTCAAAGATAGCCAAAGATGACCTCGGACTTGGGATCCTCCTACCTCCACCTCCCAAGTGCTGAGATTAAAAGCATACGTTACCACACCCAGTTTTATGTGGTCCAGGGAACAAAACCCAGGGCTTCATGTATGCTAAGCCAGCAGTCTACTAACTGAGCTACATTTATAAGGTTAATGATTCACTAAGAAGCAACCAAGGTGTGGGGTAGGAGGGCATCTTGCACATCCTCTCTGGAAAGAGGAGAGATGATCTCAGATCGTGAGATTTAAGTGTCACATGATCAAATCAAGGGCCTATAACCATGTCTTCAAATTTCCTGACTCTTCCTGGTGCAGAAGGATGAATTCAGATCATTTCAGAGAAGGAACAGCCTGACAGGGACTCCTAATCATTCACTGTGTCATCAGAAACCAAGCTCTTCTATCTGCAAAGATAATGGATGCACCTTGGCTGTCTAGAAACATGATACAGCTGACAAGTCAGTCGGGGAGCACACGCTCTGTGTCTTTGAATGTGACCTTTTCCCTGATTACGTCAGATGTTCCCTCCTCACTTCACTGGCCATCTCTCAAACACGGAACTAATAATCTGTTTTCTTATAAACGTGGGCTACTTCACAAACCATAGCCTCTTGCAACAACAAGCAGTCACTTAATAGTCTTGGACCCCCAAAGGTGGGGGGGGAGTAAATATTATGGATAGATATTGAAAAATCAGCAGAAAGAAGGAATAAAAAATCTTCATGTCCATTATAACCAGTACCATTTAGCTTTACGAAATCAAAAGTACAGGCCATAAAGGCAGACGTGGCCTATTATTTACAATGTTATTTTAGCTTAAAATTAAAAATGCACATGTTCACTCCTAGGCTTTTCCACTGGGTAGTTCAAGCTTCCTTTTTCTTTCTTACAAAGATCACATCCTTAATAACCATTCTGATTGATGTAGCTGGCTCTTCACTTACATCCCTTCTCTCCTCTGTAGCAAAAGCTCTGTGGCTCAGCATTTCTGCTACAGTGCCCTACATTTCCCAGTCTTCCCAGCAGTTATGTAAAGTCATGTGACTGGTCAGGAGAGTGCCAATGTATTGAGTGCCCCCACTGGACTGATGCTTAGGATAGGTGCATAGTTCCTCTGGAATTTCTTTCCTGGTTCCAGAGCCCAGGATCAAGCATTTCCAACCATGCAGATGATAAGACCACTACACATCTGTAGCTCAAAATGATTCCAACAATAACAACAAAAAGCCTGAATCACACAAAACAAACTTCCATCTGGCCTAGAACATGAACAGTCACCATGGACTCCTACACAGAAACAAACAGGATTCCATCTTCTCTAAGCCACGGAATTGTTGTCAGGTCTTTTTGTTCAGCAGCCCTTATCTTATTCTCATAATATAATCCAATGATGACATCCAGTTTCAATTTGTTTCTGTGGACTAAAACTTGAAAATGAAGAAAGCAGTCTGGAAGGGAACTCTGATAATGACGTTTTAAAGACAGATGTTTCATCCATGTCTTATTCAACAACATGTTAAGGTAAAATTTTTATCATGTCCTTACAATGCATCTGATTTAGTCTTCATAAGAAAAATCTTCATTTTCACATCCATATGTCATCCTTTTAAAATAATATTTAATTAAATTATGTAATTACAAAACAGCACAGGAGGCATAAGCATATTGGGAACACACCAATCCCTAGTATGTGTCAGTCACTGAGTGGTTCATCACAAGCCACTCTCAGAACTCAGTGACCTAAAACATCAACCACTTTGTAAACTCACAATTCCTTAGTCAGGGATTTACATGGGCTTTGCTGAGCTTCTGTAGAGGTCAGCCTTGAGTCAGCAGCACAGCTGTCCTAGTTAGCTTTCTATTGCTGTGAGTAAAACATTTTGACCAAGAACAACTTGGGAGGAAAGGGCTTATTTCAGCTTACAGTACAGTCCTTCACTGAAGGAATTCAGGGAAGAAGCTCAAGCAGGAGCCTGGAGGCAGGAGCTGAAGCACAGAACATGGAGGAACGTTGCTTGCTGACTTGCTTCTCTGGTCTGTGCTCAGCCTGCTTTCTTATGCAACCTGCCCAGGGTGGTATCACCAGCATTGGGATGAGCCCTCCTACATCACTCACCAATCAAGAAAATGCCTCACACACATGCCCACAGGTCAGTCTGATAGAGGAAATGCCCCAATTGAGATTCCCTCTTCCCATGTGTGTCAAGTTGACAACCGAAGCTGTCCAGTACAACAACCATTTCTGAGAGTTGGCTGAATGTTGGCTGAGGTGAAGGAGTGGTGGGTCATCACCCTGTAAGTACTAGGCTATTCAACAACTCAGTGTAGAAGACTCCCCAAAGCCATGTTTAGATCTGACACAATATCACTTCTGTCACATCACTGAAAGCAAACTAAAAGGTCAGTCAAGATCTAAGGGTGGGGTTAGCTGTGAACATTTTTGTAAAGATTTATTTCTTTTTACTTTATGTGTATGAGTGTTTTGCCTGCATTGATATAAATGGAAACTGTGTATGTCTGATGGCCACAGAGGCCAAACCCTCGAGGGCATTGGATCCCCTGGAACTAGAGTTACAATAATTGCTAGCTACCATGTAAGTGCTGGAAGCTGAACTCAGATCCTCTACAAGAGCAGACAAGTGCTCTCAACAGCTGAGCCATCTCTCCAGTCCCTAAGTTGTGAACATTCCTAAAAAACAATCTCATATTTGATCAATACACAACTCAAGGAGTGGGAACAGAGGGAACGAGTGCAGCTTGAGAGTAACCTAGGAGCTGCCACATCTAGAAGATGCTAAGTGCCCAGGTCAGCATCATTCAGAGAACAGCAATCATATTATCCTAGGAAACCCATTAAGCAGAAACCATCAAAGAGCTCCTGTTATTTGCAAACCTTGAGATGCTTTTAGAACAAAATGAGCTGCTTCATTTTTGAAATGAAGGCGACTGACTCTATTAATGCTCACTAAGTGTTCCTGTCTCCTTCTCCCTTCAAGTTCTGCTAGGGGCAGCTGAAAGTCAGCTATGCAGTTAGTTCACGGGCTGTGTTACTTCTGGGCTCAAGCCACTAACAGCCAATGTGCCTCCTCAATCCTGCCTTTCCATTTTAATAGTAACTTTGAAATCTTCAAGTGCCAAACGATGTAGCTACAAAACTAAGGGAAGCCACCCACGCAACACAGAACTTGACATGAGTGTAACGAAGCCCGCCAAGTTGAAGCACTGAGATTTGGAATTTTCCCTTATACTCCAGCCATGCCCTGTAACACTCAGAGATGGTTTATTAGCACCTTAATGAACTCTTCCTGGCACAAGCACACTTGTTTGTGATGGAGAGTTGCTACACATTCAGTGTTGATAATGATAGGGTACAAATGATATGTTCATAAAAGCTAGAGTGCTATCAACAGGAGAAATATCTTGCTACACAAATATTCATACATTTGACCACATAATTCCAATCTTCATCATATGTCCTTTAGCAACAAATCAAAAAAGAAGAAGTTGAGGATGGAGCTCAGTGGCATAGCACTTGTGTAGCACATGCAGGAGCCTGGGTTCCATCCCTGCTCTGCAAAAGAATGTGTCATAGAATCACATTCAGGACCTAAATTGGAAGCAATCCCAATGTCTGCAATAGGGAAATGATTCTGTCGTGTGTGTGTGTGTGTGTGTGTGTGTGTGTGTGTTCTGCCTGCATGTATATAGGTACATCACATGCATGCAATGCTAGTGGAGGCCAGAAGAGGGCATTAGATCACCTGAAACTGGAGTTATAGATGGTTGTTAGCCACCATGTGGGTGCTGGAAACCAAATCTAGTATCTCTGTAAGAGCAGCTAGTGTTCTTAATGGCTGAGCCATCTCTCCAGCTCTGATTCTATAGTCTTATAATAAAATATTTATCCATTCAAATGAGCATTGGCAGATGTTTTTGGATACAGTAAATGTTTTTGAATAATACAGATGAGAAAAGCTGGCTTCATAGTTTTATAAGTACAGTGAAAATCCATGTACATATGTCAAGGACAGAAGGACAGTACTCAAAGAGAAATGACCTGGGAACTCTAGATGTATTAACTGTAGATTTTAACAATATTGATAAAATACAGATGCTATTTGGCAGCATTCCAAGGAATAAAAGAAGAGGTGAGAAGGCAAGTGAAACACCAAAAGGGCAAGATGTTCGACTAGCTACTGGTAAAATCCGCCACCAATCTTGCTCACATTCTCAGAGCTGAATATTTTCAATAAGGATAATGATTAGATCATTTGTAATATGAAAGCATGCTAATGAATGGAATCAATTTATACAGAAAGAAGCTAATCATTAATTCTTTCCTCCAACCAAATGACATGCTTGGTTATATCAGATATTTATGGAAGGGGGAAGTAATTTCAGCTTAATAAAAATACATTTGGAGTCTGTGCTCCGATTGTGGCCCTGCAAAAGCTGGGTGTGTAGAGTTGAGCATGTGATTAAGGACTACTGGGTTAGAGTTTCTTCATGGACAAAACAAGGGGCTGAGCCACAACTCTGAGTCCCCTCAGCTGTGGCATTTCACCAAAATTTCATCTTGTATGCAGGAGCTCTGTGCTCAAATCTGCAGTGGTCAAAGTCTACTCAAGGGAGAAGCAGATGTAGAACCTACATTTGGGGGAGGGGGGAACTGGCCTTATTGGATTAGAAGTTATCAGTTATTTGCTTACATTCATGTGGTACATGTTCCCAACTGACAAGTATAAACTTACTTAATCCACACAATCACCTTAAGGTGAAGGGAAAATTATATCATTTTACAGATGAAGAAACTAAGGCACTAAGAGCTTAGCAATTTGCTTGGGGTCACTCAACCAACAGAGATAGGACTTAATTCTGAGCAGCCCAGCAGCTCATGTGCATGCATATGACTGATTGGGATGTGTCTCTCTGTTAATCTGACCCCTTTTCCCAATTTTCCAATTATAAGGATATCATTTCACTAGAGGGGAAGAAATTGTCAAATTATCAAGAATATCTCCCTTGAGGATGCTGAGAATACTTCCATTATTATCCTTAGTCCTTGGGTTTAGATGAGCTTTTGTGGGTCTTTCTATGTATGTCAGCTTTATCATCAGCTCCTACAAATCTCACACTGAGAACACATCTCAAAGAGTTTTTGAGTAAGAGAAAAATCACATAAATAAGATGCCTTCCAAGGGCCCATTTCAGCCCATTTGCTCAAATCCTCAGATTCCCCTAAATATTCATGAACCCTCGCCCACCAAGACCCCAAAGATTTCCCTCCCATTCTGAATCTTGGGTGTTTATTTCCTCCTCAAACTTAATATTTTTGGTATTTATCTAGGTATTTAGTATTTAGGACCATGCTCTAAGTGCAGAAGCTCTACAGAGACTAATCTCTGTATTTGTGGTGTATGCTGATTGTTATTCATGGTGGACTATCACTATGTTAGCTATAGTTTTACACTGTGAGACAATATTCAGTGGACTTTAACTCTGAAACTTCAGGGCTGCCTGGTTTGGTGCTATACACCTCTAAGAGTATGTTATTGGTCAGGGACAATTTTTTATATGAAAGTAGATCTACCTTTAAGAATTCTTAGAGGAGACCTTTGCTCCCACCCAGTACTATCGAATTATCATTACCTTCTCCTCATTTCCATAGGTAGAAAAACAGAAGCCAAGAAAATGGAATTTGAAGAACCATGGAGAAATGCTGCTTACTGGCTCACTCCCAGACTCACATTCAACTACATTTCTCTTTCCTTTCTTTCTCTCTTTCTCTCCTTTTTCCTTCTTTCCTTCCTTCCTTCTTTCCTGTTAGTTGGGCCAAACTCACTATGTAGACTAGACTGACCTCGGTCTCATAGAGATCTGCCTGATCTGCCTCTCGGGTACTGGGTTTAAAGGTGTGCACCACCACACTCAGCTCAGCTACATTTCTTATATGGCCCAGGCCCACCTTCCTAGGGATGGTACTGCCCACAATGGGCTGGTCCTTCCCACACCAATTAGCAATCAAGAAAATGCCCCATAGATATGATTACAGGACAGTCTGATGGGAGCAACTTTTCAATCAAGAGTCCCTCTTTTTAGGTTGGTCAAGTTGACAAGAAAGATTAGCTATCACGCCCCTCTTGGGTTAAGTTTATTGATTTTGATTTTGTTGACAGATTTTTACTTTTTTATTGAGTTTTGAGAGGTGTTTAACCAGAAGCCCACATATTAATTCATTTTAAGGAAGTTATTAAAGAAAAGATTACAAAAATTCATTATTAAGAAATGTCTCTGTCTATAATGTATACGTATATATGTATAAACAAATACATGTATGGGTTTATTATAACATTTAGAAAGAACAAGAAAGGGTAATGTTAAAAAGTCATATTAATGAGTTCCTGTGTGTTGTACACTTGGTGTATGACCTTTGATTCCTAAGTGAGATGGAATATATTTTTGATATAGAAGAGGTCCTTGCATGGGTGGTGTTCATGTGTGTGAGATTCATTGGGAGGCTGTGCCCTTGCAAGGAAATTTTAATTTTAATTATGTTTTTTCATTCTTTGAATATGTCTCTGTGCTTTGGGATTTTTTGAATACCAATAAACTTTAATTTTTAAAAATATTCTATTTTTTATTTTTATTTTATGTGTATAAGTGTACTGTCTACATGTATGTAAGTGCACAATTGTCATGCAATGCCCAAGGAGGTCAAAAGGGGGCATCAGATTCCTTAGGTTTGGAGTTGGGGACAATTGTTAGCTGCCATGTGGATGCTGGGAAATGAACCCAGATCCTCTGCAAGAGCAAACAGTGCTCTTAACCACTGTGCCATCTCCCCACTCCCACCCCGCCAATAAAAGAAATAGATGTCTTTGCTGTGTAGTTGTTGTTTTAAGATAGGATCTCATGTAGCCCAGGCTGCCTCCGCCTTTCTATGTGGCCGAGGATGACCTTGAACTTCTGATCCTCCTGCCACTACCTCCCAAGTGCTGGGATTACATGTTTGTGATGGTCAGGTTCTGTATCACTAGATATCCTTCAGGAGCATCTTCGTGAGGAGCGTAATCAACTAGAAGCCTCCAGCAGCTTCTTTTTAAACCTACCACATCAAAAGGCCACACTAACCCCCAATAGCCAAAAGGAGGAAACAGAGTCAGTTCTTAACTTGACACCAGGGATGGCCAATGAGTCACCTGAGCCTGGACAAGATCCTCTCAGAACCATTCCTCCTGCCCAGCCGTTTCTTCTAGGTCCCCTTTAACAGGGCTGAGACCTGCTTGGTCTCATCTGCCTGACCCTGCTCCCTCATGCTCTGTGTCTTTGCAGGGAGTTCTCCCAGTATCTCATGTTCAGTTAAACCTCTCTCTTGGCATCTGCTTCTTGGAGGAGTTGAGCTGACAGAATCTCCATCTACCAAATATTAAGGTCATTTTCAAATATATTCATAAGAATAGTTAAAGATTTTTTTAAAGGTCATGATATAAAACTATCAAAAATAATATTCTAAACCTATATTCAACATGATGCAGTAGCAGGAAAAACCCTGCACTTTGTCCTAAGTCAGGTCTGACTTCAGGTTGTGCCTGCTTTGGCATTCTTCCCAGTCACTAGGCATTTCCAACAACACATTTGGGGCTTTCTACAACCCTGACTGCTCCTAGAAGTGCAACCTAAACAGCTGCTGAAGAACAACCAAAATAACAAGTGCAACAAGGTTTCTCTGACCTCCATCTGGTCCAAACTGTTGTTATGATTTTTGTGGTTTTCCTTTATAAGCTCTGTACCCCTGAGCTTCAGCGATGAGAGAATTTCAAAAGCACTAGCCACTGTCAGGCTCATGCTTACCAATAATCAATAAAGGACTCCTTTCCCTTTTAATTGGCTTGTGCATGGTAGTGATCTGTAATCCTCACATGATTCTAATTAGGTTTTAAAAAGACATAGTGTAAGATAGGTACATACTCATACACATATACACTTTACATGCATACCATACTACATGTGTGTGTACATTTAATCCTTCAGACATTGCAATATTGAGTGACTATTTGTTACCAAGTATATCGTGACTACTTGTTGACTTCTTTACCTATTTCTTTATTATCCAATATTCTAATAATGGACATTATTACCTCCTTTATAGAAACAAAGCTATAGCACACACACACACACACACACACACACACACACACACACATTCTCAATATACTCCGATGTGTGATACTCTTTGAAAGGAAGGAGCTAGTCAGTCTCGTCTGTGGGGGCTCAATGCACAGCCAACAGGAACAAATAAGCAGCATGAAATACAGATTATAATGTCAATGCTTAAAATATGTGCTTGGATGATTCCAGATGTTCTCAAAACCCAAACTGCACTTAGGAACCCTGGTGGAGCTTCAGAAGGGAGCAAACAGATGGAGTGCCAATCCTACTGAGCACTGCTTGTTTTTGTTTCACTGTGTTTTAAAAGAAGTTTGTACAAAGTTGATGTTTACCCAAACAACTTTGTTCTTCATTTATCACTTTTCTGGCAAACAAGAATACTATCTTCTTCTCCCTGAAGGACAGGTAACTTTCAGAGGGACCTATGCTGGCATAGGACATTCTATCCCCACCTCAGTACTCTCACCTTGTCCCCCCGCCAGAAGCTGCTTCTGTATTTATTGTTTTGAGGAACTCCTATGGATCCAAATACCAGAACAATGTAATATTAATACGACCATCAACATCATAGTAAGAGTTAATGTTTATGGGATGATTATTCTATACCAGGCAACACCTAAACACTGCCTATATACCAAACAGCTCACTGAATCTCCATAAGACTTCCATAGGGATGTGCCAACACCTCTCACATTGCAGAGGAAGACCTAGAAGTACGAGGAGGTCAAGGAACTTTGCAGATCCACAGAGCTAGGGTGTGGTGTTTCTGGATGTGAACACAGGAAGTTGCCAAAGAGAAATAAAAAAACAAAAAGCAAATCTGCTGCTCAGATACAAGGCCAGCTGTCCTTGACGGAAATGAAGGTCAGACAGGCTAGATAAGCAGAGGGAAGTGAGATTCTACTGGAGAGCAATCTGTCAAAACAGACAAGAGTGTAAGAACCTGAATAAGCAAGGCAGAAGACAAGCAGAGGCCACCAAGCACAGACTGGCAGGCAAACAGGGGAAGCTGGGCAGATGGGCATGAGAGGGGGCACCTGAGACAAGTCTAAGGACTCACACAGTGGGGAAAATCCAGGAGAAGGGAGAAGCACATGGGGGCAGGCATGAAGGACATGAGGCAAGCAGAAAGTTACTGCCAGGGTGGCAAGACTGCCAGGCAAGAGGAAGAAGGGAAACGCAGGGGTGGAAAGGTGCCCATACGAGGGAAGCCAGAAGCAAAGAAGGGGAAATGGCTGGCTTGACAGGGAACTGCATCATCTCCTGAGCAATGTTATTTTAACCCTGGTCTTCCTTAGTAATCTGCCAAACAGTGAAGAGATGAACTCCTCCTTCAGAGCTTAACTCTGTAGAGTGAAATGGACTACACCAGCTGACACTGTCTTGCCATTCGTAGTTGGGTGGGCTAATCAGGTCTCTGTATGTCCTCTGTGATTTGACAGATTCCTAGCAAGAATGACACAAGATTAAAAATGAATAGTCAACACCTAAAAGGGAGATCTTTCTCTCACTGGGTTACTGTGACTATGTAAGACAGTCCCCTTGGTGAGATCAGAGCTTCACACTCACATGTGCTCCAGGAATGGAGCCATGGAAGAGGGCACCCTTCTGATGCCCAGAAATACTCAGGGGTTCCCACTGTCCCCAGAACAGAGTCCACACAGCCCAGCCTGTTGCTGAAAGCCCGCCATTGAGGATCCTCCACTCACACATCAACAGCCTGAATCACAGAAGGGATTCCCTACTCCCCATCTTGACAGTTATAATCCTGTTCAGAAATGCCAAAAAGCCCAAGTGAGAGGATCTAAGGATTCAAGGATGTGGTCTCCTTCTCCACTCAGCTTAATCGTGGATCACGGCTTATCAATACACTAAGTCCCCTGGGTCCAAGTGTAAGAAGAGAGGAGACATCGTCAGTGATCCTCCTGAGACAGTGCTCAAGCCTGGATAAAGTGACAGGGCTGGTTCCTGGACAGCCACTTTCTGTTGGGACAGTACCAGAAGAGGAGGAAGACCTTGCTGAATCCAACATTAGGGAGGTGTGACAGGAGAGCCAGCATCACACAGTTTCCGGTAGAAAATGAAGCTGGCATCTGGTGTGAGACAGACAGCCTATCTTTCATTCCCTGTCCCATTTATATCACTGCATTCTGTCTCCCTTCCCCTGAATCAACTCCCAGGGCACCGTATTAGTTTTCTAATCTGTAAGGATTTTCCAACTGAAACACACCTGTCTAAAGATTGAAAGTTAGCCTTCACTTATGGAAAGAACATGTAACACTTATCTTTCTGGGTATGGGTTACCTCACTTAGGATGATCATTTCCAATTCCATTAATTTACCTGAAAATCCATAATTTCATTTTTCTTAACATCTGATTAGAATTCCATTGTGTAAATGTATCAGACCTTTGTTATCCATTCATTCATCAGTTGCGGGACATCTCCACCTCCTTCCTGCTTATTGTGAGTAGGGCAGCAATGAACATGGGAGAACAGGTGCATCTGTAATAGGACACAGTTCTTTGAGAATATGCCCAAGAGTGGTTCATATGGCCTATCCGGCTGGGTCATATGGGAGATCTATTTTTAGGTTGTGGTGGGGCAGGGGGGCACCACACTGATTTTCACAGTGGCTGCAGTAGCTTGCCCTCCCACCAGCGTGACTAAGTTAGGAAGCACAGAGAACAGGAGACACACCCTGTTTCTGTGGCATTTCCCAGAATACCTTAATAAAACACTGTGGCTCCCAGAAGGATAGAAGGTGTCAACTCCCAAAGAATTAAGGGGCTCTTAGCTCAGACGTGCTGGGACAATATCCATCCACTGTTGGGTCAGAGGCACTCCATGTTTCCAGAGAAAAAGCCAGCTGTAGGAGATCCTTCTACCTTACAATCTTCACTAAAGCTGGCCCATTCATCCCCAATCCCTCCACTTCAACCTCTCCAGTGGGCCCCTGACCATACTGACTTTCTGACTCAACAAGCTGGCTTCTCCACACTTCAGTTCCTCCATCTGCAACCTAGTTTTCCTTATTGGCAACATTGTGAGTGTGTGTGTGTGTGTGTGTGTGTGTGTGTGTGTGTGTATGTATGTAATTGATTGTCTCCCCTTGTGAAATGTGAGCTCCACAGCAGAAACTCCAATGGAGTTTGGAAGTTCTGAGCAGAAAGCTACCCCAACATCTCTCCCTTTCTGTCTCCCTTCCACACTAGCATTTGTGACAACAAATGTGTTCATGCTCATGTGGTACAATATAAACATTCCCAAATCATCTGTGGAGAGACAGGAAGTGTGTTTGATTTTTATAAGCATGTTGTTTCCTTTGCTGAGGGAGTCCCCATCCTCACTTAGCACTAGGAAAATGAAACCTGTCCCAAGCTAGTGGATTCAATCTATAAGCTGCTTCTATTTGAAAGCACAGTCCCTACTGGGTAGCTATTAAAATTTAGGTCATTTCCATATAACTGTCTAATTTAAGTGTTCCCTATAGTTAAAGCCTAGGTGGTTTCCCACCTCCTCTGGTCTAACTCTAAATCCCCAGGGAGCCCACCTTGCTGTCAATGGCTTTCATGGGAGGGTGAAAGTACATATTTATGGGAGCAGCTGATTCTTCTCTTGATCTTATCCCACCTCAGGAGAGACAGTTGCCAGCCTTGCTTCCAGAAGCAGCTGAGCCTCAAAGGAGACCTCTCTTCAGTCCCTGGTCTTGCAAAGGCAGAAAGGGGGCAGGGCTGGGAACCAGTTGGATGCCCCTCCCAGGCACTTGACCTCTGCTCTCTCCAGGACGCCTCTACCTCTATCCTGCCCAATGCTAACAGAGGCTGCACTACAGATGGGGCCAGTGGGTCAGGCAGGCCAAAAGCTGGGTTGGATTCTGTGTTTCACATACTCCAGGCCCTGGTTGCACATAGCTTACCTCATGATCTGAGGGTCTTTGATCTTGGCCATGTGAATGGTCCCTGAAGGAAGGGAAAGAACACGTCATACCATCTCAAGTTCTCCCCCGTCAAAAGGGCTTACTCTGGCCCTGATGCATGTGCTCTATAAAGTACAAAGCTCCTCCCAGCACAAGGTGAGCAGGCGGCCTGCTCTGCCACTCCATTTCTTTTCTCTGCTGCCTTGCTTTGTGATTTGTGTCCTGGGGTGTCTGCTCTCTGCAGGCAGCAGGGTGAGGACACAGCCAGGAGCAGAGGAACTTGATTTCTCCTTCTCTGCATAGCTTAGAGGCAAAGATCATGGGTGCCAGAGCTAGAAGCCTGGCTCAGGGTTTTCTAAGCCACTTGCTTGCTAAGCAACCTCTGATTTCTAGAAAATCACTTAACCTCTTGCATTTCAATTTCTTCTCCATGGTTGAGGGGATCCTGTGAAAACAAGTTGACATACCCAAAGCCCTTAGAGTCATTCCCGGCATCTTGTAAATGCTTGCCAGTCTTATCCCCTGAGATCAGGCTGTTGCTCTGAGTTCAAACAATGATCCAATGTATCATTTACATTTACCTTCTTCTACAATCACTTTACAATATGTCCCTGGAAATCCAAGCAAGGTGATATTAGCAACCTCTGCCTAGCAATCTTGATCAAGACTTCCTGCCCTGGGTCCTGGGATACAAATTTTATTCTCAGAAATTTCAGGGTGTCATATTTGCTAAAGTAGAGCCTCCAAAATGGCATAAAACTTTCTCCTTCCAAGTCTACCCCAAACCTTAATGCTCCAGTACAAGCAGAGGGTGGAAGGCTCTGGGTCCATGAACTGTGGGGCCTTCGGAAGAAATGTCTAGAGTTCTGACAACCTGGAAAGAGCTTGGTCCTCACTGGAGCAATGACTCTACCACATGCATGAATCTGCCAACATAAATCACCCCCACACAAGGTTAGGCAAGGAAGGTCTGTTACACAGATGCAGTAAGGTCACAGAAGCCCAGGCTCCACAGTGAGCTGGTTATACACAGTTCAGGAAATCTATCTGTGGCAGATGGTGACTTGTCGGCATATACCTCAATTATACCACAGCTGAGAAACCCCAAAGTACTGTGCTCTGGCACCTCTCAACCCACTGGACAGAAGCAGAACATGCTGACTCAGGAGGCAAGCAGGCATAGCCTGGCTGTCCTAGACTTTCTTCTTAGCTCAGGGTGCTGCATCCTCAGGATAGTCTGAGAACTGTAGACAGGAGGGGAAAGACCCTGGTGAACTAAGGATGTCTGGGGACCCGCCCTCCTGTACACTGGCCCTTGCAGTCCCTAGGCAGGGCTGCCACGCCCTAGATGGCTACAATTGTGAGTTTCCTGTATGCTTCTTCTTTGTTGGTTCTAAATCTCTGCTATTCTGTTTTTCTGGGTGGAAGTCCACAGCTCCACCACCTATGAGACAGCCCAAAGCACCTGCACCCTACTGTGTAGTGAACAAGGGCTACCAACACCTCAGTATTTTTTGTAGTATATTTTGTAGGAATGTCATCCTTGTCTTCAGCCCTGTGGGCACTCAGTATTAGCCCTTGTCCCTAACACTTATCCATCTAACTGGACTTGGAGCTCTCAGGTTGTAGTTCGAATCGAAGCATTACCTGGAGACCTGCCTGGAGCTACAGCTCTGTGTCTTCCGTCCTAGGCACCCAAGGTGCGTGGAAAGTAACTACTCAGGTTAACAGCCACCTGCAAGCTGGGCTGCCCTGATTCAAACTGCTGAGCTTTCTCACATTCTGGGGTGGGGAAAAGGATGCCATACTCATGGAGTGCAGGACATTCCAGAATTTTCATAGGTCTGGTAATTATAAGGAGCAAATAGGTCCCTCTTGTTAAGAGAAAGCAGCAGAAAACTTTAAAGGCAAAGTTCCACAGTCATAAAGTCATCTAAGGACTGCTTCTAAGTAAGCAACAGGATGGCTCCCGTGAAGGAGGAGCTGAGCAAGAACATGTAAGAAAGCCAGAATGAGTCACTGTAAGCATGTCCCTGCTGTTCTTGATGTCTGTTTCTTAATGTGTCTTTTTAAAATACAGCACTTAGTAAGGCTTACAGTAGTATGACATTTCTCTTTAGAGAAAGACATATTAAATGAAAATTTTACAATTCTGACTTGAATCTCATATATTAAAGTGCCTTTCTAAATATTTATTCTAGTGGTATCAATCTCTTGAGCATTAAAAATAACAGGAAACATAATAACAATATAGATGTGAGAGCACAGACACCTGTCAGATCTCTGTTGCTGGAGAACACCTTTCTCAGTGGTGCTCAGACTGTAAAGTGCACTGAGATCACCTGAGGATCTTGTTAAAAATGGATTCTGAATCAGTTGGTTTGAGATGAGACCTGAGGTTCAGCAGTTCTAACAAGCTCCCTGGCCAGGCTTACATGTCCACACTGCACTGCATTGAGTTGCACATGTCATGCAACCAGCTCAGACACCCATCTGGGCCCAAACGGATGGCTAGGCACCAAAGGAGAATAGCCAGACTCCTCGGGACTGGATGGCTCATGCTTGCTCACGAAGTGGCTAATGCAGAGTCCCGGCTATTCCACAGGCACACTCCACAGATCAATATTATCATACAACTAGTAAATGGGCACATTGGTTTCCTGTCACTATTTTTAAATGAATCTATGGTTCTATAACCAGAAAATTCTAAAATCAAGTACGGCCAGGGCAGCATTCTTCAGTGTGAGTCTGTGACAGTATCTGTTCTCCTGCTTTTCCAGCTTCTAGAGGCCCTGGCATTCCTTGACAGGTGGCTCCTCCCTGTGTCTTCACAGCCTGTAATGCATCACTTACATGTGGTTCCTCATCATGTTGCTCTATACCCTGCACCTTCAGAAGTGCACCTCACTGAAACCATCCCACTTTCATGCTAGGGAACAGATACCTTCACATCTCTGTCTCTGCCACCTGCCAGTCCTGCAAGCTAGCCATTGACCACACCTGCCTCACTGCTCTAATTTTAGGAGCCTTCCATTTGCCCATCATTGCCTTCCTTGTCTTTACCTTTCTGCTTAGAACACACTGACCATTACCTGATCCTAAACCCTGTGTCCTTTTGCTTTGAACAGCACCTTCTGTCCAAGCCCAACCTCTGTGGTGGCAGCAGTGTGGCGTTTCTGGAACACCAGAGAGATTGGTTCCACTCTGCCTTCATCAATTCCTACTGGAGCACATCTTAACTATTTCTCAAATTAGTACTTCTCTCCATTGGACCGTACCATGCCCACCCTAACCCCAGGGCTTACAATATCTTCTAAACTGGTCACTGCACTCACTCCTGGTCTCGTCCTCAGCCTTCAGCAGCCACACATGCAGTCAGGATTTGGACTTTACAAAATGAATCTGTCTTTGCTCCCCTTGTACGCTCCATCTGCCTCCTTGCACTTACGGTGCTAACACGGGCCTCTCCCGGATATCAAGACTTGAGTGCAGGAAGTCTGCAGGCACCATGCTTCCCTGCTTCTTCCTGCTCATGGGAGCCTTACATGCTCCCTCCTTCAGCCTGCATGAATTACCCTCCACAGAGCAGCCTGACAGCTCTGCCTCCGTCAGGCTAGGTCTGCCCACAGCACCTCTTGGAGATGTTGGTCACCATTCAGTTTTATAGTTCTTGGTGGATGTTCTTCCCAGTCAGTACACCAAGTTCAAAGTAAAGATGTGCCTGCTTTTATTTCTCACTGTATCCTAGCGGTTAGCATAGGGCCTGTCTTATACAGCCACTAACATCTGTTCAGTGAAAGCTGAATGAAGTTTTTAATTCTCACAACCTCCTGGAAGAGAAGCTGTTGTCCCCATTTTGTCAAGAAAACTGAAACAGGGGGAGTTAAATTACTTGATTTGTAGGTAATAAGATATAGAAAGTGTCATAGTCCTTTCATCTCCTATAATAAAATATCACACTCTAGATGGCATATACAGACTATTTCTCACAATTCTAGAGGCTGAGGAGTCTGGCATTAAGGCAGATCAGTTCGTGTAGAGGCCTTCTTTCTCAGAAATCACATCTCCTTGTGACCACAGGTGGCAGAAGGCACGAGGCAGGTATCTAAGGTCTGTTATAGGGGCACTAATCTCAATAGTAGGAACCCTGCCCCTATGACATAATGACCTTGCAAAAGCCTAACTCCTATTACCTTGTCCTTGGAGATGACGCTTTTACCATAATTACTCAAATGCCACAGAATATTCTGTGCTGAACTAAAGGCAAGGGCAAGGGTAGCATCTTCCCAGCACTGACTGCAGGTGAGAGGAAGATGAGCCCTACAGGCTGCCTGGCTTCTCTGCAATACCTAGGCCACCTCTATCGAGGAAAGCCTAGCAGGATGTACTTGTAATCCCAGCATACGGCACGAGGATTTCCGGTTTGTGGTCAACCTAGACTATCTACAGCAAGAACCTGCATCAGTACAGGTCCTTATCATATCCCCCTCAAATCAGTTGACCTATATAGAAAGCACAAGAATATTAATATGTTTGTATTATTGATAACATTTTATATAATAACTGTTCCTAGTAACTTTAAGAAAAATTTACGATTTAATAAATTTTAACAAATGTTTGCATAAAAATGGTCATCATGGCAAAATGTTCAAACAATTATTAAATATGACACATCCTTGTGATAGATTTTTTTTTTTTTTGCAGATACTACTGTTTTTGAAGAACATTTGAGTGACACAGGGAATGGCTAAATGTAACAGTCAGTTGATGAAAGGACCCTGTATGAACAAAATGACATGGGCATGAGCCTACCTCATGATCTGCACATAGCAAAGAAAAACTAAGAAATACAGTGAACTAATTGGCCGTCTTCAAAATTAAAGCCAGGCAAGTTATCTTTCCTTCTATATCACTCATTATATTTATAAATGTTTACCATGAGCAGACATTCTTTTATAATGAAAAAGGATCCTTTTGAAAAGCAAAGTGATCATACAAGAGGCTTGAGTAGTTTTTCTTTTTAACACCACTTTTTCTAAATTATTAGAGAAGCTAACAATTTTGAGTAATTTTCTCTGCTAGGTTTCAGTGCTTCTAAGCTGCATTACAGTGAGGCTTAAAAAGGAGATAAGCTGACTCTTAGTATTCATAAGAGTAGACCCAAACTGTGAGCACTCATTCCTGCAGATGCCTCTCAGAACTGTACTCCCAGCAAGGGTGCTCCTTCTTTATTGGCACAGTATCTCCAACATGAAACGCGGAAGTAGAAGGACCCACCCTTCTCCGAGAAACTTGCCCTTGATTCCTAGGCCTAGAATATCACACACAGCAATGAACATATTTTTCTCACTTGAAGATAGCCAGTTAGTTCACTGTATTCCTTAATTTTTCTTTGCTATGTACAGATCATGAGGTAGTCATGTCCATGTCATTTTGTTCCTGCAGGGACTTCCATCAACTGACTATTACATTTAACCATCCCCTGTGTCACTTAAATATTCTTCAAAAACATGTATTATCTGCACACAAAAAAAATCAATCACAAGGATGTGTCATTATTTAATGATTGTCTTTTTAATATTTTATTTTTATTTATTTTATGTGTATGAGTGTAATGCACATATGCATGCAAATGCACCCGTATCATGCAATGCTTGTATAGGTCAGAAGAGGGCATCTGATCCTCTGGAACTGGAGTTACAGATGGTAGCTGCCACGAGGGTGCTGAGAACCGAACCTGGGACCTCTGCACGAGTAGCCAGTGCTCTTAACCGTTGAGCCATCTCCCCAGCCTCTGATTGTGTGTTTGAACATTTTATCCCGGCTAGAAAAGGCTGGGCAATGACAAGCAGACACTCAAACTGATCAGAGAGCTGAGTTTGCCAGGCATACTGTCTCCTTAGAATGTGAGAGATAAGCAGATTCAGAGTCACAGCCAAGATATACTTACAGGGGCTAGAACTTCCAGAGTTCTAACCTGGCAGGTCACTGAGGACCACAACCTTGATCTTTAAGCAAGTCCCTGGCATCACCTCTGGGAATCTCACTGGTTACTTAGGGTAAAGAACAGAGAAAACCTTCATGGCTCTGGGAGGGTGAAGGGAGAGTAATCCTTATAGAACGTGGCCAGAGCTTTTTCAAACAACTTTTCTACATTTTGGCTAGTCCTAAGCCCAGGGGGAAGGACATTCTTCTCAAACTACCTCCTTCTCACCTCCTGTCTCAAGGAAGGGGACAGGAATGTTAGCTAAGAGGAAATACACATGAAAGGCACAGGCCACAAACTTGGGCCTACTAGAAAACTTGAGATTCAATCTGAAAAAACCGAGTCTTTCAGTCTCACCACCACACCAACAGGACTTAAGAGCCAGAGTGGAAAGGGCTTCAGGACATGGGCTCTCTCAGAAGAGGAGCACTTAGGGGAGCCCACAGTCAGGAAATCAAAACAAAGACACGGGAGAAATCACCCAAAGCCTCTGGCACAAAGCTGCAGCAAGTATTAAATAAAACCCGATTAATCTGTCTAGCCAGATTAGCACAAATCCTCACACTACAGGCCAACCTTTCTCAGTTTCTGTTATCCAGTATAACTTTTACCCCGCATGTGAGCAGGTACGTTTAGAACCAATCCCTCTACTTACAGAAGAGAAAGCAGCCACACCTAAGAAGACTGTCGATGTACTTTCAGAGTTGTTCTTTACATTGACGCTGAAACTCTTTGGAGAAACTTAGGATAGCCAAGGTCACTGGGAAGTCGCCCTGGCCTCCCCTGGGCTCCCAGATACCTACATCTCCATTGAAACAATTCAGATAAGACAGAGAAGGAGGCTGAGGTAGAACTTTCTCCAGTGGTGTAGTAGATAATAGCCAAAGGGACCATTGGCTCCTTTACATTTTAGGTAGATGTCATAGTATTTCTAAAGTTTCTAGACTAGACAGGCTTCCCAAGGGACTTCTTCCTGTCTAGGTGACTTACAGACCCATTTGGACTGACTCTTGCAGGAAGGTAAAATGGTATTCTTTGGTTTTTATCAGTCTTCTCCTATATAGCACTCTCATAAAGTTTCAGACTCCTGGAACCAGGTTTGATAGTTATCTATGATATCATTTCTCCTTCTAGGGACAGAGGTAGACTGAGGTCACATTCTTCTGCACAGTAATTAGGGTCTGGCTGTTCCTGTTCTTGGTTTTACAAGATGTTGATTATGAAAGACGGCTCCAGCCCTAATGTCCTCTAATCTGCTAACAGCTACCCAGCTACCTAACACTGGTTTATTCTTTCAGGCTATTGAAGAAAACTTGAGTCATTGAAACACTGACTCAAGTACTCCAGAAGCTTCATATACACTGTCTTTTTTTTTTTTTTTTTTTGGTCTTTTTGAGACAGGGTCTCCCTGTAGCCACAGCTGGCCTGACTCACTATGTAGACCAGGTTGACCTTGAACTCACAGAGATCCCCCTGCCTCTGCCTCCAGAGTGCTGGGACTAAAGGTGTGCAATACCACACCCAGCTTCTACTGCATTTTTGAATATGTGCTCTATGACCTTGAACTGAGCATGCCCAGATTTTTTTTTCCATTTTTCCCTTTTAAGCATATGATCTATGACCTTAAACCCATGCTCAGAGATATGCCCACTCTCTCACATGCATTTTCTATAGAAATAGATAGACCCCCCTACAGAAAATCTCTATGCTTCCTTTTTTGAGACGAGCACTTAAGAGGCTGAGGCCAGAGAACCTGAGTAGAAGCCAGCGTGGGCCACACAGCAAGATTCTGTCTCAAAAAAACCAGACAGTTTCAAATACATAGTCACACAGGCAGCCTAGTTAAACTCAGTGGACTACAAAACAAAATGAATAAACATAAATTCGAGAAAGAGATCTGCAGGGAAGACAGGAGTAGTCAGAATATGGGAGAGGGTTGAGCATCAGAGTGGTCAGTATGCATTATGTGCATATGTAAAACTGTCACAAAATAAATTTGATTAAAATAAAAGTTGAAACAGCAAAGAAAAAATCTCTAAAATCCAACCAACCAAAACCAAATAAATAAAATGAGATGAAAATTACAAGGCATACTATATACCAAAGAAAAGCATAGATGGAGATTAAGAAGGCAGCAGAACTAGATTCAGCTAGGATCCAGAGTTGTATTATCAAATAAGGGATTTAAAGTAAATATGAATATGTTAAGGGCGCACTGTAAAAGTAAACAACACTGAAGGAATGAAGGGTGATATAGGCAGAGAAATGAAAAATCTAGGAAATGTAAATACTAGAAATGTAAATGTAAATGTTAAAAAAACAAAAACACTGTAACCAACATAAAACCCTAAGAGAAGAATACACAGGCACAGCACATTTAAACAATGATGACCTACAACAGACACACCTTAAAGAAGTTAGTGAAGTCTCTTCATTTGTCTTTAGAGAAGAAAAGCATTATAGTGGACTTCTCATCAGAACCCAAAGAAGAATATCAGAAACAAAATACTTCATCGAAAAAGAAAAATATAGAATAATCCTATATTCTTCCTTTAAACATGATGGATAAGGGACTGCAGAGAAAACTCAGGGGTTAAGAGCACTAACTGCTCTTGCAGAGGACCCAGGTTCACTTCCTAGCACCCACTCCAGTTCCAGGAGAATCCGACACCTTCTGACCTCTGAGGGCACTGCATAGCATGGGTACACTTACAGGTATGCAGGTATTACATTCATACACTAAAGCAAAAAGTATATATATGTATATATATATATTTTTTTTAAATGAAGGATAACGACTTTCTCAGTCAAACAAAAAATGAAGGAATTCACTGTCAGCAGACCTGTCTGCCAGAAATTTTTAAATGAAAATATGTAGGTAGGGAAGAACTTGGATCTGGGCAGCGAGATGGTTCAGCGTGTAAAGGCACTTGCCATGAAAGCTTGGCAACCTGAGATCCTCGGAACCCACATAAAGGTGGAAGGAGAACCGACTCCACAGTGTTTCCCTCTCCTCCACAAGAGTCCACATGCACATGTGAATCCCCATAATAAAATCTTTTTAAAGTCTAAATCTACAGAAAGGAGGACCATCGGAGAAGGAACATAAAACAAAATCTTTGATTTCTAAAAAAATGCCAAGTTACACTGAAAGATAGAGCACTAATAAAAACATCGGATGAGAGAAATGGGTGATGTCCCTAAAGGACAGGAGAAAAGAACTGAAAGCCCTCTGCTGTAAGGTACCCAACACTCTACATGAAGAATAAAGCCTCTGAAAACTTAGTTAAAATGTATATTGTAAACCTGGGTAAGAATTAACATTATATAACAAGAAATATAAAACTGGCAGCATATTAGAGTAGGTGCCAGGGACCTAGGACCATAGCTCTCAACTTCTTAAGCCTCAGTTTCTCCATATGGAATATAGTTAGGCTAACTCATTTTTCTCAGATTTCCTTCCTTTTCATTTATTTTTGATTTATTATTTATTGTGTATGAGTGTTTTGCCTATATGTATGTAAGTACACCATATTCATGCAATGCCCACAGAGATCATAAAAGGGCCTCAGATTCCCTGGAACTGGAGTTACTGACAGTTGTTACCTGCCATGTGGGTACTGGGAACGTAACCCAGGTCCTCTCCAAGAGCAGGCAGTGCTCTTAACTATTGAGTCATCTCTCCAGCCCCACCCCCTGTGGATTTTCATCACTAAATTTACCATTTAGACTTAAGGCTAGGGATATAGCTCAGCTGACAGAGTGCTTGTCTAGCATGCACAAGCAGAGGGCTCATCTCCAATGCTGCATTAACAGCCTGTGGTGATGTACACCTAGAATCCCAGCACTTGGGAGGTGGAGGTAGGAGGATCAGAGATTTGAGATCATCCTTGACTACATATAAGTATAAGGCCAGCCGGGACTATATGAGACCCTGTTGCAAAAAATAAAAAGACTTTTTAAATAATCAATCTCCCAAACAAGAAAATAAACAAACAAGGCTAACACTGAATCCCCTAATCGAGTACGGTAAGTTTGGGTTTGCATATTCCAAGCTGCAAACTGCTTCTCACAGTGTTCTCTGGCACATGTTACAAAGTACTGAGTCTGCTCACCGGGCTCAGTGATTGCTCAGTGCTTCTCACTGCAGGGAAGGAACACAAAGACTGAAAGAAAAGGCCATTTCATGGTATTGATTTCACTGCCAGAGACATCACAAGACACATGCCTTTCGATCCGAAAAATAAATAAACCATACCGCTCTCCTTGACTAAACAGAGCTCATAATTAGGTTGTGAGTACCTCCAGATCTGGCAACAGACATTCATTCCTTCCCTGACTGGCTGTCAATACATTTCTGAGTTTAACAAACACTTTCAAGAGCTACAATTTCTCTGTCAATCAAAAGTTTTGCTCTTCTAAATTACTGCTGAAGTTGTAGCATTCATGGAAAAAACAACCACGTTGAGGCTGAGCACCCCGTAGAAGTGAACTGCCCCTTTTGAAATGAAAAGCTGCCCTACCCTAAGGGAAGGAAAAAGCCCTAAACAGCTTGTGGCTCTCTCTGCTCTCTGCCTTTCCTGCCCTAACCCCATGCAATAAAAATCCCTGAGGCAGTTCTAGCCAAAAGGCTTATTTTCCACTTCAAACCTGCCTGGCAGCAGACAGATAGAAATGCTTTAAGCCTCCCTGGACTCACAGCTGCACCAGCAGTTCCTGGCATTCCATTTTTGTCCCACTGGGAAATTAAAGTGGCATAAAAATCAATGTTTCGCCTTAAAGGAAGGGGCTGGATGACCAGATAGCAATACATTCCTTCCCGGACTACACAGTTCTTCAAAGCCTATCTAGCTAAATAAATTTCAACAAGACAGGCCCACATGAGTCGGATATGGCATTAGCTGGAGCAAAATCTTCTTGTTTGTTACAGATCTGTAGCTAATGAGAGACTCCCCACTTCACAGAGAAAGAAAGAATTCACAAGAAAATGTTTTGAACTGTGTTCAAGGGCTGCAGACTATGAGGAGTCTCTCGGGCCAGAAGTGAACATGGAAACCTGGCTTCAGACGAGCATGACGGAACAGAGCTCGAGCTTGCAGCCGGAGGAGCTGCTTCTGGCCACCCCAGGGCACAGGGTATGGTTAGCACAGTGTGTGGTTTCTTCTTACATGGTCAAAGATAACTTATTTTGCTGTGTTGGGGCTCAAACTCATGGCCTCACCACATGTGAGGGAAGAATTCTACTGCTAACTCCATCTCCAGCGTGAAAGAAAACTTGAAACTGCCTTTTCAGCACCTGTCACACTCTCAGGTACAAGGAGCAGGGCTTCACACTGAAGGACATGATTATCTTCTCTCATCATTCTGCCGGGTGACAGAGTGCTGCTTCTCCACCTAGGACTCTGGAATAGGACTCTGCAATCTGGCAGACTCCTGCCATCTGAGCACAACCCAAACATGACTGTCACCAAGACTAAGCATTCGCTGTCTGGTCTTCCCCTGTTTCATGGTTCCCAAACCCAAACAGGGTGTTCTGGAAGTGAGAATTGCCTTCCTTTTCAGTAGTGTGAGCTCACATAACATTGCATCAAAGTTAACAAAAGCCCAAGATAATGTGGCATCTCGTGTCTGTAATCCCAGTACTCAGGCAGGAGAGTCAGGAAGGTAAATTCAAGGTCATCATCATCAACTATACAGAGTTAGACCATCCTGGGGTACCTAAGACCCTCCTTCAAAATAACAAAAAATGGGGCTGGAGAGATGGCTCAGTAGTTAAGAGCACTGGCTGCTCTTGCATAGGACCCAGGTTCAATTCCCAGCACCCACATGGCAGGTAACACCATCCTGTAACTCCAGTTCTAGGGGGATCCTGTAAGGACCCCCCCAGAAATGAAAAGTGAAGGCTGCAGCAAACCTGACTCCATTTTGTTAGAGAAAAACCTCTGCTATGTAAGCTTGATTTTCCAGCTCCAGGAAAGACCACAAACAGTCTTTCCCACACTCATAGGAAAACACCTGCAAGGACATGTAGCCTTCAAATACCAGATGGTTTTGTAAAAACACCCTACTTAGGACTAAATGAAATCTGGTCAGGTTGACCAAGGCTAAAATCAGAGACATAAACAAGACCTTGTAACATCCTTTTGGTCAGCACATTCCACAGGCCCTGTAACCTTAATATGAGTAAGATGCTTTTCGCGCCAGTGGGCTTCCTTAACCAATCCCAACCCTTGTCCCTCCTCTCTTTGTTTTAACCCTATAAAAGATCACCTTACCCTCCACTCGGGGCCACTGTCTTATCACCCACTGCGTCAGTGTGTCAGCTCGAGCTCGAGCTTGTAAATAAAGACCCTTTGTTCTTGCATCAGATTTGATCTCCCTGGTGGTCTTTTGAGAGGATTCTATAACCTGGGCACAACAATCCAACACCCTCTCCTGGCCTCTGTGGGCACTGTACAACATGGGTATACTTACATGCAGGCAAAACACTTACACACACTAAAAATTAAAAACAAAATTGCCAGGCGTGGTGGCACATGCTTTTAGTCTCAGCACTGGAGAGGCAGACAGATCACTATGAAGTTAGCCTGGTCTACATAGTGAGTTCCAGGCCACCTGGGGGTCCAGGGACACCCTGTCTCAATCAATCAACCAATCAATCAATCAATTTAAAAAATTTAAAAAGACCAAACAACAACAAAGTATCAAAAAAGTACTGGAAAATTCTATGGTTGTCATGGACTTTGTGAAAACATAATGGAGGCCTGGTGTTCACCATAGTACCACTGTTAACTTCCCAAGGCCATGTCACAAAGTACACACCATAATCAATGTCTTGCTGCCAAAAATGTTTATCTGAACAGAGCAAGGAAAATCATAAAAGCCCACAGCACTTACAACTGCCTTGAATTCCTCAAAAGTCAGCATAAGAAAGTCTACTTTTGTTAACCTAAACAGTGAAAATGCAATGCAAATACACATTGAAGGGATTCTGACAGAACAAGTGGATGTCACAGAAGACACCTTTCAGGAAGCTGAGAAATCTGGAGTACGTCCTGTCAATATGCGTTTTCTCAGGCACATACTGGAATCAGTGGGTATGCAGAGGAATGCCAGTTTTGCATAGATGCTGAATTACAGGGGGATGGAGTGCTACAGTTTCTGAGATGTCTGTAATTTCCTTTCAAATAGTTCAGCAAAAATAAATTCATAGATTGGGCATGGTGGTGCACACTTGTAATTGAGCACATGGAGTGTCGAGGCAGGAGGGTGGAGTTTGATGCCAAGTGGCTACATACTGAGATCCTGTCTAAAAGACAAAATGGGGGCCGGGAAGACGGCTCAGGTTGACAAAGTGCTTGCTTTGTAAGCAAGAGGACCTGAATTTGGATCAACATTCACATAACAGCCAGGCATGGACCCACACACTTGTAACCTCGGCACTGGGTGGTGGACACAGGAGGATCCCTGGAGCTTGACAGCCAGCCACTCTAGCTGAAAGCTAAGCTCCAGGTTCAGTGACAGACCATCTCAAAGTAAGGCGGAGAGGGGTTAGAGATGGCTCAGGGGTTAAGAGGACCCAGGCTTGTTTCCAGAACCCACATGGGCAGTTAACACTATTCGTAACTTCAGTTCCAAGGGATCTGACACCCACTTCTGAACCCTGTAGTCACTGAGTGCATGGGTACACTCAACATACATACAGGCAATACACACATACACTTAAAAAATACTAAGGCAGAGGCAACTATGGAAGATACCTATGGACACAGAAAAACATCACACACACACACACATATATATCACATACACATACAGATACGTGTCTGTGAACATATATGTGTATTTATTATCTAGATAAAAGGCTCCCCTAGGATTAACTGCAATATTTTCAGTTTCTGTGCAATTTTTTCTGAATTTGGGGGAAATTTAAATGTTTTCATTGTATTTTTGTTTATCGAGGGTACCACATGCCACTGCACTCATGTGGAGATCAGAGAACACCAGAACACCAGGTGAGTCACAGGCTGTTGGGCTTGATGGGAAGCCACTGAGCCATCTCTCCAAACTCCTTTTTTATGGCATGTATCTTGTCTTACTTTCATTAGCTCTCCATCTACTCTTAAAATTCCACTCAGAGTTTAAAGGTTTTATAGAAGACTACAACCCTTTGTAGATGAGCTTTATGTTTTCATCATAGAACTGAGAATTAATTGTGAGACTACAGAGAGCCAACATCTCAAAAACTGATGATTTTCGGTGTGGTTGATTTCAAACAGCTGTGAGTGTGGAGTCAAGGGGCCGGCCAGCTTCAGAACGGAGCCACCTCATTTCTGGACAGCCCCACCACATAATGCTATGTGAGAGCTGGCTTCAGCAGGATCGATCAGCATGGGGATGACACCACTGTTTGGTATAAGACCTTCCCCTACCCAGAGACTTCCGAATGCACACCTTCATCAGAACCCACGTCACGTTTGGCACGTCTGCATTCCTCCTAGACTGTATCACTAACCTCCTGAAGGTAGGTACCCTGCTCTACCCCTGTAAGCACTATGAAAAAAACAAGAACTTAACAAGTAACTACTTGAATAATGGAAAAGGTAAAATAAAGACCTAAAACTGCACAACTTTTCACAGAAAATTACAGAGGTGCTTTAGCATGTAATGATGTGGCTTACCTAATATGATTCACCAGAGAGATAGGGAAGAGAGAACAATCTATAAGGAAACTTCACAATGTTACTGTTGGTCTCATGGGCCTTGGTCAGAGGGTTGGGAAAAATCTCCAGGATGTAAAATAAATCAAAAGGGAATGTGTGCGTGGAACAGAAACCACCATTCTTGGTAGCAAGAGCCCAGTAGAGCGGGGAGACTGACTGAATTATTTGCTGGAAGTGAGTACACTGGTGCTGCAGGACTGTGTCAGTGAACAGAACCCCACAGATCGATGATTACATTACGCTCTAACATCAACGTATATGAATCTTTCTGAGCTCTTTACAAAACCTGTTTTAATCCATCAAGTTTAAAAAGTGAACCAAATTCTTCCCCTGAGATAAACTTTTAAAAATTGTTTTGTAAAGCGGCTGTTTTAGTAGTACTTTCTATGGCACCATGAAATCCACCAGGAATTAGAAAGGTGATAAAAGTCCTATGGCTGTAGAACCAGAGTAGGGTTAGGAATTTCAAATAGCACTGGTAGGTAGTGCATCAAATGGGAAGAATCAAGTCAAACAGAAAGATATTCTTAAATCCATCCTGTGGACTACATAATAATGGCAAAGAAAGATCATTGTCAAGAAACGTTCCGTCTTTAAATGAAGAGAGCTGCTGCCTGCCGTCCTTTTATTTCCCAACAGAGAATCAGAACCAGGGCATAAAAGAAAACAAAACCACCTTTATAATTCATTGGGCATTTTTATGAACTCCTTTTGTTGCAGAGGAGAGAAGCAAGAAAAACAGACAGATGAGTCAAAGGTGAGGTATCTTTGGAAATTTTAATTTGGACCATATTTTCTTCCTTTGCTGAAAACACCATATATCTGCAGACATTTTGGGTTCCAGAGCTTACAAAGGGGCAGTGGTTTTCCCTCAGTTACATACTGTACTCGACTTTCTATTGAAAGATAAGACGTTTTCCAATCTTGCTTTTGAGTAGTTCCTAAAAAATGCTCTAAAGGTTCCTCACCTCACAGTAAGTGGCAAGTAAAGCACGGTAAGGCTTTATGTTCCCTACCCCTCTCTGTACTGTGTAATGGAGGGATAGGAAGGAAGACTGGTTATGTCAGTGTCGGTGCCTTGGGGACTGCTGTGGGGTCCTCGGAGGTGCACCATGGCACTGAGGTCCTGACAGCCCTGCATTGAGGAACCTGAGATGGGTAAATACTGAGCAGCCTGTCACGGCCAAGTGCGACTGTCACAGCACAGAGGGGCCTGGGAGCTGTCTGGCTCTTCTTCGTGCCCACAGGGCTGCTGGCCTTTATGAGTAACGTAGGAACCAGGGAAAAACCATAACCAGAGGTCTCCCACCTGGCACTACAGTACCACATGTTCATTTCAGTGGGCATTCCAGTGTATTCACTGATAACAGAACGAGTTCAAAGTGCCTTTACCAATTCCTGTATCAAATTACTACAATGAAGATAAAAGTGTTTGTCTGATAAACATGTTTTCTGTCGGATGAAAATGACTCCCTTGCAAGATGATCTACGTAATGAGTATTTTTCACTACTTTTACTTGGTGCACTAATTTGTTTAAGTGCATCATCTGCACAGCATTCTCATTTTTCAAACTTGTTACATTTAGCTTGAAAAAAAGGATAAGGCAGCCAAATTTAACTAATTTGAGTTGCACAAAAACATCTGAAACATTAGAGTTCATCTTCTCTAGCATTAAGAGTCCATGATTAAAAGGTAATCAGCTTCTTCTCTTAACAGGTAACAATGCAGCTATGTCAATAAATGCACCTCTAGTAAACGCAGGGCCCCTCATAAATATAAAATTAAATTCTTTGGAGGAATAGGTTTGTGACTTTAATATGTGGGGCTTATATTTATTCTTTATATTTTATAGTAAAAAATGTATGGTCTAGTTTCTTTATATTCACACAGACGATGTCCTCTCAGCAGGCTCTCATGTACAGATGGCAGGCTGGTTACTCAGCGTGTTTCAGAAGGGTGATGGTCACACGACATGTGCCCCTAGAATCCCTGCAGAAACTCCTGCAGCTGGGTGACAATCTCTGTGTCCACTGTCTCCATGAGGGACTGGAAGCCTTGTTCTCCCAGGATCTCTTGCTGGGCCTTGAGCTTCTCATAGATGAACTGCTGCAGTGACACTGTGTGCACAGGGTCCTTCAGGGCCAGCTGCAGACAGAGGGCGAACAATCAGAGAGGCAAGGCAGGGTCTTCCTACCCATGACTTAAACTGTTCTACAATAACAAAAGTATTTCTGACTCTCACGAAGGATTCTGAAACAGTCTCCTGTAGAAATTTTCAAGTAGCTTTCTAGGGTTCCCTGAGTACAAAGATGTCCTGATTTGCCCAGTTCCTCAAAAGTTAAGGACTCATTTGTTTAAGGTGCCAGAATGTAGTAGAAAGCACTCTAAAAGAACAGAAGAGAACACACTCAAGAACATTCCAGCAATGGTCTCATCTCCTAAGATCAGAGGTTATACTGCAGCAACTAGGCAATGGCCCCAGGACAAAAGGACAAGCTATTTGCCCTAGTTTGTTTTGTGACACTATTTAAATCTGAACATGGAGTTTTGGGAAAAAAGAAAAAAATAATTTTCTTCACCTTTCCACATGGGAGCATTGGGAAAATAAAAATAGAATCAAAATGTCTATGCCTGTGTAGTTCACATACACATATACACATAGGCCACACATTAGAACTATTCTTTGCATTATCTGAAAAATTCTATTTGAATGCATTTTAAGAACTAAATCTATGCCATAATTTTTTTCTGTTATATGCATGTGAAAGCAATCATAGGATAAATACAACTTTAACGACTTTGCTGAGCAGCCTACCACAAACACTGCCACGCTGCTACACACACACCCTTTCCGTCATAATTCAGCTCATTTTCTCTTGTCTTAGGCGGTCAAGCCTAGCCTCACACTCCACACTGTAGCTGGTTTGCCTTGAACTTCGGATCCCTGTCTCTACCTCCCAACAGCTGGGATTAAAGGTATGTGCCACAGTGCTTAGAATTTTAGCTTGTTTGCTTAGGATGTCTATGTCCATCTATCTATCTTAAGATAAATATGCCTACCTACCTATTTCAAAAGAATCACTAAGTTCAAAGGCAAAATTATGACTCCTGACACTTTCAGTTTGTTTTTCCTATGGTTTGCACCGATTTAAAAGGTCTAAAGGTTTTTAGCTGCTAACACTGTTGTTACCACTGGTTTTATTCAAATGATTTATAATGGAATAACTAAAAAACAACACACAGTCACTTAAGCTGTACATTTATCTCACCATCAGTACTGCTGTACATCTTCTAAACTTTTAATAAAGTACAGGAGTGTTTTTGCCCAACGTGGCTGAATTATAGACATAACTGCCATTTGAGGAGTGTAAATACACTTTAAAATACAAGTGAGAGAGACAGGTGCCAAGAACTGAAATCAGGACTCCTATGACCAAGGGAGAAGTATACAATAAACCCAAGATCAGGAGTAATGTCAACTCATTCCCTTAAGAGAGGAGAGAGCACTGGGACACCAAGGGCACCAAGGTCTTGTCCACCAGCCCCAATGGTATCATTCTACAACATGAGAGCTGAGTATTTTTAAAATATTTGCTTTCTTAAGTAACATCAGGTCATCGCCAATAGCATTTTAATATGAAAAATATACCTGTTTCAAAAGAGGGAACTGACTTTGTTGAAACATAACTGTAGAGTGGATTGCTTCTCCAAGGGAAAAGGTGGACAAACACCCCTCTCATAGTGGTATCACCCAAGACCACCTTGAGCAGAAAGATGAGGAACTGGGAAAGTCCTATGCCCTACCCACCCAGTCTATTGGCCTTGGGTGTGAGAAGGGGAGGGGCTAAAGGTATTTAAACTGGGGGCAGCAGGAGGCCGGCCCTTTTCTCCCCTCCCCATGGGCCATTTGGATCTGTTCACCAGGAAGTCACAAGATCCCAGCCACGTGGATTTACTAATGGAACTTGTGGAGGGGAGGGTGGGCGCCTGTGTTCTATAAGTAACCCCTCACCCATTGCTCTGTTAGTAAGCCCAAGTAAACTAGCTAGAATCTGTTTAACTATGAGTGGAGAAATTTGTGTGTTTGTTGCGAGGCCTGGGGGGGGGGGGGGAACCCTCTGGGTTGCAAGCAGGGAGAGAGAGGCAGGTTAAGTTGGTCTGCCTCTCCCAAAGAGAAATTTTAATAACAATAATGATTATCTATTATGAAACTAACACCAATGAGTGAAAAACAGCTGAGCTTAAAAACCGATGTTCAAGTTTATTCAACCAGTAAATTTATAACAGTACCACAGTCACCAAAACTGAGACATCAGCACTTCAGAGACCTTAATTAGTATTTTATGTAAATAAAAGTACTTTTAACTTTTAAAGTTAACATACAAAGCAAAAGGCTCCACTGCACATTTTCATACATAATTTGTGTTGTTCTTCCTCCCATTGCCCTCGTTCCCCCGCCTTCCACCCAGAAACATTCGACCACCATTCTTCCCCTTTCTGTTTCATGTCACACAGATCACCCTGTCCTTCAACATCTCTTTTTACCCCTCTGGTGATCTTCTTTCTAGTTCCTGGCTGGAGCATACTCACATGCATACACACACACAATAGGATGGGGGCCAATGAGATGACTCAGTGGATAAGAGCACTTGCCAGGGCCGCACACTGGACAAGCACATGCCATTGCTCTCACCTGCAACCCAAGATTCTGATTTTAACTGTTTTCATCTGCCAGGAATTTTAATTTAAAAAAAAAATTTTTTTTTGAGAATTTTACACACAAGTACTGTATTTATATAATTTCCACCCTTCCCGACGTACCCTCAACTCCTCCCACACCCACAACTCCTTTCTCAAATTCATGACTTCTTTAATTATCATTGTTTTGTTACACACACACCCATACACACACACACACACACACACACACACACACACTCTCTCTCTCTCTACTGAGTTCATTACTATATGTACATGTATTTAAGGTTGACCACCTGGGACTGGATAACCTGTCAGAGGGCTCATCCCTTGAGAAAATTGATTCTCTCTCTCTTAGCATCCATTGATTGCTTTTCACTCTTCATGAAGGGGTTAGGTCTTGTGAGAGTTCCCCCATCTGCTCAGCATGTTGCCTGGTGATGTCATTATGCAGATCTTATTTAGGTAACAATATTGTTGGGATTTCATGGGAACAACTCCCCTGTCATGTCTAGAAGACACTCCCTTGTAGCAAGTATTCTGAGCCTCTGACTCTTACTATCTTTCCACTTTAGGCACGGGGCTTGTGTTGATAAGGGATGAGAGCTACACTTACTGTGGGTGTAAGGATTAGCTTTTAGAATACATCTAGAAATCATACTGGTCTAGGAAAGTGGCAGAAGTAGGTGCTCCTCTAAGATCTATAACCTCTTTAACCACTGATATTGGCTAGGTTTACAGTACCAAGCATAAATTCCCTCAGACTGAGTGTGCCTTCGGGCCAGTTAGACTGTTACCCACAAAATACAAATGCCACTATTGCAACCTTGGGGATATCTTCCATAGCCAGTCATTGTTGTGGTTCACAGGCTTTACGCCTGGGTAGGATCACTGGTTGATTTTCTCCTTTGGCGGTTTGAAAAGCACCTTCTATTACTATGAGGTAGTCCTTACAGAGGAAGTTTCCAGGTCAGTTCCAGCTTGACTCCTCCAAATCTTATGTCTGACTGTGAGGTGTCTTCAGCAATAAGATCTTACCTGCGAGTATTTGGGGGGGGGGGGTGAAGGTGAGTGCGGGGAAGCAACCAAGTGCAATGGCAACAGCCTATGTTGTTTGGGGAATCATTTGGACAATCCCCTTCCTAGTTAACAACTCAAAGGGAGGTTTCCCAGGCCTGGCACTGGGGTTTTTATTACCTATGGCTCTTCCCTTCTCCCCGAAATCCATTAGTACTATAGATACGTCACCCAATGAGAAGAGCCTAGCTGAACCCCAGGACACAGAATGTAAAAAAACAATCATGAACACTGTCAAACAATTCAAGGAGTTTAAAAAGGACATGAATAAACACCTCAATAAACTTAAAGAGGATAGAAATAACTCCCAAGCAGAGTCCAAAATAACATAAATATATGACTGACAGAAATGCTGAAGACATTTTAGGTTCTGAAAAAGAATTCAATAAAGAGATAAAAATACTGAAGAAAACTCAACTGGAAATGAAGACAAAATTAGAAAACTCAATAACCTAATTTAATTAAAAACCCAGGGAAAGGCATTGTCCTAAGTAAAGTGGATCAAGTAGAAGGTAGAATATCAAGACCTGAAAATAAAGTAGAGGAATTGGACCATTCAGTCAAAGAATATGACAATTTTTTAAAAAATGGAATATGAAGGAACTTTGGGACACCACAAAAGTACCAAATCTGTGAATATAGGCATTGAAGAGGGGAAGAATTCCAGGTCAATGACATAGACCAAATCTTCAACAGGGTCATAGGAAAAACTTCCCCAAATTAAAAAGAGGCATACACATACAGATACAAGAAATAACAGAACATCAAATAGACAGAACCAGAAAAAAAACTTTTCCTGAGCACACACTAAACTGAGCTTCCAGAGGCCTGTTAGAGAAGATAAACTCCAGTTCCAGGGCATCTGACATCCTCTTCTGACCTCTGTGGTTACTGCACACACATGGTGCACTTTCATGCATGCACACAAAACACAAAAAAATAAATAAAGGCTAGAGAGATGGACCAGAAGTTAAGAGCACTGGCTGCTTTGCAGAAAACCCAGGTTCAATTCCCAGCACCCACAACGGCAGCTAACAACCATCTGTAACTCCAGTTCCAGGGGATCTGACACCTTCCTCTGACCTCCTTCGGCACTGTATGACATGGATGCACTTTCATACATGCAGGCAATACACTCATACACATACAATAAACTATTTTCTTAATTAATAAATAAAATCTGTTTTTAAAAAGTGTTTTTTTTTTTTTTAACCATCACTATTGGAAAGGATGCATAGGCATGCCACGGCACACATGTGGAGGTCAGAGGACAACCTGCAGGAGTCAGTTCCCTCATTCCACCTTTCCATGATGTCTGTGGTTCGAACTCAGGTGGTCAGGCTTGGGTGGCAAGAGCTTTACCCACTGAGCAATATTCCAGCCCATCCCAAAGATTTTATATTCATTCCTCTTACTCTTTATTAGATTGATTGCTATATCTATTTTGTTAGTAGTTTTAAAAAGAAAAACAATTCTATTCACCTGCTTCAGTATTTTTCTGCCTCCAAAGTCATTTTTAAAACTACTGATATTTTTACATCTTGAAAAAAGCTTTGAATTCATTCATTTTCATTATTATTTGATAATAAATGCCTGCAGGATATGAGTAACTGAGCTGCACCCAAATGCTTTCATGTCTCACTGTTCCATGTCACTAGCTCAAAACCACAAGCTTCCCTTTAAATATGGTTCAAAAAACATAACAAACATTTTCTAGTATTTCGCTGTTGTTGGACAATTTAGTCTGTACTATTTCTATTTGAGAAACTAGGTTTTCTTTGCGCTGTTTTCATAAATATTTCATGAACATTTACATTTTCTATTAATAAGGTATGATTTTTATAGAAAGCCATTAAGTTTACTGATTGTTTTATTCAGATCTGACACCAAGGACCCATGTGATCCTCTTGGGTTCAGCTAAACACATAAATCCACAGGACTACCACAGGCTAACCTCAGCATCGGTTTATCAAGAAGGCTGTGGGAGTGAACTGATTTCAGAACAAGAAAAGTGTGTAACACAGGAAAATTTTCACACTAAAAAACTATTAGGTTCACGGAAATATTTTTAGGATCTTGTAAAAATAAGCTGCTATTTAAGAAAACCTTCTGTTTGTTTTTGTTTATGTGGCACAAGGTTTATGTGACTCTGTAGTGCAAGCTGGTTGGTAACGCTTCTCCTGCCTCAGTCTAAAAGAACTTTTACTATCAATTTGACCAGTAAATTCCAACCAATTTCCACTCTATGGAATCTCATGAACTATTCACGCCTCTGCATCAGAATAAAAACCAACTTCAATATGTTAAATAAACTAATTAAATAAGTCAATAAATTGATTATTTACCATTCATTCTTTTTAAAATTTTTTAAATTTTATTTATTCTTATTTTATGTGTATGAGAGTTTTGCCTGTGTATATGTAAGTGTACCCGTGTTGTACAAAGTCTGAGGAGGTCAGAAGAGGGCACTAAATGTCCAGGAACTGGAGTTACAGATGGTTGTTAGCTGCCATGTGGGTGCTGGGAATCAAACCTGGGTCCTCTAAAGAGTAGCCAGTGCTCTTAACCACTGAGCCATTTCTCCAGCCCTGTCATTCATTCTTAATAAGTTAGTATTTTAGTTAATTAGCTAACTAAATTAATAACAGAAAAAAGTCTCTTTCCATTCAGCTTCCCATTTAAATACAATGACTATGTAACAAAATATAATGGGAAATTCAGAGGTGTGTTATATACAGTAATGTTATTAAATTAAAAAATAAGTCTGCTAGACATTTTCAGGCATTACAATTTAGCAATGCCTTTGATTTTATCATTTCTCATAAATAATTACTAAATAATTAGTACTCATGTTTGTCAATCCTGTAAAAAAATATATACTATAAAACCAAAGATATGCCCCAGTATATCAACCCTACTATGCAGGGATACCAGGCAATGCAGAGAATGGGAAGAGAAGGAGTGAAGGAAAAGAACATTTCTATTTGCCATCTAAGCAGCACCTTTCAACACACTATCTGAATTCTCTGAATATCCTCTTCCTCCTGTTTGTTTTTCTTTCTTTGTTTTTGAACCAAAGTCTCAATATGTAGCCCAAGCTGGCTTCCAATTAAAGATCCCTTGCCTCCAAGTGCTACAAGCTGGAATTACAGGTGTGTAACACCACGCTCAACAGACTATCATTTATTTCTGTCCATAAGCTTTATTAAAGGGACTAAGAAAGCTGAGCATTACAAGTGAGACCCAACTTTAGGGAACCTGCTCCCTTCTATCTCCTTAGTGTTCCAGTACCCCTGGGACTCTCGTCAAGTCTCTAGATAAAAGCCTTTTACAGGGTCAAGCAATCAGGAGAAGGATTAAAAAGTGCCAGATGCCATAAACAGGAAATGCTGAATGAGAATCCTTAAAGGCGAGAAAGTGAAGTGAGTGCTTGCCTTCAATCTAGGGATCTGGGGATTAAACTCAGGTTTGAGCTCACAAGGCAAGTACTTCCAGCAAACTACAAATTAATAATTTATAAAAATGACAGAATATGATGGGGAGGAATGGTAGAATGAGAAGTTTCCAGCTTAATCATTGCTGATAAAGTAAGACCATTAAAGAAACTGCAGTATTTTAGAACCTGTGTTAATTCATTACTTCTTGGAAGAGAAATACTTGTTTCTTGATGAAATAAAATAGTCTGTTTGCTGGAGAATTTGCAATATCTCATGCATGCTTTAAAAAGGTGATGCATTTATTGTAATAGGCAGGTCTGGCATACAACACAAGAACAAGTCCATAGCAGTGCCTGCACTACTGAATAATGTCCAAACTAAAAACAACAGAATTGAAAATGAAAACCACAATACTTTTAAAAAATCAACACTATTTAAGCATTTCAAAATATGTACCTCACTATTACATTTACATTTTACTGCAGTTTCTTTAAGTCTCATAGAGCATACTATACCAAGATTTAATTCACCTAAAATGGAACCACTGAGTACAATATACTTGAGATTTAAAACTATAAATAAGTTTGTACCAGTACTGGGGAATAAGGCTTTGTTTTCTGTTTAAGGAACAAATTCATAGAAAAATGAAAGCAGAATTTGAGAACATTACAAAGAAATATTCGCCAAATGTACACTTTACTTTCCTAATCAAAGATCACCAATCTACAGTTCTTAACAGAATCAGGGAGCGGGGCTGAAAAATAACATGAAAATTAGTGATCTAATAAAATTTTTTACATTAAATGGTCAAAAGCTGCTGCATCCAATAGTTTGATAGCTGAAGGCAGCTACTACGCATGTGTGACAGAGGAAGTGTGGAGGGAATTAGAGGGAGAAGGGGGCAGAATAGGCAACAAAGAGAGGAGTTCTTTGTTTCTGAGGTCTGTGGCAAGGTGGCAGGACATGTGGACACAACTACAGAACTACTTGGAAGTAGTTAGTACTACTAATGAATTACCTGTAAAGTGGTGGGGGGTGAGGAAACTGAGATCCTGGAACTGGAAAATGCCATGAAGGACTCTTCTCTACAGTATGCAGTGTGACTAAGTATAAGTTTGAATGTTTTCTTGCAAAAAGTTCCTGCTGATTATAGAAATAATTAAGTATTCCTAAACAATGAAAAAAGAAAGAAAAAGTGGCTGAGTGTGGTGGTATGCCTAATTTGGAAGATGGAAGGATCAAGGAGTTCAAGACCATTCTCACATACCTAGCAAATTCAAGACCAGTATGGATTGCAGGAAACCCTGCTTCAAAAAGAGTGTGCTGAGGATGTAGAGTAGGGTACTTGCATAGTATGCATGAAGCCCAGGATTCAACTCTTAGCAGCACATAAAACCAGGTATGGTGCATATCCGTACTTCTAGTATTCATGAGGCAGAGGCAGGAGGACCAGAACTTCAAGGTCATCCTTGGCTACGCTAAAAGTTCAAGATCAGACTGAGCTACAAAAGACTCTTGTCAAAAGAGGGAAACAGGGGGAAGCAGGAGGGAAAAAGAGAAGGGAAGAGTGCAGCAGAATATAAGCAGACATTGTCAGGGGCTAGGGAAGACCCGAGTCTGATCACTACGTAGAGCCCACTAAAAACAGTACATATGTATACATATGTTCATATGGAGACCAGAACACAACCTCAAGTGTCATCCTCTGGAATACCATCCTCCTCCACTGAGACAGTCTCTCACTGGCCTCAAACTCAATTATGCTAGATTGGATGGCCAGCAAGTCTAGAGATCCTCCTGTCTCTGTCTCTCCAACATTGAGATTACCAGAGTACCACTATACCAGGCATTTTTACATAGGTTGTGGGGATTAAACTCAAGTCCTTACATCTGCAAGGCAATACTGACTGAGTCCTTCTCCTAGCCCCATAAATGATTTTTTTTTTCAATAACTGGGTTGGATTCACAATATTTCTGCCTCAGTCTGCTGCTGATTTATAGACCTGTGCCAACATGCCTAGCAAAATTCTCTTTTATGAAATTCTGACAGACTGCCATATAGTTTTTTGAACAGAATACAATTTTATCTATTAGAGTCAAAGCTATTAATGACATGTATCTATTGCTAGCTGGTTAAAAAAATCCCTGTAAGACAATTATTTTAGCTTGTTTTTAAAAAATTAAGTATATTTATTTATTTATAGCATTTTTTAAATCTCTGCAATGTTTGAGTAAATAAAAAAACTGGATTCTCATGTCTTTCTCTGCATTTAATCTATTGTCCTATGTTTTAAGGCCGAAGGATGAAAAAAAAAAAAAATCAACAAGAACAACAAAACACTAGTCTTTGTTAGATATGTACTTGAAAAAATGAAAAAGTACTTTAGAGGCATGTATTATAGATGGATATATATATTTTTGAAATTACTGTAAAACTCACAAATAGTATTTTCTTAAAGGTCAGTTAACAAGAAATCTGAAACTATCCTGTGAACTTTCCATTCTGTTACATTAAAATCCACAGGTCTAACCTGCCCTTTGACTAAATCTTTTATCCCTGAATAATTTTTTATCATGAATTTAATACTTGCTGCTTACAAAATTTTGGTTCAGCAAGTAATACAGTTATAACAACATTGAAAATTTTCATTATTAAAACATCTTAATTTTAATATCACTGTTGAAAAACAGCTAGGAAGCTACAAAACCCAGAGGGATATAACAAAAAAACTTTTCCAAAATTCTGATTTTACTTGAATGTTCCAATTTAGCAACAGCAACAAATGTTGTTCCTTATTTTCCTTGAGGTGACAGGCTAGCTTCTCAGGAGCTATTCCTCTGCCTTTAAATGACACTGTATGAAAAAGGCAGTTAATTCAGCTCACAACTCAGTCACGAATGTCTTTTCCCAAAAGATGACCACTGCTACGGAGACTATTCCCATTTTAACAAGAGAACATTTAAAACACTCAGTCAAAAGCAGAGTTAGCAGAATTAATAATTTATACAATCTTAACAAGGACATTGTAGAATGAACCTGGCTTTTATAACACCAAAACAAAACCGGTTTGGCTTTTATAACACCAAAACAAACCGGCCTAGAAGAATACAATGTTACTAGAACAGAATGCTGGGACTGCCTTTATGATGAGGAGCCAGAAGCTACACCAGCACTGGGTGCTCAACACTGTTTCTGTACCACTAGTGTAAGTGGTCAGACTATGAAAGAAATAGTATCTTTGTATCATTTCATATTTCAAGAATATGATTTAATGTTTTTTGTTTTATGGTGCTGGGAATGAAAACCAAGGGCTCACATATGCTAAGCAAGCACTGTACAACTGAGCTAACGGTTTAATATTCTTGAAGTGGTTGCCTATAGGCATCACTTTCATTTCTTCATTTATTACATGTATTTATTTCTTTGTTTGTTTGTTTATATATCTGGTGTATGTGTGTGTGTACATGTGTGGAGGCCAGAAGCGTACCTCAGGTGCCATTCCTAAAAAGCCATCCACCTTATTTTCTGAGACAGGTTTTCCTACTGGGACCTGGGACTCACCTGTTAGGGTAGGTTAGCTGCCATCACGTGCTGGTGGTCTGCTGGTCCTGGAGCTCACTGATAATGCTAGACTGGTAGGCTAGTAAATCCTAGGGATTTGCTCATCACCACCTCCCCTGCACAAGCGCAAATCACTGTGCCTGGTTTGTACATGGGTGCTGGGGTTGGGATTCAGGTCCTCCAGCAAGCACTGGAAATAAGTTTTCCCCAAGTGGTACTCAATTTTTCAGACATAACCTCAAAAGCTTTATTTACATTCAGCCAGTACCACATTGCCAAAATTTCCAAGTGAACAGCAGCAAAATCACTGAGCTCTCTGATTAAGGTTTTCAGTTAACAATTCAACTAAAAAAGGTAGCAACAGGGGCTGCTTGCAGTACTTCAGAACAGCACTGATGCCAGTAACAAATTAGTTTGAAGTTACAACTAAAAAAGAAACGAAAAACATTTCAAAGCCATTGCTTTACTGAATTCCAAAGACATTTTCAGTAGATTTTCCTTTTTCCAGTGTCTTCTGTAGCCTACTGGGAAGGATCTTAACCTCTATGATCTCCAACTATTTTTTGATTAACATTTTAGTTCCATCACAGGAAAAACTGCTATCTCAGGGGATGCCTAGCTATCAATTTGCGCCTTTATTACATCTCAGTTGGACTACTTCAATTTATTACTTCCTATCCTCTTTGACTGTTTGAATGTCACTTGTAACTTTGCAGCTTTTAAAAATTGAATTGCCTCTTGCAAGAGACTTTCTAAGATTTGGGTAAGTTTAATGCTGGGTTTAGTGTGTGTGTGTGTGTGTGTGCGTGCGTGCGTGCGTGCGTGCATGCGTGCGTGCGTGCGTGTGTATGTGTTGCTAAGGATTGAACACAGGGTCTTACTCATGTTAGGTAAGTGCCCTATCACTGAACTACATGCCAAGTCTTCGTTTTGGTTTGGTTTGGTTTTTTTTGAGGTAGGGTCTCACTATGAAGCCTATGCTAGCCTGGAACTTGTAAACTTCTGACCGTACCACACACCACCACATACAGCCAGAGGGTTGTATTTGTTAAGAAAGCTATGTTAAGTCCACAAATGTAAAATATTTATTAATTTTTTAAAATAAAGTCAGTCTTAGATAAAATTATGTGTCCTGGAATGGCACTTTGTATTTTCAGTACCATCTGGAAGTGAAGAGAAGGGTGCAGTGAAGCACAGCAGCCAGCAAAACACAAGAGAAAAAAGGAGAGCCTGCAAGCGCAGACTGAGAATAAGCCAGCTCCTCCATCTAAAGAGATCAGCTTGGTAAGAAGATAACAGTATCAAATGTTTTCAAAACAGTATTTAGGTTCTACTGATCAAAATACACCAGAATACAGGATCTGTGAAAAAAAAATAGACCTCAGCAGAAGAGCTGCCAATTTATAAAGATCAACATGTTGCATGTTGACTATTCTAAAGTGTACTCTGGAATGAACACAAAAGGAAAATGTTCCATTTTGAAAATGGCACTAGACTGCCATCTGTCCAGAGAGGCAGTTACTCGTGTACAGAGAGGAGGGTTATCTGATACTCGGCTAAGAGCAAGCAGAGAGTTGCTTTTAGAGAATTCTGGAGTATGAAGATTTAGACTTTTAATGATCAAGCTTTAAAATAATTCAATTTGATGATATGTGACAAATTACAAGTAACAAATGGTATGTATATAGATGAAAATTGACAGCAAGAGTGCTTTCTTTGCATAATGAAAGGCAATAATTTGCATTCATGATTTTCTAAATGATTAATATTAAAGTTTAAGAATTATGTTGCTGGTCTTAGCAAACAGTCTGAGGAAATCATGGAAATATATTGTTAGTTCAAAGATAGTCTCTAAATTCTTTTAGTAAAAAAATTGTATGTTCTATAAGTGCAATTAGGACAATAGTTAAATCAATGAACACTTGATATAGTAAAAGCTTTTGGTTAAAAAAAAAAGAACTACTGAGAGTTCTAGGAGGTAGAAAAAGAAAGACAAATCTACTCAATGGTTTGATATCAATTAAATTTAAAACTAAGAAATTTGGGTCTACCTAATTTTTTATTAGCAAAGAGCTTCTGAATATATTGTAACTGGCTCTTTCCTTTTACGAATAACATCTGCAAATTTTATAGAGATAATTATGTATCAAAAACTTAAGAAACAAATGGGTCAGACACAGTGGTGCATGCCCTTAGTACAGCACTCAGGAAGCAGAGGCAGAGGTAGACAGATCTCTGTCTCAAAAAAAAGTGTGGGGGGAGGCGGGTAAGAGAACAAAACAAAACATTTCATCAATTTTTTAAAAAGATACTTGAGACAAGGTGCTGTTAAGGAGCCCAGCCTAACCTGGGATTCATAACCCTCTAACTCTCACATTAAATTTCCTGTGTGCTGGGATGACAGGTATAGGATACTATGACCAGCTCATTTCAGCAATGGTGAAGGGGGAAAAAACAAGACTATAAGCCATAAAGTAAAAAATACAAGTACATCTATGTTAATGAGAGTGCATCAAAGTATTTTATAGTTTCTTTCAAATAATAGGGTAAATTTCCAATACTATAAGCAAATAAATCTGAGGCACTGGCTCTCAGAGGCCACCTATGATTCTGTCATGGATTATGCAAACACTATGCAAATAATTCACATTGACTATAAGACATGATGTGTTCTATGAGCATTGAAGTAAAAATTTTTAAAGTCTAAGTAGAGAGTAAATAATTCTTATATTAAACAATATAACACAACAGTGAATCTGATAAAGATGGTTACTAAGCCATCTTGGTTAACAGATCCACTGTTCTGGTCCTGCAGTACTTGTGTTCTAATAACCTTTATGCAGTAGCCTATCACTGTTATGAGACCCACATCACTCACTATTTCATCTCACTGAGGATAAGCACCGTGCCATCTCACAGCTTTGTGAGCATGGTACAAGATATTCTGACATAGAAACCATGCTCCCACATCTTTCATCACAGGATATCATTATGATAGTTCTATCATTACTTACTGTTGTTAGATTGTTATTATGCCTAATTCATAAATCGAACACAGTTTATACATAGGGTTCAGCATTATCATGGTTTTTAGGCACATGCTCAGGTCTTGGAGCATACATCCCTTGAAGATAAGGGACTACGCATAATGTATGTTTTCATACTATTGCCTTTAAGACTTTACTTCACTCATCTAGAAAGCACTGAAGGAGGTAAAAGAAAACCCGTTATCCCTCCCCTCTAAGGACCAAGCCCTGAGATGAAGCTGCTGCTGGTCCTGGCTCTGCTGACGGCTTGCACACTTATCCTCCCCTGAAAAAACTGTAGAACGCTGAAGCAGTCTATGGGGAAGTAGCCCCTAATCAGCTGTCATACCTCTGACAGTCACCATGGCTTTGGCAGGCCGGTGATCGCAGACAGATGCCAACTGCTACTTCCTGACACGTGACTGAGAGTGTGGCAGTGCCTTCCCAAAGGGAAATGCTATAATTACTGCATCGCCAATCACCAAGTGCTGGAAGGAGCTCCACACGTATTTTTACAGGCTGATGACATTCCTGCAACAGCATCTAGCCAATTACAACTGTTGGAATCTTATTTTCAGGAGCAAGTCATATGGGAAGAACATGCCACCCTACTGGACATTAGGGCACTGAGTTATCTACCTCAAACCCGGCTGACACCAGCTACCATGATATCTACTGAGACGTCCTTTTCCTCCTTCAGCACAAGCACATGCCAGAGATACTGGGAGATACTACTCTTAAACAGACTGCCTCACAGCTGCTATAGTCTGCACATGACCTCAGTTCTGTCTCTACACTGGTTTATGAGTTCCTGAAGGGCAGGGGCTAAGTCTCCCATTCATTCATATTTTTTTCATTCAGTTACTCATTCACTCAAGAAACATTTGTTAGGTACCTGCTATATGTCACACACACTGTCGGCACTTGGGAAGCCTGCTATATCCACCACAAAGTTTAGCCAGGAAAATGAAAACAGAAATGCTCACACACACACGCACGCACGCACACACACACACACACACACACACACACACACACATCTGTGTGTATAATAAAAGACTTGGTCAGACATGGTGGCACATACCTGGTATCCCAATAATTGAGAAGCTGAGGCTAAACAACGACAAGTTTAACCAGGACAATATAATGAGAGCCGGTCTCAAAAACAAGGAGGAGGGACTATTAAACAGACTTAACTTTCCAAGCTTTTAAGAGCCAAAAAAACCAGTCTAAGTAGGGCTATTTCTTTTCATGCTGGTGTTAATAGCCTAAACTGGATTCAAGACCTTAAATATAAAACCTAAAACTTTGAAACTGACTAAGGAAAAAACGTCAGGATAAAGAAAATGCATGTACATGCCAAAAGACTCCCAAACAGTTCAGGAAATATTAGCAAAGGTTGACAAATGAATTTGCAGCAAATTAAAATGTTTCTGCACAGCAAAGCAAACAATCAAATCAAGAGATAGCCTATAGAATGGGAGATTAATATTCACACAAGAGATTTATATTCAGAATATATAAAGAACTGTAAAAATCAAACACTAAAAATGTAAGTAACCAATCGCTAAATGGGAAAATGAAATGAACAAATGAAACACAAATGGCCAGTGAACATAAGGAAGTTCAATATCCTTAGTTATTAGGGAAATAGAAATCAACACTACAATGAGATTTCATTTCTCTGCAGTCAGAATGGCTCTAAAATACAAAAGCTGGCAAGGATGCAGGAGGGGGAATGCTTACCCATTTACCTTGCTAGTAGAGACATAAATTAATGTGGCTACCATGGAAATCAGTTTGAAGTTTCCTCAGAAAAACTAAAATTAGATCTACCAATCCAGTTATATCCTTCCTGGGACTATACTCAGGAATTAAAGTCAGCATACCACAAACATACCTGCACATGCACATTTACTGCAACATGATTCATAATAGTAAACTTATGGAATCAGCTGAGATGTCCATCAACAGATAAATGGATAAAAAAATGTGACGTATATATACAACAGAGTTTGTTCAGCCATGAAGAGATATGAAATTATGACATATGCAGAAAAATAGATAAAACTGAAGATCATTCTATTAAGTGAACTAAGCCAGACTCAGAAAGCCAAATATCTCATATTTTTCCATATATGGGAAAGTTAAGATTATATATACATATGTACACACATACAAATGAGAATGTCATGAAAGTAAACAGGGAGTACTTGGGAAAAGGAAGAGGACTAGTGTGATAAAATACAGGCAGGAGAGAGTAACAGGGTGAATACAGCCACAGTGTATGATACACTTGAATGAAAATGTCTTTATTAAACCTGTCATCTCATAAAATAAACATACACTAAAAGTTTTTACATAGTTGGGCAAACTAAGTTTTCAGAGAGTGCTGCTAAGAAAGGAAGGAAGGAAAGAACAGGGTGATGAGTGGTTATCTCTCTAAAAGTGATGTGCTCCCTAAAAGCTACATGAGAGCTATCATGATTTTAGGACAGTTTCATCCTCACAAGGCAATATTCTGTCCTTCCTTGATTCAGTGCTGTATTTGGCAAGAACAACTCAGTTTAATTACATTGGGCATGAAACTTAGTGTCTGATCATGAACTTATGAAATAAAATGCAAGTAGACTTTAAACACCATCAGTTTGCTTAGATATGCTTCAGCCAGTGCAGGACTACAACACCAAGCTTGCAGTGTCACACCCCACACATACCTTTTACATTAAAAACCATGCTACAGGGCTGGAAAGATGACTTAGCAGTTAAGCAGAGGACCTAGTTTCAGGCCCAGAAGCCATATGGCAACTTACAAGCATCTGTAAATCTAGTTCTAAGGGATCCAATGCCCTCTTCTGGCCTCCTCAGGCACTAGACACATACCTGGTGCACTTACATACATACAGGTAAAGCACTCATATGCATAAAATAAAAATAAATAAATCTTAAAAAAAATAAAGTATGCTCAGAAGGATCCAGATTCTGTTTATCATATGTAAGTTTAAGGTACATTTTTAAAAAGACTGAGCTAATCAAAAGTTGAAGATTTTATTACAAAACCAGTGAAAACCCAAATGCAGAGGTTAACAAGTAAACAGTAAGTTAAACCGACGGTCAGGTGTGGTAGTACACCTTTAATCCCAACACTGGGGAGACAGAGGCAGGCAGATCTCTGTGAGTTCAAGGTCAGCCAGAGCTACACAGTGAGATCTTGCTTCAGATAGATGATAGATAGATAGATAGATAGATAGATAGATAGATAGATAGATAGATAGATAGATAGATACATAGATAGATACATAGATACATAGATACATAGATAGATACATAGATACATAGATACATAGATAGATAGATAAAGGATAGCTAATTCCAGTGATGGGCGAACATTTTATTTTCAGTAGTTTCCAAACACAAATGTTTCCTATCTTAATATATCTTGTAAGACGATAATGGAAAGGTAATTCATATTCAAAGAATAGATATTCTAAAAATTAAATTTTTCTTTTAAAATATATTCTCCTGTATATTTACAAAAGATGAAAAATAGTTAAATCTATTGCAAATAGAAATGATTTTGTAAATAATCTGTTACAAGTTCCCAAAGTAACATTTCTGTCAAAGATATTTTAAAAAATGTATAAAAACAAACAGAGGGAGGAAAAAAGTCACAGTCAATGAACTAAGGAAAGAAATTCAATCAATCCATTAAAAACACAATAAAAATATTTTTGGAAACAACATACATGAATCTCCCAGAACCAGCTATGATGGTGCACATCTGTAATCCCAGCAGTGGAGGGGCCAAAGCTAGAAGCCCACTTGGGTTACACAGTAAGAACAATTCAAAACCAAACAACAACAACAAAGAAAACCTTCCACATTATATAACTATGTTACAAATTCAGAAAATGAGTCATGTTTATTATTTATCCTAAATCTTCCAAAAGTTAACTCTACTTGGCATCGTTATGGTGTATATTTCTGATCTAACAGACACTTGACTACGTACTACATTATGAAGTATAATCTGCTCATTTCCATAACCTCAATACAAAAAATACAGCCTGGCATGAGATTCAGTAAGTATATAAACACTTAAAATGTAGCTTAGATGCAGTAAATCCAAAATGCTTTTCACAAAGAATTGGCAATATTAGGAACTATCATTTAAGCTTTCCCTGAGAACATTTCTGTCACTATGTGTTCCTTGGGGTCATTTTTCAGCTCTCAATTATTTGTTTGATGACTGCAAGACAAATGTATTAGAGTAAAACATACCTATAAATTATAACCGTTTCAGAGAGTGGGGAGGGTTTTCTTCATATGTATGTATACATATGCATGAGCACGAATGTGGGGGCCAGAGGTCAATGTCAGATGTCTTTTAATGATCACTCTCTCCACCACATTTTTGGAGACAGAGTCTCACTGAATCTGAAACTGACCAATCCAGACAGGCTAGCTTGATGATGGGTCAACAAGCTTTAGGGATCTGCTTATCTCCAGGCCATTAGCACAGGGGTTACAGACAAGCTCTGCTGTGTCTGGACTGTACACAGGTTCTGGGTATTCAAACTTGGGTCCTCATGCTTGCACAGCAGGCATTTTTACTGAGCCATCTCCCTGGACCTGTTCGAACCATTTTTTTCATAAATACATGACAAACTATACTGCCTCTGCAGATCTTTTCCAAGGACCTGTGGTAGCTAAGCTATTCATCCCCTCAACTCTCATACAGTAGCTTCAGCAAAAGAGTGTGGAAGATTCCGCAACATATTTTAGAGAAGTTGTACAATTTTATTAAAGTAACAAAGTACTCTATTACCATCATTACTTAAAAGACAAAGAAATGATGTATTAATAGAGTCTTCTGCATTTGTACTCCGCTCCCAACAACATGAGTAGTACATTTTAGTAATATAGTTGTTTATACTGCCACTGTTAATTCATGTAGGTCTTAAGTATACAAGAAAGCAGATTGCTATTCATAGTAGAGTATCAAAAGCTATCAACCTGGAATTAACTCATCGATATAACTTTACTTACTATACATATATCTCACTAATTGTACTTTCTTAGGAGACATGGGCAATGTCAAACCACATAAAATTGGGTCAGTCAGGAGGAATAAGTTTAATGTGGAGGCTGAAGTTAATACATGATGAGCATCTCTAATCCAAAAACTGAAAATCTGAAACATTCCAAAGTTTAAAACAATATGAGTATACAAATGACATTCAAAAGTTTTAGATTTCATTTTACTTTTCTTTTTCATCATTTTGGATCTTTTAAATTTAAAAAGATCTGTATGTATGGTGATGCAAATATTCTAAAATTCCCCAAATCCCAAAATCTGAAACATTTTTCTAGTATTCAATATTCTGTACAAGGGATATTAATCTGTAATGTATCATATACTTGAAAACAATGAAGGACCTGAGTGTAACGGCACATGCCTCAACTGCAGCACTCTGGAAGTATAGGCAGGAGGATGCATTCACAGCTCAAGGTCATCTCTGGGGTACATGAGACATTGTCTCAAAAAAAGGAAGGAAGGAGGTCTGGAGGGAGGGAGAAAAGGAAAAATAAGGAAACTATGACACACATAGAGCATGGATTTTAAGTGTTTTTAACACAAATAACTAGGTATCAGATGATGCATACATTAGTTACCGAGTTAGCCACTTTACAATGTATAAGTATCCAAATACATCATACATTGCATATTGTAAACATAAGAATAGCAAGAAGAGGGGCCTGGAGAGATGATTCAGCGGTTAAGAGCACTGGTTGCTCTTGCAGAAGACCTGGGTTTGGTTCCCAGCATGCACATAGCAGCTAATAATCACCTGTAACTCCAGTTCTAGAGGAATCTAATGTCCTCCTCTGACCTCTGTGGATATTGCACAACATGGGTGCACTTACATATGTGCAGGCAATACAATCATACATGCAAAAATAAAAGTAATAAATAAAATATTTTAAAAAGAAAAGAATAGTAGGAAGAAGAAAACTGTACTTTGGTAACAGACCAAAAGAGTCAAAGAACATGAATAAGTTCAAAATTAGTTTCAGGCCAGGTATGTTGGTGCATGCCTTTAATCCCAGCACTCGGGGGGTAAAAGTAAGTAGATGTCTGTGAGTGTGAGGCCAGCTTGATCTACATAGTGAGTTCCAGGCCAGCCAGAGCTGCATAAAGACCTGGTCTCAAAAGACAAAACAAATAAAAACATAGTTTCAAAACTATAACTTACAAATACTTAGTAAGGTTTTTCATATAAGAAAACTCTAACTTAAAATGTTAACAAATTAGCCTAATTCTTACTAGAAAATGGCATTAAATCAACAATATACTGGGTAAAGATAAAGATTAGCTATTAAATGAGATGTTTGAACTGCATTTGATATTCCAAGTACAGCTTTCCTCAAAAATGAAAAGTACAAGAGATGTTCAAAAAATATTAATTTCCTAAATGAAAATCTCATTCTATTTAAGACAAAGTATAGAGAATTTTTAGAAGCTTGCAGAGAGCTGAGGATGTGTTTCCATGACAGAGTTCTCACTTAGCATGCTAGTATTAAAAATTGTCTTTAAATTAAAAAAAATTTTTAATGACATCTATGGAAAATGTGCTATAATATTTGATATACTATTAATAATGCACTTTTCTGAACACAATCATCACTCCTATCCTCAACCAAAGTAGCTATGAAAACAGACAGCACTTTAGGAGCTTCCTTAAGGAACTGACAGTAAATAAATCAAATGTTCATTTATAAAACCTCAGAACTAAGCAGCTCCATTTTTCTTCCTAGTAAATAATTTCCTTTTAAAATATAAAAGAACACTTGTGCTAGATACTTTTAAAATAGCCAACAGTTCATAATCATCTGCCAGCAACTATTTCTCTCTTGCCTTCTAAATAACAACCAAGATATTTCTATATAGTTCTCAAATGTCTAATGTTAAAGACATTACTGTATAGTAATTTATACTTCTGATGATAAAGAAATGCCCGAAACTATTTTTGTTAAAAGTTATAGGAAAACTAACATTATATACATAATTAGATTTATCTGAGGTTATGACATATAATCCCAGATTTACTCATAAGTTGTTATATTATCTTTAACATATCCTTCAGATTAAGCACTGGAAATTTTAACAGATGATAAATTTGTCACATAGCTATTAAAATGAACAGCTTCACATAAAACCTAAAAGCTAACAGTTATTTCATAAATCAATACCACACATAATTAGAGCAATGTTAATAAAATAACCAGCTCTTAAATAAAATTCACATCACTAAACAAAGAAATTCTAACTATCATTTATACAACTTTGCTGTTCAGGTTTGAGAGATGGTTCAGCAGTTAAGAACATTGCCTGCTCTTGCAGAGAACCTGAGTTTGATTTCCAGTACCTACATGGCAGCTAAGACCCATCTGCAATTCAAGTTCCAGGGGAGCCAACACCCTCTTCTGGGCACTGCATAACATGGATGCACCTACTTACATGTAGGCAATACACTCATACTCATAAAATTTAAAAACTGTGCTCTTACATTGATCTTTGAGATAGTATTTCACTCACCTTAATGAAAATAAACATCATATGATGTGATTGAAGACTATATGCAAATGAAAAACAGATTTGGGTAGTTTAATTTGCTAAGAATAAATCTACCAGATTAAGAAAAATTAACAAAATGTACATAAAAGCTAATGGTTGAATACCTACTATTTATTAACAAGTCTAGAATCTTATAAAAATATTGCTATTGTATTTTTCTACAACAATATGTCCAATACATATAAAAACAAGCAAAAGGTAATATCGTGGGCCTATCACCACTGTTTAAGTAAAGAAACTACACCTTACATGATGTACTCAGGACACAATACAACAGTTTAATACTAAAGGAAGAACACTTCTGGGGAATATAGATGTAAATGCTATGTAAGAAAGAAGAGAATGGTATTAAAAGGCATTAAAAAAGAAATCAAAACAGATTTTAGCTGACAGGTCCCAGCAATCTACTAATCAATTTTCTTCTCATCTCATGAATAAGGTAAAACAGGTCTAGAAAGGCAAGGTGACTTGCTCAAGGTGACAAATAACTTCACAAACAGGACTAGAATTCTGGTATTAAGCATCATTCCTTTATACTAGCTTTCCTCTATATCAGCTACTGAGGAGATGATATCTAAGTACAAAAGCAAAGTAAAATGAAATAAACTCAAGTCTAGTTTAAAAGAAGGTTATCAGAGCAGAGTAGTATTACTCAGGAGCTGAAGGTGAAGCCCTTGAGGATTAAGATGACATAATTTAAGGACTGAACATAATAATCAGATAAAATGTGATGAAAACATACAGCAATTCCTAAGTGGCCACTTTTGTATTTTTTATAAAATCATGTCATATGTTCAGTTATATACTCTATGGGGAGAGATACCATGTGTGCCTTCAACTCTGCAATGAGGAAAGAAGGCATTATGAAGAAAACCAGGAGACTTAGAAAGGAGTCACACAGAAAAGGCAGAGGGGTGTGCTGTACCTATTTATATTCATGATCAGAATAAATATTTAATCATAATAATTAAAAATAAATAAATTTAAGGGCAAGATGTTTTATGTATTTCCTATTCTTTTGTTCTTTGTTCTTAAGAGTCCACTTTTAAGAATTAAAGGTTTGCCACAGGAGCCAGGAAAGTAGAAACTGACTGAGGAAGAGAGAAGGAGTTCTAGAGAGGGGAATAGTAGGTGCTATAAACAAGAAAGGGGGAAAAACAGGGACGGAGACAAAAGGAAAGGGGGGAGGAAAGACAACACTAAGGATATCAGAAAGGTAACAGGGAAACATTTTATAGGCTTACTTAAAAAAAAAATATATATATATATATATATGGTATGTACATATACATAAACACATTTTAAATGGACTACACCACACAGGGTGATAATGTCCCCTCCCCCAGGAGACATAGATTAGTGCCAGGTAAGGGAAACTTCCCTTCAAGTTGTTGGTCAGGGGGTTCAAGAGACCCCCTAAAACAATATAGGCTACTGCCACTGCCCCTGGTTACCCCTCAGAACTTGAAAGTAAGACCCTACTGTTGAGGACATCACAGACTTAGACACAGGACTTGAACTGGAACTGACCAGGAAGCCTCCTCTGTAAGGACTACCTCTCACAGTAATAGAAAATGCTATGTAAGCTGTCAAGGGAAAAGAGCCATCAACAGTCCTACCCCGCTGTAAAACCTACAAACCACAACAATGAACATCTGGCCAAGACATCCTCAAATGTATGAGTGGCAATTTTTATCTTGGGAGTAACCAACAACTATCTAATCAGACTTAAGGTCCACTCAATAGCAGGAAACCCATGCCTGGTACTATAAATCTAGGCAATGACCCTGGAAAGGTCACAGACCCTAGAGGAGAACTTATTATTGGCACTTTCCTAAACTAAAACAATTTCTAACTATTCATTTACCCAAAGGTAAGTGTGGCTCTCAACCTTCATCAAAGCAGCTTTTTGCAGCAGATGGAGACTATTACAGAGATCTGCAATTGTTCAAAAACGCAGACAATAAGTGACTGTGGGGTGCCCAGTTCTGATCAACCCCTACACTAAGGCTCAGGAAGCATTACAGAAGAGGGGGTAGAAAGATTGCAAGAGCCAGAAGACCAAGATGTCTGTTGTGAAAGTGTCTTCTAGATATGACAGGGAAGCTGTGTGAAATCCCAATAATATTATTAACTAAACAAAACATGTATAATGACAGAACCAGTCAATATGCCAATGTGGATGGGGAAAGTTTACAGGGTCAGACCTCTAGATGAAGAAATATAGGCAATCAATGTCTGCTAAGGGAAAGAGAATCAGTTTTCTCCAGGCATGAGACTTCTGATAGGCTATTCAATCCCAAATGGTCAATCCTAAACACATGTACACAAGAACAACACTAAATGCATTTGTGTGTATATAATAAAAAACAGAAGAGGTCATGAATTTGAGAGCAAGGGGATGGGATGGGAGGAAGTAGAGGATGGAGGAGGAGTGGAAATGATGCAAATATAGTGAACTAGTGTATGAAATTCTTAGCAACAAAAAAGAATTAGTGGTTGGAAAAAGAATTGATGGTTAGCAGTTAAGGGCATTTTTTTTAGTGACCTATGATGCAGATCAGAAAGGTTCATGGTAGACACACAAAATAACGGAGAATGAAAGTAATTTCAGTATGCCTCCTCAAAAAGAAGATCAAGTACATTGACTTACACAAATTTGGGAGGGTGGATATTTTGAAAAATAAGTAAAATGTATGATTTTTTACGATAAGCATCAGCTATTTTCAAAATAATTTCCTATTCTAGGATTGTGTACCTGTTTTAGAGTACCCATCAAATTTCAAAACAGATACTTTAATTCTTCAACAATGGATGAATGGATAAGATATACAGATGCATGGAGACATGGACCAACAATACTTTCAATCCTATAAGAAATGATGGTGATAGACAGTTTATCTTAATTTTCAGAGGTTACTTTTGTGACTTACCATCTTTTTCCTCTTATCTTGCTCTGTGGGTGGTTCTTCATCTTCCATTACTTTCGGTTCCTCATGATGAGACATCAACATACAGCTACAATTAAAAACCAAACACCATAGTTTAAGTAAAACTATCTATAACCTACTAAAACAAGCAATCGAAATTACCAAAACATGAATGCTTCTATGTAATGAATGAAAGGAATAGACTAGATCAATTAGATTTACATTTTTAAATTTTTGTTAGGGTTGGGGAGCTGGTCAGTCAGTAAACATGTTCGCTACCCAAGCAAGAGGCCTGAGTTTGATCCCCATATCCCACACAAAAATGGCAAGCACAGCAATGCACCTATACAATCAGTGCTGGGAGACAGAGACAGGAGAATCCCTGGGCTTGCTGGCCAGTCAGTGTTGCTGAGTTGGCAAGCTCCAGGCTCAGTGGGAAATTCTGTCTTTAAAAGTACGGTATATAAGGAAGATACCCGACATTGGCCTCTCACTTCTATATTCATGGGCATCCACATGCACACACACTCACACATACAACAAGAAGTTTTTCCTCAATTACAAAAAGATATCTCATGGCTGGAGAGATGGCTCAGCAGTTAAGAGCACCAGCTGCTCTTGTAGAGGACCTGGGTTCAATTCCCAGCACCCACATGGCGGCTAACAACAATCCTTAACGCTAGTCCCAGGGGAATCCATGACACCTTCTGACTCCGAAGGCATTGCACAACACAAGTGCACTTACACACATGCAGGCAATACACTCATTCACAAAAAATAAAAATAATAAAATAAATTTAATAAAGAAATCTCATTTTAAAACAGGGAATATTTTTAAAATTAAAACATTTTACTTGGGCATTTAAGATAGTAGATTATAACACCAGGCAAGGTGGTTTATAATCCCAGCACTTGGCAAAATAAGGCAGAAGGATCAGGATTCCAAAATTAACCTGGGCTACATAATACCTATCCCAGGATAAAAACAAACAAACAAAAAAAAAAACAAATGAAATTTATACGTAACCCTTGAACCAAATGCCCTTGACAAAGTAAGGTTATATGATTTCTTCAAAAAAAAAAAATCAAGAATTTATGAACACTTAAAACTACATCTTTCCCCCAATATTTACATATCTGTAGACTATACATGCAATAATGTAAATAGATACATCATTAAAAAAAACTACTGATTATGAAACAATCAACTTCATGCTCCAAATGATATAACTATGCTATGAGAAACTTGTCCCTGATGGCACTGGGACCTTCAGGACAGTTAGAAATCATTTTATTTTGATTATCTGCACCATTGCCCTCCACCATTAGCAGAGTTCATAGAAATGAAGCTTCTTGTTCAGACAACACTCTGTATAGGGATATGAATCACTGCTGATGGAATGAACTCCACTGTTTCCTAATTTAAAACAGAAGCATTCAGCAATTTATTGGAGTCATAGGTTCCTAACCCTAACCTATGGCAAAGAAAGTTTGGCTTTTCTATGTTTACAGGAAGTACAGGTGAAGGGACAATTTCATATTGAACTATTTAAACTACTTTTAAAATATTTTATTATTTTTATTTTATGTGAATGAGCGTACTTACTGCCAGCATGTATGTATCTGTACCCCTGCCATGCAATGCCCATGGAGGTCAGAAGAGGATGTTTGATTCCCTGGAACTGGAGTTACAGACAGTGGTTAAGTCACCATGAGGTTGCTGGGATCAAACCCAGGTCCTGTGCAAAAGCAGCTCTTCACTGAGCCATTTCTCCAGCTCCCTTAAACTATTTTTAATTTAGGGTTAAGGACAACTGCTAATATCAGAAACTTGATCAGGCTTACTTTCAGAGTAGACTGGTATACTTCAAGTTTTATTCTTTTGTAATAACTGTGCCTGATCCAGTTTGTTCACCCTGGTACAATTCTGAAAACCAGAAAGCACTTAGCCTCCTAACCCACTTCATGGGCTTGATCTCTCAAAGCTGCAATGCTTTTGTCCACTGTGAAAATACAATACAGAACAGTACAAGTGGTTGGCCAATGGGCTCTAGCAAAGATACGAAAATATATAACAGTCTGGAGAGATGCTTTAGAGATTAAGAGCACTGGCTGTTCTTGCAAAGGCCCTGGGTTTGATTCCCAGCATCCACATGGTGGCTAACAACCTTCCTAACTCCAGTTCCAGGGAATCCAATGCCCTCTTCTGTCCTCTACAGGCACTGCATGACACAGGTGTGCTTACACACATAGAGGCATAACACTCATACACATAAATTTAAAAAAAAAAAATTTAAGTATCCTAAGTCATTCTATTATTTAACAGCTGAGAAAGGATGAATTTACATTCACTGACTGGTCCTCATACTTTTCCTCGTCCAAATGAACTTTTCTCTACTATACAGTACCAAATATGAATGCTTCAAATTTGACCCAGGGAACAGTCTGAAGGCAATAAGTTTTGTCGAATTCTATGGAAGCTCTTCAGGAACAGGGGGTCAGGTGGCTGGTGGCAAAGGCTAGTACTAGAGCTAACATAATACTGGCTTGAGCTTACATCTGATTGCTTGGAGGGTGCTCTCACAGCAGATTGCTGGGTGCCACCCCCAGGTTTCTGATTAAGCAGGTCTGACAATCTGCATTTCTCCACTCCTTATGTAATACCTTATCTACAGTGCTGCTGCTGCTGCTGCTGTTGGGAGCAGACCGGAATGGATGGAAGGACAGACATTTGCTAACTATAGCCTTATATTAGGCCAAATCACTGAAGGTGCTGCCTTCTTAAACCTCTCTTGACCATGACACTGATTCCAAGAACAATTTGTCTTAAATGCTATAGGGTGACATAACGAAGCACTTATGGATTACATCGCATAAAACTGAACTGGCAGCACTATTCGGCTGGTCTCTTTTGTGGCTCCTTGCATACGCTCCCTTCCCTTTTGTTTTGCTCGCTGCAGAATGGAGATGGAACGCAGGACTACAAGCATGCTAGGCATGAATTCAACCACTGAGCCACCCTCACGGCCCTCATTCTTCACAGAACCTGACTGTCCAGGTTCCCTCTACTTCTGTGCCACTATGTACTTCTGAAATGGCTAGTCCCAGTCCCAGAGTCAGTACTCGATAAACAATCACTGACAAGCCCCTGGTCAATGACAGCCTGCAGAAGAGGCACGTGAAAAAATTCTGGTAAATTAGATAAGAGGGAAAAATCTGTGAAATTATTTCTAGGAAAAAGGTTGGCTTGGTCTTAAAAAAGACCCAGAGAAGAGATTATTTGTCTGCCACTGGCACTACCATGTAATCCCCGGAGCTGCTTGTGTCCACTGGGAAAGCAGCCTACAGAGCAGACTGATGTGCTGATGGGTAGAACAGAAAGAACCTGGGTCTGTGACACTGTTGGCAGGTCTGTGACACAGGTTTCCCTCTCCTGAGAAACCTACTTACTTCTACTTGAAAACAAGAACCATATAGTTCCTAATGCTTCTTTTTGCAGCAACAATTGAGCTCACAGCTAAGTTTTTTTTTTTTTTTATCTAGATGTCACAGGATCCCATGGTCAAGGTTTGCTGTTTAAAATTCTTCTAATCCTGTGCTTATAGCATCTTTTTATAAGAAGTATGTGTTTTCTTCTGTGTATCTCAAATCCTTTTATGGTCTGAATATAAACAACTAAGTCCTGTATATTAGCAATACAGAAAAGATGCCATTAAGGAACAGAGAAAATTTCTGTTAAATCTAGAAAATAATTCTAGAGGCAGGTATGTGTCAAGAGGGGCAAGGTCAAGAGCATGATACATGAAGGGTAAGAAATTCTGAGTCAAATCATGAGTTTAATAGAAGGTGGCATGTCTTGGGAACAGTGAGCAATCCAAGGAGATGAGAAAAGCCAGGGCTGCAAATTAAGAGTCAGGACCAAACAGGGCCCAATAACTTGATTCAGTGAGAAACTGGGTTTTCAATCTATAATACACATGGGGCATGGATGAGAGAGGGGACGCTGGAGAGATAATTCCAAGGAGGTTACTAAAAAGATCTACATAAGTTAGTGTAACATACAGTGGTAACAGCCTAATCAAGAAAGGAGTTCTGTTTCTGGTTGGGGTTTTTTTTTTTTTTCCCTAGTCTTTTTTTCCCTTCTGAAGGGCCATCTGATGGGACCAATGAATCAAATGAAGAAAAAAATCATTCCAAAGACCAAACTTTACTTGTTTCAAACAGGACTACTTTCTTTACAGTTGCATGTGTACTCAATAACCATAAAAGGAACAATTTATGAATCCTTTTCCAATCAGTTTTATTGTTCCTAGGCTTCCTAAAACCCTAGCTAAATACTTTCTTCCTTTTTACTTCCCAAATTTTGACAATGGGTTATCAATTTCTTTTCCGGTTTCTGAAAACAAAATTATGTAAGGGAAAAAAAGGAAAGAATGCTAACCAGATAAGTGACAGACAAATCTCTAGTCTTAATCAAGTAACTCTACTAACTAAATAACAGACCAGATTCATGAACTTTCAAAGCAAAACTCTCTGTAAATTCTGAATAAATGTTTTAGTATTAAGACTAATAATACCAAACCATTAACTATTTATCTTAGAACAGAAACTTTTGGGGTTTGTTTGTTTTTGAAACAGGGTCTCACTATGTAGCCATTGCTGGCCTAGAACTCACCATGTACACTCAAGGCTGGCCTTGAGTTCAGAAAGGCCCTCCCCCCTCTGCCTCCAGAGTGCTGGGATTAAAGGTGTGTGCCACCACACCTAGCCAGAACAAAACATTTTATAAGGATCATTAAAAGTGCACATAAAAATTCACTACCATTTCTCCCACACAAAAAATGTATTTAAATTTTAAAATGCCTACACAAGGGGCTGGAGAGACGGCCTAACAGTTAAGAGAACTGGTTGTTCTTGCTAAAGGTCTAATTCTAGCACCCACATGGTGACTAACCAACAATCCATAACTCCCATTCTAGGGGATCCAACACCCTCTTCTCTCCATCCCCTTCTATAGGTTCTGAGGGCTTTCAGGAGAGACACAGCACCTGGTCTGAAGAAGTGTGAATAAGGAGATCTGTCAACAATGCTTCTTCAGTGTGACAGTTTAGGTGTCAACCTAATTGGGCCACCAGGTGCACAGGTACAGATAAAATTATCTGGAGTATGCAGTGTACCTGCTTCTCAAGACTAGCTTCTGAATGATGGGCAAAGAAGAATGTCCCCTCTACACGTGTTGGGCCTCTGCCAAACCACCAAAAGCCTAGAAAAATACTGAGTCAGAGAATTCATTCTCTGTCTGCTTTCAAGTTGGGATAGCATATATTATTTTCGGCTTTTAAACCTGGACTAGAACTTCAACTACCAGCTTTGGTGAGTCTCCAGCTTACACAAAAAAACCACAGACATCAAGGCACCCATAACAAATGAGCCAATTTCTTTTTTTAAAAAAACATTTTTATTTATTTAATTATTTATGTCTATGAATGTATCACCTGAATGTATATAGGTGCACCCACGTTGTGCAGTGCCCACAGAGGTCAAAAGAAGGTGTCAAGATTCCCTGAAACTGGAGTTTATGGATAGTTGTTGGCCACCATGTGGTGCTAGGACTCAAACCTGGGTCTTCTGCAAGAGCAACCAATGCTCTTAACCACTGAGCCACCTCTCTAGCCCAAATGAGCATAGTGTTACAGCTCTATTTACTAGTTCAGTTTGTGTGGTGAACCATATATACACTACTTAGGCAAGTGAAAAACCTTTTCCTCTCTTGTTCTAATTAGTTCTCAACTAGTATTATAATAATCAACAGAACCAGAAAGATTAACTTCCTTTCAATAAACTATTCAAATAAACATGACAAGAAAGCTGGAAACCAAGTTAGCCACTTAAGTAAATATTTTATGCTTTTCATTCAAACTTTTCTAAAAATCTAATTATGTATTAGTCTTAGAGGCTGTAATTTATAGAACTATGCAAGTCACAGAAGTACAGAGTGGGAAGACTTATCACTCAGACAAGTCAGGTAACTTGTTCCTCACTACACTTCCATAAGCCAAAGACCACCCGAGGGTAAAAACTGTCAGTTCTGGGGAAGAAAGAAAGCAACGGTGAGTGATGTGTTCTAGTTTCCCAAGAACACTCGCTCCCGCGTTTAGGGTTCTTTTTAGTTTGGATTTCCTTTTTTACTTTTTAAACTTGTACCGTTGGTTCCAGGGACTCAACTCAGGTAGTCAGGCTCAGGCAGCAAGAACTTTTTACCTATTCATTGGCCATCAATTTGGGTTTCAAAAACCATCTCTTACTCAGTTCATTTTCCTTCCAAACCAAAAGCTATTTTTCGTGCTGAACTTGGTATACTGAATAAGAACTTTCTTGTCTTCTCTCTACCAAACATTTGCTTCATGGCTGTGTTTTTCTGAGCTCTGGTAGCCTGGTTTTACATACTGTGACACTGCAGTAGATAATTTCTAACCTCTACTTCCAAATTCATCTCTTCCAGTTAAAACACACAATACTTTTGTTTCACTTCTTATGCTCTCTTAGTCTTCTCTGAAGACTCAAACGGGAGTACCCAATGTTGGATACACTGGGACATGATGTGGTCTTGTCATCTGCAAATGCACTCACAGCTATCCTGGAAAACTAGAGGCACATGGGCTGCAGACTAGCCTACATATCTAACACACAGTGCCTTTTTTCCCCTCTAGCTTTCTGTTACAGTCCTTTCTGTTCTTCCCAAAATGCTTTTACTCATTACTATGGTGTTCGCTATGCTGTCAGCAAGTTCTTCCACTCAACTAAATTATATGTTCCAAACGGGACAAGGAACATCTGAACATATCCTGGAGATTTCACTATTGCTTTTAAACTATGTCACACACTGCATATAAACAGTACTTATGGTCATGTACGACTGAAAGTCTTATTCTTAACAACTCTTAATAACCTTAAAAGAAAATTCTGGTGCTAGAGAGATGGCTCAGCAGTTAAGAGCATTGACTGCTCTTGCACAGGGACCTAGTTTAATTCCCAACACCCACGTGGCAGCTAACAGCTGTCCATAATTCCAGTTCCAGGGATCCAACACCTTCTTCTGACCTCTGCAGGCAGTGTACAACACAGGTGTACTTACACACATGCAGGCAATACACTCATACAAATAAAAGAAAAAAATTAATAAAAAAAAGTAAATTCCCCATGTGGGTGAATGATCTCTCATTTCAATTTTAGAAACAAAAACTCTGATATTTCCATTTCATAATAATTCTTCAAAAGCTAAGTAATACATCAGATACATTTTTAGGTTTAGTAAGATCCAACAACATGTATTCACTTATAACGAAATCTGACTTAAATGGCAATCTTTCTCATTTGTTATAAATGGCTTTACCCACAGCAAAGAAAACAGACTTGCTGCATTACTGAGAAGTGGAGTAGCACAAAAGCTCATAAAAACTGGCTTACCCTAGTAAGTAACATGACTTTCTTAATATACTAGTAAGAGAAAAGGTGTAGCCATGTTAACCCACAGAAGATACAATGATTAACTTAAAAGTTCATCTGTGTGTCTATGAATGGTATGATCACTACTCATCACACCTCCCTCACGGCTTCCCTGAAGGGTGTAGTGTAAAAAAAAAAATCTTAAGAAATAAATTTATGCTAAGCTATATTTGGAACTTGTTTAGAGTATTTTTATGTTATTTTTTGATAATTTCATATGCATTTTGACCACAGTCACCCCTTCCCCATTCTCCTCTTTTCCTCTTCCCATACCGTCTGGAAACCTTTTTCCCAGCATTCCTGCAGCCTTCTTCCTCCTTTTCCTTCCCCCTCCTACTTCCATGTCATATATATATATGTATGTATATAAAATCCTCTGAGTTTAATTCGGTTTCCTTGTATATGCATGAATGTGGGATTACATATGGGCAAGTTACCAGTGGCTACACTCCTGGAGAAAAAAGACAATCTCTCCCCACAGCAGACATTAACTGTCAATAGCTCAGATTTAGTTGGGGTTTTATTTTCTTTAATCTAATGTCAAATTACAAAATGATAACTGTATCAAAGAAGTTTAATTTGGAATATCACTATAACATAATAAAGCTGAGTCTAAAATCAAACAATAAATAGTATAAGAAAAAATGAATACAAAACTGTGTACAGGGACTAGAGAGATGGCTCAGCAGTTAAGAGCACTGGCTGTTCTTGCAAAGGACCCAGGTTCAGTTCCCAGCACCCACACAGCAGCTAACAATCATCCAGGGGATATGACGGCCTCTTCTGTCCTCTGCAGGTACTACATTACATGAGTGTACTTACATGCACACTCACATACATAATAAAAAAATTAAAATATTTTTTGAAAACTGAAATGGGATATCTATATTATATCCCTCTGCTCAAGGCTTTGGAATCTTTATGGCAAAGGGGCAGAAACACTGTAAGCACCAGAGGTGATCAATGGCAACAAGGAAATAACATTTTCCGGAGAGCAGGGCAGTTGAACATTTGAGCTCACAGAAATTGTGACCTCAATTCTGCATGCAGAAGACCTGTTTAAGCTCATGCCAGACAGCATCCCAGCATGGAGCAAGGCGGTGGGCATGATGCCTCGGTCCTAGCTAAGGGGCTACTGGCATTTGATAGCTACTGGGAGAGGAACAGTCAGTTTTCCTGAAGGGTGTGACCCCTGGCAGGTCTACCTGGAAAGCTTCCACACTCAAGAGTATCTGGGCAACACAAACCGGACGTATAGGAGAGTGGAGTGGAGTGGAGGGGATCTAGGAAGAGTTGGGGGCGGAGGGGAGGGAAATATGATCAAAATACATTGTATGAAACTCTCAAAGAAAAAAACTCTGTGGACGTAGGTCAGCTGATTGAGTGCGTGCCAAACATGTACTAATCCCAACCCCAGTAATCCAAGTATGGCAAGTCGTAACTATAACCCTAGCATAACAGGACAATCAGAGGTGAAAAGTCATCTTTGACTACACAAGTTTGTGGTAAACCTGGGATACATGAGACTCTTCCTAAAAATTAAATTAAATTAAAAACTGTAAAAGAAGACAAAACTGCACTTTTCATAGTATAAACAAAAATTGTACAGCATGTATTTAATTCCTCAAATCCAAATATGAATAATTCAATGATCCACCTACTCTTTGTAAGTTCTTGTTTCAGGGTCTTCCGTCATGACGTCATGAAGTCCTTCCACTGAGATATTTATAATTCCACAGAATTTATCCTGGATAACACTAGAATTTTTAAAAAAGGCAGATTAACCAGAGTATTTTTAACAGGCATCTTTTTAAAAACCCAAATACTTTCCTGAACATGAAATTTTAGTTCTGAAACAAAAAAGCTTTCAAAATATATTTAAGGTGAAAATTTTGTCACTGCACATATTAGAAATTTCTTTCACAAGATCATTAGTATTTAAATGTAGATAGGTACACCAGATGGAAGAGGTATTTAGGGGCCAAGGAAATGGCTCAGTAAGACTGCTTACTGTACAAGCATAAGGGCCTGCCTAAGTTTGAATTCCCAGACCTATGAAAAAGCCCTGTGTGGTTATGTATGCATTTGGGGTTTTGTTTCTGTGGGGTTTTATTACTTGTTTTATTTTTTTTTTTTTGTTTTCAGACAGGGTCTCCCTGTAGCCCCATCCGGCCTGGAACTCAGTATGTAGACCAGATTTGCCTCTATCACAGAGATCAGTCTGCCTCTGTCTCCCAAGTGCTCAGATTAAAGCCACCATGCCGGCTGTGGAAGCACTTGCAGCCCCAGAACTGTGGGAGGTGGAGACAGGAGGATCCTGGGCTTGCTGATCATCAGTCTAGCTCCACAATCACGGAGAGACCTTGTCTCATGGGAATAAGGCAGAGTAATGAGCCCATTGCCCGCTCTGTGCACACAAGTATACCTATACCATACACACTGTGATACTCTGAATGAGAAAGCCCCTGCCCCCATGGCTTCCAAGTATTTGAATACTTGGCCCCAGTTGGTGGCACTCTTTGCAAAGGTTTAGGAGGTGTGGCCATGCTGGAGGAGGAACACTGGGAGAGGCAGGCTTGGAGAGTTCATTGTGAGGTTCCATTTCCACTTTCATTCTCTGTTTCCTGTGAGTGCTTGAAGATCTGGGTGCTTAGCTTTCTGCCCCAGCTGCCTCCTGACATGCCCCCGCACTAGGGGGCATGGGCTCTTCTCCCTCTGGAACTGTAAGCTCAATAAATTCTTTCTTCTATAAGTTGCCTTAGTTATGGTATTTTATCACTGAAACAGAAAAGTAAACTAATACACATACAGTAAATGTTTGTATTCTCTCTCTCTCTCACTCACACATACACAAGAAGAAATATTTTACCATTTTTATAATAGTCTTGTATTAACTTGATAATAAAAAGTACTGACAAAACCTTTGCTTTTCTGAAGACACTGTTAAGATACACACCTTAATCCCAGCATTCTGGAAGCAAAGCAGGCGGATCTCTGTAATAAGAGGACAGCCTGGTCTACATAACGAGATTACAGGGAGTTGAAGCTATAGGGAGACCTGGTCTCAAAAATTCAGTAAAGGACTTGGATCTAGCATATAAAGAATTCAGAAAAGGCAGAAGAAAGTCAAACAATTTCATTTTGAAACAAGCAAAAGTTTGGAAAACTGAATAGACACTTCACCAAAGAAAATATTCAGATGCCACAGAAGTACTTGAAAAGATGTTCTCTATAAGTGGGCATTAATTAAGGAAGTGCACACTGAAATCATAATGAAATTTTAATTAAAGGAAAAGATTAAAGATTGCTAACATTAGAGCTGGGAATACAGCTAAGTTGGTAAAACACTTGTCAGGCATTGTGAAAGGCCTGGATTCCATTTCCAGAACCCATGTAAAAACATAGGGAATCCTGGCATAGGCTTATAGTCCCAGTGCTGGAGAGTTTCTGCAAATGTAACATCTAGTGACTCAGTGCAAAACATCCTGACACTTATTGACATCAATTATTTTAACCTGGAGTCTCTTAAGTGCCTTTTAGAGTTTCTTATTGTCTAAACAGACAAGTTCCCCCACCTGTAGCCGCCCTACACATGCCCTTGGCTCCTGAATCATCCGGCAATTTGTCTCTTAGCAACCCTAGTCCACCACGCCTCCACCTAGCCCCTTGCAGCAGCAACAGTATATAAGAGCTCTGTAAAAAATAAAGATTTGTCGATCTGATCAGAGAAACTGTCTCGTCAGCCCTCCATGTTCCTCTTGTTCCTTTTCATTCCAGGTTTCTGAGGACTCGTGCTCTGTTGATGTCCTGCCGGCCGGGGCAACTGGCGCCCAATAAGGGCGCCAGCTTAGCGAAATTGGGAGACCCATGCAAATGAGAAATGCTATCTCAAGTAACAAAATAAGGTGAATGGCTTGTCAATTCCAAGCTGCCTCCAGCCCTCACATACCTACACATGCATGTTGACTTGCATATACACATACATGAATATGCAAACACATACACACCAAAAACAGATACTGCCGATACTATGGCAGAGATAAGAAAAATAGGAACTCACACACACTTCCAACAAGAATTTACAATGGAATTTTCACTTTGTAAAAGATTTTTGAGGGAAGACGGGAGTAGGGGAAACAGAGTCTCACTATATATAGGTCTAAACTAGATTGGAACTCATTGTGTATGCCAGGCTAGCCTCAGACTCACAGAGATCTGCATGCCTCTGCCTCTGCCTCTGCCTCTGCCTCTGCCTCTGCCCAGATATTTACCTAAGACCCAAACAAAAGTACTAAGATCTGTACAATATTTGTGGTAACTTTACTTATAAGAGCCCCAAACTCCTAACAAACTACAAATGTCCACGAACTAGTCAATGAATAAATGCAGAACACATACTTGGGCCCATGAAACTTACCCAATAGAAAATACTTAGCAATGAATAGGAACAACATGAGTATACCTCCAAAACATTCTGATAAGAGAAACAAGCCTGACGGAAAACACGACCTATTGTATGACTCTATGTAACTGGAAAGAAATCTATGGATTTCATCAATGGTCTTCCAGCAAGGAACACAAGGCAACATTTGGGTATTTTTTAATACTTTATTATTATTTTATTTTATGTGTGTGAGTATATTACCTACATGTTATCCACCATGTGGGTGCTGAGAGGTCCTTTGCAAGAGCACTCAGTGCTCTTAACCACTGGGTCATCTCTCCAGTCCCAACATTTGGGTATTAAAACTGCTCTCTATCACAAGCATGGCAGTGGCTACAAAGCAGTGTATACTCGTCAATAATGCGTACTTTTGCTATACACAAACCATAACTTAATCTGCCTGATTTCTCAAACAAGTAAAAGCAAACAGCGAGCGAACTAAATTACACTAGATAAATGTAAAACCAGCTGAATTAACTGTAATTCCTGCGTCTAGGAACATCATTCCTTCAAGGAACATAACTTTGTTCTCATACTTCATTAATGTGCATAATTAACTTTTTTAATGTTCAGTAAAATAGTTCCCAAGGTTAACAGTTTCCCTTTGTAAAGTCAGAACCTTCTATCTATTCACTCAAATATGACATGTTCTGGAAAACTAAATCACAAATATGATTAGCTACTAACTAGTAGGTCTCAGTCTCAGTCTAATACAGCCTTGTCTGATTAGAACACCTTCACAAGGGCATTTTATGTCACTGTAACTCCTTTATATGAGAACTAAAAAAATCTTTTAAAATGCTCAGCCTATATCCTATTTGGTTCAGTAACATACATGCTAGAAAAAAATACTTAGAAGGTCAAGATTTTCATTAGAAGTTTAGTTATAAATTATGTAATCCTCAGTTCATTTATTTATATCTCCTTCTCCATATCTATAAATGGAACCTGGATCTGAAGCATGAGATGGAACACAACATAGCCATTACACCAGAAGCAATTCACAATGGAGTCACCGTGAATGCTAAGGCAGGCAGGATATCAAATTCCCCTTTATTTTTAAATACTATTTTTTAAATTTTATGTGTATGAGTATACAGCCTGCATGTGTATAAGTGCACCCATGTTGTGCAATGCCCTAGGAGGCCAGAAGAGGGGGTTGGATCCCCTGGAACTGTAGTTACAAACAGTTGTTAGTCCTCATGTGGGCGCTGGAAACCCAATCTGAGTCCTCTGCAAGATCAGCCAGTGCTCTTAACACTGAGACATCTCTCCAGCCCTCAAATTCCTTTTTAATATAACACCGACAGCAATTAAACAGACAAAATCCCTCGAGGCACCTTGAGAGGGATTGTGCAGGTTCTTCCCAGGCATTTATGGCAAGATTATTTAGGAGGAGTGCAGTCAGTAACTCACTGCTTCCTCCACTTGCCTCTGCTCCAAGCATCAACCTCACTAAAATTCTGCAGGGCATCCATGAAACTGCTGAGTACAAAATACTTTCTCAAAATACAAATTATGAATTTTCCTAATATATTTGGCAACCGATTTGACTACACTGTATTATGAAGGGAGAAGGCCAATTGCAAAGCTGGTTCTTCAGAGAAGTAAAACCATCCTCACTCTGGAGTATCTATACATAAAGTACCAAAAAGGAGGAGACAGATTCCAAGTTGAGAATAAGGATACTGCCTCAAAGCTGGCTTTGAGGGGGAAAAGGTGACTCAAGGGGGGAGAAGGAGAATAAAAAGGAAATATTCATGCCTATTCTGTAATCACTAAAAAACATATGATAGAATAATTATCTCCAAAGCGCTCAAGTCTAAAAAGCACTCATCAAAAGGAAGCACCTCAACTGCTACTCTTTACACAGTTTGGGAAATGTATTTCCAAATAACAAAGAAAACGAAAAGTCAAAGCAGTTGGTACTTTCCCAGAACTCAAAAATTGCAAGTTACATCACAGTACACTGAGTGCATTAGATAGACTCCTCTCCAAAACAAAGGAATCCCAGTTTTTGCATAAGATTTTCAATTTCAAAATATTGAAAACGAGACCCTGCTTTTCCTGTTCTTTTACTATTACCACTATTATTGAGGGCTTTGCTAGTCCAGTCTCTTAATATTTTTTTTTTCTGCCTTTCAGGTAGTTATAGCCAAGGGCTTGTTCTGAAGCTCAGGTTGGCCTTGAACTCTCGATCTTCCTCCCTCAATTCATCAGTTTTGGGATTACACATAAGTACCACCTCAGCTGACTCAGTCTCTTAAATTTCATTGTCTCCTTAAGATCTTCTAAGGCTATGAAGAACACCCACAGGTTCTAGAAAATCTCCCTTTCCAAAGTTAGAGCACATTACTATTCCTTTCACTGGTTTCAAGTGGTTAAGCTGCTACCTCCTGAATATGACAGCACCTGGTCTGACACACCTGCCTATTCTGGGATCCTCACAACATTCTCCATTCATTGATCAGTCACCTTCACTCACACATCCTTCATGAAGCCTTCCCTGACCACTCTATTCCATATCTTTGAGCATTCTTTTTAATTTGCAGTCATATAATGAAAACTCCTCACTACACATCTGACAGGCAACCTGTGTGACATCTTTCCTATTACTTTCTTCTTGTATCCTTTAATTGTTCAGGCCTACTCTCCTTAAGATCAGAGGTAACTTAAGCATCAATTATGTGTTATGTTTATTTTTATACCGTATAACATATATAAAGTGAATATTCAATAAATAATCAAGGAAAATAATATCAAAATTTAAAGAATTTCCTTTCTTTTCTTTCTGCAATACTCTTTTTATTTCTTTTTAAGAGTTTAGTTATGGGACTGGTGGATGGCTCAGTAGGCAAAAGTTCTTGCTACCAAGCCTGAAAAATCTGAGTTCAATCCCCAGGACCTAATGATGGAAGGAAAGAACTTGTACAATTTGTCCTCTGACCTCCATCCATGTAATGCAGCACATGTGCCCACACATAAAACACACACATACATATGGCATGAATGCATGTGTACAGGCACAAATGTAAAAATAAAATATAAGATAGAACAACAGTCATGGGTAGATGAACTATAGATAAGAGATATACAACTGACTACATTGGACATGAGCCAGAAAACAGAAGGTGGCTGAGTTGGAAATCTATTTGTAAAATAATTCATTTTTAAAAATATACAAGGAAACACATTCTAATATCAAGAAGACTAGAGAAAGAAGGTGAAAACCAAAGGAATGCCTTACTAATAATCTAAATATGTTCTTTTTATCACACTTTTGCTTTTCATTTTACATGTTTGTCTGATGTGTTTTCATAATAAGAACTGATGAACGTACCACAGAAAGAGCACAGACCTCCCTCACTCCCATGCTGAGACTCACAACCACGGCCTCAAGCCTACTATTACTTCTACTACTAATACTACTACTACTAGTACTCCACCACTGACCTACACCCCTAACACCAGTGTGGCCCCTTCTAAACACTGGCCTGTACTGCTCAAGAACATTCAGTGCAAGGACCCACATGCATAGTGTCAGTCAACCATGGACAAAAATATTTGGATGAAAGAAATTCTACCTATATTGAAGACATACAAACTTTTCATTGTTTTATTCTCTAAACAATACAGTATAACTAGTAACACAGAATTTCTATTGTGCTAAATACTTACAAGTAATATAGAGATGATTTAAAGTATACAAGGGAATGTACATAGCCTATATAGATTTCACATTTTGTATAAGCGACTTCAGCATCTGCAGATCTTACACAGGGACTCCAGACACAATCCCCTGTGGTTCCCAAGGACACTGTCACATGATAACTAATTCTACACATGTACAAGCATTAAACAGATGGAGGCATGAAAACCTGAACTCAGCAAAGAAAGACCATTTGACTATTTAAAAAATAATTCCAAATGGTTTTCAGTTGTTTCCTTTTTTCACTCAAATGTACATGAATAAAATTAAAGCTTTTAAATCTTAGCAATTCCTAAAGGCAATACTTTTAAAGTATGTTCTGGGTTTATTAAAAATATTATATGGACATGTTACGTGCATTAATGCAAAGTGTTTTTTCCCCTTGCTTCTGAAAACTAGATAATAAACAAAATTTATCTTTATTGTGTTTGTTCACTTAATGTTTTTTTAAAAGCTGGTTTAAAATTATTCTTATGTTATTATGAACTCAAATTATGTTTAAAAAACTAATTATACTTAAAGCCAAAACAAAAGTTTTAATCCACAATGAAATGCATAAAGAAAATATTCTAATATTTATTTGGGTAGTGGAAACAATAAATATTAAGCTGAAAGTGAATGAGTCTCCTGCACCTCTTTATCCAATTCTTAAGTTTTAGTGATCAGTTTATACTTATTTTAGATAACTGGCCAATCATCTTAGAGCATGTATCTTAATTCATCTCTCTGTTGAGTCAACACTTCACAAATACATGTCTTCATCCTCTGGCCTAGGAATAAAATCAGCAGGCAGAATCACAGAGATGTTTTAATAACCCCTTTCAGTGTAATTTTTATATGCCAAAGTTGATGGTATAGCAATTTTCATAGTAGAAGGCTCAGGAAAAAAAAAAAAATCAGAACTTTAAACACTTTAAATTTTCTCTGATCTAACCAGATATTAATTAAACCAATTATAAAAATCATACCTACTTAAATCTTAAATTTAAGTCAGAAGAAGTTGGGGCATTTCAAGAAAATAAATAAGCTATTAGAACCTAAAAGCCTCAACCAAATAAAATAGCTAAATTTCTTGGCTTACATTGCTTAACAACAGAAGCAAACAACAAAAGTTTATTGAAAAAAATCAAAGGAATATAGATTTATTGATGGATTTATGAGCCTTATTCAGGGATTTCTGAAGCACAAAACTATAAAGGCAATGACATTTATACTAAAATTTGTTGTTGTTTGTAACCCTTAAGATACCTTCCAGGTTTTAGGTTGCAAATATTTTTTAAATGGAAACATAATCATTTATACACAGCACTTCCCTGTATAGTTATACATACATAAATCTAGTTCTCCTGAAAAGTATCAGCAAGGAAAGAGACCAAAAGTTCATAATGGAAACTTGCTATCTAAAAATAAGCTTAGTGTTTCATCTCAAAGATTTTATAAAAGCTTTATATATGTAATATACCAGTTCTCTGATTACCTAAGGTTTTGTTTCTTTTATTTCACAATCACATGACAGACTTCTTTCTGCCCCATGCCTAAGCTATTATCTCAAAGACTGTAAGAAATAATTAAGGTGATCGATATGGGGCCAGTGAGATGGCTCCATGGGTAAAAGCACTTGCCTCCAAACCTGAAGACCTCAGTTGGATCCCCCAGTACCCATAGGACAGAAGCACAGAACTGACTCTGGCAAGTTGTCCTGATTTCCACTCACACACCAGTGGGTACATGCACCCTAGACACACACATATTCACATATAAAATAAAAAGTAATACAATATTTCAAAAAGATGGGCAGTGTATAGTAAGACAAGCAGATATTGCCATTCTTTGTGATCTCAAGAGAAAAATTATGTATGCATAAGAAACAATGCCCAGCAAGGACATATCAAGCTTGTATGAAAAGAGGATCGGTGATTATTACAGAACTGCAGGGAAAAATTAGGCTGGGAGCAAGGAAAGCAATCAATTTCTGTTTTGGATACCTATAGCAGTCATTTGGCAGACAGGCTGATTTTTTTTTTATATTCTATTATTTTTATTTTATGTGTAAGCGTTTTGCCTGTATGTATGTACGTGCACCATATGTGACTCAGAAGCCAGAAGAGTATTGTCAAATGCCCTGGAACCAGAGTTACAGATGATTGTTAGCTTCCCTGTGGGTGTCTAGGAATTGAACTTTGGACCTTTAGAAGAACAGCAAGTGTTCTTAACCACTGAGCCATTTCTCCAACTTCTTATCTTTTAAAGGACAGGATCTCATGTAACCCAAGCTGGTCTTCAACTTGCTATATAATAAAGGACGAGACCTCGAGCTTGTGATCCTCATGCCTCCGCCATCCACACAACTAGTTTTGTGGTACTGAGGGATCAAACCCAGGGCTTAGCGCAGACTAGGCAAGCATTCTACCAAACGAGCTCCAGTCTTGGTTTAATTGGTTGTTGTTGTTTAAGGAGATATAAAGAAATTAAACAGAGATTTGGTAATTATGGGGTTGGAGTTGGACCTCACCATTGTCAATATTAGAAATTCTTTAAAACAAAGCTATACAACAAGTAATTATGACAATTAGAAAAGCTATGCCCTATAACAAATTGTAAAAGCCAACTATGTTACTATTAAAGTTGTCAGAAAAGGTACTTGTAGCTCCATATTCAAGTCTGGAAGAAGTCTCGCTTGTCACTCAGCTCAGCCCCAAATGAGGATAATGTACTCCCGAAAACAGTCTTCCTTAATTAAAAGGAGACTCTGACTGATAATGAAGACACTGATGTCAACAAAAGGTAAGAAGCCAATTATCAATAAAGCAGAAGATAGCACCTTTAAAGTTTAAAAATGACGTTTAATGGTTAAGCAGAAGACAGCTACTTGGATGTTTAAAAAATGTGGCAAGAAGCATTTAAATCATAATATGAAATAAAAGAAACACCACTTCTCTAAAGTAGCATTTTTATATTATTTCAAATATGTACATATAATTAAACTAGCAACTTCACACAAATAAAATTTGACCACTAAGATACACATTTAGTAGTTGTTTATGCAAGTTGGTCAAAAAGGCTTATAGGGGAAAACGGGCCACCACATTCTACGCAGGCCATCATATCCAGCTTCTTGACAAAATCCCTCTCCCCATTACCACTCAAGGAGCTCTCACTGGGTGAGGGAATCCAACTGCATGTGTATCTCCTCCCATCTGCTCTTAGTAACCTCACAGCGTCTCAAAATTAACATCGCCACAATGAGTGCCTCTCCAACAAAAGCAAAGAAAAAAAGGCAAAAGAGAAAATCAAAGCCAAGCACTCCTAAAATGTCCCTTTCTAAATAAAGACGATCCATATCAGGCCCTAATCAAATCAAAAACCCGAGATTCAGCTCTAAACTTTCAATTACCCTTCCAAAACTGAACGTCACCAAAGTCTGCCACATTTATCTCTGCAATCTTTGTTTCTGCTTCTCTGCACTCCTTCTAACACTGTGCTATGATGGGTCAGTTCTATTAGTATGAACACCCATGTGGCTTCTCAAACAGGAAACTTCCTCTCTCATAGCTTTCTCCAGTCCATCCTCTACAGAGCACACCAGTAGTTTTGTTTTAGAAATAAGTTTTCATATAACCCCGGTTGACCTTGAACTTTTGATCTACCTGTCTCCACCCTCCCAATCCTGAGATTAAAGATATGCTTCACCAAACTTGGTTTTAGAGTGCTCTTCTGAAAAATCTGAACATATCTTTCTCTTGCTTTAAAACAAAGGTTCCTATCTTTTCAATAATTTCCACTACTCTTAAAAATGGAAACAGTTAACAATCCTGCTGAGTCCTTCTCTCCTCTCCTGGTCTACCCACACAGCCCTCCTCCATACTTTTTGGCTGCAGCATTTTCCATGTGCTGGGAATTCAACTGTCTGCACTTGCAGAGTTGATTGTATTTATATTAAGACTGAAAGTCTAAGTGGCCCCAAGCTTCAAGAGGCTTTAACTACTAAGTATCTCAAAGAAAAATACAAAGGAATGTAATTGTATATATTAAGGTTAGAAAGGGGATTGCCAGAGAAAGAAAGCATTTGGCAAAAGTAACGAAGTTTTCCAAAGACAAAGACCCTAACTAAGAACAGACTAAGGTTTATGTCCATGCACTGGACATGACAGACAGGGAAGACAGAGACTCCCTTCCCCCAAAAGCAGAACATTTATATAAGGTCTCCCATTACTGGAAATTACTCCTACTAAAATATAGTATCCTCTACTTCATGTGATGTGTGAGGCTCATCCAGGCCAGCAGCAGGCATACTACATGTCTCTCATTCATGTTATTTTAACCCACGAGGCTTCTGACACTAACAGTATAGCCATACAAGCTGTAGGACAATGATGAGAAACACCACGTGGTAGTGAAAGAAAGTCTGTGGTCTGACCACTCAAGAGGCTCAGGCAGGATGATCACAAGTTCTAAATCAGTGTGAACTACACAGATAGATCTAGTCTCAAAAACTAATACAGAGTCTGGGGGAAGGGTGCACGGGGACTACAGAAATCAGTATCAAGAGCTATATATATTGATTGAAAAAAAAAAACACATGGAGAAAGGAAGGAAGGAAGGAGGGAGGGAGAGAGGGAGGGAGGGAGGGAGGGAGGGAGGGAGGGAGGGAGGGAAGGGACAAACTGTATTTTCCAACCTGAAATCATCAAGAAATTAGACCATTCAACTGATTTAAAAAAAAAAAAAAAAAACGTTTCAGATTCAGGTTCCTCCCAAGTAGCCTAAGAGCTCATAGCCTAAGTCCTCCCAAGTAGCCTAAGAGCTTGTAGCCTAAGTCTGGAATCGAAGACAAAAAATCCCCAGGACTTCTGGAGAGGAATTAAGAATTTGCTATTCAGTGGAAGATGAGCACAAACAAACTGACAAAACAGCCTTCTGCTGTTTCGAACACCCTCCCTCCTTCCTCTTAGTCCAAGCAACTTATCACATTACAACTCAACAAGTGTCCTTTTCTGGCTTGTAGGTCAGTGTAGAAGGCAAGGTGCCAAATTCTTCTAACAAGATGAGGAAGAAATGCTGGGAACAACCTGGCTGACAGGCCCAGCATTAAGGTTGTTTTCAGTATCTGTTACCTAGGATTTTTTTCTCCTGTTGGTGCACCATATAAAAATAAATGCATATGAAAGGCTTTGCTGCTACTTGATGCTATGCAGGCAAGAAAACTGAATGAAAGTGTCCTAATTACATGTTGGTCTTCCTTTGCTTCAGAGTTTAAACACTTGAATGCTTATTTAATTCCTAAGCCAGGGAAACATATACATATGTTTGAATCTTCTGTTTCTTGCCCTGAGTGGTGATTACACAGACATGTCTGCTTCTATATAACATTTATATGTTAATAAAAGATTTTCTGAGGGACTGGAGAGATGGCTTAGTGATTAAGAGCATTTGCTATTCTTCCAGAGGAACTGAGTTTGGTTCCCAGCACTCACACAGCACAAATGCCTGTAACTCCAATGCAAGGAAATTTGACACCCTCTTCTGTCCTCTGAGGTTATCCACACACATATGACATACCTCCACACAAATATACATGCACAAAAATAAAAAGTATAAATCAAATCTTTCTTTACAAAGGTTTTATTTAATGTGGTTTGTAGTCTAAGGGTAAATATTTGTCATTTATTAATACTGATAATAGCTAATTGTAATTATATTCTTCTACTACTTGAAGGACTCTAAAAATAAAATACACAAGTAAACAGAAGAGAATAAAATTGACCAACAGTTGTAAACTAAAGACACAAGTAGCCATAAGGCAGAATGGATCACTCAAAAGTAACCCTGGAACTTTCTACATGAGAAAGTCCAAGACCTACTCTGAAAGAAAAGCTGAAAACAAAGAGGTCCCCAGACAATCTTCTTCCTGTTGTCTCTAAGTTCCACAAAATTTCCTCATCCTAAGCACCCATCACTGACAACAAGCTATCAAAATACTGAAAATTTTTCAGTTCTAGATAATCATGAGATACCATCATCTTCATCCTGGCCTTCCCTGCATCACATGGGGCGTTTTCTATTTCCTGTCATTCCAATGTTGAACTTCCTGTCTCATACCACAGACACCCTGACTAGTAACAGATGCCAAAAAGTATTATACTGATAGGAAAGTGTCAATGGCTTAGTTATTCCAGACAATATGCTTCTAAAATTCCGTGTATGAAAAATTTTACAAACATTTTATAATTCATGTTTATAAATAAATGACACTTCAGTTCTTCATTTCTCATTTGCTACATGAGAAAAGCCTTTCCCTGAAATGTGCCTGGAACTTTAACCACTCAATGCTCAATGGAAAAATAATGCTCAGTTTATAAAACATCATTTTTGAAACAGTTATTTTAAATTAGAGCCTGATTATTCCTGAGTACTCTAATCAAAGACCTTTAAAAAATGATAGAGAAACAGAGACCCGTGAAAAGGGCTAAGTAAGCTTCTTTATATTCATTTAGAATTACTTGGTTTTAACTTGGCTGTTTTAAGGATAAAGTTACTTAAAACATTAAAAATAATGAAACAGAAAAATGGTAGAAATTTTCCTCTACATTTTACTTCAATTATACTTCAAGTTTTTCAACTTAAAATGCCAAATGAATTAAAATTGCATGCTGGTCTTTTTCACGTAAGAGCTTAAACACTTAGATGTCTGTTAATGTGAGCTAACTAATACTTTTAAAGGAAGTACCTGCTGACAAAGTAAAAAATGAATACTTCATAAAAACCAATGTGCTCAACTGTAGCTCCAAATATAGATTGGTATTAACATAACTGAAGCTTTCTAGTTGAGTCTAAAGCAATTTTAAGTTATGTATAAAAATACACATAAATATTTTTGAAACTCTTGTTTAAATTTCTGTCTCTGTATCACTGAAGTCTTTCTTTAAATTTAGGATGTTTATGATGAAGGTAAAAATTCTGTTGTATGGATTTTTATAAAATTCAAACAGCCAGTTACATTTCTCTTGACAATCTTTAGAATTTCAATGACAAGGAATGATGGCATGGAGGAGTTTACCTTTACTGTACACACTTCTGCCCTGCTTCAATTCTCTTCCATTAAATATACTTCCAATTATTAAATGAAAAACTAGAAGTTGGAAGACATAACAAAGAAAAGAAACATGTGAAGAAGGGCCTCTTTGCTGCCTTCCCCAACACATAGGCCAGCCCACAAGCATCTAGAGACCCCTCCCCATTGTGTATGCCAGCCCATGAGCTTGAGAGACTGTCCTATCTTTGCCTCCCATCTCCCATAAAGTTCTGGAATTAGAGAAGTTCCTGCTACATGCTGGGCTTTGAAGAAGTTCTGAGGATTCAGATACTTGCACTTGAATAGAGGTGCTTTTACCCACTAAGCCAGGTCCTCAACCCCACTGCTACCTATTTCTTTTAAAAATTTATTTCTAATTATGTGTATACGCATGTGGCTGTTTGTGGGTATGTGTATGTAAATGCAGGTGTCCAAGGAAGCCAGAGATGTCGGATCCCCTAGAAGCTTGAGCTATAGGTGGTTGTAACATGCCTGATATGGTTACTGAACTTGGGTCCTCTGGAAAAGCAATATGTGCTCTTAACCACTGAGCCATTTCTCCAGCCCTGTCACTACTTTCGAATGCATCTTAAACCACTCCTCATTGTCTTTCCATTCATCTCTACATATCTTTATCTAGTGATTCTCAACATGCTATCTCCAAGCCAGCAGTATCAGCAAACTTGTTAACACAGAAAACTCACAGGCTGGCTCCAGACCCATGCAAACTGAGAGAATGGGGTATGGAAGGAGGAGAGCAGAGAACAGCAGACGTGTTTTAACAAGGCTTCTGTGTCAATCTGAATCTGAAAATCATTGTCTTAAGGTATAATGTATAATATAGGACCGTCTTTAAGTATTTCCACTTTTCAACAGAAGCTAAAATTATTACTTGGTTAAATACATCACAAGGTTTCTGACAAACATTATGTATGTTTTGTTTTGTTTTCTTGAGGCAGGGTCTCCCAGTAGCTCCACCTGGTCTGGATCTTGCTATGGAGACCAGGCTGATCTCTGTCTCATAGAGATCTGCCTGCCTCTGCCTCCTGAGTGCTGGGATTGAAGGCATGTGCTACCATGCCCTGAGTTCATTGATTCTTTGAAAAAAAATTTTTTTTAATTAATTTTCTGATTTTCATATAATATAATTTAATGAGTATTAAATTTTAGTAGCAAACAAAGATGAAGGACAAACATAAGTAATCACCTATTTGTGGTTCAAGTCCCTATTAACATGTATGGAAACTTATCATATGCTTAATATTGTGTGGAGTGGTATGTAACTGTAAATTTATGCTAATACAGAAAACTGTTGCATTGCTTAACTTCAATTACTACCTACATTAAAAAGTCTCAATCAAAACTACTAACATCCTCTGGGGGTTCTTTTATCTTCTACAAAGCCCTGCTCTTCCTCACTTACCTGGCTCTCAAAATTACAGACTAAGTGCTTGTGGTTTCTATAAGGAGTTTCTTTTACTTTCAATGTACTAGGATGATAAAAGGTGAGAAAATACTGGAAGTAGCAGGTAAACCTTGATCCTGAATTTCTGCTTGCATACTAACATGCACATATCACAGATACATGAATCTCAAATTCTGCTTATCTAAACTTAAATTCTCTTGCCCCATCCACAAAGCTCCCTATGAAAAAAGCCTAGCATCTTTGACTTTTCCTTCATCTGCTACCCTCAATCAATCACCAAGGTAAGTCTTTACTTCCAGAGCAGCAGCTCTTGATCCATCCATCTTCCCTGCCACTACCCTGCCCAGACCTCCAGCATCTCCCATACCTGGGTCAAAGGTTCAGATTCCTATGCGTTAATTCTGTTCCTCCCAGAAAGAGTGAACTTTCTACAGTGTAAATGTGATGGTGTCTCTCTATTGCTTAAAATCTTCAATAGCTCCCTGCTGCCTCAGAATAAAGCATGAAATTATAATAGCCTTCATCAATTGATAACTCTCTTTAGTTCTGAATCTCACACAACTTCCGAAACAACTGTACTGAATTTTAGATAGTGAAAAGCAGAATTCTTTCTTGCTTATTAACTCTTCTGATATGGTAACCCTTCTGATAGCTCTCTTCAGTGGGCTAATTTTTCATGGTACAGTATTCTGGCTTTGGTTGAGGTAAGGTCTCACTATGTAATCATGGATGGTCTAGAACTCATTACATAGCCCAGGCTGGCCTCCAACTCACAGAGATCCACCTACCTCTGCTTCCTGAGTGCTTAAATTATAAGTGTGCACCACCATACTTGGCATGATACTGTTTTGATGTCTTATTTTTTTCAAATACCTAGCCCTTGTCACTACATATCTCCAAAAGCACTTGCAAGCACAGCACTTACCATGCTGTAATGTGTGTCTTCTTCTAGATTTCAAATTGTACTACAAATAGGAACCACATCTAATTTCTAACAATTTTAATCCAAGTGCTTAGACAGCAAGAACATAAAATTAAAAGCCTAAGCTCAAAAAAATTTAAAATATGTCAAAAGTTATGAGAATTTTGGAAACTCTTAAACTCTATGTTTCCTTGTGTATAAAATATAGATAGTGCAGCCTTACAAGACTTTGGCATTAAACGTGATTGGTGAAGTACTTAACATAATGTTAGGTACCCAAAAAGTTGGCTACTGATCTTGATGTAGCCATATAAAAAATATGTGCAGAATAATACATTTTACAAATGACATGTCAACATTTTAATAACCTTAAAATTATATAATTTATGTTTTCAAGTAAAGTATATAATTCTATACGGAGGAATAATTTTATTTATGGTGACATGGCACAGCAGGTTTGGTTTTGTTTTAATAGCCAACTTTTGCATCACAAAGCAGAATGTTCAAAGAGAATGACCTGTGCTTCATTTTCAGGAATAATTTGTTTATGAAGCCCGGTCTGTTCCAAACCAGGACTTTCCAAAGAATTTGGCGAGGTGTTACCAACAGAGGTATTTACATTATACCTTGCTGACTGATAAAAGCTATAATATTCAAGTCTATTTTCCACTGAGTTTTCTGGTGTCTTTAGTTTTTGCTTAAACTGAACAAGTTTGTAGATCAAAAAAATTATTAGAACACAAGCTAAGATGAAAAAAGCTAGCAAAATGTCAAAAGCCTCATTTAACTTCTCAACTTCTTGGGTACAAATTGGAGATGTTTTTCCTGACATAGAAGCAGCATCAATCTGAAGAGCACTGTGTTTTTCCAAGTTCAGGTTAACAGAAGTAGTAAGCTGTATTTGCACAGGGAAAACTGCAGTAGTCTCTAATGGATTACCAAGGGTATTCTCTTGAACAAATCTACTGGCAGGTGAAGTACGAGTTCCTTCCCAGCTGGTAAAGCTCTCAGTCTCAGTGTTTTCCAAATGTTTTCCATCTGTGGATACTTTATGCCAGGCCATCATTAGTGCAGCGGTCTTATGATGAACATGAAGAAGTTTTACATCCAAGATCTGTATACATTTGTCGAAGGTAAAATGCAATCTGTAATGTCAGTCCATTTAATATAAAGTAACACTCTGTCACGCATGGAAGGGGGATTCTGACAACAGATGTTTATAGTAATGGCTGAAGAGGCTAGCCAGTCTTGAAGACCCCAAAGTTTGCATTCCCAAGATTAGAATTTGCCTGAAGATGAATCAATGAAGACAATGGGTTAAGGGCCCTTGGATGTAATTCTGTAAGATTATTAAATGACAGATTAAGAATCTTCAAAGATGCTCCCATGTTTTCAAATGTATCATTTTCAATGTTCAGATTATGCTTTCTAACTAAAGATAAATTGTTTAACAAGTTAATTGGGTCAGGACTAAAATTTTCTAAATAATTATGATTTAAGATTAGTAATTTTATTAAACCCATGCCTAGTAACATTTTTATATTTTGCATTTTTCAGGAGGACATATTCTACTATGATAAGTCTTTTAAATGCAACGGGGTATGTTTCAAAAGGGTAATAAAGACAGTCTCAAGATTTTCAAGTACATTTAATGGTATTTTTGTTAAATTATTACTTTCTAGATACATATAAAAAGGGCTCCAAGATTGTGAAATACTGGGTCTAATTTCCTCACATTTTTACTGTTCAATAAATCAAGGATCTGAGAACAACTGTACTAACAAAGGTACCCAAGCACAGTGAGGCAATTCCTCTGTAGACTTGGATACTGAACTGAAACCAGATCCCTAAAAACTCCTCCTAGAACAGAAGATACCTGATTAAACTGTAAATAATATATCTTATAAAGATTTCATAGTCCCTTAAATATTTCAGGTTCTAAGTATTTTATAAAATTTTTTAGAGATAAAAAATGCAAATGGCCTAACTGAACAAAGGCTTTTGGATATTCATCCATAATACTATAATTATTCAAATCCAATGCTATCATAGAATTAAGTAGTGGTGACTCTCCGTTACGTGAAAGATATTCTCTACTTAAATACAGAAAAAACTGTACTTTCAGGAAAATTCTTAGGAACATTTGAAAGGCTGAAGGTAGTTTGTTTCTCAAAAAAAGAGCTACCAAACAATTACCAGAGTATGAAAGGTCAATTTGTCTCCAGTGAAGAGCTGGAAAAAAGATAAAAATCCTAGTATTTCTTTATGGAAAAATAACAACAAATAGCAGGCAAGAATCATAAGGCAGAGAAAAACCATAATCCACATGTGACTATTATTGGTTTTTCTGTTCATATCAGAATTGGTTATAACGAGAAGGCAAAACTTGACAACATCAGAAGGTTCGTAAAATGAAAGTTTGAAAGTTATGACAATTCTGCATTCTATTTAAACTAAGATCATCCAATAACATCTTAAATCATACCATGGGTGACAATGTAATACAATGAGCTTGTACAGAAGAACTGGAAGAACTATGAACACTCCAGCCTGTTAAGCCAACTCTTTAGCAAAGACAATTTAAATTTAATATCCTATAAAAGGTTTGCTGAGATAAAGTATTACACTTGACGATGACAAACACAACAAATGGTGTAGCGATAGTAATTTTTGGAATTATGTCCCATAATCAACAATCTAGTTATCAAATAACCATTTATGAAAACACAAATACACTACAGAAAAATCAAACAATGTTTTTTCACTAAATTCAACTATTTTTCATTCCAGCTAAAAGCCTTCTACTTTAAATAAGCTTACCAGGAACAAAGCAATCATATTATCACTGGCTTGTTCAAGTATTGGTTTTCGATTTAACTCTGAAGAGCAGTGTTTCTCCATTTCCTTCTGAGCCACTGTGGGCCTCCAGCCCTCCACCTTTTTTTAATTTTAAAGCTACAGTTTGCTCAGGAAACGCCACTCTTCACATTGGTTCCTCTACAGTCAATGTGTAAAACAGGGGTTGCCATGGATACAGGAAACTGAGAGACAGGAAGCAAGTTTATCTGTGCTTTAAAAGTATTGTTGAAAGGAAATCTCAGGAACTTATTTTTTCAGAATGCAATCAGTTTGCTTAATATATACAACTCAGTAGTTCTTACAACTTAAAAAGGAGTTCTTTTTAAAGCCAGACCCCTGGAAACTTGAGGTATTCAAAATCTAAGTATGAAGTCTCTAACTACCAACAATACATTTTTATTTTGGAGTATATGTATACGCACATTTAGAGGCCAGAGATTGATGTCAATGTCCTCACTCTCCAGTTTATTTTGTCACAGTCTCTCATTGAATCTGGAGCTCATTAATTTGGCTAGGTTATCTGGCCAGTGAACTTGAGAAATGGTCTCCATATCCCCAGAGTTGGGATAAGGTGTGGGAATGCCAACACCACACCTAGCTGCTGGGATGGGGAAAAGGAAAGGACTCTTGGTGGGCTAGTGGATGAACCCATACTAAAGGACATTTGAGGACCCAAATCAGACTCTAGGTCATATACATATATATGTATTTGAGTACATTGAATTAAGGAAGGGGAGGTGTGGATAAGGGAGGAGATTTAAATACCATCAAACTGTACTGCATGAAAATAGCAAAACTTCAATAAACTTTTTCAATTAAAAATATATTAAATTAATGCTGGTGCTAAGCATTGTGGCACACACCTGTAATCTCAGCAGTCTGAAATAGGACAATTAGAATTCAAGGCCAACCTGAGCTACATAGGCAGATAATGTCAGAAAGGAAGAAAAGGAAAAAAGAGAGAAACGATGGAAGGGAGAGAAAAGGTGAGAGACTGCTTGTCAAAACACAAAGTGAAGACTGGATCTAGCAGAGCAGATCTTCTAACAACGTAACTAGATAGGTAGACTGGCTAAGATGGAAAATAAATCTGAGAATTGTTGAAGCTGGGTGATGATGAGTCATCATACTAGTCCATCTACTTTTAAATGGCAGGTAACACACACAACAATCATTGAGTCACTGTTTATTTGTTTGTTTGTAACAAACACTACCTTCTGTGGAGGTTAATAAATTTTTTAAAGTACTCAAATGCTGAAAGAGCTGCAGAGATACTTGTAGGGAACCTGAGAAATCATCTTACTTGCTATTTTCTTTGCCACTCGGAACCTACAAATACAATGAGACTACCCATGTAAAAGAACTATCTCAGGTGACCAGGGAATGCCCGCTGGTCTTCTCTCTTTTAATGTGGCCTTTAGGGTAAAGGCAAAAATAATAAAAAGAGGACAAGAAATTGAGAGGGACGGTCGCTGGACAAACAAATAATGTGAAGACAATACTCACGCATAAAAAAAAAAAATCACAAAAATTAAAGAGACTATTACTCTGCAATAAAAATAGATACTAATACATGTGACCATATGAATGAATCTTGAAAAATATTATGTTAAGACAAAGAAGCTGGTCCTGAAAGACCATATATGAACTGTCTGAATACTGGTAAATGTATACAAACAGAAAATAAATGGCAGGTTGCTGGAAAGAATGAGGAAATGAAAAACAGTGCTAAAAAGTAAACTATTTCCTAATGTATTGTGATAATAGGTGCACAACTCATTGGACACAATAAAAAACTAACAAAGTAACTTTAATTGGGCGAACTATATGGTTTATGAATTAGGATGACTTAAGTTTCTTTGTACAAAAAAAGTGTACTTTTTTTTTTTTTTTTACAGTTTCTTACTGTACAAACCCATTAAAACTCTAAGCCTTAAGGATATGTGTAAAATAAATGAGAAATGTATTAAATGAGAAATGCCCCACAGGCTCAGACATTTCAACACTCCGCCCTCAGCTGGTGGCACAGTTGGTGGGGTGGGTATGGAGACTTCAGGAGGCAGGCACTGAGGGATTACAGCCTTGCCCTCCTTCCTACTTGCTCTCCGCTTCCTGTGTGCAGATGAATCTCAGCGTCCTGCTCTTGCCACCATGCTTCCCCTTCCTCACCAGCATGGACTCTCCCTCTGGAAACTTAAGCTAAAATAAACACTTTCTTCTGTAAGTTGCCTTTGATCATTGTACTTTATCACAAGAGCAAAGTAACTAATACATGGAGGAATACGTTGAAGTACATTTAAATACTTGCGAGAACGTGGCCAGTGTGAGTTTATATTTTAAAGATTCAAATAAAAGTATTCATATTCTAAATATTCACTTAGTAATGATCAGATTAAGCCAACTGTAATTAAGTAAAATGATGTGTTTGTGGTTCAAGAACTGTAAACTGTCTTTCAATTAACTATCAAAAATGTTACTCTTTGGAACCTACCTTTTACCTTACTACTACTAGACTAATGTATTAAAAATGATCAAAATGTCTGAATATAGTGGTGCACACTTGTAGTCCCAGCAAACAAGAGGCAGAAGCAGGAGGATCACTGTAAGATGAATGCTAGCCTGGCTTATAGAGCTAGTTTTAAGTTTGCCAGGGTTATATAGCCTGACATTATCTTCAAACAAATCAAGATACAAATTTTTAAAAAACACACAAAGCTTTTTAAAAATGTAGAGAAACATACTGTGACTTAGAAAATTCTTAAATAATAAAAATATTATTTATAAAATTATAAAATATTAATAACAATAAACAGGCTATACTGCACAACTGTGGGGTGGGGGAGTGTAAAAATTACCTTATGTTAAGAAACTAGTCAAGAAGACCTAACAAAGAATATAGTTGAGAGCCAATGAGGTAGCTCAGCATATAAGGCACTTGCCACACAACCTAGCAGCAAGAGTTAATTCCCCAGAATTCATTAAAGGTGGAAGGAGAGAACTGACTAGAAAAAGCTGTCCTCTCACTTCCACGTATGTGCAGTGGCAAATGCTCAGCAACCACAGCTGTCACCACCCACGACATACCATAACACAGATGATGAGGATAATAAATGTTTAAAAGGCAGTTGACACAAACAAAATAATGCACCTCATTCCCAACGGTTTTCTCATGAAATATACGCAACAAATTTTACTGATACAATTAAGTCTCTTTCTATAGTCTTTACCCTGTGCCATTTCTAGCCACCTCTAAATAATCTCAATACCCTTACTTTATGTCTTATAGTACATGAACAAAACAATTACCTGCATTCCTTACCTAAGTAATCGTATGAGAATATATAAAGAAAAATACAGATTTTGAAACTAGATTACTGTCACTAACTTATTATTAGGTAATAAGTTCTCTAAAAAGTCCCTCAAATATAAAGATCTAATATACTGTCAACATTTTTCTCATACAATATCCAGTCTACAGGGCCGCTTTTAGGTCTTTAAAATTAAGTTCTCAATGAAGAAGGGTGGCAAGAAAAGCCACTCTGCCATAAACTAGGTAACTTTGTAATGAAGAAGGGTGGCAAGAAAAGCCACTCTGCCATAAACTAGGTAACTTTGTCAGTGTTCACCACTACAACAAAGCAAGCTTCCTGCGCACTCAGAGATATCTGGATAATTACACTGTGTGTGTGTGTGTGTGTGTGTGTGTGTGTGTGTGTGTGTGTGTGTGTGTGTGTGTGTGTGTGTGTGTTGTTTTCCCCATTTTGGAACAGGGTCTTGCAATGTGTGTGTGTGTGTGTGTGTGTGTGTGTGTGTGTGTGTGTGTGTGTGTGTTGTTTTCCCCATTTTGGAACAGGGTCTTGCAATGTAGCCCAAGCTGTCTCAACCTCTAAAGTGCTGGGATTTCAGGGACGCACCACACCACCAAACTATGTTATGCTTTTAAATAAACCTAACTTTCAGAAAACATTTCCTCACCTATTATCAGATGGCAGAAGAGAAAGCAAAGCCAAAGCTGAAAGTTTTCTTCTTTCAGGCTGCGTAATGTTGTCCATTCGATCAACCCACATCTCAATCATGTTTCCTAGAAGTCGGTCCATCTGAAAGAAGAGAAGCTTTCTTAAATGTTTGAAATGCTCTTTGCTTATGTGCTAAATGTTGTTAAAAGCTAAAATCTGAACTACAGTTAATGTTCAATTACTGCAAACCACAGATCTGAACACTAGAATTTAGGACAAGCCTTGATCTGAAGAGGAACAATTTAAGCAAACCCAGAAATTGACTCTAATTAATCATGAGAGCCAAACAGGTTTACTCCAATCCTGTACATAGCCAATGAGTGATCTTAGTCATTTCTTTTAACAAATCAATCAATAACCATTCTTCCTGGCACACTGAAAAACTACATATTATTTTTCAAAGTTGTAAGTTTTTACTTATAGTTTTTTCCATCTGGAAGATTGCTGACCAATGTTCTACAATTTGCCAGATTGATTTGCTGCTCCGCCTCTCAGAAAAATCAGGCAAGCTGCAACTCCAACCCACAGAATTTCAAAGGACAAGAGGTAAATAATTTCTTATGACAGAAGCTATAATAAAACTAAAGGTCAAAAAAAAATTCACACAGTAAAAATTGGGAGTGAGGGCTAATTTTATGTTGACTCAGCTAGGCTAAATGCTTATTTATTTGGTCTACCATGAGAGTAGATCCTGCTGTAAAAGTATGTTTCCAGATTTGATTAGCAGTTATAATAGGTTTCCCTCTCTCCCTGTCTCTTCCCCTGCCACTCCCCTCTCCAAATTAATAAAGAGCAAACATACTGCTCGTGTGTATTAAAAGTAGATCTGATGTATTTGGTTTCTTATGAACACTTTTCTACTTCTAGCACCTTTAAAAAAATAAACATTTAGCCAGGCAAGGTGGTGCACGTTAATCCCAGCACTCAGGAGGCAGAGGCAGGCAGATTTCTGTGAGTTCAAGGCCAGTCTGGTCTACATAACGAGTTCTAAGACAGCTGAGGCTATAGGGAGAAACTGTCTCAAAAAAGACACACCCTCACACCAAAAAAATAAACATTTAGTGCCAAATCTCAGCCTTATAGATCTAGTCACATGAATTCAACCTTGTCAATCTCTTCTACTTCAGTGTTCCTATGTTCTTCTTCCAGTAAAGAGTCACATACTATTTCATGCATTATTTCTAATAAGTAGGTGAGCACTTATAAGGTGAAGATCATTATTTGAGTATCCTAAACAATGTGGAGTCTCAGAGATGACACAGTGGACTCAAAAGAATCCTAATATTGAAACATAACAACATCTGCAAGGTGCTTCAAGAACTACAAGCTCAAGATGGTTCCCAATTATAACACTGCAATTTTTCAGCTTCCTATCTTGAAAACTGCTAAACAAAAATCAAGGAAAGACAGAAAACTAAGGTACCAATCTGATACTGAGGTTTAAGAATTTGAGTCTTGGGGCTGAGAGACGGATAAACAATTAAAAGCAATGGCTACTCTTACAGAGAGCTCAAGTTTGATTTCCAGCACCCACATGGCAGCTAACAGCCAACTGTAACTACAGTACCAGGAGACCCAATACCCATTTCTGATCTCTATGGACACTGTACAACATGAGTGCACTTACACACATGCAGGAAAGACACTTATACACATAAAATAAAAATAATAACTAAAATATGTTTTAAGAAAAGAATTTGAGTATTGTCCAATAGGTACACATACTTTTATTTATCAGTAATTGTGGCAATTTTAAGATTGAAGTAAATGTGTAACTTTAGATTTGTGCATTTTTTAATATTTTTAAAACACTGGGTGTATGACTATGTCTGTCATGTGTGTACATATGATAGCAGGTGCTCTGGTATGCCAGAAGAGGGCATCAGATCCTCTGGAGCTGGAGTTAGAAGCAGCTGTGACCCATGTGATGTGAGTGCCCTGCCCAGAACAGAATCCATGTCTTCTGTAAAAGCAATTCACTCTCTTTAACTGCTGAGTCATAACACCAGTCTCTGCATATTCTAATAGCTACTAAGGTATTAGAAAATTAATCTGAGTGAAGTTATTTAAACCTAATACCTAATTGCTAAATATTTCTTTGGTTTTAGAGGTATTATAAAAATATTACCAACACACTAAAGGAACCATGATCAAGAGAATCAGGTATCATCATGTCATCAATTGATAATTTAATTTGGAAACAAATGATACATGTGCTATATACATTTACTGGAATTATTATCTAGTAAGCAAAATTTTGAAAAACAAGTTATGACCATTATAAAAGCAACTACTGAAGCTGGGCATGATGGAGTATGCCTTTAGTCCCTGCACTCAGGAAACAGAGGCAGGTAGACCTCTGTGAGACTGAGCCCCACCTGGTTTATACAGCAAGTCCCAGTCCAGCTGGGGCTACAGGGAGGCTCTGTCTCAAAACAACAGCAAAGCAACTATCAAGTTTTATTACTAATATACAACAATGGCCAGGTGTGGTAGCTCACAGTACAATCCACCACTTGAAAGGCCCAAGTGGCAACAGTGCTACAAGTCTGAGGATGTCTAGTCTACAGAGTGAGTTCCAGGACAGCCTAGGCTGCAAAGCAAGACGCTGTCTCAAAAAACCAAACAGTGAAAAAGAAAATTTAAAAAACAATTAGTAAAACTGGAAGCTACGTTAATATATGTGGTTGAAATCAAAACTGAATAGGCAATATTAAATATTTCAAAGTAATTTTATTTAAAACACATTTTATTTATTATAAAAATACTTAAACAGCAGCACTTAACAGTAAACTGTGTAGCAGGGAACTTAATAAATAAGCAATTAGGATAAAGGAGACATCAAGGTTTTCTAGAAAAAGGACAAGTAACAATTATTTTCATCTTTGTGGGCCATTATGGACCCAATTATTCAATTCCCCAAATCAACAATATATATAAACAATATGTAAACAAATGACATGGCCATTTGTCTTCATAGGAAAACTGTCATTTTCATGTTAAGATACTATTACCATTATTTTACTTTTTTCCAACCACTAAAAAGTTTAAAGTCCATTTTTGATGTTATAAGCTTTATAAAAGGAAGTAAGGATTGTGCCTAGCACACAGCTTACCTTAACCTAGGGAACCCTGACATAATAAGCAGGCCCAGAACTAGGATGAGAGATCAGTCAAGGAGTAGAGTGCACATCATTTTCAGAAGTGCTACTCTTAGGACTTTGCTCTCCTCACTCTACCTCCAGATTTGATGACAAATGTACTGTTTCCCAAATTACATAACACATAAGCAAAGTCAAACAGAAGCCAGGGAGATGGGAGCAGATGTAATTTTTAGACTACGATCATAATCTAAAACAGAAATGTTCTTCACGTGTACATGAACTATCTTATTTCATTCCTTTAATGAATTATTTTAATGCCATGAGTCGAGAAATTCTGTTTTCAATATAATGGGAGGTGACCTTTTAAGCAGCAAAAGTTTGTTTTTAAATGTGGATCATTATGAATGAGTAAAGAAAAATTATAAACATAAATAAAAATTCTATTCTATAGCTAGGCAAAATGGAATCACTAATTCTGAGAGAGAACAAAATGTCAAACTTTCACCTGCTATTTGCAGAATACCTTTTCTCTCTTCTACCCAAATAATAGGTAAAACCTAAATTGTTAAGAGATAATATAAAGATTTCAATGTTTCAAAAGAATTTACATAAAGATTCACTATTTCATCAACTGTTTACAATATATATTCTGACACAGATTTCATTATATTTAGGTATGCAGAGTCTTACCTCTTGGTTAAACTTATGTGCCATCTCATTAAGAAGGGAAGAAAAGAAGCTAGTATTTTGTAGTAGGACTCGACCCATAACTCCAAGATAGGTGGACATCACTACTGGATACTTCTGTTCAATTAAAATATAGGACACATTCAATTGTGCTATGGTACAAGTATAACTGATTTTTTAAAACAATAATATAGTATCAACAGGAAGAAAAAAATCACATTCTCCTGCAAAATATTAAATAGCATTCTCCTTTGTGTTGCTCTCTATAACCAATTACCAATATTGCTTGAGTTTGCACTAAATTACTGAGTAAATATAATCCATGCATTATAGTCTATATTTATATATACTATACATATATTATGTATCTATGCATAAGTAATAAAAAGAAAAATATCTAAAAGTTTCATATTTATATCACTCTAAGTACATCTGATAGATTAAGGAGCTTAAATTAGAGATCTGGGTGTAAAGTACTTGCTTCTAGTCAGCCAGTCTAAGCCAAATAGCAAACTTCAGATTCAATGAGAGTCCCTGCCTCAAAATCTAAGATGCAGAGCAATTTGAAAGACACTCAACACAAGCTCTGGCCTCTATATACATGCTCACACTCACATATACCTCTAACATCACTTCCTCCTCTAAAAACATACCCTCACACGTACAAAGGAAGCTGTATTGTTTTTTGTATGAGGAAGTAAAAAGCAGATGTGTTTAACTATCTTGAAAATTTGTTCAATTAAATATGATCCAAAATTATAAGCTTTGTTTTTATTTATTAATGAGAGAAAGGTATCTTTTCCAATGCAAAAAAAAAAAAGAATAAGCTGGGCATGGTGGCAAATGCCTTTAGTTCCAGCACTCAGGAGACAGAAGTGTGAGATCGAGGCCAGTTTTGTCTACACAGTGAATTCCAGGCCAGCTTTGGGCTACAGGAGGACCCTGTCTCAAAACAACAACAACAAACAAAAACCAAATCTAACCAACAATAACAAAACAAATGAAGAACTAAAATTGGAACCCTAGGTTCCAATGTTTTCCTTAGAAACTTAGAAAAAAACTTACCTCTCCTTCTATAATACCTCTGAAAACACAGGGCAGAATTGGCTGAAACATCTGTGGGCCTAATACTGGATTCACTTTAAGGGCATTTTCCACAACCTATAACCCAGAAAGTCACATTTGATGGTATTTAATAGTGCAATTCATGTTTCACATTTCACACAAAACACAGGTTAGAAAACAAGGTACTCAATTAAGTATCACACATCAAAATTGAAAGCACGTGTAAGCTCATGAAGTATGCAATATTCTAGCACTAGACACATTTTTACAAAGCCTTTTATTTAAAATTACAATTTGATATATGGTATAATATTTAGACATAGTAGTATTCTTTCTAATCACATTTAATCATATTGTGGTAACAGATAACAAGCTATTAATGTAATTCTGACCCTTGTATTACAAACAAATACCCTTAAAATGCCACACCTAACAGACACAGGAAAGAGCAGTTCAAAAGCACTGTTTTGTGGTGGTTTTAGTTTTGTTTTGCTTTGGTTTCAATTTCTTTAGCTTTTGAGACAGAGTCTTGCCCAGGCTGACCTGAAACTATCAGCTGTGCTTCTGCTTCCTGACTACTAGGATTACCACTGTGCCATCACACTCAACAGAAGCATTGTTATAACAGTGAAAAGGCCAGTTACAACACCAATACTGCTAAAAAAGAATCAATACTTAAGTTTATCAAAAAACTGTGGGGAAAATGTATGTTGCATATATACTACATCTAACTGACTCATCAGCTCAAAGAAAGCTGAATCATATGAGGCCAAGGCAGGCAGACAGCTGAGAAACACCCTGAGTCAAATCAAATCCACATCTCCATTTCTCCACCCTAAGCAGCACAGGAAATAGCTGAACCATATGCCATTAGAAAGGAGAAAGGGAAAGCTAAAAACAATGTGAAATATAATAAAGACTGAAAAGGAAGAACATCTATTGAGGAAACTAAAGTGCCAGATATATACCCAAGTCTTCAGATCTGGGTCACTTACTCTCACCCAAGAGAAGAAAGTGCTTTCTGAAAAGAGTATAAAGAAGATACCTTCTAGAACTAAAAGATCCTTCACATATAATATCACATATAATAAAGAAAAATAGGTGCTAGAGAGATAGCACAGTGGTTAAGAGCATCCACTGCTCGTATAGAAGACCCAGGTTTGATTCCCAGCACCCACACAGTGGCTAACAACCATCTGGAACTCCAGTTCCAGGGGATCTGAGACCTTTTTCTTACCTCTACGGCACTGAACAACACAGGTGCACCCACCTACATGGAAGCAATATACTCATACACATAAAATAAAATTTTTTTTAAAGTTTTGAATAAGTCACATTCAGACAAATCACTATAAAATTTCAGAACACAGGAATAAGGAAAATACAACCTTGGAGAATGGATTTGGAGGAAGGAGTCAATGTGGCTCTAGAACAGAGACTTTCCAGAAAATTAAAGTAACAGAACTATTATGCCTAAATACATTGAGTTGAAATATATGTCACAGAATTTATTGTGTAAAAACAATATGATAATTTTTAATTTAAGACATACAAAAGGTTGTGTAGAAAAAGGGAATCATAGCTAATTCCACATTTCACTTTAAAAAGGAAAATACTGAAATCATAATGTAAACACTGAATATTGATCTAGTAAGAAAAATGACAAAATTTAAGCTGGAAGACGAAGGTAAAAAGAAGTTACAGGTATTTTCTATCATTAACTCATGAAGGAACAATACATAGGAGTTATGGAATTTACAGATATTAAAAAATATACAAAATAATCAACTTTAAGCAACACCAATGGTCATCCCTAAACAAAAAGAAATGTCTGGCAAGGGAATGGGGCTTTTTAAAGAAATTTTATGTACATAGGTCACTCTAAATCATACCATGCAACATGCAGATTAAGCTAAAAATAAAAGAACCCAAAGAAATTTCTGTAGGTTGTTTTTGAAAATTAACATCAGAGACTAATCTCTAAACATGAATAGAAAAAAGCAGTTATCTGAAGAAACCAATATTTCTATGTGTATGTTGATGAATATGACTTTCACATGTACATCAATTAAATATATTAAATATAATCTAGTATTTTCATTCACTCATTACCTATATATAAAATATAATCAAAATTATACAAAGTATCAACAAATACTTCAAAGCTAAAATAGAGTCTTTGATGTCAAGAAGATCAGGAACCATAAGCAAAGGAGAACAGTATTAAAATATTATGTAGAAAAGTCTCATTAACTGACTCTTGGGCAGGAAGTATGGAACAGAATTAAGAGAAAACTTCAAAAAGACTTGAAACATTGATGGTTAAAGAGTGATTCCAAGATAAAAAAGTCTTGCACTGCTCCTAGGTTCCACGTTGGTAAATTGAATATAATTTTGGTACCAAGAGTAGCTATGACAGTGTGTTCTGCTCTGCCATGTTGAATTTGAGATACTTGTGGAAAATTCCTGCATAGAATTATCCCATGCAATATATTATTTCTCCTATAATGAAAAATTCTAGATCCTAATATATTCACCAATATATGAAATTCTAAAAAGCAATGCCAGTATTATTAGTGGCAATAAATCTATAAAATGTCAATTTAATTGCTCTTTTTCTTCAGGTTTTTGTGTTATATTTCACAAGGGATATACAAATAAAGTGCTACCTACTAGATTATCTGAAAGTCTTGTCATATGACAGCCATATCAAAATAAATACAAATGTTTCAGTTGGATAACTGCCCTTATGAAATTATTTACCTTAACTTTTTTTCGGGTTTTAGTTTTTACTATGTTGGGGGAGAGCCCTATTTTTATTTATTTTAAATAATGTAAAACATCTATATTAGTCCAAACTCTAGCTTATATCTTCTCTTCTTTTTGATAATCACTTTTATTAATTTAGTTTATTGCTTTATTTTCATCTTTTTTACTCTTTAAACAGAAGAAAAGTCTGGACACTTACATACTTAAAACTCTCAAAAATTAATCTAGGAACTTCATTCACTTTAGAGTGGTAAAGTATTTCACTGTATAACTGAATGTGCTTGTAATCATCTAATCATCTCTCAATATTTTTTTTTAGTCACCAATGTACTCATCACAAATACAACCGTTTGGATTTTAGTTTTCATCTATTCATTGTGGACTATGCCTGCAATAGATTGTTTTTAAACTTTAAGAATTCATGTTCTTAACTTGCGCCTAAAACTCAATGTTCTTGATTTAGGCTTACACTGAAATACAAAGTTGCTAAGAGCATGGACCCTAATGTCAAAATGCCTAGGCTTACATCATTGAACCTTGGGAAAACCATTTACCTCTATAGTTTGATTTCTTATTTGCAAAAATGGGGGAAAAGAACAGCACTGCCATCATGTTTACACTGAAGACTGAATGTGTTCTACATGTTATGTGCTTAGAAATATGTTCTAAGGACATAGTAAGTGTGGGCGTTAGCTATTATTGCAGAATGAACATTTAAAATACTTAGGTCAGCTTAAGCTTTATCACAGCAAATGAAAGCAACTTTATTTAATAAAACATAACAATATAGCCATGAGAGAAATGAGAATTTCCAAACTCAAATTTGTATATGTACAAACACATCTCAAATTAATATTAACAATTAAATTGGAGTATTTTTAGAATATAATTATATTCATCTAGATTACTTGTTCCAAGTCAAAGAATAAAGTCTATTTTTGCTCTAAGGAATTTGCTTCAAAAGCAGGCATTCTGTCTAATTTTCCTAACATTGTAATTTTCTGCTTCAAAGAACAAAGAAGCTACTTGGATGTACAATCAGAAATTAGCATAACAGTGATATTTGGTCAAAAAATACACATATAATGTTGTATAGACACTATATTAAGGAATAATATCTAGAAGATATTAAAAATAAAAACAATAAGCTAATATTAAAAACCATTATGCCTATAATAGAATTCTAAGAGTTCCCTCAGACTTCAAATGCAGGCAGAAAGAAAAATGTACCACTGTCTTAAAATAGTCCCTTACATCAGAAGCAAAAAAAAAAAAAAAAAATTTTCCGTGGTATTATATTCTGAGAATTCAACATCCATAATACTAAGTAAAATGTAATTTCTGAAACTTCAAATCAAACCTAGAGGTTTAGGGACTAGAGAGATGACCCCACAGTTGAAAGCACCTCTTGCAGAGAACCCAGGTTCAGTTCCAGCAAACACATGGTGGCTAACAACCATATATAATTCAGTTCCAGGGGATCTGATATCTTCTTTTGGCTTCTGAGGGCACTGCACACACACACACACACACACAGGCAAAATACTCACAACACAAAATAAAAATTTTAAAAAGTTAAAAAAAAAATGGGGTTTAACAACAGTAATGTTTCTTTGTCTTAAACACATACTATCATACTCTTGCTTTTAATCCAAATATTTGTAGTTTATTAATGAACTCCTATTGGCAATAAATTTCTTAATCTGCAACTTCTAAAATATTATATAATTTTACTATATGTTTGGATGGTGGCAATGTTCATTCAATCATTCAATGAAAAAAGTCAGGTACAAGCCTGATGTGATGGCACACACCTTTAATCCCGGAACTTCGGAGGCAGAGGCAAGGGGATCTCTGAATTCAAGGCCAGTCTGATCTACATAGTGAGTTCCAGGTTACCTGGAGCTACAGGGATACCCTGTATCAAAAAGACCCCCCGCCCCACCAAAAACAGGTATAACTGAAGTAGATAGACATCATGACATTAGTTTTTTCCACTATAAAGTACAGTGGAAAAAGAGAGTTGCTTCTAAACTTAGTAGACAAGTGTACAGTATTTAGGTTTAAGTTTCCCATAATAATTTTAAGATTTATGTTATTCTGAAAAGGGAGAAACAAATACAATTAATTTTAAAGAGCTAGCTAAAACACACAACTGGTGATAATATGGTACTTTGTATAAACAGCCCCACTTTTAAAAGGAAATTCAATTGAGTGCTTTTTAAAAATTTCTTTAAAAATATTTACTTATTCATTCCATGTGTATATATGCATACACATGCACAAGCACATGTATAGCACAGCACACAGGTGGAGGTTGTAAGACTATTTAAGAGGGTTTGTATTCTACTTCTATCATGTGGCTTCTAGGGATGAAACTCAGGTCATCAGGGCTGGCAATAAGGGGCTATTACCTGATGAGCCATTTCATCCACCTCTGGAGTATTCACTTTCAATAAATATTTATTAAGAAGAAATCATTTAGGAAGGAGAATAAACTGATTTTTGTTTTTCTACAGCCAAAGATCAAGCAACCAAATGAATTAGTCTACAAGCATATTAGACTATTTTCTCCCAAAAGCAGACTATATAATGAAATAGCTCTGTATAGGTAAAATAGACAACTTTTATATTGTTATAATATACATATTATAATTATAAATATAATATATATAAACTCCTAAAAATATACATAAACTCAAATAACCCACCCTAGGAAGGTGGCAAAGCTAGCCTTGATTTTACAGAAGGAAAGTGAGAGTAACTTGGCCACATCACACAGCAATGTCATTTCTGTTCATAGTTTCATCTGCCATGCTATGTACCCTCTACTTTATAAGAGTGTCATAAAAACAAGCATTAAGATGAAACTCTTCTCCTTAGAACACACAAAAAATGTTCGTTGGTATAGTTTCACAATGCCCACACCAAACAGTGCACTAGTCATCCTTCAATTACTTCAATAATAATACTGCAAAAGGGCTTGACTTTAAAAAGCTTTCAACTCATATTTGATATGCAAAGTATTTAAATGTGAGAAAGAAGCTTTTTCTCTTTATTACTTAAAACAGATTATAACTAATATTGTTTCAATTTCAAGTATTACACTACTAAAGATTACTAAATATAATTCCCTGTGCTGGGAAGACGGTTCTGTGAGTAAAGGTGTTTTCCACTAAGACTGATGAGCAGAATTAAATCCCCCAGGACCTACCTGATGAAAACAGAGAACTGACTTCTACAAGTTATCCTCTGATGGACATACCCACAAATACACACACACACACACACACACACACACACACACACACACACAGACACACACACACCCTGACATACAAAATTAAATGTAATAAAAATCATTTCATATAATCACTGAAGGACTAACATCCCAAAGCAGCCAAGAACCATATAAAGCACAGGGCTGGGTATGTAACCTAAAGCATAAAGGTAAAGAGAGAATAAAAAAATGAACTATCAATGTGCTTGATACTGAACTTCTCCTGAACATACAATCTTTGACATAAAAATATTGACCCATGCCTTTCAAATCAGAGAAAATAAAGCACATGTTACTGAACTTTGGATAATGGAGAATCTTATAGGCTAGTAGAAGAGTCTACTAGAAGAGAAAGAGTTTAAAGCACACACAGTGAAAACTCTACATAGACAACATCAACGTAACATGCTGATTCTTTCTGTTTTCAATAAATCATAATACAATAGCAAGAACAATGAGACAACTGCGTGGCCCACAAAGTTAAGTATTTACTATCAATTCATTTACCAGAAAAGTTTTGATTCTTCATACACAGGGTAAAACTGAATAATCAACAATTTATACCGAATACAATCAATTTAAAAGTCAAACTAACCATGCATACTTATATGGACATCTAGAATTTATATGCCTGTGTTCTCCGAAGAGGAGACAATACACACTCCAGAGTGATGATTAATAATTGTTCTTATTAGATACATAACACCTTGACTATGTACAATTTTAACTGCTTTCCTGCAAAATACACTTATACTGCTGCTGCAATCACTCCAAGTACTTAAATGGCTTTTTTTTTTTTTTTTAAGTGAACTCCTCTGGGCAATCACCTTCTCATTTTATTGGTAAAGCATTGTGGCTGGAGAGAAGGCTCAGTAGTTAAGAGCATTCATTGGCTGCTATTGCAGAGGACTCAGTTCAATTACCAACACCCACATGCAGTGAACCATATAACTCCAGTTCCAGGGGATCTGATGCCCTCTTCTATCTCCACAGGCATTGCATGACACAGGTGCATTTATATATATGCAGGCAATACACTCATACATACAAAATTAAAATAATACATATTTTTAATCAACTTTGAAGATCTAAGATAAAGCATGGATTTCACACCATAAATATAACTGTTATGACAATAATACTTGGTCTAACCAGAACTGAATTCTCTTATTTGACTCAGAACATAATAAGAAACTAGAAAATTAACAGCTATACCTTTCAAACTCCATATAAAATATCAACACATATGTGTGTATATACATATATACACATCTATCATGATATATTTTAATATATTTATAGACACATCTACACGTACATATTAGCTATTATATTCATGTACTAATACCTCTTTTCTAACGAGAAATAACATAGAGATAACAAAATTTACAGGATATTGTTTCTTAATTATACATAATCTCAATAAATTCAGGACTCTAACCTCAACAGCAAACCGAACCTAAAACTACCTAATGAAGCAGTGAAATTTTTGTCCCAAATACAGCCTAACAAACTGAAAGGGCTGTTCTCGTTAGTACAGTGGTGATTACACCTGCTTATCCTATGGAAGACTGGAGTTTGACTCCCTGACAGAAAGACAAACTGCCATGGAGTTAGAACTGTAGCCACTGATGGAGGGCTTGCCTAGCATGCGTGAGGACCTGGGTTCAATACCCAGCACTGAGAAAGCAATACTTGAAAGGGTAAGACATATGGAATGTTGCCAGTTTTAGGACAAGTTATTAAAAAACTGTTAATTCACTGCTGCATAATGAAGCTTTAGGACAGATATAATCCTAATCAGAGGAGATTTTGTTAGAAATTCAGAATTGCAAAATACAAGACCTACAGGTAATCTGTTTGCACAATTCAAACTTGAGACCTTTGGTTCAGAGGAATTAAGCCACATTAAATACTATTAAAGGAAGATACTGACCAGGATTCTGCCAGTTCTTGACAGTCAACTCTTCAACAAAAAGGTACAGTTTTACAAATAACTCAAGACAATTAACTTAACTGATGATTTATTTTTTCAATCATCAGTTAATGATAAAAACACAATACCTTGAGCACTTGAACTTGACCTTCTGTAGTAATTTCTTGTAACAGCTCGCAAAAGGACTGACACAGACCTACTGCATAAGTCTGAAATTCAACCAAAAGTCATTATCTGTAAGAATATAGCTGCAATACTTAAAAAGCATAAAATTAAATTTGGGACACCTATTGATATATTTATAGTGAATTTTATGCTAAGGATTTAAGCAATTTGTTTCAATCAGGATTCTTATGAATAGTTAAGATTATGCCTAATAAAGCTTACTGACACTCTGATTTTTATGGGAATGTATTTACATATATATTATATTTTCAGAGCTCAATGACAGTGGAACTGGATCCTCATTACATCTTCCCTTTGGTGGAGAATGCTTACAATGAAGTGAAATCTTCACCCCCTAAAGTAACAGATCAATCCTAAACTTTAAAAAGGCAACACCTGATTTCATATAAAAATCAAAATAATATATAATTACTCACAATACAAAAGCTATTCCAACATACCTGTAAAAATTCTGTTGATGATAAAAAGATATAACCATTGATGATCTTAAAACAGGTTCTGAGATTTTCTGAACTTAGTTCTGCCAAAACAATAATTATTTTTAAAAAGAACAAATTAATTCAATGTGCAAAATACAAGTAAAATTATTTATTTTAGTCATAACTGGGTTACTATAGTAATACAAAGTACTTAAATTTGTTCTAATTCATAGTGACTAATGTAATCTTGGCATTTTTAGGTTCCTTATAGCAGCAAGCATGCAGCTTACCGTTTGCAAGACAGCTGGATGGAAGCTCTGGGACAGAAGATCAAACAGAAGATTGATAATACTTTGTCATCACAAAAATTAAAATATAAACTTCTACAAACAAACACGTAGATGAAAAGCTAAGTTACAGCCAGAGTGACGGCATACAATAATAATTTTAGCACTCGGGAGGTTAAGGCAGGAAGATTGTGAGTTCAAAGCCAGCCAGATAAAACAAAACAAAGCTAACTTACCTGTCTTCACAATTCACAATTTTTTTCTGATTATAACAATTCAGACTGTAAATACCTCTAAGTACTTATTTGAAAACTGGCATCAACCTATAACAATCAATGCTATTTATCTTTCAATGGTAAAATTTTTCAGAAAATATTTCAAGCCCCTCCTTTTTTCCATTCAGAACTAGGAAACTATTCAACCCAAATTTTCATTTCAAACAAAATTTTAGTGCTAATGTGACAAACACCGTGTATCTGAATAATTTTATCATTATATTTTGTCATTCGCTTAAATGGTTTCACTCAATGAATGTTTTCTACATATTAGCAGTAAATATGGGGTCTTCATATTTTCTCTAGTCTTCATAATATTCTCTATTACACTGAAATATATATATGTATATATATACACACACATTTATATATATATACACACAGTTGAATATCTGGGTTTCATTTTCAACAAATGCTTGCCTGTAAAAACCTACAGAAAAAGTCTTTGCTAGAATAGCACAAAGACCATTGTTTTCAGCTACTTCTTTTCCTTTTTTCCCCCTAATTTTATGTGTATGAGTGTACTGTCTGTGTGTGTTTAAGTTTTTGCCCACAGAGGTCATAAAATGGCATTGGATTCCCCTGGAACTGGAGTTAAGGATGGTTGCTAGCCGCCATGTGGGTGCTAGAAATTGAACCCAGGTCCTCTGCAAGAGCAGTCAGTGCTCTTAACCACTGATTCATCTCTCCAGTGCCCACAGCTATTTCTTTTCAAATGCAAAACAGTAGTACTGTTAAAACTGAATGTGAATAAATGTTTTGATGCAAGATAAACTTACATCTCACTACAAACAGCAATATTGTACAAAAGAATTTAAGCTACATATTACATAGATCAAAATGCCTCCAAAATATTTATGTCTAAAACCTGTGATTCTTTGTTGCAAGTCTTTTAGAAATTCTACTTGTAGGACAACTTTTTAAAAAGAAATTTTGGCAAAGCATATTGGCCTAGAAACTCAGGTTCTTACTCAGCCAGAGTAGACATTCTTCTCCTGTGAATTTTCCATTTTTTTCATAGAAGAATGGTAACCCCATCTCTAGCTCATGTCTTCCTATATGTTAGGGATCTAACAAACAAGTCTTAAAAACTGAGGACTGGTAGGGGACATGAATGACTAATTTGTCTCTATGCAGAGCCAACAATGAACAGAAAACTGTCTGATAAGTACTATAACAAGTAAGGATCTATATTTAAGTAAATACTGCAAATGGCTTTACTTCAGGCATGCTAGGGAATTTTGAAATAAGGGCCAAGTAAAATTTCATCCAAATCTGTGTTGAAACAGAACAATATTTACAAAAAGCTTCATCTTAAAATTCATAGAGTCCATCTCCTCTTAAAAACTCTGGGTTAATTCACATAAACAAATACTAAAGTAAGTCAGTCAATCCATACTGTTTTCCAAGCCCCGGACCATGCCTGGGACAGCTTTCCATAAATTTTCTTGAATATGCTATTATCAGCAAATACTAAATATTAGTATTTAAAATAACCCTACCAATAATAAGTTTACTTGCTTTAAATATCTGGACATTGTTCATTAGATACGTAGAGCTCCTTGTAAAACTCTAAAGAAAAATCACTTAGCCATAAGGCCAGAAAGAGCTGTACTTGTCAATCATGCAATACATGTTTATTCATTTCAGCTAACTGAATAATTTACGTGAGTGATTTCCCATCAAGGAAAATTTTGCTTCCCACAAACACATGTAGCAATGTTTGAAAACAATCTGATCACCAACAGAAGCATGTATTCCACAGTGGCCAAGGACAGTATTTTATACCTGACAACATAAAGAAAAGCCACTCATAACAAAAATTTGCCTAGTCCAAAATATGCTTCTCTTTTTGTTCTGTCTTTCTCTCTCACTCTCTGTCTCTATCTGTCGGGGGGGGGGGGGGGCGGGGGGGACACCTCTGTGTTGTTTTGTTGCTGTATATACTAAATAAGCTAAATAAACTGGCCCACAAGTTTCCAGGGATTCTTCTGTCTCTGCCTTTCATAATGTCATGGGAGCAATAGGATTCCAAACTCATCTTACCATGCCCACCCTGGGGATTCTAGCGACTTAAAACTCAGGATCTCATGAATGCAAGGCAAGAGCTCTTACAAACTGAGCTACCTCCCCAGCCCCATTTCTATTTTTTAATGTGTATTTTCATTTTACATTTTTCATGAAGATTTAAGTTTGTATCAAGGACTAGGGAATGGATAAATTATTGAATGATATATTCAATGAAAAACTAATTTTTAACCATATGAACTAGTATGTGTGTATATCACAGTGAATGTGTGAAGATCAGAAGACAGCCTCAAGCGTTAGTCCTCATCTCTCACCTCCTTTGTAACAAGGTCTCTTTGTTACTTGCTGCTGCACTGTACACACCAGGCTAGCTGGCTAGCCAGATTCCAAGGGGAATTCTCTTTTCTAGGCCTCCTACTTCTCCACAGAAGTATTGGGATTACAGATGTGTGCTTCCAGAGCTAGCCTTACATTCTGGGAATTCAAACTCAGCTCCTTACACTTGCACAGCAAGCACTTTATCCACTAAACTCACTCCTCATACCCTATTTGAACTACTTAAAATGCTTTATTTTTAGAAATGCAACTATACCAATTTTTTCTCCTTATATTTACAATTTTGAAAAAAGTTGAAGGCTAAAAATATCTAATATAGCCTTGACCTTCAAAATTTGATAGGAAGTGGGACTGGAGAGATGGCATAGTAGTTAAGAGCACTGTCTGCAATTCCAGAAGACATGGTTCAGTTCCCAACACCCACAAGGTGGCTAACCAACATCTTTAACTGCAGTTCCGGAGATCCCATGCCCCCTTCTGGCCACTGCAGGCTTTGTATGAACAGGTGCACTTAGGTACATTCAGGCAAAACACTCATATATATATATAGATTAAAATTTTTTCATTAGATAGGAAATAACCAACTAAAAAAAATATTACGGTTACTGGAACATTAGATTTGGTACTCAGAACACAGACAAGGGAGAGTTAGATGTTTGTCATTTAAGTAATAACGATAAAACAATAACAATAAATTAAGAACATAAAATAAATTGAAAGAAAAAAGCCAAGCCATCAAAACTAAATCAACAGAATTTCTTTTGGTCTGTTTCTACTTAAAATTACTCATGTTCTACCTATTTTCTGGGAAAAGGACATAATATGAAATTCAGCCTTGGATCTACTCATGCTTAATTAACATATCCTACAGGTCATTAATGCAAACCTCCTAAAGCATTATGCATTTTTTAACAGAAAACATTCTGCAGATAGTTTAATGCCTGCTTAGAATAAAGTACCCCACACTAATTGCTCAAAACCACTGAGTGTGGTGGCACATGCCTTTAATCCCAGCACTCTCGAGGCAGAGGCAAGTGGATCTCTGTCAGTATGATTTAAGCCCGGTCTACATAATGACTTCCAGGCCACAAAACAGTGAAAGGCTGTCTCAAAAACAAACAGCATCAATCTTATTAAGAAGAAAGAATATCTTATAACTGATATCAAACTTGAGCAATCTTTTTTGTTCTTCAAAGACTAAAATAAGGACTTGAAAAATGGCTCAGTGGTTAAATACACTTACCGTGCAAGCCTGGTGACCTGAATTCTAGCCCTAGAACTCAAATAAGGGTAAAAGAAGAAAATCGATTCCACAAAGCTGTCCTCTGAACTCCACATGCTCACTGTGGCATTCGGGCTCACATACACACTTCATGCCCACATACAATAATAAAATTATGAAAAAACTGAAATAAATATTCTAGTTATATTTAAAAGTAAATTTTTAAACATATATAAAGTAGAAATGCAAAATAATCACATATTGAAAGATATCAGTAGTGTAATACTCAGACAAAAATAAAGGTAATACTAGGCACTAAATATGCATAAATTTTCAGAGTTCCTTCATATTATTGATACAAATATATATATCACAATGCATAACACAATCTGTACTTAGGTTGGTTTGGAAATTCTAAAGTTGAAATAATTGCTTAGTATAAACATCACTGATATTCATTTACACTGAATAAAATACAAACCAGTTTAAATCTTTGAAAATTAAAAATAAGCGTTATTGACATTCCATTAGTACTTGACTCATCTAGGTAAGAAATGCTATACAGGCAGTCAATAGTTGGATACTTTTTAAAACAGTAGCTGTCCATGGCAGCTATGACTATAATCCCAGCACTCAGAAAGATGAAGCTGGAGAATAGAGAGCTTGACTCTAATCTAGCCTACATAGGAGACTCTGGCTCAAAAAGGGGGGGGGGGGGGCACAATATGAGATCTGCAAGTTAGTTAAGTTCTGCAGAACTTAAAAGGGCCTTGGCCAGAGAGGAAAACTTCTTATTCTTTTCCTATAATGACTAAAAGACAGACTTTTCCTAGGACAACAGTAGTAAGTGACTGGTCTATTGCCACTGTCCTCATCTTTGAGAATTTTTGGCTTTTATGGTGAAAAATAGTAGACAGATTGGAAAACAAATTTTCACTCTAGTTATTACATGAAATTTCAACTTTTCTGAGGAGTGGAACATGATGTGACCCACTGTTATCTCAGAATTTGGGTCTTGAGATGTAGGCAAGAAGACTACAAGTTCAATGTCAGCCAAGGATACACAGGGAGACTCATAGAAAAGAGGGGAAGAGGAGAGGGAAGAGGAGGGAAGAGAGGACTGGGGAAAGGATAAATGGGGATGGTAATGAGAAAAAGGGAAAAAGGAAGGAAGGGAATCTCAAAGGAAATATCTGTGAAGGACTAATGGCATTATCTACCCATCACGGTCATCTACCAAATGAGAGAATAGCTCTATTGTAATCAAGTACATAAGTGTTTCAGTCCACATTTACTAATATTTTCAATGGTGACTCTACTTTTCTTAACTAAAATTTCTATTTCTGATAAATTTTCTCAGTGTAAGTTTTCAGCAAAATGCTCAGATATTGGGTTTTTCTGCCTTAACTACTCTCTTCAGACAATATTTATTAACTAGTGAGCTACATGCACACCTAGTGCTCAAAGAGGACAGAAGAAGGCATCAGATCCCCTGGAAATGGAATTAAGGATGGGAGTTAGCCATCATGTGGATGGTGGGAACAGAACCCAGGTCCTCTGCAAGAGCAATAAGTGCTCTTAACTATTTAGCCCTCTCTCTAGACCTATAATCAAAGTTTTAATAAAGAAATTAAGGGAGTTTTATTGCTGAGTCTTAAAGAATGGCATCCCAGGGCTCAAGGGAGTGGTGGCTCTGGGGCTAAAATGCTTAAATATGAAGACCTGAGTTTGTATCCACAGCACCCACATAAAAAGTCAAGTGTGGCAATGTGTGCAGATAGCAGTGCTAGGGAGCTGTAGACAGAAAGATCCCTGGGACTTTCTGGCCAATTACTGTCTATCTAGACAATCAGTGAGCTCCAGGTTCAGCTGAGAAACCATGTCTCAAAAAATAAGGGGGCTGAAGAGATAGTTAAGAGCACTTGCTATGCAATCATGAAGACTGGAAATCAGATGCCAACACCCATATAACAAGCCAAAAACTTGTAACTCTAGCTCTGAAAGATCGGGCACCCTCTGTTGACTTCCACATACACACAGAATCATGTATCCCTCCACATACACATGTACAAACACTCATGCTGACACACACATAAACAAGAAAGATAGAGGAAGACACTTGATATAGACCACCAGCCTCCACATTGCATGAGCATGTGGGCATATATAGCCACACATACAACTATACACCAAATACTGAAAGAATTTTTAAAATTTGAGATATAATCAAAGGGCCAGTAAATTGCACTATGTATAATTCCTAAATATGCCATGAGTCTGGGTATAACACAGCACTGGTAAACTCCCATACTAAAATGATCTTATATTAACAGTTGGTTTTGATTTTGTTTTATTTTTAATTTCCAGCTAAGGATGTAATTCAATGATAGATCATTTGACTAGCAAGTTCAAGATTCTGAGCTCGACATGATCCACTAACAAAAAAAAATTTAATGCTATTACATATTTGAGAATGGTACTTAGTATGTATTTTTAAAAGTATTAATTTATTTTTATTAATTACTATCAGAATAAGTGATGATACTGGGAAAAGATTCTAGTTAGATCTCCAAAAATACTGAAAGAACAAGAACTCACTTCTACTGTAGTACACCATTCTCTCAGAATCATGGATCAAAGTAATGCTTACAAACAGTTTATTGATGAGGAAATAGCTCAGTAGCAGGACACTAGGCCTAGCACATGTGAAGGATAACACATACATTAAGTATCATGATAACATAGCTTACTCATAAAGTAATGCTTCAACAAACAATATATATAACTTATTAATATTTCACTTCAGTGGTACCTAACACGGAAATATGTACAAAGCTCCGATTTGAACAACTTACAACACAAACTCCTGTGAAAAATAAGTTGAATAAAATTACACAAGCAGCTTTACAATATACTCTTGAAACAACACACAGAACTACTATTAAACAAAATTCATCAAGCAAAACTCAAACTTAATTTGTAATCAAAGTATATTTTAGTTTATATTACAATTTTTCCATAAGGCAATATACTTTAGTTCTATATTTAAGTCAAGTGAAATTACTCCAAAAACATATAAAGAAATTTCTAAAAACTACAAAAGCACTATTGTTTGTCAACAACTTTAATAAAAATGGGAAGTTTAACTTAAAATCTGGAATAAATCTCCTAAGTTCAGGTAACATTAAAAAAATAAAATCAGTGAGATTTTGCTTTAATACATACCAAGAAGTGGTGACATATTCTGAAATATACGAAGCAATTCTGGTGTAACACATGGGCTGTTTTCCAATGTCACTAACCTAAGAAAAAAAAAACCACATAATTAGTTCATTTCCAACATCCACTTGTGACATTAACACAATGATTTAAGTATAAATCTGGTGAGAGAGCTAAGTGGGTAAAAGGTGTCTGCTGCCAAGACTGACCTTAGCTCCACACCTGGGACTCACACAGTGGAAGAAGAGACTCAACATTTTTTTTTGGTCTTTTTGAGACATTGCAGCCCCAGCTGAGCTGGAACTCACTATGCAGACCAGGCTGGCCTTGATCTCATAGAGATTCACCTGCCTCTGCCTCCTGAGTGCTGGGATTAAAGGCATACACCACCATGCCCAGAAAGAGACTCAACTCAACTTATCCTCCCAACTAAACATACACAAGCACAAAATATTTAACTGAGAAAAAGTGAATACAGAGTTCTAACAATTATCTTTAAATAATTTCCTCTGCCACAGAGCCCCAGTATGATGTACTATGTGCCAAATCCCAAAGCAATGGGGCCCAAAGTCATAGAATGTTATCTCCCAAACTGGGAGCAACTCTTAATATTTATTACAGGAAAATAATGCTAATGTAAGTTCTTTTTTTGAAAGAATTTCTAGTAAGTAACTACCAAAAATTCATAACAATATAGTTCATGATTATATGTTAAGAATATTCTCACAAATAGCAGAAGCAAATCTCACAGAACACTTTTGCAGTACCTTGACTACCTCTGCATTAATTTAGTGAAATATGGAGAGTATAGGTCTCTTTTCCTGTTCCTGTGATAAAATACCCTGACAAAAGCAACTGAAGGAGAAAGGGCTTAGGATGGTTCAAAGTTCAAGGGTATAGCATATCACAGCACAGAAATCCACAAAGCAGAAGCCTGAAACAGTTGGTCACACCCCATCCACGGTTGGGAAGCAAACAGCAATGCATGCTAGTGCTCAGCTTACTTTCTCCATTTTGTAAAGTTCAGGGTCCCCATCTAGGGAATGATCACAACCAAAGTTAAGATGTGTCTTCCCACAATTAACCTAATCAAGATAATCCCTTAAGACATTCTTAGACAATAACTTTAATCTAGATAATTCCACATATGTATGCCTAGAGGCTGATCTCTATGTGATTATAGATTCTGTCACAGAATGCCTCTCACTTATAAGCCAAGTGAGTTAATAAAAGATACAGAAGTAACAGAAGAAAAATTTAGTCACACAAAAAAGGAACACACAAAAAAGGAAAAAATAATTTTTTTAGGAAAATTCAAATAACTGAGCATAGTAAGACTGGTAAATATGTCTATATACAAAAACCAACTGAGTTTCTATATAAAAGACAGTTAATATGTAAAATAATGTTGTCAGAGCTATAGACATAAAATTCAATGATGTTAATTCCCTCTGAATTGTTAAAACATCAACTCAATTTCAATTAAAATCCTTAAAGAACATCCCCGAAAATTAGGCAAGCTATACAATGATTTGGAGGAAAAATGGCTTAAAACAGACAAAAAGAACAATTTTCAAGAAGAATCAAATATGGAGTATATGTCAGGGAAAGATTTTTCCTTAACCAAATATTATAACTTACTATTAGCACCCTAATATTTAATTTAGTAAAGAAAACAATAAACACTCTTCCTGTCAGTGGGTCCAGATTAAGTTTCTGTATAAAATATCTTCTTCCCTTCTGACTTTTTCTTTACCTCAGTAAAAGGCCATGTAGGTTGGTATCCTACTTCCTATGATAGGTTCCCCAGTATAAACCAAACTATCTAAAAAAAGAGGAAAAATGTCAAATTAAACTACCTAAAAAGATCAAACACACAACTTCAGAGTAAACAGATAAAGAAGGCACATAAAGAAAAACTGCTCCTGACCATTAGAAGAAAAGAAAGTTACCGTTTTGATTAACAGAGAGCTGTATGCAAAATCATGTGAAAGTTGGTGTTTTTATGCCATCTCTGTAATAGCATTTGAATCTGTTACAAAAATGACAGTCCAAAAAATGTACAGTAAGTTTAAGGAAAATTACAAGTCACATGTTTACCAGTAATGTGATAAAAAATCTAGGCCTGAATCATATGGTTTAGAAAGCACAAAAACAAACAATGCTTAGACAAACTTTTTTTCTAATAATAAAGAGTACATAACATACCAAAACTTACAGAAAATAAGCAGTAATACTCCACAACTAATTCACAGCACTTTATGTTTAATGTCTGGGATGAGTGTAATGGTACACACCTTCAATGTCAGGACTCAGGAGGCAGAGCAGGCAGATTTCTGTGAGTCTGAGGCCAACAGAGTCTTCATAGTAAGTTCCAGGCCAGTCAGGGCTACATAGTGAGCCTCTCTCAAAAAAAAAAAAAAAACAAAAAAAAAAAACAGAGTAGAGCAAGAGAAAATGAATGGCAGGCCTACCCTAAAGTGAGAACTATTGGAGACTGATTACTACTGGGTGAGGGACCATATCCCTTACTTATGGTCTCTGGATAGCTTAACTAGTAACCCATCCAACTGGATGAATCTGCACTAAAGGACACCTGGTTACAATTGCTTGGCTGGATAGAACTTAACATGTTCGGTGGAATACAGGAGGTCTAGTGGGGGCTGGTGAGGCATGGAGAGTGGATAGGGTCTAAATTTTATTAAGAATATTTGTATGAAAATGTACAAAAGCTCAATTAAATAAATAAATAAGTTTTAGTGTCTGGTGAGAAAAACAAAGATAATAAATTAACTTTTTTTCTTTTAGAGTTATTAGAAAAATATATCTACAATTAAGGCAAGAAGCAATGTGTGAAGTAGACATAATGGGAAAAAATATAATGTGTAAATCTAAGAGGTAGCTAGCTGCTTTATGATTGAAAAAAAAGCACTCTAATAAAAATACTTAACAAGAAGATAAATTACAAAACCATGAATGGCAGAAAGAAGCATAATGAAGTTTTTTCTATTAGTATTTCATCAGACTAAATGATATACCAGTTATCAATAATCAAAATAAAAGAGTAGAAACTAACTTAGGAGCAGCTTAAACACATCACCAAAATTGTAAGCAAACATGGGTCCTTTCCAGCTTATTATTTAATTTTTCAAATATCCAAAGAATAAATATCTTCTTACAAAGCCATTTCTGTGTAAATTATTTTTAATTATTAAATTAGTAGATAAATGTAGGATGAAACAGAACTAAGAAAAAATACTAGAAAATGCTGTAAGTACTTCAAAGCAGAATTTTTTTCTGGCAAATAATAAAGTTATTTCAGGAAGTCAGGTTTTTTTTAAATACTTTTACAGAAACACAACCTTGAGTAGATGGCAAAAAGAGCAATAAGGTAAATTTTGATTTGTTCTAATTTCAAATGAAGGCGGTCACATTAAACTTAATGATATACAGCTGACACTGAAATGTTTATACTATACAGAAACTCACTCTCCTGAAAAACCAAGCAAAAGCCTGTTCACACACAACCTTTTGTTGCAATTCTGCTTAAAAGTAGTTTATAGCTATTAAGAAGGGGCTGAAGTGATGGCTCAGTGGTTAAGAGCATCAGCTACCTTGCAGAGGAATCAAGTTCAGTTCCCAGCATCCACATCACAGCTAACAACCATTCCTAACTCCAGTTCCAAGGGATCTAATACCCTCTACTACCTCCGTGGGCATTGCACGACATGGGTGCACTTACATACATGCAGGCAATATACTCATACACATAAACAAAAAGAGAGGTTTAGAGATACAGTTCAGAGGCCGATTGCTTGCTAAAATGCATAAAGCCATGGGTTCAATCCGCAGTGCAGAAAAGAAAGATTAACTGGCACTGAGTATCACAATAAGAGCAGTCTTACTGGTTATTCTACAATATCTCTCTGTCAGAGACCTCCTGCAGCCCAGAACTGCCAGTTGACAACCAGGCTGCATATTTCACTAAGAAAAGACATCCAATGGAACACGCTACAATACCTGGAAATTCACGACCGTACCTCCAGTCAACATGAAGCACCTCTAGCACTGTTCAGCGTTGACCCTCCACTTGAGCTCTGGTGCCTGTTACTTCAAGGTTCCTTCAATTAGCTTGCTCTCAGTCCAGTTTCACTCATTCTAGACTTTTCAGTCTCCATGCCAGCCTTACATTCTACATGCCTCCTAACAGTAAAAGCTCTCAAAACAGTTGCCAGCACTCACAGTCTGCACTTGCTTCTTCCATTGGTTCTTCATTCTGCTCTGATTCTAATTCTGTTGTTGCCACCCCACCGAGAATCCTACCATCTCCACATGAACAAATCACTTTACTTACTAGAATAATCAGCAATACCTGTCAGAGTTGCCACTCCCTCTTTTAGGAAATGATCTTACTTTTGCTTTCCTACTTTAACAATAGGTAACTCTTGTCCTGTTTTCTTAGAGGCCTAATTTTGTGCCCTCAAAATATTTTAACTCTGCAAGGCTTTGGCCAAGGGCAGAACATTCTCAACCAGCTTTTACTTTTTAGGTAATCTTATATTCACGGACTTTAAATGCTACGTATGACTGCTGACACCTCAAGCAAACATCTCACCCTTATAGCTACCATGGAAGGTAGGAATTAGTTTTTCTAAGATTACAAATAACAAAATCAAGGCTTACAGAAGATGGGCTTGTATAAATCATAACTTGAATGCTGTGGTAGAATTTGAATGGCTCTTACATCTGTCTGATTCCAAATGTGAGTGTCAGTCCATTAAGAAAAATGTATTTCTAAAAATGTACTGGTCAGGCATGTTGGTGCATGTTTTTAATACCAGAACTTGGAAGGCAGAAGCAAGCAGATCTCTGTGAGACTGAGGCCAGCCTGGTCTACATAGAATCCCTTTCTCAAAAACGGAGGGAGGGAGGAAGGAGGAGGAGAAAAGGGAGCTGCGTTCTTTAACATGTAAAATAGCTACTGACTGTCCCCTTGCCAAAAAATCTTGCCAAGTTCTGACTTAGAGCAAACAAAACCTATAATCATAAAGATTTCAATAAGAAGTCAATTTAGAACCAAGCTACCTACATGCTATTCAATAACTATCTGAAGACTATGAAGAACTCAAATTTCAAATTAGTAAGAATCTACCTAGCTACATTTTAAAATCATTCATCTAATATTCTGATACAAGTCACTTATTTACAACTTGGTTGTTTGTACTAAAAACAATTTCTTTTTAATTTTTTATGTGTATTGAGAGTATTGCTTGTTTATTTGTAAGTGTACCTGTGCTGTGCAATGCCCATGGAAATTAAGAAGAGGGCACTGAATCCCCTGGAACTGGAGCTTTGGACAGTTGTTAGATGCCATGTTGGTACCAGGATTCAAACCCAGGTCCTCTGAAAGAGGCAATCAGTGCTCTTAACCACTGAGGCATCTCCCTAGACCCCAAAATACAACTTCTAAGAACCAAAACTCTTTTTCTACTTTCTGAATAGAAACTATTATTATAAATTTCCATTGTTTTTTCAGAATGCTTAGGGTTGAACTCAGGGACTTGCAAATGCTTGGGAAGAACTCCACTACTGACCTATACAACAGCCCAAATCAAAGTTCTTAATTCCTAAGCAAAGCTAAGGAAAAAAAAAAAAAAAGAAAGGAAAAGTATGGCAGGAAGGCAAAGAACAAATGTTCATCTTTCCATGGCTGATTTTTGTGAAGTGTTCAAATGCAGTAGTCAAATGTATAAATGGAAATTTTTAAACTTCTCTTGTATTACTTCTGGAGAAAAATGGTTTCTATCAGTGAAATGAGACTAATAAACCAAAAGATTACACAATTCCTTAAACATACAGTGGCTAGCCAAAACCATGTGTCACATTAAGTTATGAAAACAGGGCTGTTTTCTTTATTTTTAAACTTTTAACACTACATACTACTTTAGGCTGGTACTTACTGAGGGCAGTGAGAGGTTGAAAAATATCCCCCAAAATACCTCATTTTATAGACTGGAAATTTTAAGAACAATTTTAGTTTGGGGAAACTACCAGGATTCTCACTTGATTTCAAATGCAGCAAGGTCCCTGCTAAAACGTTATTCTTTAACTGTCTACCATAGCCTGCCCTGGGTAGCAGCCACCAAAAGCAGAACACACTTAGGGGAAACTCCATGGACGTCTTTCAAATGCTGAGTATTCAAACCCTGTTACATGACCGTCTCTATTGAAAAAAAAGTAAGGAAGTCCAGGGGAAAGAAAACAAAAGATTCACAGTATCAAGTTTTTCCTCTTACCATAATTCTAAACCATCTTCCAGAAGATAGACATGTGGAGGCTGGGAAACATCTGTACTCAGCTGGATAACTGGGAGCAGGAAAGGGTACAGGTTCTTGCTGTCTGCTCCTAATCCCTATAGGGAGTATAAATACAACTTATGACAACACACTCTCCAATCCTCGCCCCCACCAAGAAATCCCCTATCATATAAAAAGTCCTGAAACCAATGTATACAAGATATGAGTCTTTTAGGATAGTTCTCATTATAAATAGTAGTACAACATAGTTCTATTTATTATTGGAAAGCAAAAATCAAAAACTACTATTATATTGTCAAAATGGCAATATATAAATGTATGTATGTAAAATAAATATATATACACACACACACACACACACACACACACACACACACACACACACACATATGCTGCATGTCAAGGCTCCACGTATCTGTTCTTTTTAAGAAATGCCATATACAAGTTGAGTATTCCTTATCTGAAATAGCTAAAAAAGAACAAATTAAGATTTTGGATTTTTTTCTAGAATATTTGCAAATATATAACAAAGTATCTTGGGAAAGAAACCCAAGTCTAAATATAAAATACTGCCTTATATACACCTTAAACATGTAGGGTGAAGATAATCTACAGTGTTTTAATGCAACTGCATTGCTGGGTATGACCCATCACATGAGGGTTAATAAGGGCCTTTCCACTTGTCAGGGTGATGCTCAAGTTTAGTGTTCTGTAGCATTTGAATTCCAGATTAGGAATGTTCAATCAACATAAGAAGTTATTTGTTTCCCCATGTTATGACAGTAGAAGGTATCAACATTGATACTTTAATTATATAAATGCTCTCTAAATACTAATATAAAATGAATCCAGCCTAATGTTCATTGCTATATATCCATGTTTTAGAATACTGAGTGGGCGTGAAAAATAATTTGGTCTAGAATGTAAAAATTAAGAAATCTCCAAGGGAGGATCAGTTTTCTCCAAAGACTATCTCCCTAAAAGATTATCTAACTCCAAGTGGGCAGCACTAAACACAGATACATACAGGTGCACTGACAAATGGATTCACGGCATTATTTGTGTATATGTATGCATGCATATGTAACAATAATAATCAAGGAAGGGGACCGGAAATGAGGAGGGAGTGGGGAGACGTGAGAGGAGCTGGGAGATGGGAGGGATGGAAACAGTGCAAAGACTGTACTCATGTATGATCTCAACAAAACAACTTTTTAAAAATAATTATAACTAAAAGAAAGTAATCTCTAGGAGGTAGAGACAAAAGGATCTCTGTGAGATGGAGGCCAACCTGGTGTCCACAGTGAGTATCCAGGCCAGTTGGGGCTACAGGGAGACCCTGTCTCAAAAAATATCTTTAAAAAAAAAAATCTCCAAAACAATTAGGAATTGAATTTAAAGGTACAGAAGTTTATAATAATTCCACATGTCAAAGAATTTTTAAAAAATATTTATGCTTCTGTGTATTTAGTAAATGCATACAATTTTTTTCTCAAAAAAAAAAAAAAAAAACCTGACAAAACTAAGCACTAGATATGAGAAGAAAAAGATATTCTGAAGGGTAAAAGTTTTCCTAATGTATGTTTTTAATGTCTATATTATTATTTTAATGAGGATTTTTTTATTGTTTTAAAGGGTCAAGAATACAAGGTGAGGGATGGTTTAATTTAAAATTCTAATTTGCCCCCTGTTGCTCTTTAAGACAGGGTTGATGAGTAGATCACAGCAGAAGCACTTCAAAGGCAAATAAAAAGGGTTTTAAAAAAAAATCAGTCTCTAAACCATAACAAGTTTTTATCATCTAATAAACCCAAAAAGGAAAACAAAGTAAATATCAAACACCTCCCACATTTGGGAAATCACTCAAATATCAATACAGTTAAACAAAAATTAAAGTGTCATAAAACACACACACACACACACACACACACACACACACACCCTTCACCCCTTCTGTGTTTTGTTTTGGTTTTGGTTTTTAAAGACAAAGCCTTGTTTCAAAGCCCTGGCTAGCCTGATGGTCAACATGTAGGCTGGGATGGATTCAAATTAACAGCAGTGCTCCTCTCCTGTCTCAGTCTCCAGAGTTGATGGGATCACAGATGTACATCACTATAAGCATATATTATTTCCTTTTCTGAGAACATTTATACTAAGTTCCATCTTTTTGTTTGCAATATCTGAGTGTAGAATACATTTCTAACTACAGTTACCATGCTACACAATAAATCTCCAAAACTGTTCCTTTCTAACTAAAACTTTGTACCCTTCATCTAACTTTGCCCCTCTCTGTGTCTTAGACGCTATCATTCTACTCTTAAACTCCTTTAGATTTACAGAGAATCATGTATATTTGTCTTTTTACTCACCATTATCTGTCCAGCATAAATACTTCGAATGGAAACCATAATGCTTATTTATAAACAGTTTGTACAAACTAGGTCCTCTCTTATATCAATCATTTGGAAGACCTTATTAAAGAGGTTTTCTAAGGCAAAATACTGTCAGAATGGCATTATTTAATAAAATAAAACACTGAGTCTTAAAATCAGTTAAATTCTATATGCCACACTAATCTTTTCACAGAAGAGAGGGAAAGAGACAGGGAGAGAGGAAAAATACATTCAAAATTAATCAAATTCACTTAGATTAAAATTAGACTGAAAATTTCCTACAAACATTAAAATTTACTCAAGTACCCATTCAAATAAACAAAATATGATAACCAGCAAAACTAACTTAAACAACTACTAAACACACAAGGCCTCTCAATCAATGCCTAAGAGACTAGCTATCTATTATCCTCATGGCTAAAGAATTTGCCAACGCCCACACAGAGCCCGAAGGAAATTTTAATAACTCTATGGGTCACAATAACTGTAATATACCAGCCATGATTCTATGAAAGCTCACAAATAAAACACATCAGTTATTAAATAAACTACTAGAAGTGATGAATAATAGAAATCATATTCTAATATAATCACAGATGATGTAACAGGACATAACTATCTTTACAATTTCCTATAAACTTATTTTTCTCAATTTAAAAACAGAAAGTGCAGGGTGGTACATATCTGTAAACCCAGTCCTTGGGAGATGAGGCAGGAAGGTTAGAAGTTCAAGATCATCCTCAGATATTAGTGAGTTCAAGGCCAACCTAAACTAGGTAAGACCCTATCTGGAGAGGGAGAGAGAGGAAGAGAAAGGAAGGAGGGAGAGAACAGGAATAAAGGAGCGGCACACTGGGGAGTCAGCCTTCACAAGGGACTGTTCTTAGTACTCATGTCCCACCAACAAACTGAATTTTCTCCAGGTCAATTTCTGAAGTCTAGACACTCAAATAACTAACTATAGGATATCATTATCTAGAAGACATCTTAAACTCTTATACAAATCACTGTATTCTTTTTAAGTTCTTTTTCATCCATTTCCCTATTTAAGTACCATGAATCACTTTCTATCTAGTGATAAATCATGCCATAGCCACCTTATGGTTCTTTCTTGTCCTCAACCCACATCTGCACAATCCATAGTTCCTTGGTTTTAATATTTTCCAAATTGTTCTACTTTTCATTGATTCAAAGCAGGTCCTCATCATCTTTTTCATCATTAACTGAATCTCCTAACCTTGACCTTGATTTTACCCCCATTACAAACCAGTGTTCCCAGTAATGCTCTATTGTTTAAAATAAAGATGATCTTCTGAGCATTGAAACATGTTCTTTTAGTCTTCTTCTTTTGGAGTCAGGGTCTTCCTGTAGCCCCAGCTAGCCTGGAATTTGCTATAGACCAGGCTGAACTTAAACTCTTTGCCACCTGAGTGCTAGTATTAAAAGGTGTGACCACCACACTTGACCTCTTTTAGTCTTCTTAAGCAATCTACAAATTCTGAACTCTACACTACAGCTACACTAACCAATGCAAAAGTAGCAATCACTACGCTAACATCCACGGAAAGCTGACAGATATACAGAATGGACACATGCATTGAGTACTATTCTCTCTCCAAACCAATAAAATGATCCAAAATGTTTTTTAAGACCTAAGGCCAATAATCACAAGGAGAACACTAGAAGAGATAAAAGCAATCCATTTTGGAATTGGAAAAGAAAGATAAACAGCTTTGATTTAAGAAAAAAAAAAAAGAAAGAAACCAAAGCTCAAATTAAGCAGCATCAAAAAGAGGGACTAAAACAAGATGGAACATCAGACAAAAGGCATTCAAAAAGAATCCTTCTGAGGACAGCTCCTTTTTTAACAGCTATGCATGAGCATAAAGTAAAACCAGTCCAGACTTGGTTCCTATTTCTTCAAGACAATAAAAGTATTAAAGTAAATGATATAGCAGGCTTTCATAAAGGTGGTTTACATAACACAAGTATAGGTATAATAGTATAGAAAACTAGGTGGAATATACAGAAACCTAAAATGAACACCTAAGACTCTGCCCAGTGCCATTTTCCTGCTATTCAGTCAAACAAATACTATAGATACTACCATGAAGGGATTTTATAAATGTAGATAAACTCCCAAACTAACTGACTTTAAGATATGGAGTAATCCAGGCAGGCCTGACTCACATGAACCTTTATCAACTGACTAGCTGCCCAAGTGGGAGTACAAGGCATGAGGGGATCTGACATGTTCACTGCTGATTTGTCAAGGAATATAAATGGATTCTAGATCAAAAGGGTCCACCCAGCTGACAGTCAGCAAGTAAACTAAGACCTTGTTCCAACAGAGCAAAGAATTGTGCCAAAAAGCTAGATGAGTGTGGAAACAGTACTTCTCCAAAGCCTGCAAGGAGAATAAGAGCTTGGCAGACACCTCAATTTTAACCTATGTTAGACTCTGATCAAAGTGTTCAGATATGGCATGCCAGGCTTTTGACTTAAAAAACTCTATGAGTTAATGAATGAGCTATTTTTAAGCCAAGTTCAAGATAATTAGTTACAGAGCAAAGGGACTCTACATACTAAGCAAATGATTAATACAAGGTGTGATGGCTAATACTGATTGCCAACTAAATAGGATCTAGAATCACATAGGAGACAAGTCTCCAGGCATACCTGTGAGGGATTACTTAGTTTCTAGGCATGCCAAAGAAGGATTGCCTTGGTTACGTTGTTTAAGGTTGGAAGACCCATCCTAAAGAAGGGAAGCACTATTCTCTGGGATGGATCCTGGACTCCATAAAAATGAAGAAACTAGATGAGCATAAACATTTCTGGTCTCTGCTTCCTGACTATGGACGCATATGACCACTGCTTTAAGCTTCTGCCACCTTGACTTTTTCATTGTGAAAACAGTCAAACAGTCAAAAAAAATCCTCTTCATCGATGAGTTGCTTGCCAGGCTATTTTATCACAGAAACAGGAAAAGTAAGACACAAGGATAGAGGCTGAGAAGATGAGCAGAAAAAAGAAACTGAACCATGACCTAAGGATATACGTCCTCAAGAACTTTTGTATAGTAATAAACATAATAATCATAAATACACAGTAACTGTACTGGGAGGATGCAGGGGTAGGAGTAACATAGATAGTACAAAAGGACTAGACCCTACATCTTCACTTTCTATACAAGGAAATTGAGAGAGAATGCTAAGATGCTTAAATCAAGGATTAATGGCTCAGCAGATAAAAGAACTGCCACCAAGCCTGACAACCTGAGTTCAAGCCCTTAAACCCAATAGGTAGAGAGAAAACGACTCCAGCAGGTTGTCCTCTGACCTACAAACACACTCTAAAGCATGTTTACACCATTGCCCATGAGGGCCTTACACAATTATACAGAAGCACATGCGCACATGTACACACACACACAATAAAACATGTAATAAAAAATTTAATAAAATCTAAAACGAATAAGGAATAGGAACTGAGGAAATGGCTCACTTGGTAAAGTGATTGCCATACAAGCAAGAGGATCCATGTAAAACATTGGGCCAGCAGCACACAACTGTAATCCCAATACTGAGGATATGGAGAAAGGTAAATCCCTGGGGTTTACTGGTCGGCCAGTCTAACCAACAAGCTGCAGGTTCAATCAAAGGCACTGTCTCAAAAATATGTGATGCACAGTAATTGAGGAAGGCACTAGACAATGATCTCTGCCCTCTGCACGACTATATACATGCAGATGCATATGCATATGCATGTGCACGCACGCAATCAACATACACAAAAAAATTTAAAAATAAATGCATGTTACTTAGTGCTACAAAGCTGAAGAAATCTAACGCTCCTGCTCTAAATGCTGAAAGTGGATTCCTCCATCAAAGAGAAAGGAGTGAGCATGCGCAGGATACTATTACTTTTCATTAAAAGAAAAATAAAGAAAATCAAGAGCTGATTCCTGTTCCTGTCTCTATCTAAAACTGATCAATATATAAACCTTTAAAGAAAAAAATTACCACATTCCTGTTGGGCATAATGCAGGGTGGACCTAGCTAGGCCACCTGCCAGGAGGAATGGAGGAATGGCTCTCATAGGTGTGGTGCTCCACACCAGTTGGTTGTGAAGCCAGTTTCTGCCCAGCACCTGGAGGGAACCTGATCCACCTGGGAACAAACTGCAATTGGCTGTAGTCAGGACCCCATCCCATAAGGCTATTGGCTAACAAGACCTATAAGACTCTCTGCTCTTTCTTGAATAAATGAGTTTGCAGCAGACCACCACTGCTGGCTTTCTGCTCAACTCCCAGAGTCGGTGTCTTGATTCTGCGCCTACTCACCCCCTCACTCTACGGCGGAGACTCTTCAGTTCCCCTCGGGCTGGCCCTGAGTGCTGGGACCCTCAACACATTCCCACATTCCTATGGAACTGTTATGGTTTAAATATAAACTATCAGATCCAGATCACTGTTAAAGGCTTGGTCCCTAGCTGGTGGTACTATTTTGGAGAACTGTGAAAGTTTAGGAGGTGAGACATAGCTGGTGAAAGAGGTCAACAGTGTGTCCTCGTGAACTGTGCTTTGTCCCCTCTAGGGCTCTCACTCTCCTTCCAATCCATAAGAGGCGAGTAAGCTGTCACATGCTCCTACCTCCATTAGTCTCTGCCTCCTGAGGGGTCGCATCAAGAGACCCAAGAACATGTACTGAAACTCTGAGTCAAAATAAAAACTTCCTTAAGTGGTTTATGTCTGGTATTTTATCACAATGACAAGTTTGACTACTACGGGAGCTTTATACATAGTATATGTCTCTAAAATACCCTTGTCACTATCACCCCTAAACCACTATCTCAACACCTAACAGTATTTAACAACACTATTTGGGTGCTAGTTCTGTCACAAGACTTTTCCCGATGTCCCATCTAACTTTTCAGTAAGGCAGATAACCCACCATATGAAATGTTAGTGCTAAACAACCACTTTAATACAACTGTTAAATATTTCCCTAGACTGTCACCTGCACAAAAAGTTTGCCTTACTCATCTCCTTCTATTCAACATGTGTTGAATACTGACTCTATGACTAAATGCTTACTTCCACTGAAACTAACTACCATAATGCTTACTTCTGAGGTTATCAACCTGCACAGGCAAAAATCACAGTCTGGGTTTCCAGATTTACAAAATCCAAATGCAAAAGCATACAGATGCTTACACTGTGCTTTGTCCCCTCCTTGGTTCTTACTCTCCTTCCTGTCCATCAGTGGTAAGCTCTGCCACATGTTCCTATCTCCATAATACTTATTAAGAGCAGAAAGATGGCAGTGTTATCTGAGAAAGGAATTTAACAATGAATCCTAATATTCTCAAATGACTAAAAAGCACCCTTTAAGCTACAGTCTCAATTTTTATATCAAACATTATATGCTTATTTACAAGAAAAGACAGATAATTACTTGGTTGGAACTCTACATTCTTAGCCAATGCTGACACACAGGCAACTAAATGTCTGACTGAAGGAAAATGCTCAAACATTCCACAAAAATTGTTCTGGCTTACCAAGACTCTTTTTAGTGATGCTGTCTAAATAGTCACAGAAGCAGGGGGTGGGAGGGTGTTTCTTCATGAAAGTTCCCAGTTTAAATTTAAAAATACATTTTTATGCACCTATAATACAAAGGACCTAAGAGTCACTTTTTCTTCTGTTACTAACAAGGGCAACTATAGACTAGTCACTAACCTTCTCTGAGCCCTTGTTGTTCTCATCTATAAAATAACATAATTGTCATAGGATAAATCTAAGAATTAAAGGTAGGCAGGGGAGACATTTTATAAAAGTGTTTTAGGAGTGAGTTGGGAGGAGTATTTTTGTTTAACAGTATTATTTCAGTTTTATAAAATGAAAATAATTATAGAGATGGATGGGTGCATGGACTATCACTGAATTGAGAATCTAAATTTGCTAAAATGAAAAACTATGTCATCTGAATCTTAAAAGTTTTTAAGGGAGTAAAAATACAAGAAAAATATTCTGTATCATTAATCACTTATTTAAAACTTTCTTGGGAAGCTGGAGAGATGGCTCAGTGGTTAAGAGTACTGGTTGCTCTTGCAAAAACCTGGATTTTGTTCCTAGCACCCAAATGGCAGCTAACAACTGTCTATAATTTTCAGTTCCATAAGATCCCACATCCCCTTCTGACCTCCACAGACAATGTACAACATGGGTGCATTTACATACATGCACACAATATATTCACACACATACATATAAAATAAGAATAATGAATAAAATATTGAAACTCTCTGGAATGTCACAATAAAACTCATCCACAAATATTTATGGAAAGAATAAGTTCAGACAAAACAATGCCAAAGCACTCTGGGTTTTTGTAAAACTAATACTGTAAAATTTTAGATTAAGAATCCTATGATTCTTGTCAGGTGTGGTGGGCATATGCCTTTAGTGCCAGCCCAGAGGCAGAGGCAGAGGCAGGCAGACATCTATGAGTTGAGTTCCAGGCTAGCTGGGCCTACAGGGAGACCCCTGTCTCAAAAGGACAAAAAAAAAAAAGATATGATTCTTAATGTAGAAAGGTAATTCCCCAAAAGAAAATGTCACAAACTCACTTTTAAATAGATCAGAGGAGAATCAATGTCTGTCTCTTTCTCTCTCAAGTTTCAAGTACCTCTCTACCTGCTACACATAACAACACTTTAAAGTCAAGAACATCTAAAATCAAATTCATTCCTCTTCCCTCAAGAGCAATCTACCTGCTTTTCTGACTTCTTAGGTTATAAAAGGGAATTTTTTTGTTTAACGTTTAAATCCAGGCAAAAGGTAACAACTCAGAGTAATTTAATGCAGAAAAGCCCTGAGCACCAGGAAAACTGCTTGTGAATGCACAAATCATGGGTCTACCACCACTAGAGAACACTAACAGAAATCTCTTTTTAAAAGTAGAAAATATTTTTCAAATGTCCTCAAAAAAAAAATCTTAGTATATAACACTTGTTTAAAAAATTAGATCACACATTTAAAAAGCTTGAAAGTAACATGTGAAGCTTTTTAGGAACATTAACATAAACCATTTAGAGTCTCAAAAGAAACAAGGAGAGGGGCACAAAAACCTGGCGTGACTTACCTGAACAAGATGAATAAGCGTTGTCAGAATAGCACATCGCAACATATTATGTTCTTCACTCTGCTTCCAAAGAAGAGGCAAATACTGTACCAAACATCCCACATAAGGTCGTATCTACCACAAAAACATAAAAGCCAAACAGAACTGTTTAGTATGGAAGGCACTATACTTTAAGAAACCATGACCACCATGACAGAACACTATTAAGTCTTAAGCAATAAAGTACCTAGTATTAACTTAATAAACTAAAGATAAATTATATATTAAGAGACCCAGAGTACTTAGGAAAAAAATTTTTTTTGTTGTTTTGTTTTTGTTTTGTGAGACAGAATCTCCCTGTAGTCCCAGGTGGCCTGGAACTTGCTATATAGATCAGGCTGGCCTCAATTTCTCAGAGATTCACCTGCCTCTACCTCCTGTTGGGATTAAAGGCATGTACCACCATACCTGGCTAGAAGACATTTTAAAACAATTCTAGGTAAATATCAAACTTATAATAGAGTCATGAATATGAAAGGTTATTTAGAGGTTAACAGAAAATATTGTTAGATTCTGGGATTTTTGTTTTTTGTTTTTTGTTTTTTTTTTTTAAATAAAACAGCTTACTTACAAGAAAATTACATTATTTTTAAAGAGTCAGCATTAATCAGTCATTCTACAGTTTTTTGATGATGTTGCCCTATTCAGTCCTGAGAAGAAGGCGTTGTGAAGCTATAGAAAAGCTGTATAAGCCCTTACAAAGAAAAAGGATAAATGTACTAGAGAAGGTTGGTCCACGGGAGTATGGCAGAGACAGAAGAGAACCATTTTAAAAAATGAACCTGTGGGTGGGGGGATGACTCGGGCAACAGAGTGCTTGTAACAGAGCTTTCATAACTGACTTTTTAATAAATAATTTTCTTGCAACTATATAATATTCTGAAGCATAGAAGACATTTGTAATAATTTGATACCCATGAAATCCTGTAAGTTAGGTGAGGGAAGAATTATGTTTTCTATTTTGTCCATGATGAAACAAGTTTAAAGACCTTACTCAAACTAAACAGCAATGTCAGAGATTTGACATGAGTTTTAAGAAATAGCTTCAGTTAAATATCCATGTAAATAAATTCTCTCAAAAACCACTATCAAATGAAATAATGTCACACAGTATTTCAAAATCTTACATGCTGAGAAATGTGAAGACTGTGAGGATATTACTGCATTCAGATACCAGTGTCCAGATCTGCTCAAAATAACTGACAATGGCTCAAACCTGCCACTGGAGTTAACCATAAGGCCATTGGCTAACCAAACCTATAAGGCCCTTTGCACTTCCTTGAATAAATGAGCTTGCAGTGCCATCCTCATGCTTCTCACTCAGCTCCCAGTTTGTGTCTTAACTCTGCGCCTACTCGCCCCCATCCCATGGCGGGGACCCTTGGGTCCCTTCAGGGTTGGCCCTGAGCACTGGGACCCCTGACATAGGTCCTGTTTTGTTTTCTTGGTTAGTTGTGCTCTCTTCTCAAAGAATCAGTGAAGCCACAGTCACAGTAATAATAGGATTACAAACTTTTCCTCTAACTACATTATCCCATCCAGTTCAAAGCCCTGCAGATAATCTTTACTTTAGTGGCCTTCTTATCATTTATATCATTTTGGTACTTCAAAATATTTATCCAGAGACATGCCCTAAGAAACCTGGTCAAGTAGAAATAAAAAACTTTTTTAAAATATTAGCATACTGGCTACAAGTCTTGTAAAGCTTCACTGTAACGTCACCTTTTTTTTCTTAGACAGGGTCTCACTATGTATCCTTGCAACTTACTATCTTCTGTCCTTGTTTTTGTTTTGTTAAGATGGAGTCTCACTGTTAGCTCTGGCCAGCCTGGAACTCACTATGCAGGCTAGGTTGGCTTGAAACTCAAGAGATTCACCTGCCTCTGCCTCCATCACCCTCACCCAACCCACACTCTTCCTTTTTATGAATTGTATAGTCTTCAGTTTAAACATTTCAATTGTTTTATCTTGAAAAATGTAAAACATGAAAAATTCTCTACTAGAGCCTAACAATCAGTAAAAAACTACATTTCATGAAAAGAATTTCCCAACTTCAGAAGGAAACTTTAATCCATGAGACCATGAAAATAAAAGATGATTCTACTCTGGAGCGTTCACAGTAGCTGTCCCTGGGAATTGCCTGTCCAAGCTCATTTCACCTGGTATAACTCAGTTTTATGAGCTAAAATGGACTGCAGTTCTAAAGGTGGTAAGGAGCAAGGTCACAAGGGAAAGCCACTTTCAAAGACAAGCTGGACACATTCCTTAGCCCCCTCCTACCTTGCACCTCCCACCCCTGGTTTTTGGACCACACCTAGTCTAAAGTGGCTTTGTTAAGAATGGCGAAAGCTAGTGCTTTAGCTTAGATGTCCGTCCGTCCCCTGCTCCCCAATATGGTACTGAGGACTGAACCTAGAGTCCCATAATGCTATATGTAAGCTACTGAACAACACATCACCAGGCCAGCAACTTGGATTTTAACTTGAAAATCTAATCTGGGGGCTGGTAATGTAGCTCACTTGATAGAGTGCTTGCTTTGCATACAGAAATCCCTCAGTTTGCTCCCCAGAAACTGGGTGTGATGGAACAAGTCTTTAGAGCCTAGCACCTGAGAAGTAGAAGCTGGAAGATCAGAAGTTTAAGGTCATTTTTTACTTCACAACAAGTTCAAAGCCACCCTATCACAGCTGAGACTCTGTTTCAAAAAAGAAAACCTAGACTCTTGAATTCCTAGTCACAAAAAATGAAAATCATTTTAACATATGTATCTATAAATCTGAGGAAATCATGCCTATTTGAATGTGTTGTCTCTGGTAATACAAATATGCAAATGCCAGTTAAGAAATTTCATGAGCAAATTATAAACATAAGATTTCTATTCTAGTGACTCCTGTTGTGAAGACACATCTTGGCACAGTAGGGATTATGCTTTGTTAGTTGTTTTTATTGTTCTCTACAATGTTTCCATTCCAAATGATGGAGAACCAATTTTTTAAAATGTACCAGGAAGAACAACAGTAACAGAACTCTGCTGCTTTCTGGGATTCTGTTATTATTTTTTTAACTGACCATATTGAATGCCTCATACATTTTGCTCAAATTACTGCAAACCTTGAAAAGTTACTGCAACTCATGTATAATATACCTCCATTATTGGTCTTTTACATAAATACACACATACAGACACACACACACACACACTTGAGTTTTGAAAACTGTAGTTGTGCAATCAACTTTAGAAAGAGTATCCCAGTCTATTGTGCTGAGTCAGCATTGTATAGAAATTAATAACCATACTGGTCTAGAAATGTTCGTTTTTCCCATTGTTTGAGGTTAATGCCCTGTATTATAGGGGTTTGATTACAAAATCTAATAAAAATAGTCTCCAAATAAGGAAAGAAGGGGAAAAAGAGATATAAAGTTATGAACTAGGCTATAAAAGGTGACAGTAGTTTCCCAGATTATCAATTTTTCATAAAGAAAGCTAAATAATTTAACTGCTAAGAACTGTATACATCATTTTTACATTAAACTATCCATGGACATAATGTAAACAAGAAAAAAAAAAGTTCTTTTTTTTTTTTTTTTTTAAAGTATAAACAGGGCTGGGAAAACCAGAAGTGGTGGGACACGTTTTTAATTCCAGCACTGGGGAAGCAGACGCAAACAATCTCTGTGAGATGGAGTCAGCCTGGTCTACACACGGAGTTCAAGGCAAGCTGGGGCTACAGGAAGACCATGTGATTTAAAAAATAAAAATTAAAAATAGGGCTGGGGAAATGGCTTAACAGGTAAAAACACTTGCCAAACAAGCCTAATAACCCAAATTCAGTCCCCTCAGGAACCCCTGTAAAAAGTTGTATGCACTGGTGAACATCTTGAAATTCCAGCACCCTGTGGCAAGACGCAAGGCTGAAGTAGGAGAAATGGCCGGAAGTGGCACAAGCAAAAGAGACCCTGCTTCAAAGGAAGGTGAGAGCAGGGACTCTACTGCCAAAAGTCGTCTTCTGAGCTCTAGACTGTGTGCCCAGGAAACATGAGAACACACAGAAAATAAATAAAGAAACAAGCAAACCAATCAACCTTTAAGCTGTGGATATATTTTAAAAATAAATAAAGAGTAAAAAAACAAATACTTGAAAAAGTATTTATTTTTATTTACATGCATGAGTATATTGTTTACATGTAGGTAGATGCACACGTGTTGTGTAATGTCTGGGGAGTTCAGGAAAGAATCAAACCAGGGTCAGTATTTGTTTTTAACCACTGAGCCATCTCTCCAGTCCCTACAAACAACAAATTCTTAAAAGAACTTACATGTGCTAAGATACATTTTGCACTCTGAATTATGAAATTCTTAAGCATAAGCCAAATTTTTTAAAATTTTGACAAACTGTACTTTCTAAGCATCTCTACACCATTGTGTGCCCATACCATGCAGTGTCTGCAAGACAGAAGAGGGCATCAGATTCCCTGGAATTGGAGTATGTACAGATGGTTGTTAACTACCATGTGCACTCTGAAATCCAAACCAGGATCTTCTGCAAGAACAGCCAGTGTTCTTAATTGCTGAGTCACCTCTCCAGCCCCCAAATTTTAATTTCCTTATTCTTTTGCTTTGTTTTTTTGTTGTTGTTATTTGTTTATTTAGACAGGGTCAGGATATAGGCTAGACTAGCATGGAACTCCCATAAAACTGCCTGAGCCTTCCAAGCACTGGGATTAAAGGCACCCAACATCACAACTGGCTTTTCTTAGTCATTTTCTTAATCAATTCAAATATAAACATCAATTTTAAACTGAGACAGATGAAATGATAACCTGTACATTGTAGGCATTTAAGAATGCTTCAACCCTTCATCAATGTAAAGAACGATACCAACAAATGCTATATATAGTCTACTCAGCTGACATTTATTTTTATGTTTTACAACATAATTACCTGTATGTTAACTCTTTCAATCACACAGGAAAGGACATGCAAAACATGCATCTTCGTATCACATTCTGTAACTTGCTGCAATAACTGAAAAAGTAGTGTGAACATGGTCTCCAAATACTGCAGGCAAAGAAAAAAAGAGGTTCAGAAATGAAAAGATTTCAACATACACAAATGAAAATAAACCGTAATATATGAGCACTGAAAAACAAACAGAAATGCAACAGCTCAGCACTGTCCAAGGTGTATATTTCAAAACCATAATCACCTACAAACCGAAATCTTTAAAAGACTATATAAACCATGTATGCTGAAGTTTATTTTGTCAACCAAGCTGCTTGTGTGCACTGTTACTACACTTCCATGAACAGCTGTTACAAGGAACAGTATGAAAGATCTATGAACTAAAGCAAAAAGAACATCAACTGCTACACTTAACAGGCCAACAAACCGAAGTGGTTCTTCACAGATGTTGAACAAAGATATAAATTTTTGTAGATATATACCTGTCATCCTAAGAACAGAATATTTATTAGGAAAAGAAAAATACCATATGCCTGGCTTTGACGTCCTGCATTATAAAAATTAAAATGGGAACTGACAAATTATGGAAGCTGTCATAAAATATTTGTTCAATCAGATATTTGGCTAATTTTTTATATTCTTTATTTTGTTATGTTTTGTTTTGTTACATAAGTTAGCTAATTTTTCTACAAATTTTTATACATATTTATAAAATATTTCTTTCATCTAAAAATACCTAGTGACTATTTTCATAAATAAAAATCACTGCTCAATAGATGTGATAGCTCACATTTTTAATCCCAACATTTGGAGGCAGAAGCAGAAAAACTGCTATAAATTCTAGGAGAGATTGAGCTACAGAGAATCAGTCACAAAAGAAAAAAAAAAAAAATCAAGTCATTACTCAACAGGTTTCCATCTATGGGAAGCCACAGAAGTACACAGAGCCATTTATAGTATAAATTTCTTCTCATTTAGTCCTCATAAGAATAGAACCTGCAACCTCAAGGTTATCAAATGCTTACTGAATACCAGGTATGCAACACCACCAAGCTCAGTGATAGGGTTGACAGGAAGGTATAAAGATCAACACTTTTGGTATTACTAGTGTTTTAGTAATATGCAATCCAGAAAAGGGTGGAGACATATCTACATAATAATATATACAGGTAAACAATATAAGGAATAAAAGAAACAAACACAGAATAAAAATATTAGATACAGTCAGATATGATGGCACATGCCTTTAATCCCAGCACTTGGGAGTCAGAGGCAGGCAGATCTTCATGAGATCAAGTGAGGTAAGCCTGATCTACACAGTAAGTTCTAGGAAGACCCTGTCTCAAAACAGAAATAGGAACACAAACATAAACTAACAAACACACACTAAAAAAAAAAAAAAAAGACATTTGAAAAATTATGAGGGGGGGGAAAAACTGAGAAATAAACTTGAAAATCTATAAAAGGAGGGCTGTTGAGATAGCTCATCGAGTAAAGGCACTTGCCACCATGACTGACAACCTATGTCTGATACCTAGAACCCACACAGTGGAAGGAAAGAACCAAACTGTCTCAAATTATCTTCTGACCTTCATACAAACATGACAGCATACATGTATCCACACAAATATACAAATAAATACATTTTAAGATAAAAAAATAAGAACATATTAATTTCAGCTTAAAATAATATTCATAGTCGACAGAAGTAGAAAGCCTTAGAAAACATGGAAATCAATATTCTTACCGGTAAAAACTGATCTGTTCTAAATTCAAAATCATCAACAGGTGAAAAGCAGTTAAGGAATACTGAGAATGTATGAGATTTATCCAGATAAAAATATCTGCACAATAAATTACTGAAAAACTATATTTTAAGCACCCCTAAAATAACAATTTTAAAATGTTAAACTTCTTAAAGCCAGGAGTAACGATACAGGCTTATAATCCTAACTCTTAGGACATGGAGGCCAGAGGATCAGAAGCTGAAGTTTAGCCTTGGCTTTGTAGCAAATTCCAGGCCACGTTGGGCTACATGACACTGTCTCAAAACAACAACAAGAAGTTAAACTTCTTTGCAATGGAGTATTTTTAAATTCTTTAAAGGATATTTAACTTCAGAGTTGTAGCTGTTTCAATTCGAACCTAAAAATAAAGTGCATTATGAGTTTTTAGTCATCCTAAAACAACTTAACAGTAAAAAGAAAAAATATTCCAAATTACTTTCTCTACTCTTGGTTGATCCTAGGTCACAGGGCACATTACTATATGGAGGCAAAGAGAGATTATCCTGAGTTTCTAGCAAGTGACAAAAAGAAGTATACTATTTATTCTTGTGCCCTCCGGTTTCCTGAATTGTCTTAAGTAGCTTTAATGCAGTTGGTACTTCCAGGAAGAAAACGTGTCACTAGGTAAGTGGAGAGAATGAGACTTAAGGAAAGTAGCATGCAGAAGATGCCGGGGACAAGAAACAAAGAAACAGGAAAAGGGCCTGCACAAGCTGTCAGTTACACAAGTGAAGGGTAACAGCATCAAAAGTAGAATTCAAGGCCCATCTCTGATCTAACCGCAATTCCAGGAAATCTTTCAAATGCCAAAAAAATGACCTGAAGTCTCCCAAAGCCCATATAAAGCTCCAAGCTCTACAAATTATATTTTCAGTGTACATTATCTAGGTGTGTATAAGAACCCAGAATGTAGTCATTATATCATCTCCCTAGTATCTCAAGTTCTCCTCTAACTTTGTCAGCCAAGTTAGCATAAGCTAACATACTTTTAACTTCTAAATCAAGTAACATGACTGAATTCTATCATCTATTTTATAAAATAGTATCTAAAACTTACTTCCTAGCTAAGGGGCTATGACCTTCTTAGGTGCTACGTCTGCTCCACCTGCCATACCACCTAGTTCATCACTAGAAACACTTTTTTTCTAAGAACTTTATTTCAAATGCTATTCTTTTTTTCTTAGGTTTTTATTGAGCTTTTGTACATTTCATACAAAACACTTTTAAGAAAACAAGATTTCTGAATGCTTCAGAGGAGGTTCTGAGGTCTTGAGATGCTGAAGTTCACATACCACTAAATCCTGATCTTGAAGCAAGTTACAGATTGCTTCATACAGCATGGGTCTCAAGTCAGACTTGAATTTCACAGAAATCCACTGACCAATGAGCCAAATCACCCTGCGTCGCAATGGCTTATACCTGAGTGGGGAGTGGGAAGAGCAGTAAATTAAAATGTGCAGTATTTTAAAGAGGTCTACTTCACAGAATATTTAGCCATTTAAATCTAAAATGTAGTAGCAATTTACATTAACATGGAAGTTTAAAATCAACCCCTAAATGTACCACAGTACAAAAGAAAAGACTAACAAAGTCCTGGTCAAAGTAAATAAAAATTCTTAGGGACATGTATGGCTTCTCTAATTCCTTTGCATTAATAAACTGTAACAGCCAGTAATCCTAGCATTTGTCAGGCTGAGGCAGAGTTTTCCAGGACTGTCTGTGCTGGAGCTGGAGAGAAGGCACAGCAGTTAAGAGCACTGGCTTCTCTTGCAGGGGACCCAGATTCTATTAACAGCATGGACATGGCTAACAACCATCTATAACTCCAGTTCCAGGGGAACCCGATGCCCTACTCTGGAAACCTTCGTGGGCACTGCATGACATGCGTACATTTAACACACATGCAGACAAAATAAAACTCTCATACACATAACACTCATACACATAAAATAAAAATAATAAAAATTAAAAAAAAAAAAAGGAGAGGACTCTCTGAGCTAGGAGGCAACACCCCATCTTAAAACACAAGGGCAGAACCAGTCATGGTGGTGCCTGCCTTTGATGCCAGCAATAGGAGGCAAAGGCAAGCAAATCTCTATAAGAAAGCCTAATTTACATAGCAAGTTCCAGACCAGCTGGGAATACAGAGAGACCATCTCAAAAAAAAAAAAAAAAAAAAAAGGACTAGGTTACAGCTCTGTGGAAAGCACTTACTAAACACCTTAAACATCACAAAAACAAGATAAAACACACAAAAAGTCTGTGGCATAGAGAGGTATACACATTTATGTTCCTCAAGCAACTATAAACAAAGTTAATGCCCTATATTCTACAGATGGAAAGGTCTTCACAACAAAATAATAGACTCCTATATTCAGTTTTTCTATTCCCATTCTAATTCCAGAAGTACTATTTTCAGAGCACTATGAAAGATCTTTATATTTATACAAATAACATTTGTATAAGTTTAATGATCAAAGTCAAATGATTTTAAGATGTACAGAATTAGAGAATATGACTCAAGATTACAAAAATGGTGACTTACATTTTTAAAATTCTAAAGCATTTGCTTTACAAATACATACTTTTATTTCTCTGTGATTCATTTTACAAAAAGTAATAAATTTTCCCATGATTTTTCTTATGCAAAAAGAAAAAAGACAAGCTTAAACATTTCTATACAAGAATTCCAGTACAAAGAAGCTTCTTGATATAATTTTTTAGTGACAAGATGGTATTTCTTCCAGGGTATAAATGGAACAAGCTAATGAAATTATTGCAATTTCTGCAATCTTAAAAAAGGATCAAGCACGCAGGAAAAATGCATACTACTGTCTCAAAAAATGTTTGTAAACATTCCTTGGCCTCAAAAAATGTTTAACACACCAAAGGAATCTGTAAGTGATATACTAGTAAATAGTATACTAGGATTTCAGAAAAAGAAGAGTAAGCAAAGGGAGACAGAATTTGAGCAGACTTTAAGATCAGTATTACTTACACATGGAAGTAGGGAAATGGCGTTTAAAGGAATAGGAGTTATCTGAGCAAAGTCAAAGAAGCAGATAGAATACATATGTGCATGTGAAACTACTAACTTTTAGAATGAGACCTTAGAAATTTTCCATGTCCAGTTCTACCCTAAGATAAAGAAAATGAAATTCAAAAAAGTCAAATTCCAAGATGATACTCACATCGAGGCAGACTTAAGCTTAAAGTAACTTCTTCTCCAAAGTACTATACCTAAACTAGAAGCACAGTTTCCAGGCTCTGAGAATATTGCACAATCACACAGGTCTATGAGAATACTGTACAATCGGTAAGTGACTTATATACCAGGACATGCATTTTAACAAAATTAGTTACTGAGTGAGTCAAATGTACATTAAAACTTGAGAAACACTGGTCTAGATCAGCAGTCTAATAGAATACATGATTGAGGCCAAATATGTAACTTAAAATTTTTTAGTATCTGCATTAGAAAAATAAAGTTGATGATATTTTAATCGCATTTCTATTTCTCTAAACACACTCAAAATATCACTCCAACAAGAATGGACTCAGAGAATACCTTACACAGCTTTAGTTGTTAAATTTAAATGAACTAAAATCGAAAACTCTTTCCTCAGCATCACTAAGTACATTTCAAAGGGCTGAAAAGCCGTGTGAAGAAAGTCACTGTCCTAGACACTGAAGGCCTAAAACTAAACAGTCTCCATAGTTCAAGGGTAATTATATCTGGCATTTGACAGTCCAATGGGAATTTTCACCCCATCAAAGGCTCCCTAGCTTCCTAGGGCACTGTTAGAGGTTATTTCATTAGACAAAAGCCTCTGAGAACACAGAAAAGTCAAATGACTAACGAAAAACAAATTACTACTTAATGGTTAAAACTTCTTTTAAAGCATCTCTGCCTATTTAAACTCTGATGCTGTTTGTTTGTTGTTGTTTGTTTGAGACCAGATTTCATTAAGCTGTTCTGGCTGGCCTCAGTCCCAAGATCCTCCAACCTCAACCTCCAGTTCTACAATTCAATGACTCCATATGTTTATAAAATTATGAACATATAGATTGCCTTCCATTCATTCATTAATTCAGCCAACAAATATTAATCTCCATGGCTATTTGCTAGCTACAAGGCACTAGATATACAGAAGTAACTCAACTGTATCCTTTACACCAAAAGAAAAAAAATCCTCTTGCACTATTTTTATGGTCTTTCTTTAAAACTAAGAAACAATATACAAACACTACAAAAGACCTTTTCCCTTTCTACTCTACCTACTGCAGATTAACATACATAAGCACATATGTGTATATAAAGCAAAAGAATTGGGCAAAAGTGCTACTAAATGACATATGGCTCTGGTACTAATGAATAGGTACCCCAGTAAGAATCCCATGCTTTCTGATATGTACCTCCACATACTACTCTCTCTTCAAAAGCCCACAGTATGATTTTGTGTTCTCATGAAAATCACCTTTCAAGGATATGACTTTGGTTGGGCTACTTATGACAATAGGCCTAGTCTCCGTCATCAATTTTTTGTGCACAGGTCCTTTCTGGAACTCAGAGAACTCTACCTTCTCCCATCTTTACATAAAGTTCTAATTCTTTTGTCCAACAAACTACCTCATATAACATCAAACATTTCTCACAGGATTCACATTTAATGTAAAGTAACATAAAAACTAACTCTTTTGCTTATATCTCAATTATAATATTTGTTAAGTCTTATATTTAGATTTTTTTTAATTTAGAAAATGGCTGGGAATGGTGGTGCATGCCTTTAATCCCAGCACTCAGGAAACACAGATATGCAGATTTCTGTGAGATCAAGGCTAGTCTGGTGTACACAGTGAATTCCAGAGCAGCTGGGCTACAGGGAGACTGTGCCAAAAACCAAAATAAATAGATAGATGATATATAGATAGATAAACAAATGAAATTTAGAAAAATCAAGAGATATATAATACACACAAAATTTAATACTTGCCTATTATGAGTGACCTGTAATTCTGGAAGAAGTTGGTTTTTAAACCATTGATCAAAATCAACACTGTCAAACAGCTCGAAAGCAGCTAATCCTATAGCATTATAAACTGAAAAAAAAAAATTAAGGAAAAGTAGATTTCAGAAATTTTGGCCTTATATAAGAATCTGAACCTATTTTAAAAACATGTAATATATTTAGGAAAACATACTGTGTTAATGAGATTACTAAAGTCAACATTTTAGAAACATTGCTTATTTTATTCCATGTTTTCTAAATACTTTTGAGTTACTTTCAAACTGAAAACCAAATACATTCTAATACAATTCAAATTTCAAATACTATAAAATAGTATCTGATTCTACAAGGGGCAGAATTTTATGATCTGATCCACCATTATTTTTCTCCAGTCTCATCTTGCACATCAGTTCCTTAACCTCTTCCTACAGTCCCATAAAAATCACAGCAATCACATTTTAAACTCTACCTAGACTTGCTCATCTTACCTTCAAAGTCTTCCTCAACACTTTCAGTCTTTGTGGAGTTCTGCCCTGGCACCCTCACCTCATAACCTCATACAGTTCACTCACCCTTACACTCTCCTCTCACAGTTCTATAAAAGACTTTCCTTATCCATACCAAAATCTCCTTGTATTTACCACCTACTTTAGCATTAACCATCCCATATACAACAATAACTAACTGTGTATTTGCTCATCTTCCCTATATTTTAGCTTCTCTTATATTTTAGCTATTTTTAACTCCCAATTCGCCTAGCACCAAATCTACTACTATCTACTGTAATAAATATGCATTTCTAAATTACTTAAGTCTGGCATACCAGCATCTTTGAGTAATAGTGCATTCATATCTTCTACATTGGTGGGACCTAAAAAAAAAAAAAAGAGTAAATTAAAGTTATAAATTTTAAAATAATTTAACTGATAAAAATTGCACAATGAGCTGGTACCATGTAAGTCTGAAATATCCACATACTGTGTAACATTTAAATCAAAGCAAGCAAATCTACTGCTTCAAACATTTATCACGGCTTTATGGTAAAAACATTCAAAGCCTGTCTTGTAAGTTGCTGAAATGTACAGTACATTACTGTTAAATATAGTTAGTTACTTACTGCCAACAAAACACCAGAACTTCTTACTTCTAATAGTAACTTGGTACCTACTGATCAACTGTACCCTCCTTCCCTTCCTACTCAGCATTCTCCCCAGCCACAGTTTATTCTCAACTCTGAGATCAGCATTTGCATATTTCAGGTCTGTAGAGATGGCTCAGGGGTCAAGAGCACTGGCCATTCTTGCAGAGAACCCAGGTTCAGTTCCCAGCACCCACATGGAGGCTAAAAATGGTCCATAACTCAACTGTCCATAACTCCAGTTCCAGAGAAGCCAACGCTCTCTTCTGACCTCCTCAGGCATTGCACGACACAGATGCACTCATACTCAAGCAAGTAATACACTTGTACACATAAAATAAAAATAAATAATTTTTTAAATAAAATTTTTAAAAATTTAAAAAGCTAAGATGGCTACCCACTGGGAATTTGCTTATAAGAAAGGATGAGACAGACATGCTATTTTTTCCTACAACTGTCAAGATTCAAGAAAAAAAAAAAAAAGAGTACAAGTTAGTTTACAGAGCTCTTCCTGAGGTCAAAAAAAAAAAAAACAACTGGAACCCATGGAAAGAATCAGATAATAAAGAAATAAAAATAAAATAACTAAAGAGAAATAAACTGGTTTTTTCATACACAGTTCACTGGGTCATGAGACTATTCATCCAAGAGTTGAAAAAGAAATCTATTTAACAGGAACCACAGGACCGGGATGTAGTTTTGGTGCCTTTGTTGAGTCTCAAGGTAGGATCTTTATAAAGTAAGAAAGGCTTTAGCAAACCCAAATGACTTAGAACAGCATGTGAACGCAGTCTATAAGGTGCTAAAACAAGTAAAAATAGATTGGGGGGGGGGTGGTAGAATTAGAGCACACTAGAGACCCTCGGGGAAAGAATGATGGAAAACCAAACGAAATGCTGCTTGTGAGGCACTGCAAGGCCTATGGTGTAATTGGCAATTCAACACAGGGATAAAGAAGAAAAAAAAAAAGCAGAGAGGTGCAGATGACTGCAGCCTTGCTGTGAAGGGAAAGAACTCACCAAGTCTTCCCTAAGGAAGAGGCCAGGGTGAGGATCATGAAGAGTGACTGAAAGTCCCACGTTATTATTAATAAATCATTTAAATATTTGGGCTTGGAGAGATGAAGAAATAGGGCTGCTGGCGCTGCCCAGTATGAGAGAGGCAGTGAAGATCAGCTAGTAAGCACAGACACAAAACAATACAGGTTAAAGGCATTAAGTCTGACTGAAGGGTGAGCAGCTCCCTCCCTAGTAAACCATGTACATTTCTCTCCTGGCACAGAGATGGTTCACCACAGCCAAGGAGGCAGATGCCAGCATAGCCAAGGAGTTGGGTGTGTATTCCCCAACTGTCCCTAGGCCACACTAAATAGCTAGAGTCAGCCCCATCAAGTTTATCAGAGGTGAGGGAAATACACCAAGGGCCTATGAAAGGACCCAAGATGAGGCAGCCAAATAATTTATAAATAGGGATAAAATTTTTCCATGTTGTATTAGACCTTTCTACCAGTTGATTTTAGTATCTTCTTAGTTGTCAACTTCTGTGGTCATCTGACATGTGCTTGGAATGGATAACAACAAACTTTCAAGGTTCTCTGCATAATCCCACTATTCATTATGAGATGGTAGTTCAGGATTTTATAGCTGTTCATCCTATCCTTCTTCTATAAAAGGTCTCTTACACATAGATAACATAATGCTAATGTAGATAATATAATCCCTTAAATGTTTTCTTCACAAATTTAGAGATTCGTTTGAAAGATATGCAAGTACACCTAAAGGAATAAAGATTTAAAAAAAAAAAGTCTATAAAAAAGGACATACTATAAAAGTAAAAAGAGACTCTCCTAAAAGCCATACTATTGCTAAAAGTCCCAGAGCTAAGGGAGATAGTTCAACAGCTAAACAGCACTGGCTGCTCTTGCAGAAGACTCAGGTTTGGCCCAGTACCCATATGCCTGTTAACAACCATCCAGAACTCCAGTTCCAGGAGACCCAAACCCCTCTTCTGAACTCCTGAGGCACTGCATGATATAGGTGCACTTATATACATGCAGGCAAAACATTCATACACACAAAATAAAAATTTTTTAAATTTAAGGTCCCTATGCTAGGGGTGGGTTACCTCCCTAGGAACTGTTGGTTATGGAGGCCCCGGAGGTCCCTGAAACAATGAAAGTTATTGCCATTGCTGTTGGTTGCATTCCCAAACTGGATGGTAAGACCGTATCTAAACACATCACATGCTTTGGTTGCGAGACTTAGAGAAATAAGGTTAAGATTAAGTCGAAAGTGTCACCTTCCTGTGGGCTAGATCTTGCAATGCCAGAAGATACTTTTAAAGATACTGGAGAGAATTATGGCCCAAAGTCCTACTCAATTGTGGAATTCACATGCTTCGTGGTGAAAGTGGCAGACAAGTGTAACAGCTAGTGCAATAGTGGCACAAGTGGTTATGCATAAAAGCAACTTTCTGAATGAACTTAAGGCTGATTTCACAAAGGAAAAGTCACATCTGGTACTAGAACATCAAGAAAAACTAGTGGCCTAGGAAGCCGAAAGTCTAGGGAAAACAGGTGCTATCTTTTTGGTAAACAAATACAATGCACTAGCTAAGGTGCTTCATTTTGATTGTGTTTTGCTTCTCATTTTCTGCCTTTTCCTCACTTTTGTTTTACAGCACAAAAGACCACCACTGAGATGCCACCAGCCACTATCTGGGAATAGAGAGCTAAATAAAAAGCACAAAGGTTCAGTACCCTACTAGAGCTAAAGCACCATAGTCAGACTTCAATATCACTGCCTCCAAGGCTCCGGGACCACTGTGGAAGAAGAAGTAGAAAGAATGTAAGAGTCAAAAGAAGGATGGAGTTATGTAGCAATTCCCTCTGAGATAAAACTTCCATTTGGAAGAAATTTTCTTAAGACTCAGGATGTTCTAAAGGGAATGAAACTTCCTTCAAGGAAGCTCCTTAAGCTAGAAAGTAGATAACTCAAAGGCTTCCAGAATGCCCCAAAACTGACCAGATACACTAGGTTCTTCCAAGTAAGGACTTAGTCCCCAAGTAAGGACTGCTAACTGACACTTTCAAACCAGCCGAGCTGCCTAGAAGAGGCTCACACCAACTGAACTGCTGGGAAAAGATGCTCTCCAGCCTGGTGAGCTGCTTTCAGGCTGTGCACTGTGATCCAGGTTTTCTGCCTTCCTGAGCTGTCACCCAAGCTGGGGTGGGCTTTTGGTGATGCAACTGTCTTTGAGTCACTTCTGCTCCTGTAAGTAACCCCAATAAAACTCACTGGTTCACCAAGTTGGATTTTGGCTTTCTGGAATGAACAGACATTTGTTCATGTCTCCCCAGGAAAAGTGTCACACAACAGGTATAAATAGGAAGTCTAAGTTTTATCACAACTGCCATTAGAGAACATAGGTATAATATGTAATGTCATAAGGAATACTAAAAAAGCATGATAACATATATGAAAATGTTATGAAAAAGCAGTATTGTATTACAGATATTTATTACAAAAGTAGTTTTAAGAGAATAAAAAGATCAATCATACAACAAGAGGGGAGGGGTGGGAGGGAGGGAGGAAAGAGGGAAGGAGGAAGAGAGAAAGACAGAAACAGAGATACTGACAAAGAGAAAGAGATACAGGAAGAAACAGAGAGGACTAAGAAAAAAGAGGTACATGCCTGTCATCCTAGCACTTAGGAGGCAAAGCCAAGACACAGAAGATCAAGAGATCAAGTCCTGCCTGAGCTACACAAGGAAATTTTCAAATAAAAAGGAGGCAGGTATGGTGGTGGTAGATATGGTGGTGCATACCTGTAATCCCACAACTGGGGGAAGGAAGCAGACAGGAGGTTCACCACAAATTCAAATTCAGCCTGGCCTACATCATAAGTTCCATTCATAATGAAGCCTTTCCTCAAAAAATGAATGAATGAATGATAATACATTAAAGAGGGACAATAAAACAAAAAGTGCAAGGAGAAGGAGGTCACTATAAACTGTGAGAACTTCAGAAAGAAATGTTGACAGTGTGCAATGATATTCAGAAGAACATCACAGTATTTACTTCAAAGTATCTCCTGAAGACAAAAATATCCTAGCAAGTTTTTCAAAGCACTTTGTTACTGCTAAGCATGAATTCTTTAAGCTTAATGTTCCAATTGGCTAGAATAAGTACAGTCCAAAATAAGCAAACTAGTACACAGCTGAAAGAAAACTTCACTGGAAGTCACTGAAAATCATAAGAGCAGATAAAATCAATGAGAATGTATTTAGACTATCCTTTCCTATGCCAACTAAAAAAGTAAGCTGACAGACTAGAAATGTACAAAAGCAAAAAAAAACAACAGAAGTAATATCAACATCTGATTATGAATCTACAAATGCCCATGAAGTACTAGCTGTATGTTGTAAATAAATCATATAAAAATTACAATACAGCTCAAATTAACTTCAAAAATTATCACAATAAAATAACTCATTTTTCCCCTTGCCATATACTGTAAGCAGACATAATCTATAGGCTTTCAAGAGGAAAAAGAACAAGAGAGAGTTCCAGGCCACCTGGAGCTACTGGAAGACCCTGTCTCAATAAAACTAAAAAGGTATCTTCCTCTCCAAGAGCGTCTAGTCTCCTGCTCTCATTTCCTTGTATCTCCATCTACTCATCTCTTGACTGAACTGACTGGGTAATCTACTCCCTCCACTGCCTTCTGTCTCCTACGCATTCACAGAGGCATCTGCCAACATGTTCTTCTGCAGAATATATTCGTCACCTCGTCTACCCGTGGTACACTCTGCCTGGCCTGTCTGAGGAACCTTTCACCTCTTCCTATCACCGTAGGTAAAAATTTTAAGATCTGTCTTTGAACCTCTTTTCTCTCCCAACCACTTTCCCTGTCATTAATTAGGAGCACTTTTGATCACCTTCCCTTTACATTCAATCAGTTGCTAATGTCAATCAACAAACAGTAACTGAGTACGCAATGTACTGGGAATAAAGAATGAACAAAACAAGTATAATCAATATATATCTTGGAATTTACAGAGTAGCAGAAAATTCAGAAAACATGAATCAAGGTTGGTTAATAATTAACTACTTGTATATAAAGTGCAATAATCAAGTATCTAAATGTGCTTCATCATCTTCTTTCAAATCCTTCTATTTCCACTGATACCACTCTGAGACTAACAAATTATTTTAACCTCTTCTAACTAGTGTCTACAACATACTCTAGAGAAACTGCTTCCCCAAGAGTACAAATGCCAATCAGTTTATGATGCTGTTATGTTTACAGAAGCAAAATGTATCATATTCCAAAATTCAACTCAAGGTCTATTTCAAATGACTGTCTTAAAGAAAGAACACTTCATCCTTCCAGTCGTCTCAAATTCATGCTCAGTGTAAGACCCAGGAAACAGCACAGTGAACACACAAGGCACTTAAGCTAATTTAACTGGTCATGAAATGAACAAATTCAAATATGACAAAATACAACTTACCTTGAAGTGTCTGCATCATTTCTAGAAGTACAGGAGTAAGAGTTTGATTATATTCATGGAATATATCTATAAACAGTACTTCAGTGCAAGGCTAGAGGTAGAGGAAAAAAGAACAAATTCCAAATAAAAACAATGCTATATTATATTGACTATTACAATAAAGCAAAGAAAACTCATTCTTAAAATCCTAAAACTGAAAGTATTTCCAACTTTTTTTTTTCAAAGGAAATCTACTGGGGCTAGTGGGTATAGCTCAGTGGTAGGATTAATACCTAATAGTGCATAATTGAGGTTCTGAGCTCAAAACCCACCATCATTTCTTTTAAAAATACCTAACACAAAGGAAAATAAGATATAATTTGAGTCATAACAGAAAACTTCTTTCATTATTTCAATTCAGTATGTCTTCAAAGTACTTTTTTTTTGAGACAGGGTCTCCCTGTAGCCCCAGGTGGCCTAGAACTCTACATAAATCAGGCTGGCCTTGATCTCACAGAGATCTGGCTGCCTCTGCCTCTCAAGTGCTGTGATTATAGGTGTGTGCCACCAGATCCGGTTCAAAGTACTTTTTTAACTCTTTGGACTTTAAAAGTCAATCCGTAGCCATATTTGCTTAGACCTTAGTAATAGAAGCAACTGAACATTTAAGGTTTAATAACATACTTTCTTAGAAATTATATAATGACTAACCACTTCATTTCACAGATTCAGCACGAAAATTAGCATATCTTTTAACAAACACAACCAGTAACAGAACCAGCTTGCTACATAAAGAATGTTTTTAGATTACTAAAAATATTGAGTCACTAAATAGTTACTAGTACAAGGCAATTATAATTAATTGTTTAAAGACTCTTGCTCTATGCTTAAAACTCATCTTAGCCTGAAATCTATACAGATAGACTGATTTGCTTCAAAAACCCTGGGATGAGACACACATGAAACTGAACTAGTCCTGTACTGAAAATGGATAGACCAGGTCAGTAGGAATGGCTTATCAGAATATTTTATTCTAATATTTTTGATCAAGTTTATAAAATGAAGTTTTAAAAAGCTAAAGTACTATGTGTCAGTAAGATGGCTCAGCATGTAAAAGTACATGCACGGCAAGCCTGAAAACCTGAGCTTGATTCCCAGAATCCACAACGGAGAAAAATAACCTATTCCCAGAATTATCCTCTGACCTCCACATGTGTACCATTACACACCTACAACATATCTCCACATGTGTACACATACAATCAATAAATGAATGAATAAATGAATGAATGCAATTTAAGTTTTTACTTTAAAAAGTTATACACTTAAGAACCCAACAGCAGGGCTAGAAAGCTGTCTCAGCAGTTAAGAGCACTCACTGCTCTTCCACAGGACATGGGGTCGGTTCTCAGAACCCATGTTGTGTGGCTCACAACTGTCTGTAATTCTAGGTCCAGGGAATGTGATGCCATCTTCTGGCCTCTGTGGAAACTATATTCACATATACAAACCCACAAACAGAAATTTATGATTTAAAATAAAACTTTTTTTAAAAGAAATAATCATGAGGCTGGATGACTAGTGGTTAAGGGCAACAGCTCTTTCAGAGGACTGGTGTTTGGTTCCCAGTACCCAAATGGTGGCTAACTATCCATAACTCCAGTTCTAGAGGATCTAATGCCCTCTTCTGGCCTCCGTGGGCATTGCATGACATAGGTGCACTTAAATGTATGTAGCCCAAACACTCATACACAGAAGAAAATAAAAATAAATCAAGAAAGTGTAAACCAATAGTAAAGTTACATAAAAATAGTCTTAACAAAAACAAACACTAGAAAATCAAATTTTACAATTCTTAAAGGCAATACTTTCACCTTATCAATTAATGTGCATTCAATCATTCGTCCCAGGTCTGGTGGCACATGCTTTAATTCCAGCACTCAGGAGGCAGAGGCAGGCAAGAACTCTATGAGGTCAAGGCCAACCTGATCTATCTTGTAAGTTCCAGGCCAGCTGGGACTACAAGGCAACCCTGTCTCAAAAAGACCAAAAGATTAAAATTAAAATTAAAAATAAATAAAAGTATCTAACTAAAAGCAATAGTCTGAAACTGTTACTAAGTGGTAAGAGAAATACTGCAACTCATTGTATAAATGTATGAAACTGTAATCAATAAAGTATTTTTTAATAAGAAAGGTATCAAAACTAGCTTTATCAAAGGGAAGAAAATCATTCTCATGAAAAAGTTGCTGCTCTTTTCCCCATTTTCTGTTTGCACAATGACAACTATTTCTCAAAACACTTGCTTAAGAAATAAGGAAAATATCAGTTTACAAGGCTTATCTTTTTAAAGATTTATTACTGTATGTGTATGAATGTTTTGTCTGCATGTATGTAAGTGCATCATGTGCAGGCAATGCCCAAGGATGTCAGAAAAGGGTACCACGTCCCCTGGACCTGGAGTTAAGAGCAGTTGTAAGCCAACACATGGGTACTAAGAACTGAACCTAGGTCTTCTGAAAGAGCAGTCACTGCTTTTAACCATTGAGCCATCTCTCCAGCCCTGCAAGCCTCATTGTAATAAAAAGAAAAATTTAGATTAAAATTCATAACATAATTTTCTCTGAAGTACACTTCTAAGTTTAAGCAGTTAACTACCTGTCCAACTTAAAAGTCTAGAATCTCCAGTAACATTAGAGTGCTACTCTTCACTAAACTTATCTCCTATCACCTTTTCTTTCAAAGAATACTCACCCTCAAACTGTATTTCCAAGAATCTCCTCCTGTTTCTTCCACTGCTGCAATTAAAACATGACAAATGATGCTCTCCAAAAATGCAAAAATAATACTTCCAAAAGTTTCCTTTGGAGAAAATATTTAAATAACACCAGCACGGTATTTCTGTGAATTGTTTTCAGTCTAACATAAGTGTGTAGCTTTTGCGAGCCCAGATGGCACAGACTCCCTTATTCCACTCACAGCTCATAACTAGTGCCTCACAATCAGAGCAAATGCTTGTTATATCCCTTAGGATCGAAAAAAAAAATTGGGGAGCATGGTGAGACGAGGTCTCCTTGTAGCCCCAGCTGACCTTGATCTCACAGAAATTCACCTGCCTCTGCCTCCTAAGTGCTGAGATTAAGGATCTGGCCCGTTAAAAACTTGTTGTGGAAAAAAAATCCTTCATGAAAGAAAGCTCAAAGTTCTTGTCATTTCTCATGTATATGGGAAAACATGATATGGTATTACTACAACTCCGAGAATCAATTCAATGCAGTCATGTTTCTCAAGTTAAAATTAGTCATATTTTCCATAAATTTCCTCTACACATTTAAATGTGAATTAAAATATTTTAGGACCTTAAAAAAAGCCTAGAAGCTTAAAAAACTTAAAAAGAAAAACCAAAAAAATTTTAAGGATGTACTATGTAGTGTAATGCTCTATTTATTTATAAATAAATTTCTAAATGAAAAAAAAAGAGAAGGAAGACAAATGTCTCAAAAAGTTTAGGACAATGTGAAAACATTGAAGAAACATATGGACATCTAGCTAAAGAAGTAAGAAGCCTATGTCCTGGTGCAGCCAAAAGAGTCACACACAGACATTATATGCAGGAATGTATGCATTCATATGTACATGTGCATGTGGTCTGTGTGTTCACTTGTATAGGCGTACACAGGTGTATACAGGAGCATAAGTGTGCACATGTGTGTAGAGGCAAAGTTGATTGCGGTCTCTTCCTCACTCACGAACTTTATATATTGAGGAGCCCTCTCACTGAGCCCAGAGCTCCCCATTTAGGCCAATCTAGTACCGGCTTGTTCCAGAAATTCCCTGTCTCTGCCTCCTGTATATTGGGATTACACTACACCACATGGTTTTTACATAGGTTCTGTGGATCCAAAATGTAATCCTCATAATCTGAGCAGCAAAAACATTACTCACTGAACCAACTCCCAGCCCATACACAGGATTTCTTTGTTTTCTATAGCAAATACTTAGACCTCTGCTACTCATCTGTCAGCTACTAAAACTCAAGACACAGAACTCCTGTTAAGGGGTCAGGGGAAGAAATAAGGTAAGCACTTTAGACTACTTAAGTCATTAAAAAAAAATTCCCTCAAGGGCTTGCAGAATGTTTCAGGAGGTAAAGACACTTGCTGCCATGTCTAAGAACCTGAGTTTGATCCCTGGATCCCTGGGAACCATATGTTAGAAGGAGAAAACCTCCAACCATGCACAAGTACATGCATGTGCACACATGCACTCACACATTAAATAAATAAACTGTAATTTTTTTAAGTCTAGGAGTGTAGATTAGTAGAATAAAACATTTAGTATTTCTGAGGCCCTAGCTTCAATCCAAAGCACCTACTCATAACTATAAAAATTAATAAACAATTTCTTTCTAAAGTAAAAACTACCATAGACAAAAATTATAATATGCTGGGCATGTGATGCACGCCTGTAATTCCAACACTAGGGAGGCAGAGGCAGATGGTTCTCTATGAGATCAAGGTCAGTATGATCTACATAGAGAGTTCCAGATCAGTTGGGGCTATAGGTAGACCCTGTCTCAAAACAAAAAAAAGAAAAAGATATATAAATAGTCACAAAACAGACACTGACCTGGATAAGACACAGTAAATTTTATAGTTTTGTTCTAAATTACATAAAGATAGCTAAAAGATGTAAAGGTCTCTTTCTAAACAAAACTTTGCTACATATTTGAACAAGTCATTCATTTTTTGTTTCTCAGTTTATTCCAAAAGGTAAGAGGGAGTAAGTTAATTTTAGAAGTACTGCCTCATAACCTCATAACCAATTACACCACTAAGTTCCAAAGATTCCTAGGTCAGAAATGTTGTAATAAAATGCAATGTTCTTGTCTCTATCATTCAGTTATTTGTTTAGGGAAAAGGGAGGCAGATATAACATTGAAAAATTAATTCTTACTAAAGCCTTCTGGATCTTCTTCCCACATTGTGAGTTCTTCTTCAGTTAACAAAAAGTAATGCGAGACTAATCTTCTACATATCTCTGTCAACGTGGGGTGAGTGAAGAATGCCATCTTGATCCCATGGGCTTCCAGCGTTTCAGGGCTACTGTCTAGGAAAGCAAGATTCCTTATCAGTCAAATATGCTTTCTAAGTTGGGTTATATAACTGAAGTAAAAGTATACTTTCTAAAGAAAAGAAATACTTTCATATAAATCTCTTCATATTCATTATAAACCAATTTCAAAGGCACTCTTTCCCTTATTTCTGTATGCCCACATCAGCCCTGCTCCATCTTACTACAGCTGATACATTATCACAACATACTTTCATATAACCTCCCTCTATCCCATTTCTTCCTTTCCCTCTTCCCTACAAGACTTCCACATTCATCTTGACACATGCAAATGAGAGCATTCCAAATAACAGCAAATTAAAATTTAGCCTTATGTACAAGCAACCCCACTTTAAATCAATATGAAGTACAGCATGAGCTTCAGCAACTACTATGGAAGTTAATTTTTAAATTCTATGTTTCAGGTGAAATGTTGTGCTACAAGACCGTTTACTAAATGTAAATGCTTTTTATTTTCTTTAAAGCTAGTATTCATATATCAAACTTTAATCTACTTCAGTTCACATCCACGCAAGTTTATTTTTCAGATTAAAATTAATCCGAAAAAAAGTTATATAAAATAGAAACTATTTCACAAAGTAAAATTTTTTAAATGGAACATTACCTTCAAAATTTTTGGATGGCTTATAAGAATAATTTTTGACAATCATCTTGATAAGATTCATACACTGTACAATGAATCTTTCAAAAGTAATTCCTTCACCAACTTCAGTAAAAACATAGCTTACAGAAAATTCCAGAGATCTCTGAATTAGAGGAGTAAATGAAAAGGGGTGCTGATCCAGAAAGTCCAAGAGCTAGAAAGAAAAAAATTTTAAGTATTTTCTACAAAATCATACTAGAGTATTAGCATTCCACACATAAATTTACTAATCAATATTAACAAGTTTTAAACCTTGGTGGAAACTCTGAGCATATCCAGTTTTACATATACTATAACCTCTTGGAATGTATCGTAAAATGTAGTTTTATTTACCCCACATCATAACAAGAATTGTCTAGTATTTCCAACACATGGACCAAAACAGACTCTTATCATTGATAACTTGGTAAAAATTAGGAGATATAAGGGCATTATGTATACAAAAGGTACTTTTTAAAAATATGATCATAAAAGCATATAATTTAAAAATAACAATGCTATTTCTGTATGTCCTGCATTTTGATATATCAAAAGTTGATCAGAGAAATTTCTTCTTTATAGGAGAATTCCACTTAATGAAATAATATAATACAACTAGAATATCATCTTTTGTAACTCCTAAAGTGATCACCAGTAATGTATGCATCCAGTGGAAAGGCTGCTGAAGAGCTTTCCCAGCCACACAGACAGACAGGCACATACTATGCTTCCTGATATGATGTAGTATCAAGTACACACCATTACTCAGGAAGTAATCCTGTTATCTTAACCTCTTCCAAGGAAAACAATATGACTATGACCAAGCCTCTTCATCTAACTACAAATGTGTAAGAAAAAGGGGGAGGAGGAATGTGGAGACAAAAGAACGTGTTAAATAACAAATGGAGATACAAGGAGTCAAACCAAATGTGCTACAGGAAATTCCTTAATAAATAAATAGCAAGGACAAAAAAGTACCAAGAGTGGTGATGCAGACCTGTAATCCCAGCATTTAGGAAGCAGAGGCAGGAGGATGAGGTATTCAAGATCATCCTCAGTAGATATCACATTCAGGACCATCTTGTCCTATTTAAGACTCTATCGTTAAATATAAACAAATAAATAAATAAGGCAGAAAGGAAGACAGGATGGTTAACTGACACTATTTGAATCTTACCTAGGATTTGCTTTAAGACAAGCAGCAAAGCGTGAGGATAAAAGGACTGATCACACACTGACAACTGCAGAAGCTGGCTGCTGACCTCATGCAGGTTCAGCTATTGAACCTATTTGGGCCAAGGTTTGAAGTGTTATGATTTTTTAAAATTTTAATAAAATTTTAGAGATTGTGAATATGAATTTCATAACTGAAGTTACCACCATCAACTTACTTGGAAAAGGAGAATAAAATACAGAGCTAAGAAAACTGATAAACTAAATAGGCTAGTAATCAAAGTGTTCTCTAAAAGAGACCACATACATAATGCTGGCTGTCCATCTGTATGATTGAGATTAATGAGTAAACTCCCAAAGCTCTTGAGCAGCTTTTACACTCTTGATGCTAATAGCCATTGAAAATCATTACCTAGATTCATTATTTTCTTAGGAATCAAAAAATGATGACATTCTAGTTATATTTTTCCTTTTACATTATCACCTGGAATTTTTTCTAAAGAAATCTCCCTCAACAACTACTTAATATTGAGTAGGGACTATAGTAACAGGGATGCAGGAAGGGGACAGTGACACACACTGCCCCTCTAACTTCATCATCTTGTTAAAGCCAGGGCCGAGCAAGGGCTGGCACCTTTAATCCTCGAACTCAGGAAGGCAGAGGTAGGCAGATCTTTTCGAGATCACTGTCAGCCTGGTCTAGATAGCTCTAGGCCAACTGGGCTACAAAGAGAAACTGTCTTAAAAACAATCTAAGCCAACTTTATATCGATTTCGAAAGGTTAAGGTGGTTTTGGCAGGCTATCTGAAACAGAAAGACAATTAAGGTTAAAGGTAACAAACATAAACATAAAAACAGCCATTTTGGCTCCTCTTCTCCTTAACAGTGAATAGACAAAACCAATCCTAATACTGAATCATCAATTTAAAAAAAAAAAAAAAAAAAAAAGAAAAACAGATATTCTGATCTACCTTTAAGTACCTATTCTGCATGTAAGTAGTCTCCAATCAGGGTCTTCCTAAGTGCTATAATATAATTTCTTGCATTTCTTCCATTTCTCCAAGCCTCAAATTTCATAAAATATTATAGAAACTCAGCTTTTATCAGACATTTGTACTCCCTAATGCAGTGCATTCAAAATATATGTGATATCTGCAGTGCTAACCTGATAGCCATCATGAATACACTGACCTTCTGATCTATACTTACCTGCCACAATTGAGCTACTTACGGCACAACTGCTGTTTTCTCTCTCTCTCTCTCTCAGCTTTTTAGAAGAATCAACTTTTCTAATACTGATTACAGTTGATTCTCTCTTTTTTCCCCAGTTGTGGGGGTTTGAATCAGAATGTCCCTCACAAGTCCCTAGTATCTGGACATTTTGTCCCCAGTGGGTGGCACTGTTGGGGAGGTTTTCAGAGGAGCAGTATTGCTATAGGAAGTACATCATTGGAGGTGGGCTTTGAGAGTTCTTAAGTCTTGCCAGATTTCCCATCCCTCTTTGCTTCCTGTGTCTGCTGAAAGATGTAATCCCTCAGCTTTCTGCTCTGCTCCAGCCACACCTCTCCAGCCATTATGGCCTCTAATCCCTCTGTACCGGAAGCTCAAATAAATTCTTCTTTCTATAGGTTGCCTTGGTCATGGTGTTTTATCACAGCAACAGAAAAGTAACTAATACACCAGTGCTAGGAATTAAACCTAGGGCCAAATGCATGCTAGGAAAGCCCTCAACCACTGAACTCTATCTCCAGCTAGAGTTGATTCTTCTAAATCAAGGTGACTTATACAATATGATATGTAGTATATAAATTTAAATATTATACAAGTTCTTAAGCTTTAAAGATACAAAGGTAATTTTTTTCAGTTTTCCTATGAACACTCAGAATATAAGTTTCTTTATATTAAAGTAAAAATGATCACAAAAATATTTTTCTAAATTTGAGCATGTATTATACTTGAGAAAACATACATAAGAAAAAATAGAAAACTTACCACTTTAGTAAAGAGAATGATGGTCTTTTCCAGTCTATCTCTACAAACATTATCTGTACCTATATTTCTACCTGTTAAAAATATATTTCAAGTTTTACATCTCAAAGGAATAACAATTTTAGCAATAATCATAAATCATGTCTTCAAAAACTATATCAGCTATACTTGAAGTATTTTTCAAGTAGAATAACTCACCCAAAGAATAATATACTCATTATCATTTTCCTGTATTATGCAACAAATTTATTCTGATAACTCCTCTAACTTAATTTTGTGTACTCAGAATAATGTCCATCAGCCCATCAATTCCTTCACTCTCTAATCACTCACCATAATCTGTTCTGTCATTTACCTCATTTAACTAATTTCTATTCTTTCTTCTGTTAGCCCCTTGATGAGGATCAGAGCGAAATGACCTGTTTTAAAAAATTAACTACATCATATAAGAAAATACCTGGCAAGAAATTCAATAAAGTATTTGCTAAATTAAAAGTGAGAGGCAAAAATAATTAACAACCCTAACAAGTGAGATTAAGATTTCATAAGATGTCTTTAAATACATACTCACAGTATACGCACAAATACATATGCACCTTGAGCAAAGGTTGTTTACAACCACATAGAAGGGACAAGTAACATACAGATAACCAGTAAAAATACAACATAAATATAAATGTTAAATTTTCTTCATGAAGCAGAAGATTACAAAAAAATTACATAATCAAAATATAATTTAAGGAAATTTATCTTATATCCTAGTGAGATATACACCATGCTAAAAGAAATAATCTACAGGAAACCAAAACAGCATCTGGCATATAATGCACACTTAATAATTATTTATACATACAACTGTTATGGATATCTGCCTAGATAAAGGTAATAGCAGAAATTAAAAGAATAAACACATAAAACAGGATTTTTAGAAAAGGGTTTCCTCTATAATCAGGGTAGACAGATGAAGACAAAACTAAGCTTCTCATCTAACCTCAAATAATTAATTGCCACACTGTAAGATGATAATTTTTGTCACATATAGGATCTATCCAACTACCAACAGCTCACTTGGACTGGGCCAAATCACTGTCTATAGATTTGCATGTACACAGAAGAAGCTATTGATGAGTATAAATTTACTAATCTATACTAATCTTTTATTAGTCCTAGCTATTAGTGAATAATGAATAAGAGATAATGATTATCAATTTCAGAGCAAAAACTACAACGAAGTACTTACTGCATTCCAGAAACTGCTTTAATCGTTCAAATATTCCATGTAAAAATCCCTAGAAAAGAATACATTTTATTGCGATTCAATTTATTCTGTTATAAACATAACCCTAAACATTTTTCAGAGATACTAAAACATCTAGTACATCACTAAGAAAAACATCTGAGCTAGATGTGGTTACATATGCCTGAATTTCTGGAGGCAGAAGGATCAGTGTGTCTAAAGCCAGTCTGAACTATACATACCCAGTCTTTAAAGCAAAACAAAAAAGGGGATAGGGGGATGGGAGATGGCCAGGAAGACAGCTCATTAAACAAAATGCTTGCCACACAAGCATGAGGATCTGAGTTTGAAACCAAGAACCCATGTAAAACAGCTGGGTGTGGTGGTGGATCCTTTTAACCCCAGTGCTGGAGAGGCAAAGACAACTGGGGCAGGACTAGCCAATCTGCAGAGTCCAGGCAGGCCAGAAAGAGATTCTGTCTCAAAAAACAAGGTATTCAGCACCTGAAGAACCCCCAAAGTTGACTTGTGGCACTCACATACACCTGACACATATATTCACACTAACACATACACGCACACACAAAAGTCAGAAGAAAGTAATGGCTGAAGAAAAAAATACGTTAAAAGAAAATAAAGAACAAAATAATTTCATGCCTTTTTTTTTTTGTCTTTTTGAAAAAGGGTCACCCTGTAGCCCCAGCTGGCCTAGAATTTGCTATATAGACCAGGCTGGTCTTGAACTCATAGACATCTGCCTGCCTCTGCCTCCTAAATGCTGGAATTAAAGGTATGTGCCACCACACCCAGCTCATCTATCTTTTTTGATGAGCAGGACAGTACTGGGAATCAAACTCAATCAAGGCCTCACATATTATAAAAAAATAAAACCTATTTGTATCTTAAACTTATAAAAGGGTCTCATGTCCTACATAGTAACTATAAAATAAATAGAATTTTATTCTTTTTGTTCTTTTGTGAGATAAGATCCAGCCCTGGTTGGACCTTACTATATAACCCCAGCTGGCCTGAAACAATGTAACCCAGGTTGGCCTCAAGCTTTTGAGAAATCCTCCTGCCCCTGCTTCTTGAATGCTGGGATTACAAGCATATGCCCCGCCCTTCTCTCTCTCTCTAGAAATATATATCCTTTATATACCAAAAATACCCTACAGATATAATTTGAAAACTAAACAACAAAGATACACAAGTGTTTATTCTACTACCTTTCACCAATAATAAAAACTAAAACAAAGACTAGGAAACAGTTCAGTAGCAGAACACTTGCATAGCATGAAAAAGGTCTGATTCCCAGAACTGCAATAATAAAAGTAAATGAATTAAAAAAAAAAAACAAAAAACTAACAACAACATGTAAGTAAATCCAAAATAGGTGTCAGGTGTGTTTAATCCCAGAAATTCTGAGGCAGAGGCAGGAGAATCTCTGTGAGTTTCAGGACAGCCTGGCCTACCTACTGAGTTCCGGGCCAGTAAGGGCTACTCTTTCTCAAAAAATATAAAAAACAAAACCACAGAAGTAGAATAAGCAAGTAAATTGTAAAACTCTTATATCAATTTATCTTTTAAAAAACAGGGGCTGGCAAGACAGCTGAGCAGTTAAGGGCACCTGCTACCACCGGACAACCTGAGTTCCATCCCCTAAATCAACAAAAGAGATTCCTGTAAGTGGTCCTCCAGTCTCCATATGCCCACCATGAGACACATACACCAACACACATAAACATACACACACACAAAATACACTTAAATATAATTTAAAAAATTTTTAAAAACAGTTCCCTGAAAATTAGAGATATACACAACAATCATTAAAACTGTATTATAGGGCTGGAGAAATGGTCCAGTGGTTGAGAGCACTGACTGCTCTTGCAGAGGACTGGGTTTGATTCCCAGTACCCACCTGTCAGATAACAACTAGCTGCTACTCTAGTTCAAAGAATTCCAATGCCCTCTTCCTATCTCCATGGGTACTGTATGACACAGGCACACTTAGACACATGCAGGAAATACACTCACACACATAAAAAAATAATAATAAATAAAATTTTTAAGAACTCTAATACTGTAACAATATAATTGAGTTTGTTTTAAAAAAATTAAGAGAGGTTGGAGAAACAACTCAGCAGTTAGGGGTACTTAATGGTCTTCCAGAAAACCTGAGTTCAGTTCCTAGTACCTATAACAGGCAGCTTGCCACAATCTGTAACTCTGGCTCCAAGGGCTTCAACACCCTTTTCTGGCCTCCTTGGGCACTTGCACACACGTGACATATATTCACACAGACACATATTTACACATAAAAAACATATATTTTAAATATTAAAAAATTTAGGGAGGGGTCTTTTTGAGACAGGGTTTCCCTGTAGCCATAGGCTGGCCTGGAACTCACTATGTAGACCAGGCTGGCCTCGATCTCACAAAGAATTGCGTGCCTCTGCCCCCAAGTGCTGAGATCAAAGGCATGCACCACCATGCCAGGCTTTAATTAAAATCCCAACCCATGGAAGAAGCAGGTGGCTCAAGATCATCCTCTACTATGAGATTTTTTCTCAAAAACAAAACCAAGTTTAAAGTAGATAATAAAGAAGCAACATGTAAATATGGTACCATTGATATAACATTGAAGAAGAAGGGAGGTATATCTAAAAGAATATGTGTAGGGTGCTAGAGAGATGCTCAGCAGTTAAGAGCAATGCCTGCTCTTGCAGAGGACCAGGGTTAGATTCCCAGCAACCACACAATGGTTAACAATGGTCTGTAACTCCAGTTCCAGGGGATCGGATCCCCTCAAAAATCCCTTCAGAACGAGAAGATACAATTAAATGCACTTTTCCCTCAACTCCTGCACAAGTTCCAAGGAAATCCACAAAAAGTAGCATTTTAGCTAAGTTAAACTCATCATAGAAATTAATTTACACTCCAGTAAGTAGAAATAACTGAGCTCTATACTTCTGCACAGAATCAAAAGTAGATGGTTATAAACCAAAAATGAATATATATCCCAACTTATATGGGCTTATCTAAGGTTACTGACACGTACAGTTTCTTTTGAACTTTGTTTTATTTTTGTTTTTGTTTTCAGTGCTTGGAGTCAAAGCCAGGGCCTCACATATGTGAAAGCAAGCACATTATACTTAACTACATCTAAAGTGCACATATTAATAACTGTCAAGCTTCTTATAAAGATCATGTATTAATGTTATGATCAGAGGGAAATATTTCATTTTTTAACTATATAAAAACAAAGAAAAATGGCAAAGACTTAAAAAGCTATTATAATGTACCTAATAATGTTAAAGTAGCACTCAATCTCATAGATGTTAATTCAATCTAAATTGAAATTAACACTGTCAATGTACCTGATTTCTTTAAAACTATACTAGGTCAATTTCCTCTCCTTCATTCAACAGCCACTTTGATAGTGAAAGCAGACCAGAATTCTAAAAGTTCACTGTAATATACAGAGAATGGTAAAAACTAGATGGTCAATTAATAAAAATGGTTTCAAGTCAATGTCAAAGAAGAAGAATCTGTTTTAAGCAGGGCGTGGTGTATAGCTTTAACTTCAGGGTTGGGGAGGAAGACAGATCCCTGTATCAAGGCCAGCCTGATCTACATAGTGAATTCCAGGGCAGTCGGGGTTACCCTGTCTCAAAAAGACTTTAAAAAAAAAAAAGGAAAGAAAAAGGAATGTACTTTAAGACATTTAGAAAAATACCAAACACTCTCCAAAGTCACAAAGCATAAATCACTTCTATTACTCACCATCACCTCCATATTCTTATGAGGTTCCACAAATCCATTCACAGTTAACTTACGCAGCACTGAAAAGGAAATGGAAGTTTGACTTGAGCCTTATTTCTTATTTTAATAATCTGAGAGGAAAAACCCAATCAAATTTGAAGGTTAATGTAGTTTAATCTCTTCACTTAGCAGATAAAGACAGGTAAACCCAAAGGGGATAAAGTTAAGATGTTCTGAATGGAATATGCAAAAATAGCAATTAAAATTTTTTTTAAAACAAAGCAGGTAAACTCTAGTCATTTGGGTAACTAGTTAATAGAAAAAATGAAACAAAAGCCCAATTCTTCAACATAAGCAATGTTTGTTCTCACATGTAGCTATACTGTGTATACGTATATATATACACACACATACATGCACACACAAACATACTCTATCAATACTTCTTTCTGGAAACTACAAGTAACTATTTCCAATAAATTTCAAGATACAACTAAAACCTTCAGTTTTAGGTGAAATACAGTATCACTGAAGGGCATGTAAAAATTAAATTCTGTCTACCCTGTGTTCCACTATGTTCTGTGAGCCTTAGGTACAGAGGTTCCAAGTCACTTAGGGCTGGACATCTCACAGACACTTATTCTCTGTGTTTGACCAGTTATGGAACTATGCAACAGTCTCTATCTGTTGCAAAAAGAAGCTTCTTTGGTGAGTGGACACAGGTAAACTGGTCTGTAAATATAAGGACACATATTCAGCACACAGCAAGAAGTTATATTTGTCTAGGGATGTGAAAATCATAAGGTTTTCTTAGGATCTATGACCCCTCCAGCTGAGACCCACCCATGGCTGAGGGGCATTGCAGAAGAGGAGACAGAAAGATTGTAAGGGTCAAGGGTAGAAAATGACCACAGGAAAACAGTTTTCTGAGAACCTGCTCATATGAAAGTACAGTAACAGTGACAGCATGCACAAGACCAATGCAAACTCAAACCAGACAAGAAAACTAGCACAGGGGCTGGAGAGATGACTTAGCAGTTAAGAGTACTAGCTGCTCTTACATAGGACCAGGTTTGATCCCCAGCCCCCACATGGTAGCTAACAACCATTCATAACTACAGTTCCAGGGGAATCCTACACCCTCTTCCCTGGGTATTGCGCAACACAGGTGTGCTTACATACATACATACAAACAATGCACTTGTACACATAAAAATAAGTAAATAATTTTAATTTTTTTTAAAAAAACAAAAATCAGCACAGAACTGAAGAACTAGGCAGGAAGTCCCAACCTTAAGAGAAATAACTAGCAGTCAATCATGGCTGGGTGAGGGAGATTTGGGTCTCTTTTTGTTTTCTGAAACAGGGTGTCCTTAAACTCACAGAGATCCACCTGCCTCTGCCTCCTGAGTACTGGGATTGAAAGGTGTTCACCACCACACCCAGCTGAAAGAGCTGGTCTTTAAAAGAATGAAGCTACACAGTTTAAGCAAGCCCCAGTGGGTGAACTCACACCAAGAGGCATTTGGGGACAAACTTGACTCAATAGGCCTTAACATATATGACAAAATGCATGAAATTCAGTGGGGAGATGGGGGCGGTGGATAGGGTAGGGGATATAAACATGATTAAGATGTATGAAATGCACAAAAATTCAATAAAAAATATATATTGAAAAAAATTAAATTAGTTTCAAATCTGGTATACACTGCGGTGCACAACTGTAAGCATCACATCTTAAAGTAACTCTAAAAACCAATGTGCATAGAAACAACTAAGGTAAAACATGAAGTCAGAACTACATGCAAATTCCCTATCCATCGCTATAACCATCTTACTTTGGGAAACTCTACATCCCACTTTCCTCGTATGGAATAAGCGGTTAATAAGTGCAACGTAACAGAGTTACAAAAGGATTCAATAGCATGACATATGTAAAACAGCAGAATTCCACAGTAAGAATGACAGCCTGAGACAATTTAGAAGAAGAGTGTAGAACCTAGGACCTCCTGAACAGTAGGCAAACATGTACCACTGAGTCATATCTCAGCCACAGGCAAAATTTAAAGCCATTTCATTAAGTAAGCATTACTATCTATATTAGTATAGAATTATCTGTTAGTGTTCCTAAGTCCAAAGACTGCATTAAAATTAAGTTTACAATGTGACTGTCTATTATCCAACTTCTGAAACTGTATGCCACAACCCTGGATCAAGTTGCATAACACAATGGAAGGTTTGAGAAATGTAACGATAAAAGGTTTATGAACCAAAAATTAGTTCAAAATCAAACATATAATAAATATGAGGAGTTTCTGGCAGCTCTTGCCAAATGCTGCAACACAAGGTTTCACTGAAGTCTTGATTCTGAAGACACAATATGCACACTTTGCACTGAGTGACAGCATACATGCATACATGCCAATGAATTCTGTCTGAAACACCTCAGCTTAAATTCAAGCCTGTTTTACATTAGAAATGGGTGTTTTTAAGCTGCATACAAGTTTTTTGTTGTTATAGAAACATAATGTTTTACTTACAAAAAAGAAAGACATTTTGTATCTTCCTATTACCATTACTTACTAAGTATCAATTTAGTATCTTTGGATTGTATTATGTTAGAATATTTGATTTTTTTTTTCTTTCTTTCTTTTAAAGACAGGTCTCACTATGTAGTGCTGGCTGGCCTGGAACTCTCTCAATTCACAGAGATCCACCTGACTCTGCCTCCTGAGTGCTGGGATTAAAAGTATGTTCCACCATGCTTAACAGAATGTCTCACTTTAAAAAGCTGTCTGAGATACTGACTTCAGGTTAATTTTGTTAAGAAAAACATTAAATAACAACATTAGCTGACATGCCAAAGTAGAAGGGGAAAATTTCAGAATGTCCCATGTCTAGATGAAGAGATATAAACAACCAATGGCTACTGAGAATCCGTTTTCTCCAGGGACAAGCTCCCTGATAGGTTATACAATCACATGTACCTATGGGCAATACTAACTCAGTAGGTTGTGAATACACATAAATATGTATGTATATATATATGTATGTATGTATGTATGTATGTATGTATGTATAATCAATAATTAAAGAGGTCATGATTTTGGTAGGAATTCAGGGGAGGGAAAAGGAACAAAGGAGAAAAAGAATCATTAAATGACTTAATAGAACTCATCCACTTCAAATCACTTGGTACTTTCATAAGCTAAGACAGGTTAGAAGAACAGATAGTCTTACAAAACAGAAAGCCCTCTAAGCTCTTGTTTTACAGAGAAATCATTCCATTATTTTCTAAGTGCAATCAGGAATGAAATCTATCCAGAGCAACTACTTGGCAACTATGCTGAAGCACAGCATTTCAAAGATGAAACAACAAGTTTAATAGTACCTTTTAATGATAGTAGTGTTCGTTCTAGTGAGCTTAGAACTGCAGTTTCATTGCCAGAAGCAACTTGTTGAAGGAATGTGTCCGTATGGTGATTCCACAAAGAGCACGCAAAATTATAAATTCCAGAAGTTAACTGCAAATAAACAGCATCAAACCTGTTCACAACATATTACACATTTTAATAATAAATTATAACTACAAAGCAATATGGTCTTACAATTAAACATATATCATCAGTGAGATTTGAAATAGTCAAAAATTTATGACAATGCTTCAAACACTTTTATCCTCAATGCACAGTAAAAGTACAGTGTACAGGGTCATTTCTTTACTTACACACACACACACACCCCCCTAAAATATTCGTCTCCTCAAACAATATTTAGCCTAATGAAGTCCTGTGTTTACACTCTGGTATTTTTTGTTTTTGCCTTCCTTTTGCCTCAATAATGGTTTGCAACCTCATGTTTTTAAAAAAATCATTTATGAACCATCGCTAGGTATGCCGGACAATATATGCTTTCTATGTTCCTTCAGTTCTCCCAATGTGGCTTTTGGGCATTTAGAGCTAGGAAATATACAAACCATATGGCTTACAGACCATATTCCTAACCTATACCACTGCTAAAAAACCGAATGAGCTGAGGAGAGGCTATCTGGTAAAGTACTTGCCTATCCTGCATACACAAAGTACAAATTATAGTGTTGAAATTATATTTACACTAAATATAAGATGCTCTCCACTCACTCCCAAAACAAATAAGAACTACCATAAATATCTCTGAATACTGAATCCTAATCACAGAATTTGAACTGCAGAAACATGTGGGCATGGTGGTTCATGCTTTGAATCCCAGGACTCAAGACATAGAGGAAAGCAGAGTTCAAGGCCAGCCTGGTCTACTGGTCTCCAGAGCAAATTCCAGTAGGATCCTGTTCTCAAAAAAAAAAAAAAAAAGATATTGCTCTATTCCATAAAATCTCTTACACTTATAAAGAGCTAAGGAGATGGCTCAGCAAGTTTTTTCACCGGAAGGTGGAAATTGACTCTACAAAGTTGTCTGTTATAACCTCCAGATACATGCAAACACACACACACACACACGCACAAAATAACAAAAATGCAGTAAGAAGATACTGAGAAAAGCACATGACACAGACCCTAGGGAGGTGGAAGCAGGAGGACCAGCCTTGACTATCAAAGAAAACTTGAGGCCCACCTAGGCTACATGAAACCAGGTATCAAGAAAACAATAACAAAAGAATTTAAAAAAAAAAAAAAAAAAAAATATATATATATATATATATATATAACAGTGAGTCCATAGTTGAGCACACTTATAATCCCAGGTACCTAGGAGGCTGAAATTGGAGGATTCCGAGTTCCAAGTCAGTCTGGGAAACACAGAGAGATACCATCTCAAAAATAAAAAATTAAAACCTTTGGGTCAGGAGTGGTGGCACATGCTTTTAATCCCAGCACTTGGGAAGCAGAAAAAGCAGATTCCTGTGAGTTTGAGGTCAGCCTGGTCTACATAGTGAGTTCCAGGTGATCCAGGGATACATAACGATACCCTGTCTCAAAAAAAAAAAAAAAAGCAACAGAATTATAGGTATCAATAACAAAGATCTTGGGGCTAGAGAGATGACTCAGTGATTAAGAGCACTAACTGTTCTTGTAGAAGACCCAGGTTCGATTCTCAGCACCTATATGGCAGCTAACAACTGTCCACTTCTAGGGGATCTAATGCCTTCCTCTGACATACATGCATGCAATATACACGTATACATTTTTTAATTAAATAAATAATAACAAAGATCTTTATTCATTTTTTCCTCTTTCTGGCTCTGAAAAGTATTACTATATTGAGGAACATCAATATGGAAAGTATGTAACTAACATCGTTGGCAAATGCCAGGTATCTGTTAAAGCTCCAACTTAAGGGTTTATAGGGTTTTCCTGTTTTGTTTTGGAGTTTTGTTTTTTGGGGTTTTTTTTGTTGTTTGTTTGGGGGGGGTTGGAGGGATTGGGGTTGAGACAAGAGTCTCCCTGTAGCCCCAGCTAGCCTGGAACTCAATACATAGATCAGGCTGTCCTTGAACTCACAGAGATCTGCCTGCCTCTGCCTCCCAAGTGCTGGAATTAAAGGCATGCAAAACCACGCCCAACCTATGGGTTTATTTGTCCAGCTTAATCAAGAATATTTCTAAAATGTAATAGTCGGTCAAACCCCCTTTTTCCCTGAGACATGAAAGAAAGAAAGAAAGAAAGAAAGAAAGAAAGAAAGAAAGAAAGAAAGAAAGAAAGAAAGAAAGAGAGAGAGAGAGAGAAAGAGAGAGAGAGAGAAAGAAAGATAGATAGATGGGGGAAGGGAGGGAGAGAAGGAGAGAGGGATGAAGGGAGAGAGGGAGGGAGGGAGGGAGGGAGGGAGGGAGGGAGGGAGGGAGGGAGGGAGGGAGGGAGGGAGGGAGGGAGGGAGAAAAGAAGGAAATAAGGAAAGAGGAGGAGAGGGAGAGAGGATTAAAATCTAGGTGTAAAACAAAACTATCATTTTACAGGTGAATTTGGAAGACTTAGAAAAGTATCATGAAATCTTTAAAGTAGCTTAAAACAAAAGTGACAAAGCAAAAAAATTTAAATGTTGGTAGCTAAATCTAAGATAGAGATAATCAGAGTTCCCTTTTTCCTTAATTTTCTGTAAGTTTTGAACTTTTCATTAAAATAAATTTTTAAAACTGGCTTAATGAGATAGTCAAAAAGATAGAACTATTTCAATAGCCTAACTAAAGGAAAATTTTAACCAATCAATTTTAAAGCACATTCTTGTTCAAATCCCCAAGTTGCTTATCAATCTTCCTGGAAAAACAGACCTATTCACCAACATTTCTAAAGCAAGTGATAAGTGTTGCCGCATGGTATGCATTTTCTTCTTCAGGTTCATATTACATCATTTACCACAGCACACACCTTATAGACACATCATGATTAAGATATTTAGTCAGCAGGCTTAAAATTACTATTTCTTTCACAAATTTTCTTGCTTTCGAACATTTTCTTCATTTTAACTGGAGGGGACATAAGCATTAACATCCGGGTTTATATAAAACGGCACAGAAAATTGATTCCTGTTTGTGTCAAATCAAGTTCAATTTTGTTACTACAAAACAATTTGCTCTCACAGCTGCTTTTGCAATCTGTCACCCATAAAAAGAATTTAATGTACTTTAATATGGGGGGCGGCGGTAAAAACCCTGGGAATACACTGAGCAGCAGCAACAGTTTTAACTGTACCCTACACTATTTTTCCATAGCAACTAGTTCAACTACGAACTCGTACTTTTTATGTGGAAAGCTAATTTGATACTTGAAGGCCATCTTGGCGTTACAGTCAACATTTATCAAAAGAAGAGTTTCAGTACCTCAAGATTACCAAAATAATAGCAGTAGCTGTAACTAGCAAAAGTATTCTTCATAATAGTCTTCCCACATAGGTACCTGTCATTGAACAATTCAAGCTCACTAGGCCAGATCCCCTTCCTAACACCTACCACTCCCCCACACACATATAGAAAGAGACAGAGACAAAAGATCCCATGTGTCCAGGTTCATCTAATCCAATCCAAAGTGACATGTGCTAAGTAATTTTCTCCTAGTATTTTTAGTTCTATATAAACTCAAAAACTCTGTTTTTAATGGAGTTTTGCTTTATACAACTCTGAAAATATACTCCTCACCACTACTCCCCACCCCGCAGAACACAAGGTCTCACAGTACATCCCTTATTGGCCTAGAACTCACTATGTAGACCAAGCTAGCTTCAAATTTACAGAACTACCTGCCTCTGCTAGGATTAAAGTTTTAAATTTAAATTTAAATTTAAATATAGTAATTTCTAAGAGCATCCCTCTTCTGTTGTTTAATTCTTGGGAATCAAATCCAGGTCCCTACATTTGACAAGCAAGCAAGCATTCTATCACTGAGCTACAATCCCATTCTTCTTACTCATTAAACATATTGAACACCAACACCATGTGCACTTTTCTAGAGTAGTAAAAGGTACAGTGTTGTGATCTAAGAAAAGTCTTCGACTCAGCACAATGTGCTAAATACTTCACTGGAAGTAACAAAGCCTAGGCATATCACTGTTTCAATAAATATAGGAAGGAACTAGAATCGTACTACAAGACAACCCAACACAATTTATAAAGACTTCCTGGGCTAAATACAAATTATATCTGAAAATAAAAGCAACATATAAAGAAAATATAACTTTTAAAAGTCAAAATAATTCATATTCCCATGGATGTTAAGCAGGCTGGTTATTTTTTTCAACTTTACATAAACTACAATTACCTAGGAAGAGGAGTTTCTTTCATCTGTACTAGCTATATGGCCATATCTTTGAGGCATTTTCTCATCTGCTAATTGATGTAGGAGGGCCCAGACCTCTTCAGGCAATGCCATCCCTGGGCAGTATACAAAAGATAACTGAGCAAATCAGGAGGAGTAAACCAGTGAGCAACATTCCTCCATGGTCTCTGCTTCAAGTTACCTTGCGTTCCTACCTTGGCTGCCCTTGATGAAAGACTGTAAGCTGTCTTCCCGAAGATTTTGGGGTTTTGTTTTGTTTTGTTGATCTTTTTGAGACAGGGTCTCACTTATGTAGCCATAGCTCGGACTTGATTTGTAAACCTGGCTGGCCTTGATCTCACAGAGATCTTCCGGCCTCTACCTTCCAAGAGCTGGGATTAAAGGCCATTTAAAGTTGCTTTTGATCATGGTTTTTATCTATTCTATCACTGAGCTACAATCCCATTCTTCTTACTCATTAAACATATTGAACACCAACACCATGTGCACTTTTCTAGAGTAGTAAAAGGTACAGTGTTGTGATCTAAGAGAAGTCTTTGACTCAGCACAATGTGCTAAACAGAAAGCAAACTAGGACAAGGTAGTCTTTAATAAAGGTTAACTGTAACCCAGAATGTTCTAGACATTTTACTCTGAGAATCTCCCCCAACATAAAAATCAGTCCCAGAGTTGTAAAAGTTTAAAGTGGTAATAAAGGTAAAGAAAATAAATACACAAAAAGACTTAAGTGGATCAATTTTCTATTTTTTTCATCCTGGTTATTAGAAATCAAGCAAATATGATAAGGAACAGAAAGGTAACCTCTGATTATCAGAAAGAAGTTTTACTTTATACAAGATCCTCAGGTGAACAAAAGAATGGCTACTTATACCCCACAGAGTTAAAAACGAAAAATAATGAAATGAGATTTTAGTGTAAACGTTGGTATATGTAAGAATTACTACCTAGAAAGCCCAACTTTCCATGACATGCATAAAATCTCAGCATTTGGAAGGTGGAGACAAGATCAGGAGGTCAAGGAAATCCCTACAGAACAGGATTGAGGCCAGCCTGGGCTACAAGGAAAGGAGAAAGAAAAGGAAAGGCAAAAGGGAAAGGGAAAATAAAGGAAAAAGGAAAGAAGAAAGAGGAAAGGAGAAAAATGCCACAACCCAAGATTCATATTCTATAACTTCTAAATGAGAATCCCCAAAGCTGTGGTTCTAAAACCTCTCTGTTATCGACAGATTGAAAATTAATGTGAATTTTGTTTCTTTCTATTTTGTTATGTTGCCCACACTAGTCTCTAATTTCCTCTGTCCTCAGCTTATCATGAACTGAGACTCTTCAAACAAACCACTGTACGTGTCAAATATACTTCTCTTCCTCTCTCCTTTCCCTAAACTATACTCCAAGAAGAGGCACTAACTGAACATCAAGGACAAAACAGACTCCAGGAACAAAAAGTTGGCCAGCTCTCTGTGGAAGAATAAAAGCTTTATTTAAAAAATAATGATAAGGGATAGAAATATGGCTCAGCAGTAAAGAGCACTACTTACTGCTCTTCCAGAGGACCCATGTTCAACTCCCGCAGAGTGGCTAACACCCATCCTTAATACCAGTTCCAGGGGATCTGACACTACCTTTATGCATCAGCACACATGCATACATGAAGGTAAGACAATCATACACTAAATAAATAAATAAACAAACAAATAAATAATAACAGGGCTGAAGAGATGGCTCAGCAGTTAAGAGAACTAGCTGCTCTTGCAGAGGACCCAGGCTCAGTTCCTAGCACCCATATGGTGATTAACAACCATCCATAAACTCCAGTTTTAGAGGATATGACACTCTACTCTGGCCTCTGCAGACACTACATGGATCTGATACACTTACATACATGCAGGCAAAAAAAACATAAAATAAAAATAAACAAAATTTTTAAAAATTAAAATAAGTGGCACAGATATTCTTTTAGAACTCTCTTCTCTTGGCCTGCATGACTCCAGGAATGTCTGTACTGGGGAGAAGTACAAGCAGTACAATACATTCGGAGAGGAAAAAGAAAGGCAGAAACCACAAACAACATCTTTCTACAGAACCTGCTACTCTTCTTCCCTAGACAGCAGGTAGAACTGAGGTAACTACCTCAGATTCCTAGACCATATCACATAATTTCTAATTATGTGCCTTTTTAAAAAATAACTAAAGGTAAGCTAGAACACTATAACACTTTGAGACTCGGCAGCAGTACATGACGCTTTCTAAAGAGTTACCATAAGCAGTATGAAATCCTAATTTTGAAATGTCAAAAATAGTCAAATCCAAAACAGGTAGGTGTTGTGGGATTCCTTTGTGATCCCAGTACTCAGGAAGCAGAGGCAAGCAGATCTGTGCGTTCAAGGCTAGGCTGGACTGCACAGGTAAGACTCTGTCTCAAAACAAAACAAAACCACACCAAAGCAAGTACAAAAAGTAACATCTTCCCAGGAAATGGTTCTAGAATGCCTGGTAAAAGACTACCACCCCTGTTATAGTTGAATGTGAATACAGATCATGAATTAAGTCATCCTTGGCCACAGAGTAAGTCTGAGGTCAGCCTGGACTACAAGAGATCCTATCTAAAAAAATAAAAATAAAAATTCAAAGACAAAGATCTGATCTATAGCTGGCAATGCTGTTTTGTAGTTTTGGAACCTTTATATTTGGGGCCTATCTAGCAGAAGTGGGTGGTTAGGGACAGGCATGAAGGTGAAGTTAATATCCATTTCTGGTACTAATCCAAGCTCTCAGCTTTCCATCAGATGTGAAGAGCCTCACCAGGCAAGCCCACCACTGTTAAATGGGCCATGCATTCCGTGTCATGGACTGAAACCAGAGACCAAAACAAACTCCTTAAGTTGTTTCTTTCGGATATTTTGTCACAGTGATAAAAAAAGTAACTATTAAATCCTTCAGTGGTACCTCACCTTACATCATCGATTATATAAGTCAACTCTGCTACCTGCCTAGTAGTTCCCTGTACCACTGCTTCACTAAAGGTTTATTATCACATCTGAACCACTTCAATAGTCAAAAACCAATTTCCCTATCACCCAAGCGTCCTCACAGACACCTCAGTGATTGTTCCACTCTAATTACTGCACAGTTTAAAGTGAGTTCACAATCCTTCCATAAAACACTAATAAAAGGAAAACTACATTCACCTTTATACAAATAGCATAATTTTCATAATCAAATGAATTATGTAAAGTAACCTACATCATAAAACAGTTTTCTGTCAGCAGCCAGTCGTTTTGATGCCAGAGTCTTAGTAACATGATAGAATGTAAGCAACGCTCTGTGCTGTCGAAGATCATCTTGGACTTTAACAGACTCTATAAGAGTGGGAATCAGTTCGGGCCACTGTCTAGGACAATCCAACCTAGCAACTTTCGCAATCAGCACTGCAATCTGAGTTGCAATCTAAGAGAAAAAAATAATAATCATCAGAAATAATAATGAAATGAAGGCAATGGATAAATAATACATTCATGGAATAAAATTATCTCTTAGCTATTTTAACAAAAATGATTAAAATTTTGTCACTAACCTGGTTTATTGGTTCATTAAAGTTGGTGATAAGCCCTGCACGCAATGTTGACTTTTCCTCCTCTGAGAGAGCGCTATAAAAAAGTAAATTTATTATTCAAGAGAATACTATCTAGTATTGAATAAGGCAAGAATCACTATGAATTTTAACAATAAAACATCTTTAAACATATGATCCTGATTGGTTTTAAATAGAATCATTTCCATTATTTGAATATTGGCACATCAAATGAACAAAAGTGAAGTTCCTTCGCAGATGACAAAACAAAAGTACAACACAGCAAACAACAGAAAATTCGGCAAATTCAGGATAGTAATGCAGTACACTGACACCCTTACTAATGCAAAAACAGTTGCTAACAAAAAACTAATAGCTAGATACTAACTTTAACTGGATTCTCTTATAAAATATGAGGGGCATTACCTTAGAGGTAAAGAGATTTAGAATTATAGCTTAGAAAAAATTACTTTAAATGGTGGCAAGTTGGCTCGGAAGATAAAGCCCTTGCTGCCAAACTTAACCTCAATTCAATCTCTAGAACCCATGCAGTGAAAAGGAAAAGAAGCGACCACATAAACTGTTCTTATATCTCCAAACGCTTTAACTGTACACATGGAAGGAAACTAGACAATTGAATATAAAGTTGTCACTACAGAAGATCTCATATGTTAAATTTTAAACTGTTTCAATGTTTTCACTTCAATTTGGTGTTTGTCTGTTTGTTTTTGAGACAGGGTCTCACTATGTAGCCCAAACTGCCCTCAAACTCACAGTCTTCCTGCCTCAGCCACTAAAGTGTTAGGGTCAGAAGCATGTATGACATCAGCTTTTGTATTATTTATATTTAAATTAAATTTTATCTCCATTTAAAAGTTTTGTACTCTGCCTATGACGGTGTACCTAGTTTAAGACAAATAATTCCAGAAAGATTAGTTAAAAATATGTACAACTTTAAAAGTTTATAGGGCCAGCAAGACATTCCAACAAGTAAAATACTATACAAACCCTGATGACAAGGAAAAAAAAAAAAACTCCATAAAGTTGTCCTCTGACCTCTAAATGCAGGCCATGACACACATGCACTCACATATCATGCTATCATACACACATACATGCAATAATAATAATAAATATTTAATATTTTTAAAAATAATAATTTGTAAGAAAAAATTAGAGCATCTATAAGAGGTATTATATAACTCACAAAAATATAATGCTTTTAGTCCTAATCCAAGTACCTATGAGTATAAAAACTTTACTTGGAAATACTGCAGTCTTCATAGATTTAACTACAGTAATATAGATATCATTCAGTATTAAGATGGGCTCTATTCCAACACAAGTATTTTTCTTATTTTTTTTTCCCTCTTTGTTTCTGTTTTGTTTTGACACTAGGTCTTGCTATGTCACCCTGGGGGGGGGGGGGGGTGACCTGAAATTTGCTATGCAGTTCAAAGGGCTTTGAACTTACAATCCTATCTCTATCTCCCAAGTGCTGTGATTATGAACTTATACCACCACCATGCTTGGCCACATATTATAATAAGAGAAAATCATCGACAGAGAATGAGGAAATTTGGTAGACATCATATGACAACGGTGACAAAGATTAGAATTTATACAGGTACAAACCAAGACATACCTAGGATTGCTAGCCACAAAAAAACAAGAAAATATCAAAGAATAATTTTTCCCTTCAGCCTTCAGAGGAAACAAACTTCTTGATTTTGGACTTCTAGACACCTGAACTATAAGAAAATAAATTTGTTTTCTTAACCCATTCAGTTTGTGGTATTATAACAGCCTGTAAAAACTAATACAACCATATCAAAACCAACCCTGGCAGCTAGGACTCAGCAAAACTAGATCTCAGAAACGACTGAACTGTGATGAACCAATACACTTCCCCTTTAGGTGCACAGCCAGAAGAAATCAAGCTGGGTAGCATCAGAAGAAGAGAAGAAGATGCTAGCTAAGGAGAGAGTTCAGTCGCTCTCACAGTGCTAGAGAGGTATAACTGATTCAAGTCTCCCTAAAGGCAGTATCTTGGTAAACAAACATACAATGTTTATAGCTGAAAACACAGGAAGGCTATAATTTGAGATGACCAATAAATCAATAAATGGGGGACTACACCCTGAACGCTATCAAAGTTAAGGTTATATTCTATTTGTCCACCTAAATTCTTTTCAGAGAAAGGTAACAGAACTCAAAGCCTCTCCAATTTTAACTACATTATATGCAGCATTCAACCAAAAATTATCTGGTAAACACGCCCCAAAAATGAAAAAGTAACTCAGTTCAAGATACAGATACTATAGTTATCAAAATCACACTTAAAATAATTATGAATATTATTTTTAAAATATGTACATGATGGAGAATTTCACAAGACAACTAAAATCTATCTTTTTCTAAGTATCAAAGAGAAATCCTAGAACTCAGAAACACACTAAGTGCGATACACAGAAAATATCCTGGTTGAAACATGAGGAGAAACCACTTCTGTTTGAGTATTCACTGACAGCAACTCAAGAAATCAGAAACAGGACAGCAGGGAGTTCACCACCAGAATGGCCTACAAAGAGAGACTCTGTCTCCAAAATAAACAAACACAATTAAAGGCAGGTTTTTCAGACAGAAGACACATGAACCCAGTTGAAAGAAGAAAGTGATGCTGAAAGAAATGAAAAACTGAAAAGTAAACTGACATGAATATTGTTAATTAACACATCATCCTGTGAATTTAAGAGGACTATGGGTCAGAGATGGCTCACAGGGAAAGGTGCTTGGTGCTTACAAGCACCAAGCCTGACAACCTGAGTTAAATCCCTGGAACCCATATAAGTGGAAGATCCCCCAAGTTGTGCTCTGACCTCCATAGCTGTACCATAGCAGTGTATAATCCACCACCTCCGAAATTAATAAAAAATAAATGTTAAAACATTCAGGGAACTAAAATATCCACAACAGGATTAAACACAGGAAGGCTTAAGTAAGGTTAAAGGATTACGAGGAAAGTAAAATACTGATATCTCGCTTTTAGTAAAGATGTATGTACTACAGCTCTCAGAGAGAAAAACCAACAAACAAAAACTACATGAAAAATCTAAAGTAAGCCCCCAAAAAAAGGGATAAACAAGGAATACAGACCAGAGTTAGAAAGGAAAACAAAGAGTGGTAGCAGGCTGTGCGCTGTGAAGAGGTGGAAGCAAAAGGATCAGGCACTCAAGGCCAGTTCCAGCTACACAGTGAATATGAGACGTCTTAAAAACAAAAACAAAAAATAAATTTTTAAAAGAAAAATAAAGCAGGTCACAGATTTCATCTCAAACCATGCATCAGTCCATGCTAAATGTAAATGTATATAATATCAAAATAAAAACATGTATCATACTAGGGGCTGGAGAGATGGCTCAATGGTTAAAAGCACTTGCTGCTCTTGTAGAGGACCCAGCTTCAGTTCCCAGCACCCACACAGCAGATCAAATGCCCTCTTCTGGTCTCCTCAGGCACCAAAAAAGCACATGGTACAGGCGGATGCAAGCAAAAATACCTATACGCATTTTTAAAAATTTATCATATTGTATAAAAAACGAAACCTAGGGAGCTAGAAAGATAACTCAGTGTTTAAGAGCACTTTGTAAAGGACCAGAGTTTGGTTCCCAGCATCAGGAGGCTCACAACTGCCTTTAACTCCAGCTCTATAGAACTGGACAAGCCCTGCAGGCTCCTGCACACATCTGTGCATAAGCATATGGCAACACATACACATAAATAAAAATAATGGGTTGGAGACACTGCTCAGAGGTTAAGGGTATTTACTGGCTGTTCTTGCAGAGGACCCTGGTTCAGTTCCAAGCACCTACATGGCTGCTAAAAAGCATCTGTAACTCTAGTTCTGGGGGCTCCAATGCCCCTGCTAGTCTCCTCAGGCACTGCATGTACATGATGCACTTACATGCAGGCAAACCACTCATACACATAAATTTAAAAACTATCTTTAAGTGCTAATAAATAAAAATATTGTTAAAATTCAGCTATTTGCTACTTATGAAAAACAAATTTAAATGAGAGATGGTTCAGTGCTTAAGAGCACTGGCTGCTCTTTCAGAAGATCCGGGTTAGACTCCCAGCACCCACATGGCAACTGACAACCATCAATAACTTCAGTTCCAGGGAAATCCAACACCTTCTTCTGACCTCTGCAGGCATTACATGACACCAGTGCACTTACGTACATGCAGTAAATATACTCATACACATAAAATAAAAATAATGATAAAATATTTAAATGGAACAAAGAAACAAAGAAAGAAAAAGGCAGAAGGTAAAACATGCAAATATCATAAAGTAGTTGGTGTGGCTCTATCAATGTCAAACAAACTAGACTTTAACTCAAAACTGGTATTAGAGATAGAGGGAAATTTCACAATTATGAAGTCAATTCACCAAGAACCTAAAAGTCTTAAATTTCTATGAACCTGAGGCAGCCTCAATAAACAGAGAGCAAAACCTGAAGGCAAAGAATAAGCAACTACGTAATATTTGGAGATTGGCAAACCTCTCAGAAAATGATGAAAAAGTAGCAAAAATCAACAGATACAAAAAACTTAAAACAACAAAATTCAACTAATTGACATATGTAACACACTAGACTCCTCAACTAAAGTTTTTGGCTCTAAATGGGACATCTTATCACACCCTCTTCACAAGGCTCAGGGATCACTGCGGAAGAGAGGTGAAAGAATACAAGGAAACCATGTTTCTGAGCATAACAAGGAGGTTGTACACATAAACCCACAGCTCTTGTGTTACCCACAAATAACCAATGAAAATAGTTTAAAAAAACGCCGTCATCAAGTATATATAAAGTATTCATGATCCAGTTTATGGTGCTTTGATAAAATAAAAAAGTGTATTTTTAAAAAGACAACAACAACAGATTCAGGGTCTGGAGAGAAGGCTCAGCTCTTAAAAGCACTGGTTTTCTTATAGGAAACCCACAAGGCAGCTAACAGTCATATGTAACTTCAGTTCTAGAGGATCTGACTCTCTCTTCTGGACTCTGCGGGTCTTTGCACACACACAGTGCACTTGCATAATGGCAGGCAAGAGAAACATCTATACACATTTCAAAAAATAATCAATAGGCTGGAGAGAGAAGGCTCAGAGGTTAACACAGGCTGCTCTTACAGAGGACCCGAATTCAATTCCCAGCACACATATGGTAAATAACAACCACCTGTAATTCCAGTTTCATGGGATCTGTATCTACTTCTGACCTCCTAGAAAAAAAAAATTCAGTAATAAAAAAATTACTAAATAATCCCTACTTTTTTTTTTTTTTTTTTTTTGGAGAAAGGGCCTCCCTGTAGCCCCAGCTGGCCTGGAACTCCTTATGTAGACAAAGCTGGCCTCCATTTCACTTTTGTTTTATTATTTTTATTTTATGTGTTTGAATATATTGTAAATACACCCATATGATGCAATGCCCAAGGAGGTCAGAAGAGGGCATTGGATCCCCTGGAACTGGACTTATGGATGGTTGTTAGCTGCCATGTGGTGGGAATTGAACCTGCGTCCTCTGCAAGAGTAGTCAGTGCTCTTAACCACTGAGTCAGCTCTCCATTCTGATCTACACATTTTTAGATTAGACAAAATACTTCTAATTAACCTACAGATCTGAAAAATCACAGATGGTGGCATATTGTCATGCCTGCTGTGATCTTTGCAGTATACTAAATAAACTCCTTTTACAAATAAATAGAAATCAAAGAAATGTTAACATATTCTTTTTTTGTAGTTTATGTTTTATTTGTTTTGAGACAGAGTCTCACTTGTAGCCCAGGCTGACCTGGAACTCACTATTCTAGGCAGTCTAATCTGCCTCAAATTCTTGACAAAATTCCTTTAGCTCCCTGAGTCAGGATTATAGGCATGAGCCACCACGTCCTGTTCACTATGTAGACTAGGCTGGCCTCAAACTCACAAAGATCCAACAGCCTCTCTCTCCTGAGTGCTGGAATTAAAGGTGTATACTACCACATCAGCCTATGTTCAAAATATTCTTTTTTCTTTTTTTCATTTTATGTGTATGAGTGTATTACCTGCATATGTGTAAGTACACCTGTGTTATACAAAAGCCTGTAGAGGCCAGAAGAGGGCGTCGGATGCCCTGGAACTGGAGTTACGGAGAGTTGTTAGCTGCCCTATGGATGTTGGAAATAGCCAGGTCCTCTGGAATAACAGCAAGTGTTCTTAATTGCTGAGCCATCTCTCCAGCCCCTTAAAATATTCTTAACCAGGGGCTCAAGTATAGCTCAGTGGAAAAACAAGCTTAATATTCACAAGGCTCTGGGTTACTTTCCATCACAAAATTCATTAATTAATTATAAGTGAATGAAAATGAAAATAACTATTTCTAGGTCTGTGTTACTGAAAAGGTCATGATTAAAAGAAAAATCTTAATGTTCTAATGTCCACACAGGTTAAGTATCATATCCAAAATGCTATAGGAAACTGTTTCAGATTTCAGATTTGTTTTTTCCAAATCTGGGAATATTTGCAAACTCATTATCTTAGAGATTGGACCCAAGTCTAAGGTGAAATACATTTATTTCATACATACCTTTAAAAAATTATTTTAATTCTTTTTATTTTTGAAAAGTTCATACATGAATACTGTCTTTACATTACTTCCATCCTTTCCAGTGCCCCATTAACTTGTCCCGTGTACCCTCACTCCCTCTCAATTTCCTGTCCTCTTCTTTACTATTATTATATATACATACATATGTATATATAACACACTGAGTACATTTAGTGGTGCTCATGTATACCTGTGTTTAGAGTTCCCACTTGGGATTAGACAATCTCAGGGAGCTAGTTCCCAGAGAAAACCAACTCCCTCTCCTTCAGTATCCACTGACTGCCTGTCTTCACATTCAAGTTGGACCCCATGAAATTTCCCCCATCCACTATGGCATGTCAACCAGTTTTGTCATTATGCATCCCATTAGACTACCATACTGTAGAGATTTCACTGGTGCATTCCCTGTCATATCTAAAATGCACTATCTAAATAGCAGCAATGTCTTGTCCCTTTCTTACATTCTTTCTGCCCTCTTCCTTGATGTTCTGTGAGTCTTACGCGTAAAGGCTGCTTTGAATATGTGTCAGTTAGGACTGGTCACCTCATTGTCACTTATTCTCTGCATCTGACCACATGTGGAACTATTGCAAAAAGAAGTTTCTTTGATGAGTGGTAAGAGGTACACGTGTCTGTAAGTATAAGGGTACATATTTAGAACACAGTAAGAAACTGCACTGGCTTAGGGAAGTAACAGAAGTAGGTTTTTCTCTAGGGTCTATGGCCTCTCCAGCCATGCGTACTTGGCTATGTTCACAGAGCATGTATGATTTCCCTCCCATTAAGAAGGCCTTAAGTTCAATTAAACAGTTGTTGATTTCTTCTGAGATTAAAGTGCCACTACTGCACCAGTACAGATTATTTGCTTAGGCCAGTCTTTATTGCATTTCACACACACACACACACACACACACACACACACACACACACACACACCACACACCCGTAATACACATGGCCTGAAGGTAACTTTTAATATTTAATAGTATTTTTAGTGCACTTAAATACTGTCACTTGAGGTCAATTTTTGAAATTTCCTTCTTGTAATATCATGTTAGCAATTAAGTTTCAGATTTTGGAGCATTTTGGATTTTAGATTTTTAGGTTAAGAAAACTCTAGAACAATGAAAATGAATTTATCTAAGCTTCCATCTCAACAAGCTAGAAAAAGAACAGTAATGTAAATTTTAAAAGAAGTACATCAAGCCTTATTTAAAAAAAATACTGGTTACGAGAAAGGCTGGTGGGACCACACAAGACCCACAAAGTACAAGACATTCCCAGGATGGTACATCTACAATCCCTGCATTTAAAAGATGAAGAGTTTGAAGAGAACCTGGATACAAACTTTTCCAAACCCACCTGGGTTGTAAAGTCTTAAAAAAAAAAAAAAAAAAACAGGGGAGAGGAACAAGGAGAGGAAGAGAAGAGACCAGGAGGGGAGGGGAGGGGAGAGGAGAGGACGGGGAGGGGAGGAGAAAAGTTGTGGCTGTATGAAAAGGCAGCAGTGGAATGCAACGGGGAAAGACTGCACGGTGCTGCCCCTACTTCATACACACACTGTGTACAAAGACCAATCCCTGACAGATTATACAGGTAGATGAGAAAGGGAAAGCAAAGCCTCTACCAGACTGTTTAATCTATGACTGATTAAACAAAATTTAATATATAGGCTCCAAAAAAACTAACAAAGCTAAACTGACTTTAAAAAAGAAAAAGAGTATCATCCAAAGACACTATTAAAAGTGTGAAAAGGCTCCGGGCTTGGTGGCAGCACACCTTGAATTCCAGCACTCAGGAGGGAGGCAGAAGCAGGGAGATCTCTGTGAGCTGGAGGCCAGTCCATCTACATAGCATGTTCCAGGCTAGCTGGGTTATAGGGAGACCCAGTCTCAAACAAACAAACAAACAAAAAACAACAGAAATTTTAAAATCAACGAAATTAACCAATTTGCTGTTGTTGAGAAAGGGACTCTGCATGCCAAGCCAGCCTCACACTTTTGGTTACACTCTTATTTCACTCTCTCAAGGGCTGGGATTCCATACATGTGCCACCATGTCTGGCTATCAAATTTTCAATGTACAGATTACAGGTCCTTCACAAGAAGTTACAAAAACCAGTAAGTACATGAAAAAGGTACTCACAGAGCTGGAGTAGTTAAGAGCACTGACTGCTCTTGCAGAGTACCCAGGTTCGAATCCCAGCACCCACACAGAAGCTAACAACTGTCTATAACTCCAGTTCCAGGGAGCCTGATGCCCTCTTCTGACCTCCACAGCCACTGCAAAACACACGTGCACTTACATACATGCAAGCAATACACTCATATACCTAAAATAAAAAATAATAATTTTTTTTAAAAAACCCTACTAGAATAACTAAAATGAAAGAGAGGTGTGGTCAAATGTTAATTAGAATGTGGAGCAAATGCCAACACTCATGCTGTCGGGAGTAGGGCAAATTGGTACAACCAGTTCAGAAAAGCAAGGTCTTGGCTGCAGCTGAACACACATCTGGTACAGCATTCTAGAGTGGTGATGGTGTCTCATCTAGTTCTGGGTGACACTTACATGAATCTTAGTCACATGACAGACACTCAAACTGTGTCTGTTTGCTATATACTTCTAAAGTGTGCAACATATTACACTTTAAAAGATTTTTTTTTAGGACAGGCAAAATAACATAGTAGGTAAGGGCACTTTGTCACAAAGCCTGATGACCCAAGTTTGATCCCCCTATCCCATGTGGTAGAAAGAGAGGACTAACTCCCACAGGTTGTCCTCAAACATTCTTTCATGTGTGCACCATGGCACACGTGCATCCACACATACGTACGTATATATGAATAAACACAACAAAGATTCTTTTCAAAAAACCAGTTTGGGGGAAAAACTTGAATGTGCAGTTATTTGTCAATAATTAACATTCCATGTTTAATTTTATGGCTATTTTTAAACAGGCCATTTACAAGCTGCTTTTGCTAAAAAACAGTGACTCCTTACTTGGGGCCACAAAGTAACGAAACACAGGGTAAAAGCTTGGTATCTCTGACTTCATCCTGTCAGTCTCCCTTATTTTACGTCACCTGTTTATCTCTGTGTTTTAGCACTCAGTGAGTGTGTCTGTCTAACCTATCTCATATCCCTTCTAGAAGGTAGTTATTTTCCTAAACCTGCAGTCACCTTGGATTCCAGGAACAGTAGAACCTCGAAGGGCAGACCACCCCCAGATTAGGGTGATAATCCATGAAAGTAAGGCTATACCCTGAGGCTCAAGCAATTGCCTAAGAACCAACCTTGTTCACTCAAGCAATAAGAACTTCTTCAGATCACCTTACAGGACCAGAGCTGAAGCAATGGCCAAGGAGACCACACCTACAAATAGAACTGCTTACTTATACAAATCTCTTGTCCCTTACTCCAATTCTTTGGTTATTAAACATAAAGCTCATGTCAGCATGCCAAAAATGAACTTGAGGTCAGTAGACCCTTTATCTGTTCCTCTTCCAGCATAGAAACACTGAATAAATTTCCTCTCTCTGCTTTTTACCATTACTCATTTCTTTAATGGGTATACTGGAAATAACTGGCCAAGTCTAGCCTGTTGGGGCTGTTGGAGTTGAAGCTTTTACCCTAAAATCTCCAGTTATAATTTTATTGTTAGATGAATTTATACCATATCTCAAACAGAAATTGATAGCATCTAATTATGATCCAAAAAGTTAAATTATATATGGAAATAATATATAAGCATGAGTTCGTTGATTCTCATCTTGTGAAAACAATAGAGTAAGAACTATGAAAACTTAAAGAATACAGACTTTTTAGTGCTTCAGGTGTGCAGATTCAACTGCTAATCTGCCACCTTGTTTCCTTTGTACATTCATTTTCCTGCCAGTTTTCATTTCAGTATACTAAAGATAATTTAAGATTTGACTACTTAACACGGATTCCTTCCTTAACTTTTAAAATTTAAACTAAATCAAGGTACAATTAGTGAGGCATGGTAGCCCATGCCTTAAATTCCAGTATTCAAGAGGCATTTACAAGAGGAGAGCTGTACATTCCAGGTTACCATGGTCTACAGAGAAAGTTCTAGGCCAATCATAGCTACAAAACAAAAACCCTGTCTCAGAAACACATAATCACTCAACTTTTCATCCTTCATTGTTTCATTTCTCCCCCAAATTATCAACACTACTAAAATAAAAAGGATTAGCCTCATATTATAGTATCCCAGTACAGTCTAAAAATAGTCCAGTTTCTTCCAATAGTATCCAAAGAGAGGTTTTACATATACTCTGAAGTATTCAGAAAAAAAAAAATATTAAGTGGCTTATGAAAATGGAAGTCTACAGATGTAGCTTTAGTGCCATCTACTGGAGAACAGAGCTTATGTTACTGATTCAGGAAAGCTCATTATTTTCCCATCATTTCCAAAATGATGTCTACCCTCCCTTTCCATCATCTATGTAATGTGTAATTTATTCTTTATATGACTCTGTTAACTTCATCACCTACATTAGCTATTACTGAATCTAAGGAAATTACAAACATACATTATTCATTCATACCTACCATGCAAAATGCAAGACACAGAAATGGATGTTCAGCTAGTACAGAAATAACATGGGATTTCTTTTTTTAAAAGCTTTTATGTTTACTCTTTAAGAAGATTCAGCCACTCAGTTGATCCTCAGAAGATGAAAGCCAAAAGATAGGCAGGCAGGCAGGCGACATCACACACACACACACACACACACACACACACACACACACACACACACACCAAAAAAAACCAAATCCACAGAGAAAAACAATGACATATCTGTTGAACTATATAAAACACATTCTTTCAGCAGTTAACACATTTTGGAGGATTTTTTTCCTTTTAAGCTTCAAATGTGCTGCATATTTCCATGCCATCCTTGAACAAACAACATGCTAATCTCTGCTGTCCCAAATTTACTTATGTGCAAATAAAGATTAACACATTCTTTTGCATAAACAGTTATAATCTTATTCTTCTTGAATTTGGAACAGATTACAATGGGGACTGATGGAACTTACTGAGGTGCTACACGTCTCCAGTAACGATCAATTCCATGTTTAAAATACAGCACAGCAAGCCACCTTACATTTATATCAAGGGTATGGTTGGTAAAAATATTCTGTGAATTCAAAAAAAATGTATTAGAATGCATATATAATCATTTTAAAAGTATAATTAACACACCAAAAATAAAGCACAGATTTGACTGTTTTATTTTTTTAAAAGATTCATTTATTTTTGTAGGGCCTGGTGGCACACACCTTTAATCCCTACACTCCAGAGGCAAAGGCAGGCCTGAGCTACATAGCAAATTCCAGGCCAGCTGGGGCTACAAGGAAACTCCATCTCAAAAAAAGAAAAAAAAAAGATTTATTTTTATTTTATGGGTCTTTTGCCAGCATGTATGTATGTGCAGATGCGTGCAATGCCCGGAGGCCAGAAGACGGATTTGGATTCCCTGGAACTGGAGTTATGGACCACTGTGAGATGCTATGTAGGTTCGAGAACTGAACCCAAGTTCTTCTACAAGAACAATAAATGTTCTTAACCACTGAGCCAGCTCCTGTTTTCTTCTTTTTAATGTGGAGTATGTGTGAGTACATGTGTGTACATGTTCATTATGTGTAGTTATATGTGAAAGCCTGAAGAAAACTTCAGATGTCATTCTCAGAAATGCCACTGACCCCATCGAGATAGGACCTCTCACTAGCCTAGAGCTAACCAATTAGGCCAGAGTGGCTGGTCAGTGAGCTACAAGGATCTTACTGTCTCTATCTCCCAGCACTGGGATTATAAATGTGCACTATAATGCCTGGCATTGTTACTTGGGTTCTGGGGAATTCAGGTCCCCATGCTTGTGAAGCAAATACTTTACCAAGTGAGCTATCATCCCATCCCTATTTGTTGGTTTTTTGAGACAGGGTCTTTATGGATCCCAGGCTGGTCTCAAACTCGCTATTGAGCCAAGGATGATCTTGAACTTTCTGCCTCTACCTCCAGGTGCTGAGATTATACGCAAGCACCACCATGTCCAGTTTATGAGACGTTGAGGATTGAACATGCATGCAAGGCCAACACTCTGCCTACTGATCTATAACCCCAGTCCAGATATTTTCAATTGTTTTGTTTAAATTTCATCACTACATATAGATATTTTCTAATATATATACTTCAACAATCTACATTAAGAAAGCATTACTCAGCCAGGTGTGGTCACACACACACACACATACACACACGTGCACAAGCATCTATAATCCTAGCATTTGGAGGTTGAAGCAGGTACATCTCAAGTTCCAGATGTTACAGTCCTTCTCTCTGTATGACGATTGTTTTAGGTGTATGTCCAGGCTATCTGTGAACTTACTATGTAGACCAACCTTGCTTCAAACCTCAGATCCTCCTGCCTCATTGCTTCAGTGTCCTAATAGTAGCCCTATCCTATCATGCCCTGCAACAGAAACTACTATAGGTAAGCGCCCCACACACACCCTGATACTCAGGAAAATGAGGCAAGAAGATGAAGGGCTCAAGACTAGCTGTTCTACAAAGCAAATTCCTTACCAAGCTAGCTTATAGATTATCTCTAAAACCAAATTTTTTTTAAAAAAATATGCTGGGGATATAGCTCAGTTGACAGAGTGCTTATCTAGTATACACTACATCCTAGGTTGAATTTCCAGCATTTTATAATCCAGGCATGGTAGTGCAAGCTTGTAATCTCAGCATTAGGGAGGTAGAGGCAAGAGAATCAGAACTTCAAAATCATCCCTGGCCACATAGCAAGTTTGAAGCCAGCCAGGGATAAGTGAGATTCTGTCTCAAAAGCAAAAAAACAACAATCAAAATACCCCCAGAAATTTATTCATGTACTTATGTACATGATACTCTGGAGTGATTCACCATAGACAGCGGGCAGGAGAATGCATATAGGAATTCACACAAATGTCTATACACATAGGCTGCCTGTAATCCCCAACACTAGAGAGGCTAAGACAAGAAGATCTTTATGTCTAAAGTGTGCTTGTCCAGGCTATCTACAAAGCAAGATACGGTCTCAACCCTTCCCCCCCAAAGTCTACAAACACATTCATACTTCTAATAAATAAACATGCTTTCTAAAAATGTAGCAATATAGTTCAAATATTCACTAAAAGAGGGGAAGGCAGGAGAATCGGGAGTTCAAGGCCAGCTTCGGCTATATCCCCAGTCCAAGGCCAGCCTGAGCTACATAAGATCTTGTCTCAAAAAAGTGAAATAGAAGCCAGGCATGGTAGCACATGCCTTTAATCCTAGCACTCAGGAACCAGAGTGAGGCAGATCTCTGTGAGTTCAAGGCCAGTCTGGTCTACACAGTGAGTTCCAGGTCAGCCAAGGCTATGGGGGAAACCCTGTCACAAAAAGATCAAAAAGAAAATATTACCAAAAAAAATAATTTTTTTAAGTGAAATGGGGGGTGTGATCAGTTCGGTGATGAGTACTTGCCCTTCGCCAGCATGTACCTAGGTTTGATTCCTATTAATACTAAAAGGAAAAAAGAAGAAAGCAAAACAAAAAGGGAAAAGAAAAATACTGAGTATGCAATTTCTAGGCTGATGCTGAACAACTTTAAGATAAATTCATTGAGGTGGGATGAAGACACCATTAACCTATGCCACCTATAGTCATAATGCCAGCATCAGTGTGCTACAACTCAAAAATAACCAGTGTTGCCTTCTCAGGCACTAATAATATATCCTGTCCAATATTTTATAAACAATGAATGCATCAGACACTAAAAGTATGAAAGTCATTAATTAACCCAAAAAGAATGACATCCTTTGTTAAAAGTTGTAATTAAAAAGAAAAAATCCAAAATGCTGACTCATCAACAAATACTTCTACAGCATCCTCAATCAGTCATTCCCTACATTAATGTGATAATGATGGTGGCAACAGCTACAAATATCTGGATCACTTTCACCAAACTACCAATAAATCAATATATTTAAAGAACTACTAAAATAATGTTATCTCACCTTATTAAAAATCAATTATTCCAAGAACTACTTACCAGCAACACTGAATAGAAACCTGGCTGTGTCTCCCACTGTTTCAACTGCTCTTCAGCTGGCTTTAAAACAGCAGTATCCTGACTGGTGGCCTGTGTTAAGACCTGCAGAACTACAGTGCTGGCACTATTGAGATCCATGGAAACCTGCAATGACAAGTTAGCATGCCTGAAGACACATTACACACAACAAAAAATAGACGGTAGCATAAATGGAGGAAAAAGCATTCATGTTTTGAGATACACTTCACCTTCTCACCTGCTCACACAGGTTTCTGACTTCAACCTTGTCTACGTACTACTCCGCTACTGAAAACTCCCATAATTCAAATTACTTTCACTTAAATCAATTTATTTCTAAAGGAAACTGCCTTTTGTTGCTTCACAAATAAAATACTAGTAAACAGATTGGGGAGCCCACATACGTAAACACAAAGTTCTCAAATCTGATTAAATACCATTTCCTAAGGAGTTGGAGGCACTGGAACCTTCTTACCTCAGCCTCCCACTGTTATCAAAAATATTTTAATGATAAAAGACAAATGCAAAAAATACAAAACAAACACACACAAAGACATGCATAAATCCGAGTACTTAGGAGGCAAAGGCAGGCAGATCTCTGAGTTCAAGGCTAGCCTGATGTATATATGGTTCTAAGTAAACAAGAACTTAGTGAGACCTTGTCTAAAAAAAGACATGCATACCCAAGAAATGATATCTGGAAAATAAAATGGACTTAGGATCTCAGCATACAGCAGCAGGATTCAGTCTCAAAAATGCATGCACACGCACAGACACACACACACACACACACACACACACACACACACACACAAATAAAATAAAGAAAGGAGGAGGAAGGAGAATATTGTATTATATGTTTGTGGACTCTCTAAAATTCATATGCTGAAATCTAATCCCTAATGCCAAAGTACCTGAAGCTGAGCATTTCAGTAGCAGATACTAGGCTATGGGCGTGGAACACTCATGCATACCACAAATGCCCTTAAAACCTTAAAAGAGGACACCAAAGAACAAGCTTATTCTTTCTGTCAGATGAAGATCCAATTAAAAGGGTCTGCAACCAGGAAGATGGCCCTCTATCAGTACCCAGCCATGCTGGCACTTTGAATTCAAGACCAGTCTAAGTCTAATGATCTGAGATCAATTCCAGGGACTAACATAGGCACGTTGTCCTCTGACCTACACTGTATGTACACACTGTGGCAGGAATGCATACACATCCCACATACGAACACACACACACAAAAAATAATAAACAAATGCAATAAAAATTTTCAAGATTAAGTAGACAATGTCTCAAAAATAAATATAATAAGTGGTTTAGCAAAGAATGGGACCCAGCTCTCAAAACAAGTTCTCAACATTTCTAAAAGCAAGGGCATTAATTACCCTACCATCCTTTCAGTTACGTAATGAGACAGTGTGGGGAAGAGTCTCACTGGAAGGGTTCTGTCCACTTAACAGTGCAGACTTATAGGTGCAAGGGTTTGAATGGGCCTCAAGTAGATATTTGAAAAACCAGAGTTCCAGGCCAGCCTGGTTAACTCAGCAAGACCCTGTCTCAAAAAATTTCTTTTGAAAAATATTTTATTTTTATTTTATGTATAAGAATGTATTGACTGCATATATGTAGGTACACCTGTGTCATGCAATGCCAGGAGGGTGAAAGAGAACATTAGATCCTCTGAAACCGGAGTTAGGGATGGGTTATAGCTTGGTAGCACAGTGCTTGCTTACCATGCACAAGGATCTGGTTCAAATTCCTGTCCTTAGCAAAAAATTAGGGAACTAAAGAGATGGTTCAGCAGTAAGGAATGCTTGCTGTTCTTCCAAAGGATCCAAGTTCAGTTCCCAGCACCCACATCAAGCAGTTCACCACTGCTTGTATTTCCATCTCCAGGGGATTCCATGCCCTCTTCTGACCTCCATAGGCATCTGCGCAGATGTGGAATACACAAACATACTTTTTTAAAAAATCAAAACAGAAACATTACCATATTAGAAAGCTTAAAGAAAGGGACATTTTATTAGCTTACTAATGATAAATTAACATTGGTGCTGAGCATTGTAGTACACCCTATAATCCCAGCACTTTGAGACAGGACAATTAGGAATTCAAAGCCAGTCTGGGTTACATAGCCAGATCTTGTCAGAAAGGAAAAAAGAAAAAGAAAAAAGGAAGGATGAAAGGAGATAAAAAGGTGAGAGACTGCTTGCCAAAAAAATAAGGAGGTAAACTTGGATCTGGCAGAGCTGCTAGATCATCTAACATAATTATCTAAGCAGACGGACCAAAATGGAAAATAAGTCTGATCATGTTGAAGCTGGGGACAGATGAGTCACCATACTAGTCCATCTACTTTTAAATAGCAGTTAACACACATAACAATCATGAAGTCACTGCTGGTTGCAAACCACCTCCTGTTTTATCTCCAACTGCACTAGACAGTAAGGATGCCTTCATGCTCACCTATCCTCTACTCATTTCTATCAATACACCTATTTTTCTTACTGTTTCTCATCTAACAGACCCTAAACTGTTCAAAGTCAATTAATATATCTTGTTCGTTCATATATGTCATTACAGCACAGTGTAAGGAATATAGGAATACTCAGGTAATGAATGATGGATGGCTGGACTAGGCAAAGCCAGAGAGAGCTGCAATTGCTAAGAGCAGAAGACTATCAGAAAAGGGGAGACAGAAGCAGTCAAAGGACTATGGGACTTCCGAAAGAACAGGAACTGGACCACAGCAAAGAGAAAAATACAGAAAAGGGCACTAAGAGTAAATCACACACGGAATGGCTGAAATAAGACTGCATAAATGAGTAGAGAGTCCAATTAGGAGCTGCCTTATACTGAAATGGGGCACATTAAGCCGACAATTCTTCTCACTGAGGTCAGTTAATGTCCCTATGTGCTCTAGTCACCTATTATTTGCTTGGTTTCCTTTCAGACTTTTCTGCCTTCACTCACTGAGCAACAATGTACTGAACAGGTCAATGAGATGGGTCAGTGAGTAAAAGAGCTTGCCACCAAGCATGACAATCTGAGTTTGATCCCCAGGACCCAGCACTAAGAGAACTGACTTCCACAAGTTGTTTTCTGAGCTTGACATGCATGCTGTGGGCACACGAGACCACAAACGTATACACATACAAATAAATAACTGTAAAAGGTTTTCAAAAAGAATGTACTGAACACGTACAAATACCAGACACTATTCTAGAAAACTGATACACAGATTAAGAAATTTTTTAAATCATGCACTTCTGCAGTAGGAGAAATAAATGGGTAAAACAATACAGTTACGTATGAAGGCAAGATATGGGGCCATTAGGCAACTATGAGAGAAATTCTGTACAATAAACCTGAGGATTTTCCCCTCACTGGGACTTTGTAATAAACTGGCATTCTTAACTGCAACAGGTTTCTTACTTGACTGAGATACAAAGACACTTTTGAAGAGAAAAAAACTAAACCTTACTAAACAGCAATGATACTCTGCCAAGGTGTGCCTATCCCTGAGGCCTCAAGAGGTGTCAGAAGTACTGACATCTCTTTAGCTGAAAAACAGAACTATCAATCTGTTCAAAAGCTACTAAAAAACAAGTATGTTTGTTGCTTTAAAAATTCCCTCTCTGATATTAAAGAAATAATGAAACAAAAACACTAAGTCTGATTTTCAGCAACATACTGATTTGAAATAACAGCTTAGATTACATTTATTAGAAGAGACTATAACCAACTTAAATTACTGGTCATAAATTTAGCCAAACCTTTTGCTAAGTACAAGGAATCATCAGGCTTTCTCCAAATACAAATTCTCTTTTAATTGGAAGTTTCCAATTACTAGCCCAGACATCAGTGTAAAGTTAAATATTAGAAGAAATTCATTCTTGTAGTTAAGTTCAACCTAAGGAGTCACTGCATGTACTCATTCATTTATTTACTTAGACAAGAGTCTCATGTGTCTCAGGCTGATCTCAAACTCCGTATGTAGCTAACACTGACCTTGAACCAGTTATCCTCCTGCCTCCACCTCCCCAGTGCTGGGATAACAGGTTAGTACTAACACACCCTGCAAGCCATTGCATTTATAAAATTCTATTTATTCAAACATGCATGGGCTTTACACTCAGTAATGCTATTACAGTTAAGAATCATTTCACTAGACCTTTACACAGATGAAGGAATGAATGTATGAATGAATTACATTTGGGGGGCTATGGGAGGTGCTGGTGGGAAAGGGGGTTACAGTGATTAAGACTGATTGAAATGTTCTGTATGAAACACACAACTCAATTTTTTAAAAAAAATTTTAATAAAAGAATCATTTTACACCAGGTATGGTGGTGCATGCCTTTAATCCCAGCATTCCTGAGGCAGAAGCAGGTGGATTTCCATGAGTTCAAGATCAGTCTGGTCTACACATCAAGTTCCAGGCCAGCCAGAGCTACAAGGAGACCCTGCCTCAAAAAAGACCCCCTCTAAAAAATATCATTTACATTTATACTAAAATAATTGTCAACTTCAAGCCAACAGTTCAGGCCTTTAAATAGCTGGTGTTACATAGCTGAAGTACTTACTGTTCTACTGCTGCAGAAACTGTAATCCAGGCATGGTTTATATGCTTGTAATCTCAGCACTCAGAAGGCTGAGGCAGGAGGATCACAATTTAGATGCTAGTCTAGGCTACAGAGTGACCTTTAAAAAGAAAATGTAACTGCTTTAAGGTGACTGGCTTTTAGTGACTTTCCTGAAACCTAAATATAAGTTTCCTATCCCAACCCAACTCTCTAGATTATCAAATTTTTACTTTTTGGAGACAGGGTTCCCTGAAGCCCCAGCTGACCTGGAACTTGCTATGTAGATCAGGCTGGCCTTGATCTCACAGAGATTCACCTGCCTCTGCCTTCCAAATGCTAGATTAAAGGTATACGCCACTACACCTAGACACAGTTTTATTTTTGATCACAGTACTATTAATATCTCAGTAAAATTAGATGGATTGTTTTTAGTTTTAAATTTAAGACATACAATATAAAAGCAACTCTATAGCTCATCTTCCTGATGAATTATATCAGAAGACTAAAATTAAGGAAGTCACTGAAGATAACATATACAAAGTTAACAAAGTGAAAATCAAGATAAAAAATTAAATGACTAAAACTAAAAAAGTGTAACTACACAAGGAACCTTTAGGAACCAACAAGACAAGTAATATAAAGCCAAGTCACAGAAGGAAAGTTATATGACCAGTAAATACTGAAAAAATGATACTTCACTGCTTTTCAGGGGTGTGAAACAACAAAACTTTAAGATGCTGTTTTTATGCGACTGGTGTGGTGGTACATGTCTATAATCACAATACTTGAGATAGAAGAAGGATCAGGAGCTCAAGGTCATCATTGGCTAATGAGCAAATTCAAGGAAAGCTAGCTTAGGCTGCATGAAACCCTGTCAAATAAACTGCTTTACAACCATAATACTAGCAAAATCTAAAAAATTCAAAAATATCAAGAACCAACAAGAATGTGAGCTTTAGCCTGGCATAGTGACATGTGCCTTTAGTCCCAGCACTCAGGAGGCAGAGGAAGGCAGACCTCCGTGAGATGGAGGCCAGTCTGGTATACACTGCAAGTTTCAGGCCAGCGGGGGCTACAGGGAGACCATCTCAAAAAATAAAAGCAAAAACTCAACTAATTACTACAGTGTCCTATCTGAATCTGTTACTGAAGGCCAGACCAGAGGAAACTAGAGACCCTTCGGTGACAGAACCACTTCAGAGACTAATTACTACAGTGTCCTATCTGAATCTGTTACTGAAGGCCAGACCAGGGAAACTAGAGACCCCTCGGTGACAGAATCACTTCAGAGAGCAATCTTGCTGTCTCTGAACAAATTAGTAAGTATCTGAGTGAGTGTATACTTGTGTGAATCCTGTGTCCAAGACAATCCCGTGTCCACTAGATCTCCTATGACTTGGTAGCTTACAATTGGTGCTAGACCAAAGAAACTCCTACATACATGTCAAAGGAGATAAGGGAAAGGTGCTGAACAACAAACAGAATGTGCCCTTCCTTAAATTTGTTCTTTGGCTGGAAAGCTCTTGCTTCTAGACAGAAGCAAGTCTCACTCTCTAACATTATTCTGCTAAAAGGTTCTTCCCTGACTAACATTTAAAATGGTTCACCACCCCTTAACCCAGATTTTCTGCTTCTGACAGCCTTAATTTTTCTGTGTAACACTATTAACAATGTTACATGTTAATATGTATAATGTGTTATACACAGATCTCTTGATCTGACAAGAAACAGGGACTTAAATTTGTCCAAAGCTAGAATCTAGAATAGTACCTGGTACAGAAGAGAGTAATGAATAAATAACTGTTATAAATGAAATCTTTGGCAAGATGTGGTGGGTCAGAATTGAAATTCCAGTACTTTTCTATCTTGGGAGAGCTTCAGAAAGAAACCATGCATTCCAGATGTGGTCTTCTGCCATTGCATTCACCAGTCCACGTACCCTGTAAAGCAGTTTGCAGTTTCACTTCATGGAATCACTACAAAGGATATTTGGCCTTTTATTTATAAATTCATTGGTTTATCCATTCAGTTTTCAAACTTTTCATTAGTTTGGATGAAACAGAAGGCAATTTGATGTCAGTGTATGCTGCTCTTCCAGCCTATTCCTCCCTATACCCCAATGCCCTCCCACTTCTCAAACCTCACCTCCCTTTGTTCCCACACACAATGTCCCTGGCTGCTGTCATATCAGCAGAACACGAGTTTCCATGTATCTCTAAACCTAGGACCTACAAACAAAAGACATGGGTTATCTCTCCCTCCAAGACTGACTTCTTTTGGTCAGTGTGATGATCTCCTGTTGCATCTATTTTCCTGTAAACCAAGTAAGTTAATTCTTCTTTAAAAAATGAAAATAATTTCCCCGTGTATGTAAGTCATACTTTCCCTGCCCATTCCTGTTGTTAGATACCTAGATGGGTTCCATCACTTGACTATGGTGCAGGGGGCTGCCATAAACATCAATGAAGAAGGGAGGGAGGGAGGAAGGGAAAGTATTTAGTAGTTGAGAGCACTGGCTGCTCTTGCAAAGGACCCTGGTTTCATTCCCAGCATCCATATGGTGGCTAATAACCATCCATAACTCCAGTTCCAGGAAATCTGACACCCTCTTCTGACCTCCAAAGGCATTGTATGATATAGGTACACTTACAGACATGCAGGCAATATATTCATACACATAAAATGACAAAATAAGTATTTTTTTGAAAAGCAGTCAAATCTTTCTCTTTTCAAGTCTTGTTGATCAACTTCCAGAGTACAGGACATTCCATCTTCTTTCAATCCCTGATAATTCCAGTTATATTTTCAGTCTTTAACAATGAAACAGCCTGTACCGGTCATGCACTACTCTGATAGAAAGCGAGTAAGGGAATTTTGCATTCAATTTTACACCGAGAGTAAAACAAGTTAAAGTATACTGTAAAGATTGTGATAAGCGGCTAAGGAAGACCTTGATCATTCTAGGGGAGTCTTGGAGGGTTAGAGGAGATGTCTTCCCAGAGGGGAAGGAAACAGCATCTATGTTAATCTTGAGAGCTGAATAAGAGTTATCAAGATGAGTACATGATGTGGCTATGTCAGGCAGGCACAGAAATCTGAACTTTTTTACTTTTAAAGAATTATAGTTTGGCTTAACAGAACATGATGTAACTTATACAACACTTGAGCAGATGGTGAAAACAAAAGCAGGCGAAGCCAAACAACTACAGTCCTTATGCCCTAAATGAGGTAGCTTGGATTTAATCTGGAGGTGTACATGAAAGGAATATAGAACACTACCTACAATCTGCAGAGCAGATGACACAATGGCATACATACATACATACAAAGTGATCATTTAGGTATACACAGAAGTCTGAACAAAAGATCATCTAAATCCATGTAGTTGAGCATGGGGGAAAAAAAAATAAATAAAGGGGAAAGACAAGACCCGGTAAACAGACAGTGGGGGGAAAGGGCAGAACACAAGAATTAAGAACTGACTATTGCATGCAGAAGTCATAGGGAAAAGAGAACATCCTTTTCTGTTTTCTTTCTACTGGATGTGGGATTATTAATGGGCAATATTGGGGGGGGGGATTCTATACAGTGAAGCCCAGACAACCACATCAGGACATACTGGACCCCACAGTCACTGGGAATAAGCTGCTTCACATCCACCATATCTTCACATCCATCTGTAAACTTGGTGAAGCCCCACTGCTTTAAAATGTGACTCTTCTGGCAGCCAGGGAACTTGAGCTTTAGTTCTGTGCAGGCCGCTCAATCACATGCTCCTTATCCCACAGCATAGTGCAAATGGATACAATTACCTGGCCAATGTGAACCCTTATCACTGTGTCTAGGACTTCCCAAAGGCATCCCATATCTGTCAGGAGCCTAGACTGAAGACAGAATGAGATTAGACACAGGAATATCTACAAGAAAATTGTCTTCAAGATCCTTAGGCAACTCAAACAAACAGGCTGCATACACTACTAAAAAAAAAAAAAAAAAACTGCTATTGGCAGCCACTTCCATGTAATTTTTTACAGTTTAAAGTATCTTAAGACAATCACAATGCATCAGAGTTGAAAAACAATCTTCTTTAAAAAAATGTAACAATCCTAAAAATAAGAAGAGGGCCGCTGAGATAGCTTAGCAGGTAAAGTACTTGTTGGATCCCTGAAACCACACAGTAGAAGAAAATTGACTCCAGCAAGTTGTCTTTTGACCTCCACTTGCACACCAAAGCACACCCACAAAATACACAGACACTAAATAAATGTCAAAAGGCTAGGCACACACCTTGAATCCCAGCACCAGGGAGGCAGAGGCAGATGGATCTCTTTGAGTGGGAAGCCAGTTTGCAATAGCAAGCTCCAGGTCAGACAGGGTTACATAGTAAGAACTACCTAAACATTTTAAAATTTAAAAATAAAATTTTAAGTGAAAATAATTAAACATTTTAAGAAAGGAAAGCAGAGAGAGGCAGAAGAGAGAAGAGAGTGAATAAAATGAACATCTAAAGCTTTAACAAAAAGATAAACCAAGGAAAGACTGGCCAAGACACAGAATGGAAACAAGAACACCGTGTCCCAGAACCATTACGAAGAAAATCCCAAGGTGAACTAAGCAGCTAAAATAGCACAGTAAAGCACTTGCCTAGCATGCTCAAGACTCTCAATTTGATCCCCAGCATCTCTCTCCCTGCAAAAAATGGTAAATGATTTTTAATTCCACTAGACTTAGCAAAAAGGTCAATGGTTAACTACCACACTATCAAATTCAATGATGAGAATAAATGACCAGACTTCATAATATTGAGAAAATAATAATGACACAGAAAAAAATAAATACAGATTTTTTTTTCAAGAAACTAGAAGCAAATGATTATAAAGCTGAAGAGTAATTGCAGGTGAGAATATATTAACATGAAAGACTTAAGACTTAAGTCTAAATAAATTGGCGCCAACTGAGAATAAAAGATGGATAACTGAGGGTTAAGAACTGAAATGTGTTTCCCCAGAGTTTACAATTTGAAGCTCTAACTTCAGTACTTACAAAGATAAGGATTTTTTTTGTTAAGGTTACAAAATAAATGGAGGCCTTTAGGATGGAACAGTAACCAAATAAGACTGGTATCATTACAGGAAGACTAGGGTTGCATGTACACAAAAAGATAAACTAATGAAAAGGCAGCAAGAGGGCAACCTTGTGCAAACCAAGTGCAAAGGCTTCCTAGGAAATCAAACCTATCTGAACCTGGAGCTTAGATATGTAACCCTCCAGAACTATTAGAAAGAAAAATGCTATTGCTTACCCCACAAGTCAGGGTAGCCCTCTAAAAAGTAAGAAGGGGGAAGTGGAGAGAGCTCAGGTTAGGAGTGCTTCCTGCCCTTTCAAAGGACCCAAGTTTGTTTCCCAGCACCCACCATCAAGTGATTCAAAGCTGCCTATGGCTCCAGCTCCAGGGGCTCCAACACCCTCTTCTGGCCTCCATGGGCATGCACATGGCATACATTCACATACACACACACACACACATATATATGTAAATATTTTTTAAATGTTTTAAAAAAAGGAAGGGAAGGTCATGATTAACGGTCTCTACGGGAAACACAGAATTACTAGGTTCCATGTCTAGTACTTGAAAAAGATTCATTACTGAATTCCTACCTGTCATTCATGAATGTTTTAGGCAGTCTTAACACAATGAACCCTGGCAGTGACCAGCAAAGGAAAAGCAGTAGAATGAGTCAGAATCCAAGTTATAAAGGCAGATATGGTGATCTTATAAGTCACCATTTCTGGGCCTGTTCCTTCAAACAGATGAATCAGACTTGATAATAAGCAAAGCACTTCAAATTAAATAAAAACTTTTTATTCAAACATATGTATATGTTCTTCAACCTTCACCTGCTAAAGTAGGGCATCTCAAACTATATCTGAACATTCCTATAATCTGGATATCTTGTTAAAGTGCAGATTTGACATAAGTTATTACATGAAAATTCCATTGTCAGGGGTGAAATATACCCCTATGAATTGATGGTCAGGAAGGACCCTGAGGTCCCCCCCAAAATACAGGCAAATTGCTGTATGAGATGTTAAGACCACATTGCTGAAGACACTACACACCTTAGCCGGAGAACACAAAGAAATCAAGCTGGAACTGGGCTGGAAGCTTGCTCCATGATGGCTATCCCTTACAGTTCTAGAAGAGGCTATGCCAGCTGCTGGGGGAGAGCTGTTGTAAGCAGACTTACCCAGCTATGAACCCTGTGCACAAAACCAACCACCAAGGCAAGATGAGCCCACTGGTACAACAATGCTAAGTCTGTTATGGGGGTAGCCAACTGCTGTCTGATTGGATTTGAAATCAACTCCACAGGAGGGAATTCACATCTGGTACTATAAACCCAGTCAAAAGCTAGGGAGGTCACAGGCCCTAGGAGGGAAGCTACTGCTGTTGTTTTGCAAAATGAATATGGTACACCTATCAAATTGCCTTCTGAATAACTATGTTTATTCCTGTAGATTAGTACTGCTATCAGCTTTGGTCAGAGAAGCCTCTTTTTGTTTTGGTCAGCACTGACTACAGAGCCTCACAATGCCCAGTCATAAATGGGACATCTATATAACCTACTGCAATGCTCATGAACATCATTAAAAAAAAAAAAAAAAAAAAAAAAAAAAAACAGAAAGACTGTAAGAATTAGAAGAAGCAGGAGTATTAAGAAGGGGTGTTGTGAAATGCCAATATCCAGGCAGGAGTTGCACTGCTGAAGTCACAGCAGTCATGACTACCTGCATAAGACCACAAGAATGGAGGAAGAGAGATGGCTAATGGGTAAGATGGCTTGCTACACAAGGTTAGGACCTGAGTTCAAATCCCTAGAATCCATGTAAAAAGCTGGACATAGATGTCTACATGTGTAACCCCAGCATTGGAGACAGTGGGGGGTGGGGGTGGATCCTGAAAACTTGCTGGCTAGTTAGCCAGTTTCAACAGAAGTCAGATACCCTATCTCATGGCAATACACTGCTCTGGCCTTCACATGCAAGCACATGTCTGCAAACCTGCCCATTCTCTTGCACATACACATACAAATATACACAAAACACACATAGACACAGATATACAGACATATCACAAGATTGGTTCTACCAAGACCCTGTCATGGAAAAGAAAGGGGATCATAGAGCCCTACCCCTTCCAGAAGATTTATAGGCAATTAATGGTTGATGGATGAGGAAGAGTGGTAAAGACACTGGTAAGGTACCTACCACGCTCCTATAAACAGCCCTAATGAACCTCACTGAATCAAGAGAGAGGGGGCAGGGAAGAGAAAGAGAGAATATGAAAACAGAAGGGGGCTAGCTGGGAAGAGGAAGGGGATTAGTGAGAAGGGGACAAGGAAGAACAATGGAGTGAATATGATCAAAGATATATGTACATGTAGGAAAATGTCATAATGAAACCTATTAAGTATTAATATGTGCTGATAAACACATGTTTTTAAAAAGACCAAAAAAAATGAAGATTCTGATTCAGAAATTTTTCAGTTAGGCTTGAAATTGTGGCCTTCTACCAAACTCCCAGGTGCTGCCATAAACCACATTTTTAAAGACAAGGGTAGAGAACACTGGTCCAGCTTATGCTCTACAAAGCTTATAGGTAATCAGTCTCATATTCAGAAAAATCAAACAAAGACTGCAAGAAGCACATCTGCACTACATGTGATTACCTATTCCTTAAACCACTCTCAAATTAACTGACAATATCCATCACTTGCACACAATCAAAGAAAGGAATGAGAACAAGTGCTTGACAAGCTCATGCAAATAAATGCCTGGGTTCTACTTCCAACACCATAAAAATAAGGATAGGGAAATAGCTCAGTGGCAGATCATTTGCCCAGTATGTACAAAGTTCTACATTCAACCCCAAAATACAATAATAAAATTTAAAAAATAAAGTCCAGTGTGGTAGCACACACCTATAATCCCAGCACTTAGCAGGCAGAGGCAAGTGGATCTTTGTAACTCGAGGTCAGCCAGGTCTACATAGTGAGTTCCAGGTCAGACAGGAAGACCCCATCTCAAAAATACATAAATAAGTAAATACATAAGTAAATAAAAGCTAGAGAGATGTCTCAGCAGTAAAAGTACATACTGTTCCCAACACCCATATCAAGTGGCTTACAGTTGCCTATAACTCCAGCTCGAAGGGATACAATGATTCTGGTCTCCTCTGACACTTGCACGACTGTGCATGTGCACACACAAACACACACAATTAAGATTAATAAAAATATTTTAAACTAACAAAACAAAAAATTACCATCAATAATACCAAATCAGAAGAAAGAAGATAAAATATGCATATATGAACATATAATACAAAAGTCAAGATCCAACTAACTGGGTACTAGAGAGATGGCTCAACCATTAAAGTACCTGTTGCGAGGACCCAAGTTGGGTTCCCAGCACCCACATTCAGTAGCTCACAACCACCTGTAACTCCAGTTCCAAAGGATCCAACAGCCTCTTCTGGTTTCCACAGGCATCTGCACACACTTAGCTTTCTTTCTCTCTCTCTCTCTCTCTCTCTCTCTCTCTCTCTCTCTCTCGTTTCCACAGGCATCTGCACACACTTAGCTTTCTCTCTCTCTCTCTCTCTCTCTCTCTCTCTGTGATAATTCTTTTCCAAAATATGCTTTTATTTTGAAAAAACAAAATTGAAAAAAAATCCTTCAATGTATTTTAAATCCGCCTAGATACAAGCATTATTTTGCCTTCTAGTTTGATTCTGAATGCAAATACATTCATAATACCACGAAAGCTTTAATTACCAAGCAATTTTTGATTGCTTATTTAGAACCTCCACTCATATAATACAAACAAATTCCTCTGTTAAAAAAAAAAAAAAAAAAAAAAAAAAAAAAAAAAAAAAAAACACACACCTCTTTGCTGTAGGAAGTGTAACACGGGCATAAAACTCTCTTCTGCCCTACAGCTACAATATATGTCCACAAACCATTGTGATAATTAAGCTCTTTCTACCAACCCCTGTGCTAGATGCCATCAAGAAAAAAAAAATCCACAATTCTATCACAATCCACAGGGAGAAATTTCCTAATTTTACAGAAATTTTCCTCACTGAGAAACGATGTTGGAAAATTATCGTGCAACCAGTAACTGCTGATATAATGAAGTCATGCTGCTCTTAACCTGTATCTCTGCCCAAAGCAGAGGAGCTTGAAATGATGTGGAAAGAGAAATCCACAGGGGTTAAAAACGTTACAAATTGCTCTTCCTCACTCCCTTCTGAATACCAAATATATCTTAAATCGCTACAGCACTACAACTGAGATACTTTAATTTGTGGTAGAAAGAAGGAATACCAATCGCAACCTTGGTACCAGTAACCAAATTAGCCGTTCTCGCTATTTACGCAATCACTTTCCTGTAGGAGTCTCTCATTCACCGTGTACTAAAAGAATTAAAGGAAAATGGCAAGTGCTATGGGCCTCGAAATAATTTTGCTGAATCACAAATATCCCCAAATGTGAAGCTGCAGGGGTCGCTGAAGCTGGTGCACTGGCGGCCATACCTAAGCATAAAGCTCCTCCAAAAATGTACATCTACCTTCACTTTTTCCTTAAAGACAGGCAAGGATGTTTAAAGCTTTCACATCACTGCTTCAACAGCAAGACCGTGTGCAGTTAGCAACATGCACTAATTTTACAGCAAAGAGAAACACGTTCTCTCACCACGAGCACCGCCGCTCCTCCAAGGGCAAATGCAGCCCCCTGGTCGGGGACAGGGAACACAATGGGTACCCCGGCTTTGCTCAGCCACCCGGACCCGGCCACCATGCACTGTGGATCCAGAACCGAGCCCGTGCCCCGGTGCTCCCGTGCCTCCCGGGGCTACACGAAGGCGGATGCCGACCGGACAGGCCCGCCGGCACAGCGCTCACCTTGGTGGACCCGCGCTCCGCCCTCGCCTCCGCGTCTCGCAGCCCAGCCCACTCCTCCCTTCCACGCGCGCGCCTAGCTGCCAGGCTCACCGTTTGCTCGGTCCCGAGCAGCCGGGCGCTCCCCGTCCACTTCTCCACGCGAAGCACCGATGTCTGATTCCACGCCCCACGCTGCTAGTCCACACGCTGCCGCCTACTAATGCCAAAAACGGCTTCTAGGAACGCGCCATGTTCCGCGTCGCCACTCCAAACGACGCGGGCGCGGTGAAATTGCGTCACCGACTCCCGGCGTGCACCGGAAAGATTAAGGGAGAAGGCGATAGGATAGCGGCGTGAAGGAAGGGCGGAGCTCCTGTTCGAACTCAGAGGCGCCGGCTAGCTGGCCCAACTGTTTGCGCTTGCGCGGAATAGGGAGTCTGGAGCCTGGCCAACCAGACCTGTAACTATGGAAACCTATGTCCCGGGAAAATCAATTGTCTCCGGGTTTATGGAAGCTTAAGTCAAAACCATTTAATCTTCACTATGCTAAATATCAACTGCTTGTGCTACATGTCTGTCACAAAAAAGGACAGTTACAAGAATCTCATTAAGTAATCCTTGCCCCCATGAGTGTTTTTGCAAGTTGGAGGGGTGCTTTGTTTTGGTGTTTGGTTTGTTGCCTGGAGATGGAGTCGAGACTGGTTTCACACTCTTTATGTAACTGGGGATGACCTTCAACTCCTAACTCTCCTCCTCCTCCTCTCAAGTGCTAGGACTACAGGCTTATGTCCCCCAGGAACAGCATTTTTCAGTTCCACAGCAATACCGAAGGTGAAAAGATTTTAAAGGACCAATTCTGCCTGCCTCTCCTAGTTATCTTAGTGACCTAAGTTTTATTATTTTTTAATATTATTTTATGTGTATGAATGTATTGCCTGCATGTATGTAAATGCAATCCTGCCGTGCAACACCCACAGAAGTCTGAAGAGGGCCGTTGACTTCCCTGAAGGAAACTGGAGTTATGGCCAGTGGTTAGCCTCCAAAAGGGTCTCGAGAGATAATACTGAAAGAGGGTAGATGATGGAGGCCAGTGCTCTTAACTGCTGAGTCATCTCTCCAGATCCAAGTTTTCTTATTTTATTTTTTTTATTATTTTTATTTTATGTGTATGAGTGTATTGCCTTCAGGTATGTAAGTACACAGGTGTCCTGTGCTGTCCTGCAATGTCCTTAGAGGTAGAAGAGGGTGTCAAATCCCCTGAAAACGGAGTTATGGATGGTTGTTAGCTCCCATGCGAGTACTGGGATTCGAGGCAGGTCCTCTACAAGAGCAGTCAGTGTTCTTAACCACTGAGCCAGGTTTTATTTTTAAAAACAGAACTTTTAAGGAACAATAGCTATGTTCATTGTGCTGGATTGCTTCATTTGAAACTTGACACACCTGGGTAGAGGGAACCTCAACTGAGGAGTTTCCTCCATTGGATTGGTGGCCATGTCTATAGGACATTTTCTTGATTGTTGAGTAATGAGCAAGGGCTCCACCCACTGTGGGTAGTGCCATCCCTGGGTAGGTGCTCCTGTGTTGTCCAAGAAAGCAGGCTGAGCACAGGCCTGAGGAGCAAGCCTTTAAACAGTGTACCTCCATGGTCTGTGCTTCAGGTGTCTGCCCTGAGCTCCTTCCTGGTTCCCTTACATGAACTGTAAGCTACAAGGTGAAATAAAGCCTTTCCTCACTAAGTTGGTTTTGGTCAGTGTTTTTCACAGCAATAGAAAACTAACCGAAACAGAGGTTGGTATTGAGATCATGGGGGTATTGCTGTGATGGATCTTACAATATATGTTTGGGGGGATTGTGAAAATTTTGGGGCCTTTGTATGGGAAAAGTACTTGGAGTTCAATGAGCTGTTCTGTAGGAATTTGAGAGATAATGCTGAAAGAGAGTAGATGATAGAAGCCTTCCTTGTGAAGCTTTAAAGGGAAGCAAAGACTATCAGGGCTGTTAGAGTCAATGAATTAAGAAGAGGCAGAGAGGCAGGTGGATCTCTGTGAGATGGAGACCAGCCCGGTCTACATAGGGAGTTCCACATAGCTGGGGCTACAATGAGACCCTGTCTCAAAAAGACAAAAAAGAAAAAATAATAATTTTTGGAAGTGAAACGTTTTGTACTATTCTGGGACAATTGATGCTGATTAGCTGGGGCTAAAAGTCAGCTGTAACAAGATACCAGCATTATTGAGGTGAAATCTTCTAAGAAGTATTTCCTCAAGGTCAGCACACATAAGCTGTGGTCCAGAGGGGACCTGAGGCTCCTCTCAGTCTGAAAGCAGGACTTGCAATATGTAATAGTCTCCTATATAGTACTGGTTTTGAAGGCATGAAGGGGTCCTAGAGAGTATCTGAGGCTTGGCAATATGAGAGGCCAGGAAAGGTCATCAGTGAAAGTGTGGCCTCAATTACAATGGAGACCCCAGCATACTGGAGATGCCAGGACCATGGGACAACCACAAAGGGCAGTGGCGGGTATGGAGTGGAGCCAGCCTGAGCCTATGAGACAAGATGGATGTACTGTGGATGGCCGAGTCAGAAAAATGGAGCTTCCCAAGCCCCTTGGAGCCCAAAAGCTCATGAATGAATCCCAGATGTCCAACACTGAACTACATTCCTGAACTTTGGTCCAGGTAACCAGTTCTTTCCTTTTGAAATAAGATAATATATAACTTATTTTGGATTTTACAGGAGCCCACAGTTGAGAGATTTCTGATTATTTTAAAAAGACAATGAACCTTTAAAATGTTTGAATTTTAAGGACCGTGGGACTTTTAATGTTTTACTGTTTTATGTTGCAATATTAATATTAATGGGGCTGGAGAGATGCAGAGGACCCAGGTTCCATTCCCAGCACCCACATGGTGTCTAACAACATCCATAACTCCAGTTACAGGGAATCTGACACCCTCTTCTGACAGCCGTGGCCATTGTACAACACGGGTGCACCTACCTACATGCAAGCAATATACTCATACACATAAAATAAAAATAAAATATTTTGAAATACTAATATTAACATGATATCTTGTGGATAAGAAATGGAAAGGTTGTGGTGTAGTAGTCATGTGTTGGTATGTCAAGTTCACAAGGGGTCAAATGTGTTGGATGGCTTCAGTTGTCAACTTGGCACATCTGTGTAGAGGAAACATCAACTGAGGCATTTCCTCCATTGAACTGACCTGCTACCATGTCTGTGGAGCATTTTCTTGATTTTTGAGTGATGTTGGGGGGTTTAGCCCTTCATAGAGGACTATACTGTAAGCTGAAATAAACCTCTCCCCGAGTTGGCTTTAGTGATGGTGTTCATCACAGCAACAGAAACCAAACCATGAAATTCATCAAGACTAAAAACATTTCTTGCTGTATGGGACACAGTTTCAAGATATTTACATTGAATAATTTTAATCCTTAGGACAATTCTATGGGATCGATGTACCACTATGTTCATTTTACAGATGAAACTGAAGCACAGAGAAGTCACCATGCCTAAAGTTTAACAGTTAGTGAATGGCAATGTTAAGAATTGAACTGAAAAATATAGCAAACTCTGCATTACAAATTTCCCACACACAAAGCCTTTTTAAAAGAAAAGTACAAAGAAAAATTCCCTTAATGGCAAGGGAAAAGAATGATTATCTCAAAACACATATAAAATGAAATGCAAAACTGTCCATTTAAATCATGTTGGCAGATATTTGCTGGCATGTTAATACATTTGTAGTGCATCCAAAAGAACAGTTTACAAAACACTATGTTCAGGGATATCCCAGATTTGGAAGTTACTAAATGCTGACATTCTAACTTGGACTGGTCTAACTGAAATTTGCCAGTGGTTGGGTGGTATTGTGGCTATAATTCCTTTTATTTTTACTTAATTCTGTCTTCTGATTTTAGAGATATTGCACATCTAAAATTTTAAGTATGCATAGAATTACAGGATCTTATTAAGATATAGTCACTAGCTGGTAAGATGGTTCAGCAGGAACAGGTGCTTACTACTAATCCTGACCAGAGAGTTCAATCCCTAGGTCCACGTGGTAAAAAGAGAACTGATCCTGTTATAGAGTGCCAATCAGAAGTCACCACATGCAAAAGAAAGGCAAGGCAGATTTTATTTCAGCCAGGCTGACTCCCGAACTCTGGGTGAGTTCCGAGAAGCAGCATGAATTCATTGTAATATCCAGCTTTTATAGGCAAGTACAATGTGTCTAAAGGTCAGCTTCAAAAATATCCAACCCCCAAACCCCACCTAAGCCCACAGAAGCAGATGCTTGCATTCTGGTATTATATCCAATCTTGAAGACCAGGAGAAAGTGTCAAGCACAGAGTTCCCTTTAAGTTTAGCTTCCTCAAAAACAGGATGTCACTGCTGTAAGATGGAGTCTTTATGGTTTGGTTAAAGACCATTATCACTTTGACACAGATGTGGTCTTTAACAATGGTTATTTGCTTAAGATGTCTGCATAAGATTAGATACCAAATGGGGATCTTAAGTTCTCATGCAGTCTGGTGGAAGGCAGGGAAAATGAGGTCACTCCGTTACAAACCTACAAGCTGTCCTCTGACCTCCACAAAAGTGTACACACAAAAAAATTTTAAACAAAAGTCCTGACCAACTTTTCAGATTTTTTGTTTGTTTGAGACAGAGCCTTCCTGTAGCCCCAGCTGGCCTGGAATTTGCTATGTAACCAAACTGGCCACAATCTCACAGAGATCCCCCTGCCTCTAACTCCCTAGGTCTGGGATTAAAGGCATGGACTATCACACCTGGTATTTTTTCTTTAATATAGGGTCTCATGTAGCCAAGGCTGGCCTAAAATTCTTTATGTAGCCAAAGATGATCTTGAACTCTGAAATTCCAGCCTCCATCTTCCAAGTGCTGGAATTACAAGCTTACATCATTATGCCCAGTTTATGTGAAGCTGAGAATCAAACCCTTGGTACATGCTAGGAAAGCACCCTACCAACTAAGTTGCATCCCCAGCTCCAGATTCTGATTAATTTGATTGGTCTGAAATGTGGCCACAAACCAGTTGATGCCAATGTTACCAGCCCACAGATAGATCAAATGTTGAATAACAGAACTAGAGGAAATACTGTTGCAAATCACAAATCAGAACTCACCACCTGCAAATTAAACACAAGGCAAAACTTCATTATGGCCTACCCCCTGGATTCAGAAAGCAGCCCTGCCCAGTTCCTAATATTAAGGTTTTATATCCTGACAATAGCTATTAGTTCAGGATACTTGCACAAGATTAGAGTGCTTCTTTCACAATAGTCAACCACTCCCTGGAATTCACCTGTGCTTGTTGCATGGCAATACCAAGCAAAGTTCATTTGGAGTTCTAGTTCTCCCAAGATCAGATGGAAGGTAAATGACAAAATGGAGACCCATTACAAAAATAGAGTCACTCTGGTTCCCTCCCCGTTACAATGCTTAATATAGGGGAAAACAATTATCTAATTCAAAAAAGAATGAAAAATATTGGTTTAGAAAAATAGAGCTCTTCTACTTGAAACAATGGATTTTTTGTAAATCTGAGAGAATTTCTAACTTAAAAATATACATGTACAAATTTTGTCTATGATGCTGAATTAATTTGCTTTCTGTTGCTGTGACAGAAATACTGACCAAAGGAACTCATAAATGGAAGAGTTTATTTAGCCTACGTTTCCGAACAGGCAAGAGTCCATCACGCTGGGGCGGCATGGCGGCAGAGGTGGCTAGAGCAGGAACAGAAGCTAAACGCTCACATCTTCAAGCAGGCCCAAGAACTACCGAGTGACTGGAGATCCTGCAAGGCTTAAGAACTCTGTAAGCCCACCCCCAGTGACGTGCTTCCTCTAGCATGGCCACACCTTCTAAAATCTCCCAAAACAGTGCCATCAGCTGGGGCCAAAATGTCCAAATACTTAGAGCCTATGGGAGACCTTCTCATGTAAACCACCACGTTAATTTTATGCTAATTTTCCTTCAATCGCTGTAACAAAACACTCTAACCAATACCAACTTGGGGAGGAAAGGGTTTATTTTGCTTACATCTCCCAGGTCACACAGTTCATCAGGGTCCAAGGTAGGAACTCAGGAAAGGAACCTGGAGGCAGGAGCTGGAGCACAGGCCATGGAGGAATGCTGCTTACTGACTTGCTCCCCTGGCCCATGCTCAGCCTGCTTTCTTATACAATAGACAACAACCTGCCCAGGGGTGGCATTGCCCACAGTGGGCTGGGCCCTCCTGAAGCACTCTACAGTCAAGTAAATACCCCACAGACATGGCAACAGGCCAGTCCAAGGGAGGCAATTCCCCAGTTGAGGCTCCCTCCACCAAGATGTGTCAAGTTGACACTAAAACTATCCAGCACGAATACTAAAACCCCAAATTAGGGCACATTTAGAATTCCTAGATTTAGCAAGTATGAATGGAAAACCTAGGTACATACTATTAACATCTATTTGCAGCTAGATATATAATCTCATTCTAATTGTACTTCATCGCTTCTTCTCATTCTCAGGACTCTAGAGAAAAAAAAAAGGCAAAATTAACTCCTCTTTGGGTATCTTCAGAATATATTTGAAATGCTTTTTTTTTTTTTGGTTCTGAGGATGCCATCCCCATTGTATATTGGAAAACCTTAATACAAATTCAATGCTTTTCACCACATAGAGTTTAGAACTGCAAAGAGAAAGCAGAAAGTTGATAAAGTAAATGCTAAATTAAAGAAACAGTGACTGCCCTCACTTGTTAGTCTCAATTTTTTTTTTTAAAGTCATATGTGGTGCCACATATTTATAAGTACAGCATTCAGGAGGCAGAGGCACCGGAGGCCAACCTGGCCTAGATAATGAGGTCTAGGACAGCCTCGGCTATACCATGAGACCTTGGGGTAGAGGGAATGACCAGGTATGGTAGTGTATAGTCATGTCAGTTACCGTTGTGTCTCACCACTCGGGGCCAGCCTGAGTGGACTTTGGGGGGCCAGTCCGAGGGGTTGGGGTGAGTAGACACAGAGTCAAGCCGTAGACTCCAGGAGTGGGACGGGAAGCAGCCCAAGCACATGGCACTGCAAACTCGTTTACTGAATGTGTGCACAAGCTCTTATAGGCCTGGATAGCCAATGACCTTACAGGGTGGGGTCCCAAATACAGCCGATAGTAAGTTCGTCCCCAGGTAGGAAGGTACTTTCCAGATGCTGGTCTCACAACTAGCCAGAGCAGAACACCACACTCACAGGAGCCATTCCTCTATTCCTCCTAGCGGGTGGCCTGGCTAGGCCCACCTTGCATTATGCCCAACAGTAGTGCACATCTGTAATCCAGAACTTGAGATATTGAGGCCCAAGGATATTTAGCAGTTTGAGGCCATCCTAGGTTACATGTAACCCTGCCTCAAAAACATAAGTAAATAAATAAACTTAAAAAAAAAAATCAGCTCAATTACAATCCCAAAACTCAGGAGGCTGGAACAGCAGGACCACCACAGCTGGTTTGAGACCAGCCTGGACATCATAGTGTACTACAGGCCAGCCTGTACTACAGAATGAAGCTTTGCTTCTAAAGGAAAAAATGAATAATAATAATAAAAAAAAACTAGGCTGAAAAAAGAACAGGAAGTTAAAAGTTTAACATATTTAAAAAGACTTTGAGGGGTTGAGGTATAGCTAAGTGGTGCAGTCACTGCCTGGCATACACAAGACCCTAGGTTGATTCCAGCACCACCAATATAAACACAAAACAAATATTTACATATTTAAATAACTAAACATTATTATAAGGGGTTGGAGAGGTGGCTTAGCAGTTAAGAGCACTGGCTGCTCTTGCAGAGGACCAGGGTTCCTTACCAGCTACACATAGCAGTTAACAACCATCTGTAACTCTAGTTCCAGAGATCAAATGCCCTCTTCTGGCCTCTGTGGGCATTGCACACACATGGTGCATTTACATAAATACAGGCAAAAGACACATAAACTTTAAAAATAAATAAAAGTTAAATATTTGTATAAATATATAAATACTTAATAAACAAAAGCCTTGGAAAAACACATAGATGTAAATTAAGGGTAGTATTTTTCATTTTCTAAATTACCCTAGGATTATTTTGATGCTTAATTTGATTGGATTGAGAAACACCAAGGAAATTAGAAAAGCACACATTTGGATGTATTTGTGGGGGTTTTCCATAAGACCATTAGATAATGAGGGCTTTGATATACTGACTAATTCAAAATGTGAATACTGGACCTATGGAAAATAGGTTTGGTTGGAAGAAGTGGTTTGCTGGAGGTGTCCATCTGCAGGGTATATCTCAGACTTGGCACTTCCTTCCGCTCCCCTTTCTTTCCTCCCTCAATGCCTCTGGATCCTCTGCAAGAGCAGTCAGTGCTCTTGAACACTGAGCCATCTCTCCAACCCAAATCTTTTACCATATTCAATGGAACCTTTTCATATGAGAAACTTGCCATGCTGGCCATATTTATGAATACTTTGGGTGGGATCAAGGGCTTTCCTAGACTTTAAATGTGTAAAGAAGATCTTTAAAATAAAGTTTTGCCTTTCTAAAATGAAAAAGAAAACAATTTGTCAATATATACTCAAGGACTAAAATGCTGATATTCTAGTTTGAATGCATAATTCTATTCTTGGAAAATTTGTGCTAGATATAGAATTCAAAGTATAGAAAACATTTTTCCATGCACATGCTAACACATCCAAATTTATTTTTGTAAGCAACCCTGAGAAACACAATGCCAAACAGGATAAACCTCCCTTTGAGTTGTTGATCAGGATAGTCCAAAAGACTCTGAAAGTTACACAGTCTATTGCCACAGCCCTTGATTGCCTCCAAGATCTTGAAGGTAAGACCTTATTGCTGAAGACAGAACATACTTCGGACAAAGGACTTAGAGCAATGGACTGACCTGGAAGCCATCTCCTTGAAGGCTAGCTTTCATAGTTCTGGAGACCACTATGCAAGCTGCTAAGGGAGAACATCAATCAATGGTCCAACCCCAGCCTTAAAGCCTAATAACAATGACTAGCACAGCAATCTATATTGGGACAGTAGTGGCATTTTTATCTTGGGAGTAATCAAGATAAATTAGAATAAATTCTAATTGGATTTAGAAACATATTTTGCAACAGATGGAGACTTTTACTAAGTTCCAAAACTGGTCATACACAGAGATTAAGTGTCTGAAATGCTCAACCCTAAGTGACATCTGCAATGGAACCTCTACACATAAGGCTTATGGAACACAGTGGAACAAGAGGTAGAAAGAACATTAATGCATCTTTCAACTCTCTTCAATGAACCTCCTTCATGCCACAGATGGCAATGAACACAAATGGTCAAAGTGTAGAGAATAAGAATATGCAAAGTGTGGGTCCCTGGACAGGACTCCCATGTTAAACTTCATCCACCCAGGGTTCAGGGATCATTTCAGAAGAGGTGGTGGAAAGTTTGTAAGAGCCACAGGAAGAGGTGCATCACCACATGGATATAGATTCTTACAGTCTCCTGAGCCCCTCTGCATATGAACTTTTGGTGATGGTGACAGCAAGCACAGGATCAATGAAAACACAAGCAGATAAAAACCCAGCATAGAACTGTGGAAATGGGCAGCAGACCCCAATCTTAGCCAAAGAACTTAGCCAAAGCTGCTTACTGCTGGGTGAGGAGGAGTTGATCTTTTTTAAGGAAGTCACTCTAGATAGGCTGACCAGACTCCAGTGGAGGAACATGCACTAAAGAACAGCAGGGCATACTAATATGGCTTGATAGGCCTTAACATAAATGACAAAATGCATGAAATCCCTTGCAGGGGCCATGAGAGGGTGTCAATACGGAAGGGAGTATGAAGATGATTGAGATGTTGTGTATGAAATACACAAAAATTCAATAAAAAGTAAATTAATTGAAGAGTCACTCTGTTTAATGTGGCACGGGAATGACACAACAGGAAAAGTAACTAATACAAATCCCCAGCACCAGATGAAAAAAGAGTACTTTTCCAAGTTATTACATATTATTGCTAATCAGTATTGAAGGAGTATAAAGCTGAACAGAGAAGCATAAAATTATTCTGAGGATATAGATCAACTCTGGGGATACAGACCTGGAATGCCCACCTAGCATGTATAAGGCCTTAGCTTCAATTCCCAGTAACACACACACACACACACACACACACCATAAAATCAAAATACTGAGGCGTGGTGGTGTGGCTCTCTGAGAAGTCAAGGCCTGCCTGGTCTACCTAGGTAGAGAGATCCAGGCCAGCCAAGGCTACATAGTGAGATCTTGTCTCCAAAACAAACAAAACCAATAAACTCATCACTTGAGAGGCAAAGGTAGGATCACTATAAGATCAAGGCCAGCCTGGTCTACACAGCCAGATCCGGGCCAGCCAGGACTACACAGTGAGACTATAGCAACATTCTCAACCCTCCACCCCATAAAGAATGGTTTATTTTAAAAAATATTTTCTTATTTTTGTTTTAAGTGTATTGACTGCATATATGTAAGTGCACCCATGTTGTGCACTGTCCTCGGAGGTCAGAAGGGAGCACTGGATTCCCCTGGAACTGGAGTTACAGGTGGTTGTTATCCGTCATATGGGTGAGGGAATTGAGCCTGGATCTTCTGCAGTGGTAACTAATGCTCATAAACACTGAGCTATCTCTTCAGCTCAAGAATGATTTATTTTTGGAGAGGGGAAAGGGATCTCAGCATCTAGTCCTGGCCTGTCTGGAACTCACAATGTAGACCAGGCTGACTTCAAAGTCATGGAACTTTGCCTGCCTTTGTCTCCTGAGTGCTGGAGTACTGGGATTAAAGGCATGCACCACCATATCTGGCCTCCAGAATGATTTTTTTATAATTACAATTTTTTATAATTATAATCAGAGCTGTAAAGACAATCTGATTATATTTCAACATAACTTTCTAATGTTTATTTTTTCACTTTCCTGCTTTTTTTGGTCCTTCTGTGTGTGTGTGTGTGTGTGTGTGTGTGTGTTGCTGTGGACTTATTGAACCCAGACCTCACACAAGCTTGGAAATGCTCTACTACTGAACTAATCCCCAGTCTTCTTAGTTCTCTGACGTAGCTCCTATGTCAAGATCGAGCAACTCCTCAGAACTTAAATGTCCATGCAACACACACCTATTTCTTTCATTCCTGGAATGTTACCTTGACACTAATGGAACAAAACCAAAGTAAAAATTAGCCAGATTAAAATGTCATCCAGAGACGGAGAGATGCCTCAGCTGTTAAGATCACAGCACTAGCTGCTCTTGCAGAAGACCTGGATTTGATTCCCAGCACCCACATGGCAGCTAACAATTGTTTGTAACTCCAGTTCCAGGGGGTCCGATGCCCTCTTCTGATGTATGTGGAGCACTGCAGGACATGGGTGCACTTACACACATGCAGGCCGTACACTCATACATATAAAATAAAAAAAAATATTTTTAAAATGAAGTGATCCAGGGCCTGAATAGACGGCTCAGGGGCTGGAGCATTTCTGGCTCTTCTGGTTCCCTTTTTATTTTCATGGTGCACACACACACACACACACACACACACACACACACACAAATACATCTTTAAGAAATTTAAAGGGTTTTCCTGTACTGATAACAGTGGTACTCTCCATCCTTTTCCATTTCTACAGAAATCACTCAGTTATATCAGTTCAGTGCAGACAGCAGTGTTGGAAGGAAAGATAATTTATTTTTTATTTTTTTGGTATCTTCAGCTTGGACTAAGCATTAAGTAGATAGGATTTAGCAGGTACAAACACTACTTATAGCAGCAGCCGTAGTGATAGAGGTGCTGGAGCTCAAACCCAAGGCAAGCACTGCACCACTGGATTCCCTCTCAGTCTCTCAGTCTGTTCATTTTTAAAAATTTTTAACAATTTTTCGGTGTGTGTGTATGTGTGTCCATGTGCACACATGCCACAGCACGTGTGGAGGTCAGAGGACAACTTTCGGCAACTTTTTCTCCTTTCAGAGTGTTGAGGTAGTGTCTCCTCTTGTTTCTGCTGCTGTGCGGCATACTCCAGGCTCACTGGCCTTCAAGTTCCCAGGCCATTTTGTTCCTGCTTGTATAGTTACAGGGCTTACAGATGTCCACCATCAAGTCCTCACTTTTTTTTTTAACGTGGATTCTGGGCATTGAACTCAGTTCATCAGGCTTGAATGGCTAGCATTTCTTATCTGCTGAACCTTCTCTCTGGCCCCTGCCTCTTAATTTTAAAATCCACATGGGTTATCTTCAAAGAGGATGATGACCAGAAGAAATGATCAAAGCAGAAAGTTCTTTATTTTTAAAATTACTTTTTATTTTTTTATGTGTATGAGCGTTATGGCTTCATGTACATAAGTGCACCCTTGTCATGCAGTGCTTGCAGAAGACAGAAGATGGTGTTGGATCCCATGGAATTAGAGTTAGAGACAGTTGTTAGCCACCATGTCAGTCAAATCCCAAGTGCTGGGATTTGAACAGGGTCTTCTGCAAGAGCAGCTGGTGCTCTTAACTGCTGAGCCATCTCTCCAGCCCTCAAAACAGAAAGCTCTTAAACCCCCTAGGCAAAAAAAATCAAATCTTTGTGAGGAAATGGTAACACAAAGGGTTTTCAGCCTTTTTGTTAGGGGCAGTAAGTTGTGGGATGCTACTAGGAGATGGATTTACCTTACTTTACTCTCTCTTAGAACAAGTTTTCACTTTCTTTCTTAGACATTTTTATATCTTAGCTTTCTGGCTTTCTAGGTGTTATTCCTTCTACATTATCATATTTCTGGGTAACTTTTGTCTATTTTTTTAAAGAGATGGTCTTACTATGTAGGCCCTGGAACTTGCTATGTAGACTACGTTGGCCTCAAAATCATAGCTCCACCTGCCTTTGCTGAGATAAAAAGTGTGTGCCACGATGGCTGGCCTTTGTCTTTTTGAGATAGGCTCTCACTCTGTAGCCCAGGGTGTTCTGTAACTAAGTAGATCCGGCTGGCTTTGTATCCTCAGTGATCCTCCACCTTGGCCTCCCAAGCGCTGTGATTATAGGAAACATGCCGCTATGTCCAGCTCCAAATACTGTACTTTTGAAATAGCCCCCAAACATTTCAAGTTCAGCCATAGGACACTATAGTACACCTTTTAAAGCACCAAGCCTCTGAAAAACAGACCTCGTTTCAAGAAGCAGCTGTCACTTGTCACATGATCTTGAGCAAGGTATTGCATATTTAAAAATATTTTTAAACCTTTTATTTTTTACTTTATGAATATGAGTGTTATTGTTGCATGTATGTAAGAGCACCTGTGTCATGAAGTGACTACAGAGGACAGAAGAGGGCTTTGGATTCCCTGGAACTGGAGTTACAGATAGCTGGTAGTCATAATATGGGTGCTGGAATTCAAACCTGGGTCCTCTGGAAGAACATCCAGTGCTCTTAACTGCTGAGCCATCTCTCCAGTCCCAAGTATTACACATTTTTGTCTTTCACTTTCCTCAGAAAATGACATAAGATCAAAATGGACATGAGATCTCCCTTAACTGTTTGGAAGGGTTAATAAATGTGATAATACACCTAGAAAGTACTTAGAATAGAATTATTCAGTAAATGGTAGTGCTATTATTGTATTCCTCTCTCCAACCTCCTCATCCCTGTCAAATTATTTTTTAAGAACATCTAAGTGTGTGTGTGTGTGTGTGTGTGTGTGCTTGTGTGGTGCTCAGAGGATGACTTTCAGAAGTAGCTTTCTCTCTATGGCAGGTTGTGGTTAGTGCTTTCACCTGCAGAGTGATTGCTCTTTTTTTTTAACCCCTGTCTCTCTCTTTTGAAATTTTAAGTGAAGCACTGCTGACTCACTTTTTAAAGTTTCTTCTAAATTCCAAAATTTAGTATCTAAGTCAATGGAAAGGGGGGACACCATCAAGAGCTTCTTTCAAGAACAGAACAGTGTCTACTCCTCTGTGTCTAAATTTACTGAAACCGAAACCTATCCCCCAAACCCACATGAAGAAAAAAAGTGATGAAATCACATTCTAGGTGGTCAGTGCAATTCATACTTTCAGTCTTTTCTGTACTAACTTTGAGCTGACTTTCAAAAAATTAACAACCTAGCTCATTGAAATATACATTTCCATTAGCTTTTTAAAATTAAAAACAATCTAAGACTGGAGAGATGGCTTAGTGTTTAAGAATACAGTCATCTAAGAGAACCCGATAGCAGTCTTCTGTAAGGTTATCTGAGATGTCACAGCATGTTCTCTGCATATGTTTCTTATATCCTTCAGTCACCACCGCATCAGTCTCTACTATGGGGACCATCTTTGGTTTCATCTTGACTATTTTACATAACATGCCCCAAGTCCATCTCCCCAGATCAGCCCCTTTGCCAGTGTAATCTTCTTTGTCACTGCCCATAATGGCCTGAGCATACGCCAAGTCACTCTGCCAAATTAATATCCCCACTAAGAATGAGGATATTTCCAAACTGCTTCGAGTGTAGCATTTTAATGTTCTGTCAGATGAATCTTCAGCATACACCACTTCATCCATGTCATACAGCCTCCTATCAGCGGCAGTAGGCAGTCCATGGCTCCTACTCCGAACTATGGGTGGTAAACTTCACCCACCAAATACTGTCTTCACTCAGTTCTTTCATCCTTTATTTTGTTCAAAAGACTGTTAGCTTCTCGTTTGTCTTGTGGGTCACTGCCCTAGCTCTAAAGATGCCAGCAACACCAGTACATGTGGATAAATTCTCAAATTGGCACCCTCCCCTCTCATCCGCTCCTGGAAAACCACCTGAAGGCCTTTCAGAAGTGTCTCACTGTCAGCTTAGGCCTCAAGCTGAAGTCGAGCATGCTGTGTGGTGAGGTGGGACCTTGTGCTTGCCTGCGGGAGGTGGCACAAGAGGCTAGGGGATTGTCAGGTATTTCAGGTTACAGCCCCCTCCTCCCTGCCTCCCAAATAGTCACATTCTTTAAAGAGCAGGGATTGTGTCATGTCCACAGCCTTTCCCTTCTAACACAGACACAGTGACTGGCACATTGTAGTCTCCAAAATTGTGGAATAAGTTGATTAATGGAATGAAGTAGAACTTTGAAGATTCTACTCTTTTTAGGATATCTTGGACTACTCCACCCCCACCCCGAGTTCGAATTACAGCAAAGAAAGGAAGAATAAAAACCAGGCTGGGGGGCGGTGATGTGTGTGTGTGTGTGTGTGTGTGTGTGTGTGTGTGCACAGATGGCTCAGCAGTTAAGAGCTCTGGCTGATCCTGCAGAAGACCCAGGTTGGAATTCCAGCACCCACATGATGGCTAACTATAACTTCAGTTCCAGGGAATTAGACGCTCTCTTATGATCTCCACATGCACTGCACGACACGAGTGCACTTGCATACATGCAGGCAATAGACACACACACACATAATAAAAATATTAAAAAAAAAAAAAAAACAACCAAGGCTCGGGATGACACAGTTTCTTAGAAGTCAGCTTGGGGGTGACAGAAATCTTTTTCAATTAAAATTAAAATTAAAACTGAGAAACAGTACATTGGCAGACAAAACAGTAGGAGTCTTTTAGTCATGGAGTTTGCCGTCTAGATCGTTGTCCTATCACAATATCTAATACGAGCCTCTTAACACATTTATAGAGTTTTCAAATTAGTTTTTGTCCATCCTTTCAATAAACAATCATTAAAAGCAGTTTATTTAACTGTGAAACCTCACAGTTAAAACTCCGTAAAGGGACATAAATGTGGAGGGAATAAATAATGAGGCAGAGAGAAGAGAAGTAGCCGAGGGGAAGTAGAGACTAATTCCAATTTCGGAGTTAATTTCCACAACGTAACATTGGGAGAATTCAAGGAACACAAGAAAGAGACACGTGCGAGACCTTTCCAAGGAAGTCAACAGTCACAGAGCACAGCAAGGTGGAGCATCCACACAACTTAACTGTGATCCCAGTCAATCAACTGCCTAGCTCTGGGGCCAGGTGTCTACTGGGAGCCTGGCTTCCCGGAAAGGCGCCCCTCCTACACATACTCTAGTTACTCCCGGCCCCTGAGCTGGAGACCAGCTCTAACCTGGCAGCCCAGCGTAGACTACAATTCCCGGCGGCCTCCGGACTCGAGCTCGGCCCTAACTGGGGAGAAAACGCAGTGGAGACTACAATCCCCGGCAGCCACCGTGCTCGAGTCGGGTCCTCACGCGAGAGGAGCGCAGCGAAGAAGACTACAATTCCCAGCGGCCACGGAGCTGGGGCCAGGGCATCTGACCCGGGTTCCTGAGCGTGCTGGTTGGGCGAAGCGGGCTTCCAGGCGCCCAGCCTTGACGGCAAGGACAGCGACTTCTTCCGGCGCTGAGCTACCTTCGTCGGCCTGGGGATCACTACCTGCCAAGATGCCGAAGGCCAAATCCGCGGCGAGCGGCCGCCGGCGCGAGCGGCAGGAGCAGCGCCGGGAGCTGAAACGTGCAGGAGGTGCGCGGTGGAGGAAGTGGGTCTGGCTGCATCTCGGTGCCCACAGAGCTTCGGTAGAGGAGACGCGCTATGGCTGGCGCTTCGGGCGGCTCTGAGGCGGGTGTACGTCCAGTGCAGACCCTGCCCTTTGCAGACCTGGGCTTCCCTACCAGCGGGTGGACTTAAAGCTGCATGCTGGCCCGCCGGGTGCAGGGCACTGGTGGCCTCGTGGGTGCAGAACTCTTTCCCCTTGTCCATCCTCTTTCGCTCCTCTAGGACAGCCTGGGATCCATTCTCAATTGGGAAATTAAGTATGCTTCGTTTTATTCCAGGCCTCATGTTCAACACAGGGATCGGGCAGCACATTTTGAAAAATCCTCTAGTTGTTAACAGCATTATCGAAAAGGTGGGTGTCGAAGAGTTAAGGCAGAGAGTTCTTAGGTTATTAATCTTATTCTTAGGAACACTTACCCATAACATAATGTTGTATTCGTCTAATCTGAGCCCTTGAGAAAGCTGAGACATGATGATCTTGTGTTCAAAGCCAGCCTGTGTGTGCTACATAGTGAGAGTCTGAGAAAAACTAAAAACGGAGAGAGAAAGCTCTGTAATTTTCTGTTGGACGAGTTAAGACTAGTCTAGGATTCGCATGCCGCCCTTTGCTTGCTTCCTTCTGATTCTGATTCTGCGTACCGACAAGTCTTTCTGTGGATTTTCTACTTGCTAGGTGGACTTTATTTGTACTTGTTCATTCGATTTCAGATTATTCGTTTAATCACTTTTTAAATAGAGATTTGTTTTGAGACAGGGTCTTATGTAGTTGGCCTCAAACTCCGTTTGAAGACAACGCTGGCCTTGAGCTCCTGATCCTCCTGCCTTCTGATCACTTTCTAAACACCATATCACTGTTGCTTGTTTACTTATTACGGAGTTTAAACTTAGGTTTAAATCACACAGTATGTCTGTTCCCCAGAAAAATATATGCTACTGCATATAAATTATTTGGAGTATTCCTCTTATATGGGTTATTTTGTTATAGATGTTTGAGTACTGGAAAGTGAATGGCACAGATTACTTTTATGTGTATAAAGAAAGCATCCTGAAGGTGGAACTTAGAGATCCACCTGCCTATGAGTGCGGGGATTAAAGACATGTACAACCACTTCTGACTGATTATTCTTAAAATCACATGATGGTTAATAATTGAGAAATCATTGTCCAATGTGCTATAATTCTTAGGCAGTTTCATAGGAACAGAATTGGTTTCAGGTTATTGGAATCATTTCAAAGGGAGAAAGCTGTAAGCTTCTTGTTATTCCTCCTTTTCTGACTCCAGAAATTGATTAGATACCCCTTAGGTTAGGAAATGCAGATTTTCATTTATACTTAATGTCACTGAAGTCTTTTTGTTAAGCACATATATCATAAAGAAATCTAAAAATGAAGGTAGTAAAATCTCTTAATTGAGTAATGATAAGCAAAGATGGTCATTTATAAACTGTTTAGATGTCGAGAGAAGAGGTGAACTGGTTCTGCTTGTTTTTAGGCTGCTTTAAGACCAACTGATGTGGTGTTGGAAGTCGGGCCTGGAACTGGCAACATGACTGTAAAGCTGTTAGAAAAGGCAAAAAAGGTAAAAAGGAAATTTCATGTGTTAGCATCAGACAAGCTGAGCTGGTTTACAAATATAAATGTTTTGATTAATAGCTTTTTTTCCCCCTTTTTCTTTATGAGACAGGGTCTCACTGTGTAGTTCTGCCTGGCCTGGGACTTGCTGTGTAGACCAGGCTGGACTCGAACTCACAGAGCCCTCCCTGCTCTGCCTACTGAATGCTGGGATTCACCACGTACAGCCCTTAATTGCTATTATTTAATAGTAACTCTTGACTCTGTGCCGGAAATTTTATCTCTAAAAGTGAGATGAATTTGTCAAGAAAATAAAAACTATATTTGTTATAGTTTGACAGGGCATTTAATGTAAGAGTGGGTTACATGTTTATTAGAGGGAGGGATAGCAGAATAAAATATAAACATTCAGATAACCCAAATTAATTTTAAAAAACTATTGTTTTTATTTTATTTGTATGAGTGTATTGCTTGTATGTATATATGTGCATCTGAGCTGTGCAGTGTCCACGGAGGGCAGAAGAGGGCATCAGATCCCATGGGACTGGAGGCATGGACAGTTATTAGCCACCATGTTGGTGCTGGAATCAAACCCAGGTTCTCTGCAAAAACAGCCAATGGTCTTAACGACTAAGCCATTTCTCCAGCCCCAACCCAAAGTAATTTTAAAGAGCAGTTGGCCACCAGTAAGTCTTGAGAAACAAAGCAAAGAATAGTTAATTGGGACTAAATTCAATAGAAGACCTATAGAGCCAGAGCTCAGGCCTCTAGAATTAAGGTACCTTCAGGGTACAGCAATGATAAAGAATGGATCTGGAGCCAGGCAGCACAAGTGTGTCCTGTAGATGTGGTCTTGGAAGTCAGTGAAATGTAACTGGTATTGCAATAAAATTCTAATTTCAGTTTCACCCATTTTCATGTACTTGAGATGTTGTGCCATGTGCTCTGAATCTCAGTTAATGAGAGAACTTGGAAGAGTAGGTTCCTTGTGTGTCGTGTCTGAAAACATTGACTGCAGAAACATGTATATTCTTTTCATTATCTGTTCTGTTACAGAGCACGGAAACAGATGAAATGGGGTAATTCTTTAAAAAAAAAAAATTCATTGTTTTTATTTTATGTGTATGAGTGTATTGCCTGCATGTACGTAAGTGCACCCGTTTCATGCAGTGCCTGTGGAGGTCAGAAGATGGCATTGGATTCCTGTGGAACTGGAATTACAGATGGCTGTTAACCGCCATGTGGGTTGTGGGAATTGAACTTGGGTCCTCTGCAAGAACAGCCAGTACTCTATAATCAGTGAACCATCTCTCCATCCCCAATTCTTTTATTTGGATAAAACTCATCTGGGTTTTATCTTTCTTTTCTGGGTGTTACTGTGTTGTTTAATGTGGTAGAATTAGGTGAAGGGATGCTGATGTAAAGGTTAGAAAAAATCTTAAATTGTGTAAATTATGAGAGTTATGCTTGGATGGTAAAAGATGAATATTCCATAATTAAGCTATTTTGTTATGAATTTAGGTAGTTGCCTGTGAACTTGACCCAAGGCTGGTGGCAGAACTTCACAAAAGAGTTCAGGGCACGTGAGTATATGTAATAGAGTAAAAGTATATTAAAGTACATTTCAATGTCATGAGACCACATTCTTTTAAATTTTCTTTCCTTATTTCCAGGCCTCTAGCCAGCAAACTTCAGGTACTGGTGGGAGACGTGTTGAAATCGGATTTGCCATTCTTCGATGCTTGTGTGGCGAACTTGCCCTATCAGGTACTCTTCACATGGTCAGTAGCAAGCAATGTCTTTATGTGTCTTTCCTCAAAGCTAACTAGTCATTCTCTTTCAGATCTCTTCTCCTTTTGTCTTCAAGTTGCTGCTACACCGACCTTTTTTCAGGTTTGTGAAAATGAACAGTTAATGCCAAATTTTAGAAAGATAATTTGGCCAGCTACACAGCCAAAAATAAGAACAATTAAAAAACCACTGGAGAATTTTTATAGGAAATATTGATTGAAATGAGATGTAGCTCATTTGATAGAATGTTTAAAGCCCTGGGTTCATTCCCCATCATCACATAAAACTCAGCATGGTGGTATGTATGTACCTGTGTCCCAACTCCTGGGAAGCAGAGGCAGGAGCATCAGTAATTCAATCAGTAATTCATGTTCATCTTTGGCCACAGAGCTAGTTCAGGGTCAGGTGAGGCGACATGATACTTTTTCAGAAGAACAAAACACAAAAGAAAAAAACAACTTATGTGTAGGAGATGTCTTTGAGTTGATAAGTTGTTTAAGGCAGTAAGGGTGTGTCCCCAGTTCCCGCTGGTCTGGAACTCACTATGTTGAGATCAGGTTTAATCTCACAGAGGTCACCCACCTGTGAGGGGATTAAAGGTGTGGGCCACCATGCTTCAGTACTCTCAGTGGCTTCTTAACTGGTACTATATAGTAAGTTTCATACCAGTGGCTTTCACACTCAAGTCCAATACTCCCTCAATGTTTATAAAACAAATTGTGGGAGTCAATTAAAAAAAATCAATTCAGTGTTGTGTGTTTGCATGCCACAGTGCACATGTGGAGGTGAGAGGACAGCTTGTGGGAATTGGTTTTCTTCTGCTAAGTGGGTCCTGGGGATCCAACTCAGGTCATTGGGCTTGGCATCAAATACCTTTACCAATTGAGTCATCTTGCCTCTCCCCTTCCTTTAAATGACATGGAATAGATTATATCAGAAGGCACGTGCATATGGTCTAGGTGTCTAGAGTTTCATGAAAGTTTTGTTTGAGTATAAACATACATAGTTATACTATGGAACCTGAGGTAAGAAGATTGCAAATTCAGGGCCTGCTTTGGTAACTGTATGAGATTCTCAAAAGCAGAAGAAAGGGCTGGAGATGTAGCTCAGTGGTAAGCTGTTTGCCTAGTCGACATGAGGCCTTAATTTGGTCCCCAGTACACCAAACACACACACATGCACACATACTCACTGAGTCAGAATACAGCTTTGAAGATGCTCTTCTATTTAACCTTTAAAAATGCCCCCATTGCTTACAGAAGAAAAAGACACCGAACATTGTAACTGCCTTTCCAGTCTCACCTCAAATAGAATTCCAGCTACACCACAAATGCAATTTTGCTATGGAGTCAGCTTTATTGCTGTTGCAGAAGGAATTATAGACCAATACAGGTCTGAAATTGTTGCTCATCTGATCACTGAAAGCAAGCCATCTTCCTTGGGGTTAGGAGTATAGCTATTGGAAAACAAAATCAAGCCACTGTCTGTTTTGTGGTAATAACACTAAGGGTGAAAGTGTTCTACCTCATCACATTGCTCATCAGCTACTGTTTTGCTATTTGCCTCCCAGGATAACTCACTGAGTTAAAATACAGCTGTAGTGGAAAATGACCATTTTTATCCCCTTTTGCTTTTCAGATGTGCTATCCTTATGTTCCAAAGAGAATTTGCTCTCCGTTTAGTTGCAAAACCTGGAGATAAACTGTACTGCAGACTCTCAATTAACACACAGCTTTTAGCACGTGTGGACCATCTAATGAAGGTCAGTGATTTTTATTATTGAAGTATCTAATTTATTCTTGAGGAACTGGCCTTGCCTTCTGTGAGAACTACCCAACTCACACACATCTTTTTTTTTTTTTTTTTTTGAGATACGGTTTCCCTGTAGCCCCAGCTGTCCTGAAACTCACTATGTAGACCAGGATGGCCTTGAATTCACAGAGATTTGCCTGCCTCTGTCTTGAGTGCTAGAATTAAAGATGTGCACCACCATACCCAACACTTTTTTTAAAGACAGGGTCTCTTTGTTCTTTACTTCAGGCTCGCCTGGAACTCTCAGCTTTTCATGTGCTGGAATCATAGGCATGCGCTACCATGCCCAGCTAAGAGAACATCTTTGCTTACTAATTAAAAGTTGCCTTTGGGAAGTCTAAATATTTTCTGATTAATAGGTTGGGAAGAATAACTTCAGACCCCCACCCAAGGTGGAATCCAGTGTTGTAAGGATAGAACCTAGGAATCCGCCACCACCTATCAATTTTCAGGTAAGGCTAAATACTGGGCCATTAAGGGGAAAATGTTATTCTATAGCAACAGAACAATATAAAGTCAACCTAAATGTCCAAACATAGGAAAATGTGAATTATTATACATCCTTGTAACAGAATAGATAATAATTTGATGTAAAATAGTTACGGAGACTACATAAAAACATGGAAAATGTTTGTAAAAGGCAAAACCATTAGAATACAGTTGCATTTTAAAACTTAAGATTATAGCGGTAGAAAACTTGTCTATTTGGATGAAACTTGAGAAACAGTATGAAATTGAAATAGTTGTGTTGGAGTAGTGTTGTTTTGGTGGTGCTGAGGGTCAAACGCAAGACCTCTTGCAAGCGGAAACAAGTACTCTGCCAACAATGTACATCCCCTAGCCTGGTGGCAAACATTTTTGAATAAAAATTACTGGTTTGTCATTGAGGAAAAAAATCTATACTACTTGATAGAAAACTTTACTAGTCACATTAGAGAAAAAGATGTTGTAGATGCTATATCCTAAATCATGTTTATGCTTTGATTTATATCTGTTTATTCAATCTTAAATATATGAATGTTTTGCCTGCATGTATGTGAGTGTACCTGTGCAGTGCTTGTGGAGGCCATTGGATATCTTGGAACTGGAATTGAAGATGGTTGTTTAGCTGCCATGTGGACTGAACCTGGGGCCTCTACAAGAGCAGCCAGTGTTCTTAACTGCTGAGCCATTTATCCAGCCCAATTTCTTTCTTTTTTTTTAAAGGCAGGGTCTTATGTGGCTTAAAGCTAGCCTCAAATCCATCTCAGATGTGATTAAATTCCTGATCCTAAGTGCTAGAATTATAGGCATGTGCAACTATAACTGATTTGAATCTAATTTTTGAAAGTGTCATGTTATTTATAGAGACAGTTTTACATATTTTTCATTAAGAAATAATTTATTCATTGAGATTCACGAAAGTACAAAAGTCAAGTGTGCATCTTTCTTTCAAATGTGTGTCAGCCCGATCAAGATGTAGGCCATTTTCCTGACTATTGAAGGTTTCCTTTGGTTTTAAGTATAAAAAGAATACACTCAGCACACATGGATGAGGTTTGGCTTTTGTTTTGCTTTGTTTTGTCTTTTTTGAGATAGGGTCCTCCCTGTAGCCCTAGCTGGCTTGGAACTTGCTATTAGACCAGACTGGCCTTGATCTCACAGAGAGTCAACTGTCTGTGCCTCTTGGGTCCTGGGATTAAAAATGTGTGCCATCATGCTGGGCTAGAAGTTTGGTATTTTGAAGAAAACATCCATATTATATTTCAGGAATGGGATGGCTTAGTAAGGATCACGTTTGTTCGGAAAAACAAGACACTCTCTGCTGCATTCAAGTAAGTATTCTAGTTTCTAATGGGTGAAGGCCAGTATTTGGCCTTTTATTCCAATAGTCATCCTAAAGTGCAAAGATTATTTATGTTTAGATAAACTTCACCTTTTAAACTAGTTTTGTACTTTGAGAAGCAGAATAATGAAAATTCTTGGGAGTTGTGTGCCAAATCAGGTTTTTCTTTGCAAAACAGGAAAAATAAACAATGATTTAATCATACATCTACCTATTTTTTTTTCTTTTTTCCTTTTCACATTTTACTGGCAGTTGGGGGCACATGCTAGTCAAGTACTTGGCTATTTTCCCAACCCTCTTGTTGGTTTTGGAGCCTTCCCAGCAGCTAGTATTATAGCTAGGCCCAGCATTTTCTTTTTTTAATTTTAAAACTATTTCTATTTCTGTGTATGGGTGTACTGCCTGTATGTATGACAGTACACTTGTGTTATGCAGTGCCCATGGGATCAGAAGAGGGTGTTGGATTCCCCTGGACTGGAGTTACTGACAATTGTTAGCTGCCTTGTGGGTGTTGGGAATTGAACCTGGTCCTCTGCAAGAGCACCCAGTGCTCTTAATTGCTGAGCCATCTCACCAGCCCCAGCATTTTCTTTTTTAAAGGAGATGTTTTGTGGAGAGTCTAAGAAATTCTCTTTAGATTATAAAAAGCTTTTAAGTGGAAGGTAACATTATCTGTAGGCTTGGCTACTTGGGAAGATAGGGCAGGAGGACCCTGGGGCCTAGGAGTTTGAGTCCAGCCTGGGGAACATAAGAACCTGTCTTTTTTTTAAAGCAGTGTGGCACTCACCTTTAGTCCCAGCACTTGGAATTGCAGAGGTAGATGGATCTCTGTTGAGTTTAAGGCCAGCCTGGTCTATGTATTGATTTCTAGACTAGCTTGGGCTACAGGGAGATCTGTCTCAAAAAGACCATCCCCTTCCCCAAAAAAGAAAATTTCTGAATTTCATCAAATGGAGCATACATCTAAAGTTTTTTATTATAGTTAGAATGTGTGTGTGTGTGTGTGTGTGTGTGTGTGTGTGTGTGTTGTGTATGTCAGGACAAGTTGCAGGAGTGGTTCTCTTCCACCATTTGGTTCTGGGGAGTGAATTAAAGTCATCAGGCTTGGTGGCAAGTACCTTTACCCACTGAGTCATCTCACTGGATGGAGCATACATTAATCTTGTCTAAATTGAAACGAGTTATACCTAGTATTTGATTTTGTAATTGCCACATAACTTCTTTACAGATCAAGTGCAGTACAACAACTGTTGGAAAAGAACTATAGAATTCACTGTTCGGTTCATAATACTGTGAGTACAAATCATTTCTGTCATTTCAGGGACTTGTGTGCTATTACAAATTATCATTTCCATTGGACCATTAAGACAGTGTATATGTAACTAGTACAGGGTTTTGTGTAGTTCAGGCTGGGTTTGCAGTCACACTGAGAGTAGTCTTCCTGCCTCAGCCTCTGGGGATTAGAGATTTGAGCCACCTACTGGCTAATTTGAGTTTTAATATGTTAAATGTTGCTATGTACTCTACGGACCCTGGCCTAATCTTTTAACATTTGGTTTTAACATTTAACAGATGGGATTGCAGCTGAGTTACAGTTTCCTCAGAGATACAGATATGTAGCTTGCTTGGCTTAAAATAATTGGGTATGACTATACAGTTTGCTAACATGAACTGTTACTATCTCAGCTGTTGCTCAGATAGCAGTCACAGTTTGTTTTGAGACAGGGTCTTATATGTGGCCCAGCTGAGGATATAGCTGAGGATGACTTGAATTGCTGATCCTCCTGCCTTTACTTCCCAAGTGCAGGGATTAAAAGTGTGTATGCCACCACAGGATAGTACTTTTTGTGTGTGTGTGTGTGTGTGTGTTTTTGAGACAGGGTCTCTCTGTAGCCCTAGCTGTCCTGAACTTAATATATAGACCAGGCTGACCTAAAAGTCTGTCTGCTTCTGCCTCCCAAGTGCTGGGATTAAAGGTTGTATGTCACCATACCTAGCCATCCTTTGTATTTTTTATGGCCCAAATCTCTCACATGGTTTAACTTACCACATACTATCTCCCTTCTCTACTATGGGAAAAAGCCACTACTTATCAGCCTAAATTTAAAATAATAAACTGGATTAAGAAAAATCTTTGGATAAAAGGTATGAATCAAATACAAAACACTTTTTCTTCTTTTAGCATAGGCTTGGCTTGAACTTGGGGTGATCTTCCTGCCTTCCAAGTGCTGGGATCACAAGTGTAGGGTTCTGTACTAATACCTAACGTGCTTGAGGATGAGATATTGTCTCTGAGAAAAATTAACTGGTTGGGTAAAATTTGTGTCAAAAATGTTGTTTTTGAAAAGATTAGTAATTGCTTTAAAAATTGTTTTATTTATGAAGTCTGAAAAAGACAGTATTTTGAAGATGAAAAGGAGCAATATACATAAGGTATTAGTCAAGATATTCTGTTTATTGTATCAAAAACCAGCCTCTTAATTTCTTCGAAATCTAAGTCTTAGCCAAACTCAGGTTTTCGCAGCTGTCATTTATAGATTAAAGGTGATTTGTGAACTTTAAAAAAGAAAGAGCCAAGGTGTCTTCATTAAAGATGTTGTTCATTTATTCTGAATCTCATATTGATAGGTTATACCAGAAGATTTCAGCATAGCAGATAAAATACAGCAAATCCTAACCAGCACAGGCTTTAGTGACAAACGAGCCCGTTCCATGGACATAGATGACTTTATCAGGTAATTACATTTTTTTGTTTCTTTACTGGTATCTTCAGGTTGGAGATTTAAAGGCTTTTAAGCAGTATAAGGTGCTACCTGGAAGAGTAATTGCATGGCACTTCCATGGCATGGAGTAGTTACGTGGTAGAGAAGATGAAGACTCATTAGCTGCAGCACATAAATATTTCAAGAACAGTCTATGCCAGAAGATTGCCTGGGTTAATGAATGTGGGCTGTCGTGTGCGTGTTTCTCCCCTACTCCAATCTCCAACTCATTCTGGTCTGAGTCTTAACAGTTATCTCTTCAAAGTAGCCCCAAAGGTTGAAAAATCCCAACACATCTAAGCTGGATTTGATGGTTCTTTGTTTCCTTACTTGGAATAGCTATTGTTAAACAGATGTTAAGCATAAACCATCAGTTGTAACCATACCTAGTTAACCATTTATTAATAGCAGTTTTGTAGTTGAGGCAGATTTTAAACCTGTTGAGTTAAAGGTTTCTGTATTATGTGGACAGTTCAGACCAAAATTTGTTTTACTTGGTACTAAGCAAGTTCAATAAATTATTCAAGTAGACTGACTACCTTGTAGAGTTTTTACTTAGTAACTTTCAGAAGTTCTGGACATTTAGTCAGTATAACTTTCTTATATTACTGGGGACTGAACTTTTTGTACATGCTAGATGAATATTCTACTAGGCTGTGTCCCCACTTTTAGCTAGTTTATTTTTTAAGCATGTGTTGTAGTGAAAATAGTGTGATACAAGTCATTGATTTGACTTTTCAGTATAAATTTTATGTAACTAAGACAAATGAAGTTTATGTCTTATGGGCTGGTTAGCAGGTGTACCAGATTTTCATTAGATGTTAATCTCAGAAGTTGAATATTATTCCTAAGTATCTACACTTGTATTTTTTCAGACATCTGGATGACTTCTTGTGGGCCAGTGTGAAAAATGATCTCAGGTTCAAACAAATACCTTATTTTGAAACATCATTCTTACTTTCTTCAAGGCAGTTTGCTAGCTAAAATCGGATACTAAAAAGGTATCCACAAAGAGAATCAATGTGTATTTCATTTGAACTTTAATAATGGCCCAGAGAACAGGCATGTGAAGACTGACTTTTACTTCAAATTCTAGCTAGCTTCTTGTTTAGCTAATCATGCTGAAATGGAACAAGTGCTGATGCACTGAGACCTAGGATAGCAAAAGTCATTAAGGTAATTTCAGGCTAATCCAATATAATTTAAGCCAGTAGTTTATAACAAAAGAGGCATCAATCTGACATTGATTTCCGAAGGTCTACTTCGGAAAGTTAGAGAATAAGATTTCCTTAATGACTGTGTTAGGAGTAAGTGGTTGTGTAAGTGTGCTGGTGTATGTGTTAGTATTACTGGTACAGGTACATTTTGTCAAAAATTGGCTTTTCAGTACCATCTCTTTTTGGTTTCCTCCCCTCCAGATTGCTACATGGATTCAATGCAGAAGGTATCCATTTTTCTTAGCCATTTGGAAAAAGACTTTTCAAGACCAAGAAAACAATGAAGTTAACTTTTCTAATATTTGAGAAGAACATGGATTTTTTTTCTGAGTCATTGTTTCCTTGTTTTAATACTACTGCTGAATCCCTTTTGTCCTGTATTTCTAAGGCGGTCAGTTCTAAGGACTTAAGATACTCTGGTTTGGCTGTTTTAGAGACATCACACAGGCAAATCCAATCTACACAGAATAGTCTTCAAATCTAAAAGCCGCAGATGCACAAAGCCTTACACTTAATGTTAGCATATCTGACAGTTCTGAAAAAAGATGCTGCTTTTCTATTTACTTATAAACTGAGGCCTCCTTAGGCTATCAGGTCAGTGCTGTACATTACCCACACTGTTTCTTAACACATGTACTGTAAAAATTACTAAACATGATTGACTTTTCCATGTCTTCCCCATTTGTCCTATAGAGTCTCTATATATTAACGCCTCCTCATCAGTTATCTGGTTGTAGCAGACAACATAGAAGTTCTGGGTAAACTAGAGTCTGTTTCAGCTATCCAGTGCTAGGCATGTTCTTGACCTGTAAAACTAGGAAGCTCAACCCGAAAGAAATTCACCTTAAAATGTCTCCTCTTGGAGGAGACAACCATTTACAAATTTCAGGTTTAGAAAAATTCAGAAGGCTTTGTAAATCAATTAGGTTTTATTAATTTGCTCTTTTGAAAGGGAGTCTGACCTGAATCCCAGGATCCTCCTGCTTAGCCTCCTGTATGCTGCTGGATTTACAGGTATGTTGCACTATGCATGGCTTCAAAGTAGATTAAGAAATTTCTATATTTAACTTTTTTTGAGATGGGGTCTCACAATGTAGCCATGGCTGGCCTTGAACTCACAGAGATCTGCTTGCCCCTGGCTCCTGAGTGCTAGGATTAAAGGTGTATGCTGCCACTACAGCCGCCACCACCATCGCCGCCACCTGGCTTATTTTCAACTTTAAAAAAGCAAACAAACAAAAATACCCTATTGTCCTACAACTACCAGTTCCTGTTTATTCATGACTTACGGATAATTGAATACCAGTACCTAATATTTATTTTTAAGAATAGTCATATTGAGGGCTGGGTATGGTGTTAGACGTCTTTAATCCCAGGACTCAGGAGGCAGAGGCAAGTGGATCTCTCTGAGTTCCAGGCCAGTTGAGGCTCCAGGGAGACTATCTCAAAAACAATGAACAAAAAAACCTGGTCACATGAAATGCTGTTAATATATTTTAGTAAGGAATTACAGTAGCTTTTAAGGAACTTAAAATACTTTCATTGACTATTTGGCTGTCTTCATAACAAAAGTATAAAAGGAGTACTTCCAAATAATTTAGTAAAGGTGCACTGAATAAACATAGGCAAACAGATTTCTTTTTACTCTTCAGAGTAAATGCTATCAAATGGTTAAAATAATATATAGTGGCTTTCAAATCTGATAAAAGCACTAAAGAATATTTGATCTAGAACAAAAAATTCACATGACTTCATTGTCACATGAACTATTCTAGGGGATTATTTTTAATAACATAAAACTTTTGCAGACCTCACTTGTACTATATTCAACCTTACAGGAAAAAAAAATTAGGCTTTCTTAGTTTGTTCCTTCTAACCCCATGAACTGCTGGCTTTTAGTCCTCTTCTGACCTTCAGTTTTCACTTTCTAAAGTGGAACGGTTGTTCTGTGTCTCCCAAAATCTTTTGTGGTATTAAGTTTCCAAATTCTTTGATCAGGATGAAACTTTCAAATAAGGCAGCCTATGTGTTTATAAAGAACTTCCAAAGACCGTACCACTCAAAAAGACAGTACCTCTCTAGTGCAAAAAATATTAAAATTAAAATGTGTATAAAATGAGCAAATTCATGTCTTTATTGCCTGGTAAATATTGGTTATTTTCAGTTACCTTCTAAAAACAGCCTCTGCAAGGTCAACAGAAATAGTTCTTCATTCTTCCTCTCATTTTTGAAATAAACACAAATAGAATATATTTTACAACTGTAAGAAAACCTGAGTTTCTTCCAAAGCAAAGGTGATTATATTGAAATACATTATCTAAATTTGTTTCATAGATTTCATTTATTAATAAGCATATTGTGAAAAATCTACATTTGTTTTAGATTTCATGTTTACAAAGCTTTTCACCATGGTGTTAGGATTTCTCACAGCTACCCTCTCATTCATGAACAGTGAAGTACAGAATCTGGCTTGTGTGGACTCTATTCATAGCTTCCCCTTGATTCATGAATGAGTTAGTAGTTCCCTAGAATTAACCAAAAGATATCCTTGGGAGGTTCTTTCATTGTTAAACTACTGGACTATATACTGGGAACCAAGGGAAAACTCCTAGAGAGTTATATAAATCTTTAAACACAGTATTTACATGAAAAAATGGCCAGTTTTCTTCCTTATAGTAGCAGCTGTCAAAATAAGGGCTGCTGTTTAGAGAGCAGCTTACCTCACCACCAATCTACGGGTGAGAGTGTGGATTCTCACCTAATGGCAAACTGTGACATAACAGATATTAGATGGAGTGTAGGTATGACCTGCCTTTAAGGGAGTTACATCTGTCTATTCTTGACTTAAACTAACTTTCAGTATACATACAAATGTTCATGCATCAGAAGCCAATTTCCTTTAACAGTACATTACAGTAAATTTTTTGGGGGGGGGGGCTAATGAACACTTAAATAATGGCATTGGTAAGGATCAAATTGCACTATTAGTCTTGTTAACACCACTGGCACACACATTGCATATATATGTATTATCCTAAGATAAAACTCTTCTCAGAATTTTGTTACTTTTTATTATACACCAACTAGTTTATATTTTAGTTCTTTACAAAAAAAATTATAATCACATGTCATATGGTTTAAAATCATAATTCCAGATTTCTTTACATATAAGATGGAATGGTCCAGCAGCTATGTCCACTGTCACAGACTTTAGTTCCGTTCAATTGATATGGCACATCCTGCAAAATTAACTAGTCACACACACAAAATGTTTTCCAATACAGTAAAAATGTACACACAGTAAAGGCAATTTACAGTTACAAATAAGGAATGTAATTTATCTTGGCTGTGCTTCAGAAATCTAGGGTCATTGGCCTTAGTGAAGGCCCAGAGAAGGATGAGTGAGCACAGCTGTCTCTAGGAGTACAAGGTATGTACAATCACGGATGAGGTATGCATGCACGCAAAATATTCAAAACTGCTCAATCTCTCTACGAAAATTGAACTGAATTAAAAGGAAATGCTGTGGCTTCCCACACTCTCCACCTCTGCATTAAGTCCACAATCTTCATATAGGAATAAAATTTCAAAGACCTCCAAAGTAAATCACTATTTGGGTGAATGAGACAAAAGACTTCACTAACCCCAACTGTTAGTTGTGCCTCCCGGACTAGGAGCATTTTGTAGACAAAGGAGTGTTTCACAGAATTGAAATGGCATTCAGGTGAAGGACAAGACATTTTCCTCACACTTAAGATTTTAAGCTTTCAAGTGGCCCTTACAGCTGAACCATTTTATGTTACAGTGTTGAAGGTTCTGGGATCCCTTAGCAGCAAGTATCAATTTAAAGGGCTCGGGGTCTCTTCGGGTTAATTTGCTTGCTGGCTTGTTCTTCTTCTTGTAGAGCTGCTCGAAAAGATTTCACTTTATCTTGGAATAAGAACAGAACAAGGGAGTAAGTTCGTATTACATGCAATATGGCATACAACTTTTTTGTTGTTTCTTTTGAGATAGGATTTCCCTGATAGCCCCAGCTGGTGAGCTATGTAGACCAGGCTGGCCTCGTTCTTATGGAGAGCCACCTGTTTCTGTTTCCCGAGTGCTGTGATTAATTTGTGCATTCCTATGCCCCATATACCTTACAGCTTTATGAGCATATCACGTTAGCATTTTACTTCATAACAAGTCAATAGTTTTCTTTTTTTGTCCTATGTTTTCTGGACCCTCAGGACTAAATCATGTTCAACTACAATAAGTTTCATTACATACTCCTGGTAAAAGCCCATTGTTATTTATTTTTCAACCAGTTTCTCTTTTGTTCTTTACATTTTATAGCATTGAGTTTAAGTCTGTTTCATTTCTTTTGGGATCCCAGGCAGGTTTTATGTTCCAAAAATGTAGTCATGGGGTTGGAGTTATGGCTTAGTGGTTATGAGCACTTCCTGCTCTTGCAGAGAACCTGCATGACAGCTGACAGCCATCCATAACTCCAGTGGCAGGATCCAACGCCCTCTTCTAGTCTCCAAGGGCAGTGTATGCATGTGGTACTGTTACATACATGCAGGAAAAACACGTAAAATAAGCAGGGTGTGGAGCTGCACACCTCTACTCTTAGTGCTCAGGAGGCAGTGGCAAGTGGATCTCTATGAGTTCAAGGCCAGTCTGGTCTTCATAGCAAGTTTCAGTCAGTCAAGGCCACACAGACTCTCCCTCAAGACAACAAAACCCCCAACCAAAACTACAACACACACACACACACACACCCCCCAAAATCTTTAAAATTTTTATTTTTCAATTGAGTTTTCTTTTTAAACATTTTGACTCATTTTTATTTTACGTGTATGAGTATTTTGCCTACATGTAATGTGTACCACATGCATGTAATTTCTCATGGAGGTCAGAAGAGGGCATTGGATTCCCCTGACCTGGAGTTATAGATGGTAGTTAGCTGCCATGTGGGTGCTGGGAACCAAACTTGTGTCCTCTAGAAGAATATCTGGTGCTCTTAACCAATGAGCCATCTTTCCAGCCCTAAGCTAAGAAAACTTAACCCCCCCCAAAAAATAAATAAAAATAAATAAATAAAAAATAAAAAACCAAAAACCCATTTGCTCATCAGGGATTATGAAAAAAGATGACAGGACAATACTTTATTGTGGTTACACATTCCATCTATTGTCTTTATAAATAAGGGGTTAGTTCCAGGAGATCTGACACCCTCTTCTGGCCCCTGAAGGCACTTGCACAAGAAGGATGTTCTTACATCCACGCAGTCAAAACTCATACACATAATAAAAATAATTTTTTTAAATTATCAAAGGTTAGTAAATTTTCAAGAGCAAATGATAGGTTACTGTGTAAATGAGACATCTTTCTGTAGTAGTGATTTTCCACTAGAAGTGATTTTTGGCCCTAGGAACGTTCAGTAATGTCTAGAAATTGTCCTTTAGCAAATACTGATTTATTGAGAAGTAAATCTGGTACCAGTTAAGCTCTCAAACTGCTTTTACTAATCTAGAATTATCTCTGGATAGTTTTAGAAAAAAAGTTCTTAAGATGACTGACTACTGCACTGTTTACACACTAACTTTTCCAAAAATATGTTTGACATGTATGGAATCCAAGACAACCAAGGAAAGGAAGTAAATTAAGCTGAATGTAACATGCTGCCATGAGAAGACATTAGAATATATTAGAATACATGAGGGTAGTGCTGGGGCTGGGAGAGTACTTGGCAAGGACCAGAGCTCAATCCCCAGCACCCATATGAAAAAGCATGGTGCAGCAGCACACACCTGCAATCTCAACACTGTGGACGTGGAAACAGGGTTCATGGGGCTTGCTAGCCAGGCTGACACCCTATGTCAAACATTAAGAGGCCTAATGTCAATCTCTGTCTTCCACATAACACATCCACACATAAAGAGAAAAGACAGACTGTGAATTGTTAGAAAATTTACCAAAACAATTTAAATCAAGGCTTGAATATAAACAGCTTGAGAAACAGTGTTCTCTGTTTCTCATGCCGTTTTAGACAAACACTTTTAGATAAGTAATCACTGATGACTCACTCTACAGGACACGATGTCAAACTACTTCATGAAAGGTTTGCTTTAAAATGTTAAGCAGCCTGTCTGTGGCTAAAGTTCAAATTTCAATCTGACTTCATGGTGAACTGCAAACACTCTCATAGAAGCAAAAGTCAAACAAGCATATACAAAGTGTATTGGAGCCTGGTGTGGTGGTGCACACCTCTAATCACAGCACCTGGGAAGTATAGGCTGGTGGATCACTGTGAGTTCCGGGCCAGCTGCAGCTACAGGGCAGGCCGTGTCTCAAAAAGACCAAGAACAAAAAACAAAAGTGTATTTGAAGGCACAAAGAGTCGCCAATAAAGCCCAAAGCTACAGTGTCCAGGGTAAGAGCCTGTTCCTAAATTTACCAAACAGATGACTGGAGAGAACTGGAAATGATAAAACAAAACTGTGTGTATGTATGATGTATTACATGCAGGTGGGTATGGGTACACGAGAGTTCAGAGGAACAACTTCCCTTGATGTTGGTCCTTGCCTTCTACCTTGTTTGAGACAGGGTTTCTTTGTAGTAGTCACTGTGTGCACCACACTGCAGATAGCTGGAGCTCCTGGGAATTCTGTCTCTACCTCGCATCTCTTCATAAATGAACTGGGACCACAGACTTGTCTTTCATGGGTTCTAAGGATCTGAATTCAGGTGCCTCAAAAGAACACAAGAGCCTTACACAATGAACCATCTCTGCAGCCTAGTTTTTTTTTTAAAGAGAATGGTCTGGTCTGTCTGTTTGGACTGAAGATGCTAAACGGTGCCCAACTTCGTATATCCTCATGTTGAATAAACTCTTCCCACTAGTGTACACTTCAATGTCATGCAGATTTCATTCCAAACATTAAGATGAAAAATGAATTACCTCGAAGCTCAGTTAAAATGTCTATTTTTTGCTCAAGAATAGCTTCAAGTTGAGTAGCATATGAATCCACATCATAGTCCACTTCTTCAGTCATCTCTAAGAGAGCCTTTTCATCTTCTAACCAGCGAATGGATTCCTAAAAATAAAAATTCAACAAATATTTGTAAAACATTTTACCAATTTACAAATCATTAAATGTAGTCAAACATACTTATGATGATATTTTCTAAAGTATGAATAGGTAAGATATTTGTTCACAGTAAAGTTAAGAAGTATTTCCTGCTGGGCATACCTTTAATCCCAGTACTCAGGAGACAGAGGTAGGCAGATCTCTGAGTTCAAGGCCAGCTATGGCTACATACTGAGACCCTGTCTCAAAAGGTGGTGGTGGTGGGGGAAGGTTTCTTTGGTTTTTAAGGCATATAAAATCTCAAAACTTTAAACACCAATGAACTTTACTGGCTAATTACAACTATACTGTGTTACCACCACAGAAAATTAACTTAGGTCTAGGTAACTATTTAAAACACTGTACTGATAGCCAGAATATTAAGTTCTACCAATATATAAACATAAGATTTGAACTTTAAAAATGACAAGGTAAGCCCAAGTACCAGCAATTGGGAGTCAGGAGGACTAAGAGTTTAGGACAGCCTGGGCTACCTAGCAAGAACCTGGTTCAAAGAAGGCAAGGAAAGGGAAGGGAGCTCAGTGAGAAATGACCGTTACGAAGGGAAAGGGAAAGAGCAAATGAAGCAGAGGAGGGAACACAATGAGAAATGATGGTCATTAAGTAACACCTTGTTCCAAAATTGTCTTAAAAGTACTGAGCATCTACTTCAAGGTCATCCGCATATCTAGAATTCATAAAAAATACAGATCAATGAGGAAGATTAAATAATTGCTTATTTTTTCTCAGGAAACAAAATATAATAAATGGGAGAAGGAATAAGAAAGGAAAGCCTACAGTATAGTCTTTACAAAGATGTCTACATGGTATCTTTGCTCCCTCAAATATATCACGCCCAAGATACTTACTTGTTAAAAATATGGAGGTCTGGCCATTTGGCTCTGTGGGCAAAGGAATCAAGCCTTAAAGATCTGAGTTTGAGCCCCAAGACTCACATGATGGAAGAAAAGAACGGACTCCCCCAAGTTGTCCTCTGACCATCATACACTGTGGTTATGTTCACACACACAAAATAAAACATAATAAAACAACAAGCAAAAGAACCGGGGAGTTGGGCCAATTACCTGTAATCTAGCTACTTAGGATTCAAAGCCAGCCTAAGCAATACAGCAAGACCTGTCTCAAAGACAAAACCCAAACCAAACACAAGCCCAAAGAGAAGGAAGCATACCAAGTATTTAGAATGGGCTGAGTACACAATGCCATGAAGCATTGAGGAGTGACTACTCCTGGAGGGACGTACACATCCCATCCCATCAGTTGTCACAGCCTCTTCAGTCTGAGCAGTCTGTCTCCATCTCCTAAAGCACTTACTCTTTTCTGCAAACTGACTTCCTCAACTACTATATATCCCTTTCAAGAATTTTCCTTACTGTTGTCAAACTGGCCTAACAAAGAAAGTAGTAGTAATAGTGGGCAGAGTTCAAATAGCTAAAAATAAACAACAAAAGAAAGGATAAGAATACAAAATAAAATAGATCTTTAAACATGGTGCAGAGAAATATTAAGTCACAGTATTAATCCCCAGCTACCCACATGCTAAGGAATGACTCTAACATATTTTGTGAGTGCGATGCAAGTACTCTACCACCACAGACCTATCCCTTCTATTAAAAAAAAGAAAAAACTCATAGGGGATAAAACTTGCTACCACACGGCTACAAATATACCCACAAACACATACACGATTAAGTAATTTTAAATAAAAATTTAAGAACAGTGTTATATGCACAGTATTATGGAAGTTTTCTGTTAATTTATAAGAAATATTCTGATGGAAGTTCTTTTCTTTACCTGGAACACTGCCCTGTGATCTTCTACAACCTGTTCTTCCATTTCTACCATTTGTGAGACAGCTTCATGGAAAGTAAACAATTGTGGAGAAACTTCTTCTTCCTTAAAAAAATAAGATTTAAAAATTATGGCATAATGCTTTTTATTATTTTGATTTTTCAGTTTATGTTTATGTTGAGCCTGCACAAGTTTATGTGTACCATCTATGTCCAGGAGCTCATGGAGGAAAGGAGGGGATCAGATCCCCTGGGAACTAGAGTTAGCAACACAGGTGCTGTGAACTGAACTCAGGTCCTCTGTAAGAGCAGCCAGTACTCTGAACCACCAAGCCATCTCTCCAACACCAAAGCTTGCATTTTAAAGTGTCAAAGTAGTTTTTCTTTTTTTCCTTGAGAGTCCAGGGACTCATATGCTTTACTACTGAGCTCTAATCCCAGCATCAAAACTAGTTTTGCAAAATTATTTTTTAAAAGACATTTAAGTCTCGTCTACATAGCCAGTTCCAGACCAGCTGGGGCTACAGAGAGACCCTGTCTCAAAAAACAAAAACAAAAAACCCCCACCCATATTAAAGGATATTTAATATCTGAAACACTTCAACGGTGAAGACTACAACAATACGTATGTAAGAAAGAAAAGACCTTCTGCAGGTCAGAGTAATGTAGTAAGGCAACAAGAACATCATGAGCAAGGGGTAACTTTTACTCAGGCCAAGTTTTGTTGCAGACATACTCTAAAAAGCAGTGACTTTTGGAACGGTTGTCCAAATTCTCAAATTTATTTCTTATTACAGTGGTCAATACTGGTCTTTCTTCATTAACAATTCACTACATAGACACAAATACATTCATGCATATATTTATATTCTGATTCTAAGAATGGTTTGACTTATGATTTGAGGACTTTATGACAACATGGAAGCTTTATGTACTCAGAAACCATACAGTGATTTTGGTTTCTGAAGCAGGGTCTTTCCTGTAGCTCTGGCTGGCTTGGGATTCAATTTGTAGACCAGGTCCATCTTAAGCTCACAACAATCCTCTTTGCCTCCAGAGAGCTAAGATTCTAAGTATGTGTCACCACACCTGACTCAAATACAAGTTTATTTCAGGTTATAAACATACTGATGACATGAAGGCATACTGAATTCATACTTGGACGTTTTATAACAGGATCATGCTATGTATCCCAGGTTAGCTTTGTGATCCTGCTGCCTTAGTCTCCCAAGTGCTGAGATTACAGGTATGTGTCACTATGCCCAACTTAAATTCCTTTTCTTGAAAGATGTAAAATATTTCATGTATTTCAAAGTGACAATCTTTAGTGTTTTAAAGGACTGAAATTTTACCAAACCTTAATTTTCATTTATGCTATATAAGTCATTTACTATTTTTTATAGAACAAAGAAACAATAACAACAAAACCCTTTGCTTTGTTTGGTTATTGTTTTTGTTTTAAGAAAGTAACTTCCCTGGAAGCAAAGAAAGAACTACACACTCTGAAACATCAGGGCTGTAAAAACTCCCGATGTTCTATTTAAAACCCTGGCTCTGCACAGGCCTAGTAAGACACTATACATTGTACCTATCTTCTTTTTAGTTCTTTGTCTTCTTCAGGTCAAGTTTATCTCTTTGTTTTCTCAATCTTAGAACTGATGTACACTGTATGACATTTAGTAGGATTAGTGGCTTCTACCACTAGATGATAGCAACATTATCCCAGTTATGACAACTGAAAATGTCACCAGATATTTTGTACTGGGTGGGCAAGATATCTTCTGGTTGAAAACAGCTGCTTTGACCCTGGCTTAAAGGATGTAACTCAGTGCCAGCATGTATAAGATGTAACTCATGCCAGATATATTATAAGAAAATGCCTTAATAAGTATTTTAGGAGAAAAAAGCCCTGAAATCATACAGAATATACATTTTAATATTGAAATAACTGAATAAAACCCTTTTTATTTTTAATTAAATGTATGTATCTGTGTGTGCATGTGTGATGTGTGTGTAGGTGCCTACAGAGGCCAAAAGAGGATGTTAGAGCCCCTGCATCTGGAGTTACAGGCTGTTGTAAGCTGCTTAATATGGGTGCTAGAAACCAAATGAGTCCTCTTCAACAGCAGTATGCTGTTAACTGCCATCTCTCCATAAAACACTGAAATCTAACACACAGAAAAGAATCCTCTCCATGCTATTATAGGCAACTATATGAAGATGTCACCTTCTATTGCTTTCTACCTTCTTTTTTGAGGCAAGGTCTCTCATGAACCTAGAACTTATAAGCTAGAATGGCTGGCAGGAAACCCACAGAATCTACTTGTCTCTGCCTTCTAGCAGAGGTTACAAACACACACCATAGTCCTGATTCTTACATGGGTGCTAGGGATCAGAACTCAAGTCCTGCAAGCACTTTATCCACTGAGCCATCTCCCCAACTTTCCCCACCTTGTTTGTTCTGCATAGGATATTACACTGCAGCCCTAAGTAGCCTGGAACTCATGGTTGCCTGGCCTTGAACTTCCTGCCTCAGTGTCCTGATTACTGCATTATAGGTGTGTGCCTCTATGCCCAGTTCACATGCTTTCTTATTTCTTTATATCTGCCTATCCTTATAGAATAGGCATATACATTTTAAATAATTAAATATTTAAAAATTTAAATTATGAAATATGAGACATTTCAAACAGTAAAGCTACAAGATTTAATGGATGTTTTTATTTTGTTGCCTTTTAGGGGAGGGTGTTATTGAGGATCACTGTAATTTTTACTATACTTCATATATCCATTTGATTCATATGCATTATGTTCTTTTTGTTTTTTGAGATAGGGTCTTCCTGTAGCCTCTGCTGGCCTGTAACTCAGTATGTAGTCAAGGCTAAATTTCATAGAGATCCATCTGCCTCTGCCTCCAGAATGCTGGAATTAAAAGCTTATACCATCACACTTGGCATGTTCATATTTTTAAGAAAGTATGATGTATGTATAATCTTCAAATTATGTTAGTTGTTAAAATTTTAATATTGGTATGCAATCTGTTAAAACAACAATAACAAAACCCCCAACAAACTAGATCAAACTAGATCAGAGGGCTAGCATGCCAGACAGCTGTTTTGGATTCATGAGTCCTATATTCTGTCACTGCTGCTATGGTAAGAAAGCAGCCAGATATCCTATAAACAAGAAACATGGCTACATTCCAGTAAAACTTTATTAATACAAACATATGGTTAGTCTGAAGGGTGTAGTTTGCTGAGCCCTGCTTTAGATGAAAATTTTCAATTAAATTCTTCTCATAATGAAACCAACTAAGGTTAGATCAGTTACAACTGTCACTCACATTTTGTTCACAAAGAAGTTTTAGATCATCTCTCTGAGGGGAACTCCCCACACCCCACTGTGTCTCTAAGTCATCAATCTGTGTTGGTGGATGGTGCATTATTGGACGGACATCACCAGCAGCAGTTGGATCTACAGTCAATTCTTTAACCCTATAAATAAAAGTTATCTAAAATTAAAACTCATACAGAGAAACAAAGAAATACCAACATTTTTAATGCAAAAGTAATTCAATTAACATACTAAGATTGATGATGTCACCTTTTATAGGTCAAATTTATCTGAAATCTGTGGAAATGATAAGATGTTTGGTTGTTTAATGTTACTTTATTTAGGCTAATTTGCAGTTAAAGTATAATTATTGAGCACATTAAGTGAAAAATTACAAAAGTATATAGATCCTATATTTCAAAGAAATAAACTACTGTTGCAATTATATTATATGACAGGAAAAACTGTCAAGATCCATAGAGAAATCGTTTTTTATAATATTTCTAGTAGTCACACTGCTCTGTTAAAAGAGCCAATATAAAAATTTTATCTCTAATGCCTAAAGAATGTAAGATTCTACCTGCTATTATTTAAAAAATATTTACTCATTTTACATTTACAAATTAAAGGATATACTTTGAATCAAGAGAATTTTATTTACATGATACAGAATAAAGATAAATATGCACAAGTGACATCATCTTTTTAAAAATGAGGAGAAATAAGAAGCTTGATTCTAAATTAATATTTTAAAACAAATAAAGAGGACATAAAAATGCAGATCATGCAGTACAACCACCACCTAAATGAAGTAAAAATGAAAAATAAAATGGCTCAGAACAAAAGAAGTCAATGAAATGTTTGTATAGAGCACAATTCAAAACAAGTTGGTAAAATAAGCATCTTATGTACAGAATGAAGTAAGACCTGGTAATCGAAGGAGAAAAGTCGTCATAATCATAAGAAGGAGAGAGATCAGGGCGACTGCCACCACCCTGTGAGAAGGGAATGTCTGATGGACTAATTCCAAACTCCTTTACTCTGCAGTACCAAAACAGCAACAAGTTAAGAGGCTCTTGGTAAAGACAGTGTGTACAGTTCATGTTTTGCTTAGAAAAGAATGTTAACTCAGTTATAACAACATATTTAAACTATTATCTCATCAACAATTTTATGAGGTTCCTCTTTACTGATCTTCTAACTTAAAAACAAACAAAACAACCCCCCACCCCCAGTCTTCCTAGAAATTTAAAAAGGCCACCCACCACTCTCCAAATATGAAGGTCCCTTGTTTCACGGGACATGGTCACTCAACCCATTTTCTCTTGTGGACAGAAGCATGAATATTTTATTAGCCTTAATGAGTCCTCAACATTGGAGGCAGGGGTTATGTGTGTACAATTTGTGTGTGTGTGTATACATGTGGATAGGAAAGGCAAATGTAGAATGTCTTCCTCAATCACTGTCATTTTACTTTCTCAGAAAAGGCCTCTCATCAAACTAGGAACTCACCAATTTGGCCAGACTAGCTGGCCAGTGAGCCCCAGGGATCCTTCTGTTTCCACCTTCCCAGCTCTGGGATTACAAGGTATGTGCTTTTTAAAATAGGAGATCTAAGCTCAGGTCTTTATGCTTGAGCAACAAAAGCTTTACCATCTTCTCAGCTCTGTGTCCTCAACACTTTTGTAGGCCTTCTCAAACCAAATATAAAAGAATGAAATCCTGATGCATTAAGGCATTCATTGTCTGTACTGTTAACTTTTGCTTATTCATCTAGAATTGTATTAACTATATAACTTTCTCCATGACTGACTCAGCTTTTGTGGCTGGTAATTCTAATGAAGAACACTTATGTGACATTTTATAGTAGATAATATTTATTAAGTACTTCATCTATGTGAAGTATTAGAATTAGTAACTTTTCAGTATTATATTATATAGACCTGCTAAGACTCTTCTGCTATTATTTCCATTTCATAGATAATGAAACTGACTTAGAAGTATCTTCTTCGTGGTCATCAGAAAAAATGTCATAATTAAAATGCAAGCTTAGCTCTCCATCCAAATAATTTCTATGCGATTTAAATACTATAATATATAAATGAATTCTATTTTTCCTTAGGATGAACAAAATACCTTGTTTTATAAGCCAGTCAAATTCACACATATCAAATGAGTATTTGTTTTCTATTTATACTCTATGTACTGTCAAACACTCAGTATCATACTGTTCTTTATCCTTTTATTTTTAATGTTGAGTGTATTGCCATGTATGTAAATGCACTCGTGTCATGAAATGCCTGAGTAGGTCAGAAGAGGGTGTTGGATTCCCTTGGAGCTGGAATCACAGATGATTATTAGCCACCATGTGGGTGCTGGGAATCAAACTTGGGCCCTCTGTAAGAACAGTCAGTGCCCTTAACCACTGAGCCATCTCTCGAGCCCATGATCCTTTTATTTTATTCAGAACAATTCATACTATATTGCCCAGGCTGGCCTTAACCTTGAGATACTCCTAGGGCTGGGCTTACAGACATGTGCCACAATGCCTAGCCTCAGCCCTTTATCCTTCAAGATAATTTCTTTGTAAAATTTAATATACATACTGGTAACATCTGAATTTTTTTTTCTAGTCAGTGATATTTATTATACCTGCTGAATATCCTCTGAGACACAAGGTCTTCCAGAGTGGGACAAATCTGAATTTTGAACATGAAAATTAACTTTTTTAGTCCTATTCCCATTTTTCATCTGCTTCAGAATCTGCTAATTTAGAAACACTATTATTATCCACAAAATTTTCCTCTAATATCCTCTTACACAAGACAAACTATACTATATACAGGAATAATTTTCCTTAAATGTGCTACTAATTATTTTAATTACATTCTAACTATGTTCCAATGACTGTAACCTCTTTCTTTACCTGAAGATCAAACCTGCTGCTTCAGAAAGAGCTAACTATCTATTTTGTATGCATCTTGCCATTCTTTATAAACCAGAGCCGTTCTTTGGAAACTACTCCTTCATCCTCCTCTTCTTCAGACATCTCAACTTTCTGTTTCTAAATATTTTACTTTTTATTGTAAACAAAACATACACATTATTTTATTTATGTGTATTGTGTATTAGGACATGTGTGTAAGTGTACCCATGTCGTGCAGTGCCCACAGAGGTCAGAAGAAGGCACTGGATCCCTTGCAACTGGAGCTAGGACAGTTGTCAGCCACCATGTGGGTGCTGGGGGATCAAACCCAGGTCCTCTGCAAGAGCAGTCAGTGCTCTTAACCACCAAGTCAACTCTCCAGCTACAACTTTTTGTCATTTTTTTTTCTTTGAGACAGAATCTCATATAGTCCAAGAATCTCATACAGTCTTGAACTTGTAGCCAGTGATGACCTAGCTGCCTCCACCTTGAAAGTGCTGGGATTACAGGCATGTGCCACCACACCTAACAATATATGTCAATTTTATTAGGTGGATGAATTAGATTTATCATCTTAATCATTTATGATCTATATGTACTGTTACAACCTACCCCTGATCTCCTATAAAACACTTCTAAGATATATTTGATTAAAATAAGGATTTAGAAATATACTCTAAGCATTGTGCTCAACATATTACAAAGATCACTTTTCTTAGTTCTCAGAACAGTTCATTAAGGTAGACATGATCACCGATGTCTCCATCCTAAAAACAAATCATGGCATATTGAGGCTTTGCTGTAAGTAGTGAGAAGGGTATTAAGCCTACTTCATCTTAGGAACTAACATTCATCCATCACCATGCTGAGTCCTAAGAAGCAAATGATGTGGCCTGGTTGTAGAGCACTTGTTTAGTATGCTCAAGGCCCTGGTTCAATTTCCAGTAGAACAAAACATGATAAAAACCCTATTTAGCCAGGAATGGTGATACATACCCTTAACCTCTGCATTTTGGAGGTAGAGGCAAGAGGATCAGGAGTTCAAAGTCATCCTTTAGAACATAGAGAGCTGGAGTCCAATCTGGGTTAGTATAGCAACACCACTATCTCACAATATTAGTTTAAGTAACTTGTTTTAAAGGGGAATGAACCTCTTCCTAAAAGACTCATTCAGGGCATAAAATAATGAGAGGATAAAAATATTTACTCCTAGACATTTGGAAATAAAAGACAGAGAATAATTATTCTCATGGATAGTCATGTTGCAAATGAGTTACATTATTTACTAATATGACATTTTCCTTATACCTAAATCTAGAGCAATAACTCAACAGATGTTGAATATCCTTAATGGAAAAACCTGAAATCTAAAACCTCTAAAACACCAAAGTGGAGTGTCTTGCTATGCAGCCCAGGTTGGCCTTGAACTTGCAATCCTAACTCAGCTTCCTACATGCTAAGATTAAGGGCATGTGCCATCCTGGGACCACTACTTAGATTTTTATTGCCAACAGGACACTATAGAAAGAAAATTCCATATCTGATCTTATTTAACTGACCAAAATGAAGCTATGCTAGAAGAACTTTATAAACATTCCAAAAATTAAAAAATACCAAAATCTGAAAAGTTTGTGACTTCACTCTAATAGTGCTTAATGTGAACGCATTTCCACGTTAGCAGCGATACTCAGGCAGCCTCAAACTTTAGGACATTAGAGGAGTGTGCTTGAATTCTATGACACACCACCACACTTATTCCCTACCTCTCCATGAATAATTTTTATTTTTTGCAAAAAAATTTAATAGTTAAAAAAAGTCCCACATACTAAAAAAAATTAATTAGAAGGCTATAAAGGTTTGCAGCTAGGAGCTCACATTGAAAACTTTAAAAGGCATAAGAACTGAAACCATTTAAGGCTCTATTATATTTTTAAGTGTCTGTTGCATTTTAATACATTATACCAAAGGTCAATATGCTTATACTTTTGTGGATTTTTTCCTTCCTTCCTTCCTTTCTTCTTCTTTTTTTTTTTTTTTTTTTTTTGTGGGGTGAAGATTAAACCCAGGGCCCAATTTATGCTTGGCACCATAGCCCAATAGGTTAATATTTTCCAATAATGTTTACTATCATTTAAAAAAAAACCTCTTCAGTTGCAAGGTCATGGTGGCTCATCCCTTTAATCCTAGAGTTGGGGGAATCTCTGTAAGATCAAGGCCAGCCTGGTCTTCATAGTGATTTCCAGGCCAGCTACAGCTACAGGGAGACTCTGTCTTTAAAAAGAAAAAAAAAAAAAAAAAGAACTACCTATGTTGTTCAAAGATCCCTTTATAGGCACAAGACTATTTTCTTAAAAAAGAAAAAGGAAGAATCAGGGTAGTGACTAATGGGTCTGGGGAATAAGGAATTTGCAAAGAGAAAGGATATACAGAGAACTTTATGGATGCTGGTAATACTCAGTTTCTCAGACTGATAATTAAAGTACTTAATTGCTTTTTTATAGTATATGTGTGTATGCTTATGGTGTACATATGCAGGGATATGCAGTGATCAATTCTGTGCTTCCACCATGGGATCTGGGGATCAAACTCAGGCCATCAGGCTTGTGTACTAAGTGCTTTTACCCAGTGAGCTACCTCACCAGCTGTTTTTAGGCACTTTCTACGTGCATGCATTTCCTATTTTAAGAACAGATTGAAAACAAATTTTCATTTTTATTTAAACGAGCAAGACAAGTTTTTCTGTTGAGCCAAATTAAAACAATCTCCACATTAGAAATGTTATAAGAAATTGTATCTATAGGTTAAAATCTTAACTCTAATATGAAAATAGATATTTAAAACCTGGGGGAGAGTGGATCCAAAGGAATTAAGAGGGAGGGATGAAAGAGTGAATATTATCAGAATATTATATGTATTAAAATTCTCAGAAAATTAACAAATGCTGTATTAAAAAATGAAAATATATAAAAAGGCTACTAAAATAAGAATCTGGGTATGTGTGTATGTGTATGGGGGTGTGTGTCCAGGATCTATGAACCGTCAGAACCCAAAGTTCCAAGGGCATCTGAAATTATTCCTGACTATAAAGAATAAGCTGCTTTAATTCACAGTGCATTTGAAGCTGAAACATTACTGGTATGAATAATAACATATAATCCATACAGAGCACCAGGAGAAACTATGCTGCCATTTATATAATGCATGTATGTATATGTACATTCTCCCTCCCCGCCCATAACAAGAACAGGGCCTAGACAGATAGTTAAGAGCACTGACTGCTCTTGCAGCGGACCTGGGTTTGATTCCCAGCACCCATATGGTGGCTAACAACTGTCTGTAACTCCAGTTCCAGGGACCCTCTTCTGACCTTCTCAGGCGGCAGTGGACAACACAGGTGCACCTATATACCTGCAGGTATTACACTTATACACATAAAATAAATTAAAAGAAAAATTAAACATCAAGAATAATTTCAGTATAGAGCAAAACAATTTAAGAAGACTAGCTCTCTGATTCTCACTTGGTATTAATACAAAAAGATTTGCATGACTGAAATGTAATACAATACCATGAACTATACTGAAATGGAAAAAATATATAACCATGTTTTAGGAGAGAAAGGTCATTAATAAAGTTATCAGTCTTACCTAATTACACAATATATTCCTACTCATTTTTCTAATTTTACAAAACTCTTAATATTATATTCTTAATATAAAACTCTATTTTGAAAATTCAAAAAACAATGTAACAATCTGATTAATTTGTGATATATGACTTTGTACAGGTCAGAATGGCCTGCAACTGCAGATCCTCCTGTAACCTTATCAAAAGCTGGAATTACAGGTATGTGCCACCATGCTTGGTTCCCCTATTAGGTTTATCATACTAAACAGTTCTCTAATAGAGTATTAGATTTCAAATTTCAAAATATAGAAACAGCTTTCATACCTATTTGCATATCTTAATGTATTAAGAGTATTTTCACAGGATGCCATTCCTGGAGAGATTGTGGCAATCTATAAGGGAAAAAATACAAAGATAAAATCATAAACGATCAAGACAATAATCCTGACAAATAGCCCATTTAAGTCTAATCTTTCAACAGCTATTTTAAAAGGTTTCTTATTATACTCAACCTCTATGATCCATCCATCCATCGATGCACCTACCCACCCACCCACCCCTCCATCTCACATGTAATCACATAATAAAGTTCAATTAAAAATATAAACAACCAGGGTTGGAGAGATGGCTTAGCAGTTAAGAGTACTGGTTGTTTTTGTAGAAGACCCAGGTTCAAATACCAGTACCCATATGGTGGCTAACAACCATCTGTAACTCTAGTTCCAGAGGATTCAAGCAATAATACCTTTGCAAGCATAACATTCATACACATAAAGTAAAAATCAAAAAATAAAATAAACAACCCCATGAAGCCTTCAGAAAGTTAAAATCCAGCAGAAAATGAAGACAAACACCCAGAACCACTAAAGGCCAACTGATCATGCAAGCCCACTAAAATCTCATTAGAAACTTCTAGAATCACTGATTAAGAAGTTAAAAGGGACTATCTGGGAGTTGGGGCCACAGCAGCTGGAAAATTGAAACTGTCCTAGAAGAGAGAAAAATGCTGATGGAGAAACTCAAATTCTATGCATAACTGCCCAATCTTTGGGTGGCAACTGAGTTAGTAATATATAAGACAAACTATAAGCCACACAGCTAAATGTATGAAGAGATTACAGTTTGTTACTATCCTTGCCAGGAAAACAAGAATTGGGAGTAAGTTAACTTCTGCTAAAATAACAAGCTAGAATTTGGAGTTTGGGGGCTGGAGAGTAGTGGCTCAGTAGTTAAGAGCACTGGCTGCTTTCAGAGGACCTGGGTTTGGTTCCCAGCACCCGCATTGCAGCTAACAATGGTCTACAACTCCAGTTCCAAAGCATCTAACATAACATCTTCTTCTGGCCTCTGCAGGCACTGCACATACACATACATGGTATATACATATACATATACATATACATATACATACATACATACAAAGTAAAATAAAAAAGAGAATTTAGGGTTTTTATGATGTATTCAGATAATGAAATAGAATATTAGCTATAATATAATAGTTTCATCATATTGGCATCACATTTAATATCACTAGCTCTCACAAGAGAAACTGTAATTAACAAACACCTAAAACAAATATTTTGTAGTTATTCTCTAAGGAGTAAAATGAAAATAAAAAATAAACTTACCATGCAAGTACGAGAATTTTCACCTATGAATGAATCTCTTAACACCTGAGTGAGCTTACTTGCTCTGAAAGGAGTATGGGGCTTATTTCTACCTAAGGCTCTGATGCACTCCTGAAAATTAAGAAAACATTTTCTTATTCGATTAGGTTTTATTACAAAGAGTGATTTTAATCAATAATTTAAAGATGTTTCCTACTTGCTAACATCTAAGGGCTTATGAACTCTGAAAATTCTGAGTTTTATAGGATTTAAAGGTGTCTTCATAAATGTTAATTCAAGAAAATGACAACAAAAGCAAACCTTAATCATAAAAAACCCACAAAAAACCCAAACTTCTGAAAACTATGACCAGTATTTAAAAGGCCGGGCAATAGGAAAGCTATACAAAGTTGAAATTTTAAAATGGCATGCCAAAACAAAAATACAACTTTTGTGAAAGTCATTACATCTTTTTCTAAGAGGCCATTTCATAGCTCAATTCCATAGTTATCTCCTGAAAAAAGCCTAACTGATTTCAGGCATTTGGAATCCAGCTAAGCAACCTCAGAAATGGCCTGTCAACTCATTTCCTTTATCTCACCTAAAAACAAAGAATAACATATGCAAGGAATAATTCTATATACAATACAGTCAATTACTGCAAGTATAACAACTAAAGTTTCAAATCCTTATTAGGTAAAAATGTTATTTTTTACAACCAAGTAAGCAAAATTATAGTCACACAATTAAATACATTTTATTTACCTTGAGTGCTAAAAGGCTTTTATTAATTTCAGCACCTTCAAGCCTAGTTTGCCTGTCCGCACTGGATGTATCAGCTCCTCTTTCATTGCCAGCCAAATCAATGAGAGAAAACTTGCCATGTAGTTTTCCTTTCCTTCTAAGAATAATCTGAAACACTGCATGACTCCGAGATGAATGTGCATTTGCAGATGTTTGACCAGATGTTCTACAATGTGATTAAGGACATCTTGATACATCAAAACTTTTATTTACAAGTTAACCATAATATTTTCAACTTTCAAAACAGGAACTAGATCAAATCAGAACTATGTAGTTTCTTACAAGCATTTAAAGATAGAGAAAATACTCTGAGTTAACAGAAGTTACATATAAGCACATTCATATAATTTCTTCTGACATTTTCTCAATATATTTGCAGCATATTATCAATATAACAGATGTTACTCAACTTGCCAGACCAAACTTTTATGAATGATGACATCTACTTCCAAGATGTACTGAGAACCCTTTGGCTTGGTTTGTATGCTATATCCATAGTATCTAAAGTGAAATTTCCCTTTAAGACTTACCGGCAACTGTTGCCTATGTCAATGAGTTTCAGTACATCTTCCACACATTTGACTTCCCGTTCCTGTAGTCCTACCACTTGCACCTGCTGTTTTCCATCTTCTAGTACTCTTAACTTTGTTTTCCTATTTAGCAAGTCAAACACCTATAAAAATATTCAAATTAGAAAACTAGCTCTAAAAAAAAAAAAAAACAAACCTCTAAAAAAACAAGAGTCTAAAAATACTACTATTTATTACCAAAACAATGAGTGTTTCAAACATTTAAAAGTCTCAAGACAAACTAACATTTGTAAGTATATAAAAGTTGTGGTAGTGGCAGCTGGAAGATAGCTCAATGGATAAAAGCGCTTGCCATGCCAGTCTAAGAATCTGAGTTTAGGGAATCTGGCACTGGCACTGGCTGCTCTTCAGAAGACCTGGGTTCATTACACAGCATCCACATGGCAGCTAATAACTGTCCTCACTCCAGTTCCAGGGGATCCAATGCCCTCTTCTGACTTCCTTGGGTACTGCATGACATGGGTGCACTTACGTACAGGTAATACACTAATACACATAAAATAAAAATAATAAAATATTTTTGAAAAAAAGAACCTGAGTTTAATGTCCAAAAAGAAGCTGGGTGTGGTCATGTATGCCTGCAACCCCAACACTGGATAGGTAGTGAGAGGAAAATTCCTGGGGTTCACAAGTCTGTCAGTCTATCTTAACTGGCAAGCCCCAGGACCCAGTAAGAGACCCTGTCTCAAAAACACAAGGTTGGTGGCTGGAGAGATTGCTCAGTGGTTAAAGGCATTGACTGCTCTTGCAGAGGACCCGAGTACAGTTTCCAGCACTCATATGGTAGCTAATAACCATCTGTAACTTCAGTTCCAGGGGATCCAATACCCTCTGCTGGTCTCTGGGCACTGTGCTCATGTGGTACACTTACATACATGCAGGCAAAACATTCATTCACACACACAAGAAATAATTACTTAAAAAAAACAAGGTTGGACAGCTTCTGAGAAATGACACCAGAAGTTGACTTCTACATGGACACCTGTGCACATACACATGTGAACCCACATACCCATACCTTGCATATCCACCCTCCTACACATGTAAAGGAATAATAAACTTCACACATACCTTTCCACTATAAATTTCAAAAAAGGTTGCATATACTTGAAGTTCTAGTTTCTTATAATTTGGCTTCTTCAGCATTAAAAAGACATCTCGAGCTGTCAAAAATTTCACATATAGGAAGTTGTTAGGATGTAACAAATATTTTTAAATACATTTTCCTATTTTTAGAAGAATCTTTAATCAAACAGTTGTAATAGGAGCCAGTCTCCTTTTCCATAAAAGGATACTATTAGCGATCCCTGAAAAGGGCTCAGCATGCAGCTCAGTTGGGAGAATCTTTGCTTATCATGCCCAAAGCTCTACCTTTAGTCCCCAGCACTGCAGAGTGGACATGGTGGAACACCCTTATAATCCCATCACTTAGGTAGTGGAGGCAGGAGAATCAGAAGTTCAAGATCATCCTTGGCTACATACCAAGATTGAGGCCAGTCTGAAATACACGATACCTTGTCTCAACAACAAAGAAGGGGGTGTAGGAGCAACGAAGAATAAGGTTATTCTCATATCCTAACCAAAGAAAAGTTTTTTTTACAATGCGGTCATTGGTGGTTTTTACTATTTTCTACATCGACAAAAATATAATCAAGATTTTTGTCACCAAAAGCTTAATTTTACATTTCCTTTATTACTTTTACTTTCTTTTTAAAATTAAAAAGAAATTTATTTTTTAAAATATTATATTTATTATTTTTATGTGTATGGGTGTATTGTCTGCATGTGTGTCAGTTCACCCATGTCATGCAATGCCTGAGGATGTCAGAAGAGGGCATTGAATTCCCTGGAACTATTTATGGATTGCTGTTAGCCACCATGTGGGTTTGGGTTCTCTACAAGTTCTTAAACCCTGAGTCATCTCTCCATCTTTATTTTTATTTTATGTGTTATACCTGTATGTGTGTAAGTGCACCCCATCATGCAGTGCCCACAGATGACAGAAGAGGGTGCTGGAATCCCTAGAACTGGAATTATTTAGGGTTGTTAACTGCCATGTGGGTGCTGGGATTTGAACCTGGGTCTTCTGCAAGAACAGCCAGTACTATTAACTGCTGAGTCATCTCTCCAGCCCTTGTTCTCTTCTTTTTTGAGACAAGACCTCAAAAAGCCAAGACTGGTTTCAGATTTGCTATGTAGCTAATGATGACCTTGAACCCCAATCCTCTTGCCTCCACCTTCCAAGAGCTGAGATTACAGGTGTCTGTGACCATGCCCAGCATAATTTCCCATTTCTTTCAATCAGTCTGATAACTTACAATTCACCTAATATATACTATGCATAGCTGGTCATTAAAAAGACTTATTTCAAGCACATCTGAATAATATTCAAGAATATCAGAAAGTAAGTACATAAGAACACTTACCTGCTAATGCATAAATTCCCTTAGAACAATCTTGGTTTTTTCCTGAAAAGTCACCACCCATAGTCTACATTTGGAAAAGAAAATATGGAATAGATATTATTGAGGAATAAATCTTAAGGCTTTAGGTCTTAGGTTTGGGATGATAGCTCAGTCAGTAAAGTGCTTGCTAGGCAAACATGAAGATCTAAGTTCTATCTCCCAGAACCCATGTAAAAAAAGCAGGCATAATAGTATACACTTGTAATCCCAGTGCTAGGAAGGTAGAAACAAGCAGATTCCCAGGGCTTGGTGGCCAGCCAGTCTAGTTTACTTGGTAGGTCCAGGCCAATGAGAAAGCTGGTCTCAATAAACAAGTGGACGGCCCTGAATAATGACTCCCAACGTTGTCCTCTGGCCTCCACGTGTACAAGCACACATGCACAAACACATGAAGAATTTAGGTCTTCTGACTGATCTGTAAGGCAGAGACTAGAGCATATAACTTTAACAAATTACTTACATGAGTTTTTCCACTTCCAGTCTGCCCATAAGCAAAGCATGTAGCCATTCCTCTTTCAAATATAGTTTCCACTAGTGGTCTAGCAGTAAACCTTATTAAGAAGAAAGTCAGAGTGTGTCATAAATATTTAAATTAAACAAGTAACCAAAGTAATGTCAAGTAACATAAAGTATATTTCATTAATAAATAAAGCATATTCAGGGTTCTAACAAATCTTAGTTAGACTGGTGCAAAAGGAACTGCTACTAAGGGCCATGAATTTTTAAGTCATTATAACTAGGCTCAAACACACCTTAATCAAAACAGGAACAATTAAAATCAATGTTTTTTTTTTTTTTTTTGCCAATGGGAAATGTTTGTCTATTTCTATATCATAAAAAAATCTACACTTTGGGATTCTATAAATTCCTGAAAAGTATTTTCTGCATTCTGGTAGTTGTAGAAGTGTTTTCCTTGCAAAAAGTTGTTGAGATGTCTGAAGAAGTGGTGGCTGGTTGGCAAGAGGTCGGTGAAAATGGCAGACGAAGCAAAACACGGTAGTCTAATTTGTTCAACTTTCACTGTGTGCCATGCAGTTAGGTGCAGCAGTAGCAGAGGAGGATCAGGGGCCCTTTCTGCTGACCAATGCTGACTGCAAGCATTACAGCTTTTGATGCACCTAATCAATTTGCTGGGCACACTTCTCAGATGTAATGGTTTCTCCAGAATTCAGAAAGGTGTGGTGGATCAGACCGGCAACAGGCCAGCACTGACCAGGACCTTTTGAGGGGGCCAAATTGACTTTCGTTAGTGCTTTGGAGTTTGTTCTCAGTCTCAGTTCTCAGGCTACTGAGCTGGTCATTGCACACAATCCACTTCTTGTTTCATGTCATCATCAGCTTGAGACTTCTTTTAAGCTGACTTGGTGACTCCTACTGTTGTGTAAAGTAAGAGGATAATAGTTGAAAATGACGATTAAAAAGAAATCTTTTGGCTAGTTCACAAGGTACCACAGAGCCTTTTCACCTTTTCCATTTGCTTCAAATGCTGAACGATGATTCAAAGAGCCACAATGAGTTCTTTGGCAACTTCTCATGTAGTTTTAAGAGGATCAACTTCACTGGTTACTCTCAATTGTTCATTGTCATCTTCTGATGAATGGTACTATGCTCCTCATCTTCAAGGTTCTCTTCTGCTTTGCAAAAATCTCTTGAACCACCATACATTGTATGTGCATTAGCAGTCCAGGGCCAAATGTATTGATGATGCAAGTTTGCTTTCTTGCTTTATGACCCATTTTAAACTCAAGACAATCACTTGAATTTGCTTTTTGTCGAACATAATTTCCACAGTATAAAATAACAGCGAGAAATGAGTCATTAGCAAAAACAAAATGACAAAATAACGTTCAAATGACGGATAACATAATTACACTTAAGAAATATATTCAAGCCAAGTATGGTGGCACTCGCCTTTAATCCCAGTGTTCTGGAGGCAGAGACAGGTGGGTATCTGTGAGATACAGGCCAGCCTGCTCTTCATAGTGAATTGTAGGTGGGGCTACAGGGAAACTCTAGCTCAAAGAAAGGAAAAAAAAAAGAAAAAAGAATACATTCAAACATCCAATGACTAATCTCAAAAAGGCAAAAATTGTCATTACTTTGACACCAACTAATAAATTGTTTAAGGCTATTTAAAGGACAATTTCAAACAATAATTCCATGATAAAGTAGGAAGAAATAAGAATACTTGTTTACTGAGCAGAATAAAGGGTGTGTTAGAAAACAAATCTATGAACAGAATACTTTCTATAGCTTTGCTAAATTTTTTTAACGCAAAAAAACGCAAGAAAAAGTTTCAGTCTAAGGGAACTATGCGTAAGTCTGAAGAACAACTGAGTAAAAAAAAATGTGTAATTTCTTGAGACATAAAAGAAGCATGTATAAGGGTTACCTACTGCTAATGTTAAGATCATAAATATAAGGTGAAACCTCAAATGTTTATTGAATATATCACGAACACACCTGCATGATCACTTGAAAACTATTATAAAAAAAAATACTATCTATGATTAACAATTTCCATCTTAAATACATTCTTTATAATCTATCTACCTAGGATTCCAATGTTTTTAAATTTTATGCTAGATTACAGTGTAAGATCAATGAATTTGGCCGTAGCACACAATTCTTTGATATTATTAACTCTAATTTTCTGTTTTCTAGGCATCTTTATAAAATACAATTGGAAAATAAAACACAGCATTCAAAAAACATAGATATTGATACAAAGAATAAAAGCAATGCTGCTAAAATCTATTATACTTATTAGAAATGAGTATATGCTTGCAAAATGACAACTGAAATTATAACACAAAAATCTGGGATACCCATGTATTTAATATATATAACTTAGAATTATGTATAAATTGAATAGGTAAACAAGAATTTTATATATTAAACTATCATCAAACTCAAAAATGATACAAATAAAGCAAATGCAAGCAGATTTACAGAACTTATTTACCTTTATTTATAACACATGCTAAATATTGATTTGGACAAATTAATAATTAATGTATGATGACAAGTAGTTCAAATTTCCTTACAAGTGCAGTGATTAAAATGGAAAACAATGCTTTCTTTTCCCTACACCCAATTTCTATAGTTCATGAACATTTCCTAGAAATTTCTTATACACATCTGTGATATTTGTATAAGCTATTAGCAATTAAATAAAAACCTTTAATTTTTGAAGAATTGAAGAATATAGTTTAATATATTTAATATTTAATAAAATATTTAATATATTTCTTCATTTAAACTTAGAATGAAATGGACATCACACCTCTGAAGAGCTGTACCAAGAATAATGTGTCAGGGAATTGATGTGTAAGAATTTTAATTAATCTGAAATAAATCCACCTACCTGTACACCATTTCATTAGGAGCGGAGTCATCAAAGGCATAATCAAAACGAAATGTCTGGTTTTCTAAGTACCTTGTTAAGTCTACTTTTTGTTTAGGTTCATGTACCATTACAACATCTTTACTAGGGATTGTGATTACATCAAGATCTTTCATTTGAGTTTCTAAAAAAAAATAAGTGAAAATAAATATTCAGTAATTTTCACAGCTTTTGAAAAACAAAAAAAATCAATTTATCTTTAAAAAATGCTTAAAAACTTAAAAATTTTGTGTCTGTGTATGGGGCTGGGGGTAGGGAGATGGGCCACTGTGCAGGTGCATGTGTGGAGGTCAGACAACTTCTGAGACTCAGTTCTTTCCCTCCACAATGTGGGTCCCAGCGATCAAACTTAAGTCTTCGAAGCAAGACCTTTACCTGCTGAGCCATCTCACGAACACTCAACTTACTTGTTTGAGACTATGTCTCACAATGTAATTCAGGCTGCTCTGGAATTCACAATCCTCCTCCCTCAAGCTCTAGGTGTTGGGATTACAAACACCTGCTACCATGCCTGACTTCTAAATTCAAATCTATACAAAGTTCATTGAGCATCATACCTTTTTTATTGAGTGGTCGTTTTCTTACACAAACACATATCCTATGCTCATCAATCTAGGAATTAAAAAAAAAAAAGCCTTATTTCACTGATTATAAGTGCTATGCAAAACGATGAAAAGTAAGCTACATAATATTTTCATGGTTTTTAGAAATTTATACACAGTATAAACAAAACAGTTAAGCTTTAAGTAAATTAGCTTTGCACATTATTTTATGGTTGTCAGACACAATTATTACTAAAATTTTGAGTAGAAACATGCCTCTTTTGTTTTTGATAAAACATTACCTTAAAAAATAATTTTGTATAAAGTATTACTGTTCTTACCATTAGGTTCTTGTTAAGTGGGTATCTTACATCATTTAAGATGTGTTATGCAACAAAAATAAAAATTTCTGTTCTACAAAATGACTTCTTTTCAGGTTGATTATAGGTAAAGTTGTAGGTAAAGATTACCATAGGCAAAAAAAAAAAAAAAAAAAAGATTCTTACATTTTTGAGCAAATTTAATGAATCATGATTCTTTTATTTTCCCTAAAGCTTTTATTTTGAGTTAAATGTGTGATGCCTATGTTACAGGCATGTGCATGTGAGTGCAAATGCTAACGGGGGTCACAGGCATTGGTTCTCTCTGACATTGGTACTAGGAACCTTGGGAACCAAGCTTGAGTTCTCCTCAAGAGCAGTATATAGTCTTACCACTGAGCCATCTCTCCAGTCTCATGAATGATAATTCCTACGAACATTTTTAAAAAACAAAACATATTCAACATATGCCTTTTTGAAATAAACCATTTTCTACCATAAGACCCATTTCAAAAAGTCTGTCAATTTCTGATCTTAAAATAAGAGCTCAGATGCAGGTGTAAAGGCCTAAAATATATGTATGAATAACAATACTACCAGGTTCTATAACACATTGGTCTAAACAAATATTTTTGTGACTAAAATACTCTATGTATGTTAGATCAGATGGACTATTTTTCATAAGCCCTGTAACTTGGAAAAATATTTTCATTCTTGGGCAGGTAATGAAACCATTTTTTCAGCAATGGAATTCTGGCCCTCAAGAGCCATTTATTTACTACTAAAGTCAAAGTAACATTTATTGAAAAATAAAACATTAATAATAAATAAGAATGATAGTAGGATACAGTTCAAACCAAAGATAAAATAGGTTTAGAATTGAGATCAAAGTTTAAGTGAAGGTCAGAGAGGAAACTGTCTCTTTATGTTACTCTTCCAACAGTTGCTATCATTCTACATACATGAAGAATTTGCTTGTGAAGAGCAGCTATGTGAGTAGCACCTTTAATATTTAGAATTATGTAAGATGAGAAAAAAAAAGTAGATGATTTCCTGATTTTTTTTTTTCTCAAACTCTGGGGGAATGAACCCCCATAAGGAAAGGCAAAAAAACACATAGGCAAATACAGTGTGAGTTTAGTAAGTATGAACATTCTTATTTATAAAGTATTCCAGAGCAATACTAAAAATAAAAGAACCTTACAGGATCTGCTGTTGTTAATGGTCTGTAATCCAAACTTCCTCTGAAGTCCCTGATCATACACATAATTTCATAATTTGGATTTGTAGCATCAACATCCTATTAGAAAACAGAGGATTTGCCACTTAAGACTTGTGGTTTGAAAACTTCAATTAAGACAGTACCATTTGTTATAACCAAACTCAAACAAACTAAAAATGTGATATAGTTTCCAAGTTCAAGTTTAATGTGTTCAGAAGCACTTTCATACAAAAAATATGATTCTAACTGGGTGTGGTGGTACACACCTTTAATCCCAGCACTTATGAGACAAGAGGCAGGCAGATTTCAGTTGACAGAATTTCTGGCCAGTCAGGGTTACAGAGACCATGTCTCAAAACAAAACAAAACAAAACAAGACAAAAACAACGCCCACATCACAACTGCTAGTCTGCATGTATCCTGAAAATGAACTCTAAGAATTCTCATTAAAACTACCATTGAACTATTTAAAAAATCATCTATATACATTTTCTTTAATAGTCTCAGAAAATGTAGCAAGAAGAACAGCACTCTAGAATATTAGAAAAGCTGAAATTTTCAGGAAAATGCCATTCCACATTCAAATTTGTTAGACTCCTGTGTCTAGTATTCAGATTAGTTTTCAGTAAAATAATATATGTATTCATTTACGTTCATTTATCTTTTGTTGATTTAAAAAATAAAGCCAAGGTATAACAAAACAACAAAAAAACAATACAATATAGAACTTAAAGCACAAGTCAAGATAATTTGTTTGCCTTTTCTTACTGGAGTTAGGGTCTCATGTAGCCCAGGCTGACCCTGAACTCCCAATCCTCCTGCCTCCATCTTCCAATGACTAGAAGGTGTGCCACACCCAGCTGAAACCAGGATAATTCTTTGAATGCTGACTGCAATGTCCTTTTTTTCTTCAATACTGGCAAAGTCCTGATTAAGTTATAAGTAGTAACAGTCAATAGCCTCCTTAGTCATGAATAATACATTATTAACACTCAAGTCAGACGTTTTCATTCATGATATATTATTAGATTGCTTGGAAGATAAATGTCAAATGTTACTGAAATTTATTTTCAACTCATCTTTTAGAAAAGATTGCCACTTACGGTCAGCTGGGAAGTGGGACGTAAAGCATGAGTTAAGAGATCTCAGATTATTTAAGTATTATGTAGTACCCATAGGAAACACCAGGTGGCATCTATGCTGAGTGTAAGGACCTGTTTTGTATATTCTTTGGCTTTGGGGTCAAGGTCTTAAGTAGGCCAGCCAGGCTTGCCTCAAACTTGCTATGCAGCTGAAAAGGGGCCTTCAACTTCCTATTCTCCAGTCTTTACCTGTCAAGTACTAGGATCAGAGATGTGCACCACCCTGCCTGGCATTGTTTTATTAATTTCAAGTAAACATTCTCAGGTAACTTTCTGATTTATTCAAGCTGCATACTGTGCTTGCAATTCCACAACACAACATATAAACTGATAAATCTAACGTAATTAACAACATTTGAAGAAACTATTAAATAAACAACCTGATGGCATTTTTTAATAGGAAACAAAATTTGAGATTAAATAGAAACAATGCAAGCTGAATGGATGAGGTACAAGTGCAGTAACAAAATTTCTAATATGTAAAGACAGTTGTCTATATAAATTTGAGTTATTAAATAGACTTGCTATTGAGAACAAAAGTAACTCAATAGAGGCCCACTCTCAATATCTCAAAACCAAAACACAAAATTATTTATTTGAGAATGTTATGTTGGATTTAATCACAGTAAAACAATAATAAATTTTGTATACTTATAATCATACTGACTTCAGACAGTTTTCCAAATCACACTCTTTAGCTAAATCAAAAGCCTACTATTTTTCAATGTTACAATATATACTTTAGAATTCTACACACAACTGCTTACTATTCAAGATGGAACTGTAGGACTAACAAATCCATGCAATAAAAATCTGTCATAGTAATTTGCACAAAATTTTAAATGTTTTCACTATCAATTTAAGTAATTCTTTAAATTAATTTTTAGAGTTAATTATCTTCACTGATATAATTTAACCTATGTAAAAAAATATATATGTATATATACACACAAGTTTATGTTACAAACCTGAGCTCTTTTTTCTCTAAGTTCTTGCTGTTGCAATCTCCTTTTTTCTCGTTTTTCTTGTAATTTTTCTACTTCTTTCACACAATTAGATTTTCTACGTGCTAAAAGAAAAGAGTTGTAAAAGTATAGTTTTCTTTTTAGAGTATCATACTTAACACAGAATTTTGAGTCATTTCAGCACACATACACATTAAAAAAAAAAAAGGTTCACAGTGATAAAGCATGCCTATTACACCTAATTGAACTTCTCTTATGAGCTGCTTTAACAAAACTAGGAACAGGACAATATACAGATGAGTCAAGAAAAACGACTCAATACATGGATACATGTCATCTCTTGGTTTTGAGTAACAGTCATTTGAACTGAAAGGACCAGTAAGTATATAGCTTTGTTCTAGAACATTTAAAAAATTATCACCTAGCCAGAATTTTATATTCAAAATTATTGTTATAATCTCACACAAAATTTTATTTTCCAAAATACATTTTAAAACCCAATTAACAGACTAAAGTACTAAAAAGAAAATTGAAATTTGTTGGTAAAATGAAATCTGTAGCCAACTTTACTGTTTACCACTTGAGAACTTAAAAGGATGACCAAAAGAGAATACATGTATGCCTAAAATGACTGAATCCTTGATACATGATTTACATACAAGGGGGTCCAAATTCCTTTTTTGCAGCTTGAACTGGAGATATATCTGAAACACTACCATTCTGTTGTGCAGAGGATGACTGTTCAGGAAGCTGACTAGGCCGTGCGCGTGCTGAACCAACCACTATAAAAAAATTTTAATTCAGAAGAGAAAATTAATAAAAGCTAACTATGGTAAAAGGAACAGACACTTCAAAAACAAATCTGATACATACATACTGCACTTAAGCCAGCCATAGTGCCTCATGCCTACAATCCCAACATTTGGTAGGATAAGGCTGAAAGATCTACACAAGTTTGAGGCAAGCCTAGGTGTCTGACAGACCCTGCCTCAAAAAACCCTAAATAAATAAATTGCATTTAGCAAACTGCCAAGCTTTTCTGTAAATGGTTTGTATAGCAATCAGTTCTGTTCAATAAACTGATACAACTATAAAGAAGTTTTCAAAGTAACATTTGCATTAGGTCGAAGAAGCAGGTGAATGTCTGAGTTCCAATCCAGCTACGGCTACACAGTGAGACCTGGTTAAAAAACCAAAACAAAATGGTATGTGTAGATTTAATTTCCACCAGTGTAATTTTAGCTATAAAACCAAACATTCACTTAAAAACCAAAGTTAATCTGACTTTTAATAATCATTTTAAAAGCATGCACAAAAAATATGCACATGTCTAGTGATTTAAGAATGCAAAGACATTTCCTCAAAGTGCATGTGCAAAATATATTCTCATTTTTCAAAAATTTATACTACTTAGATATACAGAAAGCAAACATGTAAAAGTTCTTCCAATCTTCCTTATATTCCAGATTCTATTCTTTGCTCACCAATATGCAAGTCTTCAGTGGAGTATTTCCACACGGTTAAGCATTATAAAAATGGAAAAAGGAATTTGAAATTAAATATAAATAGAAAGTTAGGTACTGGTACATGTCTGTAATCCCAGTGCTTGGGAGAGGGCAGCAAGATAATCAATCAGAGTAAAGGTCATTCTCAGCTGTATTTTGAGTTCAAGATCAATCTGGGCTGGCTGGTTTGTTTTCTCATATATATATATATATATATATATATATATATATATATAAAAAATAAATTCTCATTAAACTCAGAGTGGTGTTTGCAGGAAGGACTTTCTCCTCTACTTCTAATCTCTGATGCTTATGGCCCATCTTGTGCTACCATCCGTGCATTCAGAGAAATATAATTATACAGCAATTCTGAATTGCTTAACAATAAAAAAGAAACTAACTATATTCTGTATGTCCTGGTTGAAAGTATATGAAAGTTGAAGTTAACTACAATTTACGTCCACTCGAATTTTATTTTCCTTACTCAAAACTAACCATTATGGTTTTTGGAAGCCTCTTAGTCAGAAAATTATAGTTAAACCTGTGATGAATAAAAAGTTACATACTTTGCTAAGTTTATAATCATCACATATATTTTTGAAATGTTTCTTATTTTTGAGAAAGGGTGTTGCCCTCACCAGCTAAAATGAAGCCCTATTGGCTTTTGTAAACCAGACAGGCTTCCAACTCACAAGGATCTTTTTGCTTGTCTTTTTAAAAAAAAAAATTATTATTAAAATTTTTTTTTATTATTTTTATGTGTATATTATCTGCCTGTATGTAAGTGCATTCATGTTGTGCAATGTTTGCAGATGTCAGAAGGTGTCAGATTGCCTGGAACTGGAGTTACAGGTGGTTGTTAGCTGCCATGCAGATGTTGGGAACCAAACTAAGGTCCTCTGTAGAGCAGCTAATGCTCTTAACTGTTGAGCCATCTAGCCTTCTTGACTGTGTATTTTGAGGGCTGGTATTAAGCATGCTTCACCATGCCTGGCTTTAATTTTTTTTAATTAAAAGATTACTATTACCTTTGTTACATTAGGAAATCAGGAAAATATCAATCTTAAAATTAGCCATGTAAAGTTTAAACAGTAATATTTACTTTTGATATACTTCAAACAAGGCCACACTAAAAAGGACAAAAGGCAATATTGAGGGATAAGGTTTTGCTTTACCTCTATTATCTCTTGGAGGAGGGTCATTCTTAATAGATGATGCCACAGTCCGTCGATTCTATAAAAGAAAATTATGTTCATTCTATTCTTTTTCTCTTTATTCCTTACATATATCATTTGCCTTAACTTCTTTTAATTAAATGAAAGCAGACAATGGTAAAATAAAAGTAAATGAAGACAAACTATAAATAATCAAAAAAATGAGTAACATATCAATATTCAAGGTCCTAGAGGAAGTATACATCCAAATCCCCTAGATTTGGGAGTATGAGAAAGACACTGATCTAAAGACCTTACTCATTTCATTTTTATACAGCCCTATGAAGTAGTTATTATTTTCTTAATTCTGAGCTCACATCAAGTGCAGAAACCTTCATATTATGAAATTCAGTAAATATAATTTTTTCATCATTGCTCAGAAATGAAAACACACACACACACACACACACACACACACACACACACACACAGTTAATGTTTCAAATTATCTTGTAGTTTTGCTTCTCAGAACTATAGTGATCACGCATCAAGCATGACTGAAAGGTCTTTTGATGCTCAGATTTGGCTATTTTCATCATAGATCTACTTCAATGAGAGCAGATCTCAGAGAAAGTCAGTATTATTATTACTGCCACTTGTTGGATAAGAAAGTGAGGTTAAATAACTACACTATAGTATTGTTTTGCCAAATTTATGTACAAGTTAAATATCCCTTATCTGAAACGCATGAGACAGGTTTCCAATTTCTTCATGTTTTAGAAATAACTGTGTACATGTACATCGGTGTGTGTGTGTGTGTGTGTGTGTGTGTGTGTGTGTCTAAAATCAGCTATCTGGTGAATGGGACCCAAGTTTAAATTCATTTATGGTTCACAACATACCTTATATACACATAGGCTCAAGAAAATTGTGTGTGTGTATGGTATATTCACATGTGTGGGGCCATGTGAACACGGTGGGTATTCTGCTGTCATTATCTCCTTATTCCTTTGAAACAGGGTCTCTCACTGACCCTGGAACTAGACTGTCTGTCAGCGAGCCCCAGCAAGCCTCTGGTCTGTCTCTCACAGAGCTGTGACTACAGGTGTGTAGACAACCAGTCACCCCTGCTTTGTTTATTACACGGTTTTGGTGATCTAAATTCAAGTTCTCGTACTTGTGGTACAATTGCTCTTATATACTTAGTCATGTACCCAACCCCCTGAATTTTATATATATATAGACATACATATAGTAGATATTTTCAGTTTTTTAAAAAATTTTAATATATGCGCATGAGTGTACTGTCTACAGGTATGTAAGTGCACCTGTGTCATGCAATGCCCATAGAGTACAGAAGAGAGCTTTGGATCCCCTGGAATTGGAGTTACTGATGGTTGTTAGTGGCCATATTGATGCTGGGATTCGAACCCAGGTCTTCTGTAAGAAAAGCCTGTTTTCTTAACCGCTGAGCCATCTTGCCAACCCGTTTTTAGTTTTTTGAGACAGAGTGTCACTATGTAGCCTCAGATATCCATTTGTCTCTGCCTCTCAAATGTTAGAATTGAAGGTGGGTACCATCATACCTAGCCTAATCTTATGTATTAATTTTGATGAACCTCACTCTGACTGCAATTCATCATATGAAGTCTTCTGTGGATTGAGGTTGGTTCTCACAAAATTTTGAATTTTGGGACTGGCAAGGTGGCTCAGTGGATTCAAAGTGTTTATCATACAAGTCTGACGACCTGAGTTCAATCCCTAGATTGCACACACAAAAAATAACCAGATGTGGTGGTGCACATCTGTAATCCAGATGGGAGGCAGAGACCGAAGAATTGCTTCACAGGTACACAGTACAACAGAAACAAGGGACCCTGGCTCAACAAGGCAGGTGAGACCTAGCTCCTAAAGATTGTTCATTGGTTTCCATGTGTGTGCTGCACACACAAACACACAAAGTATTTAAAATTTTTGGATTTCAGAGCACTTTCAATTTGAAAGGGGGTTAGTAGGAAGAGTTGTCTTTGGCTCTTAGGAGGGAATTAACAGTATTAACTCTCAATAAAGTGGAGCTCCTTCACTAAACTGAAATATCAAAGCTATGAAACACTCATTGCCAATCATACTAAGAAATTTTCATTAATAGTTTAGATACACAGATTAAGGTAACAAACTTTTAGTTCTATTTAATTACTAAGAGTTCACTGAATTCACTTAAAACAAACAAACAGTTCAGTTATATTCAATCCTGTCTATAAATTCTCATCAGATTAGGTTATATTTGGATAGTGATTATCTCTGGGAATAGGGTCCAGAAATCAGTATTTAAAAAATTTTGCTAGGTGATTCTAATGCAAAGCAAAGGTTAGCAACAACACACTAAGAAACAAGCCTAGGGATATAACTCTGTGGTAGAATGCCAGAGCAAAAGAGAAAATGTGGGCTTGGTATCAATATGGGCTAGGGAAGGGGTGGATTAAACTGCCAGCCCATTAAAGCTTTGAAGCTATACACGGAAACAGTCCATTTACACTAAGGATCTCTAAGAAGTGATTCTCACTATGCTTAAGTTGTATGAACTGAAACTGTGACTTATGCAAACATACAGAGTAGAGCACTTTGCCATGCTGTCTATAATACTACATTTGCAGATGCCAGTAAGATTCAGAGGAAACAGCTCTTACAGGACTTAATGGTGATTCAAAATATGACAGCTACTTTGTAAAATGGTGATTTTTTAAAAAAAAATGTGAGCAGGTGATACATGATATGAAGGCTAACAACTATTTATAATGCCAGTCCTGGGGGCACCTGACACCCTCTTCTGATCTTTATGGGCACTGCATGCATGTGGCACACTTACATACATGAGGCAAAACACTCATACACATAAAAAATTAAAAAAAAAACTAAACTAATAAAAATGATAGACTTTTAACTTTTGCAGAGATAATGCTGTTGAGGGGGGAATATAACATTGTTTGATGTTTCTCCTCACCAATAATATACAAGTAAACTATCTCTTACCATTTCTCGTATTTCAAATATATAGCAGAATTGTAACTTCAAAGGATTATGGGAATATTTCGTATTTGTTATAAACAGCTTCTATCAGTCATATGCACCCACTCAAAACAAGAAAATAGTTCTGACTCATATTTCCTAAGAAGCTATCATTCTCACATACAGAAAAAAATCCTAATTAGGAAAGGAATTTCTATGATCTTATTTAATGATTGTTATTATTGTTAATTAGACAACCTGGACTCACGAAGGCATGTGTATAAACACATGGATATAGACAGAAGAAAGAAGTTTTAAAAAGCAAACTAATCAATATTCAACAATACATACTCTCATATTCTTCATACTGCTCCAGTTTCAAATCAAGACACCTCCCCCCACTCCCTACCCCTCTGGTCTAAACTTTTACCACTAACCTTTACAATTTTGTTTACTTTGGATGAAGATGTTGAAGGTGGAGGTATTTCTGGACTGGGTTCAATCTCTTCATCAGGTACAAGGTCAGGGTTAAGCGAAAAGATACTTTCCAAGTCAATCTGTTTAAAAAACATGTGTACCTTGAGGGGGCATTTTACTTCTTTCAAATAAATTTATTACTCTACAGACTCTTGAATGATTTCAATCTAAAGTATGTCATGACTCTTCAAACACAACTGTTTAGAGCAATAATCCACATACATTCCATACTATATTTTAAGAATTGCTACCAACAAACTACACAGTTGTTACATATAGTAGCTTTCAAATTTTGTAAGCTGGTGAATGAAAAGACTCAAATATGATATATGGAAGAAAGATTCTCCTTTGTGTGAAGTTTTTTAATCATTTCAAAGTTCTTTAAAGGAATGATACAGAATATGTACACCAGATAAAATTATAGTTTCCTCATTTTTTTTACATTCAGAATCTTGACTAGAATTTTATTTAAGCCACTAATCATACCTCTTTACCCTTTGTATCTCCATTTTCTATCCATTCAACAGTTACACTTTCATTATCTTCATTTAAAGATGTTACCATTGCTTGGTGTATTCGGCCTAAGTGGGAATAAAATATACATTTTAAAAGCAATGAACTACAGTATTCTTAAACACTGTCAATTACAATTTTTTCATTTGCATACATATACATTTATATATACACATACACATACATCTATGTATGACCTTACCTTGTGTATTTCCATACTCTCAAAATTAAGAGAATGAGCTTTGTCCAGGGGGGTTCATAAAATCAAGTCCAAAAATTCAAGGTATTAGAGAAAAACAAGAAATTATCTGATAATGATCACAAAATGACACAAATGACTAAAATTTTATGCTATTAAACAGCTCCAATGATTAGGAAGTTACCTGGCTATGATTAAAAACTGACTCTAGGGTATACAAAACAAAGGTTCAAAAGGTTTTGCATTATATTATACTGATATAAAATACCATTTATGTAAACATCACTTTAAATTTTATACTATTCAAACTAAAGAAATTATCTTTGAATAGAGAAAGAGTCCTGCAAGGCTGGGGAATACTAATCTTAATGTTCTCCATTCACTGGACCATAGTAAGAATAAAAACTATTTTATACATCTAAATAATCAATCTACCTAATTAAAATGCTGAAAAAAAATATATATATGAGATTTTCATGTTTATTTTCTAAATGAAATTTTGGGGACATTTACAATTTACTTTAGGATAACTCACAGCATTTAAATCTCTAAAACAAATATATACAAGACTGCTAATAATATAATACTATATAACATAAGAGCATTATTGAAGAAAATGTAGGCATTTTAAAAGTTAACATGAAGAGGCTAGAAAGATGGCTCACCAGTTAAAGAAAATGGCTACTCCTGCAGAGGACCTGGGTTTGGTTCCTAGCATCCACATGGTGGCTAACAACCATCTGTAGGGATCTAATACCCCCTCTGGCCTCCTGGGCACTGTATACATGTGATGTATTTACATATATGCATGCAAAACATTTATACACATAAAATTACCCTCAGTCACTATCTTTTCTATGTAAGCCATATAAAATTTTGCAGATATCTTTAAAAAAATTCACATATTAGCTGAGCACAATGGTGTATACCTATTATCCCAGCGCTTGAAAAGTAGAAGAGCTCAAGAGTTCAAGACTATCCTCAACTATATACTGTGTTTGACTATAGCCTGTGCTATAAAAGATCCTGTCTGTAAATAAGTACATAAATAAATCAAATACTAAAAGTATTAAGTATTAACAATTGATATATTGGTACTGCTCTTTGTTTTGTTTCGTTTTTAGAGAAAGGTTCCTTGAACTCCCATGTAGCTGAGAATGGCCTTAAACTTCTGAACCCCCTACATGTATTTCTTGGATTACAGGCATGCACTACATCTGCTCTTTTTTTTTTAACTAAAAAGAAAAAACTCCCCCCTCCCCACACGCTATTTCCAGGACAGCATATTACTTTTTGCTATTAATTGCACAGCAAGTATCAGGATTCAAATATCACTTTAAGAATAATTAAGAGTTAGAAAGATGATTCTGCAGCTCAGAGCACTTGCTACTTTTACAGAGGACGAGAGTTCAGTTCCCGGCACTAGGGGGGTATGAGGACATACACATGCATGCACGTACACATAAATAAAACATGCAACAAGAAAGAATAGTTATATACAGATTGTTTTCCATTTACATTTCCAACAGCAAGGTCTTATTCCTCTCTCTTTAACACCAAACATTATTTATTCATATACATATTTTTAACTAACCTGTTTAGAATCCAGATCTTTTTTTATACTACAAAATCTGCCTGGTACAAGATATCCATGTCTTTTAACCAATCCTAACTAAACTCAGTGAGTCACATACACACACAAGAACATGAAAGTAGGAGAGGTGTTTGTGGGAAGAATGGTTCAACAGCAGAGGGGGCAGGAGGAGACAGTAATAGGAGGTGTGTGAGCAAATGACCAAAACTCGTTACATACATCTATGAAGCTGTCAAAGATAAAGAGACATCTATGTCTGTACTTCTTGTACCACTGCAATATTCTCCAAACTAGCCTCCCTGTTGCCAACAATTCTACTCTTCATTTTGTCCTTCACACATCTACCTGAATGTTTCTGGTTGAAAACTAAATTGTTGCTGAGTATGTAGCACACATCTGTAATACCAGCACTAGGGAGGCTGAGGCAGGGGGATCAATGCAAGTCTGACACCAGCCTGGGCTACACTGTGACTAGCCAAAGCTACACAGACTTTAAATGAAGAACCACCACAACCCGTGAGCGATGTGGAGATGATTCAGTGGGTAAAAGCGCTTGCTACACAAGCATGGGGACCCGAATTCAAACCCCCATAACCTATGTAAAAAGTCAGGTATGGTTGCATGGGTATAAATCTCATGGGGTGGGAAGCACAGGCTGGGGTGGTGTTAGGCAAACAGATTTGCTGGTCTCCAGCCCAACTCCAGATTCAAGGAAAGATCTTGTCTCAAGAGAATAAAGTGGAGAGTGATAGTGCAGGACACCAAACATTCTCCTCTGGCTTCTGTGTGCCACAGACCACACAAACACACACAAAACTCCCACCAAATCATACTATATTACATCTTAAAATCTTCCAATAGCGTCCTGTGTTGGATAGCTTTAGTTGCCAACTTAACACACTTGGGTAGAGAATTGCCTCCATTGGATTGGCCTGTGGCCATGTCTGTGGGGGCATTTTCTTAATGGCAGAATGAAATGGGAGGGTCCAGCTCTGTGGGTGGTACCACCCCTGGGCAGGTCCTGTATTGTATATGAAGGCAGGCTGAGCACAGGCCAGTAGAGCAAGTCAGTAAGTAGCACTGCTCCATGTTCCTGCCCTGAGTTTCATCAAGTCCTGCTTTGGCTTCCCTTGATGATGGACTATGCTTGCAAGCTAAACAAGTCCTTTCTTCCCCAAGATGGTTTTGGTCAGTGGTTTTCTCACAGCAATAGAAAGTAACTAAGACACACCCCCAGTCTGAGTAAAGGCCAAAGTGTCCAATAGTCTTTTAATTATTAGTATTTTTAAAGACGGGGCCTTGCTATGTATGTAGTCCTGGCTGGCCTCCAACTCATAGAGATCTTCTGCCTGTTTCCCAAGTGCTGGGAGTCAAACTCAGCTAATAGTCTTTAAATAACTTAAAAAAAAAAAAAAAAAGCAGCTCTACATGATCTGATCCCTTATAACCTATAACTTCATGCCTTAACTGATCCTATCTCAGATACTACCCTCCCTTACCTATAAAAAGATGGGTGAAGGACTTAAATGTCAAAGACAAAGACATGAATGCAACTGAGTAAAAGCAGCCATTTACTGAGATAAGCAGACACTGTAGAAGAAGCAGAGATTTGGGGTAGAATCAGACAGTTCACTATCAAATACCAAGAGGTATCAAAATAGAAAAGTTTAAAAAGATAACCCTCATTACAGGGGCCAGTGAGATGGCTCACTAGGTTAAAGTACTTGCCAAGCCTGATGATCCATGTTGTTACAACCCCAGGACCCTTATGTTGGAAGGAGAGAAACACCTGCAAATTATTCTTTTGACTTGAGACACACACACACACACAAAATGTAATTAAAAAAAAATCCTCATTACAATCTGATTTACATGAAATTAAATAAACAACCAGAGTGGTATGTAATGGTTGAATTCTCTCAGAAACAGATGTTAGGAGTACAGAAGAGAGACACATAGAGTGCTGTGAAAGATAAAGTGTGGAGGAAGGCTTGGTATGGAAAAGCTTCAGACTATGATGCATATTGGACATCCATGAAGTCATGGTTCCTGATGGGATGCAGCATTAAACAGGGAAAGCCACAGACTTGATATAGATCCGAAACAGTTGTGGTTAGCCTGGCTACCTCTGCTATGCTCTCTCAGTGGGTAAAGATTTCCCAGGAAACTGAAGTACTCAGACCTAAAGATAATGATCCCGGAGCTACTAACAAATGCAGGCTCTAACTGTTCTCCCTGCAATGGAAGGCTTAGAGACATCGAAGCAGTGCGCCTACATGTTGTAAGAGGGATATGAGAGAAAATATGGGTTTAACTAGAAGTGAAAATGTAGGGCGATACTGAGACAGCCATGAGAAATCATGTTGGAACAAACCTAGTCCTCATCACAGTTTGGGAAGAGTTAACCACTGCTCTATCAAGGATGAGTAGCAACACAAAACTGTAAAGGACATGACACTGAGCAAAATGAAGGTGTCTTTGCTTTTTGTCACTTAACCAGGTAACTAGAAGCTGTAGTACCAGCAACCTGGGGCTTTCATTTTTACCAAACATGTCTCTGAAACAAACTTTTCTTTTTGTATAAAATTCTTCCTCTGACTGAGATCACTTAAGAAAGCTTCCCATTTTCTTCAAAAAAGAAACAAACCCTTTCATATTCAAGTAATTCACCTTGGCATTTAGTTACTGTGTATGGTAACAGAATTTCCTCCCCCAGCTCTGTGAAAACATAATTGCTCAGTACCAGTTCCTGGAAGGCCCTTTCTTTCTCTACTGCAACACTGCTTCTGTCCATGGTTGAAGCACACATGCATAAGTCTATTTCCTTATCTCTGAATCCAGAGTACACTGTCTTATGAGCTTTGCTTAACTAATAGGTCTTGTGGAAGAGTTTCTTTGGTGATGGTGGACTTCTGTTTCCTATATACAATTTAAAATCAGTCAGTCAAGTTTCAAAAATATTAAACTGTTAAGAAATCTGTCTGATTGTAGTTGGTCTGAATATACTTATTTTGGATAGCAGCCAATGATCATCTTTATTAAATTTTGGTATCATGGTTATGCTAGTTTCATAAAGTGATTACTAAATTTTAAAATTACATTTTACTTGTGTTCATGTGTGTACATGTGTGCACACACATGCCACAGCACATGTAAAGGTGAGAAGACGACTTGCAGGAGCTGGCTCTCTACTTCCACCATGAGGATTCCAGGATTGAATTTAGGTGGTCAGGCTGGTGATAGGTGACTTTACCCACTGAGTCATCCTGTTGGCCCATAAAATGATTTTTAATAGCAGATTTCTTTCTATACTCTAAAACTGGTTTCAAATCACAAACTGGGCATGGTGGTTCATATCTGTAATTCCAGAACTCTGTAGGTGGAGGATGGGAGCTGGCATGAGCTGCATGAGACACACACAAAAATACAAATTAAAACAAAGACTGGTCTAAAAAATCACAATTATTTGAACCTTGAGTGCTTGCTGGTACTGCTTAAATGGTTTGGTATGTTATTTCTGAGGATTTCCTTAATAATTATAAAGATCATGATAGCGTTCCATTATTGACTTTTGGTAATTTTTCTGTTTTCACATTTTTTAAGGTTTATTTTATTATTTTTATGTGGGGACGGGTGGTGGGACAGGGATGTCTGCACAAGCCAGAAGATGGCATCAGATCTCCTAGAGCTGGAGCTACAGGCAGTTGTGATTGTTTGGTGTGGGTGCTGGGGCCTTGAATTCAGGTCTTTTGAAAGAACAGCAAGTGCTCTTTACCACTGAGTCATCTCTCAGCTTCACATTTTATTCTTTAAAATGTTCTATTTCTTTATTGTGAGAGAGAGGGGTTGTACACATATACCACTGCCTGCATATCAGGGTCAGAAGACAAACTGCAGAAGTCAGTTCTCTTCTTCCACTATGTGGGTCCTTGAACTCATGTCATCAGGCTTGGCAGCATTCCATTTACCAATGGAACCATCTCTTTGGCCCTGTTTTTACACTCTCATCATACAGTTGTTTTCATAATAACTATTTAATATATGTAGCACCTGCAATGATAATCACTTCTGCATTCCAAGTTTTTGTTTTGGAGACAGAGTCTCATGTATCTCAGTGTGGCCTCAAACTCACTATGTAACCAAGAATGATCTATATTTAACTTCTGATATTTCTATCTTATCCCCCCAAGTGTTGGGATTAACATATGCACCACTATGGTCCAGTTAATACAGTGCTGGGGATTGATACTGGGGCTCTTGGGAATGAACCTAGGGCTTCATGCATGTAAGGCAAATACTATAACTAAGCTATGTTCCCAGCTCCCCATTCCTAATTTTTGGCCAATCTCAGAGACTTGTCAACTTTACTTTTTCTAAGAACAGATACCTGCTTTGTTTAAGCCTTTTTAGTATGTTATTGTGTGTTTAACTTCTGCTTTTATTATTATTGCTATTTACTTTGGGTATATTTCTGCTATTTTTCCCATTATATTTCCCATGTATATTTTATTACACTTACTTATTTAGAAGGCATACCACAGTGCACAGGTGAACATCAGTGGACAACTTTGGTTCTCTCTTTCTAACATGTGGGACTCAGGGATCAAACTTTTTTTGGGACAGGGTCTCACTATGTTCCTAGTTGGCCTGGAACTTCCTATATAGAAATTAAAGCAGGGGACCACGTCTCGTACCCATTGTATTTTAAAGCGAATGCTTAGCTCATTCCTTTTTTTCTCATAGCAACTGAAGCTACATATTTCTCTTCAGGAACTGCTTTAGTAGCATCTTGTAAGTTCTTACATGCAGTATTTTTGTTACCGTTCTAATATTCCTTAAGACTGGTTAACTCATCAATTTTCTATCGATGTTTTTCAAATTATGGACAAGTGAGTTCTTTAGGTATCCTATTAATGAGCTCTAAAGGTACACCTAACCAAACAGAACAAAGTCACAAAATAATTGGTGTATGACTTTCTCTATGCACAGGAGCTAACACCTTGATTTTTCTATCTTAATTATCTTGGAAAGCCTTGCCTTGAGGGGAAGGAATCTTTAAACCCAGCTAGGAGAAGCAAATCTGAAGCAATTTCAATCAGTCTATCAATCAAACAATCAATCAACCAACTGAAAATCAAGGTCTTATTATGTGGCACTGGCTAGCCTCAAATCCTGGGATTAGGCATGGGGGTACTTTCTCTATTTAGAGATCCACAGAAGTCCCTCTCCCATCATCTGATGGAAGCCAAACATTTGCTATCATTGTCTGCTTCAGCCTTACCTACTCAGTATTTCAAAACCATTTCTGCTCAATGAAGACATCCTGTCTTTGAGCTTAGCTCTTTTTGGCATTTACATATCTGTCTAGTATGGATGGATGCCAATATATGAACATTATTATTCTGCTTCCGACCAGATGATCTTATCTATCTTTAAGTCATATTCACAGAAAAAATTAGTCATATTTCAAAACTTTAAGTTTACATTATTATATAAGTCCATAATCTGTAGAAACTCTGAAAAGAAAAAATCATCTGCTAAGGATAAAGTTAAAAAAAAAAAAAAGAGCTCGAAGAAGTTCAGGCCAACACTGTATAGAATGGTATGCCCCTAGCCATCATTTCCAGTAGCATATCTCCTGGTTTTTAGTATTCAAACTCATCTCTCAAAGTTTGGCTTTTTTGAGACAGGACCTTCCTGTAGCCTAGAACTCACTATGTAGACCAGGATGGCTTTGAACTCACAAAGACCTGCCTGCCTTTAAAGGCATGCATCACCATGCCTGGTCAAAGCTAGGCCTTTTAACTCAAGTATTATCTAGGAAAAGATTTTTGTTTGTAGAAGCCAAAATAATTAACATTTTAAACAAAAGAGTATGAGAAAAGCTGTACAAATATAATTTGCAGACTGTCAGTCATATGTGACGCATATTCATTAAAAAAAAAAAGAAAAGGCCAAGTATCAAGGGGGTTATTACTCAGGAGGTATCTACTTGTTGTATCTACTTGTTTTTGAGACAGTGTTTCTCTTTGAAACCTGGGGCTCATCTACTAGGCTAGGCCAGGCCTCAGAGATCTGCTAGTCTCTGCCTCCCAAATGCTAGGATTACAAGCACACACAATATCCAGCTTTTTATGTGGGTGCTGAGGGTTTAACTTGTGTCTTCATAATTGCTCAGCAAGCATCTTACCAGCTTTATTTCTTCAGCCCCTCCTCACCCCATCTTTATTATATCAGTTGCAAAGAACCTGTAGGTATTATGTCCATCACCAGAGTGCCACTGTGCTCAGCTTTTTGTTTTCCATGGGTTCTTGGGGTGGAACTCAGGTCTTCATGTTTACATGAATTGAGCCATCTCCCCAGCCCAAAGTTCAAGTACTGGACATAAAAAAGGACAATTTCATATGGCCAACTGAATAGAAAAGTAAATTTCATCACAAGTTTTGATGGCAAGATAATTTATAAAAATGATTTACGAAATAAAAAATGTAATATTTTGGAATCACAGTCTTTATTTCAAAGTCATTTTATGTTTAACCCATTTAGAAATCTTTACACTAGTGCTCAACTTTTTGTTACAGTAAAACTGAGGAAACAGTTAAGAGCTCAACCCTAAAATATGTTAATAAATATTAATACAGATGGTTTTTCTAGAAAGAAAACCACAAATGACCAGTGAGAAGAATATATATTCCAAGTTGCCTTTGTCCCAGTGAGTAACAATAAATAAATTCCTTATTTCAGGACTTTCTAATTTTAAAAATTATTATGGTTACTTAAGACTGGTAGTGGTATTTAATCTGTAAAAGTTCATATATTTACTGAGCTGTCAACAACAAACTTTATATGCTGACAATTGCCTTTTGGTTTCTGAAAACAGGACCCTATTGTATGCTTCCCAGTTCACAGATGAATTAGCAGCAGCTGTGAGGCTAAGAAATGCCAGCAACCAATTAAGCTAGCATAAACCTTGTCTAGCATATAAAGTATAATTTGGTTGCAAATGGAGGAGACAAGAGCCAAAATAAACCAACCAAAAATAATAACAAAATTTCATTACAAATATTTTTAAATTAGAATATTTAATATCTAACAAGTACATGTATTTTATTTTTTAAAATGTCAGAACATGAGGACAACCATGAAAAAAAAAAATCAATTCCTTTCATATCCATTTTTTTTAAAAAAAGGTTGCAGCTGTTTCTCACATACCTAAGATAACAAACTCAATGTTTTTGTAATTATGAAAACTACAGGGCTGAGGTATCCTTGAGTGTACAAATGAGAAGTCTTCCAAAAAGTGAACACTATTTTATTAGCACTTCTTGAGGTGCTTCTATGAAATTTTCTCTTTTCTTACTTTGACACTTAAGATTTTTTATTTTTGTTTTGTGTGTATAAGTATAATGCCTGAATCTAAGTGCACCTGTGTTGTGTAATGCCTGCGGAGGTCAGAAGAAGGTGTCAGATTCCCTGAAACTGGAGTTCCAGATAGTTGTTTACTGCCATGTGGGTGCTGGGACTAGAATCTAGGTCCTCTGCAAGAACAGCCAGTGCTCTCAATCGCTGGGTCATCTCTCCAGCTCTATTACCGATTTTAATATTTAAATAACAGATAAAACTTGTAAAGTCGGTATGTAAACATTGATAAATTATTAGTAAAATAAAACTTGAATTATAAAATTGTTAATAATGGTGATTTCATTGTTAAAATCTAGCAATTTTATTTGAGGTATGTATGGTAACTTTTTTTTAGTATTTTGTTTATTACTTTTATGTATCTCAGTGTATTTTCTGCATGTAAATAGGTGCACCTATGTCAAGCAATGTCTGAGGAGGTCAGAAGAGGGCATCAGATTCCTTGGAACTAGAGTTATGGATGGTTGTTAACAGCCATATGGGTGCTGAGAATTGAATCTGGGTCCCGTACAAGAACAGCCAGTGCTCTTAATTACTGAGCCATTTCTCTAGCCCCTGTATGATAGTTTTCTAAAAATGACAAAATGCAATGATTTATAATTTTAAAATAACATAACTGTACATGTACTCTGAAGAAAAGTCACTGATGATTGACATACATATACCCATATAATAAAAACCAAACAAATATACTTTGTCTACCAACCTGCATTACATCTGCAGGACCCACATGGATGACTGAGAATTGACTCCCACAAGTTGTCCTCAGATCTCCACATGAGTACATGTTTGCAGGCATGTATACACACACACACACACACACAGGAAATCAACATGACTAAACTTTTTTTTCTTAAAGTTCTCTTGTTTAGAGCTGGAGAGGTGGCTCAGTGGTTAAGAGCACTTACTGCTTTTCCAGAGGACCAAAGTTTGGTTCCCAGCACCCACATCAGGCAGCCTATAACTCCAGCTCCAGGGGATCCAATGACCAGCCTCCACAGGTACTTGCACATAAACACATGCGCACACACCCACACCCATTTTTCTTCGAAGTCAGTTCAAGAAGAGAATCCTAATAGATTATCTTAGAACCCACTGACCTCAAGTTTTCTGTCATTCTGTAAGCCGTGACTCATCAAAAGTCATCTTAATTGTTTCTGCCTTTCCCTTTCCTTTTCACTTCTGTATTGTTTTTGCTACACAACACAGGTGGGACCTGAAATCCTCCTGCCACAGTCTCCTGAGTGTGGTGATTACAAGCATATAAGCATATGTTTGGCTTTTCATACCACATGAGATATTGGTTCTTATCCAATCTTTAGTTGTAAGAACCAAGTGCCAGTGAAGAATGTAAATTCAAAAATCTGAGTGCATCTTTTCAAGACGAGTCATTGAAAAGCATGTTATACTCATTAGCATTTTTTGTCTAAGGAGGTCTGTTTCAAGACTGTCTTTAAAAATAGATAAATTCTGGGCTAGGTGTGGTGGTGCACACCTTAATTCCAGTACTCAGGAAGCAGAGGCAGAAAGATCTCTGTGAGATCAGGGCCAGTTTGGTCTACATGGCGAATTCTAGACCAGCTGGGGCTACAGAGACTGTGGCTTAAAACAAAAAACAAAAACAAAAACTTTCTTCAAAGAATTCTACAAGCACGTTTTTTTTCATAACATGTGAGCAGTCCATCTCTAATAAACTTCAATACAATGATCCAATATCATTAAGTACACAATGGGGGAAAGTTGCCAAAACAGAGGTTACCAAATAGTTTTACAAACAGAAGACTAAACATAGTAAGGATGCTACAAAAAGCATTATTACAAAGGAGAGGGGCGGGGGGCTGGAGAGATGTCTCAGTAGTTAAGAGCAGTCAGTGGTCTTAACCTCTTGCAGAGGACTCAGGTTCAGTTCCCAGCACCACAACTATCCAGTTCCAAGGGATCCAATGCCCTCTTCTGACCTCCAGGGGCATTGTACAACATTGGGTACACTTACATACATGCAGGCAATATAAACACATTAAATAAAAATAATAGGGGCTGGAGGGATGGCTCAACGGTTAACAGCACTGTCTGCTCTTGCAGAGGATCCAGGTTCGATTCCCAGCACCCACACGGCAGCTAACAACTGTCTGGAACTCCAGTTCCAGGAAAATCCAAACATAGATCTCTTCCAACATGCTTCTGACAAGTAAAAGGACAGAAAGGAATAGGATGTCTTGTTGGGGATTATACAAGTACAGATGAATAGGCAGGTCCAGCAGAAGACAAACTCTCAAACTGATATCCAAGTTTTGTCAGCTAATCAAAGCACTGATGAAGACAATCTTTAATCACAACTTTGTGTAAGCATTACACCTTCAAGAGCTTTGCTGGAACAAGGTGCCATCACAAGACATAAACAGTTCTTCAGCCCACACTAGTAACTGTACTGTTGCTACTTAGCAAATCCCTAGGGTATGGGATTTTGCCAAACAGATTTTTCAATTTTGGCTTATCACACTTATGATATTACTATTGTAACCAAATTTAAAAGCTTTAATATATTTATTTTTAGGTTTTAAACATAAAGCTTGAATTTTGACACTAGAGGAAAAAGGGAAACAATGCAGCTCAGATTTTCATAAAGAAAAAACAGCTTAAAAATGGGATATGCTTTTATTCATATTAAAAAAAAATCTTTCCTCAAGCTGGGCGTGGTAGTAAATGCCTTTAGTCCCAGCACTTGGGAGGCAGAGGCAGGCTGATTTCCGTGAGTTCAGGGCCAGCCTGGTCTACACAGTGAGTTCCAGGATAGCTAGGGCTACAGGGAGACCCTGTCTCAAAGAGACAAAAACAGAAACAATCAACAACGAAAAAACCCTTTCCTCATCATTTGTCTACTGTTTTGAACAAGGATATAAAAACAATATTGCTTAGTTTCTCTGGTATAACAGAGAAACCAGATCTATTTGGGGGTTTATGCTTGTTTGGGATGACTGAACCACAACGTATATATACTAACAATGTAGGTGGAAAGTTCATTTGGAAGAATTCACTGTGTAGTCTTTTAGAAATTTCCATTTTGAAATTGTGTAAGGTAATAAAAAGTATCATAATGGGGCTATAATGCAACTAAAAAGTATTATATCACTATAGATTCCTAGTATTTTGCATATTTGGAGTTGGAATATTTAAAGCAATGAAAGTGAATGTGATCACCAAGACATCAAGTATAGAAGTTCTAGGCTTCAATGTATAACGGGTGAGTCAGCTACAAGTATCAGTAAAAGATGATCTACAAGTTGTCAGAGAAAAATGAAAGCAGTCATAGAACACAAGTGAAGGAACTATTTCAAGGAAAGAGGAGTATGTTAACTGTTAAGATTCTACTCCCAATAAGAATCAAAGTAGGAGCAATGCCTCAAAGTCAAAGCCTGATCAAGGGTGTAACAGAGCAAGCGTTTTTATGGATAGGAAGATCAATTCATGCTTTATGAAAGACAAATAGGCAGGTTTCAGCCAACTTAAAATAAGCAATTCTCTGACTCACTAACTCTACTTCAACAACAACAAAAGAAGGTGCCAGCAAGAATGCTCAGCAGGTTAGAGTACTTGCAGTCAAGTCTGACAACCTCAGTTTCAACCTCAGAACCAACATGGTAGGACAGAACTGACTTCTGACCTCTATTCAAAGGCATGCTATGGCATGTGTACACTATGAATTCCATACAGTAATTGCAGATTAGGCAAAAATGTAAATATCAATAGAGGATCACCTAATAAACTTTGATATAGTCACTAATAAAATACAATCATGAGAAAGAATGAGACTAAATGCTCAAAGGTTCTACATATGAGGGGGATGAAAAGGGGACTCACACACTAATGCCAGCACTGGCTGTGAAGTTGAGATGGGAGGATCACTGTAAGTTCCAGGCCAGCCTGGGTTACAGAGTAAGATCTTGCCTTAAAAAAATAAACTAAGCAAAATAAAGTTTTATTTTAACAACTATATATAGTATGTATAGGGAGGTATATACTTACAGCTATCTATACTAGTACACACACACACACACACAGACACAAATACACATTTGCTTGAAAGAGAAAAAAAGAAAAGCTCTGCACTAAAAAAAACCCAGTTAGCTGGCAATATTGTCCACTGGAAGGAAAAATGGGCAAGGACATAGGCTGGAGAACTTTCAATATGAGTACATAAAACCTGAAACTTCATATTAATCATGGGACTGTATTACTACTAAAGACAGGTAATTATATTTACAAGGAAAATTTAAAGTGCACAATTAACAGCATTAACAGACTTTGTCATGTCATATTCTTGATGCCTTGAGATGTACAACGCAAATCAATTCTTTGAAAATGTCAAAACTGGCAGACTAGTGAAAGAGTAGCATCACTTGTACATCTAATCACTGGTTCAATCCACAGGTCACTTTATATAGGCCCATCTACTAGGCAGCAGGCAGATACAGTGGCAGTTATGTCTAATGCGAGGAAGTTCCTACAATCTCTTGAGCATTTTGACAGAATAAACAGAGGGGACTCAGAGCACATAAAGTGAGGGATTAAGTGGGGTGTGGTTGCACAAGCCCTTAACACCAGCATTCAGAGGGTGGAGGCAGATGGAGCTCTTTGAGATCAAGGCCAGTCTGGTGTACATAGCGAGTTCCGGGTCAGCTGAGGATACAGGGGGAGATCCTGTTTCAAAAACAACAAATAAGCAGCTCTGGACTCATCCTAATGTAGAATTTAGGGAGAATGGGATGTTTAACAAAGGCAAAAAGGAGAACGAGCGGTGAGTCAGGTTAGGTAGAAGCAGAGCTTCCAAAGAAGTTCAGCACTGACTGGAGAACCTTGAGACAAGAATGCTAGAAAAGGCAGGTCAGATTGCTCAGACTACTGAGAAACAACAGCCTGAACCAAAGATGCAGAGACCTATGGGAAAACTGTCAGAACAAATAAGACATACTAGTAGTCCTACAGTGGTAGGAACAGAAAAAGGTAAAAAGGTACTTAACAGTTAAATCTCAGGATTAGATACTAGGTTCAGAGTGAACATAGAGTCAACTTAGGTCTCAGAGTTGGGGAAGAGGATAAACAGAAGTGATGAGACACAACAGGATCTCATTAAACAGCCCTGGCTGGCCTGGAACTCACTATGTAGACCAAGCTTTCCTTGAACTCACAGAGATCTGCCTACCCTGTCCCTCAAGTGCTGGGATTAGTTGTGTGTCACCATAACCATCTTAAATGCTGCTTATTTTATATTAAATAATGACTCTTAATAAAAGGATAAAACAGTATGGGTTAGAAAGATGGCTCAGCAGTTAAAAGCACAAACTGCTCTTACAGAGGACCTAGTTTGGTCCCCAGCACCTACATGGCAGCCAACAGTTCCAGGGGACCCGACATCTTCTTCTGGCCTCCATGGAAAATGTATGCATGGCGCACTTAAATACATGCTGGCAAAACACTCATATACATAAAATAAAAATTAAAAACAAGAGGAGGCTGGAGAGGGAGCTCAGGGGTTAAGAGTACTTGCTATTCTTCCACAGGACCTGGGTTCAATTCCCAGAATTCACCTAGTGGTTCTGTTCCCCTCTTCTGGCTTTCGTGGGCACTACACACATAGCAATAAACATATTGGTAATCAAAACATTTGTACAAATACACAAATCACTTAAAAAAAAAAGAAAAACATAAGGCTATATAAGATTAAGGGGCTGGAGAGATGGCTCAGCGGTTAAGAGCACTAATTAGTAAGTACTTCTTCAAGGTCAGCACACAGAAGCTGTAGTCTCGCAGAGGTTACATTGTTAGCTGAATTTGGTACTGTCTAAGAGTCTCCTACATGGTACTCGTTTGTGAAGGAGTCATGGAAAGTAGCTGAGGCCTGGCACTGCAAGAGGCCAGGAGAGGCCACTGATAAAGATACAGCTTCAGTTGCAATGGAGATTCCTGGATTTTAGATGCCAGGACTACAGGATAACCACTAAGGATAGTGGCAGATGTGGCACAGAGCTGGCTTGAGTTTACAAAATATGCTGTATGTGTTGTACATAGCAGAGCTGGGAAAATGGGGCAACCGAAGTCCTTTGGAACCCAGATCATGTGTGAGTACTAGACACTGAGCTATTTTTCTTTGTTATCCTAACTTGCCATGGTTCTTCCTTTTTGAAATAAGGAAAGGAAAGGTTATAGCTTAAAGTGAGTGGTGTGTTTGTGTGTCAAAGCTGACATGGTAGGAAGTTACAGTTAGCTTTAGAGATGTCAACTTGACACATGTAGGAAGAGGGAACTTCAGTTGAAGCATTTCCTCCATCAAACTGGTCTGTGGTTATGCCATTGTGGTACTTTCTTGATTACTAATTGGTGTAGAAGGGCTACTGGCAGTACCATCCCATGGCAGGTAGGCCTTGCCTGTACAAGGAATGGAGCTGAACATGAACCTAGAAGCAGGTCAGTGAGTCAAGTTCCTCCACTGGTTTCTGCTTTAAGCTCCTACTCTGAGTTTATGCCTTGGCATTCCTCAATGATAGACTGTAGCCCATAAACGAAAATAAGCCCTTTTCTTCCCAAGTTGTTTCTGGTCATGGTGTTTTAATCATAGCAACAGAGGTAAACTAGAACATATCCTACATTTATATCTCATATAACATTCTGTATACGTATCATAGCAGAAATCTGCTACTGTTCCACCATTTTAGATTCAACCTTGGTTGACCTCAAAGATGATGCCTCTAGATACAATGCTTGGGCATTGTCATAGCATTTGAACTAGAAACTCATCATGTCAATGGGCCAAAGTAAATCTGGCTCTGATTATCCAACAAACTGACTCTTTCTCAGTGCATTACATAGCTCATTTAAAAATCATTTTTGTTAGCAAACCCAGCTCTCTTATATTGGCCAGTAGACTATGCATAATAAAAATAGTAAAATTTGGGATAAAGGGTATAGATAGCTCAGTTGGCAGAGTGCTTGCCTAGCATGCACAAACCCAGGGCTCAATCCCCAGCACAGCATGATCAAGGTGTGGCGGTGCATACCAGTAATCTCAGCACTGAGGGAAAGGCAGGAGGGCAGTAAGTTCAAAGTTATCTTCCAGCCTGGCATACATGAGATCCCGTCTTTCTTAAAAAAGCAAAGCTTAGCTTAATTATGAGGTTCATCTTCATTCTTAGACTATTATAAATTATCATTAACTGGTCTATTATTTCAAGGATGGTCTAAACAAAGTTTGCATATCCCCTTCACTTTAAGTTCAGAGATTTCCCATATGCCCCCCATATACCTTCTATTAGCAATATCTCGCACCAGGTACATTTGTTAAAGTCAAAAAATCTGCAGTGACACATTATTACCACCCACAATCCTTAGCTTACATTAGGATTCATTCCTAGTGATATAGCTGCTATCTGTTTTGGCAAAGTCCATTATTGCCATAGAGAATAAATTTACTTCTCCCCAATCCTCTGTACCTTGTCTATTCATTCATCCCTCTCTAAGTCCTAAATTGCAAATAGCAATTAAGACATTCTAACACTGAAAGAACATTCAGAATTTTAAGGTGAAGAAGGGAAGGCAAATGCCAGGGCTGTAAAACAGGCCAAAAATAAGTGCAAAGAAGGCAGAGGCAAGCAGCCACTGTTGGGGACAGGACAGGGGAATTGAATCTAAGGCCGTGGGGATACTTAGCATGCACTCTACAACTGAGCTACACACCCAGTTCCCAGTCCTGTTTCAAGAATCAAAATACTTTTTATCTTTTAAAGAACTGAAACCAAACTCTTTACTGTAACCTTTCTTTCCATTCTATTCCAAAAATTCTAAGCCTTGGCTCAGACTTAAGAGAAAACAGCTACAACTTAAGTAAATTCTTGTTGCATGTAAGCAATTATTTTAAGTGTCCCATACTTTAAACTCATTTACTTTTAAGACATTAGTGACCAAAAGCAGCCCAAGTAGGTGTCTTTGATGTCACAATGCACACATGCTTTATAGTCCTCTACACTGTATTCATGAAAAGGATTACGTTGATTAAATAGATCTGAAGAGATTTTACTCACTTTTCAAATGTGAAATTCATACTTTTCCAAGGGCTATACCACCATACAACACAAATTCTTCTTGTAGTGTGTTCTCATCTGCTCCTTAACTGTTGTTTCCCCTCCCAGACTTATACGATTTTATCCCAGCTGACTCTTGTTTCCAGTGCTCCTCTCCAATCTATCACTAATCGCTAACTCCTATTACTGCTTTTAGGAGATTAAGTCTGATGGTTGTTTAGTGTCCTAGAAATTAATTCCAAGATCCTTACCTTACCTTTGTTTCCAAGTCTTTAATAAGGTGCTCTAGATTACCTCTCTTTCCTTACCATCTTCTTCTCTTACACTCCCACCCCTGTTTTAAATTCCCTTTACCAACAGTCCTCTCTTTCCAGCTCAGGAACTTTTCCTAAGTTGTGCTATAAATCCGGAATGCTGCCCATAAGGCAATCATCTTCTATTTATACTTATCTTTCTACATCAAGTCTCACCAGGTCACTTCAGAAGGAGATCCTACGTTTTCTAAAATAATAGATCAGGGGCTGGAGAAATGGCTCAGTTAAGAGCACCGACTGCTCTTAACTTCTTGCAGAGGACCAGGGTTCAGTTTCCAGCACCCACACAGCAGTTAACAACAGTCCTAACTCCATTTACAGGGGATCCAATGCCCTCTTCTGACTGGGCATTGCACGACAGAGGTGTACTTACACACATACAGACAATACACTCATAATATAATAAATAAAATATTTAAAATAAAGGACCACAATGACACTGGAATCTCTGTATGAGATTAAGTTACTCTTCTGCAAAACAGGGAAGATACTGCCTATTTTAGAAGCTGTCACAGAAATCAAACAAAGTACTATATATTATACATTTAGCAAAGCAAATAGTTTATAAAGAGTACAAATACTAAATCTCTTCAGGTATCAAAACTAATGAGGCAGGGTCTTACTTTGTATCCCTGGCTGGCCTGGAAGTCACTATGTAGAGCCTCATGCCTCTGCATCTTGAGTGCTGAAATGACAGGTATGTGCCTAGCTTGGATTACATAGATGAAAATAGTTTGAAATTAATGTTCAACCAAGAGTTTTGAAAAAGTATTTGAAAATAAGGAAAATATGATCCAGGTTAGCACTTGACTCTTTTAATCTCTTGACAATTTTGGGTAGGGAGTTTATTCTCAAAATACTTGGCATCCATGACATTCTCATTCAAACCAACATAGTCCTAGAATGACTTTTACTTGTTTTTGTTTTTGGACACTGCTTATGACTGAACCCAGGGTTTTGCATACAGTAGACAAGCACTCTACTGCAAAGCTGCATCCACAGCTGAAGTATGACTTTTACAAGAAACATTTGCTCCTTCATTTTACTCACAGGATATGGAAACAACAAAGTTAACATATTAAACCAACAATGAGCTGGTGCACAATCCATTTTCAATTTTCATTAGACAAGAATACAACGTCCAGGTGTTTGAATTTATTTAGCTTTCTATATTATGTATGGGACACAGCACTCACAATATCTACATGTACCTAAGCACTTAAATGTTTTAGTGTACTAAAACTCTAATGTCTATTGAGAGCTAGCTATATACTAAAAAAGGTTTAGTATGTTTCGTTTGAAATGCTTGGAACCAGGACTGTTTTAGGGCATTTTTGGATTATGGAATATCTACAGAGACATAAAAGAGGTATTTGGGGGGTAAGACCCTACCATGAAATTAATTTGTTTTATATACATCTTATATACATAAACTAAAGTTAGTTTTGTATTTTAGTGTGCCCGTATTCTGACTGCAACTCTTCACATGAGACCAGGTGTACTTTTTTCCACTTATGGTATGACATCAAGTATTTATAGTTTCAGGTTTTGCAGAATTTCAGAATTCAGACTTTCCTACTAGATTTTGATGCTCAACCTACAAATATTACTTTCACTAAAAGAGTTGCAATGTGATAGAAAGAAAACCTACATCTGTTCTACAAGTGAACAAGACGAGTAAAAATTAGTTTTCTCCAGAGTTTAAAATATATGTAACTTCTTTAAGCTAAGAATTTGCTTTGACTTCAAAACAGTAAATATCTTAAGCAACACCTTAAGATTACAGAGCAAATATGAATCAGAGTGGCTAAATTTAAGAATTAAGCTTTGCAAAAGATTAATGTAATTCTGATATTTTCAGACAAAGCTGCTCCATGTAGCCCAGGCTGGCCCGAAACTTAGCGATTCTCCTATCTGTCTCCCTCTGGAGAGCTGGGCTGCAGAGCTTACAGACCAACACCACCAACAACTGATTAATATAAATGACAACCATACTCCTGGATAGAAAGAACATGTCTGAATCCCCCATCCTGTTTTGGATTTTCCACACTTGTTTCACTTTCCCTATTTAAGCAGACCCAAATTTAACTTGCCCTTTGCTGCTTTCTCTAGAACTAAAAAATTAATACAAAGAAAAGGTTTATATACAGCCTTTGCCTAGAAATCTGTCTTAAGAATCAAGTGGATAGACAATTTATATAGATTTCTAACTTTTGGGGCTGGAGAGATGGCTTAGCAGTAAAGAGCACTGTCTATTCTTGCAGAGGCTGCTCTTGTACAGGACTTGGGTTTGAGTCCCAGCACACACGTGGCAGCTAACCACTGCTGGCAACTCCAGTTCCAGTGTATGTGACACTCTCTTCTGACCTCCACAGACACTGTACCACATGGGTGCACTTACATGCAGGCAATACACTCATCACATAAAAATAAAATATTTTTTTCAAGATTCCTAGCTTTCTGTGACACTGCTAGAAGCACAAGTGGGTGGCCACTGAAAACCCTTAGATTGCTAATTCTTGATCTTTAGAGCTGATAAAATACCAAGATTTAATTTGATTTCACCAATTTGACAAATTCAGTTGTTGCAAATTGTTAGTTTTATAAGATTTTTTTGGTAGCAATGGAGAGAATTTTATTAAAGAGGGGCTTGAATGTCTCCAAAAGAAAATTAATATTCAGAATATAAAAGTTCCTATCATCAATAGCAAACATCTGCCAGCATTTAGGATTGAGTGGATTTAGGTTTTGACCCATGCTATGTCTTTTTGAACCATGTGAACCTGGCAAATTGATTCTGCTACCTCCTATCCTGCTCCTATACGATTCAACTAGATCATGTGTTTAGAAGCACCTGGAAAACCATGCCTAACAAATACAACATCAAAGCACTACTGTCCTAGTCACCTGCAAAAGCAAATCACAAATCTATAAAAGCATCCATTCTATTCCCACATCAGTCACATAATTTCAACTGTATTGTTATATGGTCCATTTTTATTACTTAATTTTTGAGTCTGTTCTTCAGAAGCCCATGAAATGACAGTAAAGATGAACCAGTAGAATAAATGGCAAAGCATGTTAAGAATTAACCATTCAAAATTCTTTTCTAAAGACTGTCTGACCTAAACTGTAACATTCCTGAGGGGCCCTTTAAAATCTTCAACTTCTAGGGCTGGAAAGATAGCTCAGTGGTTAAAAACACTGTCTTCTCTAGCAGAAGACTGGGGTTTGAATCCTGGTACCCACAGGGCAGCTAACAACAGTCCTAACTCCAGTTCCAGGGGATCCAACCCTCTCCTCTGTCCTCCATGGTCATTGTACAACACAGATGCACTTGTATACATGCAGGCAATACACTCATACACATAAATAAAAATTAAAAGAAAATCTTCAACTTCCTCTAGTTTGCAGGTGTTTAAGGCATTTTCTTTACCAATGTTTAAGAAAGACGAATATTTTCTTCCCACCACTTTGGGTCTTCTGACTTTCTAGTATCTATAATTTATCAATAATCATCACAATGTGGGTCTATTTATTGCTCTCTGATGCTTTTTCCATCACTGAGAAAAACTTTTATGCATCTTGGCCAGGCTACAGAAAGCTGTATATAGTTCTGAAATAACAGAAGATTCCTCCTTTTCTGTTGTAATTCTTGGTGGTCTAGTTTTTATTCTATGTTAATCAGGACAGGCTTTAAGAATCTTGAGAGGTTACTTATGCTGACCTGTGACTGAGTTTCCACTCATAAAAATGAGAATCAGGTAATCACCAAAGACTTGGTGCTATTTCTTAAGATTCCCACTAGATAACATATCAATACTAAGAGACCCCAAAGAATAATGCTACCTGAGATGCAGTCGTCAAACACCCACCATTTCTCAGCCTTCCTCCAGTCCCATAAGGGGAGTCTACCATAGAACAGATGATTTAATAATGCAGCTTAAAAAAATCTTTCAAGAAAAGCTATCAAACTATGCAACGCTAAGATTGTAGTTTTTAAGAGTCACCCAGTTCTAAAATGTACCTGAATCAAAAAGTAAGCCTGCAGGTTGGAGAGATGGCTCAGTGGAGGCGGGGTGTGTGTGTGTGTGTGTGTGTGTGTGTGTGTGTGTGTGTGTGTGTGGTGTGTGTGTGTGTGTGTGTGTGTGTGTGTGTGTCTCAGTAGGTACCTGCAGAGGACTGAGGGGTCAATTCTTGGCATTCACATGGCAGCTAGCTGCAGGGAAATCTGATGCCCTCTTCTGACCTAGAAGAGCACTGCATGACACGGGTAACCTATACATGTAGGCAATACACTCATACACATAAAATATTTTTAAAACATACATGCAAGAAAATATACATGGTCTGTCCATTTCCAGAAACCATTCCAATTTCATACCAATTTCATTATCTTCTATGACTGGAAACAATGTCTAGAGTCCAAGCCAAACTCCTGTCATTTCTAATCTTAAAATACCAGAAGTGGGAAAGGACAAACCAAAAAACAAAAAAAAAACTCCAAACACAAAGCAACCAAAAAACCAGAATGAGCTTAGATTACTCCATTTCAGTCACCGTGGATAAGTGGTGGCAGTACAGAATGAGCATAGATAAAAGAACTTCACTTCCTGGTTAAACTTCATCTGATTTGTTAAGTAACAGTATAAAATGTGTATTACATTTATTCATTTATGCGTTTGCATATGAATATGCACATGTGACAGAGTGCATGCATGTAGGCCACAGGACAACTTGCAGAATCTGTTTTCTACTTCCACCATGAAGGTCTGGGAATTAAACTCAGGTCATCAGGTTGGGTGGCAAGCACCTTACCTGATGAGCTGCTGGCCTTAAAATGTTTGAAAACCAAAACTCCAATAATGAAGAATTCACTCAACTCTGTTAGACAGAGGGTGTGTGGGGGTGATACATGGATGAATTTGAAGAGTTTCTGAGGTCTTTCAGTATTTTAATCCTGTTAACATCCTGGCACTGGTTGAAGTGGGTGTGGGTAGCCTCACAGGCCTCCAGTGCATTCTCTACAGCACATCTACTTAAGCCATGCAGTTGTAAAACATACTAAGCAGTATGGACCCAAATAGCAATGCTTATGGAAATATGCTGTCTCATGAATGATACAGGATGGGTTAGGAATTCAGAAGCCTTCTGATCACCTGGTTTTAATCACTAATGAGGACTTAATGGGATTAATAATTTTGAAGGGTCTTCAAAGACAGGAATAAGACTGTTCTGATTTACCCTTTTGCTTTTGTAATATGTTTTATTAATGTATGATATCACTGATAGGAAAAGTTGGTCAGGAACAAAGGTCACTATGCGCATACATGAAGGACAAGTTCTAGTACTCAGTTAAGAGCACTGTGAAATGAACCTTCTTTACTTCTGGTATTCCAGGTCTTGGGACATTACTGTCTCTTCCACAACAAAGTTAATTTTTGTTACAAAATAATCAGTAGTATTTTGTCCAATATGTATGTTGAGAAGTCAAACAGCCTCTAAAGTGAAAAAAAGGAGGGCCCAAGGAGACTTTCCTGGGTAAGTACTTCAACTGTGAAACATTACTACTCAATGAAAAACATTTCCTTCTTTAAAAGTTATCTACTTTTCAGAGATCAGGATGTATGTAGCTCAGTGGGTTAGAGTGCCAGATCCCCAGCACCTCATAAACTGGTACTGAGATGGTAGAGGGTAGAGGCAGGAGGATCAGAAGTTTAGGGCGACCCTGAGCTCCATAAGACCCTATCTTATTATTTTTTTAAGTTATCTACTTTTATCTTCTTGCATCCAAGGCACTTAAGTATTTACAACCTACAGGTTGGGAATAGCACACAGTAAGATGACTTCCACTGTTTCTTTCAAAAAACTGCTTTTGAAATGTGGTTTGGATTGCTTCAACTTGGAATAAAAAGTTCTTCCATGTCTACGAATTTCCGGTACAGGCTGAAGGTAAAGGACAAAAGAACATTCATTATAAGCCTATATCCTAAAACCACAAAGAACAAAAACTGCTTCAAATCCAATACACTTAAATGAAAAATGTCATCTCGAAACAATTAAATAAACGTGATTGTCACAAGTTATTTTGTAACGATTTCAGTTAACACCTACAGTTGTAGTCAAAAGACTCCTAAGATTGTAAAGAACTTACATATTATTGTACCTCAAGTTTTATAAATTAACACATGATGTTACTTTTGTTGATATACAGCCAACCCACTTTCACCTAGTAATAAAAGGGCATTTATAACACTATTACAACAAAGTAACCTGCAGAGGAGTAAAACAAACGAGTAATGGAAACATTTCTCCCATTTAGTAACTTCTAAAGCTCTATATATAATTTCTTTTTTCACACACAGATGAATGATGCTTCCAGTTGTTACCACAAATTTCCTCAAAAACAATGAAGGAAAAAAAATCATTAATCATATAGGGTTAATTTTAATATGAAGATCAATCTGCCCATGTCTGTAGACATAACTTGGTCAAATTTGGTAGAAACTAAGAGGGAGTGGTTCATGCTCCTACAAACTAAGGTGAAGGATAGTGAATAAGTCATACAGATAAAAGGAAGGGCATAGGAGAGGTGCGGTCAAGAATCACTTCACACTCGACTATCACACATCTGTAGTTCTTTCAATATTCGAATCAAAGAAAAAATTATTTCCATATGCGCATTAAATCCTTTCCAATAGAAATGATTCCCAAGTCCCACCGATGGACCTCATTTCACACCTCCAAGCCAGTGACATAAAACCTACAGAAACATCCCTAAGCCTAAGGCCCTTAAAAAAGAATAAATTAAGCATGTGTTTCCACCTCGCCTTACACTTCAGTTACCTCTCCCGAGGGTGTGAAAATATCAACATCCGGTCGCCCACCCCCACCCTCCCAGTAGTGCCTCCCGTGGACTGCGTTCATCCTCTCCATCCTTTCCCCTTTCAGAATCATCACCTTGGAGCTGGTCGAGTGTTTCTTCCCGTGGCTCCCCCACCCCTATTCATGGCTGAGCACAGCATTCTCTGCACCCTTCTCCCGGGAAAGGGAAAGCAAGCAGCCTGGCCGAGAAGAAAAGCTCCAGAGGCCTTGACAGCCAGATAGCAGTTTAAAACAACGGGATGGCTCCCATCGGCCTCAGGTCGAAGATCGGGTCGCCACACTGAAATCCCCGGTCTTCCTGCTCTATCTTCGCCCGGACTGCGGGCGAACGGGGAAACGCAGAGGCCGGCTCGGCCCTAACGGAGTCCGCAGGACCGGCGTCCCCGGGGAGGGCCAGGCGGGAGCGGCGGCTTCCACGGCCCGGCCCCCCGCACTGCAGCGGCCCCCACGCCCGCCTCACCCGCACACACGCCGCACACAAAAGCGCCGCGGCCGCCGCCTTCCCGCCCCCACAGCCGGCCCAGCAATCAATGAGGCGCCGGCGCCCGGGTCCCCTCCCGACCCCACACGGGGTCCGGCTCACCATCGCTGCGCTTGATTTCCACGTAAATCCCGATCTGGATCTTGCCGAAGTTGGCCGTTGCCATCACCTCATCTGGAGCAGCGGCGGCGGCGGCCAGCGGGAGGGGGCCGGGCGGGCGGAAAAGGCGGGGAGGGGGCGGGGTGGCAGCGGGAGCGGTGGCCCGCGGCCGTGCCGGCCCGGGAGGCAGCGTGAACGCGAGCGGGGCCGCTGCGAGCGGCGGAGGACGGGCGGGCGGAGGCCCCGGGCCTGCGGGCGGGAGGAGGACGCGCACGCCGGGGAATCGGGGTGAAGCGAGGGCCGCGGCCGTGAGGGCGGCGCGGGGAGAGTGGGAGGGCTCGCGCCGCCCGCCCGGAGCCGAGGCTGGGGAGGCGGGGCGCTGCGCTTGCGCACTGCCGGCCGCCCGCGTCTTCCTCCTCCGCGCCCGCGGGCTGCAGCGGCCCCGCCCAGCGCGGCGGCGGCTCCGCGGCCTCGTCCTGGCCTGCGCGGGCCGCGTTTGATTTCTGCGCGCGGCCTAGAAGACGCGGGAAGCTCTCGGGGCCTCCCAGCGCTCGCTCGCACTGGCAGTTGGCGCTGCGGCGGGAATGGGTTGTGGCCACGTGGTGTCGAGTGCGGCTGCTGGAACGAATCCCGAGACTATCGTTGGCATGCTTGATTCAGGGTTTCAAAACCCACTGCATGAGGTGACCGCGCCGAGTAACCTTCCCAAGGCTTCCCATCCAGTTACTGAGGAAAGGGACGAATTATGTCCGAGGTGTCACCCGGAAGCAGGAGTGAAAACCCGCTTTTGCCCTTACTTCCTGGCTCATTGCCATTCCAATGAAGCCCCTCTGGGCCGCCCCCTTGACTTCCGCTTAGGATCCCGCAGGCATGTCTTGGTATCCTGTTTCTGCTGTAGGGTTCAAGACTTCCTTGCTCTTACGCATTACACCAGCAGCTATGACTCAAACTCAGACCGGACTCAAGATTGGATAAAGAATGAGTCTCTTCTGCAGTCACTTGACTGGTCTAACTAAATCAGCAGGGTGGAGTCCAACACCTCCCCTAGCCAAGCAGAGGGTCAAGTGATATTACAAAGCCTTTAAAGAACCATAAAAAAAAACCCTATAAACTGCAACTTAGTACTATTGGGACTTGATATGGAGAGAATATATTTTCATGATTTACTTTTCTTAAGTCATTGTAACCTTGTATAATGACTAAAAATACAGTTTTAAGATTCAAAAAATTGAAAGCTGGATACATGCGTGTAAATGTATATATATGTACCTAGAGTTTCCAACCTAATATAAGTAATTAGTTCGAGTAACTTCTTAAAAACTGTTTAGAAAGATATTTGTGCCGATCCTGTTGGCACCTGCCTTTTATCCCAGCATTCAGGAGTCTGAGGCAGGTAACGGGTCTCTAAGAAATCCAAGCATGGTTTACACAGCAAGTTCCAGGCCAGCTGGTGCTACAAGGAGACCCTGTCTCAACAACAACGACACCAACAAACAAACAAAAAAGAACCCAGAAAACAAAAAGAAAAGTTGATCTCCAATTGTAGCTTGATCATATTGAAGGCTTACTTGTCCAAAGAACAAAACCTCTTAAAACCATGCCAACCTCCCCCTCAACAACTGGATACACAATGTAGAAAATGACTTCTGTTTTTCCATTCCAGAAATGACATATTAGGTCACAACTTCTGTTTCAAAATAAGGTTTAACTAAATGAAAGTTCCATTTGAGTTTTGGTTTTGTTTTTCTGTAGAGTTTTATATGTACTCTGAGCTTTGTATAATAGGGCTCATTTTGTTTCTGTGACTAAGATACAAAGTATGTCTTTACTTGGTTACAAATTATTTGAGGAATGCAAAGAAATAAAATATATAGCTATCAGATTTAAAGTTGCTTCATAAAATATTCTGCTTTATGATGATTGGTGACACATACTTTGCATCCTGTTGATTATATAATTGTGTCTTAACCTTTAATCCATATACAAAGGTATTCTAAAAATACATACACCGTCTCGTTCCATAAAAATGCCTGAGACACTTGACAAACAAAACACAAAAACATTTCTGGATAAGTCATACCCAACAGGCTGGTTTTTGGTATGGTTGGGTTAGCATATATAGCTTATATAATTAACCAGGACTTTTGTCTTGGGCTTTGTGTACAAGTAACCTTCAGAAGACTAGTCATAAAACTTGCAATATGGCTGTGTTTCTATCAGCATCTTGGATCTAGGATTCTAATGCTGACTCAAGCATTATGAAGAACTATGTAACTAGAGGTACTACTACTAAACCCTTAAACAAATAATTGCTAAGATATATAACCATATTAAAAATTACTACTCTGTTTAGGATTAGATAGCACTCTGTCAGCTCATTGTTAGCTCATTGTGCCATGAGCTAATGTCTTAAACTGCTTGGTTACCCATTTGATCACCCTGGAATAATAACATCCTCTGATCACAGGAAGCGTTTGTGAGGACGAATGAAATGGGATAATGCTTTGATATTCAATTGTGACACTACATATTCTATTTAAAAACACCCATACAATTCTCAAACCCATTGATTGAAATTTTATATGTGCGAATATAAAACTAAAAACACTATCAATTTGATACTAACCCTCACCACTTCACAGTATGATGATAATGACAGCTCTACACTTCTGGGCATATACTTTGTTCACTCTCCAATCTATCCTCAACTGACAGAAAAAAACATTTGTTCAAGGATTGTTTTGTTTGTGTTATTCCTATAAAAAGTGACTACTGCTGACCTGTCAGTTTTGAGTTGTTAAAATTGTTTTTAAAAATCATACAAGGATTGGAGAGATGGCTTATCAGTTGAGAGTACTGGCTGTTCTTGCAGAAGACTCGGGTTCAAATCCTAGCACCTACATGGTGGCTTACAATCGTCCCTAACTCCAGTTCCAGAGATCTGACACCCTATTCTGTCCTCAGGCACTGTACGATATGGGTGTATGTGCATACATGCAGACATAACACTCATACACATAAAAATAAATTTTAAAAAATCATACAAAAACCACAACTAAGATAATTGCCTTATTATGCCTAATAAAAAGAAAAAAATCCTTTTGGAGACTGTTGGCAAATAAGCTTTAAGGGTTTTTCTAAGGAAAATGTTGTTAAGCTAGCCAGAGAGTTTTCAAGCCAAAGAGAACACGCATAGTGACTAGTTATCTACCTCTTTACAGAGGAATAAGCACATTTTGTAGTTTTGGTTCTAGCCCAAGTTATATGTGTGTGCACATTCAAATGAAAGGGATTTGAACCTTTTCCATTTGATTCTGTTTCTGTTCTGAATAACTTTGATAGAGTTTATGGGCTTGGGATCAAGTGGAGAAAATCAAGAAAACAGTGTTGCCAGAAAATTTACCTGCTTCTATTGTCTACTTTTTGCCTTGCATTATTTTGGAGATTCAGTGATTTCAGTTCCCACCAAATTTCCTTAGATTTCAATGCTAATTAAGTTAATGTCATCTCACTATCATTTACTTCTTAAACATTTTTAAAACACTTGGGAGATACAAGTCCTAGTTTTATTCTCTCTCTAAAATATCTCTCTTGTCCATCAGATTCCTATCCCTCTCCTGTAAACATTCCGGCCCCTGGCTTTCAGAAAATAAAATTCTCTTTTGATCTTCCTCTTCCAATTTGAATTCCACCCTAATTTTTTTTCCTGTTCTCCTGCAAAATTCGAAAATGGGTCCATTTGTGTTGCTATAATAGAATACTCAAGACGGGGTAATTTTTAAAATCTTCTTGTTTTTTTAGTTGTTCTGGATGCCAAGGAGTCAAGAACATGGTGCCAGTGTCTGGCAGTGGCCTCAGTGCTGTACCATGACACGGCAGAAGGAAAAGTGAGCATGTGGAGGAGACAGAGAAAAGAAATAGGACTGAATAACTCTTTAAAAAAGAAAGTTACTCCTTCCATAACTAACCCACTTCCATAAAAATGGCATTAATCACCTCTCTTAAGTTCCTATCTCTTAATACTGCTACAGTGGCAATTAAATTTCAACATGAGTTTTGGAGGAGACATCCAAACCACAGAGCGTGACCTAAATACCCACAGCCTTTGTTGTCACTTTTCTCCTAACCCCTAGTTTTGGATTCAGCCCTCTACTGAATTATGTTTTTAAAACCAAAAGCCAGAAATTACTTTGTAGTTAACAAGCGAAGCGTAAACTCCATCAGCTCTGTTTATTGTAAATTCTTTCTAGAATGGTCTGCCCACGGCTCTCTCCCCAGTTCGTCCTTGCTTGCTCCTTCAAGTATCTTGTTTGTGCATCTTCCTCCAGGAACTAGAATGAAATGCCCATCTCTCTCTTTTCTTTTTTCTGATAAAGGGTCATGGTATAGACCAGGCTCAAACTCACAGAGATCCACCTGCCTCTGCCTCCCAAGTTGTGCTGAGATTAGAGGTATGTGCCACTATGCCTGGCTGCCTTTCTTTTTCCCTGCTTATTTAAACTTTCCCTACTGCCTTCTTCTGTTTGATTGATTGATTGAGACAGGGTCTCATATAGCCCAGGCTTGCCACGGACTTTACACTTCTTACAGGTGTGAGCCATCATACCTGGTTTATGTGGTGCTGGGGGTTTAGCCTAGGCCTTTGTGTGTGATGAACAAGCATTTTACGAAGGGAGCTCTCTATCCTCAGCCTTGAAAGTCTACTTTCTTTGTGAAACTTGTTACACCCTGTCCAGCCTAGAGTAGCTCCTTTGTCTGAGTGATTCCAGCTCAGGGATGATCATCACTCTTTAAACAGACCCAAAAAGTGACCTGTTGGTTCAAAGTCTTAGGAAGCAAAGCTTAGGGCGCTCTTTTTCTTTAAACTCATCATATGTCCACTTAGTTGAGAACTACTGATTGTCACTAAATTGTCATAATTCAATATTTTTGGTATATTTACTGTTTACAACACTAAATGGGCAATTTATGATTATTTTCTTTTTTGTTATATTTTCATTGAATCTTTGTGTATTTCATACATAACATCTTAATCATCTTTATCTTCTTCTCTCATCGGTTTCCTCTCATAGTCCCCAACTAGACTGCATCCTTTAGTCATTTATGTTAAGGCCTATTAAGTCAAGTTAGTGTACCCAGACGTCCCTCAGTGCAAGTTCTTTCACTGAGGGGTAGTCAGTCTATCTAGAGTCTCTCCCTTAAAGAAGATCTTTCCCTCACTCAGTAATAATCAGCTGTCAGTTAAGATTGGGGCCTTCTGCTCTTTCCCCCAGTTCTATGCTCTATGCTAGGTTTTTGTCTGCTTGAGTTTGCATGGATCTTGAGCATGCTGAAACCATTGCTGTTCTGGTTACTTTCTTAGTCACCTTTCCTGTTTTTTTTTTTTTTAAGTCTTTTTGACAGAGTCTCCCTGTAGCCCCAACTGGCCTGGAACTTATTATGTAAACCAGGCTGGCCTTGAACTCACAGAGATCTGCCTGCCTTTGCCTCTCAAGGGCTAGACTTAAACGATATGCCACCATCCCAGGTTTGGTTATTCTTCTTAATGTGATTTTGTTGTTGTTGCTATGGTAGATTGAAACTGGGTCTTACTATATAGTCTGGAGCTCCTTATGTAGCCCAAGATGGCCTTGTGCTTGCAATCCTCCTATCTCAGCCTCTTTAGTGCTAACATGTGCCACCAAATATAATTCTTTCACTTATCCTTGACAAGTACAAATTCTTTTTGTTTGTTTTTTGTTTTTTTTTAAGCAGGATCTCTCTGTATCCCTAGCTGGCCTGGAATTTGCTTTGTGTATCAGGCTGGCCTCAATCTCACAGAGATCCACTTGCCTCCTGAGTGCTGGGGATAAAGACATGCACCACTATGCCTAGTAAGTACAAGTCTCTTAGATGTATATAGAAATATCAGTTCATGAGGCATATTCAATTATTGTCTATGTTGAAACATTCCTAATCTCTATACTTATTAATATATATTCGCTTTAATTTTAATTTATATCAGTGATTCCATTCAAATGCAAGAAATATAGAGATTTTCCTTTATCCTAAAGTTTTACCAGTTTGATTAATAACAATCCAGGAATAGCAGAAATTTATGTTTTCACAATTGGTAGTACCTGTCTGAACTGAAAAAGTACTTCCTTAACAACAGTTCTGATATTTCAAGAGCACTATCATAGAGCATAGCAATGAAATACAAATGACTGACTGTGTGCTATGCATCTTCATTAGATTTGAAAACTATGACTGATGTTAATTTTCTTTTTAATGCACTCAGTCCCAAGTCTATTCTAATTAGAGAATAGGTTTCAGTGAACAATTTCTTGTTATTAAAGAATAGCAATGGTTTCTGTTATAAATTTAAGCCAATTTAAATAAAGCAACATTTCCAATGAATATTAAAACCTAAAATATACTATATTTTCCTGATCTTTTAAAATATACATGATTGTTATCTACAACTGGTATTACTATATATAATATATATTACTGTATATTATTCTTCTGATTGTTGTGGAAAAATACCTGACAGAAGCTGTGTAAGGGAGAAGTTTAGTTTTGCTCATGGTTTCAGGGGATGCAGTCTATTGAGATGGAGCAGACATGGCAACAGGAGCATGTGGCAGGAGGCTCCTCACCTTTTGGAGGATCAGGAAGCAGAGAACAGGACTTGAACCCAGGCTGGGATATAACCCTCAAGGCCCATCCCAGTGGACTCTATCCCAAAACTAGATTCCATATTCCAAAGTTCCATAACTTTGCAAAATATTGTTGTCAGGCTGAATAGGGACCAAGTGCTGAGGGGCTGGAGATGGGCATTTCACATTGAAACCACAGCATTAGGTTATTTATACTGCTTGCTTAAGCTGAAAATGAAAGTTCTGTAATACTAATGGGATTGGTAGCATAGAGCAAACTATTCCTTTTGGTCTTTGTTTTGAGACAGGGCCTCCTTGTAACCTCAGCTGGTCTGGAACTCGCTATGTAGACCAGACTGGCCTTAAACTCACAGAGATCTGACTGCCTCTGCCTCCCTAGTGCTGGGATTAAAGACATGCACTGTCATGCCCTGCACTGAACAATAGATTTTTATAGTAGTATAAATATGTTTAAAACATCATAGATTTAGTTCTCTTTTAAAAGATTTTTTGCTTGACTTCATTTGTATTCCTATTACATAGAAAATTTACATACATGAACGCTTGTTATAATACTCATCATGTTTACCTGATACTTTAAAAATTATTATAAATTAAAATAGAAAACATGCATTGATGAGTTAAAAAATGTTCAATTATTTATTCTATGTTTTCATGTGCATGTTTCTGTGTGGGAGTGTGCATGCCACAGTATACATGTGGAGGTCAGAGGACAACTTTTAGGAGTCAGTTTCTCTTTCCACTGTGTGGGTCCAAGAGCTCAAACTCATGTTGTTAGCCTTGGCAGCAGGCACCTTTATCCTTTAAGCCATCTCACTGGTGCATTAATGAGTTTTCTTAAGACAATCCCCTGTCGCCATCACCTATGTGAAGGAATTGAACCCTCCAGTGACACAAGAAGCATCGTCTACTCATCCTAACTCTCTTTTCCTCTAAAATTATAACTTTATCTAACTTTTGTAGTGATACATCCTTTGCATCTTTTTACAGTTTTACCCCAAATGAGCACTTCCAGATATCATTTATTAAATGTTAAATACTTAACTATTTTAAAAAAACAATACGTATTTAACATTATTCTGTTTGAATTTTTTAAAAAGTTTCCTTAAGGGGCTGGGGAGAAGGCTCAACTGGTAAGATGCTTATTGTACAAAGATGAGGACCTGAGTTTGGGTCTCCAGTAACCACATAAAAAGCTGGGCATGGCAATAAATGTCTGTAATCCCAGTGCTGGGTGGGAGAGAGGGAAGATGACTGGGGCTCACTGCTGTCCAGCCTCGGTGAACTGGTGGGCTCCAGATTCAGTGAGCAACCCTGCTGAAAAAATAAATGAGAGTGACTGCCGGGCGTGGTGGTGCACGCCTTTAGTATCAGCACTTGGGAGGCCGAGGCAGGTGGATCTCTATGAGTTCAAGGCCGACTTGGTCTACATAGCAAGTTCCAGACCAGTTGGAGCTACAGGGGACAGACACCCTGTCTCAAAAAGACCAAAGAAAAAGAAAAAAAGAAAGAAAAAAGGGGGGGAGATACCCGACATTCATCTCTGGCCTCCACACATGCACACACACACATACACACTTTTACCCACATATGCACATACCCACAGGAACATGCACATACACCATACATGCATACACACAAATACTAAACAAAACTCTACTTAAATCTATATGTTCCCTTCTCATCATTTTTCCTCATTATTTTCATTTGAAGAACAACACATTTTACCTGTAGAATTCTATTTTCTTTCAAAAGTGACATGAAAACTGGCAAATACATATTCACCATATTGATTGTATACATATATTGCATAGTGATTCTCATAGACATGGGTGTATGTGCTCCAGTGTGCTTGGGCACTGGTGTGCACGGGCATATGTGTGTGTATGGGCATGTGTATGCACATGAGTGCCTATGCACTGCTGTACATGGGCATGTGGAGCCCCAGGGATGACAGTAGGAGTCTTCTTCAGTTGCACTTCATTCTTTAAGACAATGTCTCAGTTAAACTCACAGCTTCCTGTTGAGGCTGGTCTCACTAGCCAGCTTGCTCTGGAGATCCTGTCTCTGCCTACTGAACCTGGCCACATCCACTTGGCATTTATGTGGGTTCTAGAGAACCAGTCCTCTTAATTGTACGGGCTTTAACCACTGACATTTCCCAGCTTCACATTTATAATTTTATTTTTTATTCTATTTTATTTTTTTGTCTTTTTGAGACAGAGTCTCCTTGTAGCCCCAGCTAGCCTGGACATATTTGCAATTTGAATAGCCATTCAATATTCCTAAAATTGTTTTGGCTTGCATTTTCACTGTACTGTTGGTTTCTCTTCAATTGCATATCTAAACAAAGTCCTCATTATGCAGACCTCTGTTAAAGATTTTTCTTGTGTACATATTCTAGTAAGTCAGATGTTAGAGGCTATGAAAGTGATCATTTCCCCCTTAAAAATAATCATTGCTTTTCTAGATCAAAGCCTAAATTATTTGGAGAACTGTACCCGATCTAACACTGACTTTTCTAGACTCTCCTGGGACTGTTCCAGTCTTACAGAGCACCTTTTGGTCCCCAGATGCCAAGCTTCTCTGCAATCAGAATTGGCGGTATTGCTCAGTTTTTCATCTGCTGCCTCAGGTTTCCATGAAAAGTCACTTCCTATATAAGGCTTTCCCCTCCCTGCTTCTCCACCCTCCATTATCACATCACATTGTTACTTTCTAGGACCTTACTGTGCTCAGCTACTTGTGTTTTGATAGATTGTCTCCCTCCCCTACTTTGAGGATAGCTCCTTGAGCCCGGAAACTTGTCTAACATTTTTCACTGTTATCATCCGAACACAGAACAATATCTGGAACACAAATGCTCAGCAAATAGTCTTTAATAGATGAAGACAATTATTTTATGTGTATGGGTGTTTGCCTGCACATTTGTATGTATACCATATGTATGCAGTATCTTCGGGGGCCAGAAGAGGAAGTTGGATCCCCTGGAGTTGCAGTTATAGGTGGTTGTAGGCTACCATGTGGGTGCTGGGAGCCAAACCCAGATCTTCTGCAAGAGCAGCTAGAACTTTTAATTGCTGAGTGTTTTGCCTGCATGTATTGTGTGTAGTTCCCTCAGAGGTCATAAGAGGGCATCAGATCCCTTAAAACTGGACTCAGGGATGGTTGTTAGCCATCGTGCGTGCTGGTGACTGAACCCAGGTTCTCTGGAATAGCAGCCAGTGTTCATTGAGCCATCTTTTCAGCCCCTCTAGTTCCATTTTTTTTTTTTAAAGAAAAAAATTTATTTGCTGGGCGTGGTGGTGCATGCTGTTAGTCCCAGGAGTTGGGAGGGAGAGACAGGCAGATCTCTAGAGACTGAGGCCAACCTGATCTACATAGAGTTCCAAGCCAGCTGGGGCTCCAAGGAGACCTTGCCTCAAGAAAAGAGATGTATTTTTATTTTATGCATATGAATATTATGCCTGCATGTGTATATGTATATATGTGCACAATGAACATGCCTGATGTCTTTGGAGTCCAGAATAAGGCATCGGATTCTCTGGAACTGGAGTTATAGATAGTTGTTAGCTGCCATGTGGGTGCTGGGAACTGAATCTTGATACTATGTAAAAGCAGTAAGTGCTCTTAACCACTGAGCCATCTCTTCAAGCCCCTGGAAACCGAATTGATGGCCTTTTCTTCTTTGTAATAAATTAAAATATTTTCTAATTTTTATTACTGAGGTAGTCAATATTTAACATTTCTACCTTCTAAACCTCAACAATCTCTAGAGAACATAGATTCTTATATATGTGATGAACATTTAAAAATTTTTTAAAGCAAAAAGTTCAAAATAATATGAAAATGAAAATCCCCTTTGCCTTTAAATTTCACTGTTTTGAAGGAGCCGCTGAATACCATTTTAATCTAGTAATCTTCAGACTTTATTGGGTCCCGGATCCATGTGGATTGGTGGTCATGTAACTCAGACTGGCCTCAAATACACAGTCATCCTGCCTCAGCCTCCCAAGCCCAGGATTATACATAGCTGTGTGTCATCACATTCTGGCAGTTTGATTTTTCTTTTCCTTCCCTTTAATTTTCTTTTCTTCTTCCCCTTCTTCCTCTGCTCCCCCTCTTTGCCTTCCTCCCTTCTTCCCTCCCTCGGTCCCACCCTTCCTTCTTTCCTTTATCTCTTTTGTTCCGTGCGGGATATTGAGTCCTGGCCTTGTGTGTGTTAGGCGCAAGTGCTTTGCCACTGAACTCTACCCCGACTCTGTTTTGGATGTTTTTATTTTTCATTTGGATTTTATTTTATTTTTTGAGATGGAGTTTCATGTAGCCCAGGCTGACCTTGCTATGCAGTGAGGATGACCCTGAATTCCTAATCTTCCTGTCTGTTTTCCTGAGTACTGACATTACAGGTTTGTGCTCTCATGCCTGTCTAATTTTGATGTTACGCACTAATTATGTTACTACAGTACTTGAACTAAGCATAATATATCATCATCCCTTTTTATTGGTTCATAGTCTGTCATAACTTCTACGTTTCTGCTATGGCTTGGATATGTTTTTCCCTGAAAAGACTCAGGTACTTGAAAGTTAGTCTCCAAACTAAAGGTACTGAGGTAGTGGGAGCTTGGAGTTTGGGTATGGTGATTGCATCTTGGGGGAACAACCCACAGAAAGGATTAACAACTCTCTCCAGAAAACATTAAGTATTGTGTGACTCAGCTGGTTCTCCTGAGAGCAGGCTGTTACAAAGCAAGGCTGTTGCATGTTTTTGTTTTCCTTTCCTCTTAGCCATGCTGAGATGCATCTACGACATTTCTCATCAGATACCAGAACCTTGCCTTTGGATTTTTCAGCCACCAGAATTTTATGCCAAATATTTTAATTCCTTTTCTTGTTGCTGTGACAAAATACCTGACAAGAAGCACTGTAAGGGAGGAAAGGTTTATTTTAGCCTATGGGTTGAGGAGATACATTGTGGGGAAAGCAAGACAGCAGGTGCTGCTGGCCACATTGCATCTGAGATCAGAAAGCAGAGATGGGACAGGAAGTTATAAAATTTCAAGGCCTGTTCCCAGTGACCCACTTCTTCCAGCAAGACTTCTACAACCTTTCCAAAGAGCACCACTACCAACCAGGACCCCAGTGTTCAAACACATGAGCCTATGGAGACCTTTTACATTCAAATCACAACACCACTTTCCTTTTGGAAGCACCTAGCTTCCACCATTTTGTTATAGCAGTGGAAAACAGACTAAGATGATTTCTAACCAAATTCTTGGCCTTGACATACTGCTTTGTTAAAACTTAAAGCTCATGTCTAAATTCTGCCTTAGGATTTTCTCCCAGACCCATGCTCTAAATTCCCAGTACCATTTTCTCTAATTCCCAGAGTTAGCTGCTTCCCTTCCTGTCTCTGTACTCACTAACTCTGTGAATTCACACCCTGTCCCAGATCCCCATAATCCAATTCCACCCACATCCTTGTCACCTACTCTAACACATATGGAGCAAACAATGTAAACACTGTGTAATTAAATGTGATTGTGTGGTACAGGCTTTAAGTATACATTAGAAGAAAGCCAACATTAACCTAGAGCAGTCAGGGAAGATTTCTGGGTACTAACGTCTTAATGCTTTTTGTTCTTTTGTTTATGTAATGAAGTTCAGTTTTCAGAAAGGAGTCTGTACTTCTGTGGATTCAGTTGGGCTGAGAAAGATGACTAGGTTTGAAACTGGAAAATAGCAGAAAGGGGGAAAAAAAAAAAAGCAAGCAAGAAAATCCAGAAGCAGAATATTTTAACATGCTCACTCTGATGTGACCATTCTGAGACCAGCCAGGGCTACCCAATTAAATTATAAAGAGCATCATTTCCTTTTAAACTAAAAAGAATGTGCAAGCAGATATCCACGACTTGAGGCTTATCCCCAAAGCTTAGTTCAAATATGGTGGAATTCCATTTCCTACTTAGTTTCTTTTATATTAATTGGCCTTTAACTTAGTATTGGTTATTTAAAATCATCCTATTTTTCTCAAAAGTATGGTGTAATGAATGTGATCCGATTTATAGGAGGGACATTGGAGAGATATATCTGATGAGAAATGTACACATGGGTAGTAGCTCAAAAAATCATTAGATAGGATATAATTATGGCAGGACTTGGAAGTTATGCAGACATCCTTGCCCCTGATAAAGGCATCAGTGGAGGACAGGCGCACCATGAAGTCATGGAAGTGCAATATGACGGGAGAAATCCACGCTTTGAAGTGGCACTGGCCTGGGTTTCAGCAGAGGTTTTGCTGCTTCTTATGTGTGTAGCCTTGAGCAAGTTACTGACTTTTCTGAGTCTCGATTTTCTCACCTATAAAATGGGATTATAGGTGCTGGGGAGATAGGTCAGTCGGTGAAGTGCTTGTATTGCCGGCATGAGGACTTGTGTTCAATCCTTGAAGCCCAAATACAAAGACTGGACATGGTGATGTGGCTTGCAATCACAGTGCTTGGCAGGAGACAGATCCTGGGGGTTTTCTAATCAGCCCGCCTAGACTGGGGAGCTCCAGGACAAGTGAGAGAAAACACCAGGTGGAGAGTATCTGAGAAACAACACTTAAAGTTGTCCTCTGGCTTCATATGTACATGCATACATGTGCACATACACCCACATACACGAAAATGCACACATGTATATACACTATACCCCAAAAGGGGAGAATTATACCTATGTCAAAATTAATGACCATTTTTCATGAAGCAGGTCCTTGAAAAGTAGTTAACATAATTTATTTTAGATATATATGGTTAAGGAGAATCAATGGAGGTGAGCTTTGTGTCAGGAGGGTAGAGAGAGTCATGAGAAATTCAGGCAAGAAATTACTGGAATTTGAATTTGTTGATGACAAAGAATAAGAGAAAATACCAGAAAAGATGAGAAAGATCAGGAGTGGAAATTGTGTACATGTGAAATATGAAGATAAAGGATAATGGAGAGTGATCCATTTTTGTCCTCTGGTTATTAAAAATAGAAAAGAATGCAGATGTTGAATTTTTTTGTATATAATTACCCAAAGTAAGAAGAATCAGTGTTGGTACTGTAAAATGTATATTGAAAAGCTAGTACCAGGAAAATAGCAGTAAAAAGGTAGCTTAGAGAAAGATGCTAAAGACACAACATCAGATGACAAGATTTTTTTGGAAATTGTTATGATTACTAATACCAAGTGATAGTAACATAGAATTTCATACTCACATTTATTACCTTAAGAAGAAATTCTTACAGTTTTTCTTTTGTCATTCCCTTTTTTCTTTCTTTTAAAATTTAGTGATAGAGGCAGGCGGGATGGTGGTGGGAGCAAGAATATGCACACCACAAGGCAGAGAGTAGATTCTCGTCCTCCTCCTAGTGGAGGAGGTGTCGCTCTTGTTTCTGCCATGGCCTAAAGCATTGGGATTACAGGCAAAGCCACTGCTTTCAGCTCTTTACTGGTGTTCCAGGGTTCAAAATTCAGCTCATCAGGCTTTGTATTGGATAGCGTTAGTTGTCAACTTGATACACTTGAGTTGGGGAGCCTCAGCTGGGGAATTGCCTCCATTGAACTGGCCTGTGGCCATGTCTGTGGGGGTATTTTCTTGATTGCTGAATGATGTGGGAAGGGTGGGTGGTGCCACCCCTTCACAGGTTGTTCTGTGTTGTATAAAGAAGCAGGATGAGCATGGGCCAGGGGAGCAAGGCAGTAAGCAGCTATCCTGTGCTCCAGTTCCTGCCCTGAGTTCCTACCTTGGGCTCCCTTAGTGATGAACTGTATGAGCCGGGAGATGTAAGCTAAATAAACCCTTTCCTCCCCAAGTTGGTATTGGTCAGAGTGTTTTGTCACAGCAATGGAGAAGCAAACTAGAACAGGCTTGCATGCCTAGCACTTTCACCTGCTAAGCCATTTCCCCAGCCCCAATTTCCCAATTTTCCTCTCCTCTCCTCCTCTCCACTCCCTTCTTCTCCCCTCCCCTCCTCCTCCCCTCAGTGTTTTTTGTGGTGTCGGGGTTAACCCAGGACCTTGTGTATGCTAGGCCAGCATTCTACCACTGAGCTACATACCCAGCCCGCAAAAGTTAAAAAAGTATCTTTTCACCAAATCTTTTAGAGAGTTCATATTAGCATAAACACAAAACCTGAATTATTAAAGTGGCTTCTTAAGAAGAGGAGGAGCAGGTGACTGACTCACTCTCACTTCTTACCATGCAGTGTCCTCATCTGTGTCCTCAGCAGCGGGAAGCATTCACCACATGACAGTCCCATGCTCTTGGGCGTCTCAGCTCCAGAATGGCAAGAAATAAATCTCTATTCTTTATAAATTGCCTAATTGCAGGTACTCTGTTAGAGCAGCAGACAATGGACTAAGATGGGTCAGAAGGGATGATAAGAAATGTGTGGCCACTGCTGGACTGTGAATGATGTAGTTGTCAGTACATAAAGGAATTACAACATGAATCAGGGGAGACTTATGAGAAATAACTAGAGAAATCTGTGCATATACTATTAGATATATTAAACAAACCCCAAACCCTCTGGAGATGTGTATTAAAGGTAGAGAGATCAAGACTCTTCTTGAATATATAATAAAGATAGAATTTTTAATTCTTACAAATTGAAAGATGGTAGAAAGTACAAAGTGCGATAGGTCATGGGTATTGGAAGGTTTGAAAATCTCAAGATTATACATATTTATATATTTATATATACATGTGTAGATACAAGTATATATGAAGTAGAGGCAGGGTGCTGCCCCTCAGCCTTGCTTAATTTGGGTGGTAGCTATGTGACTGAGTTCTTCTGGTCAACAGACTATTGGTAGGATACATGTGTGCATCTTTCTAAGCCATCAAGCTTCCCAGGGACTTTCTTTTTCACTTTCTTTCCTCGTCTGTCAGATGAAGGACAGGCTCCTAGAAAGGGATGGTTTCATGAATGGTTGTGTGGGGTCAAGCCTCTCCTACATGTTCTTTCCTGCTATTAGACTGAGGTGCACTGTGGGTTGACTACACAGCAAAATTTTATTAGTCTAAGTCACTAACATCTTGGGAGTGTTCATTATAGGAGCTTATCTACCATGACAAATGAATATATTACTATCATTATTTTTAAGGTGAGATTTTAGATACTTGAAAGTAGTGATTTGATTGTGACCAAATGATTTTTCACAGGTCCAGAATCCCAGGGAAAAGACTTCAAAATGGAGGTTTGAGGGCGGGAATTGGTGGGAAGTGGCTCTTGGATCAGCATCTACAGTGAGAATAGCAGGATTGGGCTGAAGTTGAACTGTGACTGGTGACAAGAAAGGACTCTACCCAAAGAGTGGCTTCAGAGATAGGACAGTCTTTCAAAGATGTCTCAAGTTGAGATGTGAGGAAACTGGGCTCCCCTGTGCATGGGCCAGCATTTGTATATGGGTACTTCTGGAAAAAGAACTGGAGTTACTAGCTAAACTCCCCTAACTAGGGAAATGGGTGGCTTAGTCTTAAAGGTAGATCTGTGTGGTGCAATGTTTATCTATTCCAGGCATAGTCCAGAAACTGTTTGGTGAGTGATGACATACTTTCGATTTTTCATACATTGATTTACCTTGTGTGTGGATATGTTGGTGGGCAGCACATGTGCCAGAGGTCAGAGAACAACCTGAGGGAGTTGGTTTTCTGCTTCCACAATATGGGCTCCAGGGATCAAACTCACTTGTTAGGCTGGGTATAGCAAGCACCCTTGCCAAATGAGCCATCTCACCAGCCTGTAATATGCTTTTATAAATAGAGCAGAGAGCTTTTATTGTTCATAAGTGACTACTGAGGCTAAGGGTAGGTAAAGTTTGTATTACATGCCAAAGAGTCTGAAAAAATGTTAAATGTCAACATGCCAGAAGACAGGAGATGAAATAAGCAAGAGAATTCTCTTGGAGAGGAGGAAGAATACTTCCTTGAAGGAAAGACCAGTTACAGTAACTGAATGAAAGTAAAGACAGCACTAAGAGTGAGCTATCAAATGGTTACTCATTTGATGAGGGTAACCAAATTCCACTGAAAGCCGGTTGAGGGCCAGTAAAAATCCACATGATCAAAATGGACATGGGGTGTCAAAACTTAATTTTTGTTAATACATTTTAATGAAAATGATATTCCTCTTATTCAATCTTTACTATTTCTATAGAATGATATGTTGAAAGAATAAAAAAGTTGCCCAAAGATAAATTGTGTTTGGAATTTTGATGTTTCAAACTTTGATTCTGAATTCTACTTGCTTCATTGAGCCTGAAGGGGTAAAAAGTAGATTAACTGAGAGCAACATTACTCCCTGGGTAAAAAGGAATTTAATTTATGGTTTATCTGCCTTTTTTCCCTGAAGTTGTTGACATATCAAGAGTATCAAAAGTCAGGTGTGTGCTTATAATCCCACTACTCAGACAAGGGAATAACTGAGTTGGAGGTCAGCCTGGGCTACATAGTGAGTTCAAGTCCAGCCTAGACTACATAACTCAAAAAAGCAAACAAAACCAAAGAATAAAAAAATACCATTAATATCTGTAGTTTCACCATCTCTTACTAGCAACTGACATTTAGTTAATAATGATTAAAACATTATTATAGTCAGGTCAATGATTTTTTTTATTTAGAAATATTTTAGAATTACTTTATGTACTTTTATGAAAATGATTGGTTTGAATTACACTCATAATATTATCACTGACTTCCTAATTCAGATAATGACATTCACATAACCTTTATTAATAAATAGTGAAAGGACTTCCCCTGGGTTGGAAAAACCCTCTGAGAATTCAAAACTCCAAAATTAAATCCTCAGGCTAACTCCAGGGTGCTCAGTTGATCTAGTTCATGTTTTTATTGACTGCTGATTTCAAAGGAAACTTCTTGAAACCACAAATACTGATCTCTTTCAGGAGTTGGTAATATGAAACATAACAAAGTTTCCAACAACTCAGTTGCAGTGAATTGTGCTTGAGAACAGACAGTTCCTGTTAGAAGTTAGAACTGTGCCCTATAATGTTACCCAGTAAGTTGTCCTGGGTCACTGCACTTGAGAATTTCGGGTTTGCTTTTTCTAAATTTCTAATTCTAGGGAAAATTACTGTTTTTCTATGGAAGTCTCATCAGGACAGAAATCACTGTGAAATATTGTATCTTAATACGTGTGTGTGTGTGGCGCTATCCATCATATACTATAAAGGGGAGAGATTCTTTTTGTTACTGAATAATATGAAATTTGTAACACTGAATCTGTGGCCAAATAATTCTATTCAAATTGTTTTTTAACTAGAGGATTCTGATAAGTGAATATCTGCAAAATTCTCAGTAGAGAATTATTCACTTCTTCATCCAAAGACTATTCACTGAAAGAATGCTGTGTGCCAGTCACTCTCAAAGGTGATGGGATGCATCAGTGCATAAAATAAGCGTTCCTCGTGGACCTTTCATCCTACTGGGGGAGAAAGAGAGTAAATGAAAGTGCAATAAATAGGTACCTGTATTATGGAGCATATTATGTGGAAGAAAGAAAAGACAGAGCAGGATGAAGAAAATCAAGAGTATTGATGGGGCAGAAGGCCTACCCCAGGCAAGGCTCATTGGAAAAATCAGCTTAGGGCAAAGGCTAGATTAGATGGACATGAAGGAGATTAGCTTTCTAGCTATCCTGGCAGAGTGCTTTATCCTGAAGAAACTGTTATACAAAGGCTATCTGGCTAGTGTATGGGGCGGTAGGAGCTGGCAGAGGGGAAAGTTGAGCTGTGGTACAGGCTTAATGATAGCCATGATCAACCTATCTAAAATGGCCCCTTGGAGTTGTCTTGATTTAGGAGAAATGGCTAGATCTTTGTGTTCCTACACTTATGCTATATCATAAGATACAAGCCTCTCTCAGATACGTATGTCCTCGAACTAGGTAGCTAAAGAGAAAGGAAGCTGTACTTCCCAGCACCCATGTCAGGCAGGTTCAGGGGCCATGCTCTCTTCTGACCTCTGTTGGCAGTGCACTCACATATACAAACCTACACTCAGATGCATATATATACACATAATTTTAATATTTTATTTAAAATTTTTATGTGTATGAGTGTATTGCCTGTATGTGTGTAAATGCACCCATATCAAACAATGCCTGTGGAGGTCAGAAGAGAACATCAGATCCCCTGGAACTGGAGTATGGGTGCTGGGACTCAAACCCAGGTCCCTGTAACCACTGAGCCATCTTGCCAGCTCCTACACATAATTATTGAAATACCAATAGAGTTCAATTAAGACTTTAATCACATTACACCTTTTGGTCATCTGAGGGGTTCACTCATGGTCTAAATGCCTTCAAAGCCAGCTCTTCTACTCTTCCTCTCCTGGTTCACTGAGATGAAGGTCACTAGAAGGAAAGGCAAGAATATATCCTTTTTGTATATTTGATCTCCTTCTGACTCTGCCCCTGCTCTTGGAGGCTAATTGCCAAGGAGATGGTCTCTGCCTTATAAATAGTAAGATTTTTTTTTGGTCACCTCTCAAAGTCCTCTTGTCTCTCTCTGGTGTTAAGGACTTCTTTCAGTTTCACTCTTTAAAAAAATATTTTAAATTTATTATTTTCTGTGTATGAGTGTATTACCTGCATGTAAGTGCACCCATGTTGTGCAATGCTTGTGTATGTCAGAAGAAACCAGCAGGTCCTCTAGAACTGGAGTTATCGATAATTATCATCCTCCATGTGGGTGCTGGGAATTGAACCTGGGTCCTCTGCAAAAGCAGTCAGTGTTCTTAACTGCTTAGCTATCTCTCCAGCCCCTCTGGAAGAATGTTGTCTCTTCTACAGGGTGGCTACCTAGACTGACTAACTGCTTTGTCTTCCAGAGTCCTTCAATATTTTATTTTCTCCACGTAATTGCATGAATTTATAGCACTTACATTCTATTGACTAGCAGATCTCAAAGGAAGAGGAAAGAATGGGATAAGCTCCACAGACTTCATTCCTTCCCTCATGTTCATTTCTCAGGCACCTCTCCCTGTGAAAAACCTAAATGCGGAGAAAAACAAGAATCGAAGTGTTAATCTGATAGAGGTCCCACAGCATGGAAACAGCATGTGTAGGGGAAAATGTTCCTGCCATTCTACATGCAAAGTTATCTATTGTATATTCCCGCTTATGTCACCAGGTGTAGTGAGCTTAAAATCGATATTAGACTAATGAAATTTAAAAAATCACATTCCACTGTTGTTTGAATGTGATGTGCCTCCCATAGGCTCATATATTTGAACAACTGGTCTCCAAATGGGGGTGCTATTTTGAAAGGCCTTAGACGGTGGAACCTGTGGAAGAATTGGCTCATTGGGAGAAAACCTTGAGGTTTATAGCCTGACCCCATTTCCTGTACCCTCTCTGCTTTCTGGCTGTGACTGTACTGTGACCAGCCGCCTCACTCTCCTGGCACCATACCTTCCTTGCCATGATGGAGTGTGTCCCTTTTTAAACTGGGATATCCAAAGGCCTTGAAGCAACAATGCTAGGAGGGAAGACTCTGGAAGAAGTTCCTAACCAAAGACAGGGCACGATCCAGCCGAGTTCTAGGGACGGTCTGGGCTGCAGACCATGGCCCACCTGGCTTCTTCTCATTCTTTCTGCATGCACTACTTCTTTCACTTCCAAATGGTTTGCTCTACTCCACAGAGACATGTTCACTATACTATTTAAATTTTATATATTTAGCTTTTCAATGGAAACCATATTTATGTTCTATGCAACAGTTCATCAAAACACAACAAAAATTTAGGAGAAGCCAGCTCTATAATCTGAGCACTTGGAGGTGGCGGCAGGAGGCCCGGTTCAATATCACCCTCAGCTACACAGCAAGTTTGAAGCTAGCTGGACCACATCAGAACTTATCTAAAAAAAAAAATTAGGCCTAGCATGGTGGTACACACCTTTAATCCCAGCACTTGGGAGAGATAGGCGGATCTCTGTGAGTTCAAGGCCAGCCTGGTCTACATAGTGAGTTGCAGGACAGTTGGGTTACAGGGTGACCCTGTCTCAAAAAGACAAATAAATAAATAAATAAAACATACGTATTGCAAAAGCACTGGCATAATTACTGGACTCCAAGAACAACTCTAAAGATTTCCTGTTGAGCCTGTCTCTGCTCCTCTCTTAGGCTCAGCCTCATCTTCTCAGTGTGACCAGTTTTCCTGTTTGCAGCTCACATGTCAGTCAGTAGGAACAGCCACCAAGTTGGCATTTATGATCTAGTTACCTAGAGAAATATCATCTTTTTCTCAGTTCCAGTTTTTAAAATCCACAACGAAGGGCTCAGTAGACCTGATTAAAGACAGGTACCCACCCTGAGACAGATTAACTGTGACTTGGGCAGTCTCACATGATAGGAATATTGCACATCCTCTGTAGCCCAGTAAATTAGGCAATAGGTGAGGCAAGTTCTGGAAAATACTTGTTAGGTAGACAAAACAATAGGTATATGGTTGATGAAGGATTAGATAAAGGATGACATATTCATAATAAAACATGTAGGTTATTCAAAGTCCATCAGGAATCTCTGGAGTTTGACAAGG